>CM075351.1:21348750-22685625 GCA_037693485.1 Kitagawia praeruptora | reverse complement strand
CTCCTTCAAATCATCATCTGACTGAAAAGTAGGAGTAGGTTGCTGATGTTGAAACTCTTCACTACCAAAGACATATGACATATCTGGAACATCTTGCTGGTACTGTTGAGGATAGTATTGAAAATATGGTTGTTCCTCATAACTGACATATGGATCAACTCCTCCGTAGTAACAATATTGCGATGGATCATGAACGCCCAAACACTGCTCACATGGCTGAGGCTGTTGAATACCACCTTGGTTGCTCCAGCACTGATACGTCTCATGTGCGCCCGCACATAGCTCACAAACACTAACAACCTGCTGAACTCCATAGTAATTTAGAAAATCCATCTTCAATGCCCACACTCTCTGACAAGTACCTGAAACACTACAAACAAACTAAGTAAGTAAGAAATCTGAGTCAGTGAACGCTAACGACCACTATTGACAAGCACATAAACTAAAAATAAAACACCGATGATCCCCGGCAGCGGCGCCAAAAACTTGTTATGCAAAATCACGCAAGCGCACGTTGTCACAAGTAATATATGATTAAAAATCAAGTTCGTTCCCACAGAGATCTAGAATGGTGTTCAATTCAGTAAATATGCCTATGCAACAATGTATGGTTTTAACTCACTGCTAAGAAAAGTAACAAATTGGGGTTGATTATCTAAATTATACTAAGATGCAAATTATAAAACTAAGAATTAAACAATTAACGAGAATAAAAATCGAATTACTTATATGCGAATAAACATGGAATCCTAGCTTCATCATCTACTTCACTTAGAGTTGCAGCCTTTAATCACTATGTGCAATGGTTTTGATATCTGATCGGATAACACGAAACAAGTATACGCTACCTGTCAGCATACGCATACCAAACTAAACATACATCCACAAAAGAGATAGAAGATGAATAGACACCAATTATGCTTAGACCCTATATGTCTATAGAATTTGAAAACATAACGGTTGAAGAACAAGTTATCCATAAAGATCACATAGGGCGGTATAAGTATTTTCATCTCACACCACAACCATATTGATAAACAATTATGAACCTATGCTAGCATGGCAAGTTCTAAATCTCAAGATCCACTTTCACTTCACAAGAGATTAACAATTCAATTTAGATGTTAGCTACGCATCCAACAGCATTAAGATTAACCATACGAGGATATCAAGAATTCACCACACATAAATCTTTAAGGCATGCAAACTACTAAGCTACATAGATAAATTCACTAGGATCCCACGACAACAATTAGCCCATAATTGAACCTCTCGTCATCATGGGATCTGATGAAACCATGATAAAAACAAAGTATGAAAATATACAAATAAACCTAAGTAATTGATATGTAATAGTTATACTCCTAATGATGATAATCTAATCATCTCCCTAATTTACAAGGGTTGGATGTGTTTATATAGGCTCTAGACATCTTGCCCAGCAAGAAAATACCAAAACAGAATTATAATAGAATTTCTGCAAGATACGTTTCCTAAACTGATTCTGTTTTTTAAGGGAAATTCGTAGCTGACTTTTCTTCTGTTTTCCAGAGCCGTTCCAGACGTAATTGGGCTTCTGGACCATCTTAGAATGATAGAGAATCTCGTTATCTTCGCGTGGACTGCTTACGGGCTGAAAACAGACTTATAGAACTCAAGATATGGCCCAAACAGTGAATCTCACGCGTGCAGCCCAATAATTCCGAATTTTAATAAATTAAATCTCCAAAAACGACAAAAACACCCACCATAATCAACATCCTTGTAAATCTGCACAACTAAACAAAACACATCAAAACTACCAGAAACTTGAGCCCAAGACAATCAATTTAAGCCAATTTAGAATGTTCCAAGTGGATATAAATCCACTTATCAATCTGCATAACCAACTAATTCTACTTTTGAGTCTTTAGAATAAAACAAACCCATGTCCATTGTTCCTCGAAGATATCTAAATATTTGTTTCAGACCAGTCCAATGTCTTCGAGTTGGAGCAGAACTATGTCTTGCCAATAGGTTAACAGAAAATGCAATGTCAGGACGTGTACAATTGGCAAGGTACATTAGTGCTCCAATGGCACTAAGATATGGTACTTCTGGACCAAGAAGCTCTTCTCCCTTCTCTCTTGGGCGAAATGGGTCCTTATGCTTTTCTAGTGAACGCACCAACATAGGTGTACTAACAGGATATGCTTTATCCGTTATAAAACGTTTAAGGATTTTTTCGATATAAGCTGACTGGTGGACAAAGATTCCTTTAGGTAAATGTTCAACTTGAAAACCATGACAAAGTTTCGTTCTACCCAAGTCTTTCATTTCAAATTCTCTTTTCAAATATTCAGTCGTCTCATGAAGTTCATTTGGGGTCCCAATGATGTTTAAATCATCAACATAAACTGCAATGATTGTAAATCCCATTTTCGTCCTTTTAATAAAAACACATGGGCAAATAACATTATTGATATATCCATCTTTCAACAGATACTCACTGAGACGATTATACCACATGCGACCCGACTGTTTCAACCCGTACAATGATCTTTGCAATTTGATCGAGTAAATCTCTCGGGGTCTTGAACCACATGCTTCAAGCATTTTTAAACCATCGGGAATTTTCATATAAATGTTATTATCAAGTGATCCATATAAATAGGCAGTCACAACATCCATCAAATTCATTTGGAGCCCTTCTAGAATTGATAAACTGAGTAAGAATCTGAATGTTGTTGCATCCATGACCCGTGAATAAATCTCTTCATAATCAATTCCCGGTCTTTGTGAGAAACCTTGTGCAACAAGTCGTGCTTTGTATCTCACAACTTCATTTTTCTCATTTCTTTTGCGCATAAATACCCATCTATATCCAACGGGTTTCACACCTGCAGGTGTTTGGACAATAGGTCCAAAATTTGACATTTTTCTAGTGATTTTAATTCTGCCTCAATAGCATCTTTCCACTTTGGCCAATCATTTCTTCTTTTACATTCATAGATCGATCTAGGTTCATGATGCTCGATTTCTTCAAAAATGTCAAAAGCAGCTGCATATGCAAATATTTCATCCATGACAATTTATTTTCTATTCCACCTTTTTCCTGAAATGATATAATTTATCGAGATCTCTTCATTGTCCTCAATTTCAGGTGTTTGATCATTTTTTGAAGACGTCTCTTCACTGATCAATTCTATTTCTTTAGGAATGATGTCATTTGATATACCAGCTTGTTTATCAAGTTTTCTTGTTTTTCTAGGATTTTTATCCTTGGATCCAATAGGTCTACCACGCTTCTGGCGTGCTTTAGACTCATTTGCTAGCATGGTTTTATTTTCTTCATCAGGAAGTCTTATTTTACAAGGAACATTGGCAACCGGTATATGTGACTTCGTCACTGTCTTGACATCAGTAAATGAATCGGGCAATTTATTTGCAATCTCTTGTAGGTGGATAATCTTTTGAACTTCAAGTTCACATTGATTTGTGCGGGGATCATAATGAGACAGAGATGCTGCATTCCACAAAATTTCTTGTCTTTCTTTTTAAAATTTTGACTTCTCTCCCCCTAATGTAGGAAAAACTGTCTCATCAAACTGATAGTCGGTAAATCTTGCCTTAAATAAATCACCAGTCATGGGCTCCAAATATTTTATAATTGAGGGAGAGTCAAACCCAACATATACCCCTAATCTTCTTTGGGGTCCCATTTTTGTTCGTTGGAGAGGAGATATCGGAACATAAACTGCACACCCAAAAACTTTTAAGTGAGAAATATTTGGTTCTTTACCATTTACAAGTTGCATAGGGGAATATTGATGATAGGAAGTCGATCTTAACCGAACTAAAGAAGCTGCGTGTAATATCGCATGACCCCATGCAGAACTTGGTAGATTTGTTTTCATAAGTAAAGGTCTAGCAATTAGTTGTAGCCTCTTAATGAAAGATTCTGCTAGACCATTTTGAGTGTGCACATGAGCAACAGAATGTTCCACTTCAATCCCAGTCGACATACAATAATCAATGAAACATTGGGATGAAAATTCCCCAGCATTGTCCAATCTAATTTTCTTTTTATTATTATCAGGGAATTGTGCTCTCAATCGAATTATTTGACCAAGTATTCGTGCAAATGCAATGTTTCGAGTGGACAATAAACTGACATGCGACCATCTTGTTGAAGCATCAATAAGTACCATAAAGTATTGAAATGGCCCACTTGATGGGGTGATAGGTCCACATATATCTCCCTGAATACGTTCCAAAAAATTTGGACACTCAGTTGCAACTTTTACTGGAGATGGTCTTGTTATTAATTTTCCTTGATAACAAGCAACACATGAAAAATCTTTAGACAAAGGAACAATTTTGTTCTTGAGGGGATGTCCATTTGAATTTTCTATAATCCTTCGCATCATTATTGAACCCGGATGACCTAAACGATTATGCCATATGATAAAATTAGTCGGGTCCTTTGATTTTTGGTGTATCACCAGATTTGACTCAACTGGATTTATGAAGGTATAATACAATCCAGATTTATATGAAGGGAGCTTTTCCATGAATTTCTTCATCCCTGAAACAACTGATGTGATATATAAAAACTCTTCATCATTTTCATTTATTGTCTCAATGTGATAACCATTTTTACGTATATCTTTGAAACTCAAAAGGTTTCTTTATGATCTGGTGGAGAACATTGCATCATCGATGATAAACTGTGTACCATTAGGTAACATTATATTTGCTCTTCCGGAGCCCTCAATAAGATCTGATGCACCAGATATAGTGTTAACATTAGCTTTGGCTAGAATTAGATGCGAAAAGTATTTTTTATTTTTCAATATTGTGTGTGTTGTTGCACTATACGCTAAGCAAAGTGATTCATCATCATTTATAACGCATGAAGAGAGGCTGTTGGCCATATTTGTTTACAAAAATAAATAAATAAATAAATAACACAGTAATTAGAAATATAATTAACATTTCTTTTGATGATAAGATAAGCAACACATAAAGTTCAAACATAAAACCTTATGGTTCAAACATAAATACTGATAGTTCAAACATAAATCTTAACAAGAAGACAAAGACTTATTATTTAATTAATATTGGCATCATCACCACCATAAAATTTGACCCCTTCCGTATTGCCATCTTCAAAGAAGTCTGCCACTTCCATATGAGTAGAGCTAATTGGATTAATTTGATTTCCCCCTCCAAGGTGTGCTTCAAGGTGGGCAATGCCCAAAGGATCACTTTGTTTAGTAAAATTAGTCTCCACACCCTTCAAAGAAGCTTGATAAAGATCAACAAGGTGCTTGGAGGTACGACAGGTACGACTCCAATGACCTTTCATTCCACAACGATGACAAGTGCTTTCAACCCTTTTATCCATCATACTTCCCTTGGGTTTCTCCTCATTCTTGTCCACTTCTGGTGGTGAGGTTTCTTAAAATTTGAGAATTTTTTGTGATCATGGCCTCGACCACGTCCAAAACCACGCCCACGTCCACGGGCTCGCCCACGTCCAAATCCACGTTCATGCCCACGCCCACGTCCAAATTGCTTATTTTCTCCATATTCATTACTAGTCACAACATTCGCTTCAGGGAATGGTGTTGAACCAGTTGGACGTGCTTGGTGATTTTTCAGCAAGAGTTCATTGTTTTGCTCGGCAAGGAGCAAAATTGATATAAGTTCAGAATATTTTGTGTATCCCTTTTCGCGATATTGCTGCTGCAGGAGCATATTATTGGCATGGAAAGTGGAGTAGGTTTTTTCCAACATATCATTATCAGAGATATTTTCACCACATAATTTCAACTGTGAAGTAATCTTAAACATTGCAAAATTATACTCGCTTGCACTTTTAAAATCTTGTAAGCGCAAGTGTACCCAATCATAACGTGCCTTAGGAAGTATAATAGTTTTCTGGTGGTCATATCTTTCTTTCAGATTGTTCCAAAGAGTTTAGGGATCTTTTGTTAGAAAATGGAGTTTTTATAGCATAATTATTTTATGCTCTTGATGTTAATTCCGGATTTTAACGATTGGAAATTGTTCCTTACTATGAGGACTTAAATTTTCGTATATTGGTCTAAGTAATTTTCTTAGTGAAATCCATAGAGAAATAGAGTTGAAGTGGGTAGCTTGAAAGAGCTTGAAAATGAGAATGTGTATTTGTCCCACATTGAAATAAATAAAAAGGGTTGTTGGCTTTATATAGAATCACACACATGGGTAGTGTATGATGGTGCATGGTGTTACTGTGTGCTTCACGCGCATACACACACACGCGCCGCCGCCGCCCGCCTCGCCACGTCTCGTCTCGACTCGGGTCGGTCGAAGGGCGATTTGGGCGAATGTCTCGGCGTCTCGCGTACGCGAGGCGGCCTAGGCGAGGAATTTTATTTATGTGTTTAATTAATATTTTAATTAGAATAAATATATATATATATTATTATTTTAATTAGAATATATATATATATATATATATATATATATATATATATTAATTGGATCAGTACTTGGTATAAATCATGTGGAACTGGTCAGACATCTAATACTGATGGGCCAAGTCCTGATGATTAAACTCCTGACGGTACCAGATCCTGATGGGCCAAGTCCTGACGGTACCAGATGACTGATGGATATCAGATCCTGACGGACGAAAATCCTGATGGATCAGATCCCGATGTTGGGTTCGTGTTTGATAATATATATGTATATTCAGATTAATTAAAATAAAACTTGTGTGGATAAAATATATATATATCGTAACTGTTACGATTTATTTAATATAAAATCAGCTGTTACAGCCGTTTTGATTATATTAAATCGACCGTTTCATTCTTATTAAATGGAATGAGAGTTTCAATATTAATTGGGTGGCATCAGTTACGTTTGGCCTCTCCTATAAATAGAGAGCTAAGCTGCTGGTTTTGATACATTACACCCTACATTCTCTTCTCCTCTCTACACTCTCTATATTCCCTTCTTGTCGTAGCTTTGCTTGTGGGTTTTTCCGGCGACTGAGGTGCTAGTCGAAGTTGAGCTTTCTGATTACTGTGATCATTTAGCTCGGAGCTGTTTTATCCTGGGAGAGGTGTTGCAAGCATCCCAACACAGTGTAAGTGGGGGCAATTATCTCTTCAAGAGCAGTCAGGTTTTTCGAGCAAATCCTGGCGACTCTGCTGGTTTTCTTCCTTGTTAGATATACTGTTATAGCTATGGCTACTGGTATATTTTCTATCTTTCCTTTGTTCTTGCAGTTACTGATAAGCATGCTTTATACCTTCGTGTTTTGTTTCGTTAATTGTTTACTTGGCCTTGACTTGTTAAATACGATATATAACTGCCTCTATGTTGCTTTATTAGTGAATATTTCCAACATCTTTAACAATTAAGTATTCAGTTTTCATTTTTCAATCCCTCATCAAGATGGTGGCGGAGAAATATCATAGCCTTTGCTTTGTCTTGTTTTGAGGACTTATTCCCTTCTTTTATGGTGTCACCAAGACCCATAGCACTAAGATGGATTTCAGCATCTAGAATCCATGTTAAATAATTCTTGCCAGTAACATCAAGTGCATTGAAATCGAGTTTTGTGAGATTTGACATTGCATATAATACTATAATAAAACACAACAAAAAGTGTTATAATTTATAAAATAAATTGTCTTGCAGCACCATATAAATTCTAAACACATATGACATAGCTATGCACAGAATACATGGTCAAGAAATCCATTAATAATAGATAAATGAAATATTTAGGTGAACTATTTATTGCATAGCAGTAGTGGGTCTAAATTCTAACCTTTTATAGAAACATACACGAGTTTTTGCAGTATACAAAATTTGATCACAAATCTAACAGATAGATAACACAGTTAGAAGATATCAACACAAAAGAAGTATTTGATACTGTATATATTTTCCTTTTAATATTATACCGGTGTATTACTTTTTTTTTTTAGACGGATTACAGTCCGCATTATTACATGTTGTCATGGATGGCTAGATTTAACAAGAAATATGACATTAACATGGTAACATCAAACAAGGACAATAATTATTATGACTAATGCAGATAATGATATAAAAAAAATAGGGTTGAGAGGTTAAAAGACAAGCCCAGTATGCAAAGTCATATATATATATATTTTAATAATTACTATTACAATTAATAAAATGAAAATCATGCAGGATTTCAAATCACAACATACATATTGGTAGTATATGCAAATTAATCCTAATAATTTACGGGCAAAGTGAAATAATAATAATGAAAGAAATAAAACAATTTTTTAAATGTAACATTTTAAAGTAATAACAAACAGATTTTATATTAGCATGGAATTTCAGAAATGTTAAAGTAAAATACTAGGTCAGAACATCAGACTATGTAAAAATGTACACTTATAAAATAATCCAATTTGCATACATGAAAACAAGCAAACACATGTGTGACATGATGTTTCCACGTTTGGCAAACAAAAGTACAACTGCTAGTATTGGCAAGCAAAAGTTAACTTTATTATGAAAAAGGTTTTATAGATTGTACCTTGTAGTTGAGATAAACACGATAAGTACAACTGCTACTCAAAACCGCACCTAAAGTTTTGAACTCCTGCGATAACTAGACAGCTTGGAATGTAGAAAATATTGTAGCCTTCATTCTTCTTTTATGATCGTGCTGATAACGTATTAGAATAAAATAAATTATATATAATATATAGAGAGAGTTGAAAGAGTTAGAGGGAAGAGACCATCATTTTCATTCATATATGCAACTCCTCAACATACAATGCTTTATATAGTGCTTAGAAATAATAAGTTACATCACTTGAAAAGTCAAAGGACTTGTATTAAGTTACATATATATGAAAGGTCAAGAGTTGGAAAATCTAAAGATCTAGAGTTGAGATTATAGAGAGTCATGCAATAATGTTTTATAACAACAATTTGTATTTTTGTACCATTTTATATGTTTTTTGTACCTCTGAGGGTGTGCCTAATATTGTGGCTTTTTGGACCAATTTTGGGTTATTTTTGTGCCTCTAGGGGAGTGTCATATTATGATGACCTTTTGACCATTTTTGGGGGAATTTTGATCTCGTTATTTTGACGATTTGTGTCATAATGAATAACTATTATTTTCCAGTTATACAGAAATTATAAGTTATATATATACATTATATTATTAATATATGAGTTTTATATAATTTTGGTATTTTTAATGTTACGTAATTATTTTATATCTAACCAAAGGGACCCCCTTTGGTTAGAAGGTTATCTTTTTATTAGAGTTATAAAATGCTATAATATTTGTAACCTTTTTTCTTTTATTTGTTTCATCGACTAATTAGCTCTTGGTATGATTTTTTTTTTTTGTGGTTTCAGATGTTCAGTGAATCAAGGATGGAGATGGGATGGGTACACGTGTTATACGAGCATGCTAGACTGACTTGGATGAGAAGAAGATGAAGAGAAGATGGTTGAAGGCGGGAATTGGAGTAATATGAAGTTTTCTAGTATTTTGCTATTTAGGATTTATGCAAAGTTAGGTACATTGATGTATGGGTGTTTTTGAGTGGGGCGCTCTTTTTTGCCCCTTGAGTTTTTTCCCATAGGGTTTTGCTCTTGCGGGGTTTTTAACAAGGCCTTCCCATGTTTGGAGTCTTCTTCTCTGATATAGAGGTTTAATCGTCTACTTTTCCGGAGGAATCTCATTCTCATGGCAGTCGTAATTCAGGTTACGATCCATGGATTTGTTAAGCATACCTTTCGGATAGATGATAAGCTTTTGTGGAAGAAAGAATGTCTCTTGTCCCATCCGGATTGTGTATTTTTATCTTTTAAATGAAATCGTTTCACTTATGCAAAAAAAAAAAAAAAAAACCCTCCATTGCACGGGTTATAAGCTATAACTTATAATAAGAATAAATTAAAATAATAATTATGTCATTATCTCATAAATAATTAATCAATTCATCTCCTCAAATATTTGGGTGAAAGTCATAATAACCAAAATTTAAATTACACAGCCCAAAATGATCATGGACGTGATTAGTGCCCAAAATAACTCATTTGGATAGGCATCTCAAGAATGCTGAGGTGATATACGTATTTCTAGAATGCGTGAAATTTGAATTTCCGGGATGTGACATATGCATGCGCATATTCCATATGCACATAGCATACTCCATATGCATACATGCGTATTTTTTTTAAAACCAAATTTCTTTAAAATAAATAAAAATCTACTAGATCTAAAATCCAATGGAATTATTGAATACCAAAAGTTAACTGTTGAAAATCCAAGAAATTACAGGTAAAAATTGAAAAATTGAATATTTTTACTGAGTTCGGCGGCCTGATTTTTAAAAAACAGTGGTCATCCCTGATTTTTTAAATATTAGGATAAGTTAGGGTTTAGGGCTCTAAACCCTGAGTTCGTATGCGTTTTATTCGTAATTCTGAATATTTCTAAAATCCAAAATGAAAATGTTAAACTCTAAAGGTTAATTGTTCAAAATATAAGAGAATACAAATAAAAATTAAAAATTTTAATTAAAAAATTGAATATTTCTTACTGAGTCCGGCGAACTGATTTTTAAAAAATCGATGGCCAACTCTAATTTTTTTTAAAATCGGCTCCAATTTTTTTAAAAATCAGGATAAGTTATGGCTTACGGTCCCCTAAACCCTAAGTTCGTATACGATTTATTTTTCCTTCTGAATATTTCTAAAACCCAAAATGGAACTATTGAGCCCCAAGGTTGATAATCACAAAGGAAATATCGATAAAATTGAAAAATATTAAATATAAAAAATAGTTTTAAATGAAAATTGTTTAACCCCTAGATGTGGACCACGCATAAGTCACATGCGTAGTTTTTTTTTTTTTTTTTTTATCAAGTAGCACAAGAACATACGTACTTGGTATTAAAAATAAAAAAGGACATACGCATTCTTCATATGCGCCGTCATTCGGTTGAATGTATGCCATTCCTGACAAGTGGTATTTCGGACAATACAGGTTCAGAAAAATGTTATTTCGGTCATTTTCTCCAAATATTTTGGGAGGACAGTACAGTATATGTAGGAGAAATTCGATAACTTCGCTCATTTTGTTTACGTTTGTTTGGGTTCAGGAGTTTCTTTTCAGCTAAATGTTTTGTTTGGCTTTATTTCTTTGTGGTTGTTTGATCTGTAGCAAAAAAAATAAATTTAAGACAAAAAATACTTGTCCAAATTTATTTATCTATTTTTTAAATTTCTCATACGATAATAGTTGCCTAATTTATTTGTTCAACTACTATTCTTTTCTGTCCATTTAGGTTCCCAAATTCCCACAAGTCTTTTGGCATAATAAGATTATCAAATCCACTAGGGCCTAGGGGTGACAATTTCAGACACGACCCGAAATCCGACCCGAACCAGATCCAACTCGTAACTCGATTTACTGAGACAAAACCCGAAAGTGACCCGAAAATAGTCCGGTCTATCCGAAAGTGACCCGATTTTAGATTTTCATTCGTTTATGCTTAGATATTTAATTTCATTCAATTTTAAGTAATTTTATCTTGATCCAAAATTGACCCGTTTACAAACACGGACACGACCTGAAACACGAAATTGACACCCCTAAAATCCACTGCCCAACAGATTGTCAAATTCTCTACAATAATCATTTCCCGAAAAGGTAACATTTTTTATTTTCATAAAGAAAAAAAAGGCAACGTTGTTTGCTTTACATCCAAACAGTTATTCCCAAACCACTTGATTTCCATTTGATCCCAAAGATATAAAAGTTATGATGTAACTCGATTAAAATACGATAAACAGAGATGAACCCAAATTGATTCAATACAAACATACTAAATGGAGCCAAACAATAGGTAGGGCTTCAACTCATTTTCTTTGACATACCAATGAGATGTACGGAATCAAGCTTGAGCAGAAAATCAAAGATGACAAGATACAAAGTCAACCTCAAAAGCATACCATATTTACATATTTACACCCACTAAAGCATACGGAACCAGGCAATTATTCCGAGTCCATACGCTGCCAATCAGAGAACTGAAAATTAAATTTTACATTTCTGCCTATGAGTAACTCCTTTCTTTCTTTCTTTTTTTCATCTAAATAGACAACCCCATTCATTATATCCCACATAATTTTAATTGCACACAAGAATCAGCTGATGAGATATTTACAGGATTTCAACAAGATCACATTAATCAAATCTGTGTCGCA
Organism: Kitagawia praeruptora; assembly: GCA_037693485.1. NCBI lineage: Eukaryota > Viridiplantae > Streptophyta > Magnoliopsida > Apiales > Apiaceae > Kitagawia > Kitagawia praeruptora. The sequence continues at coordinate 22,673,364 of CM075351.1, read as the reverse complement.
CAAAGAATGGCAGCTACGATGCCAATTTGTGTGCAACACCCTGCTGCTTCAGCACACTACAACAGTGAATTCAAGATCGCTTCAGCTTCGTCTAGCTAGAGAAACAGCAATACTTAAAAGAGCTTTGATATCACATTACACGAGGTCCAGAAGGCTGCTGAAGCCGCCCTGAGAAGAGCTGGATTTTGGTATATCCTTCACAGATTAACAAAACACAATTGTTGTCATTTACGAGAAAGTGCCATTGCAAAGTAGAAACCCCAGATATAATTAACTTATAACCAGAAAAGGTAAGAACAAGCCAAGTAAACCATTAAGTTTTAAAAAAAAACGAAAAAAAAAAACCATTATCCAGTCAAGTAAAAACTTTTCAACATGACATTTTCATTATGTGTGCAAACTCAGTACTAGCTCATCAATTCAAATATGATACGTAAATTCAGCAATTCAACTATATCAATCTCTGACAAAGTGCAAACTGCAAACTGCAAAATGAAAACCGCTCTGGACACAAAAAGACTTGGTCAAAGACCAAAACAGAGGTCAATCTTCTATTTCGAACTCTTTTCATAACAGAGTTAACAAGGTTAAATGCTTGGATACAATTTGGACCCTGTCTTCCGCCCTGTATACAACTTAACCATAAACCTCAGTTATTGTAAATTAAACCTCGATTTTTCAACATTTAAGAGATTAACCTTTGGCCACGGAGTTCAAGCAACCGAAGAAGGTGAAATAGGTCTGGTTATCGAAATGGGTGACATACACATAACACATACGTATACTTTAGGCAAACAAACATATTATATATCCATTAACTATATATACTTATACACGTCGCTTAAAGAAAAACAATTCGCTATCCAACTTCTTGTCATCTTCAAATGAATTTAATAATTTAAGTTTGGATCATCATAGGAAGTGTAAAATTTGATGCCTCAGTTTCACATTGATCCATGCATGCACATAACAAAAGCTAATTAGACAATTGTTGCTATCTACAACTCAGTACAACAGATGGAACATGTGCTAAAGCCACAGAGAGATGATGTTTTCGTAAATGGGAAAAAAAATATGTGAAGTTAAGGAATACAAGACAGCCACTAAGCTATACAATTCACAAAATCAGCTCAATATGAGGAACATACCCAATTGCTGTTGCACCCCATGATGCAACATTATATATGACTTTGCTTCCGTCCCATGCCTTCCGAAGCTTTCCCTTCTTCTTTTTCAGAGAGAAGGTCTTGCTCAGGGCTGAAACAAATTTCAGCTTATGTCAGACCTCTATTTTCCTCGACTCTAAATATGTTAATTACCCAAGGACTTGAAACAAAGTACGATGAACAGAACTACTGCAAGCTATATATACTTTGTACAAAGACCTTGTTAGAAAATTGTACTCACCATCTTGGAGTTGATTTGGGGTTAAATCCTGTTTAGAGAGAAAAAATAAAACAGCAAATCAAGACAAATAAACTTATCATTGTGTATAAAAAAAACAGTATACGCAAAGGTAGAACATGAGAACCAATTAAGCCAGATTACATTATCCTACGGAACAACCATCTTATTTATGAATGTCATGTACAACTAATTTTGTTATATCCTGTTATCTGAATTCAGGAAGATCAGAAAAAATGAAAAACACAACTCTAATCTGGGTATTCAGATGCTAAGTGATCTCGTAGTTGACAGGGGTGGACAGGCAAAACTTGTCAGGGCACTCAAACCTGTTTGTAGGGACTAAGGTGTACGCCCAGATTGCGTTTATAATTTTCCATATAGATTATGCATTTCCTAATTAGAATATGTAATTATTGTGTGTTTGATAGTAAGGTATACTTCTCGAAAGTACATACTGAATTATTTATGTACATAAATCTTTACATACGTATAAGAACTGTGCTGGACTTGTCACGGCACCTTTACAGTAATGACCACATAAGCGAGTCTCAAACTATATATTTACTAAGTTTATAATTCTGAAACTTCTTGATAGGTTTCAAAAAGTTTCAGAAGGCAAAAGACAGTGTGGGTGGAAGAATGAAAGACTGTTTTGGCAATGAGGGTGTGACAAAAATGTAGATGAGCAGACTACAAAGTACCAACTAACGCCCAGTCGCCCACATAGCGCCCTTTTAACTAAGTAGCTGCTTTCTATATATATAAAAAATCTGAGGACTACAGTGATGTACAATGCCAACTTACATATTCTTAAGCAAATAGAATTTCATTATAAAATCTCTACACATTAGTGTACCATCATCATTATCAAGATCTGTGATGGTAACTAAAAAGCAATCACAAAAATGAGCGTGACTTGAAATATCTAAACTAATATAAAATATAAATTCACATACCTTAGTCTGTTTAAGTGACAATAGATATGCAGCCATGAAACATGCAATGCCATCTACAATATCTTCTTGCCTAACAAGAACATAATCTTCCTCTTCTGAATTAATATACCCACTTTCCCACACATCCTTTTCATTAATCATGTCCCAGGTACTACCTTCTTCTGACATCACACAAGAATATTATCAGCTACTAGTAAACATAGACATATGAATATAATATGGAATCTGAAAAGAGTGAATACGCTTTTTATCTTTTAAGTCCACAATGCATGTGTGCCAGTTGAAATTTAAAATTTTAGGTGTACCAAGTACTATGCAGGAAAAAGTTACTTCATGCGAAAAGGATTTGAGATTATATAAATAGCATGCAAGTCGTACTTTCTCTAGAAACATACCAGGCATATTTTGTGGAACTGACACTTGGGCGCTCTCAAGTTTTTCAAGGAAATCAGGGCTTTCAACTCTAGATTTAAGGAGATTGCATAGCTGCAGAACATGAAAGATACATGAATATACAAATCAATTGCGAAACCATAAAAATAAATATTAATATAAAGTATAATGATATCATGTATCAAATTATATCTTTTGTATAAAAAATTTCATAAAACAGCCACCGAAACCAATACCTAAACTGGGAGCATGCTATAAGGCAAATGTTATAATATGCCACGTAGGCATAAAAAAATGCTACCCTGACTTGTACTATTATGACTTGGATTGTAACTGGTGGAAAGATATTTACACTTGCAGTCGGCACATGTTTTCATACTGTTAGTACGCAACTGGTATCATATTTCTTTCACAATCTTAGAGGTCCATTTATAGCATAAAGGAAAAAAGAAAAGCACAAGTAATGCTTCAAGTACCAATGTCTGCTAAAGGGTCGGTTCAACAAATATTCCTCCTTTATATCATTTTGACCGTCAATATTCATATCACAAGCCAATAATATGGGAACCATTTTTTTCCCAGAAGGCCTTTCTCTTTTATTATGCTACTACACTGAAATCGATATATTTACATGATTTATTAAACGTTTTGGTTCGAATTTTCATAAATCCTTCCTGCAGACATTTAAGTGTTCTCGCCTACGCAGAACCAACCAACCACTAGATAGTTTTTACCCTATAAATTCTCATATGCCATAACTACTATGTTTCATGTTGCCTTGCTTCTTCATGTACATTTGAATCCCCAAAACAAATTTAAAATATATACACACACATATATATTACACCAAAGATTACAATAGTAGCCTACTACTACTCATTTCATGTTAAACAGGTATAGGATTTTTTTCGCGATTGTTCATCAATCCTCTAAACCTAAACATGTAAATCGAACTGAAAAGGTCCAAAAAGTTCTACTGCTACAACAATAAACCTTTATAACTCATAAACTCAATAATATCCACTACCAAACATGTGAAAAGGGAACCTTCATCTCTTACTTGCATTAAAGACTACTCGAAAGTTCACACAGTCTCACATCCAATTACACATACATCTAGCACTAATTTTTTTTTTCCCAACAAAGTAAAAGCATAAACAAGCACATGTCAGGAGCTAAGGAGCTATAGAATTACCAATTACATGTACATCTAGCACTAGATATTTTTTTCCCCAACAAATTAAAAGTATAAAACAAACACACATCAGGTACTACGGGATTACACTTCTAGTTATAAGCGTCAACAAAAAACATTCTTCAGCACCTTCACCCCTAAAATTCATTTATTGCCTCATCACACAATTCACAGAAAATACTAAACTTAGAAAACAAGGAGATAATACTACAAAGTACAAACTAACTTAAGCCAATTCCAAACAAACATTGCTAAATTGTTTCACAACACACACAGCTGAAACAGAATACAAAAGATACACACACATCTCACACTTTTCTTTCCCTATATACACGACATCAATTTCATAAAAACATTAGTTAATCATTTACACCAAAACTCACAGATCAAAACAACACGCACATATACCTACTATCAATAGCCTCGAGACCTCTTCCAATTAATAGCCTCAAGACCTCTTCCAATTAATAGCCTCAAGTCCGGATAATTTTATTAATTTACGTAGATAATCAATTCATCGAGGTTAAAAACACAAATGTATCGTGATTTTTAAGTAAATGAAATCCTACTGCATGTCATCAATTCCAAATTGAACAAACTATCACCTAATTATTTTCACACCGTACACAAACTATTAAATTAAACCTCTACAAAACTAAAATCCTAAGAATTTCATCAATTCATGGAGATCATTAATTCTTCGATTCAGCTCAAAACAACTCGCCTACAAAACATACACTATTAAACCTCTACAAAACTAATATCCTAAGAATTTCATCCGGATCAGTAATTAATCCATTATTAAGCCCAAAACAACACACCTACACTGAAACACACACTATTAAACCTCCACAAAACTAGTATCCTAAGAATTTCATCAATTTATCAATTCAGCTCAAAACAACACACCTACACCAAAACACACACACACACACAAATTACACACATTACCTCATCAGTTTCTCTATCCTGACACGGCAAATCGCCGGAAGACGAGCTCTCAACTCTTCTGACGTCACCTTCAACATCATCCACGTCATAATCGTCATCATCTTCATCGACATAGCCAGTATCACTAAGGAATTGAAGAGCTCTCTGACATTGTTCAAGCACAGCATCGAGTGTTTTTCTCCTCACGCGCACTCGATCTCTGTCGCTGATCGGAACGCTTATATCCACTACTTCCATGGACATGTATGTATAGATACAGGTGGTTGTGTGTATAGGTTGAGGAAGGTTCTGAAGGAGATTGAGGAGGATAATAATTGAAGGTTAAGGCAGCGTTTGGGGAGGCGTTAATTCTCTTTTTGTTTTGTTTGTTTTATTAGGCTTTGACGTGAGCTACTTGGATTTACTCGTTGGTTTTGTTTTTCTTTTTGTTTTAAAAGAAGATGAAGAAGATGCCTACCAATATACACAATCATTTTGTTTTTGTTTTTGTTTTTAAAGTGAAGAAGATGCCTACCAATATTATACACAATCATGATTGCTTATTTAGCATCTTGCTCCTATTTTACTCCTCTTTTAGATTTCATTCCTTTATTATTATTATTATTATTATTATTATTATTATTACTATTATTATTATTATTATATTATTATATTACTATTATTATTATTATTATATTATTATATTATTATATTATTATATTATTATTATATTATTATATTATATTATATTATTATTATTATTATTATTATTATATTATTATTAGTATTATTACTATCATTATTATTTTGACTATTATTAGCTTTACTATTATTATTATTACTATTTATTTAATTACTTTTATTGACTTTCATTACTATTAGTACTATATTATGTTTTATCGATGTCGCGTTTTTTACGTGTTGGCAGTCTGAATTTAGGTACCCTGAATGGCAAATTTTTGGAGCTCGTGGATGTGTTGAAGAAGCGAAGGGTGGACGTGGCATGTATTCAAGAGACTAGGTGGAAGGGAGCTCAGTCTAGAGAAGCGAACGAGTATAAGTTGTGGTACTCGGGTCTTGTCAACTCGAAGAACGGAGTGGGTATTCTTTTGGCGAATGATCTTAAAGACAACGTCGTTGACGTGAAGAGGTGTAATGATAGGATCATGGCCGTCAGAGTGGTGGTTGGGGAGAAGGTGGTGAACGTTGTGTGCGCGTATGCCCCTCAAGTCGGTTTGGGCGTCTCGGAGAAGGAGGCTTTTTGGGTCTGTTTAGATGAGTTGGTCGGAAGCATCCCGGATGACCAACTTGTAGTGCTGGGTGGAGATTTTAATGGCCACATTGGTGAGAGGTCGGATGGCTATCCCGGCGCCCATGGGGGTTTCGGCTTCGGGGTCAGGAACGTCGGTGGGTCAGCGTTGTTGGAGTTTGCTACTGCCCAAGATTTGGTGATTGTGAATTCCGTTTTCCAGAAGAGGGCTGAACACCTCATTACCTTCAGCAGTGGAGGTCTCAACACTCAAATAGATTACCTTCTTATGCGCAAGAGGGATGCTAGGGCGTGCGTAGATTGCAAGGTGTTCCGGAGTGAGGCTTGTGCTTCTCAGCACCGTCTGTTGGCCATGGATCTTTCCATAGGGGGCCGAGATGTTCGCAGAACGAGAGAGTCAAGATCAAGAATACTTTGGAAAGACTTGAAGGGCGAGAAGGCGGCCGAATTCAGGGAGTCTTTGTTTAAAGAAGGTTGTGTCGATCTTAGTGGAGATGCTAACTGTAGGTGGTCCAACATGGCGAAGGCTATTCGGTGTGTGGGCGAGAAGGTGGTAGGGGTCTCTTCAGGAAAGTTCAGTGGCCATAAGGAGTCATGGTGGTGGAACGAGGAGGTTCAAAAGAAAGTAAAGGTGAAATGTATGCTATTTAAAGAACTTTTATCGAGTTCAGGGACGGAGAGGTCTCTGAAGCTGGAAGCCTACAAGGTGGCGAGACGAGAGGCAAAAAAGGTCGTGGCGAAAGCCAAGAGTGAAGCATACGAGGGGCTGTACAAGCGCCTAGATACCAAGGAAGGAGCGAACGCTATTTTTAAACTAGCTAAAGCTAGGGAGAGAAGGCGGCGCGACCTGGGCTCTGTTAAGTTTATTAAGGATGATTCAGGCCAAGTGTTAATAAATGAAGACGCCATTAAGGAGAGGTGGAGTTCATATTTTCACTATCTTTTCAATGGGGCGAGGAGGAGTGGTGCTAGTGTGGCACAAGAGGTCACTCTTTCGCCCGCTCGCTCCGTCGACCCTTGTGATCGTATCTCCAAAGAGGAAGTCAAGGGTGCCCTTCAAAAGATGGCCAGAGGGAAGGCGGTAGGTCCGGATCAGATACCAATCGAGGTGTGGCTTTGTCTTGGTGAGGTTGGCGTTCTATGGCTAACAGAGCTGTTTAATGCACTCCTCTCGGGTTCTAAGATGCCAGAGGAGTGGAGGCGCAGTATTGTCGTCCCTTTCTTCAAGAACAAAGGTGACGCTCAGAAATGTAGTAACTATCGAGGAATTAAATTACTCAGTCATACTATGAAACTTTGGGAGAGAGTGGTTGAAGTTCGGATTAGAAGAGAGGTTGAAATCTCAGAGAACCAATTTGGTTTTATGCCGGGAAGATCGACGACCGAGGCCATTCACCTCGTCAGACGCCTTATGGAGAAGTTCAGAGAGCGTCGCAAAGACCTCCATATGGTGTTCATCGATCTTGAGAAGGCGTATGATAGCATCCCCCGTGAAGCTATTTGGAAGAGCCTTGAGGAGAGGAGAGTGTCATCGGCGTACATCAGGGCGATCCAAGACATGTACTCTCAAGCTTGTTCCTGCGTTCGGACCCCAGTCGGTGATGCTCGTTATTTCCCTGTGGAGATTGGGTTACACCAGGGGTCGGCACTTAGCCCTCTTCTTTTCGCCCTGATCCTAGATGTCATGTCGCGAGGGATTCAAGACGCCATCCCTTGGTGTATGCTCTTCGCCGATGATATAGTGCTAGTGGCGGAATCGAGGGGGGAGGTGAATGAGAAGTTGGAGCTATGGAGATCCACTTTGGAGCCCCAAGGACTGCGTCTGAGCAGGTCTAAAACCGAATACCTCTGGTGCAACTTCAGTGGTGACGCCAACGAGGAAGGGGTGGAGGTTAGGATTGAAGATCAAACTGTCCCCCGTACGGATAAGTTCAAGTATTTGGGTTCGATCATCCAGAAGGAAGATGAGATTGAAGATGATGTCACTCATCGTATCAACGCGGGGTGGCTAAGGTGGAGGGCTGCGTCAGGGGTGATGTGCGATAAGAAAGTCCCGTTAAAGCTGAAAGGGAAGTTCTATAGAACAGCTATCCGTCCTGCGATGTTATATGGTTCGGAGTGTTGGGCGGCGAAGAAGGCCCTCGAGTGCAAGTTGGAAGCAGCTGAAATGAGGATGTTGCGGTGGTCCTGTGGCCGCACGATGTTAGATAGAATCCCGAATGTGGTTTTCAGGAGCGAGTTGGAGGTGGCGCCTTTTTCTGCGAAAGTTAGGGAAGGGAGGTTGAGATGGTTCGGCCACGTTCGTAGGAGGCTTCCGGAAGCCCCGGTGAGGAGGGTCGAGAGTCTTACAATTGTTGGGGTGAGGAGAAGAGGCAGACCGAGGAGGTCGTGGGAAGAACAGCTCAGGATAGATTTGAAGGCCTAAAACTTGGATGAGAACTCGACAGCTGATAGGGGTTGTTGGAGGCGCCAGATTAGAGTTGTTGATTCCCTTCTAGGGAGTGGTTCTGTGGTTGAGAGCCTCAGAGTTGGGCTCTCTCGGTTAGCATTAGCTTAGAAGCTTGGCTTTTCATCTTCATATTGTCTTCTGTTTTCTGTTTTTATAGGCACAGGGAGCTTGGCCGGAGGTCTTCCTGGACCAGGAGAGGAGTGCCCCTTGCCCGAGTAGGTAAGCCCCATGTGATCCAGGCCATGGGCCAAGCTTCGGTCGACTACTTTACCCATCATTATCATCTTTGTATAAAATTCACTTTGATATTCGGTGCACTAAGCCGGGGGTCTTCACGGAAATAGCCTCTCAACTGTAAAGTAGGGGTATGGTCTGCGTACATTTTACCCTCCCCAGACCCTGCTTCATGCGGGATATACTGGGTATGTTTGGTTTGGTTTGGTTTTTATTTCTTTTCTTCCAAAATATAATTCCATATGTTATTTAGGGACCTCCATCTTCAAAATGGGACATTTAGGGCCATCATCCAATAAAAAAACATAATTTTGCATATTATTTTTCAAATTTTCTTTTTAGAATTGAAATTTTATATTTAAACATTAATTCAGAAAAAGAAAATTTTGAAAATAATATATATAACAATCATTTTTTGTACCTTAAAATAAGCATAAAAAATCAAAGAATATATTTTGGACGAAGGGAATAGTCGTTTAACTAATCTATCTTTTTTAACATTTAAAGGTTTTTTTTTTTGGGAGATTTATTTTGTTTGACATAAAATATTGTATTTAAGCAATATTAAGCAAATAAGATAAATTTATATACATTATTACTTTGGTCCTAATGGTGATATGGGCTAAAAGTAAGCTCTAAAGACACATTTAATGTGACATTAATTAGACCCAGAATGGTCCAAACGTGGGGCCCACCAGATGGGCACAAACCCTAATTAAATAATAAATTCGTAGCTGATGAGTCAGCCAAATAAAAGACTTCGAAATCAAGTCCAGAAAGGAAACTAAATCATATTAGGAGTAGCCTTCAAGGCACATATCTTCAACTCTTATCTCCTTATCAATTAGAAGGCTCTAGAATTGGGCCTAAGCTGTGACTTGTCCATCAAGTCTCCTAATTCTACCCTAATTCTAGGGTTTTCATCACCTATATAAGGACCTGCTCCTTCACACCTAGAACTACGTTTTCTTGGCTTGATTCTCTAATACAGAGATACGTAGGCATTCTGTGAGGACCGTTTAGTCTCGAACGCAGAAGCAGCCATTAAAGCACGAAGCTCCCGAACCCTAGCCGTCATAATCATAACCTAGTTTTTATTCCACAACATTTGGCGCCGTCTGTGGGAAGGAAACATCAACCATGGTTAACACACGAAGGACACCAGCAATTACAGAGCCAATCGCAACCGAGGCTCTACCTCTTAGCTCTGCTCCGCCCCTCACTGAACAAGTACCTCCAACATCCGGGACTATCGTTCCGTATCAAGTTTCTCAACCCCTAGGGACGACTTCCCATGTTGAGAGTACGCTACCTCCAATCGTCCACACAAATCCAGGGACTAACCCCCTCCAGGTGGGGATTTCTTCCTTGATTGTAGATCCCAACAACCCTCCACGAGGGGTTCAGATCCACACTACGGATCTCCCCATAAGCACCAATCCGATGTACGGGCTGCCTAACTACCCTCCTACCCAAGGAGCTGGATCAAGTGGTCATGCCCTGTATATTCGAGATCGAGATTATCACGATTTTTCTGGTCCTTATACGGATGAGTCATCTTCTGACGATGATTATGAACGTGATGAAGCTCCAAGGAGGTGACGTGCAAGTAAAGAACCTCGAGGAAGAACTCAAACTACTCACGATGGACTCCCTTCAACAACTACTGAGAGGATTAAGGCTTATGAAGCCGAGATCTTAAGATTAAAGGAAGATATGGCCAGGGAACAAGCCAGATCAAATCAGACTTTACCCCCTCCAACATCAGGACCGATTCCCTTTATAGATCTGGAGAGGCCTTCAAGAGGGCAAAGAAGGGCTACCGCCCCAACTGGAAGAACAACGAGGGTGGAAACCCCCAAGAGCAACCCCAAGGATCTGATGCCACTTGGGGATCCTGATGATCCCACACCCCCGTTTACTGAGGAGGTGATGAATGCTCGTATCTCAAAGAAGTTTAAGATGCCAACAATTAAAGCTTATGATGGAATGGGTGATCCTGCAAACCACGTTAGAACATTCTCAAACGCTCTGCTGTTGCAGCCTGCAAGTGACGCTTTGAAGTGTAGGGCATTCCCTCAAACTTTATCAGGTATGGCTCAAAGATGGTATAGTCGGCTTCCTGCAAACTCGATTGATTCCTTTAAGGAGTTGAGTGCTGCTTTCATTAGTCAGTTTATCAGCGGAAGAACGCATGAGAAAAGTTCTGTATCTCTTATGTATGTGGTACAAGGGAAGAACGAAAGTCTGAGAGACTATCTTAAGAGGTTCACCAAGGAGACTCTGAACATCACTGATCTGGACAATAAGGTTGCAATGGTAGCCTTGGAGCATGGTACCACCGACATATACTTTAAGAGATCATTGGCAAAGCATCCCCCTGAGAATATGGCTGATCTCCAGCGAAGAGCCGATAAGTATATCAAGGCCGAGGATAACACGAAGAAGGAAGTCACATTAGGCAATGGTCGGGGGAACAATGATACAAAAAAGCGCAAGCAAGAGCAGGAGTACGATGCTAGGGACAAGTATCCCCGAACTAGCAAAGACTCTGATTCGCCACCAAAAAAGAGCTTGGGACCAAGGTTCTCTGACTATGCAAGGTTAAATACTCCTAGAAGTCAAATCTTTTTGGAGATCGAGAAGGATAAGGACTTCCGATGGCCGAAGCCACTCAGGGGAGACCCCGCAAAGAGGAACAAGGATCAATATTGTCGGTTCCACCGAGATATGGGGCATGATACAGATGATTGTAGGCAGCTAAAGGATGAGATCGAATTTCTGATCCGCAAAGGAAAACTGAGTAACTTCACCAAGAGTGAAGATCGTGGAACCCAAAGAAGGGACTACGAAAGGAGAAGCAATGATAGAAGGGATAATGATCGTGACCGTAACACACAGCCCCGAGGGCCAGTTATCAACATGATCTGGGGAGGCCCGACAGCGGCCGGTACAACTCGAAACTCTCGAAAGGCATACGCCAGGGAGGTGATGCACATCGTGGGAGAGGCCCCGAAGTGTGCTAGAACTGAAATCGTAATTGGTTTTGATGATTCTGATCTTGAAGGGGTGAAATTCCCCCATGATGACCCGTTAGTTATAACCCCTGTGATTGGGAACTCGGAGGTAAAGCGAGTCTTGATAGACAATGGAGCTTCTGTTGACATTCTGTTTCATGATGCTTTTGTGAAGATGGGATATACCGATTCTCAGCTGACCCCGACTAACATGCCCATCTACGAATTCAATGGAGTTGAGTCCAAGGTGGAGGGTACTATCCAGTTACCCATGACAATCGGGCAGGAACCTAAGGAAGCTACTCAAATGTTGAATTTTCTGGTAATTAAGGCAGCCTTGACTTATAACGCAATCCTGGGAAGGACTGGACTTCATGCGTTCAAGGCTGTTGCCTCAACATATCACATGAAGATTAAGTTTCCAACCCGAAATGGGGTCGGAGAACAAAAAGGCGACCAGAAGATGGCAAGAAGTTGTTATGTATCCGCCCTTAGAGCTGATGGAGTCGGGGGGAAGGTACTCCCGATTGAAGACATGGATGTCCGTGGTGATGATGAACACCGAGGAAAGCCAGCAAAGGATTTAATACCCGTTCCTCTGGAGCAGGGCGACCCAGAAAAGGTTACATACATAGGAGCATCTCTGAAGGAACCCCTGAAGGGCGAATTGACAGCATTCTTGCAAGAGAATAGCGATGTGTTTGCTTGGACAGCAGCGGACATGCCAGGGATTGACCCCCAACTTATAACTCATAGGTTGAACGTCGATCCTGCACGGAAGAAGATAAAGCAGAAAAAGAGGAATTTTGCTCCTGAAAGGCAGGAGGCCATTAAGCAAGAAGTTGACAAGCTTTTGGAAGCTGGATTTATTGAAGAGATTCAGTTCCCTGAATGGCTGGCTAACCCTGTCATGGTCAAGAAAGCGAATGGAAAGTGGAGAATGTGTATCGACTTCACAGATTTAAATGATGCATGCCCAAAGGATTGTTTCCCTCTACCAAGGATTGACACCCTAATAGATGCCACAGCTGGACACGAGATGTTGAGTTTCATGGATGGTTTCAGTGGTTACAATCAAATTAAGATGCACAAGGATGACATCCCAAAGGTATCTTTCATTACTGATTTTGGTGTTTTCTGTTATCTTGTTATGGCTTTTGGTCTCAAGAATACAGGAGCTACTTATCAAAGATTGGTGAATAAGATATTCGCTCATCTGATTGGAAAAACCATGGAGGTCTATGTCGATGACATGTTAGTCAAGAGCCTACTCAAGGCTGATCATATTAAGCACCTCAGAGAGGCATTCGAAGTGCTGAGGCACCACAAGATGATGTTAAATCCAGCCAAGTGTACTTTTGGTGTTGGATCATGAAATTTTTTGGGATTGATGGTTTCGAAGAGAGGCATAGAAGCCAACCCTGACAAGATCAAAGCAATTTTGGACATGGAACCACCTCGCTCTGTACGAGATGTACAAAAGCTAACTGGCCGAGTTGCGGCTTTAGGTAGATTCATCTCCAAGTCCGGTGACAAGTGTTTGCCTTTCTTTCAATCGTTAAAGAAGGTGAAAAATTTTGAATGGACTGTAGAGAGCCAAGAGGCCTTTGAACAGTTGAAGAAGTACATGGCCGAAGCCCCGTTGTTGGCCAAGCCTAGCCCTGGGGAGACTCTTTATCTATACCTGGCGGTATCTAAACAAGCATTGAGTGCAGTTCTTGTTAGAGAAGAGAAGAAGGTTCAGAAACCCATCTACTATGTGAGCAAGGTGTTGCATGGGGCTGAGTTGAATTACTCCCCAATTGAGAAGTTTGCTTTGGCATTAGTAACTGCCTCAAGGAAGCTCCGACCATACTTCCAGGCACACAAGATTGAGGTCTTGACAGATCAGCAGTTGAGAAGCATATTGCACAGCCCAAAAGCTAGTGGAAGGTTGATCAAATGGGCAATTGAGCTCGGGGAATTTGACATAACGTATAAGCCTCGGACAGCCATCAAGGCTCAGGCATTGGCTGACTTCGTGGTTGAATGTACCATTAGCAACCAAGAAGTCGGGGGGCAGGAGATAGTACCCAACCAAGAATGTGAAAATAAGGATGAAGCGCTTGTACCTGATCTAAAAGAATACTGGGTGATCTATTTTGATGGAGCATCAAAAACAAAATCTAGTGGTGTAGGTTTAGTCTTGCAAAGCCCCGATGGGTTCACGGTCGAGTATGCTTTGAAGTTGGATTTTCAGACAACCAAAAATGAAGCTGAGTATGAGGCATTAATAGCCGGATTGGGATTGGCCAGAGTCATGAGGGTCAAGAACCTCAAAGTGTGTGGAGATTCAAGATTGGTAGTCTCGCAAGTGAAGGGTGAGTTTGAGGCCAAGGATGAAACTATGGCAAAATACCTCAGAGTCGTGAAAGCTGTTATGACTCAGTTTGAGGAGTGCTATGTGGAGCACATTCCTAGGGAAGAGAACGTTAAGGCCGATACCCTCTCTAAGTTCGCTTCTTCTGAGATAGAGAATTATGCAGGAAGTGTTTACTTCCAGGTCTTGAAGGCCCCGATCGTCAACTCTAAGTTGGTAGCACCGATCGATGTTTGAAGCTGTTGGATAGATCCTATTAAAGCTCATCTGGAAACTGGATGGCTCCCTGACAATGCCTTGGAGGCACGAAAACTGTCAGTGAGAGCATTGAGGTATGCCTTGATCGAAGGCATCCTTTACAAAAGGTCGTTTGTCATCCCATACTTGAAGTGTTTGAGGCCCCAAGAGGCAAGAGAAGCATTGGAAGAAGTTCATGAAGGGATATGTGGGCAGCACCTGGGGGGCAGGGCCTTGGCTCACAAAATAACTCGTCTGGGATTCTATTGGCCAGAGATGCTGGACGATGCACAGGATTATGTCAAGAGGTGTGATAGATGCCAAAAGCACGCTCCGATTGTAAGGCAGCCGCCTGAGATGTTAACGTCAGACAGTTCTCCCATCCCGTTTGCAATGTGGGGGATGGACATTCTTGGTCCTTTCCCTATGGCGTCAGCACAAAGGAAGTTTTTGATTGTGGCCATCGACTACTTCACCAAGTGGATTGAGGCTAAACCTTTAGCCAAGATAACCACCAAGCAAGTTTCCCAGTTCTATTGGGAGAACATAATCTGTAGATATGGCATCCCGCGAATCCTTGTGACGGATAACGGGACACAGTTCAATAATGAGGAGTTCAAAAAGTATTGTGAGGAGAATGCTATTGAGCTTCGTTTTACTTCAGTAGCACATCCGCAAGCAAATGGACAAGCCGAGGTAGCCAATCGAATTATCCTAGATGGACTAAAAAAAAGGGTTGAATGCTCAAGGAACACATGGGTGGATGAGCTATTGCCTATACTCTGGGCATATCGCACCACTTGTAAGGTAACAACAGGAGCAACCCCGTTTTTACTCGCTTACGGAGCCGAGGCAGTGGTGCCCTTAGAGATCATGCATGCATCACCTCGGGTTGAGGCATATGAACAAGAGACCAATGAAGATGGCATGAGGCTCACCCTTGATCTAATTGATGAGGTCAGGGATGAAGCAAATGCCAGGAACTCTGAGCATCAAAAGAAGGCATCTTTCCACTACAACCAAAGGGTTAAGGAGAGGTTCTTTCGACAAAGTGACTTGGTTCTAAGGAAGATAGAAGCCTCAGGAGTTGGCCAGAAAGGCAAGCTAGCCCCAAACTGGGAAGGGCCGTATCGAGTCAAGAAGGTGCTGGGACGAAGATCATACAAGCTGGAAACGTTAGATGGGGTCGAGGTACCCCGAACTTGGCATGCAGTGAACCTCAAGATTTATTATGTGTAAGCCTTCCTAGTAAGGACTTGGCTTTTATCCATCTATTAGGAGAAGTAGAAAGAAGGTTCCATGAAACCATTGCAGAGCATGTTGCTCCCAGTAGGAAGTAGAGTATTAAGAAGGGCCAGACCCATTTCAAGTTTAATGCAATTTGATTTTCTCCTCCCTTGGTTATTATTCCTTATGTCTGTTATGTATCAAAGCATATTTAAAAATTGCTAGCTAAAGTAAGCCAAAATACAAAAGATGGGACAACTAAGTGAAAGGAAAAATCAAAGGATGCTGAAAATAAACAAAGCCCGAAGGCTATAAGTTACGATTCATAAGTCAAGAAAGCAAAATAACGAAAGATAAGCCACGCAGGGCCAAAATAAGATAAACTTAAGGAACCTTAGTTGTAGTCTTGGCAACTTTGACAGCCTTGGCAGTACTCTTAACTGGAGACTCTCTATCAGTGCTGGTGGCAGTAGTAGACTCTTCGGCATCAGCCTGGAGTGGGGAGTGCTCAGGATCCAAAATCCTATCAGTAGCATCACCCCCCTCCTCTTCTTCCTCACCATCCTCCTCGTCCTCTTCCATAGGAGAAATCCTCTGGGACTCTAACAGCTTTGCCAACTCTAAAGGAGCCTCGGGGTAAGGGAAATCCCCAATCTGGAACAAACCGGGGTGTGTTATGCAAAATTTACGCAAGCGCACGTTGTCACAAGTAATATATGATTAAATCAAGTTCGTTCCCACAGAGATCTAGAATGGTGTTCAATTCAATTAATGTACCTATGCACCGATGTATGGTTTTTATCCACTGCTAAGACAAATAACAAATTGGATTTTTATTAACTACTAAATTAAACTAAGATGCAAATTATAAAACTAAGAATTAAATTAACTAATAAGAATAGAAATCGAGTTACTTATGAGAATAAAAACATGGGACTCTAACTTCATTAAATACTTCCCTTAGATCTGACGCCTTTAATCACTATGTGCAATGGTTTTGATATCTGATCGGATAACACGAAACAAGTATACGCTACCTGTCAGCATACGCATACCAAACTAAACATACATCCACAAAAGAGATAGAAGATGAATAGACACCAATTATGCTTAGACCCTATATGTCTATAGAATTTGAAAACATAACGGTTGAAGAACAAGTTATCCATAATGATCACATAGGGCAGTATAAGTATTTTCATCTCACACCACGAATCATATTGATAAACAATTATGAACCTATGCTAGCATGGCAAGTTCTAAATCTCAAGATCCACTTTCACTTCACAAGAGATTAACAATTCAATTTAGATGTTAGCTACGCATCTAAAAGCATTAAGATTAACCATACGAGGATATCAGATATACACCACACACAGATCTTTAAAGCATCAAGATACTAAGTTCCATAAGTAACTCCGTTAGAATCCCATGACAACGATTAGCCCATAATTGAACCGTTCATCGTCATGTGATTTGATGAAAACATGGTAAATAACAAGATATGAATAAAAGAAGTAAATATATTAATAAACAAGAGTTTGAGAAAACAAATCTATAATCCAAAGTAACACAAAGGATGAAGTAGATCTAGATCCGTTGCTTGTCACGAGCGTTGAACCCTTCTCTCCTTTTCTCCCTTGCAGATCTAAGCTAGGTTACAAATAATAAAACTATGATAATGTGTATCTCTATTACAATTCTTAGATGTGCTTTTATAGGCTCTAGATTTCTTGCCCAGCAAGAATTTATCTTCTATTACAATTAGAATTTAATTAAGGTGCTAAAACCTGCCCGGAATATAATTAGAACTTGAAAAAGGCAAAACAGGAATTTCCCAGCCATGCTTCACAAAGAATACGCGCGCGATTTTATTCAGCACATTACTTGCACGTGCTTCCTATCCCAGGTTGTAGAAAATCTCTCAAGCTTCGCGTGGGCAGTAAGATCACTGAAAACGGACTTACAGAACTCCAGATATGGCCAAAACAGTGTAAGCTTCGCAGCCTTCCCAGAAAATCCGAATTTTAATCAATTAATTCCCAAAAAATTATAGAAGCATCCACCTTAATCAACATTCTCTTAAACCTGCACAACTAAGCAAAACACATCAAAACTACAAGAAACTTGAGCCCAAGACAATCAATTTAAGCCGATTTAGAATGTTCCAAGTGGATATAAATCCACTTATCACACCCCCAAACTTAAACCGATGCTTGTCCTCAAGCATTAACAATTACAACTAACTAACTAGTACCACTTCCGTAGGTGATCACGGTTGCATTTGGCATATGCAACAAGCCCTTTAAACCCCTAGGCAGCCCTAGTGGACGAGTAAGGTCTCGTGAGGGCCTATAGCGAATGTACCCACAAAATCCATTTAACCTAATGCAATGCAATGCATGAATGCAACTAATATGCAAATGCAATTAATCTAATCTACCATACCTTCAAATCCTCTCATGCCACATCAACTTAAGAATCAAAGTAAATACGCAATGTCTTGGTGTCGAAAGTGCAAGTATTCACATAGTCTACTCAATGAACATGCATAAGTTCTCACAAGCCCATGTCAAGTGTAAGAATAAGTTAGTAAACATGCTAAGCCTACAAGAGTACATCTTTGAGACAACACTCGGGATCTCATACGCAAGAACAAGCAAACACTCACAATCCACTCACAAAGAATATTCACTCAAGAACAAGGGTAAGTGTATCACTCAATTCCAACAAAATCATAAACATGCTTGACATTTGATATCAATCTAACTCTTAACACAACATACATCAATGACGATAATCAAAATGTCTTTAATTGGGTTGTAATGGGGCTAGGGACGAGGTATGTCAAATAAGCCAAAAAAGGTGAAGTGTCAAAAGCTAGTAGGAACGATAATAAATCATACACAACACCATATTTCCCCCCCACATAATTTTTCTAAAACAAACACTCGACTAGTCGACTAAAATAGGATCGCAACAACACAAACATGCTCTCATAATATTTTTTTTTTCTTTTTTTCCTCTTTTTTTTTTCTTTCTTTTTTTTTTCTTTTTTTTTTCAATTTTTTTTTTCCGAGAGCTAAATAGAACACAAACAATAATATAACAATAACAATGATCCCATAATTTATTACATATGTCGACTATCAAGTACAAAAACCCAATTTTCAATATTCCCCCAAAAGTAAGACCAACAATAAACCCCTCCTTACACACCTTATTACTCCCTTAAGCACCCTACTAGCCTTTGACAATGTGGGTTCAAATTAATGTAAGGCCAATACAAGAAAAAGGTCTAGGCAAGCAATGTGGTATGTCACCGAAAAAATAGGATTAAGCTCAACGGGTTAACTAATTGATCATGTTAATGTAAACATGGTATGGTAATATGGGAAAATATGCGGTTATTCCTAAATGCCTTTATCATTTTAATCATCAAATAATGTCATGCGTTTCAAGAAAGACCTCAAACAACTGCTAGCAATGCAAACAATCCGTGGACACTCAAGCAAACGAATAAATTGCAAATATGCAATATGCAATCAGGCTCAAAATCTCACTTGGTGGAAAAACATACTCAATCCCAAGCAAAAATCTCTCTAACGCACCAACTTGTATTCAAAGCATGCAAACTAAATCATCTTGCACATATTCATGTCCTTCTAATCACTTACAACATTTAATAAGTCTACTAGTTTCAACTTACTAGTGTATGTGTGTGCACAAGAACAAAGCATATCACTTCTAAATCAAAAGCGTCAACAACACAAAATTCCTATCAAGCATGGGTGCAAATGCAAACTAATATGAACTCACATGACATACTAAAATAAAAACAGAATGTCCTATATGAAACAAACGTAGATAACACGAACATAAATGCATAATTTACTACTACTAATATGCAAAGCATGAAATCCTACATGAACAAATAATACAACAACAACTACTAATCCCTCAAACCACCCCCAAACTTGAAATATTCAATGTCCCCATTGAATGGAAAGTAATACAAGGGATAATAGAAAACAAACCTGCAAGTCCTCATCCTCGAATGAATCATGCCGGAGACGAAAATTTTAGAACACTAGCACCACCTCTCCCACGCTTAGGAGCCATAAGAATCAATACCCAACTCACAAGAAGCTCCACCAATAATTACCAAGCAATATCACACCACAAATAGCCCAAATTCCAAGAATAATACAAAATCCCAATTTACAAGAACACAAATTCGTAATAAAAATAAAATTAGAGAAAAAGATTTACCCAATACGAATCAAAGAGGTGAACTTGCAATTAATTCCTCTTTAGAATTGAATTTTTTTAAAAAAAATAGAAAAGGAATTGGATTTGTATGTATAGGTGGGTATATATATTTGGGGGAAAAAATAATAATAAAAATAAAAAAATAAAAATAAGAATAAATAAAATAAAATATGAAATAGGATATGGATTGGGAATAATTTGGAATTAATATAGGACTAGAATTAGGATTTTAGGTGGAGAAAAGAATTAGAAAAGGGGTTGGAATTGATTTAGGAGATGAATTGAATTTAATATATAAAAACATATAGTACACGTACATTAACTAGTATATACTTTAACTAGTACGAGTCTGTTACAATTTGTGTACCTGGGCAGTAGTCTGGCGCGTGATGCATGGACGGGCGCTTCACGCGCGGAACGTTTCTGTCCATCCTGGCGCAGGTGCGCGTGTGCTGGCGCTTCATGCGCTGGCGCATACTGTTCGGACTTTTTTTTTTTTTTTTTTTTGAAAAAACACAAATTTTTTTTTCCAACACTCAATTTTTTTTCTACACTAATGCATGGGTTGCCTCCCACCAAGCGCTTCTTTAACGTCAATAGCTTGACGTTACTTCCTCAACTCATGGCGGTTTCAAAAGAATAACTGAACCGTTCTCAAAAGACAAACCACTCATACGAATGTTGACATCTTGGTTGCTTGCTTTCCACAAATCTCTTCCTTCAGACTTCAACTTAAATTTACTACCCAACGGCCTAATCTTTTTCTTTTTCTTCTTCACACCTCTAAGGTGCTTCTCCGACTCAACCGGCTGAACTAAAATTTCTTCTTCCTTATCATCTGCTTTCCACCTTCGCAACACGTTATCATGCCCCTCTTCAAAAATCACTAGCTCATTATTCAAAAGGACATACCTCAAATGTGGTGGAAGTTTTCCAAGCTTTACTTTCGAAAGATCTTGAACTGAAGAACTGTCAATGGAATCAGTGATGGAATGCTTTAGCACATGCATGTCAGATTTTTCGCTCCATAACTGATCACACTTCTTTCTCTGACCCGTATCAACTATTTCCACACTGCAACACTCTTCATCTTCTGTTGGAAATTTCATTGCCTTGAACACATTAAAGGTGACACTCTGATCTTGCACCCTCATTGTAAGCTCTCCTTTTTGCACATCAATTAAAGTCTTTCCCGTAGCCAAGAATGGTCTTCCCAAGATTATGGGAATCTTCTTATCTTCTTCAAAATCTAGAATCACAAAATCAGCTGGGAATATGAGCTTATCAACCTTCACCAAAACATCCTCCACTATACCCCTCGGATACGCGATCGTCCTATCCGCCAACTGCAAAGAGATGTTAGTTGGCTTTGGCTCCGGTAGACCAAGTTACTTGAAAACAGACAATGGCATGAGATTAATACTAGCTCCCAAATCACATAAACACTTGCTGAATGAAAGGTTGCCAATAGTGCATGGAATAGTGAAACTTCCTGGATCTTTAAGTTTAGGAGGCAATTTCTGTTGCAACACCGCACTGCACTCCTCCGTTAATGCCACTGTTTCAAATTCTTCCAACCTTCTCTTCCTTGACAAAATATCCTTCATGAACTTAACATATCTTGGCATCTGCTCCAATGCTTCAACAAAAGGAATGTTAATGGACAGTTTCTTGAAGACATCCATGAATTTCTGAAACTGTTTCTCTTGACTTTTCTTCAAACGTCCAGGATATGGCGGAGGTGGATAGATCTGATTATTCATTGAAGGTTGCTCCGGAGTAAACTTTTCAACAGGTTTCTTGCTCTTCTCACCATCTAGCTGATCAGCCACTAAATCAGATTTCTCAATTTCTGGCACTGCAGATTTTTCAACCTGCTGATTCTGAACATCTTCATCTTCTTCAGTTGCTGATTTAGGATCACTCGTGGCTTTTCCAGATCTCAAAGTAACAGCTTTCACCTGCTCATGGACCTCCCTCTTGCCTGGATTACCCATTGTATCACTTGGAAGAGTTCCTTGTTGCATATTTACCAAGGCACTTGCAATTTGTCCTATATGACTCTCCAATGTCTTGAGAGATGCTTCCTGACTCTTGAGAGTTGCTGCCTGACTCTTGCACATTAATCTCAACTCTTCTAATTCAGATTTTTCATTCGACTGATGGCTAGAACCAGTATGAAACTGTTGCTGCTGAAAACCAGGAGGTTGAAACTGTTGCCTTGGAGCATACAGTTGCTGAAAACCTGAAGAATTAAATGGCTCAACTCCGTACTGATGACCCTGAAACTGGTTATAAGACTGATGTGGATGTTGATAATTTAGAGCTGGTTGCTGTTGCCTTTGAAAATTGCTCACAAACTGCACTGATTCACTGGAGATGGCGCATTGACTCGTCTCATGTGCGCCAGCACATAGTTCACATACTCTCGCAACCTGAGGCACCCCATGCTTTGTCATTAAATCTAATTTCATATTAAGTGCCTCTAGCTGGGCTGCTAGAGCTGTAACTGTGTCAACTCCCAGAATTCCTGCAACCTTGCCTTGTGGTAGTCTTTGAGTTGGATTTTGATATTCATTAGCAGCCATCATCTCAATTAGATCGTAAGCTTCCTCGTAGCTCTTAGCCCATAAGGCTCCTCCTGATGCTGCGTCTACCATTGGCCTAGATTGTGCTCCCAGCCCATTGTAAAAACAATTGATTACCATCCAGTTTGGCATCCCATGATGTGGGCATCTCCTTAGCATCTCCTTATAACGTTCCCAAGCCTCACACAGAGATTCTCCAGGTTGCTGCTGAAATTGGGCTAGCTGATTCCTCAATGCTGCAGTTTTCGCCATAGGGAAGAATTTAGTAAGAAACTTCTGAGCAAGATCCTCCCATGTAGTAATGGAACTAGGTGGTAGAGAGTGTAACCAGCCTTAGCCTTATCCTTTAGAGAGAATGGGAAAAGCCTCAACTTGATAGCATCATCCGAAACACCATTAAACTTGAAAGTATCACAGATCTCGATAAAGTCCCGAATATGCATGTTAGGATCCTCCGCAGGAGCACCCCCAAACTGAACCGAATTCTGTAGCATCTGAATAGTGCCCGGCTTGATCTCGAAAGTGTTAGCTGCAATAGCTGGCCTGATAATGCTAGACTGAATATCATTGATCTTCGGCTGAGAATACTCCTTCAAAGCCTTAACTGCTGCTGCTGCATCTGCCATTGAAACTGTAGTTTCAGATTCCTCTTCCTTATTCTCTTTATTCTCTACAAGATCGTCTTCTGCCAGTCTTTGTAAACGAGTTAGCGAACGTGTTTGCATACAAACTTAAGTACCTGAAACACCACGAAACAAACAAACTAAATAAGAATCCAAGTCAGTGAATGCTAACGACCACTGATGACAAGCACATAAACTAAAATAAAAATACCGATGATCCCCGGTAGCGGCGCCAAAAACTTGTTATGCAAAATTTACGCAAGCGCACGTTGTCACAAGTAATATATGATTAAATCAAGTTCGTTCCCATAGAGATCTAGAATGGTGTTCAATTCAATTAATGTACCTATGCACCGATGTATGGTTTTTATCCACTGCTAAGACAAATAACAAATTGGATTTTTAATAACTACTAAATTAAACTAAGATGCAAATTATAAAACTAAGAATTAAATTAACTAATAAGAATAGAAATCGAGTTACTTATGAGAATAAAAACATGGGACTCTAACTTCATTAAATACTTCCCTTAGATCTGACGCCTTTAATCACTATGTGCAATGGTTTTGATATCTGATCGGATAACACGAAACAAGTATACGCTACCTGTCAGCATACGCATACCAAACTAAACATACATCCACAAAAGAGATAGAAGATGAATAGACACCAATTATGCTTAGACCCTATATGTCTATAGAATTTGAAAACATAACGGTTGAAGAACAAGTTATCCATAATGATCACATAGGGCAGTATAAGTATTTTCATCTCACACCACGAATCATATTGATAAACAATTATGAACCTATGCTAGCATTGCAAGTTCTAAATCTCAAGATCCACTTTCACTTCACAAGAGATTAACAATTCAATTTAGATGTTAGCTACGCATCTAAAAGCATTAAGATTAACCATACGAGGATATCAGATATACACCACACACAGATCTTTAAAGCATCAAGATACTAAGTTCCATAAGTAACTCCGTTAGAATCCCATGACAACGATTAGCCCATAATTGAACCGTTCATCGTCATGGGATTTGATGAAAACATGGTAAATAACAAGATATGAATAAAAGAAGTAAATATATTAATAAACAAGAGTTTGAGAAAACAAATCTATAATCCAAAGTAACACAAAGGATGAAGTAGATCTAGATCCGTTGCTTGTCACGAGCGTTGAACCCTTCTCTCCTTTTCTCCCTTGCAGATCTAAGCTAGGTTACAAATAATAAAACTATGATAATGTGTATCTCTATTACAATGCTTAGATGTGCTTTTATAGGCTCTAGATTTCTTTCCCAGCAAGAATTTATCTTCTATTACAATTAGAATTTAATTAAGGTGCTAAAACCTGCCCGGAATATAATTAGAACTTGAAAAGGGCAAAACAGGAATTTCCCAGCCATGCTTCACAAAGAATACGCGCGCGATTTTATTCAGCACATTACTTGCACGTGCTTCCTATCCCAGGTTGTAGAAAATCTCTCAAGCTTCGCGTGGGCAGTAAGATCACTGAAAACGGACTTACAGAACTCCAGATATGGCCAAAACAGTGTAAGCTGCGCAGCCTTCCCAGAAAATCCGAATTTTAATCAATTAATTCCCAAAAAATTATAGAAGCATCCACCTTAATCAACATTCTCTTAAACCTGCACAAATAAGCAAAACACATCAAAACTACAAGAAACTTGAGCCCAAGACAATCAATTTAAGCCGATTTAGAATGTTCCAAGTGGATATAAATCCACTTATCAGGGTGCCTCTCAGAAACAGCATCTAAGGCCCCTTTCCAGCCACTAAAGTAGTTGGCCGGATAAGCAAGGTCGTCATGCTTAGTCATAAGCTTCTGGAAGTCCTCGGAGTCCATGTAATCATCTATGATATCCTCCTTGCCTTGGCGAAGCTCAGCAATGCTGCCATAGGCTTTCTACAGCTCCTCTTCCTTGGCCTTCAACTTCTCTTCCAGGCCTGCAACTTGGACCTTTGCCTGATCAAGATCTTTCTTATGAGTCCCGGTCTGAGTTCACCAAGACTTGGCATGATGCATGGCTGCCTGGAAGTAGGTGTTATTCTGAAAATACAATTTAATTGTTAGGGAACGAAGAATGAAACATTCAAACTTAAAAAAAAAGTAAAAATACTTACGGTAGCAATAGCTTGAGTCCCCAGCGACTCGACTGCCTCCAAGTCACGAGATACCACGAGGTCACGATAGTCAGCAGGGGTGATCGAATGGTAGGACCAATCCTTCGAGTGCTTGGTAGCCCCGACCACTGAATCTTGTTTTCTGATGCCCCAAGCTGGCCGGAAAACGGATGATTTGGCAGAGGAGGCAGCCCCACCTTCTACATCAACAGCATCATGAGGCCTTAGAAAGGCAGGTTCTGTGGGCTGTCCCCTGGGATCCTTCGCAGCTCGTTTTCTCTTCATACGAGAAGTCTCCCCAGCCAAATGCTCTTGAAGCTCATTTATGGCCTTAGCAGCTGAAAAATCAAAGGCAAAGTCAATGACAATAAAATTTAGCATGCAAATGAATAAGAAGTTAAGTAAAAGAATGATGAGGTTTACCCTTATCAGTGACAGATGAAAGACCCACAGACTTGAGGGAAAATTCCTCAAGAAGGGAGAAGAAGTGAATCTCCCCTTTATCTGCAGTAAGGGTATCGAAAGCAGCTTTTTCGGCGTCATCCAGTTCGATATCATCTGGATTTCCATCGATAACCTTCCCAAAAGAGCTACGGAAGAGGGTGCCCCAATCACCCCCTCCCATATAAGGTACATAAACTCTTCTTTCCATTTAGGGTTATTATCAGGGATTGAAGAGGGATCGTAAATATTAGGGATCGTAGCACGAAGGCTGACATATACCCAGCCAGGATAAGTGATTGCACTATTCTTAAATTGAAAGATCTTCCTAAAGAGGGGGACAGTTAGTGGGAAATTATTTTTTAAACAGAGAACCATGAAGCAAAGAATGGCTCTCCAAGCATTTGGAACTAACTGGCAGGGATTTATTTGAACATCCGCAAGCAAAGTAGGAATAAAGTTATGAAAAGGGAAATGAAGCCCAGCCATGATAGCATCCTTGTAGATGCAAAGGGCATGGGGTTTCCAATGACAAGAACGATCCCCTGGTTCAGCTGGGACTAATTTTAAAGGGGATTGAATGTTGAAGAGTTTATTAAACTTTCTAACTTTTTCAACATCAAAGAAACGTGAATGATGGTTATAAGAATCTAAGGCAGATACGGAGGGATATTCATCCCCCCTTTGATTAATCATGTCAATAAGGGAAGTGTATTTCGAACGAATAGGAGGGAAAGAGGTACCTCGTGAGGAAGAACTCATCTTGCTCAACCTTCTGGCCTCTCTGTCATCTGCCATGGATATTCTTGGGATGAAAGCTTCGAGGATGATCTTCAAGTTAAACCCAGAAACCACCGTGAGAAGAAGGATTCTCACCGGAAAACTACTTGAAGTTGGAGAGCTCTAGAGAGAAGTTATAGAGAAATGTTTTAGTGAAGTGAGAAATGAAGTTTACTTCTCACTCTTTTATACACGGTACAACCGGTCATTTAGCCGGTTTTGATGCTACGCTACAGGTTATAACCGGTTAAGGCCCATTGGCCCAATTATAAGCCCAGGATCTAGAAGCTTACAGAATGTGAAAGAGAATTCTAGAAGAATCCAAAAAAAAAAGGGTAAATAAATTGAAAAACCTTATACGAACTCGAATCAGTTCGTATATTGAGTTCGAAAAGCCCACGAGGAGGCCCGTTATCGATCCTTAAACGAACTCGAATCAGTTCGTATATTGAGTTCGAGAAGACCACGAGGAGGCCAATTTTTGCTCTCTATACGAGATCAATTCAGTTCGAAAATCGAATTCGTAAAACTCACGAACAGCCAAGTTATGATAGCCTACACGACCTCGAACCACCTCGAAATGAGAGGTCGTGGGATGTGCGACAAGGCCATAAAAGGGGCTATATATGAGCTCGATATCGTAAAGCCCACAACGTGCCTCATTCGGCATCCTTAAACGACATCGATCCACGTCGCAGGATGAGGTCGTGGGCTACGCGAGGAGGCTCGTGGAAGAACTTTACACGAACTGGCTTCACCTCGCTATACGAGATCATGAGTTAAGCGACCAGGTGATTTAATAGGCCCTCCACGACCTCGATCCACCTCGAGGAGTGAGGTCGTAGAGTCCACGACATGCCTTGTCTGGTGTCCTTACACGATCTCCATTCACCTCGTGAATTGAGGTCGAAAGCAGAACGACCTGCCCTATCTGGTGTCCTTACACGACCTCGAACCAGTTCGTGATATGAGGTCGTATACCCCACGACCTGCCTCTTTTTCAGCCCTTGGACTAGCTCGATTCACGTCGTGAGACGAGGTCGGAAGGCTCACGACCTGGGTACTTCGTGGCGACCTCAATCCAGGTCGAAAAATCGTAGAAAATTTTCTGAAAATCATTAAAAAATGATTACATTTTAGAAATAAAAATTTCGAAAATTTCAGAAACATGGAAAAATAATTTTACGCTCGAAGCGCAATTTAATATTTTCAAACTAGTGCCGTTCTAGCACCGTTTAATACCTATTAGCATAGATTAGTGCCGGTTAGCACCGTTCAACGCCGATTAGTGCCGTTAGTACCGTTTTATGCCATTCAACATTGTTTAACACTGTTTAAACATTGTTTAAGGCTGAGTAGCGCTGTGTAGTGCCATTTAACACCGTTTAGTGTCGTTCAACATCATCGTAGATGCGTCGGTCGCTCCACGCTTTACATTAAGATGATATTGTTGAAAGTACTCACGTAAGAGCAATAAAGCCCGACCCAAGTCTCGAGTAAGACCGTTATAACTTCAAGGAAAGCCTGATCAGTTTTCCTGGAAGTTGGGGGGCAAATGATATGGGCTAAAAGTAAGCCCTAAAGACACATTTAATGTGACATTAATTAGACCCGGAATGGTCCAAACGTGGGGCCCACCAGATGGGCACAAACCCTAATTAAATAATAAATTCGTAGCTGATGAGTCAGCCAAATAAAAGACTTCGAAATCAAGTCCAGAAAGGAAACTAAATCATATTAGGAGTAGCCTTCAAGGCACATATCTTCAACTCTTATCTCCTTATCAATTAGAAGGCTCTAGAATTGGGCCTAAGCTGTGACTTGTCCATCAAGTCTCCTAATTCTACCCTAATTCTAGGGTTTTCATCACCTATATAAGGACCTGCTCCTTCACACCTAGAACTACGTTTTCTTGGCTTGATTCTCTAATACAGAGATACGTAGGCATTCTGTGAGGACCGTTTAGTCTCGAACGCAGAAGCAGCCATTAAAGCACGAAGCTCCCGAACCCTAGCCGTCATAATCATAACCTAGTTTTTATTCCACAACAAATGGATTCAAGATCACTCTCCCGAAATCATCTTAAAATGATAATGTTTTTATATGTAAAATTTAAATATCAGATTTGTATATTCAAATCTAAATTATTTATTTGTCAAAAAAGAAATCTAAATTACATATTTGTAAAAATACTCTCTTGTGTATTATAAATTTAATGATCTAGTCTCCGATATTATTCGAGGTTTTCTCTGTTGGGCGATGATCCTAAATGTCTCATTTTGAAGATGGAGTTGCCTAAATGCCCTCCAAACACAGTATTTCGTGTGTAGCAATAGCTTGTCACGACATTTCATGTGTAATAATAACATGTTACGGTGTTGCGTGTAACGCATTACAGATAATATGGAAGACAATTCAACATCACTGCTTCTGTCTGCCCTTCCTGATCAACAATGACATACTATACATCGTATGCCGATTTGGAAGACACGAAAAACGAAATAAAATAATAGGTATATGGAACACCGTGTCTTTTGTAATTTTTTTAAGCAGATGTGATAGACAATTTGGGGTAGGTGAGAGCCAAACTTTTATTGTGACCGACAATTTGTCTATTACTTTATAAATCTCTTTCTATATATAATAGAGCAACAAGGGGATAATTGTGAGCCAATAAACCCCCTGTGAAATTATAGTTATGGCCTTACAATTTATTAAATTACATGAAATGCCACTCTTTTATTTAAATGGGAAAAAAATGAGTTTTTGTGGTGAATCGAACCTAGAACCTCCTTTACACAAGTTATCCTACCAACCACTATGCTACATGAACTTTTTTGTTTTGAGTTAAAAAATCTTTTACATAAACCCGACCTCTCCATTATCTTATTTTTTACTATTATTTTAAAAATATTATATTTTAGCTTTCACAATATGGTACACATCCATCCATTCTTTCTACATATAATAAGAGAACAAG
The DNA here is from genome assembly GCA_037693485.1 of Kitagawia praeruptora. Classification (NCBI taxonomy): domain Eukaryota; kingdom Viridiplantae; phylum Streptophyta; class Magnoliopsida; order Apiales; family Apiaceae; genus Kitagawia; species Kitagawia praeruptora. Next base: position 22,643,853 of record CM075351.1, on the reverse strand, counting down.
GGGATTTTTAGGGGGGTTTTAAGCCAATAAATCCTCTATAAAATTACAGTTATACCCTTACAAGTTATAAAATTACATGAAATTTCACTCTCTTATTTAAATGGAAAAAATGAGTAAATTTTATTTTTATGGTGAATCGTACCTAGAACCTCCTCTACACAATTTATCCTACTAACCTTTGTGCTGCATGGACTTTATTATTTTGAGTTAATAAACCTTTTACACAAACCCGACCTCTCCATTATCTTATTTTTACTATTATTTTTATTTTTTAGTAAAAATAATGGTGACTCGTATTATTTTAAAAATATTATATTTTAGGTTTCACAATATGTTACACAATCTATCTATTACTATAAATTAAACCACAACACAAGTGCAAAAAGTGTCATTTTAATGGTTGTGAACTTACGATAATATTTCTATATGTTTAAAAATTACAAAAGCACCATCCCTTTAATATTTATGCAAACAATATATGAAATATGTTGGTGTTGGAAATCAGCCCTCTCGTAATTTCGGATTATATTTCTATGCGACTTAAATATCTTGATGAGATATTTAAAGAAATAAATATTAAGGAGCGTACTAATTTTATCTGGAAAGTATTGTATAATGAGTATTATTCACATCGATGATATGTATTTTTATCATTGTTCTAAAAGAAATTGTGTTATAACCTATACAATATATTTATATGCTATAAAACATCCTTTTTTTATGCTCATATGATCTATACATAAATAAAATAATACATAAATTAAAATACTGATAATATAATATGTATGAATATAAAAGGTGTAATTATATTCAAAAATATCCTTAAATCGTAAAATTATATAGAATTTATAGCAATTGCTAGAGGATATATAATTAAAAGATGAGATCCTTAAAAATGTTAGATAGTACAAAAGTTAAAAAAATGAATCTTGTAGATAAGTTGAGAAAAATAAACTTCCTTGGAAAAAGACCATTTAATATATAATAATACAAAATATAGGAATCAGTTCATATCATATGTACATCGATTAACAGTCGTATAATACACATAGAAAAATTTTGGTTGGAAAGAATATTAAAAAATTCAAAATAAATTGTAAAAGAGAAAATTACCAAAATAATCATATTTGAGCTTGTTTGGCCCTATTTACCAATCTAATACGGCATTTTGTGTGAAGTATCAATGGCTAAAACGACGTTTCGTGTGCTATATCAGCAGCTAATACGGTTCTTTATGAAAAAATGACAAAAAAATGAGGATAAAATATTAAAAAATATCACTCCAAAAATTGATTTATAGTGATGAAAAACACAAAGGAGGATTAAACCGAACCCCCCCTATTATTAAAATTTTATGTTTTCTTACCTAAATTTATTATAATAACAAATTATTAGATGTTTTCTACTTGTGACATAAATTTGTACAAATTGGTGTAAATGTGTTGTACTATATCCAGCATACTATATCCAACACATACAACACATTTATATGCCACGATTTTTTTTTTTGAGTACTTATCTGAATAATTAAATCAAATTTTCTGTAAAACGACATTGGGATATTATAACAAACATGTTTTAACGGAAACTATACAATCATGTCCATATATATTATTTAAATCGTAAAAATAAAATAGTTTACATCAATTTCTAGAAGATGACCCGTGCCTCGCACGGGTTATTACGCTAGTTTACTTTAAATTTCTAACATTGTTTTTTTATTATTTTTATTTTAAGTATATGTCAATTCAAATCGACACTTTAAAATCAAAAAACAAATTTATTAGAAAATGTGTTATTAAAATATATACCTTTTATTTTTATATAAAAATTGAAGATTCCCTATTTTTTGTAAAGATCAATGTTCTTCTTCCAAAAAGAAAATCGGAAAGAAAAATAATATTATTATTGAACACAACGTGTATCGAAATTTACACACAAAAAAAGGGAGGAAAATGGAGGGAGAGTGCGTATATGGGGCTGTTATAGGGAGAATATTGTATAACAATATTTATGGAGGTTGCTGGATTTACGGAGCAAAATACGGATATTTTGTTATAAGAAGAATAAGGATTAGGGTTCGTGTGTATGAATGTGGCTGAGCTTGATAGGTGATTTCAGGTAAAATGTTTCTCATCCCGTATCAAGGTGCCTACGTACCCTATTTATAGGGATCAAGCCTGACGTAGTTCTTGGAGAACAAGTTACCTAGGCGGGCTAGGGTTTTAAGTGATAAGCCAAAGTCCAAGCCCACTCGTTTAGGGCTGACGTGGCAGTGAGTCATCAACCCTATCCATGATCCATGGCCCAGATGTGGAAGCCCATAATCTCAAACGAATAGAATTGGCCAGTAGAGAAATAACGAGAGCCTTGCATGCGACCTCGAGGGATCAGGCCATGCGAAGCGATCCCTTGCGTCCAGCTACTCATGCGACCTTGGGTCTGGCCATGAGCCTTCTAATAAAGAGTGAGATAGCGATCCCAACGTAGTTTGTAGATATGATGATAAAAGCGAAGCGACCTCTTGCAAGCGAGGTGGCCTTGTAATAGAGATATTATAGCCAAAGTATGTTGGGCTGATTCCAATAGTGGCTTTAATGACCCAATTGTTGTCTTCTAGGCCCATCATAGATTATGAACCTTTAATTCAGCCAATTAAATCATAATTATTATTATGCCAGATTCGGGCATAACAACTACCCCCGAGTCCATGTTGCCATTAGAGATGCGATGTGGACTCAAGTATTAATTAGCTGATGTTGTGATGCGAGGCCATGGCTCGCTGTTGACATAAATATGACCGTTGGAATAATCGCGACCCCAAGAATTTGAAGAGGTTTTACAGCTGTTGTATCTCGAAATGTGTATTCAACGGCTGAGATCTTGACACCTGTCCATGTCTTTCTCTCTCCTGATGGGCTATATATACCCCTGTCACTATCATTTCCTTTTTTTTATCTTATTAACACGTTGTTGAAGTGCTGTCAGTTTGCTCCCGGATCAAACACGAGAATTTTTAAGCTTCTTACTAGCGATCCCCAAGTTCTTCCGATTTCTTCAATCTTTCTCAAGAAAAAGTAAGTCTTCATCCTTTCTTGATATTTATATTGTTGTTCTTCACTGTAATTGCATGATTAAATAGCCTTGATTGTATGCGATGCGACCCCTTTTAGCTGCGATCCCATAATGTCAATCTTTATTCAGCGATCCCGTCCTCGTTTAGGCAAGACAGCGATCCTTTAGAATAATCAATCCTTAAAATTAGGCAAAATAGCGATCCTTTTAGTCTAGGTTGAATAACGATCCTTTGTTTCGAATCGTGAGTGAAGTAAGAACACATAGAGCCTTTCTGCTTATTTATTATTTTCTCCTTTTATCCCTTTTTGCTTTCTGTAAGGGCACACACTTAATTCTTCACATTCTTTTCAGATGTCAAACGAACAGCTCAAGAACGCCATCACCGCTTCCAGTCGTACATATCAGCGAGGCGGCTGCTGCAAATATTGCAAGGGCCACAAGCACGAGTGAAAACTCATTTAAACTGTACTTCGATCCCTTGTGGTCAAATGAAGACTATACCAGAGAAGTACCCTTAGTTTCATGGCGAACAAAACAAGCTTCGAGCTCGCGAGACAGATCCTTAGACGTTCTCCCAGCCCATCATGAGCCTGAGATCGAGATGACAGATACTGAACGAGAGTTGGAAGCACTGAAGAAAAAAGGAGAGGAATTCAGTTCGCAAATAGCACAGATTCTTGCGAAAGTGCCTCCTACACAAGCCAAGTCACCCATTATCTTAAGTGATTCTCCCATAGACTCATTAGGCGATGCCTACTATGATATAGAAGGAGGTGCTGACAATGAAGTGGATTCAGATGCTTCTGATTATGAGGAACCTTCCTCGGATGATGGTGGCCTCGATGAAGTGGCCATAGTCGTAAATTTCAAAGATTATGACTATGTCCCTGAGGCTTCGCCCAATCCTTACATCCCAACCCCTCAACCAGAGCTGGAGGGAGTTATATACGTTGGCGGGCCTAACCCCAAGGATATTGAGCCCGGTTCGAAGATTAAGCCAGGCGAACCTCGCATCCTTGCATGCCGTGACATGTCTTCAACCTTGACTGTGAAGACTATCAAAGAGGGGGTCGAGAGATTCCGACCTGAAGGTAAAATCATTCTGCCCAAAAAGAAAATGCGATGCTATCGCTTCGATCACAAAGAAAATGGAGGTAGGGTGCCAAGAATGGTTCTAACGGTCCCTATGATGAAGATCGGCGTCTCATCCCCCCTCCATCCATTCATCAAGGATGTTTGTGAAACTTACCACCTTGCTCCCATCCAAATAAGTACAAATGGTTACAGAGCCATGATCGCTTTATACATTCTTTATCATAAACTCAAATATCCGCCCATGGATGCGAGGACAATGGGTTACTTCCTTCAGCTGAAACGATGCGGAGCCAAGGACTTTGGCTATGTTTATTTTTCTGTGTGGCCAGAGTTTAATAAAAAACAACTCCTCCATGGCGCAATCAGCAACGCAGGTTCGTGAAAAGAACCCTTCTGTTACGTCCACGAAGTCCCCAGGGTCAAAACTAGTTTTAACTATTTGCCAGGTAAGCCTTCCATTTAGAGCTCGTCCCCTTTAAACTTATCTTTTCGATTCAAAAGTAACAACTCCTTCGGCATTGCAGTTGGTCAGGTTCGCACCGTCTTAAAGGGCGATGAAAAACAACGTGCGGACGACGTGTTAAATAAGTCCACCAAGGAAGAGAGGAACATTAGGACCCTCCTTTCCTTAAAAAATTTAACAGAGTGTAGCTTCCTTAAAGAGGGTGTAGGTGCCTCTCCCGAAGCGGGGCCTTCTTTCGCGAGGAGGACCTCGCAAAAAAGAAAGAATAGAGAAAAGGCCTCATCTTCGCATGTCGAGATAGTAGCAGAAGAGGGTACTTCTAGGATAAAAATGCATCGCATTCCTTTGTCATTTTTATAATTTATCTACCTGTCTTCACATTTTAATCCTTATGCTTTGTTAAATAGTCTGACTTTTTCCTCTCTATTCATGCAGGTATGTCGAACCAAAGCGGCAAAGGGTTGTCCATCCCATTTCTGCAAGCCAAATCCAACAAAGGGGCCGCCCCTAGAGCGACCTCTTCCCTGAAAGCTCCTCCTCCTCCCCTCAAAACAGGACCTCTCTAAACAAAAATCATTAACGATCCTTCCTCCCAATCAATCATCGCCAGGGATCAAGTTAGAGATTCCGCTGAACAAAGCCCGTCAAAGCGAGCCAAAACAGATAGGCAAAAGGACGGTTCCTCCCGACCACCTCCAGGGGTCGTTACTGCTTCAGCTTCTCAACACCTATTTGCTTCATTGGGAACCAAGTATGCAGAGGAATCTGAAGCTTCCAACTGGTGGAAGGCATCGCCTGAAGAAAATGCCAATGCTTTGACCAGGTGTCTAGCCGAGGCTTTCATTCGTCAAGCTGCCCATACCAAGAACTTCTTTCAACTGGATAAAGCAAACAAGGTCTTGGAATTCCAAAAAGTTGAAGATAAACGATCCCTTGAAGCCGAGTTCAAAAAGCAAATATCTTATGAGACTGCGCAGATTCGTACAGACTTGAAGAATGCTCGCAAGGAAAGGAATGACTTTGAAAAATCTCTTAAGGAATTGCAGAAGTCCAGCGAAGAGGCTGCTAAGAAAAGTGCTGATGAAATTGCGAAGTTGACAAGCGATCTGAATGCTGCCAAGGCCCAATTGAAGACTGCAGAGGAGACATTCGAGGCCCAGGGTCAGGTTTCCTTCATGAATGGGTTTATTCGAACGATCCCTGATTTTGATTGGGACCAGCTTGGGCCAGGTAATGCTGACTTTGCCGAGATTCTTAAAAAGCAGATTGCTGATGAAGATGCCGAGGAAGCCCGAATAGCTGAAGAGGCGAGGCTAGCAAGCGAGGTTACTGCTAATGCCAATCCTACTGGAGGGACTCCAAACGAAAACAATCCTTGAATCTGATTATTTTCTGAACTCTTAAACTAGGGATGCGGGCTCCCTTTTAATGCTTCGCAAGTTGTAACAATATTTCTTGACTAACTCTTGGGGTCGCATAGCGACCCATATTAATTCTGATTTCTTCTGTGGTTCCAATATAATTGCCTTTGTTTCCATGTTAATTGTCTTCATAATAATATCGTACTTTCCATTTGCATGAATCTTCATGTAGGTTGTCTTTATTAGTTTATATGTGATCTATGTTCGCAGATGCGAAGTGCCTTGATAATAGCAGTAATGAACTGCTACCTTGAGATAATAGCAAGTGCGATCCTAGCATCGTTGAGATGGCTTGGACCTTAAAGTGTAAATGCTAACTGGCTAGCAAGTTTATTTTGAATGCAACATAAAAAATAATTCGTAAAGCAAACGAACTCATATAATGAAAAAAGTAGGGGCATGGCCCAAAGTTTTATTGATAGGGGCATGACCCAAGTTTGACAAGTAGGGGCGATGCCCTAAAATGAATTGTGGGGCGAGGCCCAAACATTGAGGAGTGGGGCGAGGCCCAAATATCATTACATCATAAAGGGGAGGTGTATATATGATCACTACCCCCCAGTACTTTGTATGAATTTATTCATGCTAAGTAGTAGTAATAGATAGAAACTACCAGAAACAAAGCTTTCACTGGTAGTACTTTCTCAAATGTTTCGCGTTCCAGGCTCGTGGAATAACTTTGTCCTCCATATCAGTGAGATAGTAGGTTCCCTCTGATAGAGTTGCATAGATTTTGTAGGGTCCTTCCCAATTAGCACCGAAAACTCCATGTCCCGGGACCCTAGTATTAGGCATGACCCTTCTAAGTACTAGGTCATCTGTACGTAGGGATCGCACCTTGACCTTTCCATTGTAATACCTTGCGGTCCTTCGTTGGTAAGCTGCGAGGCGTAGCTGGGCCTCGCTTCTTGTTTCTTCAATCATATCCAGATAGAGCCTATGATTGACTTCATTAGACTCAGGGTCATAGTGTTCCCTTCTGATTTCTGAACGATCCCGAACCAACCTCCACTGGGACCATGGCTTCGCACCCATAGGTCAGAGAAAATGGGGTCTCTCCAGTAGTAGACCTTGGGGTCGTGTTGTATGACCACAAGACTCTTGGTAACTCTTCAGGCCAATTACCCTTGCTTTCTTCTAGCTTCGCCTTCAAAGTATGCTTGATTATTTTGTTGATGGCCTCAGTTTGACCATTTGTCTGAGGGTGACTAACAGCTGAAAAACTTTTCTTGATCCCTAAATTCTCACAAAATTCCTTCATCTCCTTGCTGTCAAATTGTTTCCCATTATCTGATATGAGTTGATAAGGGATCCCATAGCGACACACAATTGCTCTGTATACGAAGTCCTTTAGCTTCTTTGCAGTGATGGTCGCAAGTGGCTCGGCCTCGGCCCACTTGGTGAAATAGTCAACAGCCACTACTGCATACTTAAGTCCTCCTTTACCCTTTGGGAGTTCTCCAATTAGATCAATACCCCACATGGCGAAGGGCCATGGGCTCGCTAGCAAGGTGAGTTGAGAGACAGGAGCGTTGCTGAAGTTGGCGATCCTCTGACAGGCATCGCATTTTTTTGAAAACTCAAATGCATCTCTCTTCAGTATAGGCCAATAGTACCCTTGGCGAAGAATCTTTTGAGCCAATTAACTACCCCCCGAGTGATTGCCACATATTCCTTCATGCACCTCTCTCAGAATGTAGGTACATTCTTCACCATCTACAAATCGCAGCAGCGGGGTGTTGAACCCTCTTCGATACAGGACTTCATCATAAACGACATAACGAGCAGCCTGATACTTGATCTTCCTTGCTTCTTTCTTATCTTGTGGCAGAGCTCCATTTTTCACATACTCCCATATTGGGGTCATCCAAGTCGACCCTGGGGTCGCTATCTCCATGATAAACTCTTCTGGTACACTAGGTTTCATCTGAATTTCTAGGGGGATAATTCCAAGTAAGGTGGCCTCGCGACGCGACCCCAATTTTGCCAACACATCTGCCCCTTGATTCTTTTCTCTTCTGATGTGAACCACCTTAACATTGTTGAACTTTTTAATCAGCCTTTGTGCACATCGCAGATATAGCTCGATCTGTTCACCCCTTGCTTGCCATCCGCTCCAAAGTTGATATGTTACTAGCATAGAATCGCTGTAAGCTGTGAGGTTTTCCACCTTCATTTCCAGGGCAAGTTTGAGGCCAATGATGAGAGCCTCGTATTCTGCTGCATTATTAGTGGCCTCAAAGGCAAAGTGTACTGCGCTTTGAATCTTGCGACCCTCTGGAGTTACAAGTTCGATTCCAGCCCCAGCTCCCTCTTTGTTAGATGCCCCATCTACATATAGTTCCCACCACGAGGCTGAATTTTCTTTTTTGGCCTCGCTAACTGTTGCCTCCGGAGCTGCTATGATCGTCCAGTCATCTCCCTCAGATTGGGGAGGAAACTCCAGAATGAAGTCTGCAAGTGCTTGTCCTTTTATGGGGCCACGAGGTTTGAACTCAATGTCGAACTGACTGAGCTCCACCATCCATTTCATCAATCTCCCTGAGGACTCAGCTTATGCATTACCTGCCTCAATGGGTAGGCTGTGCGAACTTCAATTTTATGGGCTTGAAAGTATGGACTTAGCTTTTGCGAGGCCAAAATCAAAGAATAAGCGAGCTTCTCCATGTTGGTATATCTCTTCTATGCATCTAACATCCTTTTACTGATGTAGTACACTGGGTACTGTATTTTCTCCTCCTCGCGAACCAACACCGCACTGATCGCGTGTTCAGACACAGCGAGGTAGACAATGAGGACCTCGCCATTAAAGGGCTTCGAAAGAAGTGGTGGCGAGCCCAGGTGTTCCTTTATTTTCTGAAAAGCCTCATCGCATTCTGATGTCCATTCTAAGTTTTTTTCCCACCTTTTTAATGGCCTTAAAGAACTCATGGCACCTATCTGATGATTTGGAAACAAACCGATTGAGAGCTGCGATCCTTCCTGTTAAACTCTGAACTTCTTTCACACTTCTTGGGGATCGCATGTCCATTAAAGCCTTTATTTTTTCAGGGTTCGCTTTGATCCCCCTGTGGTTGACAATGAACCCCAAGAACTTTCCAGATTCGACTCCAAAGACACACTTTTGGGGGTTGAGCTTCATTCTGTATTTCCTTAGTATATCAAACATCTCTGCAAGGTGAGAGATGTGATCCCCAGCTTCCTTAGACTTGACCAGCATGTCATCTACATAGACTTCCATTGTCTTGCCAATTTGTTTCTCGAACATCATATTAACGAGCCTTTGGTAGGTAGCCCCAGCATTTAGGAGACCAAAGGGCATTCCTATGTAGCAATAGAGACCTCTATCCGTGATGAACGAGGTGTGCTCTTGATCAGGACCATACATGGGTATTTGGTTATACCCAGAATACGCATCCATGAAAGAGAGAAGTGCATGCCCTGCTGTTGCATCCACTAATTGATCGATCCTTGGTAGTGGAAAACTATCCTTGGGACAATGTTTGTTGAGGTCGGTAAAGTCTACACATGTCCTCCACTTTCCATTTGGTTTCTTCACGAGGACAGGGTTCGCGAGCCAATCAGGGTAAAATGATTCCCTAATGAGCCCGACTTTGAGGAGCCTATCCACCTCTTCTTTGAGAGCCTCAGCTCGTTCTCCACTTATAGGTCGTCTTTTCTGTCTGACTCCCTTCTTGCTTGGATCCAAGTTTAACTTATGACACATCACATCAGGATTGATCCCAACCATATCTTCATGCGACCAGGCGAACACATCAAGGTTGGCCTTTAGAAAAGTGACCAGCTTTTCCCTCAAATCAGGGCTGAGTTGCGACCCTATTTTCAATACCTTTGAAGGATCCTGCACATCAACGAGGACAGGAATTGTGTCTTCAGCTGCCCCGGCTCGCTCCACATGTTCTGGGATGCGAGGATCAAGGTCTAGATCATACTCACGAGCCCGACTTGATCCTGCCTTGCAGGGGTTGTTACCCGCGTGCCCATACTCCTTAACAACAGTTGTTGTCTGTGTAATTCCATTTGGCAGTTCTGTCAGTGTAGATGTTTCCTTGCGAACCCATTTTCCCTTTCGAGCTCGCACAGCGGCCTGCTCTGGGCTCTCTTCGCTGTCACTATCCGTAGCCTCTTCAACGATCCCTTCCTGAAGAACCATTACTGGCTGCGAGGCTCCTATCATCAAAGCACCTGGTACTGGTTCTACTTGAATTCCCAAGTTATCAAAATAATCAGCTAGGAGCTCCTCAATTGAGATCATGTTACAATCTGCTGGAGGTACAAAGGTTGTTATCCATCACATTCCATCTTATCCATCACAGAATTACTCCCTCTTTCTGCTGACTTGAGGGCCTTGTTATAGCACTCACGAGATTCATGTTGTGCTCCCTTAACACATCCGACTCCATTTGGGGTAGGGAACTTCATAGAGAGATGGTAAATAGAAGTGACCACCCTCATTTCTTTAAGTATTGGCCTCCCTACAATAGCATTATAGGCTGAAGGTTGATCAACCACCATAAAATCTGCGATCTGAGTAGTAATACAGGGCTCGTCTCCTAAAGTGACGGGGAGCCTTATGAGGCCCTTGACATTGACTGAAGCTCTAGTAAAACCTTAAAGATGCCCCACGGTAGGGGTAAGGTCTCTATCCACGAACCCCATTTTCTGATAGACCTCGTATGTTAGAACATTCACTGCACTTCCATTGTCCATAAGGACCCTGTGAACATTCTGCGATCCAATACGAATTCGGACAACGAGGGCATCTGAGTGAGGGTGATGGACCCACTTCGCATCTTTTTCAGTGAACATGATATTCGTATCTTCCCCCTTGAAGAGCTTTGGGGGTCGCTCCTGCAGGTGATGAACATTAGTGAGGGGTCGCCCTTGAGCTTCGTGAGCATATCTCTCCCTAGCTTTGTTACTGTCTCCCCCGAGGTGGGGTCCACCAATTATCACATGGATACTTCCGCCTCGCGTTTCCCTTTCTTGAACGACTGGATTCTGTTCAGGTGGCGGAGCTTGATTATAACCGAGGCCAGACTTGGGATTATGTTTCTTCACCTCGCGAACTGCCCACTCAGTTAACTTTCCATCACGAATTAACTGATCCACCTGCTGTTTGAGCTCTCGGCAAGTCGTTGTATCATGCCCTGTTTGTTCATGAAAGGCACAATATCTGCTAGTGTCTGCAGTTCCCTTCGGACCCATCTGCGGAGGCCTCTTAAATACCCCCCTTGTTTGCATTGACTGCGTAGATGTGAATGTGATCAATTGGGGTGACCAGAGGAATAAATTTGTCTTCACCCCTCGCAGGACGAGCTCGAGGAGGGGATCGCCTCAACGGATCGCGTTCTCTCCTTTTAGGGCTGGGGCTTCGACTTCGATCCCGTCTTCGCCTCGGACTTCTGGAATCCTTTCTTTTTACTCCCCTGTTCCTACTCCAACTGCTACTTCTTTCATTATTCTTCTTCAGATCAGCAAGTGACTTCTCAACGCGCTTGAAGGGCTCAGCGACCCTATGCAATTCAGAAAGCATGCTAGGGGTTTGTTCTTGTAACTTCTTCCAAAATTCAGTCCCTTCCCTCACTCTAGCAATGAGGAAATTTTTTACAGCCTTGTCATTCGCACCTCGCACGCGAGGCACTTCAGCATTAAACCTCTTAAAGTAATCATGCAGAGTTTCTCCTTCCTTCTGCTTTATGTTTGCCAACGTGGACACGGGAGGTGCATAGAGCATTGAAGATTGAAACTGCTTGATGAAAATATCCACAAATTGCTCCCATGATTCTATTATGATCAGTGCCCCTAGCTTTGAGAACCATTGCTGAGCACTTCCTTTCAACGAGGCCGCAAATAACCTGCACCTCGCTAGCTGTGACACTTGGTATACCTCCATCTCGTTATTGAACCGAATCACAAACTCAGCTGGATCGGTTTCTCCATTATAGGTCATATCAGAGTGATGACCTCGAAACACTGTAGGTAATGGAGCAGTCTGAATTTCATGAGTGAAGGGCGAAGAAGAGCCCATATTACTGAAAATCCCCTGCTCGTTGTTCATTGCATCCAATGCTTTTTTCAATTCCTCTAGCTTGTAGTCCCCAATCTTAGCTTCTTTATCACCATCTTTCTTTCCTCCAGTACTCGCATGATGAGATTGAGTCTTCTTTGGGATGCTAGACTCTTCTTGATCATTTCTATGGTCCTTCTTTTTACGTTCCTCCTCGCGATGTTGGGACCGCTCACGATCTCGATGAGACGGGGGTCTGTCATCGCGATGATGGGACCGCTTACGCTCTCGACGAGGAGAGGGGGGTCTGTCATCGCGGCGATGTGACCGCTCGCGATCTCGACGAGGAGACAAAGGTCGAGAAGAGCCTTTGCTCTTATTTTTAGATACTCCATCCTTGTTAGTTTTAAGCTTCACCAACTTGAGACGAATATCGTGCTCACTGAGTTTCCTTCCAACCCGGTCAAAGACACTAATGGACCTTCCTTCAGATGAGGCGGGCTTCGCCTTCGACCCCTCCTTGTTCATAGTAGCTTCCTCCTCGTTCCAATCGGGGTTCGTTTGGTCTGTCACCACATCATCAAAGTCCCCAATTAACTTCTTGGCGGGGCCCTTGCCACTTTCTGCTTGATGAGTTCGATCCCCTGTCCTCGTATTCCTCTTGAAGCCTCTAGAACTATGTCGCTTCTCCATCTTGGCCACCTTTTCCTTTACCTCGATCATTTGATCACCGAGACCTTTCAAAAATAACATGACTTCGCCAGGCAAGGCCACCTGTTGAACAACATGGGGTGTTTTCTCCTTCTCATATTCATCCTCGATCCCCTCATTACGCGCCTCGTTTTCTGGTAGATTCCTGTTCTGGGGTTCGTCCTTATTTCTCCTATGCGATCCCGGGGTCTCTCCTTCCCCATTTTTCTTCTTGTGTGATTTAGTCATCGTTCTCCCAATCAATGACTATCCCCTCCTTCTAGCGCCAAATGTTATAGGGAGAATATTGTATAACAATATTTATGGAGGTTGCTGGATTTACGGAGCAAAATACGGATATTTTGTTATAAGAAGAATAAGGATTAGGGTTCGTGTGTATGAATGTGGTTGAGCTTGATAGGTGATTTCAGGTAAACTGTTTCTCATCCCGTATCAAGGTGCCTACGTACCCTATTTATAGGGATCAAGCCTGACGTAGTTCTTGGAGAACAAGTTACCTAGGCGGGCTAGGGTTTTAAGTGATAAGCCAAAGTCCAAGCCCACTCGTTTAGGGCTGACGTGGCAGTGAGTCATCAACCCTATCCATGATCCATGGCCCAGATGTGGAAGCCCATAATCTCAAACGGATAGAATTGGTCAGTAGAGAAATAACGAGAGCCTTGCATGCGACCTCGAGGGATCAGGCCATGCGAAGCGATCCCTTGCGTCCAGCTACTCATGCGACCTTGGGTCTGGCCATGAGCCTTCTAATAAAGAATGAGATAGCGATCCCAACGTAGTTTGTAGATATGATGATAAAAGCGAAACGACCTCTTGCAAGCGAGGTGCTCCTGTAGCGAGGTGACCTTGTAATATAGAGATATTATAGCCAAAGTATGTTGGGCTGATTCCAATAGTGGGCTTTAATGACCCAATTGTTGTCTTCTAGGCCCATCATAGATTATGAACCTTTAATTCAGCCAATTAAATCATAATAATTATTATGCCAGATTCGGGCATAACAGGGGCCGTTTGGGAAATCTTATTTTTCAAAAATAAGTTACTTATTCTGGAAAAAAGTTAGAAAAAATGTACTTTTTTTTGAAATAAGTAACTTATTTTTGCAAGATAACGAATATTAAACTCCCCATACACATTTCTCTCTAAAAAAAATTATGTAAATACGAATTTTTTTTCGAAATAAGTAACTTATAAATTAAAACTTAAAATTGCGGAACGGGCACTATATAAAGGGAGACAGAGTAATAACAAAATAAACGGTCAACGTGCAGAAGCGAGAAAAGAAAGCGCAAAAAGCTCCTGGTTCTTGCCCAAAATGTAAGGGAAGGAAGCCAAAACACACGATTAACTTTGCCTTCTCCCATCTCCTCGATCCCAAACCATTCCAAACAGAGAGAGAAACATTTTCACTATCCATTTCTCTCTCCTCCTATTTTCCATTTCACATTCCCATAGGTATCTTACCTTATTCATTCTCATTCTCGTTAACCCCATAAATGTACATGCACTATCATGCATCTCATTCTCGTTAATCGGATCAATGCAGGTTGCGGCGAATGCATTTAAATCTAAAGCATGACTAACAACAAAAATGCTGACTCTTCTCAGGTACTCGAGCATTTTTTTTTTCTTGCATTAATTGTTTGTAACGTGTTATATTATTATGTGTACATTTTTTTTATATGTGATAAATTGTTGATTTATGTGGGTTTTCTTTTAAAAAAATATTAGGCTGCGAGTGGCGGTGATAATGCACCTCCACCTGAAGCACCTGCACCACGACCTGACCCCGCACCTGCACCCGCACCTGCACCCGGACCTGATCCCGCACCTGCACCCGGGGAAAATGAACCTGCTGAACAGGATCAAGAGGATTCTCATGCCGGGAATAAGGTCATTATTATTTTTGATTATCGAATTTCTACCTCTTCATTTGCACATTTTGTATACAATTTTATTTTTAAGTGCAAAGCAATCTTATGGGAGAACTTTTTATCTACATTTATATATTTCTACCTTATTGATTTCCTTTTAAATAGTGAATGTGTTTGTGTCTGTTTCTGTGTGTGTGTGTGTGAATGGTGGAGGTGATATATTCTAGGATCAGTGCGGATTTCATAATGTGCATTTGACATTTGGAATTCTATAGTACCTTGGTCAAGGTCAGAATTTTGATATATCAGGGGATTAAATTGGGTGGTCTTAGATTCAAATGTCTTTTCTTGGTACACTCTTGATATGTGATACCTTGTTTTTTTTATATCAGAGAGAGCTTCATGAATGTTCTGTTTGCCTATGACCTCATTCCTGCATCAGCTATTTGGAGTATCTAATCTTAATTTTTCTTTTTTAAATATCCAACTTAAAGATACATGACTGTACCATTAAAGCTCGATTTGGTCTAAATCTTATCTCTGCAATGCAGGTTTACAAGAGCGGGCCACTATTTTTATCTTCCAGAGGTCTGCTATTTTCTTTTTAAATGTCAAGCAAAAAAATTTGGTTTCACATGCTTTGCTTTATGATAGTATGTACTATATGCATTCCTTTTAGTTAAGAGACAGACGAGGAATAATCTTTTGATAAACTAAAAATGTAAAATTGTGCTTGTGGATTAGAGATACCTTATCAGAGAAGTAGTAAAATACAATCAAGGAAAATTGAAGCATAGAAGAAGAAACTTTTGTCTTTTGACATCAACATTGGGAAAAAGATGAGATAGCATCATCTAGACTAATTATGGACATGTAGTTTATTTAGTTTGACATCAACCTGGACCTGGACCTCGAATTTTGTGATGAGAAGACAACTAAGCAGATTTTTTTTATTTAGTTTGAATTTTTTTTGGTTGATTTCATAATGTTTTTAAAACTCTTACCAGAATGCACTCTCTTGCAAAAGAAAATGCAAGAGTTTTCTCCTTGCTACTTTCAACCAGTCTTGCAATGTCTATTATAGAATTTTTCATTATGAGACACATATCTCTCAGTCAGTAGCTTCTACATAATTACTTGGGCCTTCTTCTTTAATGTTATATGCCCCATTGGGATCACTATCTCGTAACTCTGATGTAGGAATTGGATGGACCTCCTGGAAAAAGAGATGGTTTATCTTAACAAGTACCTCACTTGTCTTCTTCAGGAGTGATCCAGTAAGTTGAATCAAAATAAACTCTTATCTGAAGATAATGCTAATCAATATATCCATATTTGTGGGTTTGGGAGGACAACGAATTTCAGATTAAGTTTTAATGGGAACTGAGGAAGTCCTTGTACTTTTCAGAATGGAACTTGCAGCATGCATATATTGTTACCTATAAGCTTCAATTAAAATTGTAGATAATAGTTTCTTGCAATTAAACAATGGTCCAGCAGTATGTACAACATTTTCCTGAGAAGTAATAGGAGATTTATGCGCTGAGCAAATTGTACTGATTTGTTTTTATTTATCATAATGAAAGTAACAAAAATAAGCATAACACAAATATACATAGATATACAGTTATCCTCTTGTCAGTCAATTCTCTAACTTCTCAGACTTTCTCAGGTTCATATATTGTGCATATCGACTGTAAAATCCTTAATAATTCATTAGTGGTGGTTTTCACTTTTCAGAATGTTGTTCCTCCAAAGGGAAGCGAGGCAAATCTTACTCTTGGCGGTATTGACCTGAACAGTTCAGGCAGGTTGGCCTGTTACTTTAATTCGTAAAATCAATTTTCTATGATTACTTTCTGGTGCCCTAGTTTATCTGTTAGTGAATTTTCAGTAAGTTAGTTGTTCCAGATGTCATTGGTTTTTCTGAATTCTTCAGTGTGGTTGTCAAAGCGGACAAGAAACTCTTGACGGTGCTCTTCCCTGATGGTCGTGATGGGAGAGCATTTACACTTAAGGTTCTATTTTTGATGTTGCCCTGTGCATTAGCCTTCATGTCTCTTATTATTCCTCTTTCTTAACCGGTTGACCTTATGTATGAAAAAGGTCATATTAGACATATATAAGTTTCTTAGAGTTTGCCATTTTCAACTATTTATGAGCTGGCAATGTTCCACTAATGACTGAACAAGAAGAAAAGAAGAAAGATGTAATGGTTATTTTCTCACGATTTCAATTTTTCTTCACTTGTATCACATAGAATTTTCCATCATAATAATTGTTCCATAATATTTACATGTCCAACTTGATATATGGTTTGCTGAAAAATAAAATGTTCGAATATAATTTTCAACTCGTACACTGTTCAGCGAAACGGTATCAAAATTTCTATTTTATTTTGCATAAATTGCTAAATATCGTTAATATGCCACTTATCTGTCACATAAGATTATAGATCTAAATATGTTAAAGTTCACTAGTGACAATTGCAACTTGTACAAAAAAACCTGATATCATATTTGTGGTGACACTTTGAGGTGGTTTGTGGGCGGGTGTTTTTACTCCTTAGATTTCCTTGTGCACAAGATTTGTAAATTTGGGAGGCACATGCATTCCAGGATTCTTTGGAGGTTTTATTGCTTTTCTACTTCAATGGAGGGAATTTTAGGACTTATAATGATTTTGGTCCTGTCCTTTTGATGTAGAATATAAATTTAGAAATTAGCATCACTGCGATCTGTAGTTGTTGATGGTGCTTTCCATGACTTAGTTTGGAGGAATTGCGATTTTGATATTGAAATGGATTGAAAATTATTTTTGTTCAGCTTTCATGCTGTATTTTGTTATGTAGTCACTGTTGTCCGAATCACTTGTTCTTGTTTATTTTTAGCATTAAAATCCTGGGAAGGTGTGGTTTTCATGTACTAATAAGCAATTATCACTACAGGCTGAAACGTCTGAAGATCTCACAGCATGGAAAGAAGCACTAGAGGAAGCATTGGCAAATGCCCCGAGTGCTTCCAACGGGATAGGACAAAATGGAGTTTTGAAAAATGATCAGCCTGACGGAGCTGATGCTGCTCCTACAGAACAGTGTAAGTTCCTCATATCTTCAACTGCATTTCATGTTTACGAATTTTCTTCTTTCTTTTTTTTTTCTAAGTTTTACGAATTTACTTGTGCATTCTTAGTGAATTATACATATTTTTTATGTGAAATTAGAATTTAAAAAAAAATCAGAGAATCCTAGAAATTGGCTTTGCCTGCTAAAGCAGAGGGTACCCTCAGATGGTTAATTTTATATCTGTATCATTTACAATAAAAGCACTATCTGAGTTTTTATAAAACACCTCAACCCAGGTTATTTTTGCAAAAAAAAAAAAAAAAAAGGAATATCTATCGCCTATGGTGGTTTAAGGTGCAGTCAAGGCTTCAGTGTGAAAGAATTGATGTGTTTGTCTACTTGAGCTTCTACTGCTAATGACTCAAATATCAGCAACAACAGCATATGATTTCGGAAAGCACAATTTTTAAATTTGTTTTGGATATATGATAAAACAGTTTTTCAGGTGTCCTAACAAATAGTCCTTTTTAAACAAGAACGCGGAATGTAGGTAATCGAGTTAGGTACCTGGAAAATACTGGGGGAAAACCATGGTGTATTTGTACATGTGAGGCTCAAGAAGGCCCAAATTAAGAGATTATTGTCCACATAGAAAATCTGGAATGTTGCGGTTTTCTTGTGATCTTGAAATGTAACACTTTAGTTTGTACTCCCTCTCAGTCTATTTTGTTGATGGGTTGCTCGCGATTGTTGTATTCTCTTCTATTAGCTAATACTTTAATTTCGTGATTATGTTTACTCTCTATAGCAAAAGAAAAGGAAGCACCAAAAACTTTAGTCACTGGTCGACCGATTTTACTTGCTCTGGAGGATGTAGATGGAACCCCGTCTTTCCTTGAGAAGGCTCTTAGGTTTCTAGAAGAGCATGGTGAAGTTTTCTTTCTACTAATTATTAATTAGGCTTATAGATTTTTATTATTTATAAATCACTCACCAGTCATATAAATATATTTCGTAGTCCATCTTATCATATTTATTCAGCTTTACACGTCTATAACTATATTTCAGGAGTTGAAGTAGAAGGGATCTTGCGGCAAGCTGCAGACGTGGAAGATGTTGAGCATCTAATTAAAGAATTCGAGCAAGGTCAGTATGCCTCCAACTGTTGTGATTACTACAATTCCTGAGATGCTTTTTTTGGTAGTAGATATTCTCAGTATGCTACATTAATTAATCTTTCCTTATTCATGATTGTTATTTGTTGCTTAACCACGTTACACTCGATGAAGGGCCAATCAGAGTATATTTTTATTTCAAAAAACAGATGGATCAAGACAGCCATTTGATATTAAACCAATAAGCTCTTCGTTCAGAATAACATGTAACAATAATAATATATGGCCGTCTCTTAAATCCAATTTAATGCAAATTAATATTTCGGCCATTTCTATTTTGAATTTTAAAATAAACAATTACACCAATAATATTAAATAAGAAATAGAAATATAACAACAGCAACAAGTTGATCCATGGCTTGCTAGTAAGTTGCATAACCCATCTGGTCTGCGAGTTTTGTTAATCTTGTTCTTTTTTTGTTCCTGATTCAGGAAAGAAAGATTTCTCTCCGAATGACGATGCACATGTTATAGCAGATTGTATCAAGGTAGCTTGATTAAAGACATGTATAATGCGCATGAAGCCATAATACTAATTGTTAGAGACTTCTTATTATCTTTATATTCTGTTTCAGTATATTCTCAGGGAGTTACCCTCGTCTCCAGTTCCTGCATCTTGCTGCACCGCACTACTAGAAGCCTCTCGTAAGTTTGTTATAATGAAGCATACTTTACATATTTTTTCATTTAAAACCTTTTACTTCGGGTAAAACAGGTCGATTCTGGTCAATTAGGGTCGTGTCAGGTCTACACGTAGGGTCAGGCCATACGCGGGTCATACAGGTCGAGTTTAGATTGATCATTTGACCAATTCAATACTTGAGTCGACTTCAACTTGTTTTAGCAAAAATCACCGAAATTGTGACCCCACTATAATGGTACAATATTGACCAATGAGTGAGTATTGTCTCCATATTGACCAATGAGTGAGTGTTGTCTCCATATAAGACTTAAATTCAAGCCCAAATGCCAATTGTGACCCCTATTGACCAATGACTGAGTATTGTCTCTATATAAGACTTAAATCCACGCCCACACTACTATATCGTTCCACAATCCACCACACGCTGATCCAAAAGAGCTATTAACTTTCGACTTGTGCTTATAAAGGCATGTCACTTAATTAACTAATTAATGTTGGGACGACATCCTCATCAAGCCCACAAAACAATCAAACTCCGGACTGTGCCTAAAACACTATTGTCCGAGTCAAGCTCTAATACCAACTATGACATTCCAAACCCATAAGCGTTACACCTTAGGCCTGTGTGTTTGAGCTGGGAGTTTTATAGTTGGCACCAGAGACCTAGCTGAAAGTGCTTGTACGCACTATCTCGGGTTTGTTCAGTTTGTGGGCTTGACAAGGACGGTATGTGGGGTATTTGTAATTTCCTGCATCAGCTACGTAAATTTAAATGCCTCCATTAGCACATGCTACAAGTAATGTGTATCGAAGTTGGTAACTCATTTGGATTGGCCTGTGGGTTCGGTGTTACATTCAGTCTATTCCTCATTTGAATTGAACACCGTTTTAATTAAATATGTTAGTGGCATCGGTCAGTTTGTCAGAATCATCCATTTTTCATTTTTTATGCTCCTAATGTTTTGGGGATGCGGGGGCATCCTGTATTGCTAAATAGAGCACCTCCACAGGTTGGCATCCGATCCAACCTAGTAGTAAGCGATCCGCCAAAAACATTTGTAAATTGGTTCCTCAAATGATTCTGGAAAACAATTTTTTGGTTGCAAGGATCCTTTAACATGACTGGTAGGCATCCAAAGTTTTCGTTGTGTAAATATACATCAGGATTAAGCCCAAAACAGAACTTCTTTCTACACCAAATAATGGGGTTTTGTTGGATGTGAGGATGACTAAAAGTTTAGCATTAATTTTTGGAAAACATTATTGGTGATGGTCTTCAGGAGCCAACTCAATATCTTAATTGTGTTTGTTTTAATATCTATGTCAATAAATGTATAAATTCGTAAATTTTATTCATCATGACAGGCACTGAACGTAGCAAAAGAATCCCTGCTATGCGTGCAGCTATATGTGAAACATTTCCCGAGCCAAATCGCCGTCTACTACAAAGGTAGTTCAGATTGCTAATTTATTAAACTGTAGATGGTAGTCAAGTTAATTTTGATGGTTCTTTAATTTAATGTGCTGATTAGTCCTACGATTTTCTTGGAACTTGCCTTTCCCATGCAACAGTCTACTACGTCGAAATATTTTTATGTGAAATTATGCACTTCCTCAGAACGGAATGTACAAGCACATGACTTTGACCTTTAAAATTCAATTTGAAATGCTTATCAGATCCAAATTGATATATGTAATGTGTGTGCATATATGTGTTTAGTGCTGTAATAACCCGGCACACTGATGCTGCAGATGGGTTTAAATGCTTTACTGAAATTATAATATAATTTTAATGAATATATGGTAGTCAACTGCTAACAATCAGTTTGCCACTTTTTATCTAACTAAGGTTTGCCATTTAGTTTATTAATTATTTCTCTAAAACAAACCTTCTTGATCCGTTTCATCTGCTTAAGTGCTTAACCAGTGCTTTGTCCCTTTTACTCCTGCCGAATTCTTCTCAGCTTTTGTTACTATGCATTAACTCTTGTTTCCACTAAGGGGCCACCTAATCAGTTAAGTATATCATTTTTATGATCAACTAAGCAGTTCTAAGATTCAAGCTAGACTGAGGTACATTCTGTAAACTACAAACATAATCTTGCAAAAAACTGTAAAACCATGGATGAAGTAATTAACAAACAAAGTCATTAATTTGGAAAGAGACTAACTAACTACACAATATGGGAAGACCCAAATCTAAACCAGTTGGCGTTAGCAACCCAAGATCGTCCTTTTTAAATATGGCATCGCTTCTCATTTATTCTTTTTATACTTGTATAATAGAAGTGAGGTTAAATAGGAAAGCACTTCCAGGGTATTTGTAATTCCTTGATCCTTGTTTTCTTTTCAAGAACCAACTCCACCAATGCTTTCCCAATTTTGATAATGACTTATTTTTGTCCCCTTGAATCTCCAGAATTCTTTCTATGATGAAAACTGTGGTTTCTCACAAGGCTGTGAATCTTATGAGCACTTCAGCTGTTGCAGCTTGCATGGCACCACTGCTTCTTCGCCCCCTTTTGGCCGGTGAATGTGAGCTTGATCATGATTTTGATATGGGTGGCGATAGTTCAATTCAACTTATGCAAGCAGCTGCTGCAGCAAACCATGCTCAAGCCATCGTTATTACTCTACTGGAGGAATATAATAAATTTTTTGGGGTAAGCAATATCAATTATGCATTAGGTTCAGGTAAAGCTGTTAATAAGTTTGGTGTCATTTTCATTACAAGATAGACTAATCAAACAAATATATAGAAAAAAAAAATTCTGGAAGCTCATTCTGCTTATTGAAATGGTCTGGACAAGTCTAAGCAATTCTCTTTCATAGTTCCATGACCTTGGTAGATATCATTATTTCTGAAAATATTGAAAACGTCACCTACTTTTGGTAGTCTCTCTATGACACCTCAGTTTTGGCTTGTAAATTCTTTTTGCAGGATGGCTCCAATGACTCTGGGTTATACTCCGACTCGGAAGAAAGTGGAAGTGAGAGTGAGGAGCTTACTGACGATGAATCCTTTGAAGATGATGAAGAGGATGATGGAACTGAGGGTTCGTATTCAGAATCTTATGAAGGTTCAGAACATGCAAGTGGAAGTTTTACCGGAACTGGTGATTCTGATGATGACATCTCCGAGGACAAGGTTGGTTTCCTTACTTCTTAGTCTCAGCTTGAACATGGTAGGTTACTAAACCCGGAAAATAGAAGGTTTGTTCATAATGTAGCATAATGCCTCTTCCATAGTGCCCAGTATCTTCATGACCAGAATGGAATATGTTATATTAAGTTTTACGCACACCATCAAGGCATTATATGTATATATATATATTTTTTTTAATGCTAGCCCCTTTAAATTACCCTGTATGGTATTCCTCCCGCCTCTTTGATTTATAACGAGAATTCTAAAACAGCAGGATTCCAGGTCCTCTAAAATAGATGATGTTGAAGGGAGTGAGCTACAAGCTGCTGAGAGAAGTGCATCTTTATTAAATGGACCTAGGAGAAGTAGGCGATCTGCTAACTGGGGACGAACTCCTGTAAGCATAGGATCTTCTACATCTTTCTGAGTCATTTGTACTCCTTTATTCCATTTCACTTTTCTCCTTGTTTATGAACCATCCTAAATGTGTCTCTTCTCACCATCTGATATTTCATGCAATTATTCCTTTATTTTTCGGCTTGTATATATGGTAAATTTGCAGTTTCTTTCCCGTTACTAATTCTTAATGCATGTGGGGCTAGGGAAAGAAGAATAGATCCTTGGAATCCGGTGATCTATCTCCCGATGATATGTAAGCATTTTATAATCTTATACTTTTTTTTTTCCAAGTATTCGTTCACTTAATTATTGTGATGCGCGAGTATAATATTTTTAAATAAAGGTGTACAGACTATCAACAGTTGATTGGTTTATATTTAAACACGTTTGGAAACATTATTAGTTAGTTCTTCATTAACGTGAATTTGAATGTGGATCTGCACAATTTGTGCCTTGATATATTAATGTATGTTAAATTTTATATTGGCTTCATGTATCCTGTGAACTGTTATTATTTCTGATATTTTGAGCCTTTATCAGGGCTGAAGTTGAAAGGCTAGAAGCCAGTAGAGCCGAGTTACTACATAAGATCGAGAAGGAGGTATGTAATGTAGCCTTGTTACCCTATTCCAAACTTTATACTTTATATGTTGAACAATTGTCATGTATCATTTTATTAATTTTGTTTCTTCTGCACTACAGGAAAAAGCAAATGCAGTTCTATACGAAAAATTGAAGAAACACAAGAATTCTTTACATGAACAACGGCTAATACTTGAGCAAGATGTATGTGTGAGGGTGCCTCTTCCGGTCTACATAAATTCATTTACTCTTTTTATCACTTTACAATAATAAAATTGGTTTTTAGTTGTTCAAATAGTAAATACCAAATTTCATTTGTAAAAAAATATTTTATACATGTGGATTGAAAAAACTTCACATCATGTAACTTACTGTTGGTTTTTCTCTTTTCTTTTTTGATACTGACATTTTGACCAGGATCATATAGTTTTTTATATATGTTATAAAAGAACAAAATCTATAGCCATTTCAATTTTATTAAAATAAAAAGACATGGCTAATCTGCACCAAATGATTTTTAGAATAGTTTTTCTTTTTTTGCTAAATGATTTTTAATACAGTTTCTAAAGCACCTACTTGAATTTCTTCTCTGTTGTATTTTGATGTAGATATCAACACCATGTTAGATTTCATTTGTATTGTCTAACCATATATTTCTGCATTAGCAATTCTGAGAATGTTGATGTTAGCCTTAAGTTGAATTGTTATAGTGGAGTCTACTTCCATCCAAAAATACTGCCCAGGTTGACTATAAACTCTGTCTTGATAGGTGGAAAGACTCCACGAACAGTTGCAGCAGGAGAGGGACTTGAGGGCTGCACTGGAAGCTGGACTGGAAGTGTCTGAGGGTGCCTCCTCTGGTGATGATAAGGTCAGTTTCTGTACAGTGACCATCATCCAGGAACTATACTAGTCAGTATACTGAATGGTAGTTTTTAAGGTCAAGGAGGAGATTGAAGATATTTCAGGAGCAAAGACAGATGCTACCATTAGGAGCCAGGACGCTGATGATCCCAAATCACAACTTAAGCAACAGCCCGAACAGGATTGTTGTATGATGCGTGACCGGCCTCAACTTCGTGAACAAAGTTCAAACAAGCTGTAAATATTTCCCCCCTTGTTTTCTATACCCCTTTCATCCTCTCCATGCATGTTTTTGGATCATATTCTTATTTAGTTGATTGGTACCTTCAGCCTTTAGGTAGTACAAGTACAAAGTATGGTTGCTACTTATTTAATGTCTATCAAGATTTAAAAACTTGACGTTATTTTTCCATCTTCTGGAACATAATTTACCATGAAAACAAGCTGTAAATTTTCTTTACTGTTTTTCTACTCCCTCCCTCCTCCCCATTCACATGTTGGGTCCAATATTCTTACTGAAAGCAGAGGGGGAACTTCAGCTTTTGGTTATATAATTGAAAAGATAGTTGCTACTCATCTAAAGTGTGTAAAGATTTTAAAATTTTAGAGTATTTTTTACTCAGAAAAGATCGTATTCCAGTAAACTTTTGATAGTAGTATAAGGTACTTCTTAGAACATCCTGATGCTTATTAAGCACCTCGACCTGCAAACAGGAAGGACAAGCAGAAGGATGGTGCTAAAAGTATGAAACGACAGAAATCAACTAGGAACAAGGTACTTACATTCATTAGTAAGAATTAATATTTACCATGTTTCAGTTATTATACCAGCGGTAATCATAGACAAAGTTTTTACCTTGTTTAGTTAATATTTTCATCTGCTGCAACTTTTTTGTGTTATTTGTTCACTTCCCAACCAAGTCCAGACGTGCAGCACTATGTGAGGTTCCCATATACATAGTGTGATTTGCCTTGCATAAATTTCTGGTTGCCATTCACTTACATTGAAATATCCAGGTTCCCTCATAGTGATAAGAGTCAGTAGGTACTTTAAGCCAATTTTGAGCGTAAACAAAATTTCAAATTTTACATAAATACATTTAATATATTGATTACTTGTGGGAACGTTTGTAAATCTATATTTACTACAGAGAAAAGCTTCGATTCCATAGGGTATATATCGAAGAGTTCACATCACTTACAATTATACAAATGTCAGACTAATACTGAACGGAGAAATATAGACTGTAATCTTCTACTTTGAAAGAAAGGGAGTAGTAACGAGTGTCCTCATATGAAGCTATTAGCTTTCACCTTGACTGGCCAAACTACTCAATTTCAAAGCATAATGAGTGCACATTCTGCAATAGAAGATCATCGTTCAGGAGACAGAAGTCTGTCAACTATATGCATCAGCACGTTTGGTCTGGGGAAGGTCCCAAACTCCCAATGTATGCAACCTTGACTTTTTCTTATGAAGTGGTTGTTTCTGGGGTTCAGATACACTTGACCACTGTGCTAGGCCAATAGCCTGTCATGTATATGAAATTGATTCCCATTTTAATCTATGACATTGCAAAAAAAAAAAAAATTAAAAAAAGATATATAAGAATCTGCTTCTTGTCCAGTTGTCATTCTACCCCAAAGAGAAAATTAGTTGGGCATTGTGGTTGTTTCTGTGACACAAGTAGATGTGTTGTGCGGTCTCACACTAAATTCCTTCTCAAGGTCTATGATGCAATAAGAAATATGTGTGGTCTTTCTTTTTTGCTATGTGACATAATAATCAACATCTCATTAGTGTAATGTGTCAAATCGGATCTCAGCTCTGCTTGAATAACATGCATCTGATAAATTTGTAGAGTGTTACAAAGTTGGGTGGCATTTACTTCTGGAAACATTTATATGGTGTCAATGCTATCTAGGCTTCTTTGAATCGTGTGTCTATAATATATATGAAATAAGTAACTCCTTGTTGAAACGCCTTTATTCTTTGTGTGTGTGAACAGGATCAATCAAACAGGGATGATGAGAAAGATTCAAAACACGATTCTAAGTCCCAGATAGATTCAGTACGCAACTCAAAGTATTATGGATATCCGCACACTTATCCTTCAAATGACTCGGCAGCAGCCAAGGCAGCTGCAGCCTCTTCCAGGAGGCAGCAATCCAGAGGGGAGGTACGTATTGTTTCTTGTCTCAGGCAAAAGCCCCAAAGTTGCTACTGTCAGGACTTTTGGTAGGTTAAGGACTATACATTCAAATGTGTAAGAATTAGATAAGGGTTCTGCAAATTATGAAAGTGCTCATGTGCTACATTCCACTGGGGCTCATATCGTTTAGATAAAGTAATAGTGATATGTACAGGTATATATGACTGCGAGAAACTGTAGTTTGGTTTTGGACTTCAGTTAGAATAAATGCACAGATTTGGTGTGAAGTATATATAACTAGAGTAGTGCTACAGGTACCAAATTGGGTACCAAAATTGGGTACCAAATGACATGGCAAAAGACACTTGTCAATTTAAAATATTTTGATTGGAGAGCCCTGGCGGGCCCACTATAAATATAACCAATTAAAACAAGATACATCATTTGGTAACAACTTTTGGTACCTAATTTTGGTACCTCTAGCATTTTTCATATAACTAATGTACGAGTCAATTTATTAGAAATTGTTTGCTATGTTACTCCGACTCTTCTTTTTAGGTCGCCGTACCCGTGTCGGACACTCGGACACGACACTTATTTCGTGTCGAATTCTTTGACTAAATATGGATACTTTGACCAATTTAAAGATCAAATATTAGTCATACTTACGATTCAAAATAAATATGTGAGAAGAAAGAATGAAGCAAGAATGAGATAAAAGTAGTAAAGATGCTTAATTCGCAAAATCCTTTAGAATATCAAGTTTAATTTAAGTTCTACGGTTACTTTCTTCTAAGATGTCTAACTTACCATAATTGTTTATTAATAGATTATGCCGAATCCCCGTACCCGTGTCCAAAAATAGGACAGTGTCCCCGTGTCCCCAATTTTTATACCTTTTAAGTCCGACACCCGGATATGTGTCGTGTCCGACACTCCGTACCCAAGTCAGAGTAACATAAATTGTTTGCATTTCTACTTGAGACTCTAAATCGTTCCGAATTACAGGGAACTACTTCGAATAATACACTGACAAAGCTAACAAGCCGGCTTAACTTTCTCAAAGAAAAGAGGACTCAAGTTACATCTGACGTCCAAAATTCAGACAAAGGGCGATCTCAAGGTCAACCTGCTCAAAATTCTGAGAGTCATTCATCGGAAAAATCCAGAGGATCGGACCATATAGGCCAAAATTCAGATAAAAGGGTATCACCAGAAGGTTCATCCGCGGATCGGGATAGAAGATCCGATACCCATGGGGCCCCAAATCTGGAAAGAGGGAAATCAGAACACATTGAAAAAGGTCGACATGCAACTCCCGCAAGGACAATGTCAAGATGATGACCGATGCTTGCTTGTTCCATCTTTTTTCATGTCCACTCATCCTTTTGAAGACAGTAGCGCACTGAGCGACAGGGAAGCTTTATGAATGTAGCCCTTGATGGGAATCTACAAGATGGTGTAAGCGGTGCTCAAGAGAAGCTAAGCACTTAGCGTACAATGATCTTTCAGAACTGATGCTGGTTAAATATTTTGGAACCTTAATAGTTTGTTCTGGTTAGGAATGAAGTAGGGTAATTGTACTTTAGGTTTGTATGTTGAATACAACATTTATTTGTTAACATCTAGCCTGATTTAGTCGAGCCCTCTAAGGTTGTAATGTAATCCTAATTTTTGAAGCCTAGGGAGCTTGAACAACCTGGCAATTTTTATAAAATCATTGTTCAAATGTAATGAGGATGAGACTTGTTCAACTTTTTATGTCACCTACACACACACACATACAAGGCCGGGCATTAGTCCTGGTATTGGCACAGCTTCTGCATTGAAGGTTTTTAGTTAACATACACGCAGATTCATAAAAAAAAAAAAAGACTTGGAAATAAAAGCTGAAAATAGTGATACATGCAGCAACATGATCCGCTACTAGTTACAAAGTTCTCGGGCAATACCCAAACGAGAATTTGCAACATCAAACATAATCCTTAAATTCTGTTGCTGCAAATTTGCTATTACATTCACCGCAGCATTCACATTATTTGGTGATGCTGCCATTGCCAAACACACTGTTGTTCCCGCACTACTGTGTATTAAACTGTTCTCCATTGGCAGCACCAAATCCATTCCAGTAAATCGGAACGTTATGGAAGGTGCAACATCCTCATTTGTTGCTGCAAAGCATGTGTCAAATGCTCCTAATGAGCTAAAGGGACCTTTTGTTTGTTTCCTGAACTCATCCCTTAATGCAGTGTAAACGGGTTGGGCAAATCGGGTTATAACAGTGCCAGAATCTATAATGGTTCCTGCACCAGTGTTTGGGTCGAATGCTAGGAGCTCTGGAGCAATAGGTACACTAACCCGGCCCACGTTTATACCGGTGAGGTTCACGTAGTATAGTGATGGACGGTGTGGATTTTTCAAAAGGGGGGTGGTTTTGATGTTTTTGGGTTGTCCCAAAGGGCCTAGTTTAAGTGAACCAGAGAAGTAGTATGATTTGAAACTTGGTAAACAATATGAGAATATTCCTGAATAAAGTGATCCAGTTTGCGAAAGAAGTGATATGGGTCCTCTGCCCAATCCCAACAAACCTTGGGGAGGAACCGATTTGCCAGAGACTTCATTGATGCATCCGAATGCATAATTTGGAATGACATCGTTACCTAATCCAATAGAATCATATGAAAGTGTGGCGGAGAATGATGAATCTCCGCCATATGACTGGTTAAAAAGGCATGAACCTGTGCCCGTTGCAGGACACGGAAGTCCGCGAACTTGGGTACATTCAGGCACGGAACAATCCAATGGAACGTACGTAGAAGATGCATTGGGTGAAAATTTGGTGGATGTACATTGGGTACATCCCGTGCACGGGATCCATGCAGCATCGTTGCTGGTATCCAAGACCATGAACATGAGTTGGCCTGGGGTACCTACTTTAACCCGGGCCACATAGTTTCCTATGTTCAATGCATTTTGGCCCGAGGCAACCGGAACTTTGGTAGGCTTTAAGCCCGCGAGGCTCGACAAGTAAGCGAGCCTTTGTTGGTCTCTTGAGGCCATGTCTAAGACTGTGTTGACCCAAGATGAGGAAGGCTTTGGTGCATTGAAAGGTGAGCATTTCCCATAGATGTGAACAATCGATATTTCGGAATTCGAGTTAGAGGAAGAACAAACATCAGATGCTATGGCTGTTGTGGATAAAACAAGAGTGCAGATGAAGGATACAAGTATGGTGCAATCCATAAATGAACTCATTGTAACTTAACCAAATCTTGTTCAAGAGAATGTAAAAGTATGGGATGATTCTATGAGCAATGTAATGAAGACACATATATGCAAGGGGATAGAAAATTATTCATTAATATTTTTGAGTGTAGTAGGTTGCAGTGTAGCATCAAGGGGATAATAATCTTGCTGTTCAGATAACGAACTGGTTGGAATTATGGGTGGACCATGCAGATTTTTGGGAGCTTGTAGCAGTTGGGTGTTAGCTATATGGCTCACAGAGTATGTGATAATGTGTTAGCATTTACAAAGGACAATATGATTCCTTAAGGTAAATACAAACTTTTTAATATATGCATGTTCTCAGTTATATCGAAACAACTGGAATTGTTTTTATCGAATTGAAATTTCATGATCCAAACGATTTGGACGTACTTATATCAATGGATACAAAAGTTATCCAGAAAACAAGGGATAAGGAGAAGTGGAATAATATGATTGCACTTTGCATCTACTCGTGAACGAAAAGCAAGTTGAGCTGAATTTTGGAATCTTTGCCGGGGTCAACCACGAGAATCCGGTCGGTCACGGGCACACTCACACAAACACGGACCCACGCCGTCAATTTATTTGTACTACGATTTTCATGTCCATAAAAAGTCGTTAATTTCGGTCAATAATATCGCATTTAATATTGCAATTTGTGTTATCATACTTCACTGAGTAATGTTACTTATCCAAATAATTCCCCCAAAAATTTGTCCAAAATGATGTGACAAGTGATGATGTGTTAAAATGTACATCTAAAATTTTAATTGATGAAATTGATGTAAATGCAGGGGGATGCATCTCATTTATTACTCTTGCCACATCATTTTAGAGATATTTTTGAGAAAATTATTTAATTCCGTAGCATTTTTCCTACTATGATGATTGATGGCCTAATAAACCAAATGTGCTAAAGTATTACACTGACAATGAAGCCATGTGTGTAATTTTTCACAAAAAAGAAAAAAAAAATAAAGAATCTGTGTGTAAATTGAATTTTGAGACCATATTAAGATAATTTATTTTATTTTAAAATTGAAAAGGATAAAAGGTCTAGAAATACATGATAAAAAAAAAATAAAAAAAAAAATTGCCTCATCATGTCATCTAAAGGCCCAAAAGAAACTCACGGGACTTGTAATTAGCCCAGATGAGTCTAAAAAATACAACCAGAATTTGTGGCAGGCCAATTCGTTAGTCCTTCTGGGACCAGAATGTCAGATTGATTTGTCACATAAAATACCGAATCCAAGAGAGGACACATCTTTCCGCAATACGAGAGATTTTGGGTGACTTATTTTATTAAACTCCTTTGGCTGGGTCCGACACAGGGTTCGAAAAAAAATGTACTCCGTATAAAATTGCAAAAATATTCAAAAAAACAGTAGTGAAAAAATTCCAAAAATATATAAAATCAATTTTTATTTAATATATAAAATGAATACAGGAAAGGGAATTAGTTAATTTAGTTGATCTTCATATTTCAAAATTTCAACTATTCTTACAAATTTTAAAAATGTAAAAAAACTGAGTGAAATATTGAAAACAAAGTGTAAAATAATTCTCATTCATCCCTTCTAATTCTCCTCTAGCTCTCCATCCATTCTTCTAAACTTTTTTTTCCAGTTTCAATAAAATCGAGCCTTATATTAGGTTTTTGTTTATTTTAAATCTGTTCTTTGTTGAGTTTGTTCCCAATTTATTTGGGTTTGTTTATTCTCTGAGAGTTTTGTGTGTTTTTGGTTAGTTTGCAATGAATTAATGTCGGGGGTGCTAGATCTGCGCGATTTTCAATATTTTGATTTAGCGATGAAAGTTTTTATGGGATTGCATTTATGATTGATAGTTCAAAGCAGATGTGGCGAAACGGATACATGTACATATATCAGTTTCAATAAATCGCTTGATGGTATATCCAAGAGGTCTAAGAAGACTGGATTAATCTACGATTAAAAACGTATGTAATAACGACGGTTTTGTTTTGCATCTCTATGTAACTTTCAAATAATAATTTAAATTTTGAATTACAAGATAGTTAACGTGTTTTGTATTTTTAAAGGAAAAAAATTAAACACGTATTACTATAACGGTTATATTTTATATCTATATATAACTTTCATGATATCTCATTTTATCATCGTTAGAGTTTTAATCATAAAACATCATGTCAAATTTGTCCAAATCTTCCTCAGGTGACTCATCCTTAGAGCATAATTCTCGTGTTTATTCTAAGACGGAGGTACTCTAAATATTTATTTTGTTATAAATTTTTTTTTGTAAATATTTCATTTTCGTTTATAATTTTTCGTTGATATTGTGCTATTAGGATACCAAAAGATGTGATTCTTCTGAAGGAATTGACATTGAGTATGCTAACAAACGTGGCATCATGTTACTTGAGAAGTACGAAAATATGATGCTTGAAGAGAAGAAGAAAGAAGCTCTCATTGACGAGCGTATGAAAATAGTTGCGGAAAAGCTGAAGGAAATCACGGTTGCATATGAACGTCTTAAGAAAAATCTTGAAAAAAATGAAGATTAAGAAGTAATGGCAGCAACCATTTGTAATGTTAGTTGCACTTATTGTGCCTTTCTGATTTTAAATTTAAATTTTTCGATAATAAACATTTTAATGTTAACAGTATGATTTGTGAGATTCATACTGATTTGAATTATTTGAATAACATCATGTTTGTATTAGTGAATAATATTTTATTTCGACTCGGTGTCAATTTTTTATTTTTTTTTACGAAAGACTCGGTGTCAATTTGGTATTTAATTTCAAATTTTAATTATATTCAATTGAAAATCTTCAACCAATCACAAAATTGTTCTCAAACTGATTTCTAGAATTGTTCCTGAATGACAAGTGTCTTCTTTTAATTAGTGGAGTTCATATTTTGTTAGGAATTATGTTGTCCTTGATGATATGTGCAAAACACCTAAAAATAGAAATTGTACAAATTTTTTTGTAACTCATCAACGGATGTCATGCTTATCAGCATCTGTTGATGAGGTAGCTTATCAACGGATAAGTTTGTAACATGCTATGAAGTCTCAACAGATAAATTATCATTTGAAGTATTAGTTGATAATTTTTTAAGTCATGTTGACTATTAATAAATATGCAGAATATGTTAGCCAATTGTATATAGGTTGTGCTTTGTAATTCTGTATAAGTGATATGATACTTCAACGGATGAGGATTCTACACCAACGGATAACAACTTCAACGAATAACATTCAACATGTCAATGGATAATGTATGCAATAATGTCTTGATCCTAGCAGTTGATAGTGACTTGACATGGCTGACAGATCACACGGGTTGATGGACTTCAAAACAACATGGAGGTCAACATTGGAAACGAAGAAAGAACATTGTAATAACCCTAACTTTTGCAATGCTACAGTACCTAAATGAATAGTGATTTTGAGGATTCAATAATTGATACAGAAAATGAATAATCGGAAACCATATTAGTGATGTACTGTGAAAATAATTGACTCGAAACGATGACGGATTTTAGAGATTCCTGAGTATGGATTTTAAGATGTTTGATTTCAATTGAGCACTATTGTATTT
Source organism: Kitagawia praeruptora (assembly GCA_037693485.1). NCBI lineage: Eukaryota > Viridiplantae > Streptophyta > Magnoliopsida > Apiales > Apiaceae > Kitagawia > Kitagawia praeruptora. Next base: position 22,610,296 of record CM075351.1, on the reverse strand, counting down.
GATATTAAGGAGTATGGAGATTTAACAAGGATTATTTATATTGGGAAATTATATGAAATTAAGTTAATCCAAGGAATGAGCAAACCAAAGAAATGTCAAGGGAATTTGGAGTTTTAAACGATTTCGAAACCACTTGGATAATGAGGTATATTCAAAATGAATCGCAATTAGGCGAGTATGGGAACAAAATAACCAAGATTAGTAATATGACAAGGATACATACCACATTATTATTTACCAAGATTATTAGCATTTTACTTAGAAAATCAAAGATGAGATTATTAGATCAAAGTGACATCATTGGTGACATCACTTTCCACTAACACTTGATTAAGGACAAATTAGTAACTTCACATGGGGGAATTATCTATAAACTTCACTAAGTTTCTATAAAACTCTAGAACACTCAAGATTTAGCTAGATATTATCACAATAATGCATTGTAGACAAGATAAGATCAAAACAAAGCAAGAGAAATCCATTACTCTCCATTTCTCTCAAACTGCCCAGCAAGAACAAGGAGGAAATAAAAATTCATATCTCCATTTATATCCATGATCAAATCACCAAATTTTAACCATAGCTTCTCCACTCCATGTGTAAGGTTCTTTCAAAATTTCATGGCCAACAAAGTAGTATAGCCTAGTCAAATCCATGCTCAAAGTTGGAGCACCCAATCTGTCCAGTTTCTGTCCAGCGGAAAGATGGAGCTCAAAACCATAGCTAGGAAGCTTTGTTTTTGGTGATCTATAGCTCAAATCAAAGCTTATGAAGAGGCCAAGATGTGGTAAACATTTGAGAGCCAAACTCTTATTTTTCGATTTTCTATGATTTTTACAAAGTGATGGATGAATAGTAACCTTCAAGAACTAACTTTTGGTTTTATGATTTCTTTAGTTGATCCAAGCTACTTTAAAGTTGTTTAAGGACTATCCAAGGCTTATTAAGTGTTTTTCACTCTACAAAGAAGGTATAAAGCTCAAGAACCCTTAGTATTACTTCGAATTGATGATGGATTATGGTTGGTTAAGTAGTTAAAGTTGTATAAAGTATGAAATCATGATGATATATGTGTTTATAAGTGATTTGATTGAGTATGGAAGTGAGTTGTGCTTGTAAATATGGATGGTATGATGACCACATGGTGTAGGGAATAATATATGTGTTGGATGATGGATTGGGAGGAGTGATGATTTGGAAATTGTTAAGAATATAGCCGTTATAATGTCCGATTTTCGTTAAAACTAAAACTACCTTGTATTTGGGCAGAGGTCACGAACTGGTAATGGTCAGTAGGGTGTGTCAACTGACCATGAGAGGATAGAGCTTAGTTCATAGATCGTTTTGATATAAGGTACGTCAAAATCTGATGAACGGTTTAGGAGAAAAGTGAGTTTTAGTGAAAGTCGTTTGGAAACCGAGAAAATGCAATTGTGTCAAATTTGAGGCTATAATTACCATACTTAGACATTCTTAAAAATTATGAAATTTTGGGAGGAGATATTAGGGTGATCAGAGAAGCATCACCCACTAACCTTGGGTGAAAATTCGAAATTTAAATTTTTTGAGGATTTTTACAGTCGAGTGTGGTTGTTAAGGGAAATGGTGAAAAACACTGAAACTTTGATTGAGTTTAAAATGGTTAGGTTCTTGGAACTTGTGGTCTATAAGGGTATGTTAAACTTATATTATGTGTCAAGGGTGTTATTATATATATATTTAAGGGTTAAGTGTTTAAGTGAAATATATTCTGATGGTGGTCCTTTTTGTTCATAGATCGTTAAGTGACTATATTTCGTTTCGTTAAGTGGTTAAGTGAAATATATTCCTTTTGGGATTTAGAGATCGAGGCAAGATTCCTTCTATCTTTACTTTGAAAAATTATTTATCTTCAAAGAAAAATGATTTCATGAAATATATATGTGATTCTATTATTACTATACTATTGTTTCCTGATTTTGGAAAAAAGGGAGATGTATATGAATATGGATTGTGGAGATGTATATGAATATGAATGGAACCAATATGATTTATGGTATAAAAAGGATATGAAAAAGAATGGTATCAGTTGTTATCTAGGGTTATCATTTTCTGTTATTTATAATCTTTAAACATTTGTGATTTAATAAATATTATTTGAATATTATTTAATACTTTAAAGATAAAAGGAATAGCTTATGTATTTAATAGAATATTTGATTTTATTAAATACGGAAGAGATGTCTGAGTCATAATCAAAGTATTACGATGTATATATATGAATGGTAATGATATATGAGAATGAAAATGATTTATGAATGGTAATGATATATGAGAATGGAAATGATATATGAATGGTAATGATATATGATAATGGAAATGATATATGTGAATGGAAATGTGAATGGAAATGGAAACGGAAAAATGGAAAATATGGAATGATGTTTTATAAATGGAATAACGGTTTGAAAAAGGGGGATTGCAACAGTATGCGTAAGAGGCTGTGTGGGAGTTGCACAGTCCGACACCCAATATTGCGTAAGAGGCTGTGTGGAAGTTGTACAGTCCGGCACTCAATATTTTATTACGGCACGAAGATGTCAAGGGAGGATGTTAGCAGGTGGCCTTCCTCCAGGGTTAATGACCAGGTGGGATCATCCCTTCTACTAGTAGTAAACAGAGAGCAGGTACGGTCAGGCGACTGATCATCGTCCTACGTATCTGGCGCTAGCAGAATCCCCAAAACTTTAAAGGAAAGAATTGATAATGGTTTTCAGATTGATATATTGAAAAGGGAAAATGGTATGAAAGTATGGAATTACTTTATGGACAAAAGAGAAACTGATTTTATATTATTTTTATATAGGATTGTTGTATAAAAAGGAAATGAAAAGATTATATTGAAAGATTTTACTCAAATGTTATATTATCTGGGATATTATACTGAGATGAAGTATAGATTATTATTTTGTTTAGAAGAGAAACTGATATTATATTATTCTATATGTCTTTTTCTTATAAACGAAAATGAAAGGTTATGTGGAGTAATTAAGGATAAATTTTTCTCTTGAATTATTATAGTGAATTTTCAGTTTATTTTTATATATATATATATATATTTTTCTTTGATGCTAGCTTACAAAATTTATCTTGCTGAGCTATTATAGCTCACTCTTGCTATTTATTTATATAACAGCTAGATCAGGTGCTGAAACGTCGCAGTACAACCCGGAAGAGGGTAAAGGGGAAGTCTACCTTATGAGAAAGTATCGACACCTGTTCTCAAGGTAGTATATACTTATATATGGGTGTAATAGATGGTATTCTGGGATTGTAATAATAGTTTATCTTTAACTGCTATCATTAATGGATGTTGTTCTCTGAGCATATGACTGGTGTGTGTGATGATATTAGTGTGGGGTCATTTGTGTGAGTATTAAATAGTATAAAAAAAGATCAAGAGATATTGTTAATAAATGGAAATTGGAGTATAATGGCCCGGATTCCTGACCCCGGATCTGGGGCTGTCACAAACATAAACATTCCTTTTCAAACCAAGCAAATTGGATGATAAAATCAAGAAATATATGTCCAAGACAATCAGACAAGTTGCATCACATGAAAACAAGGAATGGAGCAGCAAACCTGCAAATAGTTTGACTTTGAAATAATCTCTTTTATAGGGTTTGTAAACTTGGGGTATTTATAACCCAAGTGTAACATTGCTTTAGACAGAGAAAACACTGAGCATACACTTAGAAATCGTTAAGTTTTCTTGTAAACACTAAAAGATTGTAACAAGTAGCTATGTACACAAACACATATTATTTTCTCCAATATATATCTCAGGTGGAACATACAACTTCACCTGAAATTTTTAATATTGTGAGGTACATTTGTTTTACTCTCTTAGCATTTTCTTTCTCTGTTCTATAAACACAACTGTTGAGTATTAGTCAATGAATTGAAAAAAAAAAAGGATTTTAGGTCAAGATTAAATTCAATCCCCTTCTACAATCTTGTGGTGTATTATTGGGATTTATCAATATTAATACATGAGGGTCTCATTATTTTTAAAATATCTATCCAATCTGATATTTCCAATTAAGCATTTGATTTTTTTTTTTTTTTGGATTCTAACATTTCTCATAAGTATTTGACACTTATAATGTATAATTTTTACATTAAATTATTATATCTAACGAATTTTACACTCATATCTTTTTCACAGCCCCGTTCATTATTTTTTTCGTAACATTACATAAGGCAACAACTCAGTCTCATTGGCCATCTTACTTTGGTTTGAATTATCTTTAAAAAGAATGCATGCTTATGTATGAATCATTTCACATTTTTCGAGCAATCATTTCTTGTATCCCTAAAATCAATAGCGTATTCATGACATGATATACATAATCAGAGGCTTATGTTAGAAAAATTTAGAATCGTTGTCCCAAAAATCAAATTTATTCAATTTTTTAATATTTATTTATGCATTTTTATATATACATGTTAAAAGTTTTGTTTTCCAACCTTTTTTTTTTACAAAGTTTTCCAACCATGCATTATAAGATAATATTACTAACAACTTAAGAGTATTTAAAATTTTTTAATGGAGGCACTTGATAAAATATACACATTTATACATTAATTGCTATTAAAAAATTAAGATTTTTTTTCTCTTAAGGCACATGTCCTACTTAGATCCATCCTTGCCTAAAATTCTACGAGTCATAAGCTTAGAGAGTTATACCCAACCCTAACATACTGCAAGTTTGCAATTAGTGGCACCACAGGATGATGATAATCAGACTCCGGCCTTACAAAAATTAAATTTTATTTTTAAATTCGACTTGCCTCAAAATATCAATAAAAGAAATTCTATTTTCGATCGTTCTATACGAATGACATAACTAATTAAATTCATTATTTTTGAAATTTGTTGATAAACAATTTAACTTTGTTTTAGGTCGGGTTTAAACCAAATTGAACGAAATTCATATTTATTTGATTTTACAAATTCAAGTTTGGATTCGTAATTTGCTTGCTACACCCCCACCCGACCCTCGTGTTTTGTTAACGCAAATTTCTACCCCTCAACGTGGTGGAGTGAACTTGTGGCTATTAGTTCACCTGCACTAATGCTCATAACAAAATATTATTTTTAATCTTTTTTGAGTGCATTTGGTTAACGCCTCTTAAATAGTGAACCAGTTAATATTTTGATACAAAAATAAAAAAAACAACTATAATTAGAAAATTCTATGAGCCTATTGAAATTTTATCAATATGTTATTTTTTTAACAGAAATCCAAACTGATATTTAATTGTTGAATATTTTACATTATTTTTCTGAAAAAATTGATATTAGATTGCTGAAGCTGGATGTAGTGAGGGCATGAACTTGCAGGCAAACAATATTTTTAGAAGGAAAAAAATCAATTAGAGTAAAATTTTCACAAAAGGAAGTTTAGATGTCCAAGTTTAACTGTGAAAATGAGCCTTCGACAACTTCTCATTTTTTGGGCCTTTGCAGTGTCGGCCCATAATGTTTGTTTTGTAAGTTCAACTTGTTTAATCGTAACGTGCTAGAAATTTAGCATATATAGCCATGTTGGTGAGGAAACCGGAAAATCATAAAAATTTAAAAGATTAATTTGATCGTAAAAATGAAAACATGATATTACTAGACTTCTTTTTACTAGTAATGATTATTGTTTATTTAAAAAATTATTAAACAAAATATGTTCTTCAACGGGAATTTTGATTTTTAAATCATGAAATAGAGAACGTATCATATATCTTAAGATTCTTAACCGTAGAAACATAAAATTAAATGTATATAATTATACATATATATATTTTATCTATGTGTAACTTCCGATGAAATATTTGAAATTGCAATGATTAGGTAGATAACGTGTCTTGTATTTGAAATGAGATTTTAAAAAAATGCATATAATTAGGATGATTATATTTTGTATCTTTACGTAACTTTCAAACAATGATTCGAATTTTGAATTACGAGATAGATAACGTGTTTTTAATTATAATGGGAAAAAATAAACGCTTATAACGGTTATATTTTATATCTATATATAACTTTGATGATACATTTTCTTAGACAAACATTGTTTTCTTTAGAATTTTAATCATAAAATATCATGTCAAATTTATCCAAACCATCCTCAAATGCCTCATCCTCCTAGCGGAAACCTCATGCTTGTTCTGAGATGGAGGTACTCTATGCATTTGTTTTGTTAGATATTTTCTCGTAAATATTTCATTTTCACTTATTCGTTTATATTCTGATATTAGGATACTAAAGGATGTGATTCGTTTAATGGGATTGATGATGACTGTATTCGAAGGCGAAATGTTGTGTTACTTAAGGAGTACAAAAATAGGGAGCTTGACAAAAAGAAGAAAAAAGCTTTTCTCATTAAGGAGAATATGAAATCAATTAATGATGAGTGCATTCGAAGGCGAAATGTTGTATTACTTAAGGAGGAGTACAAAAATATAGAGCTTGGCAAGAAGATGAAATCATTTGATGAGAAGTTTGAAATAGTTAAGGATGCATTTGAAATTGTCAAGAAACATGTTGAAAAAAAGGAAGATTAAAAAGTCGTAGCAACCATTCCTAATGTTAGTTGCAGACTTGCAGTTATTATCCCATTTTCGATAAATTTAATTTCTCATAGAATAATTTTGAGATTAATAATGTGAGATTTAAAACAATTTTGAGTGATTTGAATAATATATATCATGCTTGTATTAATGAATAAAATGGTATGTATACATGATTGATGTACTGTATTCAGCTTGGTAATTGTTTCGAATTTTAAAATATTAAATTAAGAATACGTAGAAAATCACAATTGTACAAAATTGTGGTTTTGAATGAGCCATATTTATTATGTTTAATTATATTTATGTAAGGAAAAAGGGGGCTACTTGACACCGAAGTCCAGAAAAAAATTGTAAGATTCGTTTGTGATAAAATATTAACAATGATCATGGTTATTTCGTAATCCCAATCCCCGATTATACCACATAGTATTATTGTATTCGAAAGATTTCCAAATTTATTAGGTATCTGTATTTATTTTGGTTGCGTAGTATTTTTCACAAACCCATTTCTTTGTTTTTGCCATAATATTACACAAGGCAGTTGTTCATTCTTCTTGGTCATAATACTTTGGTTTGAATTATGGTAAATAGTAAGTAGCAAGTGTTTGTTACCGTTTGCTGAGAAAGCACGTATCGTAAAAAATTTCTGCGAATATGTATAAATGATGGATTCCCTTACATTCACATAAAAAATTCTACAATATACGTATTACAAAAAATTTCTACGATACATTTTTTCACAATAAAATGATAACAAACGTTTGTGTCTGATCAAGCCTCTTGAATTATATCTCAATAAGAATGTATACATGTATTGTCCCACATTCTCCAAGCAATCATTTCTTTTGCACCCTAAAATTCTTCCAACCTTAAATTTAATCTTAAATATTTGAACCTTGGTCTGGACTATATTTGAAAAGTTGAACAAAATTCATATCAATTTAATTTTATTATTTTAGATTCAAATTTGGAATTTACTATCCAACTATTTGCACCTCTACCAGGCCCTAATGCTTTGTTAAAGAAAATTTATACCCTTCAATGTGGTGGAGTGGACCTATGGTGATTAGTTTACCTAGACCAATAGTCATGACAAGATAACAAAATCTCGATTTATTTTATTTTTAATATTTTTTAAGTGAATTTGCAGAAAACCTCTTTATTAGTAAATTACTTGCTTACTATTCTCGAATTTTTTAAGGAGAGAAAGTAAATAAATATAAAAGAAAGTAATTGAAAGAAGCAAAGCGCTATGCTGGGGCGGGGAGACGGGAAAAGAAACGGCTTTGAAGAAAGAAATTGGGGCTCCCAATGCTTCTCCACGCTCAACGAGATCCGCCAACCTCGGGATGCTTTACTCCTAACCCCACAAGGTTCCGAGATGGAGCTTAATATGTTTCATTCACTTGTTCCTGAGAAAGCAAAATTGATTTAATTAACATGTTCGTGAATTGTAAGAAAAGCATATGTTGAGTACTGAATACGGTAAAAGAATACAGAGGGGGGGTGAATGGATTCTTGAACTTTTCTTGTCTCGAGTCTATGTAGCAGATAAGTGTTTGTGTGTGCAAGGTGTAGGTGCGGATAAAGAACAACACAAGGCACAATATCACTTTAATCTAATGTATTATTAGATAAAGGTTGCTACAATCTGTGAATACAAATGATAGTATTCTCAGCTTCGTTTTTCTCAGAGAGATATAGCTTACAGTGTATGAAAAACTTGACTCACAAAAGTTAATGACTAAGGAAGTGAGGCTGTATCCTTATAGAACATGGATACAACCTACTTACTACAAATGAGGTAGCTAAAACAATTTACTTTCTAGTCTGTCTATCCTATTTGAGTAAGTGTCCAAACAGTTACAGATTTGACTTTGCAAAGCCTGTTCAGATCCACTTCTTTAGCCCTGTGTCTCTTCTATATCTCTCCAAGCTTCCTTGTAGGCTTTCCAGAGCACGTTACAGATTATGGTCCATAAAGTGCATTGGCTTGTTGCAGGTTTCTGACTTGTACAATTTCTTCAGTATTTTGTCTCCAAGAATGTATTCGAGAAGTGACTAAGTAAGTGATTCGATAACTCTGAGTTCTCGAACACTGTTATATTGACATATCGAACCACTTCTCGAATAGCTCTTTTCCATCAGGATTCCTTGAGTTGTCAAATAGAACATTTGACTTATCGAATCCTCGAGATATCGAATAGCTTTCTGAGTCCTTGAGATATCGAATGGAACTTTGACTTGTTGACTCTTTGAGAACTCGAATACCACTTTGACTTGTTGACTTCTTGAGTTCTCGAATAGAGTAGTAGACATATCGAATCTCTGAGATATCGATTGAGATATCGAACAGTGTATTCAGAGATATCGAATAGTGTCTTGAGATATCGAATCCTTGACTTCTCGAATGCTGGACTTCTCGAATAGACAAAACTACTTCTCGAATTGGTACTTAGGCAAATTCTTCATTTCTTCAAATCCAAACTGTGATTATTTGACAGTCTTTATCTTCTTGCTTGAGGTATGAACCTTGGAACTTCTTTCAAGCATTATTCTTGACTTTATAAGTACAGTTACACAACTAGGATTTGGTGCCTATTACAAGTACAAAAACAAGTAGAAACTCTACAACTAGAGGTTCCCTCAGTCAAGAGGTCATGTAAGTAATGCAAAGCATTACAAACAATTAGGCTTGTTATTAGATGTAAACAGGCATGCCTCTGTGACTAACAATCTCCCCCAAATTGTGAGTGAGACCCTTAGTCACAATTTCATGTCTGATAACAAGCCTAACATACATAAAGATAAAACTTGAAAAGTACAGGTATGAAATTTGATTGAGCACATGAATGAATAATCTTACAGTATGATGAAATACTAGCCATTCTCATTTGATTCCATCTTCATTGCTTTGGCTTGTAGATCATCATATGCTTTCTGATTTCTTTCTTTCTCCTTTCTTGCATTCTCATCCATGGCCTTTATGATCTCTGCCAAAGCATCCAACTCTTCAAGCATGATAGAGTCTTTGAAATCTTCAAGTACTGGTTTTAGAATGTTGGCAGGATAGTGACTGAGTAGGTTCATTCTTATATTGACATTATCTCCATTTCTCCTCCTATACTTCACCACATAGGAATTGAATTGAACTCTACACAGTCCTTTTGCCCTTAGCTTTTCTGCTTCAACTTCCAGCCTATCAATCTCCTTCTCCCTTTCTAGTCATTTCTCAAAGCATCCCTTCCTTATCTTATCAGCATAGTCTCTTTTCATTTTTACAAAATCAATCAACTCCAGCTTCCATACTTTCTCCACTTTGTCTTCAGAATCCAATAATGCAATGATCCTTTCTATTTCATATAGCTTGCCCCAATTTTGACACTGTCCTTGTTTGAATTTCTTCTCTCTTCCATCAGTATATCTAATCTCAAGGCAGTTATTCAAAATGGAAGCATAGTAGATTCTTTGAGCTCTTAGATATTGCAATTGGTCTTCATCAAAATCTTCATCTAATGGTTGGAGTTTTAAGCCTGGATAGATTGTCAGAGTCCTTGATTTGGATAGCTTTGGTTTCCTTGCAGCTTGTTTGAACTTGATCCTTTTTACATGGTTGCCTGGCAGTAGCATGTGACCTTTTGTTTGTAGACCATTGTAGTATTCCATTAGCAGTTTGCTTTTTGAAACACACAGATGGCTTCTTGACTTGAATCTTCTTTCCGTGAGTTGGCAAAGTAGTTGCAGAAGCCATTGATTCAGATTTTGGTAGATCATTGCTAACAGCATTCACCCTAGACTCAGAGTCTTGTGTTGTGGTGAGATTACTGTTAGTAATGCCTAAGACTTGCTGCTTTCCACTCTTTATCTCATACACCTTTCCACCATCTTTGTCATCATCTTTCTTCTTGCTTCTACCATCCCTTTTCTCCTTGTCATCACCACCCTTATTCCTTCCTTGAGATCCACCTTTGCTGCCACTCCTGTCTTGATCATCCTTATCTTTGTCTGACCTTCCCTCTTTAGCAATAGGCTTGATGTCTGACTGGAGTTGATAAACTTCACCAGGATGTCAAGAGCCTCTATTTCAGATTTAGATTTTCCACTCCTTGAATGTAGAACTCCAGCCAAAAATTTTATTGTAGACATGTTGTTTGATTTGAGGTGTTGGCCAAATCTGAAGGCAACAATGTCTTGATTCTTTTCATATAAGATACAGTGAGGCTGAGGAACTACTTGAGGCAATTGAGATTTCATGCACTTAGTGAGAATCTCTTTGAGCATGTTGTTGTCTGATGAGTTATTCCTTTCTATCTTCCTGATAATTGTTCCGAGTTCAGAGCTGGATAGAATTTGCAAAGCTTCAATGTAGATGTGAAAGAGGTTCTTGACAGTATGGACTAAGACTTCTCTATCATTGGTAGTGATGATGGCATAAGGATTAGTCTGAACAATTTCTCTTCTCACTACAGTGACTAGGAACACATCTTGCACAAGAAGCTTGATGTAGTCAAAGTAATGGAAGTTTGCCCTTCTTCTCAGGTCATGTAGGTGCTTCAGAAAGGTTATGTCATGGTATAATTTAGAGTTTGCAATTTCTTGACATACCCTTTGAGTGAGAACATTTCTGAATTCTGAAGGTTCACCTTGAAGAGATTGCTTAGCAATGTCAGGAATGTCAAATTTATATTCTGTTTCAGATGGAGGTATAGATGGAATCTTGGCCTCTTCATCTACAGCCACTTTCTTCAGTTTTTCCTCCTTGGATGCTACATTTACTCTCTCAGACTGATTTGACTTAGTAGTTCTCGGTTGACCACCCTCATTCATTGTAATGCCTTTCTCCTTAGGTTTCTCCCCCTTAGATTTTGAGTCCCTTAATGTCCTCTTCTCCCCCTTAGGCTTGTTGTCAGGCACAGAGGCTGTAGTAGTGACCTTTGGATTGGAAGAGGCTTCAGGCAGAGGGAGTCCCATGTGCATCATTATAGTAGAAAGCATCTGTTGTTGATTAAGAAGAACATCAGCATTGGCAGTGGCTTGAATGTCCAACTTTTCATTGAGGGCAGCAACAGTGTCTGTCAACTGAGCATTGGAAGTCTTTAAATTGACCACCTCCTTTTCCAGAGTATCCACCTTGGTGAGTAACTCAGTGGCCTTGAAACCAGAGATAGATTGCTCTTTGAGTCTTTGGACTTCATACTTGGTCATGTCATGTACAGGGACCTCAGTTACCATCTTATCCCCATATTGGTTCTTGAACATTGTTCTCAGCATGACATTTGAGTCTGTGGTTTGATCAGATAGAGATTGAAACTTATGCCCCAGCCCTGTGACAGTATCTTTGAGAAGGGCCAAGCCATTGTCCATTTTGGTGCAGCTAGACTTGCAGGCTAGGATTTCCTTGACCACAGTCTCCAGTTGAGGGAATTCGGAATCAAAAGCCCTTTTTAACTCATGCACCTCCTTGGTTGTGGCTGTACACACTTCTGTGATTTCTGTCTTTAGACCCTTGCCAAGGTAGTGTGCAGCCTTGAGAATTCCCTTGTAACTATCATTGACTACTTCATACACATCACTAGGGGTGAGAGATTTGGCATTGGACCCTAGTGAAGTGATGTACTCCTCTCTGAGGTACTGTAGGCCTTCTGAGAGAGGAATGTCATATTTTCCTTGAAGCCAGGCATCTACATTGCCTTCTCTCTCAGAAACATCTACAATTTTGGTCTGTTGTAGCTCCACATCCTCTTTATGGCACAAGAGAATAGCTTCATAGTCAGGATTGGGCAGGTTGGCAGTGAGGAGGTGCTGTGCAATCTTTGTGAACTCAGAGATCTGATCCACAATTAAGCTTTGAAGTGCTTCAACCGTCAATTGTTATGGAACAGACCCTGATCCTGAAGCACTGTCATGGTGCACAGTCTTCAGCCATTGTGACATAAAGTCAGAGCTAGAGCTAGGCAAGCTAGACTCCTCAGTTACAGATGCAACTTCTGTAACCAGATGGATTGACTCTACTACTGGTGTCTCCACAAAAGTGGGATGAGTTACAGCAGCAGTTGACACAGGCACAGAGTCTCTAGTGAAAACTAGTGGAACCTCTGTGTTTGTGATGGTGTCATTAGGAGATGCCCCAGCATGCATTCCCTCACCATCTAAATGTGGGTCCTGGGTGGTGAACAAGGTGTCATGCACCAAGTCACTTGAATTCATTGGCTCATCAAGAGAAAAGAATTCTTGATGATCAATGCCTTGCTCCTCAATTGCTTGAGTTGCAGGCTGCAAAGAAATTTGAGATGAAGATTCTGGAAGAGAAGTGTCTTGTGGAATAGATTTTGGCAACTCCCCCTGAGAGATAGAGGGAGTTTCAATTGTGATGTGCTCTCCACTCAGTGTTGTGCCAGCCTTATCACTCCCATGTGCTGACTCTATATAGATAGATGCATTGGGGAGGATGCTTGATTCTATAGAAGCACCCTGTTGAGAGGATACATCTAGTGAACTGTTTGCCCCTGATTTTACAACTTCAGCCATTTGTGTGACTGAAGAGGTGGTTTTAGTTTTCTTCTTCTTTGGCCTGATAAGGGGTGACTCAGGTGCCTCGCTTTCTAACTCTACAGCCAATGCTGCTTCAGAAAAGATGGTTAAAGGTGCAGAAGCAACCTGTTTTCTCTTCTTCTCCTTTTTACTTACATCACCCTTTTGAGAGGATGATGTAGTTGGCTCAGTGTTTGGTAGAGTGTTTGGTTGAGAGGGTTGGTCAGCAGGCCCTGGGTTAGCATTTTGTCCTACTTGCTTGGGATGTGCTAACTGTGACTTTGAGTCAAATGTTGGCATGTTGTGGGGGTAAGTCCTAAACAAACTCTCCATATGGGGAGTTATGTTCAGTCTTACATCCATATCATTCCTAGTCTCCAAATTACCAAAAATGAGTTTGGTCATGGATTTAGGATAGCCTATTCTATTTTTATTCATCCCATCTAATTCAATTAATTTATTATCTAAGAAGTTAAGTACGGATTGAATAAAACGAGGGAAGAAAATTTCATTACCTCTCTTGGCTAAGTTCTTACCAAGTCTCCCATACAGCTCCTGCAGAATGATAAGGCCAACATCTATCTTCTTTCCATATGCTAAAGCATAGCCTATCTGCTGTGCAGGTGTACTAATTTGGTCATAGCTGGATTTTCTTGCAGTGAAGACTTGAAGAAGTGTAGCAAACACATAGCTCCATTCCTTTCTCAAATGCTTCCTATTCAGATGCCCAAGACTAATTTTGTCTGCATATTTGATGAAATCAAAGAAGTCTTCCAAATCAGCATTTGTAGCTAGTGGGTCATACACCTCTTATTTGGTGCCCATCCCAAGTGCTTCATTCATGTCTTCTGTGGTGATAGTGATATTCTTGTCTTGAATCTTACAGTAAATGATGTACGAGGTTATTGCAGAGTCAAGAGCCACCACCTCCATTGTAGCAGACTTCAAGAACTGTTCTAGAATGTCTAGATACAGAGTTGGGTTAACAGATAGAGCATTTTTTATGTATGATTCGGACATCCACTTCGCAAAGCACTTGAAGTTGGCATTGGGTGCCTCAACATCACTAGTTAGAGCAATGAAATTGGTGTTGAACTTTACTGTTGCCATTTATGTAGAAGAGAGAGGAGAAATTGAAGGTTGAAGAAAAAAATTTAGCTTTTTGCAGTTAGGGTTTAAGAGGTTTTGGGAGTTTAGATGCTTGAGAAATCGAATGAAATGAATCGAATAGATGTGAAATTGTATAAGTACGAAGTACTTGAATTGTCGATTAGATGTATGTTATGTATCGACAAGTCAGGCATTCGAGAAGTAGAAAACAACTATTCGATAAGTCAAGAAAGGCTTATTCGATAACTCAAGCAGGTTGCAACTCACAGCTGGCAGTTATCTAACTTAGAAATGAATCTAGATTAGGTAAAAATATGTTTTTATGAGTAATTCTGAATTTTGAATAAAAATCCAAAATCGGTTAAAATTCAGCGAGAAATCAGCCTTTTCAAATGATTCGAGAACTCAAGTATAGTATTCGAGAACTCAGTCAATCGAGAACTAAAACACTATATTCGAGAAGTCAAGAAAACCTCTATTCGAGAACTCTAAAAAGACTCTATTCGAGGACTCGGAGTGCTCTAAAGAGACTTGTTAGAGATGTCGAATAGTGTATCACTTGGGAAGTCTGACTTGTCGAAATATACTCATAGAAACTCAATTTTCACTATCTTTTTAAAATTTACCAGCCATATTCATTCAAGAATATTCTAGCAAATTAAACAGTGATTTTCTCAAAATTTCAAGTTAATAAGAAAATATGATTTTCCAAATATGCAACAGATTTGAAATATTTATAAATCATATTTCAGCCAACACTTACTCCAAAAATATTGAGAATTTAGATAAAGTAAGTGTTTACTGCTGCAACAATCTAGATGCTGTATTCACCTAGCCAGAATCTGAAGAATTCAGCATTCCAATTTCACTAACCAACCTTGTGAAGGTGGCTTCATCTAATGGCTTAGTTAATATATCAGCTAGTTGTTTATCTGTAGAAACATAATGCAACTCAATGGTTCCATTAGTTGCATGTTCCCTTATGAAATGATATTTGATGTCAATGTGCTTTGTCCTAGAATGATTGACAGGATTGGCAACTATAGAGATTGCACTTGTGTTGTCACACATGATTGGAATTCTTTCCAACACAAGTCCATAATCTCTAAGTTGATTTCTAATCCAAAGCACTTGAGCACAGCAACTTCCAGCAGCTATGTATTCAGCCTCAGCTGTAGAAGTTGACATAGATTGTTGTTTCTTGCTATACCAAGAGACTAACCTTTGTCCAAGGAACTGGCAGCTACCTGAGGTGCTTTTCCTATCCACTCTGCATCCAGCATAATCAGCATCAGAATAACCAACAAGATTGAACTCTGTGTCCTTAGGATACCATAGTCCCAAATTTGGAGTGCCCTTCAGATATTTAAAGATCCTTTTTATAGCAATCAAATGTGATTCTTTTGGATTTGATTGAAACCTTGCACACAAGCATGTAGCAAACATGATGTCTGGCCTACTTGCAGTGAGATAGAGTAGAGAACCAACCATGCCTCTGTAGACTGAGATATCTACTTTCTTGCCTTTAGCATCTTCATCCAATTTAGTGGCAGTGGCCATGGGTGTCTTTGCAGGTGAACAGTCTTCCAAGTCAAACTTCTTCAATAAATCCTTGATGTACTTGGTCTGACTGATAAAGATGCCATCCTTCCTTTGACTGACTTGCGACCCAAGAAAGAATGTCAACTCTCCCATCATACTCATCTCATATCTGCTCTACATGAGTTTAGAAAATTTCTCACACAGCTTCTCATTTGTAGAACCAAAAATGATATCATCCACATAGATCTAAACTAGGATAAGATCATCACCATGCTTCTTGTAAAATAGTGTCTTGTCCAGTGTGCCTCTAGTGAATTGATTCTCAAGAAGAAATTGTGATAAAGTATCATACCATGCCCTTGGAGCCTGCTTAAGTCCATATACAGTGCCTTAAGCAGTCTGTAAACAAATTCTGGGAAGTGTGGATCCTCAAAGCCAGGTGGTTGTTGCACATAAACTTCTTCTTCCAACTCTCCATTCAGAAATGCACTTTTGACATCCATTTGATATCACTACTGGAAAAACACCCTACAACATCGGTTTTTGGCCGATGTTAAAAGTGTTTCAGAACCGATGTCTTTGTCGGTGTAGATAAAGGGGGGGTCTTTTAACATCGGTTCCTGACCGATGTCAAAGATGTCTATAGACATCGGTTCCCGAGAAGAAACTGATGTCTTTCCTACTGTTTAACATCGGTTTATAAATAAGAAATGATGTTTAATACAAGCTTAGACATCATGTTGATAACTAAACGATGTTAAAGCTGTATATAGACATCGGTTAACGTAAAGAAACTGATGTCTTTGCCTCATATTTTAACAACTAAATGATGTCTTTTCTGTTGTTTAACATCGATTTTTATTGGAGAACCGATGTTTAATACTAGCTTAGACATCAATTAATTAAGTAAATGATGTTTAATACAACCTTTAACATCATTTTTTATAACATAAATGATGTTTAATATTACTCAATGCTCAATAAATAATATACCAAAACCAGATAAATAATATACCAAAATTAAAAAATCGATAAACCAAAACCAAATATGCATTCAATCGGTCAACTACATTATCCAATTCATCCAATATCGAAATTAATTACATAATCCAAACCATCCAATATAGAAACTACATTGATATAATATCTTCAATGAATAGGTGTAAGCACTTGGACGTCGGACATGTTCTCTTAAAAATGCTTGAATAAAAAGATGGACAACTCTTGGCGACTGACCATTTTGCCTAGAATGTTCAGTTGGGCCTCACTGGCCAGGCTAATGGAGAGCTCACATGAGTTTATCCGCATCAATGGCACGAAATTGATCTCTAAGATCAACCAGCTCCTCTTCATCAAGCGTACTAGCCAACACCTGTGACAGATTAAACTCCTCTTTTAGTAACATTATAGATAAGTAATCAGAACTGGCAAAATGAAGTTACTACAGCAAGAGTGCAAAGGAAAGAAAACAGACCCGGAGTGCAAATTGCTTCAAGCGGCTGTATTTAACAAACTGCCGCATATTGTATAAAACAGATATGTATAAAACCTGCGGAGTATAAAATCAATGGGACTGAGATGACAGAATACATATCAGCTTTTTCTTCAATAAGAGAAGCCACAAATTAGTATAAATTTTATTAATTATGGAAACAGGCCTGGCTCCCAAAAACCTGTTAAGTTGAATACTGAATTATAAAACTAGACGAACTACCTACATTTGCAAAAGTTCCAGAACTACCTGAATGATGCTCCAATATCAAGAACATCATTGGATACTAAGGTTATTTAGATAATACCAGTGCTGTGGCAAGACATGCAAGAAGCTAATAAACAATCCAAGTTAAAACGTAACATCAGACACCCAAGTTGATGAAAACCTGCAATAAGCAGAATTCTATTATCAATTAAATTAGACATAGTCTAGATTCTTTTCGACATGTCACGATAACTAAGCAACAGTACGCCCTTTCTATTAACTTCAATTGCTTTTTCCGTGATTCAATTGCTACAAGTATATACAGAATTTCTCAATTTTGTTACTTTCACAATCTGCTTAACATATATAATGCCATTGTGTTGATACGTGTAACATGTAGAGCCAAAGTGCCAAACAAGCTAAATGATAATATGTGTGCAATTTTCAGTCTCTTCAATTCTTCTACACATGTCAATCACAAAAGCTACTAAAATATGACAGCTAGAATGCTGGTAATCACAAAAAAACCTATTAACTAGCTGTAGAACCAGCTTAGCTCACCATTGTGTCAACATTTATTTCTTCAATTTGGACCATTTAAGGTGGTCTAAACATAGTTTAGACAAGCAAAATTCTATGCTACTACTCCTTCATTCCAAATTTATTATGATAATGAAGCTAAAACTGAGGGAGATTAGGCCATTTATATTACAATTTTAACAGAGGCATTAATTAGTACAACTCATAGTCTTATACCACCAACCAAAATAAATATATAACGAAAATTATCCCACTAAATTTGAGCCAATAGTTATTATATGATGAGTAAAGAACTGTCTCACCTCTTTGAATATACCATCCTCAGTTTTATCCCAGAAAGGACGCCGTCCACAGCTCTGCACTTAGAAACTTACCCTGACAGTCTCTTTGTCGCATAAAAAGGCCCCTACTATGATTGTATCTTGCATGTGACTTTCTGTTGAGTAGCATATGACCATCAACTTACAATATATTAACTCATTAGATATAGAAAATTCCAATAGGTCATCTTAATTAAAGCATAGAAGTATACTAAAATCTGGTAAGTTATAGCAGAAAATGACATCAATGTCCGCAACCAAAATGCTAGTTTAGTTGCAATAACTTCTTTTTCTACATATTATAGATTGAGTTCTTAGTATTTCCCAGTGTTTATTGTTTAAATTCTACCAAACAGAAAGCATGTGATGTACTTAGATCTATCCAATCTAGCCTGCAAACATGAAAACTTTAATGCTACCCACTAAAGTAAAACACTGTCAACAATTACATAAAAGTATTTACTTTATCACTAGAATCCAGAGAAGGCATTGGAATGGATATTGATGCACTACGCATTCTGGTAGTGGTCAAAAACAATTACATAACCCTGAGAAGTAGAATAAATCAAACACAAAGAATTCAAACTATCAATTCACAAACCTGTATAAAGCTAAAATGTTAAGCTAAAAATTCAAGAAGTGAGTAACACATGATACAAACATATATAAATTGAATGCATTTAATCGGCCAACTACATGTCGATTCAAAAAAAATCGTAAAGTTTATCAGGGGACTATAAACCTAAAAAATATATAGAAAGTTCTCAGGGACTATAATCAAACACTTTTAGTCATGCTGCATAGAAATATATACACAAAGAAATAAATGCAGCCATATAAATATAGATAAAGTTATAAATACTTTACCAAAAAAACTATAAATCGAACCTTAAAGCTCAAAGTCGAACTACAACCAAAGCTCCAATCAACCAGAGAAGTGAAGTGGGCTTCGATTTGAATGATTAAGCACGAGATTTGAAATAGAGGGTGAAAGAGAGAGTTGAACCTAAATCGAACTAATTAAGGTTAGAGAGATAAGAGAGAGGGAGATAGTGAGATAAGCGAGATAGTGAGAGAGGGAGATAGCAAGAGAGAGGGAGAGAGCTGCGAGAGAGAGAGAGAGGCGGCTGAGAATGAGAGAGATAAGAAAAGTGAGAGAGTATAGATGTAAAATGGGGGGAAGTGAAATTTTGTTTAAGGGGGAAATAAAATTTTGTTTATGTAATAAAGGGGAAGGTATGTGTACGGGTCAGTTTTTTATTTTTTTTAAAAAGAGATTAGACAACGGTTGTTGTTACAAGTGATGTCTGAAATATGCTTTAACATCGTTAATATACCAACCGATGTCTAAAATACTTTTAACATCAGTGACATTTCTAACTGATGTTAAAGGTGTGATGTTATATCTACCAATTCTAGTAGTGGATACACTTTAAAGTTTGAATGAGCAGCAAATGCCAGGAATATTCTGATGGCTTCCAATCTAGCAACAGGGGCAAATGTCTCATCATAATCAATGCCTTCCTGTTAAGAGTATCCTTTTGCAACCAACCTTGCTTTGTTCCTTATAATTACACCATCTTCATCCATCTTATTCTTCAGAACCCATTTTGTTCCAACAATGGTTCTATTCTTTGGTGTAGGCACAAGTTCCCATACTTTGTTCCTTTCAAATTGATTCAGCTCCTCTTGCATGGCAATAATCCAATCTGGATCTAGCAGTGCATCATCAAGTTTCTTAGGCTCCACCTGAGACAGGAAACAACCATAGAGACACTCATTCTGAGTTGCTCTCCTAGTCCTTACTCCTGCATTAGGATCTCCAATGATTTGCTCTGCAGTGTGTGATCCATTTCCTTGAGTGCTCAGCCTGATTTCTCATTCTTGAAGTTGCTTCATCATCCAAATCATCATCCTGATTTCCTCCCCCTGTGAGGTTGCCACTACTCACAGGTGTGTCTTGGATGCTAGTTTCTTCACTGTTGATTGGCACAAATTCTTCTCTTGTATTATCATTCACTTGAGTCTGTTGAACTTGGGTTTCAACTTCAGTTTCAGTCTCTTCATCAGAATCATCTAGATTATCAAACTTCAATGGATCTTTATCTTCATCATTGGCTTCTTCTAGTCCAGGTAGTTTGCTGTCATCAAATGTCACATCCGTACTTTCCATAATCTTCTTTTGACTGATGACATAAACTTTGTATGCAATTCTCTCCATAGAGTAGCCAAGAAAATTCCTTCAAATGCCTTTGCATCAAACTTTCCAACATATTCAGAATTATCCTTCAATACAAAGCATTTGCTTCCAAAAGTATGAACATACTTTAGAGTGGGCTTCTTTCCAATCATCAAGTTGTAAGGTGTCTTTCCAGTGTTTTTGTTGATGAGGGTTCTGTTCTGGATATAGCATGCAATGCTTACTGCCTCAGCCCAAAAACATGTAGGCATCTTTGCATCAAGTAACATTGTTCTAGCAGCTTCAATTAGAGTTCTATTCTTCCTCTCAACAACTCCATTTTGTTGTGGAGTCCTTGGGGCTGAGAATTGCTGAGAAATACCATTCTCTTTACAGAATGCTTCAAGTATGGCATTTCTGAACTCTGTTCCATTATCACTTCTCAGTGCAATCACACTTGCATTGTTGGCCTTTTCTTCCTTGTCAACTTTCTTTATATGCTCAATGATTACTTGTGGAGCCTCATCTTTTGATGCCAGAAATTCCACCCATGTATACCTTGTAAAATCATCAACCATCACCAAGGCATACTTCTTTCTTCCTAGTGACATAATATTAAAAGGCCCAAACAAATCCATATGAATGAGTTGTAGGGGCTTGGTTATAGATGTCACTGCCTTTGTCTTGTGGCTAGATATTTTCATCTTTCCCTTTTGACAAGCCTCACACACTCCTTCTTGACAGAATTCAAGTGTGGGCATGCCTCTCACTAACTCTCTTTTGACTAGAGAATTAATGGCTTTGAAGTTCAGGTGTGATAGTTTCTTGTGCCACAGCCAACAATCTTCATTTGATGCTTTTGAGTAAAAGCAACAAATTTTGTCCTTGTTTGCAGAATCCATATTGGCTACAAACAGGCTTCCCTTCCTTACTCCAGATAGAGCAAAATCACCAGTTTTCTTGTGGGTGATCAAATATTCATCTTTGTCAAAATCCACCTTGAATCCTCTATCAGTAAACTGACCAACACTTAGCAGATTATGCTTGAGTCCCTTGACCAGTGCTACATCTTCAATGATGACATTTCCAACTTTTAACTTGCCATATCCCAATGTGTTACCCATGCTGTCATCTCCAAAAGCAACCATTGGGCCAGCCTTTTCCTCATACTGTGATAGCAGGGCCATATCACCAGTCATATGATTTGAGCATCCACTGTCCAAAATCCACATGACCTTCTTTTCATTTTCTTTGCCCTGCAAACACAAAGGTATTACTTCTCCTTTGGTACCCAAACAAGTTTGGGTCCATGTGACTTAGAAACAGTTTTATCATAAACAACATGCTTGTCAACTTTCTTGGCATTAGTCTTCATGTCACTGTTAGAGGTCTTAGAACCTGAGGTTTCAGACTTAGGTGACAGAGGTACCTTCCTAGCTTTAGGAGGACTCGAAGACTTTGACCAGGTGTGGTGTGTGTGAGAATTGTGACTGATACAACCATCAATGAACTGCCTTCTCAGATTGAAACAACTAGTCATAACATTCATATTGCATGGCATACAGTCAAATTTATCACAAAATGGTGCATCTCTATGTCTTAGAGGCACAGAACAATCATAGAAAGGTTTAGATACACTACCAGCAGGTTTCTTGCATGCATGAGTTAAATGATTGGTACTGAGACAGTTCTGACAAGTTTTCCTAGGGGCATTAGGCATATAAGCATAGTTGTTATCTTTGTTAATCTCTAACTTGCCATTTCTGTTCTGTTTCTTCTTAGTCACTTTCTTCTCTGATTCACTCTTTCCAGCTGAAACAAACTTAACAAACTTCTTGGGTCTTATCCTATCACCTACTGGCTCCTTGGTCTTTGACTTGACACTCTCACTCTTGGAAGATGCTTGTTGCTCATTGGATTGTGCCTCATCCTCATCATTCAACATTTGTTTGATGAGTAAGGCATCCTCATCAATTTCAAATGTTGATTCCTTAAAAATTGGATTTTCAGCCTTTTTCAAAATGTGAGGCACTTCCTCATGAACAACTGTGTCATCTTTAATGATAGCATAGCCTCTTCTCTGTTTAAGAGTGTCATGATCAAGTCCAATAGCAACCTTGGGTTTTGCTTCAATTTTCTCACAGTAGGATTGCACTAGACCAGATGATTTCTTGAAAGTTTTCAGTTTGAATTCATTTTCAGCTAATTCATCCCTAAGAGCCTTTTCAACCTGACTAGCACACAAAACCTTATTCTGCAGATATTCAACTTCTTTCTTAAGGTTTTCTATTTGCATAGCAGTTAGCTCAAGTTCCTCATTCTTTTTGATTAACATTTCATTTCTAGTAGACAGTTTAGTAATCTCTTCATTAGCAGCAGTCATACTAGTATGAATGTTAAACATCTCAACAGATAGTTGTTCAATCATGCATTTATACTCTGAAACAGACATGTCTATAGTAGTGAGAGATGGTACCTGAGGGTCTGATGGAGATGTGTCATCCTTGGAATTGGCCATCAAGGCATAATTGCAGAATTCTTGTTCCTCTCCATCACTGTCAGAATCATCCCAACACTTCCCTTCAGCTATGTAGGCCTTACCTTGTGTCTGCTTTTTCAGAAGGGCCTCATACTTAGCTTCGAGCTCAAGATAATCTCTATCCTTCTTTTTAGGCTTCTTGCATTCACTGGCAAAATGCCCTAGGTCGTTGCATCTATAGCACCTTACAGATGACCTATCCACATGGCTGGTTTTAAACTTATTCTTGTTTGGTTTCACAGGTGCCTTGCTCTTGTTGAATGAATGGTTTTGGGTTTTAGGTTTGAAGGGTTGGTTCCTCTTAAATCTGATGTTTGGAAATTTTCTGGCCATGAAAGCATATGAAGTGTTTTCCATCCCATCTAATTCTTCAAGAGTATGGAACTCATCTTCCTCCTTCTCCTCAACCGGTTCACTTACCTCAGCTTCAGTTTCTTCCTCTTCTACTACCTCCTCTATCCTTAATTGGCTTGTAGATGCTTCTAGGTCTTGAATAGATTTGTTGACAATCAAGGCACATGATGTGTTTATCATTCTGCCTTGGTTGGCTTGGATAGCCCTTTTCTGAAGCAATTCAAGCTCATGATAGCACATCATATGTAACTTTGTTCAAATCTCCTTCCCTTAGAGAAATGACCCTTTGCTCTAGATGGTTTGGTGAAGATAGCAAAAACTTCATGTTTAACTCCTTGGTACTGTAAACCTTCCCATTCATCTGCAACTCAGTGACTAGCTTGTGAAATCTCTCAAACATCTCAGTAATGCTTTCCTTGGGCTGCGCCATGAAAGCCTCATACTGTGTGACCAGTATCTGTTTCTTGTTTTCTCTGACCTCATCAGTTCCTTCACATAACACCTCAATGTGATCCCACATTTCTTTGGCAGTGGTACATGAAGCAATGTTTGCAAACATTGACATGTCCATGGAATCTATAATCAGCAACATGAGGTGACTGTCAAGGGCAACCATGTCCTTTTCTGATTCTGTCCATTTGGATGGATCCTTAACCACATAAGATCTTGGAATAGTAGTGGTTCCAACAGTCTTTTCAGGAATCTCCTGTTGGGGAACAAATGGAACATTCTTAAGAATCTCAAGATACAAGTGATGAGATGCTTTGATGAACAACTGCATCTTTATCTTCCAGAGATTGTAATACTCTTTGTCAAACTTAGGGACCTTCACCGTTCCTGTAGTCTTTGGTGTATTCGAACTCATGATCGTTTTTCTGTTTTTGAATAAACAGCCCGCTCTGATACCACTTATTGAGTACTGAATACGGTAAAAGAATACAGAGGGGGGTGAATAGATTCTTGAACTTTTCTTGTCTCGAGTCTATGTAGCAGATAAGTGTTTGTGTGTGCAAGGTGTAGGTGCGGATAAAGAACAACACAAGGCACAATATCACTTTAATCTAATGTATTATTATATAAAGGTTGCTACAATCTGTGAATACAAATGATAGTATTCTCAGCTTCGTTTTTCTCAGAGAGATATAACTTACAGTGTATGAAAAACTTGACTCACAAAAGTTAATGACTAAGGAAGTGAGGTTGTATCCTTATAGAACATGGATACAACCTACTTACTACAAATGAGGTAGCTAAAACAATTTACTTTCTAGTCTGTCTATCCTATTTGAGTAAGTGTCCAAACGGTTATAGATTTGACTTTGCAAAGCCTGTTCAGATCCACTTCTTTAGCCCTTTGTCTCTTCTATATCTCTCCAAGCTTCCTTGTAGGCTTTCCAGAGCACGTTACAGATTGTGGTCCATAAAGTGCATTGGCTTGTTGCAGGTTTCTGACTTGTACAATTTCTTCAGTATTTTTGTCTCCAAGAATGTATTCGAGAAGTGACTAAGTAAGTGATTCGATAACTCTGAGTTCTCGAACACTGTTATATTGACATATCGAACCACTTCTCGAATAGCTCTTTTCCATCATGATTTCTTGAGTTGTCAAATAGAACATTTGACTTATCGAATCCTCGAGATATCGAATAGCTTTCTGAGTCCTTGAGATATCGAATGGAACTTTGACTTGTTGACTCTTTGAGAACTCGAATACCACTTTGACTTGTTGACTTCTTGAGTTCTCGAATAGAGTAGTAGACATATCGAATCTCTGAGATATCGAATGAGGTATCGAACATTGTATTCAGAGATATCGAATAGTGTCTTGAGATATCGAATCCCTGACTTCTCGAATAGACAAAACTACTTCTCGAATTGGTACTTAGGCAAATTCTTCATTTCTTCAAATCCAAACTGTGATTATTTGACAGTCTTTATCTTCTTACTTGAGGCATGAACCTTGGAACTTCTTTCAAGCATTATTCTTGACTTTATAAGTACAATTACACAACTAGGATTTGGTGCCTATTACAAGTACAAAAACAAGTAGAGACTTTACAACTAAAGGTTCCCTCAGTCAAGAGGTCATGTAGGTAATGCAAAGCATTACAAACAATTAGGCTTGTTATTAGATGTAAACAGGCATGCCTCTGTGACTAACAGCATATAATTGATTGTTAAGTTACAATTTAATTCTTAAATCTAAAATTTTTTCATTTAGGTAGTAAAAATATTTTTAATTTCAAGTTATTTTTAATTAACCACACAGGAGTGAAAGTTTTGGAAAAAAATGACATCAAATTTTTTTTACTCCTATTCATTTGCTTCCCTTTTTTTAAAATTAAACTCAAGCACATGAATGGAAGTGAATTTTTTTATTTATTTTAACTTTCACGTGCTTTCATCCCTTTTTAAAACTCACGAGCAAGTTTTAAATATTTTCATGCAAAAATAAAAAATTATTAAAAAAACATGCTTTATGGAAACATTTATGGCAATTCGAATATTCAACCTATGTTTGATGTAAGTTCTGGTAAACACCAAAATAGTTCAAAGTGGGTGCAGTGGAGTACCTTTAAGTCGTTTACCGCACAGTTGCCTATCCTTGGTTTGATCATCACGCATGCGGGAAACACTTGCATTTCCTCCCCTCTTCAGGAAAAAATTTTAGATTCTTTTATTTGACATGTTAGTGGTTTCTTTATTTTTTCGAGTAAATTTATCTTTAAGTTTTATTTTCAAAAATATTATCTTTTAAATTTTATTTTCATATGCATCCTCATATGCAACCTTATATACTATATAGGGGAGCAAACGAATTTCAAATTTTTGCAACTTTTGCAACCTCTAGTTTTCGGTTGTAACTTTTGCAACTTCATTTGCAACTCACACGGCTGCACCGCCTGAAGTTATAAATGAGATTGCAAAGGTTGCACAGGTTGCAAACCGTATTTTTAAAAAAATGCATTTTTATAAATAGCTTTAAAAGTAGTAGTATTTTTAAAAAATAATTCGTAGGATGGGTATTTTTGAAAAAATGCCTAAAAAAATTATATATCTGTTTTTCCATTATACTACGTTAGAATAAATTAATATTCTAACTAAACGCATTTTTATACTATTACCAATCAATTAATCATGCATATATGTTATGAAATGGGCGTCGGAGTTTAAAAACATTAATTAGTTATATATTTAATATATATATATATATATATATATATATTATAAAAATTATGTTAACATTGTAATTTGGTGTGAAAATAATTACCTATTTATTCAGATTCCAATGATTTTTAAATTCTAATGGTTTTTAAATTCATATTTATTTATTGTTAAATTAGAGATAGAAAATAATTACATGTATATATTTATGAGTTAATTGCAAAAAAGTGGCAAGATTTTACACTCATTTTCAAAAAAGTGGCCAGACTTTCAATTTTGCAAAATGGTGGGCAGACTTGCCTTTTTCCTTTAAAAAAAGTGGCTGGAGATGATTTTCAGCTTATTTGGCAGGGATAAAATGGGAAAATATGTTATTTTAGTAAAAAAAAATGCTAAAACCCCCAAAAATTAACCAAAAAAATCCTCAAATTAATATGTGTCACCATATGATTGGTTACATTCGTAATAATAATAATAATAATGCCCCCCATGCATGCACATAAATTGACTAATTAAATCTTAACAACTCATATTTGTGGATTTTTTGGTGAATTGATGTGCATACATGGGGGGCATTATTATTATTATTACGAATATAACCAATCATATGGTGACACATATTAATTTGGGAATTTTTGTGAATAATTTTTGGGATCTTTAGCATTTTTTTCCTATTTTACCCCTGCCAAAAAGCTGAAAATCGCCTTTAGCCACTTTTTTTTAAGGAAAAATACAAGTCTAGCCACCATTTTACAAAATTGAAAGTGTGGCCACTTTTTTGAAAATGAGTGTAAAATCTGGCCACCACTTTGAAGTTTACTCTATATTTATTATACGGTTTAATGTAAGAGTATTAGAATATTTGAATACCATATTGAACACGTATCCATAAATTTAATTTAATTTTACTTACAAAATATTTATTCAATAATGTTAGTTTTACTTATTAAATGCCAAACTTTACAAATGTTTATCAATATTGGATTTTGAAAGCACTTTTTTATATGATAAAATAGGTGTCGGCAATATATTCTTTTATAATTTTTAAACATTTAGTTTTAATTACATTTCACACAAGTTTTAATTCATTGTATCAACTTCCAAACAGTAAAATTTAGCGAACAATAAAATTATATATACGATTTTTAAAAATGTTTTCACACGGTGCGTAGCGGGCTTTTTTTACCTAGTCTTGACTAGTACAGTAAAAGAATAACTTGTAATTAGTTGGAAAAAGGTTTAATGAAAATGAGAAATTCGTAAATCTTCGTGTTTGCTGAGTCGGCTGTGACTCGGTTTCGCATTGCTTTTTAAAAACAGGTATGACTCGTTTTCAACCAATTATTATACGGAGTAGTAGTTTTTAAAACAGTAGTAGCAACTAATTGACCAAACCTAAGAAATAAATTTTCACATTTTTAATCATCTAAATTCAGAACTCGGTGATTGGTGAGTGACCCATCAAAATCAAATCGTTAGTCATTTCATGTACCTAGAATAAATCACAACCGTCGAATTTATATTTGGGTGAGAACTTCACCGTTGGTTCTGCTGAATTGTCTGCATCAAATGCTTCTTTTCAAGCAACACTGCCGATGTCCAGTTGAGTAGTTACTTTCGCAATTATCACAAATTTACTAAGTACCCTTTCAAATGGCAATACAATCAAATTGTGGTAATAGGTTTAAGAGAAATTAACCCCCACGTCTATACGATCGAACAGTGATGATTAAGATTTATTTTTTTGAGTTCACAAGTTCGATTCCCTGAAATACTTCGAGATCAAGTGGACTATCATGCTCGGGATATGAGTGTCTAGTATGTCCTCCAGATTAATCGAGATGCGCGTAAGTTGGCCCGAACACTGAATTATAAAAAAAAAGCTTTAAGAGAAATTATCTAATATATATTTTTTCAATTTTTTTACAAAAATACAATAAACATTATTTACGTAATAGATTGCAAGTAGTTGTATTTAGAGTTATAATTAAGCCAACACCATATTTTTGATTTTTTTTGAAAAAACTAAGAATTTTAATTATAAATTGAAATTAGAATCACTTGTTAGAAGTAAATCTTGGGTTATACCCTTATAAACTACTAAAACATTACTAGTATTAAACAGTGTTGTAAAAAGCGGAAAGCGGTTTTAAGCGATAGAAGGATCTTCTAGCGCTTAAGCGGTTAAACGGACGTTTAAGCAAAATTTTAAGCGGGTCATTAAGCGAATTAATAATATATTTTTTAAAATTTTTAAATATAATATTACTATATGTGAATCAAAATTATATAATAATTAAGTAATAAAAATCTAAACATAAAATGTTCCTCATAAAAATGAAATAATCTATTATTTTAATATAGTTATATTCATAGAGTTGGGCTCTATGGAGTACTAATAAATTGGAGTATTGGAGTACTATAGAATCACCTTTTCTAATTTAACCCACATTTTCTAATTTAACGCAGTACTCTCTCACATAAAACAACGACCCGTACTCTCTCTTCCCTAATCTACCCAACCACCACCACCCCCCGCCCACGCAACAGTCACCATCTCCGGTGATCCCATTATTTATCCGACATCTCATTATGTGCAGAACATAATATGTGCTGCATATTTTTCACATCACGTTATCATTTCCAACAAACACCAAACACCATCTCAGGTGATCTGATTATTTTTCCGATTATCTCATTACGTGCAGAACATTTTCTGCAAAAAAATATGGGCAAGATATTGCAGAACAAAACACATTATCTCAAAATTATGTGCAAAATATTGCATAACAAGACACACACATATTGCAGAAAAATTTCCGATTACAAAGGTTTTGTTTGGTTTTTTGTTGACCCTTTACTATGTTTAAGGACCCCTTTTGGTTATTTATTGTATGGTTAAAAGTATGGCATGTTTGATTGTGTGTAGGTACTAGGTAGAGGCTGTATTAGGCCATTGATTTGAGTGCAAAGTTGCCACATGGGATTGGGATTATTTTATGGTCATAAAGATACAGAATTTGGACAAGTAAAACCAAACTTATTATGGAATCACAATTGGATTTGATTGAGCAATCTTTCAATTTTTGATACTCGTTATGGGTTTGAGAAGCTCTTGATGGATTACCGGATAGTTTTACTATTACTGATCCTTGTATTTCTGGTCACCCGATTGTTTTTGCTTCCGTTGAGTTCTTGAAAATGTCTAGTTACTCGAGGCATGAAGTGATTGGAAGGAATGGGAGATAAGGGAAGCGATTAGGGAGGAGAGGAGTATACAGGTTAATATATTGAATTACCGGAAAGATGGGATGCCTTTTTGGAGGGGAAGTGGGAGGGGGCCAGCAAAAAACGTGGACCATTGGATACAAAAGAAATGGATGGTTAAGATGTAGTACTCCAATACTCCACAAAAAGTGTACTCCATAGAACTTTCTTCTATATTCATATTATAATAAATATTAATATATTCAAATTAAAAAATTAGCAGGTCAACATCTTTTTGACCGCTTAATCCGCTTAATGACCACTTAAACCGCTTAATAGCCGCCTAATCCGCTTAATAGGTCGCTTAATCTTCAAAAATGCTTAATCACCCGATTAGTACAAAATCGAAGCATTTTATGGTCCGATTCCGCCTAGGCGTCCGCTTAATCCGCTTTTTAAAATACTGATATTAAAAAGTGCTCCTAACAGGGCCTAATTTTTTTTGACGAAAAACTGAGGATTTTATTACTGAATCAAAACCAAGTTAGAAATAAAAAATTTAATTATAGAGTAATATATTAGTCCTATAATTTAAATAGCATTTTAATAGTATAGAAAGATTGTAACCCAAAATTTATTATTTATTATAAGAAAATACAACAAAAAAAGAAAAAGAAAAACCGTACGATGGTTCAAGGATGGTAGTAATATTAAATGTACAAAATCCAAGTAATAAATTACCGACATATACTTATAGGGTCCGTTTGGGAAATCTTAATTTTTAGAAATAAGTTACTTATTCTGGAAAAAAGTTAGGAAATATGTACTTTTTTCTGAAATAAGTAACTTATTTTTGCAAGATAACGAATATTAAACTCTCGATACACATTTTTCTTTAAAAAAATGTATGTAAATACGAAATTTTTTCCAAAATAAGTAACTTATAAGTTAATGGGTAGATTTGCCAAACGGGCACATAGATTGCGTCTTCTAAATTCCCCCCACTGTAATAAAATCCCATCTCCCTGTAATAAAAAATCCACACACACTCCTGTATGTATGTAATAATATTACAACCTTGTCATTGTCATTCTCTCTCTACCCTCCCTAAATTCTTGATCTGAAATTTACATGATAATCAATCCCACTCACAATCCACTTTCGCAGCAATCGTCACACACCTATACACACACCCTCCTCTTGTATCTATACTTCTGCCCTTTTTTCTTGCCCAAACGACACTCCTAACATATTCACACATTTATTAGTAAACAAATAAATATTGCTTAAATGTTTGCATTTGTTAACATTAACTAAGTGTTGAAAATTGGTGTTTTTGATTGGGGAAAGATTGAAATTAGGGTTGATGTGTTTGTATAAATGCTTGTAAGAGGGGATCTAGGGTTTGTGTCCCTAGGTTTTGTGGTGGTTTTGGTGGTGATTTGGGTTGTTTTGAGGAGGAAATGGCGAATTGCGGTTTCGAGAAGGGAGGAGATTAGGAGGTTGTTGGTTTTGGCTGCGGAGGAGTCAGCTAGAGTGGAGTTTGAGGCTAAGGTGGAGTATTCGATTATCGGGGAGACTGTGGAGGTTGTTGAGGAGAAGAAGAAGAAGAAGAAGAAGGCGGGGCTCAATGAGTGTGCGCTTTGCTTTTCTTCTACGAAGAAGCTTTGTTCGCAGTGTAAAGCGGTTTATTATTGGTATGGTGATTTTGTGGTTTTTTTGGGGAATTTGGTTTGGATTTTGTGAATGTGATTGTCTTTTAGTTGCTTGAATTGTTTGGTATAGTTGTTTGGAATAATGATTCTTGTTGTTTAGGATCGTGAGTTTAGAGGTATTTGTTAGTATTAGAATTTATTTGTAGTTTCGAAATGAGATGTTGGTTATGGTAGAGTTAATATGGCGGATATGGTATTTTTTGAATGGATGATTGTGTTGTAAATTGTCATTTGTCGATTCCAATGTCTGATAACTTAAATTTTTGTCGTAGAGCGAATTTAAGTGTTGGTTATGTAGTGACCATGACATTTACCACGTGCAGAAATGCATGAATCAATTCATGCCACTAAATATTTATTACATTAAATTCCGTAGGAATGTGGATGGTGTTAAATTTTTATTAATTAGAACAATTTAAGGTGTAACGGCAATGAGGCTGTTTTCCAAGAAAGTTGGTAAAACCGCATCGAAGGAACAAAATAATGCCCAATGGAAATAGATCTCTATAGAATTGAAATTATTCACGTGTTGAAAGTAGGAAAGTAACGTTTACATGATATCTCAAAAACCAAAATTGTTCTAGGTAATATGTTTATTTGTGACTTTGGTCTGTCTATTGCAAAGTAATGGGTATAGTCATAGAACCATGTTAGTAATTGGTAAACTGAGTTTGATTTAGGAAGGTATATTTATCAAAGTTTTGTCGATAAAAAAATTATGAAAAATTTAATTGGTTTTTCTTAGATGAGATTTGGTTTTTCTTTTTGAATAAAATAATGTCATCCATCCTAGAATCGGAAGGGGCTTAGTGTTTTGGCTATTTATGAAGTTCCCTATTGTCATTGTTTCTCAAATGTTTCTAGGTGGTGCTAAGATCCGGTATATAAATGTGTTCACTTTGTAATCAGATAATAAAGAGGGATGTTCTTCTAAACTAAAATCAAATATTGGCGATATATCTGTACCGTATATGTATATTTGTAGAGGCTGATACTAGGGAGTTGGTTCTAGTCAATTGATAACAACTGATAACTTTGTCCAGCACATACTTAAGACCAATATATTTAAGGAAAGCTGAACTTAACAATGCCTTGTCCACTCCTAATCCAAACATAAAAAATTGGATAGCACTAAACTAGAATGCTTCTTGAATTGATGTTTGTGCGCCTATGCCCCTATGATTTTTCATATTTGTGTTAATTACTTTTGGATTTTGATGTTTTCAGCTCCGGGAATTGTCAAATAATTCACTGGAGACAAATTCACAAAGATGAATGCCATCACTATGCTATGTTCAGTAGGAGCAATGAAGATAAACTTCCTAGTCAGAAAGTGTCTAATGAAGAAGATCATGTGAGCCATGGTGATAGCTATGAGTTGGATGGGAGGCAGAATGCTAATCAAGTTGCAACATTTCCTGAAAAATACACACATGTAGGTAAGTCTGATGTTTTGCACAGAAAGGGTGATATCGAGGGTGAAGCTATTGCCGAGGATGTGGAATCTAACTCGTCTGATACTTCACATTTTTTTGATGGGAGTTCTGAATCGACTACTACCTCCAGTGAAGCCTCGCTTGATGCTTCTGTTTACAGTATGAATGAATCTGATGGATTAAATGGAAATCAGACTGTTGCTGGTATCCCAGTTAAGTCCGGGATTGTATGTGCGAATGTGGATCAGAACAAGTCACCATTCACTGAGAAATCATCCTTTCTGGAAAAGTCACCCATTAAGCTTGGTCAGAACAAGTCTGTGTGTAGTGATGGAGATTGTAATTGTGTGTCATGCAGTTCATCTGCTCGGAGTTTTGGTGGTTCAAATGATTCACTTTCTGATTCTGCCACATCCCCTTCTGGTTTCTGGGAAGGAACTACTAAATCTAGGAGGTCTAGAAATGATGCTAATGAATCTGGCGGGGACGTGATGTTAGGTTCTGGATCTTCTCTGCGAGTTCCAACTAACTTGGCTAAACGTAATAGTCCTCCTGTGCATCAAGGCTTGAACGCCAAATCAACAAAAACTGATGATGGTTCAACTGCATTGGGGACTAAGAGGCATGTTAGTGAAGCTGCTTTATCAGTAAAATCTTGTAAAAATGTTTTAAATTCCAGAACGTCGACATCATTGAATGTAGAAACTTCTACAAGTAGGCATGTGGACTCTGTCTGTGGTTCAATTGATCTGAAGTCTAGAGAGACTAAATCTTCCCTATCTAGTGATTATTGTGCTGGACCAGATGCTATTGAAAAAGGGCACATAGTAGCACAAGATATTAAGAGCATTAGTAATTTGCCCTCATCGCGCTTGGAAAGATCAAACAAAGTGAGCAATGACACAAACATCCCTTCACGTGCTTTAAGATCTCAGAAAGTTGGAACTATATTGTGCAAGGATTCTGATGCGGGTTTGACATCCAGCTTCAGCATAGATGAAGATCATAAGGCAAAGTTGTCAAATATTGATGATGGTGTTCATAGGGTTGCCACTTGTTCCCCCCAGTTGCCAACTGGTTCAGCAAATGCTAAAAATGGTTTGAAATCAACTATGTTGAAAGTTGTTGACCAGCTCAAGCCCTCCAAAGTTTCAAGACACTATTCGATGGGGGTTGGAAGTGAAACCCTGGGAAAAAACAGTCTCAAGGTGCTGTTTACCACCTCTTAGATTTCATAACTGCAGGTTATCCCAAGTTTACTGCATCTGTTTCTAATTTAGATTTTAAATCTATTTTCATCAGGGCCTGTTTCCGTACGAGCAGTTTGTTAAGCTTTACAGTTGGAATAAAGTTGAAATGCAACCATGCGGACTCATAAATTGCGGGAACAGGTACAAGCTGGATTTTGCAAAAATTTAAAATTAAAAAGAAGTATTGCTATTGGATAATAACACATGTATTTAAAGTTATAGATGATGGAAAGCTACAGTATCTCTAGTTGAATAGAATACATGTCACACACAACAATCGGGTTCGAGTACCCAGACTGCATCAAACAAGTCCATGTTCAGACTTGCATATGTTTTCAAATAGAATACTTGCTGGGACATCCTTATCAGCCACCTCTCACCCCAAGCATCAACTGCATTTAGGCTCACTTACTAGCAGACTTATGCATGTATCCAACACATTTTCTGGCATGCATGTTACATCGCATGCCAGCACAGCAACACACTTCTGTCTATATAAACAATGATGAGTTAATCGCTAGTACCAGTCATCTACAGGTACTAAATTCTTTAGGATATTGGTCAAATAGATTGCTTAATATGCAGGCTGACGTGCCATTTACCTGTTTTGTGCTTAATATGTGACTGGACATAAATCTAGGGTTTAATGTTTGTGTTTATCGACTTTCATGTTGCATACCACCATCCACAGTCTTTATAGCTAGAAGGTCATCTCAAGGATGACATGGTTAGGACTTAGGATGACATAGTAAGCGAATCTCTCTTTTTTTAAAGAAACAACAATTTGGGAAAATTTCTTCGAATTTGATCTTTTTCTTTTTTCTTTCGAAGTGAATATGTAGTTCTAATTTCCCTGTTTTAAAATTTTTGCAGTTGTTATGCAAATGCTGTGCTCCAGTGCTTAGCATTTACACCACCCATTACTGCTTATCTTCTGCAACGACTCCATTCCAAAACATGTATGTTCCTTATTAGCTCTTGTATTGCTTATCTGATTCTTATACTTGTCCACTTTTTTAATGTCTGTACTTTAACTACGTTCCTTACATATATATTATTATTGTTGCATTAGGTCAAACTACAGGTTGGTGTTTTACCTGTGAATTCGAAAGCCTAATTGTAAAGGCAAAGGAAAGCAATTCTCCACTATCTCCAATTAGAATACTTTCCCATATTGGAAACATGGGGAGTCATCTTAATTATGGGAAAGAAGAAGATGCACACGAGTTTTTAAGGTGAGTAACATTCGTGTCAGTTGAGTTTCTAAGTGTGGAGACCGTCATTTGCATAAAGTATTGAAGTTTAGCAGTACTAAAATTTATCTAGTTCACAGGTGTGCCATTGATACAATGCAATCGTCTTGCCTCAAGGAAGCTACCTCAAAAAGCTCAGGCTCTTTGAATGAAGAAACTACTCTCGTAGGCCTCACATTTGGGGGTTACCTCCGGTCCAAGGTAATATATGGCTAATAAAAGGTGAATGAGTTTTACAACCAAATAGAACTCTCTCCTGCGAGCGTGTGTGTCGGTGTGATTGTTTATTTGTTGTTTCCATTACATTAAAAGCTATATTGTTCTTGTCTTCTCGAATCTGAAATATTTGATGGTGTTTGTAATTGTCTAGATAAAATGCATGAAATGTGGAGGCAAGTCTGAGCGCCAAGAGAGAATAATGGACCTTGCTGTTGAAATAGATGGAAACATATGTACCCTAGAAGAGGCTCTACGAAAGTTTACGGGTACTGAAATTCTTGATGGTGAAAACAAGTACAAATGCAGCAGGTTCGTTGTATTCATCCGTATGCTATAAACCTAGAAGCATGTTTTGACATAGTTTAATTTAGTTTTGTTTTGGCTTCTGGTACTCAATAGTCAATTGTATGATTTGAAGCTTGGCTATCGGTCTAAATGCCTGGGAGAGTGAGAGTTGTACTGCACTAATGTAGTGTTACTGCATTCTCCTTGTCTCCCTCTCTAACCAATTTTAAAAAATAAATAGGACAAGAATTACTAAATTCTGTTGGCTTAGTTCTATTGATTAGCAACCGAGTTACTAAATTGAAAAAGTTTTTAAATGAGTGAAAATATTTTCATCATGTTAAAAGTTGAATTTTTAGCTAAAAATTTCCATATGGATATCAATCTTACATGGGGAACTTGTTTAGAAGCGAGACAGATATTATGAATGTGAAACGCATTATGTATGCTTTGTATGTTGAGAATTGGATCACTGCTAATTCTTCTTCTTACAACATAAGCAAATCCAAAATCAGAAACCAAAGAATTATCCCTCAGTGACCACTTAATCATTTCAATCCTGTTACTGCCTTCGGGAAATTTCAGAGAATGCATGAAGCCAGAAATATGGGAAAGAGAGGAGTGAGGACTACTGATTAAAAAGTAAAGAGAGTTTAAGGAGATGATATTTTCTAGGGGCGTATGCACTGTATAAGGCACCCACATCATCATGTGTGGGGAAGGCCGTGCTTTTGACAATTATATCCTTATTTCTTTCATGAAGGGGCTGTTTTCATGGTTACGACTCACAACTATGTCAGACCTTTCCTAAAGCACTCTAAATTCAGAAACTAGGATTTTATGTCTTGTCAACGTGTAACGGGTGATAGATGCTGGAAATGGATCTCTTTATATATGCGTATTCAAACGTATATATCTGTATGAATATATTTCATTTATGCATGTGAGTATGTCACCAAATCCCTTATCCCTCCCTTGTTTTCCCTCTGTCCCAATCTCCCTCATCCTATTGATACCTATGGGAGTTTGTTGGTTTTTAGGTTTATGGGTGTAGGTGTATCAGCATGATGAAAACAAATGAAAACGTAAACTAATATGTTATTTTGTTCATTGGTGGGCTTCGGCTTATATAAGCCAATACATAACCTTATCTCCTAAAAACACTACAATTACAATTCAAAAATATTCAAAATTAAATCATAACTAATCCTAAACTATTATCCTAAAAATTTGGTCAACAACCAATTATTAAAATAAATTCAAATTTAAAAATCAAAGCATAATTCTAACACTCCTCCTTGCTTTGATATTTTAATTGTCATCAAAACAAATTATCATCTTCATTCTTCTGGGTAGTAGCTACTCTTGTACTGGACTTCTTTATTATCTTCGGTTGTACTTCAAGAAATATCAAAAATATGGTGTTCTTGTGCGTACTCCTTATAGATTGTAGTTGTCTCCATCTGTTTTTCATGAATGTGATTTTTGGTTGTAATTTTTGTGTATGGCTACTCAGCCATGATATGTTGTGATTTTATGGTTATGGTTGTATATGACTTCTCAGTCATGACAGATGATGTTATGGTTATGGATATAGTTTTTGGTTGTGGTTATGGATATATGTTATAGGTCATGGTGTTTTACAGGTCCCTTAAGAAGAGAGCTCTGATACCATATGTTGGTTTTTAGGTTTATGGGTGTAGGTGTATCAGCATGATGAAAACAAATGAAAACGTAAAGTAATATGTTACTTTGTTCATTGGTGGGCTTGGGCATATAAGCCAATACATAACCTTATCTCCTAAAAACACTACAACTACAATTCAAAAATATTCAAAATTAAATCATAATTAATCCTAAACTATTATCCTAGAAATTTGGTCAACAACAACCAATTATTAAAATAAATTCAAATTTAAAAATCAAAGCATAATTCTAACAGAGTTTCTTACAGATTTGAAATTGATGCTTTATGTATCTATTTCCTAAGTACTTTTGTGTTTTGGTGGTCACTCTCTTTTCTGGCTTAGAAGATATATGAGAAGCCTTTAAAATATGATGACGAGTATAAAATATGAATATTGAATGTAACAAATATTTTTAAATCATTTTTGTGGTATATAATATATATTTCCAATTGGAAAATATCCTGTTTATGACCATTCACTTATTTAACAAATAAATGGATAATTCTGCAATGGAATAAGGGTGAATAGCATTAGAAGACTATGCTAAAATATAATTTGAGCCAGCTAGCAATTTTTTTGCAACTTGGATACAGTTCTGGCTTATAGAGGGCTTATGTTTCGGAGGAATATGACGAGTTTTCGCAGTGCTGTTATGCTGCATGCATTCAATTATCTCATCTTAGTTGATTACGGTTTATTAAGTTGAATCTGTTTTGTAGAGTATTGAAGTAACTTATTGCCATTTTCTTTTGTTTTGCAGATGCAAATCTTACGAGAGAGCTAAAAAGAAGTTGACCATAATAGAGGCTCCTAATGTCCTGACCATTGCATTGAAGAGGTTTCAGGTATGTTTCTTAATTGACCTTTTACTGTACTTGTCATGTTCAGTACTTAATTGTTTGTTATACCTTGCAACACTTTTGCAGTCGGGCAAGTTCGGAAAACTTAGCAAGTCTATTAAGTTCCCGGAGGTTTTGAACTTGACCCCATTTATGAGCTCAACAAGTGATATGTCTCCAATATACAGGCTTTATGGAGTGGTGGTTCACTTGGATATCATGAATTCCTCATTCTCTGGTCATTATGTATGCTACGTTAAAAATATTCAAAACAAATGGTTCAAGATTGATGATTGTTCGGTATGTTTTTCCTATCACATTTTAAACTTGTACATATTTTGGAGGACATGCTATTTTAACTCTCTCGTGGAGTTTCCTTGCAAGCATTATAACCAAATTCTTGGATACGATTCCTTTTTTTTTTTGATGAAAACTGTTATAAACGCACAACTGAGATGTAAAGTGGAACATAAAATTAACAATGTGGAGGGAAAAAGGTGGGACGAGTAAGTATTACACTGACAATAATTGAGCATAGAAGCAGCACTTGAATAGTTTTGACTTAAAAAAATATTTCACATAAGTTCGTGAAATTGTGATTGTATTAGTCTCGCTTGGGTATGTAGATTTGTCAACCTGTTCAATTGTAGTTTTATTTCTTCGTGAATAAATTTTGTTCTTCAGCTTTGGTGCAATAAGTTTAGAGATCTGGGAAAAGCAAGTGGCTATACTGTTAACATTTCGATGAAAACTTGATTTTCTGTAGGTTTTGAAGTGAGACTTGCCCTTTCGAATTGCCATTAGTATATAGTGAACTTTACTTTTGTATCCATTTAGTTTGGACTATACCTTGCAGAGAATATAGTATAAAAAACGGAAGGTTTGATTGGCTAGTATGGTCGTATGGATAGTAGCCACTCAGTTGGGTAGGTTGAGTAATTTTCTTTGTCCATCTGATTTGGTGGTTATATTTAGTATGGGATGCCGAGATATGTCCCTGACTCCCATGTTGGTGGTTAAAAGTTATTATCTTTTTAATGTTGAAGCATTAAAAGCTGCTGTCTTTTTATAGTTATTGTTCTGATGCTTGGGTAGTACTACAGGTAAATGATGTGGAACTTGAGAGCGTCTTGACAAAAGGAGCATATATGCTTCTTTATGCGAGGTACAGATATTAACTGCTATCGTCACATCTGATTTAACTGACATTTTATAAGTAGAATTATAATGTCACTTAAAGACTAATATTTCTGCCATATTCCCACAGGTGTTCTCCACGGGCTCCAAAGTTAATAAGAAACTCAATGGTACCTCATGATCCAAGAAAACCAAAGAATTTATCGTTGTTGTCAAGATCCCAGTCCACAGGTGCATGTGATTCTCCCAGAACAGAACATTTGAATTATCGGAGAGGTGAAGGCTTTCTTCAAGACCAACCAAGTTTACAACGGGTTTGTTCCACATTGGATGACGATTCGTCAAGTGACAATTCTTCCTCTATATTCTCCGAGGCTTGTTCATGCAGTACCGAAAGCAGCACCAAGGATTCGACAAGCACTGATGACTTTTTTGATCAAATATTTAGTGAATCTGGACACAACTGGAACAACTGGTGGAATTCATCAGACTCCGACACTTCATCTTCTTCTTCATCTCCCTCTCCTCTGTACTCCAAAAATATACACTGCACCAACTCGGATCATTATGCTACGAGATATAACAAAAGGAGCCACTATTCAGCTGATCATGTAGAATATGCTGAGGATGGTAAGCAACCAAGCAAGTGTAGCAACTTTGAAGATAAGAAAGGTAAAGGAACTGTCCCAATTTTGAATTCTGACAAGAGTAAACATTGTAGAAACTTAGATAGTAACAGTAATTGTAGTAGCTGTAGGGAAACTAACCTAGACAAATTAGGAAAGCCCAACCCTTTGAATAGTTTAAAGTCTGGGATGTCTCTCAGAAAATCTAGTAGAGGAAAGCTGGATAAAGATTAAGACACAACGAAGGGTTTTGATATAGCTGAGGGAGGATGAATAAGAGCTTGAGAGGCTGGGTATGGGGAGCATGTTTGTTGTATGTTTATGTACTCTCTTGGCTTTGTAAAAATGTTAAATAAACGAGCCACCATTGTGTCATTATACATCCCTTTTACAAAGAAAAATAAATTTTGTTACCGCCTCAATTTTTATTTTTTTTTTTGCTAAATACCATCCCGACTTGTGCACTTGGGTAGAATTTTGGTTGCATGCAATTTCGATGAAGCAGAGGTGGTAGGGGATAAGATCAGCCTCGAAAAGTTACATGCTTCTAATGATGTTGGCTCATGATCCAAGGACAGAAATCCCTCTTACGTTTGAGTTGTTAGATGACAGCGAGTGAATCGAAGGTAGTCCCAATGATGTTAGCGTTCTCCTTGATGTTGTCCCCATGAAGTCCTATGTTGGGAAACTACTTCAAAGTTCAAACTTCAGCAATGACCTTTGGACTTGTCACACAATTAGAAAACAAAACATCCCTGATGAACCTCACCTCTCGGCGCTCTTCCATAAGTTCTCTCTTCTCTACACCTTGATAATGCATTTGATGATTGACCTTACACTACCGAAAGATGATAAGAACGGAATTAAAAGCCAACAGAACTTGGTAGGCCAAAAAGATGCAGTGGCAGAACATGATCCCACTGGAAATACGATGCGAAGCTAGCTTTGTATCTAAGATGTATGCTTGATGTATGTGTTTATGCATAGAATAGAACTCAATTTGAATGAGAGATCACAATGCTGTTTACTTTTGGTATAGCGAAGCTGAATATTACAGCTAAGAAGTTTGAGGGCATGAATTCCTTTCTACTTGCGAACGTACTGGATTTGGATTTTTGTCGACAATCGGATCCATAGTTTTATAAATCCTTTCGTCAACCTAGTATATATAAGAGTTTCTCTTTAGGTACCTGTCAAGTTATATTTTCGGTAGTGGCAAATTTCCGTGGAGTGTGGGCTCTATAATTAATTTTATTTTATGAAAACACCCTTTGTAAATTTCAGAAACTGATTTGGACCTATTCTTACGTTTGCTCCATTGATTTTGATGAGTTTTTAAGACAGAACGTTAACGACCAACCACAACCTTTTGCCGAAAAATACCACAAAATACAACATTGAAATTTAATTTTGGTTGAAACTTTGGTTTGAAGTGAGAACCAAACCAGTCTTATGAGAACCTGAGAACGAATGTAATACCCTGCTGCATTCAAATTAGAATAATCTGTCACTGAAAGTATTGTGATCGAATGATTTTGAGGGTGGTTCTTAGGTTCTTGTATCTAGTGCCACTAGTGACTGTCATGTGTTCAAATCAGATCAAGTCACCGATCAAAATTATATGAAGTTTGTGGGGCTGAAGTACGTGGTACACAGTAGCAAAGTGTACCATGCACTTTACATACCAATCAAATGGGGTTGAGAAAGAATTTACTTTGGGGCTTAAGGTAGTTCAGACACTCTCAGGCCGAAGTTTTAAAGAAAATAATGACCCAAGAAAATCATGAAAGAAATATAAGGAATTTTACGAGTATATGATCTAGAAAAAGAGGGTGTAAAGTTGATATAACTTGTCAAAATTGTGTAGGCATGTAACACCCATGTCAAATACAAGTGTTGGATATATGATATGATCCTGGTAAGCTCGCTTTCCTAACACTTTAAGATTTTAGACGGACTGGTTACTTAATATAGTATAAGTCTGGATAAGGGAGGTCTCAGGTTCGAGTCCTATTGAAAATTGTGTGTTATGGTGAGCCCAAAAAAGGACGAGATCCCCACATAGTATTGAAAATCGGATCGAGCAAGAGGATCATCGTTTTACCACCAAACCCAGATCTTTATTTAAAAAAATTACAAACAATAAATTACATCTATAAAGAGATGACATATTTTACAGCCTTAATTGATTCTAACTTGCAATGCCCCCAACGGCCCCCCTTGATTTGAGAGGTCTAAGGTTGATAAGGATAACACAAATTCGAATACTTGTTAAAACAAGCAATCAACTAACAGGGCGTATGGTTTATGATACATAAATCAGAATAGTAAGAATCGGAATGTAATTCTCATCTTGATTGGGTTGGAATGGGAAACTCATTCCGCACTCCAAACCATATTCTCATTCTCATTTCATTCCCGTTGGCCATTATTGACATTCATCATTCTCATAAGTCATACCCACCAACAATTCAAATGCCACCCAAAGAACATTTTACAGAGAGGGTAAAGGATTGTACAAGGTCAATCAATTGATAAATAAAAGAACATCAAATAAAAACTCTGCCCGCTTAAGTATCTAAGAAGACAACAAACATAAAAGGACCAAGTCCAGCAACATGAAAAATAGCCTAAAACATGCCAATAAATTATTATATAACCCACCCTGAATCAGCAAACCAGTACATTATTAGGATTGAGGACAAAATTTATGAAATTGTCAATTGTCTATCACTTGAGAAAATCAAATAACAGCAATCTTACAACTTCCAACATAGTTATAACAATTCCGGGGGGGGGGGGGGGGGGGGGATTTGAAACCTAAAAACGTCGGTGTTCTACAAGCAATTTTGCCATGATCAACATGAGGACATAAAATAGCATAACCAACAGCTTAAAAAAAAAACTACCTGTCTATTGCATTCCAAATGCAAAGCTAAGTGAACTCGGTACTCTCTTAAACTTCTTGAAACCAACACTTTATAGCGGATTCTTCCTTGGCCTACCCCTACCCCTCTTCACACCTGTTTTAGGAACAGTACTCGGAGTCACATTCACATTCCTACGAACAGGAGTCATGTTTCCACTCCGATTCCCATTCACATTCCCACCCGAATTCTCCACAAACTCCCCATCTCCTCCATTCACATTCACCCCAAACGTAGGCGGTGCCCAACTAGGAAACCCCGAACCGTTCCTCCCACTCCCACCTCCAGCTCCATCATTTCCCATAAGCCCCATCGGAAAAAAACCCCACCAACAATAATAAGCATCTTGCCCTTGAAAAACCGGAGGCAAACTCGAAATCTCCGTACCATGAATAGCCCTCTTACAATTCCCACATTTCAAAGTACAATCCTTATAAACCCTAGGATACTCGTACAAATGATAACAATATGGACACATAGTCCAAAAACTCTGCGCCTGTTGCCTCTCACTACCACCACCCGAAAAACTTCCCCCCTTTTCTCGATTCACCTTCCTATTTTCCGACAAGTTAACCCTAGTAAAAACCCCCCCATACTCACCATCAAACACATTCTTCTTACTCACATCCGACAAAACCCCCCACGCATCCGCCACAAGCTGAAATGCCTCATTCGCAAAAGAAAACTTATTCTTATCAGGATGCAACAAAAGGGCTAATCTACGATACTGTTTCTTAATATCACTCAAATTATCCGATTTATTTTCAAGCTGTAAAATCGCGTACCAGTTGTTCTTATTATTAATTTTCTTGGTTTCGGCAGCTAAGAGAACATCAACGATAGCCAAGATTTGATCAGAGCCGTCGAGCAATGGGGCGGTGTCTTGAGCTAAGAGAGCGAAATCTCGAGAACCGGAGAGATCACGGGTTGTTAAGAACTTCTCGGAGATGCCGAGGAGACGCTCAGCCTCAGCTCTGGTGTCTGGATTGTGGGTGTCTTCCATTAGAGTGAGGGGAGTGAAATGGGAGAAATGTAGGGGAGAGATTGATACAAGGTTACGTTGTTGTATGAAAATATGTTACTATGTTGGAGTGTTTTGTTTAGTTTATGAAACTATTTTTTCATCTTTTTCAACAAATATAATAAAATTATGTGGAAAAAATATAGAATATGCGTTACAATATTATTTTTTTATTTTTATGCCTTTTAATGTTGATATTTTTTTTAAAAAGTACTCCCTCCGTCCCAACCAAATGTTTACATTTGGTTTGGGCACGGAGACCAAGAAAACATATAAAGGAGGAGAGAACTAGGAAAAATGAGTAAAGTGGTGGGACCCATCATTATATAATGTATAAAATGAGTTAGTGGAGAAAATTAGTGGATGTAGTTGATTTTTATATTATAAAACTTTACTATTTTAGGAAAGTTTAAA
Source organism: Kitagawia praeruptora (assembly GCA_037693485.1). Taxonomy (NCBI): domain Eukaryota; kingdom Viridiplantae; phylum Streptophyta; class Magnoliopsida; order Apiales; family Apiaceae; genus Kitagawia; species Kitagawia praeruptora. The sequence continues at coordinate 22,565,688 of CM075351.1, read as the reverse complement.
AATGTAAAGAATTGGATGGGACATCCCAAAAAGGAAAGTGTAAACAAATGGATGGGACAGAGGGAGTATAAGATATGCGTCAAAATATAATAAATTTATGTATACCATAGTTGATAAATTTTTAATTCAAATAGATATCCGTTTACGCGTTTATGTTGATATATTTTTTTAATACAAAAAGATATCCGTTTACGCGTTTATGTCTACCATAGTTGATATATTTTTCAATTCAAATAGATATCCGTATTTGAATTTTTGATATATTTTTTAATTCAAATAGATATCCGTTTACGCGTTTATGTCTACTGTAGTTGATATATTTTTCAATTCAAATAGATATCCGTATTTGTATTTTTAATTTAATATTATGCCAAACTTGGCCCTAAGCATATACCAGAATTAGAAAATACTTCAGCATGATGTCCATTTTACAATCAGCAGTGTTACAATCAATAACATACTCGGTGTGAAAATAGTATTAATTGCGTAGCATGTTTAGATATGATGATGAATGAACACACCTAAAGGTAAAAAGATGGCAACAAGATAAATATTAAATAAGCTACAAAAAAATTAGCTGTTTCATCAGATTACAACAATACTTCTTCAGCAACGTCAAAATTTTGTTTAAATGAAGTTCATGAAATTGCCCAACAAAAGGCATGTAAAGTAAAAGGCAAGAAACAAATTATGTTGCAGGTTTCTTGCGAGCAAACCGCTGTAGTGATTTTGGTAGCTCGTCTACCACACTCTCTGTCTTCATTTTCTTTTTTGAAGGATTTTCCTCCTCCATCTGTTTTTCCAAGAATGGCCTCTTGACCCTATCAACTGCTTCGTATTTCTTCTTCAGCTTCTTACTTGGTTTATTCTTTCCCTTCGTTTTGTTCTTTAATGGAATGCTCTTAGCCGCAGCAACAGCTGCTTCTAATTCAGCTTCTTGCTCGAGCTTAGTTGGTTTGTTTTTCTTCCATGTCCTCACTGTACCAATTTTTGATGGGTCTAGCATTACTGACTCTGGTGGAAGCTTATCAAGTAGAGAACGAATTTCTTTCTCTCTTCTTTGTTTAGTTGTTTCATATGGATTTGCCACCCAAGAGTCAAAGTTGGGTTCTCCAGCTCCTGGAATGAGGATTGAAGACCAACCCATGGAATGCCCTATGCCCAAAACATCCTCGTATGGCCGGAATACTACCTCCTGTATCTGATAACCTTTTGCCATGGAATGATTCATATATCGACTGTACTTGTTGGATCCATTCAAATCTCCAAATATCTGCACAAAAGAACCGGTTGCAGTAGACAGCAAGCCTTTCTGACTGAAATTCATGGTCTTCGCATGGCCAGGTAATTGCTGGAGAACCTCGAACTTTCTCAAGTCCCAAAGTTTTATCTTCTTATCCATACCAGCTGTCGCCATGAGATGGCCGTTTGGATGAAATGCCAATGACGTGACAGGACCTTGATGACAAAGCATCTTAACAAGAGGAGCACCAGAGGTAGGTTTCCACATGTTAACTGTACCGCCAGAATGGCCTGAAGCAACCACCCCATTAAAAGGATTTACCTGCATAACATCACATCTGCCTTGACCAGTTCGATAGCTACCAATCATCACCCCTGTGGTGACATCCTGATAGCGTAGCTGACCAAATTTGTTCATAGATGCCAAGAGAAAGTGGTTCTTGAGAAATTGAAGCTTTACAACTGGACCATGTTCCTGAAACAATCAAAACAACGTTTTCAATTTATTAATTAGATGCTAAGATATAAAACAAGTAAACCTTGAAAGTTAAAATCTATAAAATAACTGGCTGTTCAAAAGAGCTGGAATTGAGAATCTCATATCAACATTATCTGCATCCTCAGAAAGCAAAATGTGGTGGGGGACGACCAGAAAGTTGCATGCAGACAAGCTGACTGACCTTTAGACAATGGAGTTCTGTGCCCTCCCGGTTGTAAATATATGTATACCTGTCCAAGGAAAATTATAATTAGTTCCGATCGTATTCCTCCAACACGGATCTGTACACTTGCTAAATTCTCTGCTTTCATGGCTAAAAGAACCAAAGAATTATAAGAATCTTTACAGAATTTGACCGGATAGGGGAAAAAAGGACTTGGAATTCAGTCTTTTCACTCAAACACGGGTTTTTAGACAACTGATTTTGAAAGAATCAGGCAATCAAATTGTTCCTACTCAGCTGAATGTGATTTACATGTATTGCACATGATACTACCTTCAGAATCAACAAATTTCTTCATAATCATCACAATTTCAAGGTAAAACTCAAAACTATTGAAAAAGGACGCTTGTAGAAAAATATTGAAAGAGCTGGGATAAATGTCCTAGATGAATGGAATTATCAATTATGGAAGTCCAATTGTGTAACTAATAAATCATATCAATACTTTTTGTTATGATCAAATCAATACATAGAGGACCAAGATTTCACTAATAATGATGTTCTTAAATGAGCCAGAGTTCATCCAGGGGTATAAAGAACACTGGTTGGAGTTTATAATTACGAATCAAAAAATAGAAAAGAAGTGGAAATTTTTCAGCTTGAATTCTGACTGAACAGCAAAATACATGCTGTATTCCCCCGCACCCGAATCCCCAAATTTTCATAATTGCCGAATCCATGATCACCGTACTACGCACCCGTATCTGTGCTTCTTAGCTTGTGAACATATAGGACTATACACCTAAATATAGAAGGTAAACTAAAATGAAATAATACAGGTATTCAATATTTGAATGCATTCTGTTGATTAAAGGACTTACCTCTTCTGGGCAGCAGCAAAAAATAGTTCATTGTGCAAGAAAACAACATCTCGAACCGTTTCTCGAACCTATAAAAATATTAAATTACCATACATCTTAATATTTGCATAAAGCGATATAACTATGCTACTGCTGTCTTAAAGCACCAGCCGAGCATAAAATTACTTAATCAATACACTTAACATAAAATAACTGATGAAAGAGTTTCCTGGGAGAACAGTATGACCAGCACTATATATTAACATGTAGCATCAAATGCGAATGCGAACCCCAAGTCAAATTGCATAAAATCAATATCTATCTTGCTATGATGTATAATGTATTACGCGATGTCAGAGAAAAGGTCCATCAGATGCCGTTTACAGGCTGGGTTCAGAAATAAACCTATGCAGCTGTAGACATCCTGATCATGGATAGCTTATACAATTAAACATGAGCTTGACTTTGAGGACTCCGTAGTTGGCACATAGTTGATATTACTGTAGTTGCATGCATATGGAACTGTGAGCCGTTATCGAGAACTAGCAACTACACTTGATGCACAACTACTACCATGTATTAAAGTTGAATAGAACGCATTCACATACTTGGGAGTAAAGCTGGGAGGAAAAAAATAGTTTTTCAGTAGTGGCTTGGGAGTAAAGCTGGGAGGAAAAAAATAGTGTTTCGGTAGTGGCTTTCTAGTTGTTTAAGGCTAGAAGTTTAGCAAAGGATTTTGGCAACTATCCAACTGAATAGGATAATAAGAAGCAAGGTATCTGCTCTGCAAAATGGGACTTAAGGAAGCAGCAGAAGCCAAACAGGTTCTAAATATTGTCAATTGTCAATTTGTCATACCCCGTACTTTTTTCGGAATACAATAAACATTAAAAATCTGAAGTGGATCCTAGAACCGGTGAAATTTTCATGGATTTATTAAACATAGAACCCAGAGAGTATAACAGTGTACATCAATTTATAATAATGTTATACAAAGAAAGCAAGTAGACAATGTACATTACTGAATATAAAAATGAGAAAATCCCATCATGTGCAGATCTTATTTTATTATATTTTGGGCAACCATTAAAAATTTAGGGACTAAATTATTAAGTGGAGAGTAGACACTTCGTATTGAAAAAATATGACAGATAGACCACTCTAGTTATTTAATGATGAAAGACAACGGGAATTCAAGAATACCGGAACCCTATAGTTATTTTAATGCTATGTTACTCGGACTCTTCATTTTACCTTGGAGTACCGGTGTCGGACACTCGACACTCGGACTTGGACACTCGGACTTGGACACTCGGACTTGGACACTTATATCAAGCTAAAAACATGTACATTTTTCAAAATGTTGCCGAGTCTGATACTTGGACACGTACCCATGTCGGACACTTATAGCCGAGTCCGAGTAACATAGTTTTAATGTGACACAAAGCAATTACATTCGAGGCAAATGAAAGATTTGACACACCTGTATTTCCCTGATAACATCCATGCTTTTTACATCGATAATTGCCAAATGACCCTTTCGTCCTGCTAACGCCATGTATCGCCCACTTGATGTATAATCAAGAGAGTAAGGACCAAGCTCTGCTTGTGCAAGTAAATAAAATTTGTATAAATGAAGTTGACAAGATATGAGGGAGTAATCAGACACTTGACAGTGCGGATCAATCTCATACTGCAACAAGAAGAAATTACCACCTATAAAATGTAAAGTAGTACTGTATGTCTATTACAACCAGAGAGCTTTTATTAGTGGAAACAGAATTCAGCTATTGTCTAAACAGAGGATTCATGATGACTTGAGTGCCTTTTGCCTCAGAAGAATGCATCCACATTACAAGTCTGTTTCTAGTAATATACCAACATAAATTTACTAGCATAAATAATACTGAGCTTCTCAATGGACGCGAAAAGTTAAAGAGAATTAAAATGTTCCATTGGTCTAGTACAGTGTTGTTAAAGGCGCGCCTAGGCGCACGAGGCGCAGCGAGGCGCACAATTAGTGCCTCGACTTGACCGAGGCGCATCGACTTCAATGAGGCGCGCGCCTCTACACCCGAGGCGCGAGGCACGAGGCGCAGTGAGGCGCAAGAGGCGCACTTTTAGCCTATTTTTGACTGATTTGGACTGTTTGTGAGTGATTTTGACTGATTTTCCACTGCTTTTGACTGATTTTAACTGTTCTTGACTGATATTCCACTGATTTTGACCAATTGTCTACTGATTTTGACCAATTGTCTACTTATTTTGACCAATTTTGACCGAGTTTCCACCGAGTTTGACCAAGTGCCTCACTTCGATGAGGCGCGCGCCTCGCCTCGCGCCTCGTCGCCTAGGCTCCAGGAGGGTCTGGCGCCTTGGTGCGCCTCTCGCCTTTAACAACATTGGTCTAGTACAATGCCAATGATGCGGAACAAGTAATTAAAACACTAATCTGTTTCTATTTTATGTTATTAATCAAGAATAAATTTGATTGTAATATATTAGGTATTAGTTATATTAGATAAAAAGATTATGTTATTGGGCTTCTATTCTGGGTTGTGAAGTTGGTGGGGATTCAATTACCTATTTAGGTGCTGATATTAGCTCTTCTCCTAGACGTACTAAATTCTGGGAACCACTCATTCAAAAACTCGACAATAAGTTGGCTACTTGGAAAGGTAAAAATGTGAGCAAAGCAGGTAGGACGGTTCTTCTCAATGCAGCATTTGACAGCACCCCGATTTATTGGTACAATCTGTATCTCATGCCTAGAATGATAGAACAAAAAATAGATGGTCTTAGGAAAAAGTTCTTCTGGGGGTCTAAGATAGGGGATAATTCAGACAAGGCAAAAATGCATTTAATTAAATGGGAAAGGATCTGTAAACCTAAGCAACTAGGAGGCTTGGGCTTGTCCTCTATCAAAGATCGTAACGCAGCGCTGTTATTCAAATGGTGGTGGCGTTTCAGTAAAGAAAGAAACTCTTTCTGGCATACATTTATGGTGAACAAGTATGGGCCAGAAATCATGCAAGGCTTGTCTCAACTGGCACCTATTTCTACAGCATCATATATCCTTCAAGACATAGTGAGAGCAGGAGAAGGGATTATATCCAGGGGTCGTGTTTCCAATAATTTTAAGTGGCAGGTTGGTAATGGCTTGTTAATCAGATTCTGGGAAGATAATTGGTGGGGAAGCAATCCACTGAGGTTAGAATTTTCTAGACTCTACTCTCTATCTAGGTGGAAATTCTCTACAGCTAATTTCTTTATTCAGAAATGGGTTGATAATGAGAATTCTTGCCTTCTTGGAGTCATCTTTGGAAGCGTCCCCTTAGAGCTTGGGAGGTATTGGAAGCCAACAGGTTGCATAGAGTCATTGAGCAAGTGAATTTGTCCGCCTCGAACGACAAATTAATTTGGATGACTACTAATAGCTTGTTTACAACAAAAGACTGTTATTTGCAAATGGTCAACTCGCAGCTTCATTCTTCATGTTGGAATATTATTTGGAAGATATTGGTCCCTCCAAAAGTGAAAATTTTCCTATGGAAAATAGAACATGGCATTCTCCCAACAAACAGTCTACTGGCAGCTCGGATAAATACAGGATTAGCAATTCCTACGTGTAAATGGTGTGGTCTAAATGATGAAACGTTGTCCCATTTATTTCTCAAGTGTGAGTTGGCAATTATGGAGCTGGGATTTTATTAAAAATTGGTGTGATTGGTCTAAACCTCATTCTTTGGCCACAAATTTTACTCTCTCTGACCTGCTAAAAGCTAGTCCTCAAGGCATACATGATAAAGCATGGCAAATTATAGCTTCCTCGGTTCTATGGACAATCTGGCTTGGAAGGAATGAACTCATCTTTCAGAATGTTAAAATCAACCGGGAGAAATGCATTTTTCTTATTAAAGTCAGAACGTTCAAATGGCTAGGAGCTGTGGATCTTTTGAATGCCAAATTATCAAAACTTTGGGATGTTAATCCTATAGGAGCCGTGCGTCTACATTTCATGGATAAAAAATCAGATTTCTGGGCAAATCTTTATGGGAAATTTGATCTTGTCTGTTTAGTGGATGGTTCATTTCACAGTAATAGCTCAAAGGCTGGCATAGGCGGGTGACTAAGTTTTCTTTCTCAGGACCTGTGCTTCCTATTAGTGTCTTAGATACAGAGTTAGAGGCTATTAATTTTGTAATTCAAACTATCCTAACGGTTCAGACTTCAGAGAGATCGTCTTAAGGTATTAGTTTGCTCAGATTCCAAAGAGGCTATTTCATGTACAAAACACAAATGGATTCAGGAGGATATGCGAAGGATCTTCCTTCCAACAGTTATCTTCAACTTTCAACACATCCCTAGAGAATATAATCAAGAAGCAGATCAGCTGGCTAAAAAGGGGACACAGCATTTGCACCTGATTGGGTCATGGTCATAGGAAATTGTATTTTGTGTGTGTGTATAGATAAAGTAGTTTTCTGCATAGATAAAGTAGATTGTCTACATGGAACAGTTCTCTCTCCTTCTTGGGCAGAATCCTGTTTTGCGGGCCCCAAGATGCATGCGTTCTCCAGGATGGTTTCACTCTCCTCTTGTCTTCTATTAGACTTCCAAGTCTCCCAGTTATATATATCCGTTCACTCCTTTTTACTTCTGTTGCATACTACTCTAGTCTCTATGAATAATCTCTGGTCCCCCCCCCCCCCTCAAAATGTGGTAAAAATCAATGTTCATGGAGTAATGGAGGAGCTAGCCCTAGCCAATGGCAACTTGAATGGGATAGGCATAATAGCTCGAGACCATGATGGTCAATTTCTTTGGGGTATCATGGGTCCTCTCAATGGCATGGAAGGTTTTGAATCTCAAGTTTGGGCCATTCACTTGGCTATGAAAACAGCTTTTGTAAAAAAGATCCCGCATGTGCAGATTGAGTGTGACAACTTTGAAGCTTTTGACATGCTTGTTACTCAGGATGAAGACGAAATGGAGGAAGAAGGTATTACTTTGGCGGTCCAACAAATCAATGTGCTCCATGCAGAGTTCAACAAGCTTAGGTATCATCCTTATCCTCAAAGAAGTTGTAGCATCTCTACTGTCTTCTCCACAAGAAACTGGGCTCCTAGATTCATGTCAGAATTTGGTATTAGGAACTGCTCTAGTCTAGTGGAGGTTTCTTCTCCTTTTGGTGACCTTCGAGAGATACTGGACTTAGACAACGGGCTGGGACCTCACTCTCCTGCCTTCAACATTCTCCCTTTTCTTGGAGCCAGTGCCTATTCGCAGCCATCTTACCAGCTCAATAATCACCCTTCTTTTACTGTGCATGGAAGTGCTTCTCAAGGTTTGTCTCAACCAAACTTGGATCAGGGCTTCTTGGGGCATAACCTTTCCCCTTTCTCAGATAACATCTCAGATCATACTTATCTTTGGGATTTTCAAGTGCCCGTGGATCCTTCAAACTCTCCCACATTCATTGAAGAGCCACTGGAGAACACCTTCATGAATGACTTGGATAACACAGCAGAAATCATCGTCATAGACTAGTTTTCAGTGTTTGCTTCCATTGTCCTAATTCGAGGTTTTAAGCTTTAGTTTGGTTTTAATTCCCAGGGCTGTGTGGTTTTGCAGTCCCTTAGAAGTTTCTTCTTTAGTTTCTTTCTGTTTTAGCCCTTGTAAGTGCCGTTCGGCTCTTGTTTAATCTAATTTGCTTATCAAAAAAAAAGATAAATAGATTATTAAGAATATTCTAGATTACAGGAATTGAATAATATAAAGGATTTGTTTCCTTTATTAAAAGAACTTTACTTGATGGCTAAGTTTTAGGATTTATTATATAAACAATTGTAATCTTCATTATTATGGAGAGTTGAATTATTATTGAAATTGAGAATTGTTTCTTTTTTGTTATGGGTTGCGATCCTAACAAATCTTTCTCTTCCGCGGTTGAGAAACTCTAGGGATAACACCTTAGACGTGGATTTTCTGCGGTTAATAAACAATAGAAATGATAGATTTTTGTGGATTAACCGCAGAAAATTCACGTCTAAGGTGTTATCCCTAGAGTTTCTCAACTGCAGAAGAGAAGGATTTGTTAGGATCGCAACCCATAACAAAAGAAAACAATTCTCAATTTCGATAATAATTCAACTCTCCATAATAATGAAGATTACAATTGTTTATATAATAAATCCTAAAACTTAGCCATCAAGTAAAAGCTTTTAATAAAGGAAACAAATCCTTTATATTATTCAATTCCTATAATCTATAATATTCTTAATAATCTATTTATCTAATATAACTAATACCTAATATATTACAATCAAATCTATTCTTGATTAATAACATAAAATAGAAACAAATTAATGTTTTAATTCCTTGTTCCACATCAAGGAGCGACAATTCTGTCTTCAATAATATAACCACTGCTCACAAAATGCATATAAACTCATCAAATCTTCAAAATGGAGTTTCTAAAAGAGATGATTTATAATATTTTCCTATCTTTTATATTGCCAAGATCTTTCACATTATTTCAGTAGGGTTTTCTGAAATTCAGAATTGTGAGCATCTATTAATATAGATGTTTACATCTAAATTTGTTTATACCAGTATGTTTCTAAAAGGTGAAAACTTATACACATGACAATATTAATTGAAACAATGACGCCTAAGCAAATTAGATAATGTATAATTCACAATGTGAAGCAAAATTGTCTAATCAATTAACCTGGAAGGATAATATCATATTGATTCTTTGAACTAGAGATATCTACTTCGCGAGCAATGGACTCCTGCTTAATCTGCCATGTCTTCTCTATACCTTCAGGTTCCATATAACCCCCCTCAGTTGGCATGAGCCACTACAAACATTTAGAAATATATCCAAAATATTATGTCACATATTAAATAACAATTGATACCATATCACCACAACAATACAGTGCTCAACAATCAACAATGTAACTAATTCAACAGGCATATCACATATGTAAATACATATGATCATGACATCACATTTGAAACAGCATCCCTCCCCCCCCCCCCACCCCTTCGGTTTGCTTTTCTTAAGGTTATATGTTGCAAAACAGCAACAATCAAGCACCTTTCTCTCAAAGTCATCTTGTAAAAGGGCACTACGGTTGTCTTATCAGAGAAAAAAAAAATGCCCCACCCTAAGAGAGATACTAGAGTGTATATGAGAAGTTGAGAACACAATCAAGTTTTAAGTACTGACTTTCTTATTTACTATGATTAAGCAACCAGAAGAACAAGAGGTCGGTCGAGGAGCTTGGAAATGTTCAGTTTCAGATACATACAAACGTTCTTGATAACTACAGACCACAGAGTGTCCTGAATATAAGATATTGTAGCATACAGAGATAAAAGTAATCAATATCTATGTGCATCATGCTCCCTGTGTGTGACCAGTTGTGTCTTCCTCTCATGTTGCGGCTGTAGACATGAAAGAGGGAGAGAGGGGGACGGAGGGAGGGAGGGATGTAAAATAAACCACAGATAACATTCTTGACAAATAATAATAACAACATGAATGTATGAAATTAAGCTCAAGTATTCATGGTCCAAGACAAGCAGTAAACTGATTATGCATAAACATAAACAGTACCTTCTCAGCTTTGGCAGCAGCCATTGCAGATTTGTCAAATAACTTTTCTCTAGCTGCAAGCTGCCCCTTCAATTTTTTATCTTGTAAAACCTGCAAATATAAAAAAAAAACTGGCATTCTTTAATAATTGCCATAAAAAAGTACAACAGTTAAATCCAATACAAAGTAATATTTATACCTCCAAATTAACCCCTTCACCTCTAAGATACTTCTTCTGTTTTATTTTCATCTCCTCGGAGATATCCTGCAGCAAAAATTAGATTTAAATAATCTTGCCAAGAAAGTACAAAGGAAGCTCAAAACCTTTGACAGGCATCAAAACTCAAACTGGAAGGCGGTAGCAGATACATTGATGCAGGACAGATAATAAGCAATGAATTATACGAATCCCAAGAATAATCAGTCAAAAATTATTCCCAAGAAAGATGTATAATCAAAGCTAAGTAATATGTGGGGGATTACATCACTTATATAGAAAAATTAAACCCTAGTACTAAACCTAATGGACCTAAGGCCCGTAAACAAATGGGCTTTATTCTATATAAACTACTTAAATAATAAACTCCTATCCCCACATATAAAACATTAAGATTAATACATCATTTATGATTTATCTGTACACTAGACAAGTATAAATTAATAATAAACATATTTTAATTCTTTTTTTCCGTTCCTCATCATACATAAAAGATAAAACTTTGCTATTTCAGCTCATATGAAGTTGATGGAGTACATGGAAACAAGTATGAGCTAGAGATATCACCAAACAATTCAATATGTAGCGTACAAGGATCGACAGCTTATGAGCCCTAAAGAATAAACATACAATCAAGGGACGCATGAGTTCATAAAAGTCTCATCATATGCCTAGTTCCACTAAATTTAACATTAAGATGTTAATAATATGATGCTAAAAGCAATCCTAACATGGGGTACAGAACCTTCAAATTTAGCTGTAACATGAGAAGTAATGTAATCAAATAATCGAATCACAACAACTACAATAATAGTGCATAGTATCACGTAAAACACTTAGTAACTACCTCTTCAATGGTGGGGCGTAGTTTGCCAGGATCGCCGTTCTCTTGTTCCACCGCCATATTGTAAGACCCTGTATATTATAACTCTACAAAAGAAAAGGCTAAAATAAGAGAAATTATTCCATTGCATTACATCCTATAATCATTAAACAATATACAAACTAATGTACTCCTAAATTTCTAATTACTGGTAAGAGATTCAGAATGATGACCATCAAAAGCCAAAGGACAAAGGACAAAAATCGAACGTCACTTTGTAATAGTGGAAATTACTATGAACTAAATAAAATCCTATAACTTCGAGAAATCAGCCACCACAATCAACACAAATCTACTAGCATAATTTATGACAGAACAGCTTTCCAACTTTCAAGACTCTACTATATCCAAACAACAGAATTGATTAACTATGTAAGTATCGGATTAGCATCGATCACAAATAATTCCAAACCTTGCTTCAGTACCTCTGTAATGTATGGTTGTCATGACCTTTAACTATTATGTGAAAATGGTACAAAAACAGTTCAAGCAAGCTGCAAAATTATACTAGACATACAAATTTCCACATAATCTTTCCTCTTAAAAGCTTCGTTATATTCGTTTAAGTATAACAATACAGTTTCGGACTTAAATGAAGCACTCTTATTACCACTAGCCAGCTTAGCAACACCACAAAGTATTCAAAAACCATTCAGCAACATATATACACACATATACACAAATATTTCTCTGAGGACTTTCATCAAACACTTAAACAGCATTACTCAAGCCCTACTTCAAACCCATCAAATACCCAAAAAAATAAAATCTGGGTATCCTTATTTAAATAACCAACAGCACCAAAACACAAAAAAAATCAAAGATTTAACTGCCCCAAAAAATGAATTCAAGAACAATAAAACAGATAATATAAGTGTTCAATTATAAATTAAACATATAAATAGTAAAAATAGGAGATGGTTACCTAAGGTGTGTTACACAGCAGAGACACAGAGATGGGAGGGAGGGGCGGGAGGTTGTGTGTGTTTAGTGTGTGTGAGAACTGAGAACGCATAAAATTCTGATAAAACCCTAGCAAGGTTTTTAAAAAAAATGTAAACATATGCACCTTTTTAAAATAAATAAAAGTCGTACTGTTTAGAATAAAAAAAAAACTTGCAAATTTGATATTTCTATTTATTCTTTTTTATGTTATAGTTTAATTTATTAATTCAAGACCAAATTCGATTTATAGGTAAATTTGAATATTTCAGGTGATTTTTTTACCATTTCTTTCCGTTCTCCACCCGTATTTTCCCATAATGTGTTATACATCAAACGAATCGTCTCTCGATGATCTACAAATCCATACCATTTTTATACCATTTAATTCGCCGGATTAAAAATGCCTAAATCGAGTCCAACCTCTCTCCTCAATTTACTGACGAGCTCGTACAAGCCCCTGCGGTGCCAGATTCCATTAAATAGATTGGGGAATGGAGATCAATATCTCGTTATTGTTTTGATGTGTTCAAAAGTAGTGGAGGTGACCGGAGGGAGGCGGACGGAGGCGGAGAAATTTCAGGAGAGACGGAGAAAACGAGAGAGACGAGATAGGCGAAGGACAGAGATGGTGAACAGTAACTATGGGTTGCGTCGTTCCCATAGACCCGTGGGTAATTTTGGTCACTGTTTTAAAAAACGTGTATTTTTGGGGGGTGAAGGACAAAAATAACGAAATAATATTGAGCTATTACAAGAATTAGGGATGATCGCGGTGCGGGCGATGCGGATTTTCCCCAAAATCGCGGACCAATCTGCGCATGCGGTTTGGTCAAATTTCTAAACCACAACCGCACCGCGAAATTTTAAAACCGCATAAACCACACCGCGAAAATGCGGTGCAGTTCATTGCGGTTTGCACATTCGATAAAAATAATTATAAATTTAAAATATTGTGATACTAAAATAAAGAAAGATGGGTTAATCCACTACAATTGATCAATGCAATCCCATCATAAGCCTCTAAAATAAATTACTACTAGGTAATAGGCACTAACCAAGCAAGTAGCTTGCAAACTATCCCTTAGATTCTTAACAAAATACTAATATTTATATATAATTATATCAAATTAATATATATATATATATATAATTATATAAAATTTAAAATTTAAAATATGCGGTGCGGTGTTTTAGTAAACTAAAACCGCAACCCGCACCGCACCGCACCGCGCGATTTGTCAAAATTTGAAATCGCAACCGCACCACAGAAAATAAAAATCGCACGGTGTGGTGCGCTGGAAAGTGGCCATATATACCACTCTATTACGCATTTAGTAAATTGGTAATAGGTATTACGCATGTGTGAAAAGCGGGTCCGGATTCTCTGTCCCCTTCCTCCGTGTCCCCTTTGTGTCCAACGCTCTTTTTAATACAAAAAGAGTGCCCCTGCGGGGCCCATTTTAATAAATAATAAAAATGGGCCCCACAGGGACACTCTTTTTGTATTAAAAAGAGCAGGAGACACTGAGGAAGGGGGACAGAGGATCCCAGCCCGTGAAAAGCATAATATGTGTATCTCTTAAAAATATCTTATTACGCATTTACAATGTGCTTAACAAACCTGTATGCATTCTATTTTTGAATAGTTATTACGCATTCCTTAAGGGGGTAATACATGTTTTTTTAGTTATGCATATGAAAGATGCGTAACAGCTTGTTTCATTTTGTTAAGCATTTATTAAATGCGTAACATGTGGGTATTATTGGCATATCCCCGAAACATATTAATTTGGTAACTGTAGTTAAAAAAGGATGGTAGAAATGTCATTTTTTTCTATTTTGGGTAGTGGGTAGGGAAAAAGTGAATATTTTGGGCAATTTTTCAAGTTTTTATGTATCAAATAATTCAATTATTTCTTGTCAAAAAAATATGACTCAATAATTTATTTTAATATTATTAAACTTCTAAACAAGGTAAATGAATGTAATTTATAAACTACCTTTTTTGAAAATGTTTATATACAACTTAATACTCATCTTTGCAAATGAAATTAATTATAACACACATTAGGACAAAATGTGGAATTTTAAAAATAATGGGTAAAATTTTAACAATACAAAAGGTATTGATTTATTTGTATTAATTAATTTTAATATTAAAAGTATTGCTTGATTAGTCGATCATAATTGATCGATATCTAATATTCAAAATTTTATTTGATTGATATAAGTATTATTAAAATATCATTAAGTAAATTTTAATAATTTAAATAAATTATAAGTAAATTTTTTAAATTGAACTAAATTTTTAGTTAAAATTTTGAATTTTTTCTATTCAATTTCCGAATAATTTAGGATGGGTAATAATTGTTAAATCATTACTAAATTATACAATTATTTTGGTAATATGGTTTTGGGCAATCAAAATAGTTTGGATCGGAAAAGTTCGGTCTAATATAAAAAAAATTAATTTATAGATAATAGGACAATATTCAAATACTAAAAATAAATTAAAATAACTTAAATCAGAATATAAGTAAGTTTTCTAAATCAAATAGAATCCTCAATTTAAAAATTCGTAATTTTTTCTAATATTTATTTATTTATCTACTAATTTGGTTATTTTTCCTCGGATGATGGCCCTAAATGTCCCATTTTGAAAATGAGGTGCCTAAATGTGAAAATGCATACCTAAAGGGGGGTGAATAGGTGTAAATGGCTAACTATGTGCAATTTTAATAATTAATAGAAATAGCTTACTGATTTCAATTTATGCAGAGACAAATGGTACGCTGAATGCAAACAGTAAGCTAAATGCACAAGCAGTAAGTAAAGTGCAGAAAGATAAAGAACACAAGAGACTTTTAGCTAGGTTCGACCCCTAATCCCCTATCCTAATCCCCTATTGTCTACGTACTGGTCCCTTACCAACCTGATAAGAGAATATATTATTGATCAACGAAATAAACCAATTACAAGATACAATAATATATCTCCCTTAATCTAAGCTGCTGACAAATGGCTTGCTCAACACCTGTTTCTGAACCTGCTCTCTAAGCTATACTTCCTAAGTATACTTCTCTAGCAACGTTCACCAAACCCTTATTCCCTAGCCAATATGTCCAACAACTAATTCTTACAAATCGAACAATACAATCGAAAATAAGATGTTCAAGTATTACAACTCAAGCTATAAACATTCTTATATAATATAAGTGTGCATAACAATAAAACTCAGAGTTTATAAGAATGGTGCTTGAGAGAGATGATAGAAATGTGTATAAGCAAGTCTCAAACTTGTAGGTTGTGTTTTTCTTGGTTACTTACAAGAAAGGTTGTAAGTGAATATATATAAAACACACAAACGGCTAATTGAAGATTTGATGTATCAAAAAGATTTGATTGCATAAAACACTCTCCAACCGCTATATTAGTTAGAGGTTTTGAAAATAAAACGTTTGAAATGATTTGAATCTCCAACAAAATCATTTTGATATATATACGATAGTATATATATAATAAAAACAAATTCCAACAGCTATAAAAGGATATGAACGAATCTGGGCTGTTATGGAATGTTTAGATAAGCAAAAGATTGAGTAAAATCTGTTTTAAAATGATATGGAAAGATAAATCACAATCCCACTAAATAAGGAATAGATTTTCGAAAATGATTTGAGCTCTTTTATTTGTATATACTATATACTAGCATGAAAGCCCGTGCAAGGCACGAGCCACATTCTAATTTGCATAATTTTTCCATAAATCATGTTTGAGTTAGTCATATCTTCTTTTTAATCTATTCTATATGGTTCGATTTATTTAAGGTCAATAGTTGGCAACCGTTCAATTTTTGAAATATTATTATTGTATTCTATATTTTGAATATAATACAGAGACAATCCTTAGATTAAGCCGCTTATGCAATGTGGCACCGAGAAGATGATATAATTTAGGGGCATATCTTTTCTAATAAGTAAAAAAAAATTAAAAGTACGTAGAGACACAAAATGATATTTGGGGCACGTTTTGTTCATGGTGGCACTAAAAACGGTTTGAGATATAAGAAGTGCCGAAAAATAAATAATATGTATGTGATTTTGATTTTTAGTTAGAGTACAAAATTCAAATTCACTTGAACTTACCTATGCATCTTATTTGTAAACAATACTCGTTGAATGCAATATGAATGACTGATAATAATGATACATAAAAGTTACTCATTAGTGTTTAAGTACTATTGCAACAATAATGTGTCGTTTAATCTATTTTCTAGTAGTTTTTTAAATGATTATCACGATAATGATATGCTATTTAGTTTATTTCCATTAGTAATAGTAAACCAACAAGAGGAGATATGTGGATCCTTACATATTTTGTAGGAGATGTATTATGGCAGCAACAGCAAAAATCGGATTAATATTAGAAAAAATCAACTAAAATGTATATTGTACTACAATGAAAAAAAATTATAGTTTATACAGTCTTAAAATATCACTAATCGATCATTATGTTATAGGTAGTCATGTATAATTTTACATCTTTGTTTAGTATATATATAATCTTGTTTATGATACTATATTATAATTCAACCATGCATTTATTCATTTATTTAATCGATAACTCATATAGTCCAAATCTAACATATCAGCTAATTCTGATTTTTTATATAGATATATACTGTACATAGTATCAATCACATTGAAGCTCTTTTTGGTTTGGTATTGATGTTGCAGACCATAACAACAATTTTTTTGTAGAAAACTTGGTTCAAAACAACTTAGTAAATCTAAAACCAATTTTTCAACAACTTTTTTTCTAAAAATAATTGCTTTAGCAAAAATATTTTTTTTTCACAATTGCAACTTTTGTAGACAATAATTTTAGGCAATGGTATCTAGCCCCAACAATCACATATAAACTAAATTTAATAAAAGTTAATTAAAAATAAGATATAAGCAAAAACTAAAAAAGAGATAACTTATTCAGTAGTTGTGAATTTAACTCCATTTGTATTTAGAGGTCATAAATTTAGTTCTTTTGATCATAAGACCAAAAAATCATGTCGTGTTTCCGTATATTCTATATTATATGTCCTATTTCGATGGTTAAAAAACTCACGTGTTGTCTTGTGTACCACGTGAATGCATATCTTATTTTCATGGCATATTCATAGTATAGATAAAAAACAGTACTGTATTATAATTTCAAAAAACTATAATTCTAGTTTCAGAACAATTTTTTTTCGGTAATAATTTTCTTTTGTAGTTTTTTAAAACACTTTTATCTTAGAATTTTAAAAGTGAAATTATTATGGCGTGATAGTCGTGTAATGCATGACCTGCATTTTAACTATAATAATTTTACATGCACATATTCGAATGAAATTATCACTATATGATTATGAGCTAATTAGGTATAAAAAATTTTAATTGCCAAATCACTCGTACAATAATCTTAAACATTTACTTCTTTCGAATGTTTTTTTGTTAACATTATAATTTTTAAATTTTAATTAAACTCATCTAATATTTGTCAATAGTTAGATTAACATATTATTATCAACTATTTAGTTCTATTACCATTTGTTTTTAAGTTGACAAAAAAAATGATGTACCTACTCTTTTGTTAGTATTTAATTGAGATAAAAATATTTGTAATGAGCGTTTTTTATATCTAAATGTCCAAATTTGACAGTAAATGAATTTATGTTATTTTGTGTACGTGGGAGTGGCATCAGGTGAATTTAGGATCGAACAGTGCTATACCCATGGCGATCCTCGAATTCGAACATTATCATTGAACCTCTCCCGGTTCCTGAACGAAAATTATTTTGCTCTCCGATTACTGCCCCGAACGGGAATGAGGATCCCCGGACAAATCATGATCTTTTTCAAAAAAAAAAATGAAATATTATTTTTAATTAAAATTTTGAACATAATCGTTGAACCCTTATCAATCCCTAAATGGGGATTATTTTACTACTTCAAAAGGGGAACGAGTATCCCCACGAGAAATTAAGGATTCTTATTTTTTTAATTGAAATTTATAATTCTTTAATATATTTAATAATAAAAATAATTTGATAAATCATGATAAATATTATTATTATTATTATTATTATATCATAAATGGCAATTCAAATTATATTTTTACAATAAATGATGAAAGATATAACTAAAATTATTAAAATTAAAATTTTATTTTGTTATTTTTTTATGAAATTTTAAATTTATCAAAATTTTAAAATTTTGAATTGTATTCATCTTTAATAATCTAGTAAATATAATATTTCCTTAATCCCCGATAATCGGCTGGGAACGTGAATTGGGGATCCCATTCTCATCCCCCGAATTTTTATTTTATAATATTCCACATTTCTCATATTGATAAAACAAATTTCGCAATCCCCAACCCGAATGGGAAGGGGATTGGATCGCGATCGAACGAGATGGATGAAATTCTCGTATATACGTATATCAAGTGAATTTATTCTATGTTTGTCATGAACATAACAAACAAGAATAAATATTATGATTTATGATTGAAATAATGACCAAATTACACTACTTTTGAGAACCCACTGCCCAAAATACTCACCGACAGGGGAGTTCGCCCTTTTTAACCACTGAATGCGCATGCAGGGCTTGCGTTGTCCATACACGCATATTAACTATGCGTAATCTTCTTATATGAAGAATAATGATTGGTTTGTCAGGGCACGTGGATGGCAGTCAATTTTAAATTATAAAAAAAAAATGAACACCACGCATATTTCAAATGCGTGGTCAATTAAAACAAAAGATGCAAATATTTTGTCAAAAAGAAAAAAAGAAGATGCAAATGAACTACACGCACTTGTATTATGCGTGGTCAAATTTTATTTTGTTTTAAAAAAAGGCTACGCATGTTAGAAATGCGTGGGCTTATTTTATAAAAAAAAATAAAAAATACACGCATGTACAACATGCGTGACCTTGTTTCAAAAAAAAAAAAAAGGACACGCATACAGGTAATGCGCTGGTAGGTGTACGCATGCTTGTAATGCGTATTTGGTGGACATTTAGGGCGGAATGTAATGCGCGCGGGTATTTTGGGTTTGTGTTATTAAAATATGGGTATTTGGGTATTTCACCCTTTATGATTTCACCAAAAAATACTATTATACATGTACCAGAAATTAAAATTTGAATTTTTGTCATTTCGTGTACAATGTGAATTTGTATCATTTTTGTATCACATACCTAATATAAAAAGAATACTTTATAATTTTAAAATTTCAAGAAAATATAATAATAATAATATAAATAACAATAAAAAAAATTTAATTTTAATTTTAATTAAATGAGATGAAAATATATTTTTGATAGTTTTGTCATGCATAAATTTTAAAAATTAAGGAAAATCTAGGAAGCGGGTTCTTTGAAAATGTATTTAATGATTTTTAAAGTAGGTATCAGAAATTTTTATGGTGTAGTGGTTGTGTGCATAAATTTTAGTTGTTTGTATCATAGGGAGGCTTATAAAATCTATTCCTAATAAAAATAATTATTTTAACATTAATATAAAGAGGGGTATATTGTTAAATTACTAAATTGGCTTGAAAGTGCATTTTGACCTATAATAAATGAAAAGAGACATTATTTCATTTGTTTTTTTGAAATTATTTCTAAAATAAGTGTTAAATAAAATGAAGAATTAAGAACTATTTAAGAATCTAGTGGATGAGTTCTAAACTTTGCATAAATTGGGCTTCTAGAATAATGGTAATGGTGTGTGATAAGTGGATCTTATATCCACTTGAAACATTCCAAGTTGGCTTAAATTGATTGCTTTGGCCTCAAGTTCGTGGTAGTTTTGATGTGTTTTGTGTAATTGTGCAGGGTTGAAGAAATATCGATTAAAGGTGTAGTTTCCGTCGTTTTTGGAGCGTTAGTGGAGTTGATTGATGATATGGAATGGAGAATGGTGGCTAATGTCAATTCCTAAGAAGTATACAAGTCATTAAGAATGAAAGACGGAAGCTCATGCAAAAGGAACGAGAAGAAAAGATGAAAAAACGAAGAAAAATCAAGTTTTCGCAGCACGCAGCCATGCTAACAGCCCCGCAAGGCTGTCAGCGCCGTTTCCAGCAGATTGGCGCCATGCTGACAGCGCCCCAAGGCTGTCAGCGCTGCGGGTTGCTGCGTGGTGCGCGGGTGAAAAATCAGCAAGAATTTCTGATTTTGTTTTGGCCATATCTTGAGTTCTAGAAGTCCGTTTGAGGCCCGTAAGCAGTCCACGCGAAGATAACGAGATTCTCTATCATTCTAAAGTGGTCAAGAGGCCCAATTGCAGCTGGAACGTTCCAGAAAATCTGAAGAAAAGACAGCTGCGAATTTTCCTTAAAAACAGAATCAGTTTAGGAAACGTATTTTGCAGAAATTCTATTTTAACTCTATTTTGGGTATTTTCTTGCTGGGCAAGACTTCTAGAGCCTATATAAACATATCCAACCCTTGTAATTTATATCATCATTAGGAGTAGAACGATTACATATCAATTACTTAGTTTTATTTGTATCTTTTCATATTTTGTTTTTATCATGGTTTCATCAGATCCCATGATGACGAGAGGTTCAATTATGAACTAATCGTTGTCATGGGATTCTAACGAATTTATTTATGGAGTTTAGTATCTTGATGCTTTAAAGATCTGTGTGTGATGTATATCTTGATATCCTCGTATGGTTATGCTTACTTGATAGATGCGTCATGAACATCTAATTTGTTAATCTCTTGCTAAACGAGAGTGGATCTTGAGATTTAGAACTTGCCATGCTAGCATAGGATAGGTTGATGTTTTAACATCATGATTTGTGGCATGATTAGAGATAATATGCTACCCTATGTGATCAATGTGGATAACTTGTTCTTCAACCGTTATGTTTTCAAATTCTTTAGAGATATAGGGTCTAAGCATAATTGGTGTCTATTCATCTTCTATCTCTTTTGTGGATGTATGTTTAGTTTGGTATTCGTATACTGAGAAGTAGCGTATACTTGTTTCGTGTTGTCCGATCAGATATCATAACCATTGCATATAGTGATTAAAGGCGTCAGATCTGAGCAAAGTATTTAATGAAGTTAGGATTCCATGGTTTATCTTGCAGAAGTAATTAGATTTCAATTCTTGTTAGTTAGTTAATTCTTAGTTTGTTAATTTGCTTTTTAGTTAGATTTAGTTAATTAAAACCCAAATTTGTTATTTGTCTTAGCAGTGAATTAAAACCATACATTGTTGCATAGGTACAATACTGAATTAAAAACCAGATCTCTGTGGGAACGAACTTGACTTCTATCTGTATTACTTGTGACCACGTACGTTTGCGTGATTTAGTGCAAACAAGTTTTTGGCGCCGCTGCCGGGGATCATCGGTGTTTTATTTTTGGTTTATGTGCTTGTCAATAGTGGTCGTTAGAGTTCACTGACTAGGATTTCTTTTTCTCATCTATTCTTGTAGTTCGTTGGTGTATCAGGTACTTGTCAGAGAGCATTGCCGTTGAAGATGGATTTTCTAAATTACTATGGAGTTCAGCAGGTGGCTAGTGTTTGTGAGCTATGTGCGGGCGCACATGAGAAGTATCAGTGCTGGAGCAACCAAGGTGGTATTCAACAACCTCAGCAGCCTTATCAGCAGTATCAAGGTCAACAATATGGAGCACAACCTTACTATCCTCAGAATATTCTGCAACAGCATAACCAGAATTTTCTGCAGCAACATGACCCGTGGCAATCTCAACCTCTGAGTTATGAGGAACAACCATATTTTCAATACCATCCTCAACAGTACCAGCAAGATGTTCCAGATATGTCATATTTCTATGGAAGTGAAGAGTTTCAACATCAGCAACCTACTCCTACTTTTCAGTCAGATGAGGTTCCTACTAGGGAGGAGATTAGGATGCTTGTGAAGAGTAATGAGGAGTCTCTCAAATCTTTGGAGATTCTAGTTGCTCAAGCTGTGAGAGCCTTGGAACAAGAGAAACAACAATTTATACTAGAGACAGTTCCAGAAAATAACGGTGACTTGGAGCAAGGTACTGCATGCATAATTGAGGAAGACAAATTCCAAGAGGAGGTGAGTGTTCACAAGCCATGTGAGGAATTTGATCATGCTAGAATGGTGGATGATGTGGAAAGGGCACTATTTGGGACAGACACTGCTGAGCTGCACAAATTTCGAGAATTGGTATGTGCGAACCAAGAGGATGAAGAACAAGGGAAAGATGCAGGTCTTCTACTTGTCTCAGAGTTTAAAGATGGAGGTAGCGCATTAGAGCCAATGGAGGAAGTTCTCGTTGAGGAACCAAAGGCTTCAGCAACTTACATTTACCCTCCTCTATTATATTCAAGCGAAGCCCGCGAATGTGTGTTGTTCTACAAATTGACAGATTTTGGGTCAACAGATGAAGGCATTGGAATAGGACATAGTTGTTACACGAATAGGCCAAGCGAGGAGAGGTGGCAGAAAGTGTGCCGCCGTGATGACGATGAAGTATCGCGAAGAGATGACCAGACAAACTATTATCATCCATAATGAAGGCTTGGAAGTAACGTCAAGCTATTGACGTTAAAGAAGCGCTTCTTGGGAGGCAACCCAAGGTATGTTTTCTACTTTCCCTTGTATTTACTTCCATTCAATGAGGACATTGAATATTTTAAGTTTGGGGGTGATTTTTTTTGAGGGATTAGTAGTTGTTGTTGCATTATTTGTTCATGTAGGATTTCATGCTTTGCATATTAGTAGTAGTAAATTATGCATTTATGTTCGTGTTATCTACGTTTGTTTCATATAGGACATTCTATTTTTATGTTTGTATATCATGTGAGTTCATAATAGTTTGCATTTGCACCCATGCTTGATAGGAATTTTGTGTTGTTGATGCTTTTGATTGAGAAGTGATATGCTTTGTTCTTGTGCACACACATACACTAGTAAGTTGAAGCTAGTAGACTTATTGAATGTTGTAAGTGATTAGAAGGACATGAATATGTGCAAGATGATTTAGTTTTCAGGCTTTGAATACAAGTAGGGGCATTAGAGAGATTTTTTGCTTGGGATTGAGTATGTTTTTCCACCAAGTGAGATTTTGAGCCATATTGCATATTTGTTGCAATTAATTCGTTTGCTTGAGTGTCCACGGATTGTTGCATTGCTAGCAGTTGTTTGAGGTCTTTCTTGAAACGCATGACATTATTTGGCGTTTAAAATGATAAAGGCACTTAGGAATAATCGCATATTTTCACATATTACCATACCATGTTTACATGATCAATTAGTTAACCCGTTGAGCTTAATCTTATTTTTTTCGGTGACATACCATATTACTTGCCTAGACTTTTTCTTGTATTGGCCTTACATTAATTTGAACCCACATTGTCAAAGGCTAGTAGAGTGCTTAAGGGAGTAATAAGGTGTGCAAGGAGGGGTTTATTGTTGGTCGTACTTTTGGGGAAATATTGAAATTGGGTTTGGTTGTTTACTTGATAGTCGGCATGTGTAATAAATTATGGGATCATTGTTATTGTGTATATTATTGTTTGTGTTATATTTAGCTCTCGAAAAAAAAGAAGAAAGAGAAAAAAAATGTATTATGAGAGCATGTTTGTGTTTGTTGTGATCCTACTTTAGTCGACTAGTCGATTGTTTTTGTTGGAAGAAAAATAGAAAAATTATGTGGGGGGGGGGGAAATAGGGTGTTGTGTATGATTTATTATGGTACTTACTAGCTTTTGACACTTCACCTGTTTTGGCTTATTTGACATACCTTGTCCCTAGCCCCATTACAACCCAAATAAAGACCTTTTGATTATCGTCATTGATGTATGTTGTGTTAAGAGTTAGATTGATACCAAATGTCAAGCATGCTTATGATTTTGTTGGAATTGAGTGATACACTTACCCTTGTTCTTGAGTGAATATTCTTTTGTGAGTGGATAGTGAGTGTTTGCTTGTTTTTGCGTATGAGATCCCGAGTTTTGTCTCAAAGATGTACTCTTGTAGGCTTATCATGTTTACTAACTTATTCTTACATTTGACATGGACTTGTGAGAACTTATGCATGTTCTTTGAGTAGACTATGTGAATACTTGCACTTTCGACACCAAGACATTGCATTATTACTTTGATTCTTAAGTTGATATGACATGAGAGGATTTGAAGGTATGGTAGGATATTAGTACTAGATCATTTGCATGTTCATATTAGTTGCATTCATGCATTGCATTGCAATGGATTTTGTGGGTATATTCGCTATAGGCCCTCACGAGACCTTACTCGTCCACTAGGGCTGCCTAGGGGTTTAAAGGGCTTGTTGCATATGCCAAATGCAACCGTGATCACCTACGAAAGTGGTACTAGTTAGTTAGTTAGTTGTAATTGTTTATGATTGAGGACAAGCATCGGTTTAAGTTTGGGGGTGTGATAAGTGGATCTTATATCCACTTGAAACATTCCAAGTTGGCTTAAATTGATTGCTTTGGCCTCAAGTTCGTGGTAGTTTTGATGTGTTTTGTGTAATTGTGCAGGGTTGAAGAAATATCGATTAAAGGTGTAGTTTCCGTCGTTTTTGGAGCGTTAGTGGAGTTGATTGATGATATGGAATGGAGAATGGTGGCTAATGTCAATTCTTAAGAAATATACAAGTCATTAAGAATGAAAGACGGAAGCTCATGCAAAAGGAACGAGAAGAAAAGATGAAAAAACCAAGAAAAATCAAGTTTTCGCAACACGCATCCATGCTAACAGCCCCGCAAGGCTGTCAGCGCCGTTTCCAGCAGATTGGCGCCATGCTGACAGCGCCCCAAGGCTGTCGGCGCTGCAGGTTGCTGCGTGGTGCGCGGGTGAAAAATCAGCCAGAATTTCTGATTTTGTTTTGGCCATATCTTGAGTTCTAGAAGTCCGTTTGAGGCCCGTAAGCAGTCCACGCGAAGATAACGAGATTCTCTATCATTCTAAAGTGGTCAAGAGGCCCAATTGCAGCTGGAACGTTCCAGAAAATCTGAAGAAAAGACAGCTGCGAATTTTCCTTAAAAACAGAATCAGTTTAGGAAACGTATTTTGCAGAAATTCTATTTTAACTCTATTTTGGGTATTTTCTTGCTGGGCAAGACTTCTAGAGCCTATATAAACACATCCAACCCTTGTAATTTGTATCATCATTAGGAGTAGAACGATTACATATCAATTACTTAGTTTTATTTGTATCTTTTCATATTTTGTTTTTATCATGGTTTCATCAGATCCCATGATGACGAGAGGTACAATTATGAACTAATCGTTGTCATGGGATTCTAACGGATTTATTTATGGAGTTTAGTATCTTGATGCTTTAAAGATCTGTGTGTGATGTATATCTTGATATCCTCGTATGGTTATGCTTACTTGATAGATGCGTCATGAACATCTAATTTGTTAATCTCTTGCTAAACGAGAGTGGATCTTGAGATTTAGAACTTGCCATGCTAGCATAGGATAGGTTGATGTTTTAACATCATGATTTGTGGCATGATTAGAGATAATATGCTATCCTATGTGATCAATGTGGATAACTTGTTCTTCAACCGTTATGTTTTCAAATTCTTTAGAGATATAGGGTCTAAGCATAATTGGTGTCTATTCATCTTCTATCTCTTTTGTGGATGTATGTTTAGTTTGGTATTCGTATACTGAGAAGTAGCGTATACTTGTTTCGTGTTATCCGATCAGATATCATAACCATTGCATATAGTGATTAAAGGCGTCAGATCTGAGCAAAGTATTTAATGAAGTTAGGATTCCATGATTTATCTTGCAGAAGTAATTAGATTTCAATTCTTGTTAGTTAGTTAATTCTTAGTTTGTTAATTTGCTTTTTAGTTAGATTTAGTTAATTAAAACCCAAATTTGTTATTTGTCTTAGCAGTGAATTAAAACCATACATTGTTGCATAGGTACAATACTGAATTAAAAACCAGATCTCTGTGGGAACGAACTTGACTTCTATCTGTATTACTTGTGACCACGTACGCTTGCGTGATTTAGTGCAAACAAGTTTTTGAGTCAGTGAACTCTAACGACCACTATTGACAAGCACATAAACCAAAAATAAAACACCGATGATCCCCGGCAGCGGCGCCAAAAACTTGTTTGCACTAAATCACGCAAGCGTACGTGGTCACAAGTAATACAGATAGAAGTCAAGTTCGTTCCCACAGAGATCTTGTTTTTAATTCAGTATTGTACCTATGCAACAATGTATGGTTTTAATTCACTGCTAAGACAAATAACAAATTTGGGTTTTAATTAACTAAATCTAACTAAAAAGCAAATTAACAAACTAAGAATTAACTAACTAACAAGAATTGAAATCTAATTACTTCTGCAAGATAAACCATGAAATCCTAACTTCATTAAATACTTTGCTCAGATCTGACGCCTTTAATCACTATATGCAATGGTTATGATATCTGATCGGACAACACGAAACAAGTATACGCTACTTCTCAGTATACGAATACCAAACTAAACATACATCCACAAAAGAGATAGAAGATGAATAGACACCAATTATGCTTAGACCCTATATCTCTAAAGAATTTGAAAACATAACGGTTGAAGAACAAGTTATCCACATTGATCACATAGGGTAGCATATTATCTCTAATCATGCCACAAATCATGATGTTAAAACATCAACCTATCCTATGCTAGCATGGCAAGTTCTAAATCTCAAGATCCACTCTCGTTTAGCAAGAGATTAACAAATTAGATGTTCATGACGCATCTATCAAGTAAGCATAACCATACGAGGATATCAAGATATACATCACACACAGATCTTTAAAGCATCAAGATACTGAACTCCATAAATAAATCCGTTAGAATCCCATGACAACGATTAGTTCATAATTGTACCTCTCGTCATCATGGGATCTGATGAAACCATGATAAAAACAAAATATGAAAAGATACAAATAAAACTAAGTAATTGATATGTAATCGTTCTACTCCTAATGATGATACAAATTACAAGGGTTGGATGTGTTTATATAGGCTCTAGAAGTCTTGCCCAGCAAGAAAATACCCAAAATAGAGTTAAAATAGAATTTCTGCAAAATACGTTTCCTAAACTGATTCTGTTTTTAAGGAAAATTCGCAGCTATCTTTTCTTCAGATTTTCTGGAACGTTCCAGCTGCAATTGGGCCTCTTGACCACTTTAGAATGATAGAGAATCTCGTTATCTTCGCGTGGACTGCTTACGGGCCTCAAACGGACTTCTAGAACTCAAGATATGACCAAAACAAAATCAGAAATTCTGGCTGATTTTTCACCCGCGCACCACGCAGCAACCTGCAGCGCCGACAGCCTTGGGGCGCTGTCAGCATGGCGCCAATCTGTTGGAAACGGCGCTGACAGCCTTGCGGGGCTGTTAGCATGGATGCGTGTTGCGAAAACTTGATTTTTCTTGGTTTTTTCATCTTTTCTTCTCGTTCCTTTTGCATGAGCTTCCGTCTTTCATTCTTAATGACTTGTATACTTCTTAAGAATTGACATTAGCCACCATTCTCCATTCCATATCATCAATCAACTCCACTAACGCTCCAAAAATGACGGAAACTACACCTTTAATCGATATTTCTTCAACCCTGCACAATTACACAAAACACATCAAAACTACCACGAACTTGAGGCCAAAGCAATCAATTTAAGCCAACTTGGAATGTTTCAAGTGGATATAAGATCCACTTATCAGTGTGACCATGAAATTGATTCTTAGTAAGAGGTCATTGGTTCAATCCATGACAACAACATTATTTTTAATATATATATATAATTTGAGGGTATTTTAGTAATTTACTAAATGGCAGGGTATTTTAGTAAATTACTAAATACGTGACTGCCTCTGTCATGGTATATAGTATATCATGTTTAGAAAACACGGATCATGAAATAACGTAATAGGTACCAAAGACCGTACACGAAATGTCATATTTTTTTATAAAAAAATTAAGATAGATGCGATAGATGATTCACCATAGATTTTTTAAACACAAGTGTATTAAATTCAATAAATCAAAGCCATACGACATCTACAATTCATATCGAGTAGAACAAACATAATTGAATCGCCGGACATCCACAGGAGACCAAAAGCGAATTTTGACGGAGATATATACAATTGTATCCCCAACACCCGTCTGAGCTTATCGACCTTGAATGCAGAACCAAAACAACTCGAATTACTAAATCCAAATCCACGCTCCCACAAACCGGATAGAAAATCAAACTCCCACAAAACGGAGAGAAAATCCAAACAACTCAGCATTACAAGCGAGAAAACCAAACAACTAAGCATTACAAGATGAAGATTAAGAACTTAAAAATTATAATTAAAATACAAAAACCGAAGAAACAAGAAAAAAACAACAGCTCCAAACTTAGATCTGAAAAATCGAATCCCCAATAAACAAGATGAACCCACTCACAAATCCGGTGGCTAGTCGGAAACGAAGAAATAGTAAGAGCTCCGAATTTTAAGAAACTAAGAACAAGGAAATCAAATATTTAAAACAAGGTTTATTGAGAAAAGGAAGAAAAAACAAAAAAAATGAGAAATTTTGGGGCTTTCCACCGGTGGAGATCCGGTGGAAGGCCCGGCCGGTAAGAAAAAAAGAGGAAGAAAGAGGAGCAGAAGAGGAGAGAGGTTGGAGAGAATTCGGTGATTTTGATATTTATCTGTTTTGCTTACTCATTTTTTAAATATTAGATTAGTAATATAAATAATATTAGTAATATAAATAAATTATATTACACACCATTATTACAAATAGTACTAAAAATTTAATAATACAGACCATTATTATAAATTATAATAAACATGCAAAATATATTTTATAACAATATTATAAAATATAGCAAAGGATAGGCGATCATATATCATAATTATATTTTTAATTTTTAATTATTTAATTTAATATAAAATTTTAATTTACTTTAATAATTTTTAGTTATTTATTTTAAATTTTTATATTTTCTGAATTTAATTTCAGACATGAATGAATATTATTATTTTAATATAAATAAAATTTTAAACATCTTAAGAATTGGATAAATATTTTAAAAAATTATTTCCTAATTATATAATTATTACTTAAATCCTTGTATTTTTTTCTTATTTTATTAAGTGTTAATATTTTGAAAGAATGACCAAAATGCCTAAATTTTCACTACCCACTAACCAAAATGCCCACATTTCAAAACACCGACTGACATACCCATGGGATACGCCGTTCGGTGTGGCGTATCCCTTCACTGTTCATCGCCAGAATCTTGCAAAAGCTCAGGTCGTGTGGAGAGCTCAAGTCACCGGCGACTTGAGCGATTTCCGTCGACTCGTCGCTACGCCACTGCTCCACCCCCCATATGATATGAAAACTGAGCACAAGCTCGTGTACTTACTCCTCCAAGGCTCCGTTTATCTTCTCCGGCCCCGCAGGGGCTTGTACGAGGACGTCGGAATGTTCGACGGAGATGAAATCGCCATTTTGGGCGTTTCAAATCCGGCAAACGAAAGGTTGTAAAACTGGTATGGTCTAGAAGAGGATCGATTTGCGGTTCCAACGATATATAGTATGTTGTTGGAAACTTCGGGATTTAGGCGAACGGAAACGACAAAAAAAGAAACCGGAATCGCCTTCGTCAGCAGCTCTGGGGAAGACGGAGACGACGAATGATACGCTGTTTCATCATGCGCATCTACTAATACACATGTTGAAACAGCGTATCTTACGTCATCTATGATGAGATGCGTTGGATGCAGTGGCGTATGCGTTGGATGCAGTGGCATATGTGAAAGAAAATTCACGAACCTTAACAGCGTATCCTCTTGATACTCCTACCCCGTAGGCGTATCCAAGGATACTCCTACCCCAGAAGCGTATCCGGTGGGCATTTTGGACGGTACTTCCCGAATCTGGACATTTTGGTAAGAGAAAGTTAAATTTTGGGTATTTAGGGCACTCACCCTAATATTTTTTTGTAAAAGGTGTAACCAACCTTATGCCTATTGTAATATTTTAGATGAATAAATTTGGAGAATAGTGCCGAAATCTCTAGGTGTCAAATTGGATATCTAGATGACATAATATTGGTCATTTGATAATTTAAATATTTTTGAAGGTAATATATATATAAATGTAAGAATATTTTTTTGACATTTTTTTTGTAGTTTTTTTATGGTCAAAATATTTAAACAATATTATGACATTTCTACTTCCAAAAAAAAAATTAAAGTAATCAAATAATAACTTAATTAAGATTTAAGAATATTAAATCAATTTAAAGTATTATACTATTATAAGATTAACTAGCAATAATGCCCGTGCTTCGCACACGGAATGATATTTATTTAGTTTATTTTATAATTTAATTATGATTTTTTAATATCGTACATATATTTATGACGTTATTCATCTCGAAATAATTTTTTTGTAAAAGCATATTACGATATGTCATTATCCTCTCTATTATTTTAACCAACAATATCACATGTACGTGCGATAATAATGTTGAACTACTACTTCCATCTTATTAAAAGTAAAATTGAGCACATATTTGATTTAAAAACAAACCAAATTTAAGATTTTAACATTTAAACTAAACACTCTTGGTACTTGGACCAAAAATTTACAACAAAGTAATAATAAAAAATCCATGATAATCAAAATATAGAAACAATAGAAACAATCCAAATAAAGTATCAATAACCAACTCCAAATAACAAAAATGTCCATCATGCTTTTAAGGTTTTAAGATCATCAAAGTAGCTCCAGAGATTCATATGATTCATTTCTCCTGTAAACAATGACAGTTCATAAGTTTGTAGATTTATTCTTTTACCAGTAAAATTTAACGACATTGTTCTGTGACAATTCAACTTTTAATCTTCTTGTTAGTATCTAATGCTAGTAGATTACTATATCGGACAATTTTTATAAGCTATTAGTTTAAAAATTGTTTTTTCACAGACAAAATTTCTAAACTATTACATTATATACAATTACAAAATATTTAAATCGTCACTCTTCATAATTTAAAAAAATATTTTATTTAATTGAATATACTAATTTAAATAATACATTTTGCTAATAGAAATAATTAATTTTGTATAAATGTACCCGAATTTTATTAGAATAATAAATATCACATACGTAAGAAATTTACTTTTAAAAAACAGGATTGTGAAATTATTTATTGGTAAAAGTTGCTCGGCGTCGCCTCACGGCGACACCTCGGCGCGTTTATATTAACGAAAAAACACATATACTTGAATTTAGTAGAGTATTTCGATTGTTTACTATTTAGTTAACGTGTTAAATGGACGGAAAATTATTTGCGTAATATTTAGTTAATCTTATATATTACTCCCTCTGTAGATAATGCTAGTAGATTATTGTATCGGACAATTTTACTGCGATGATTGTTAAATTATATATTGGTAAAAGTTGTTCGGCATCGACTCACGATGATGCCTAGGCGCGTTTATATTAATGAAAAAAAACAATTGTACTTGATTTCTTTTCATGTTATAATTTTAAAAAATTGTAATAGGACATCAAATAAAATTGGAATGAGATAATGAAACAAATTTAAAACTTTCTCCTCACATTAAAGAAAAAACTTATAACTTTTATATTATGAATCGTTATATCTAATATTTTAAAAATTAGACAATCAAAATTATATCATATTTTGTTTGATACTATAATTTATATAATTATAAGTATTAAAAAATAGTCGTGAATTGCATGGTTTATAAGCTACTCCCTCTGTCCCTCTAATTTCTTTATATAAAAAACTGTGTGTCTAGCACGCATTTTAAGGATAGTTCTATAACTTATTTTTGATATTTTTTTTTTGTATAAAAATAGAACAATTCTACTTTTATATAAAAAAGAAAATTTTAAAAATAAATTATGGAACTATCCTTAAAATGCACCTTAAAATCTGTGCCGGACATTGGTCCGCAAATGATAAGAACCTAAAATTTATTTTTTGGATCTTACCCATTTATGAATGGAGTGATCCGGTTTCAAGTAGATTGACCCAAAAGGACATGTGAGTAGTGTAAATTTAAAATTGGAAAGGATAGACTTGATAATTACGATTAGAAATGCAATACAATTACGGTTAGACTTAATAATCTATAACAGATCATCTTTAATGGAAAGCACCATGGATTTTGTGAAGACATATTATACAGTGGAGCATGATAATCAAACTCCTTTGTTAAGAATGAGATGTATGATTTAATTAACAAATATGATTAGCTTACAGTTTCTTTCTGAAGAAGGAGAAACATGACCTAGTGGAATCCTCTTATGACGTGTTTGAAAATTAAACATCAATTAGTTTCTAAATATAATCATAAAATTTCGTTAAGAACAGATAGCATACCACTCAATAGCCCACTTTGAGTAGGAGTATTGGTATTTATATTCTCCACCAAATCAAAAGAAATTTTCTTTGCAGGTACACTTCCCTGCCTCTCATTACATGTCACACGTCTAGAAGGATGCTTCAGCACTACAAATACGAAAAAAGTAATTTATTAGAAAGTCAAACTTCCAATCAGAAAATTAATTAACGACAATATGAAATTAATTAGTCCATTAATACCCCTTGAAGAAAAGCACAAAGATGGATGAATGGAGTAGAAATTTGTTTGTTTTAAATGAAAATACCGAGACAACATAAACATAAAAATAAAAAGAATCAAGCATAAATATTTCGCTACGATGTTGTTCTGATGTAGGAGAAACGGGACCAAGCGGAATTCTCTTACGGCCTGTTTCAAAATTAAGCAAATATCTAGATTCAAAGTATAGCAGAACCAACGTATAAACAAAAATATTGCGTACCTATTTTATCCATTACAATGCAGAGTTTGAGGTGTAGAGAAGGAAGATGGAAAAAAAACATCTACATATGGTATATTGGAAAAAGATCTGATGGATGAAAATTGTGTCGGTTATTGCTTTACATGGTTGAAAGTTTGCTAAAATCATGAGGGAAAATTATGTCATTTATTGATTTCCTAAATTGAGGAAAATTTGTTTTATTCCTAAATTTATTGTTTTTCATAACAGTATATTGCATTTTTAGATCCAATGGGTCATATCCATTGGTTTCCATAGTTGAATAAATTACATATATTCAGTTACCATAATTTTGAAAGTTTGCTAAAATCATGGAGGAAAATTGTCTCATTTATTACTTTTCATAATAGTATATTTGCATATAATTTGTTTTAGATCCAGTAGGTCATATCCTTTTAAAACGGGTGATGTACTAACTATCTATATTTTGTATTGGATGATTGTTAATGGGTAAACGGGTTTTATCCATTGGATCAGAAAATAAGTCAATTGTCTAGAATGACCTTGCAAATAATTAGGAAGCTAAATGATAGTTAAAAGGTGAGGGGTAAAATATGTCATTTTCGGAATCCTTCCTGTTCATGCTTTAAGAATATATAGTATCCATTTAAAAAAAATGGATATATAAATAATTAATGCTAATTGATACTATATGAATGAGTTATAGTTTCCATAAATGAGAAAATCAAGCGAGATTTCGAATTAATTGAGAAGATTGTGTATTAAATAAGTAATTTGAATTTCAAATTCTTATTACATATTAAATGAAAAGAATTTGTAGACTTGATTATAGATAATTGAAAATGGATCATAATATGATAAGAGAAAATCAAGCAAGATTTTGAATTAATTGGGAAGATTGTGTATTAAATAAGTAATTTGAATTTCAAAGTCTTTAATTGATCCAAAAATATGTTTAAATTTAAGATTTTGAACCCGTCAAAAAGGAAATTTTTGGGGAAAAAGAAAAAGAAAAATGGATATGTGAATAATATGAATAATTAATGCTAATTGATACTATATGAATGAGTTATAGTTTCCTTAAATAAGAAAATCAAGCAAGATTTTGAATTAATTGGGAAGATCGTGTATTAAATAAATAATTTGAATTTCAAATTCTTATTACGTATTAAATGAAAAGATTTTGTAAACTTGATTATAGATAATTGAAAATGGATCATAATATGATAAGAGAAAATCAAGCAAGATTTTGAATAAATTGGGAAGATTGTGTATTAAATAAGTAATTTGAATTTGAATTTCATATTCTTATTATGTATTAAATGAAAAGATTGTGTTGACTTGATTATAGATAATTGAAAATGGATCATAATATGATAAGAGAAAATCAAGCAAGATTTTGAATTAATTGGGAAGATTGTGTATTAAATAAGTACTTTGAATTTCAAATTCTTATCTTGTATTAAATGAAAATATCAAGTTGACTTGATTTTAGATGATTGGAACTGGATCATAATATGAATATTCCGGAATATTGTGAATTACAATGGAATACATTACATATAGAATATTGAATTTTTTTTTGAATGAGTCGTTGTTTCCATAAATGAGTAATTAGGAATTCAAAAATATTTAAAAAATATATGAGAGGAAACTTATAACAGAAAATCAAGAAAGATTGTGAATTAAATGAAAAGATTGTGTATTAAATAAGTAATTTGAATTTGAAAATTTATTATGAAATAAATAGAAAGTTTGTGTTGACATAATCACAGATTATTGAAAAAGGATCATAATATGGATAATCCATGGAAAATCAAAAGAATCCAAGTACAAATGTTTCGCTTACAGTTTCATTCTGAAGTAGGAGAAATAGGACCAAGCAGAATCCTCTGATGACATGTTTCACAATTAAGCAAATGTCTAGATTCAAAACATAACGTAATGAACATATAAACTTTGTGAAACTTAACACAAAAATAGATTTGATTATCATGTCTTAGGAAACATATTACAATAAGTTAATATCTCAATCTTGAAGATAACAATGGCTTGATGCCAAGAAGCAAGTTCAAGAAAAAAACCAAAGAGACAATTAGTCAATGCTTCAAATCCTTAATTTCTGTAATGCAGTTCCGGAGATGACCAGAAAATGACCAAAAGATTCAAATTTGTGAAAGGAACATACAGTATATGGATTGGAGATGTATAACAATTAATAAGATGTCCCAGAAAAAAGGTATTAGGAAAAGCAAGTAGCTAAACCTAGGCAACAGAAACATAAAAAACAAAAGAATCCAAGTACAAATGCTTCGCTTATAGTCTGAAGTAGGAGAAAAAGAACCAAGCGGAATCCTCTTATTACCTGTTTCACATTTAAGCAAATGTCTAGATTTAAAATATAACGGAACCAACATATAAACAAAAAATTTGCGTACCTGTTTTATCCATTACAATGCAGACTTTGAGGTGTAGAATATTGTAGATGGGAAAAAGATCATCTACAAATGGAATATTGGAAGAAAATCTGATGGAGGAAAATTGTGTCAGTTATTGCTTTTCATAACATAATAAATTACATATATTTTTCAGTTACAATACTAACTCAATCCATCCATTTGTAGGAAAAAGTGGATAAATTTAAAGCCTGCAACAAACATTTTAAAGATAAATAAACGTATATCATACACAAAAATTGGACATTTGACGAAATAAAGATAAGCACAACGAATTATATACACACTGAAATTGACTCTAGATTAAAGACCTTTTGCAGCTCCCGATGAATTCAGAACCCCAAACAAAATACAAAAAAAAAATGAAGCCATTTTTTTTATTTCTCTTGTCATGGCTACAAAAAAGCAAAACAAAGCATGTCAAGGAACATCAAAATAACAAACAAAATATACTTTAAATCATACAGAACTTTAATCAAACACCTTTTATGCAGACCTGTTAGAACTGTTTGCCATTGATACTCAAAGAGAAAATAATCAAAGAAGACGATATTGATTAAAACATTAATAAAATGCATGGAAAAAGAGAAAAAATGGAAAAGAAAACCTTGTTAACAATCAGAGAAGACGATATTGAATCGAGTTATAGGTTTTTAGAATCAAGATACACACCCAATTAATCATATTCACCGTTGAATTTGTATCTTGCAACTTGTCTCAATCACAAATTACTTGTAAAATCATTCTCGTTTCATATTCTGTAAATTCAAACAAAAAAATATTAGTAAACAACAAATATAGTATACACATACACACATATATGAATACATTAAAAAAAGACCATGAAGACCGAAAGAAAGAAAAATGACTAAGAAGGAGAAAAAAGATGAGAAAGATTAATGATATTTTATGTGTACCACCTTGAGAGAGAGGATGAGAGAGATTAAAGATATTTTATGTATATCGTCATTCTTGAGAGAGAGGTAAGAGAAGTTGTTTAGATCCAATGGGTCATATCCATTGGTTTCCATGGTTGAATAAATTACATATATTCAGTTACCATATTTTTGAAAGTTTGCTAAAATCGTGGAGGAAAATTGTCTCATTTATTGCTTTCCATAAGAGTATATTTGCATATAATTTGTTTTAAATCCAATGGGTCATATCCATTTTAAAATGGGTCATGTACTAACTAAGTATATTTTATACTGGATGATTGTTAATGGGTAAACGGGTTTTATCCATTGGATCAGAAAATAAGTCAATTGTCTAGAATGACCTTGCAAATAATTAGGAAGCTAAATGATAGTTAAAAGATAAGAGGTAAAATATGTCATTTTTGGAATCCTTCATGTTCATGCTTTAAGAATATATAGATACAAGAAAAGTTTATATAAGATACTAGCTCAATTCTAAATCCTGAGATTTTGAGAAATCATCATTGATGAAGAGGAGTTTGGGAAAATTGTTTGGGCAGAGAGGCTTTGTTTGCAAAATCTTGGAACCCCACGTCAATACAAATAGATACAACACTTGTATACATGCTCGTTTCTTGTATGTTTCTTCAAGAAATCCTAATGGGTCGGCTACAAATTTGAGTTCTTTCAAATCTTTACCTTTTTTACAGCAATCCCCATGGACCCATATTGCAGGTTTGTCTAATTCATGATCCTAGTTTGTAAAAATTCAATCTTTATTGATTTTGTGTCACTGTTTGCTTGTTTTTTTAATTTTGTGTATTTTGGTAGCTTGTAAGTTTGTAAAAATTCGATAATTTTTGATTTTGTGTCACAGTTTGCTTGTTTTTTTAGTTTTGTGTAT
This sequence comes from Kitagawia praeruptora, assembly GCA_037693485.1. Classification (NCBI taxonomy): domain Eukaryota; kingdom Viridiplantae; phylum Streptophyta; class Magnoliopsida; order Apiales; family Apiaceae; genus Kitagawia; species Kitagawia praeruptora. The sequence goes on along the minus strand of CM075351.1, from coordinate 22,528,070 downwards.
TTTTGCTAGCTTGTAATTTTGTTTCTTGGCTTATGAATAAATGGTAATTTGTAATTGTTTGTTTATAAAATGGTGAATAATAGTAATTGTAAAATAATAATCTTTGAAGTAATTGTTTGTTTGATTGTTAGTTTTTGCGTACGCGGTAGCTGTGTTATTGTTGTTGTGAATTTAAATCTTTAAATTTGAAGAAATGATGGGTTGTGTTGTATTTGAGAACTCTGTGATTGTTACGGGAGCTGCTCTATGCGAGCTATTATTTTGGTGTTTTTGTAGTAGTGACTGATGTCAGTTTGATGTTGATGTAATTTATCATTTTTTTTAAAATTTATAATTCGGGTGCTTCTTAGCGCCAAATATGTGGATGATTAGGTGAGTTACGCTGGCTTTTTTACATAATAATAATAATAATAGTAAGCTGAAGCATAGTTGATTATCACAAGACGTTAACCCAAACACAGAAAATGTGAACTACTGGTGTGCTCAAACTTGGGTTGACAGTTTTATATGTTGGTGAAATTTGCCTGTCTACAGTAAAAGCTTGATAAATTAATAACCTACGATAAATTAATATTTTAAAAACAAATTTTTGGTCCTAACATAATAGTGACAATATAAATTTAACCTCGATTAGTTAATTAATCTCGATAAATTGCTAAAATTTACCAGTCCCGATAATGTTAATTTACAGAGGTTTTATTGTATCTGTTTTATGGAATTTTAGGTGATTCTATGGTCTTATAATATTAATTCACTTTTTCTTAACAGGGCAGAGAAGAAACATGTTTATTCAAACACAATCAACTCCAAATCTCTTATAATATTAATTCACTTTTTCTTAACAGGGCAGAGAAGAAACATGTTTATTCAAACACAATCAACTCCAAATCCCTTATCACTCATGTTTTATCCTGGAAAACCTGTTATGGAAGTTGGGAGCGCCGACTTTCCGAATGCTCGTTCAGCAATGAATGCACCACTTGCAAAGGCCTTGTATGGAATTGACGGTGAGTATGAATTAAATTATGAAGTATTGTGATTTGCTTAAACCATGTACTCTTTGCATAAATGTAGTGGTTTAAAGTTTTGGTGTTCAAGTAAACTTATGTCTTGTATACTTCTGGTGGTTCGAAATGGACACCACACTTTCCTGGCCTTTTTATTGATACTGTGAAAGAGTAAATATCCATTGGGGCCTTCTTGACACCTTAAAGTTTTAGATGGACTTGTTAAGTATGGATTGGTTACTTAACATGGTATCAGAGCTCGGTTTATAGAGGGTCTCAGGTTTAAGTCCTGGTTTAAGTCCTCCCACCCCTATTTGTTTAATTTAAATATTGGTTGATATTGGTAGTAGGTGTTGGTATTGGTTTTGGTCTTGGTATAATTATGTTTGTACAATCGTATAATTGAGGGTGAGTGTTAAAGAATATAAGATCTTGTTGGGACCTTCCTCTGTCACCTTAAGGTTTTGGATGAACTGGTTACGTAACAAATACAAGTGGTGCACTATCTCTAAGTGTCTTCTATTTTTTTTTTTTTTTATAGCTTTTTGCCTCAGTAAGAGTAAAGTTTAGACTTCCTTGTGGTTTCACATGTGATTGTCATGGCCAATGATGTATGTAGTAACCTATTATATGGTTCAACTTTTGAATAAAAAGGAAACGCGCTAGAAAATTCGAGTATGGTTATTTATCACGCATCATTGGGATTATTTATGTGTGTACAATATGGATTTTGTCATTAAATGGTTTTTTTTAATTAAAGATAATAGAATATTGTGTTAATAAGAACAAGAATATTTTCAACAATATAAATTTCTCATTAATATATATCAAGTTCCTCTCTTAGCACTATTTATGTACTTCACTAAATTAAATTAAAATTATTAAAGTTGTTTTAACGAAAAATACATGAACAGTTACATAAAATAAGAATTTTGAAGTTCAAGATAACTGATAGGCTAGCATAATTTTTTTCCTGATATTCACAAAAATTGCTACTACCTACCTCGATAGTGAAATGACAAATTTAAATCAATTAATAACATTTTATCATTACATTAAATATTATCTAGTGGCTCTAATGAGCCGTATGTTTGAAGATTTTATATAGTAATAGTATGACTGGTGTATATAATACACCAGAGCGAAACAAAAGACAAACAATTGGCCATTGGGGGTAAAGGACTGGAACCCAAAACCCCTCCTTGAATTGAGCTCTAATCGAATTGAGCTTTAAGTGTCAATGTGTTTCTGCTTAGAACATCTATGTCTATATATATCAATTTGCTAACTATATACATGTGTAAATTAAAAAAAGAATGCTTTTGCAGGAGTTACTCGGGTTTTCTTTGGGTCAGATTTTGTAACTGTAACAAAATCAGAAGATGCTTCATGGGATTTTCTGAAACCGGAAATCTTTGCTGCCATCATGGATTTCTATTCTTCTGGCCAGCCTTTATTTCTTGACTCAGATGCTGCTGCTGCTAAAGACACGGCTATTCATGAAGTATGCTATCATGCGTTTAGTATTTCCTGCTACAGTTTTGTAAATATTTCATCTTCAACTTTAAAAGAAGCACCGACAGCTCAGCAGTTTAATGGACGTAGATCTGACAGGAACATACATCTGATGTGCCAGAAAATTATCTTTTTAAGATGGAGTACAGATTGTAAACATGACATAAAACCGAGATGGTTTTTTTAACATGTGCATTTTTGCAAATGAATTTAACAAGAACTTGTCTTTATCTTGTGAGACAAGTCATATGAGCTAAGAACGTAATTTGCATGTTAATGAGATGTTTCCTCGACATATTTAGCTTTACTAGTGTTCTGTTTCTTGCATGGCATGTGTGGGATGTGTTTGGTTGTGTTCCCTTTCTTTATTACTACTAACTATGTTTCATTCCAGGAAATGTTTTGGTTTTGTTATTCTAGTGCCTCGTCAGTAGATAGTAAATTCTTGTATGTCTTATGTCCTTCAGCCTCTGTAAGATTGCAACTAGGTCATAGGGTGCATAATGTAAAGAGTCTGGAACTGATCTTTTGGATGCATATTATGTTTAGTGACCGTCTCTCTGGTGGTTAATTTATAACGAATTGTAAAACATAAGTTTTTTCGAGGTACTTATTAGTGTTGGCCTACTTTTTTTTTTTTGGAGTATATAAAATTATAAATATATTCTAGTTCAGAAATATAAAGATTTTTTAAAATTATTAGGAAAGTCTTATGATTTATGAACCTCTATGACCTTTGGCATGCTTGATTATCCAGGATGATACAGAAACTGTTGCAATGATCAAAGAACTATTAGAAACCAGAATTCGCCCATCTGTGCAAGATGACGGTGGAGACATTGAGTACATAGGTTTTGATCCGTAAGTTTATTTTCCTCTGGTTGATAGTAAATAATTAGATAGTTGGTATAGGATTGTATATATAAATTTTAACTTTGATTTCCTTCCTCAGAGAATCTGGAGTAGTTAAACTAAGAATGCAAGGAGCTTGTAGTGGTTGTCCCAGCTCATCTGTCACGCTGAAGTCTGGCATTGAAAACATGTTGATGCATTATGTACCTGAGGTAAAGTGTTGAAGTGAATCTTTGTAGCACCCATGATTATATTGTTATATATCTTGGCACCATTGTAAGTGATTAAGTTGAGCATAGAATATGATTTAATATTGGCGTAACAGTTTTTTTACAATCATAATATGTCAAAACTTATTAGATAGTCCTTGATGTTATGCAATTGGCAGAAAGGATAAAGAGAGGTATGAAAAAACACAAAGTAATAATCACTAAAGACTTTTAACAATTAGTAAAAGAGAATGTGGTGAGTGGGCGCAATTGACTGTACACATGATCTGTCGAACCCTCCTGGCCCACTTGAAGCTTATACTGTACATTTTCCCATCAGGGTAAAGTGTACCCGAAAGGCAAAGTTTTAGTTTATGCTTTATCAAGGTCTAAAGTGTTTTTAGCTTTTTTAATTTTTATTTTCTTCATATTTCATTATTTTTTGTTTTCTTCTTAAAATACATCCCAGACCTGATTTTTAATAGACTGGACACGTTTAAACTTAGACTGCTAATTTGTTTTTCGTCCGTCAGGCAGGTAATAATCATGCAGTCCAATCTACTCTGCTTCTATACTAAAATTTTACCAAAATATGGAACTAGAAGTTTTGATGCATGACCTTTTATCCTTATTGTTTTGTTAATTTTGCTGAAGCAAATTTGTTATGTAATATTGTATATTTAAGGTTAAAGCTGTGGAGCAAGAATTCGATGCTGAGGATGAAGGTGCAGAAGTGTAACTGCGAGGACAGAATAGTTGAGTTAGTTTCTTTACAGTTTTGATATAGCTACTAGTTACATGGAGAATCCTCTAGCTCCTAGCTCGATGAAGAAAGTATTATAGTTTATGTGAGTGCAAGTTAATTAACATGTATTAAACTGGGGAGAAGGCCAGATCTACCGACTTTTTTAATTATGCCGACAGGAATGCCGCACGCGCAGGGGAGGGGCCAAATCTACCCACCTATTACGCGTTTGTGGAAGGAGTGATACATGTTACGCATTCCCCAAATGCATAATACATGTATTTCCTTTTTTTTTTTTCTATTACGCATGTGTAAAGAGGGTAATACAATCTATTACCCATTTGTGAGATGCGTAATAAGGTATTACGCATTTTTCATTGGGGTAATAAGTATCAAATTTTTTTTTTGCTAAATATATATTTAAAAACACTATTAAAAAACGTATAATTAAAAAACGTATTAATTTCGTTATTCTAATATTTCTAAAACCCAAAATGGAATTGTTGAACCCTAAAGGTTAACCGTTGAAACCCCGAGGGAATACAGATAAAATTTAAAATTTTAATTAAAAAATTGAATCCGACGGCCTGATTTTTAAACGCTAACTTAAAAATCAGGATAAATTAGGGTTTAGGGTCTAGGGTTTAGGGTAAACCCTAAGTCCATATACGCTTTATTCATCTTTTCGAATATTTCTAAAACCCGAAATGGAATTGTTGAACCCCAAAAGTTAACCGTTGAAATCTCGATGGAATACAAATAAAATTTAAAAATTTTAATTTAAAAATTAAATATTTTAAAACACCCTTATACACTATTAAAACACTATTAGTATTAAAAAAAGTGCCCCTGGCGGGGCCTATTTTAAGAAAATTAAAAATAAAAAAGTTAATTATAGAGTAATATAATTATATTACGCATTTAATATATGCATAACAGGATGTATTACGCATTTCATACATGCATAATAGGGGCTATTACGCATTTTACAAAAGCATAACATGTGTTTTTTTTTGTTAAGCATTGGTTGAATGCGTAATAGGTTTTTTTTTAATTAAGCCTTTGATACATGCGTAATAGGTGGGTATAATTGGCCACTGTTCTGCGCGTGAGTTTGATTATTTTAGTGGTAATTATGTCATTCTTTCATTAAACTGAGTGATTCATGTACCAGGTTATGTTTAATTTTTGTAATGTGGGTTACGAGCAATAATGAGAAGACTCGATACAAACTGATAGTGGTTTCAATATCCTAATTTTAGATGGTATGCACTATGCACTAGTGGCAGCCTGTGCAAAGTCAGCAAAGCTAAAAACTGTGCCAAAATAATAATAATAAATAAATATAACATGTATGTAAAATACAAAAATAAATACCTAAAAATTGTTTTCCTAATATTTTTTGAAGCAAATTCGTTAACAATATATTTGTAATCTATTACTATATATTATAGGGTGACACAAGGGTAAAAAGTGCCTAAAAAATGTATGTGAAATTACCATTTTATCCCTATTTTTTGTGAAATTACAAAATGCCATCCCTGTAATTAATGTAAAAAATAAATAAATTTATATTGCTTCTAGGAATTGAACCTTTAACCTACAAGTACAAAGTTCATACCATAACCATTGTGCTATGTGCTTACTTTAAAAATATTATTAGATAAGTCTCATGTTCTTTTATTATCTTATTTTCCTTTTTATATTCTTACCTTTTAAGTAAATAAATTGTTGAATGTATTATTTATAAAAAATAAAACTCTAAATTATACATAAATGTAACTCAAATTAGATAAAAAAAAATTGAATTTGTTAACATTCGTTTCATTGTAGCTATAAAATTTTAGATTATGAAATCATAAATAAAATTTTATTTCAATGAAATAAAAAATGTGATTAATTTTGGAAACTATTATAATTGCATCATATATATTCTTTAGATTTATAAAAATGCAAATATGTGAGTTAATTAGAGATTTTTGTTCGAACAATCATTTAGACTTTAATCAGTTTTAATACATAATTGAATTTGAGTTAAAAATGACCTTTTTAAAATCTAGGATTTCAAAATATATATTATGATTGACTAATAACACATACTAAAAATAATGTAGAAAGAATTAAAAATTATGATATTAGATGTTATATAAATTAATAAATCATCTTCTTCAATATATAATAAGAGAATAAGCGGATATTTTAGAGGCATTTTGAGCCAATAAACCCCATATGAAATACGTTTTACCTTTATATATTACAAAATTACATTGATTTGTCACTCACTTATTTGAAGAGAAAAAAATAAGTAATTTTGTGTTTGTGGGGAATTAAACCAACAAGCTCCTCTATATATTTTTTTGTCCCAAACCATTATGCTACATTATGTTTTTTGGTATGACGTTAAAACTATATTTACATAAGTTCGACCTCTATTATCCCGTTTTTACTATTTGTTTAACTTATGTGTAAAAATAGTAATGACAGATATTAGTTTCAAAATTTAAAATTTTACTTTTCAAAATATGGTACGTACTTATATACACTAATTTCAAAATTTTATTCCACTCTCTTATTTTAAATGAGTTAGTTTGTCTTTATTGTGAATTGAATCATTAACCTCGTCCAAACAATTCATCTTTCTGATCATTGTACTACGTATATTTTTGGTTTTTAGTTAAATTCTTTTAGATAAATTCAACCTCTTATTTATTTTATTTTTACTACTATTTTAATTTTTGAGCAAAAGATAAAGGTGATTCACATTAGTACTTTTAAAATTTTGTATTTTAGTTTACAAAACATAGTACGTAATTATATATACAAATAATTTAAAATTTTGATAATAATATCACTTGATGTAAATTGGATTATTTTCAATGAATTAAACATTTCTCACATATAACATTAATTATAATATATTTAATATTTTTACATAATAATATTTAATTAAAAGATGAGATTTTTAAAAATGTTATATAGTACAAATGTTAAAAAAAAATGAATCATGTAGATAAGTTGAGAAAGATAAATTTCCTTGAAAAATAATCATATAATATATATTAATACAAAATATAGGAATCAGTTCATATATACATCGATTAAAAATCGAATTATACACATAAGTTTGGCTGGAAAGAATATTAAAAAATTCAAAATAAATTGTAACAAGGATTAAAATATATAGTCAAGTTAACAAATATCTTAGAAAATAGAAAATAGAGAAAATGACCAAAATGCCTATTTTTCACAAGTTTTTGCCCAAAATACTGATTTTGAAAAAAATGACCCAAAATATCGACGGGATACGGAGAATCGTCCTCCGTGTTAGGGTGTTGCGGAACACCGTCCTCCGTATTAGGCATGATACGGAGCTGCGTCCTCCGTGTTATCATGATACGGTGGACTGTGCACCGTGTTAGATGGGTGCGCAGCACTGTCACGGAATACCGTCCACCGTATCATGCCCTGTTACGGAACACGGAGCTCCGTATCATGCCCTGTTACGGAACACGCATCTCCGCAACACAACCCCTATCACGGTACACGATGTACCGTGTCCCGTCAGTAAAAAGGGCCATCCAGTTTCCCAGGTGATTATTTTGGGCCATCACCCTAGAAAATAGGATATTACATAGTATGCGCACACACAAAATATTATGATCGATTAATCACATTATATACCCCGAGTTAGTTAAAATAATTTGCTAAAAAAAGATAAAATTTTAAAATATGCAATTAGTTTTTTACATACTAATTGAACAATATCTTTATTGTGAAACATTACGTGGGTAAATAATAGGTTTGTTAAGTTATCAAAATTATAACTGGTATATGAATAAATATGTCATTTATCTACTACTCATTTTTTTATGATTGTATTCTTAAATATACATTAGAAGAGGTTTAGCAAAAAAAAAAAACCTTAGAAGAGAAATAAATCAAAAGAACTTTATTCCTCATTCTTATGTATTGACTTGATTTTTTATGAAAGAATGACAATAAAAATAATTATAAAATATTAAAAAGTACCATTCCAAAAATTGATTTGTAGTGATGAAAAACACCAAAGAGAATTAAACCGAAAACCCCACTTATTATTTAAATTTTAGGTTCTTTTATCCAAATTTATTATAATAACAAATTACTAGATTTTTTTTTTTTTTGCTTATGACATGAATTTGTGTAAATTGATGTAAATGTGTTATACTATACCCAACACATACTACATCCAACACATTTATATGACACAAAATATCTTATAATGAGTGTTTATCTAAATAAGTAAATCAAATTTTTTTGTAAAACAAAATTGAAACATTATAACAAACATGTTTTAACGGAAATCATACAATATTATTCATATATATTCTTCAAATCAAAAATATAAATAAATTTACTTCAATTTCTAGAAGATGACCCGTGCCTCGCACGGGTTAATATGCTAGTTATTATATCTATTATATGCCAACATGGATTTTGAGGCTATTTAGTAAATTACAAATTTGTCCTCAGTCTATTTTAATGTAAAAAAATTTTGAAGTTTAAAGGAATTGAACCCATAACCTTTAAGCATTTTAACTTTATGTTCTCATGTACAACCACTAAACCAAATCACCTTTTTGTGACATATTTTTAAACTCATTCACTACATGCTCAAATAACTCACTTATTAGCTATATTTATTTTATAATTTACTTTGGATAAAAATGCTTATATAATTATACTAATTTTAGTAATTTGACTCACTTATTAGCAATATTTATTTTATAATTTAGTCAGGATAAAAAAAGCCCATATAATTATACCAATTTTCGTAATTTTAATTTGAGAAGAATTAAACATATGATATTCATATAATCATATATGTATGCTCATGTTAGTTTTATGATTTATTAGGCATAAAATCATTAAAATATTTTTCTCATATAATAGTAAAAAATGGTAGTCGGAGAGAAAATATAAATTGACAGATATGATGTCGTCAAAATCAGAATTAAGAAAGGTATTGAGGTGGCCGAAAATTGGTAAAAAAAAAAATCAAAATGAGGAGGTAGGCGACGAAAAATGAGTAGAAGCCTATTTCAAGTAGGTAAACGGACGAAAGTGAAAATAGATCTATAAAAATTTATTATAATATTTCTCTCTTTTAACAATTATATCTATATTTTCGTTAAACGGCCATAATATGTTTATTATTAAATTAATATAAAAAAATGATAATGAAGTGTATAACATATTTTTACTCGATTGTATAATATTTTATTTTAGTCGAAAATTGGTCAAAAAATCAAAGTAAGAAGGTAGGTGATGGAAAATGAGTAGAAGTCTATCTCAAAGTAGGTAAACGGGCGGAAGTGAAAATAAGTCTGTAAAAATTTATTATAATATTTTTCTCTTTTAACAATTATGTCTATATTTTCGTCAAATGACCATAATATGTTTATTATTAAATTAATATAAAAATGATAAATGAAGTGTATAACAAAATTTTACTCGATATTAGTATAATATTTTATTTTAAGTATGAAAGGTACCAAGGTGGCCAAATATTGGTAAAAAAAACTAATTGAGGAGGTAGGTGTCGGAAAATAAACAGGAATTTATCTCAAGTAGGTAAATGGGCGGAAGTGCAAATAGATATATAAAAATTTATAACAATATTTCTCTATTTTAACAATTATGTCTATATCTTAGTCGAATGGACAGACTATGTTTATTATAAAATTAAAATAAAAAAATGATAAATAAAGTGTATAACATATTTTTACTCGATATCAGTATAATATTCTATTTTAAATATTTTTGCATTATATCAATTTTTTTGAAACATTGCATTATATCGGTTAATTCTATTAGCATCGGGTATTTTATAGATTGACTAACAAAAATGATTAAAATATTTAAACGAAGAAATAATTTACGTATGGGATTTATATCTGATAAAAAAATGTCAATATGGTTGTGATATCTTTAGTCACTTGCACTATATTTTTGCAGCATTTTCGTAATATGATAATATTTTTAATTTCATATAAAATGAATTTTACAACTATAAAATGAAAATTAAATAAAAATATACCAGTTTCACTTGAGTTTTAAACTCCAATGCGAGTTTCATCCCGGTGTGAGACTAATAAACTCAAAAAACGCTGATATATACAATGTCTTATGATCACGGATGTGGTATGTGTATTTTTTATTTCTCGGGTATCATTTTGGTGTTACCTCAAATTTAAATGATATTTATTGGATGTTTCATTATCGTAGTTATGTATATCTTCTTTTCATAGATTGAATTTTATTGTACACGTGAACTTTTAGAACATTATTCATTCAGTGCATACATTAACTAATCTCATTTAAAAACCCATTATGAGATATGAAAGTTTAATTTAGTTACTCGTGTATTTGGTTGAATTTGTATATGTCTAAATATGTTTTGTCTTGAAATACGAGATATTACCTTGGGTTTTTGAAAATTTCGCTTATGACAACTGATGGTATAATGTATTTGAAGAAAAGGATTTTGTTATGGTCAATTTGCTATTGAAAGGATACATCTAAAATAGTCAAAAACCATGATCCTAGAAAAGCACACACCATATATTTATTTTGGACGCGCACAATTATTAGGATGAGAAAAATGTTCCTACAGCTGTAGGAAAATTACCTAAAGTCAGTTGTATTTTATATACAAAAGTTCGATGACATTTTTGTAATAATAGAATTCACCCCCCTGTATTTACAAAAACACCCTTACTTTTGTATTGAAAAATGAATTAACTATAGGATATTACCTATAGTTAACTATAGGAACATTAATCCCTATTAGGATAAATTTGTTGTTCTTCTTGTTCTCCGAAATTAGTCGGAGAAAATGATCCAAAATTGGAAATGTACGCTGAGATTTTCTAAGCAGAACTATATGACTCTATTATTTGTATTTTTTCATCACATTACATTATTTTTTATAAATTAGAAATAATATAATATTTAATTCTTCCTCCGTCCCAAAATAAAAAAGTAAACTATTTTTTTCACGCATTTCAATACACCAAAATTATTGTAGTAATACTTGGCAGTTACAATTATCCCTTACCTACTACTTTCAGTCAATCATTTTTCTCACATTGACAAAAAAAAAAACTAAAAATATAACTCTTACGATTCAGTATCTTTAATTTTTTGAAATTATAACATAATACTTAGATCGAAATACGTGAAGTAAACTTACACGAAAAAAATTCTATGAATTATTATATGGCCCGTGCTTTGCACGGGCTATCATGCTAGTTAATATTTATAAATCAATGTTTTATTAAAGATAAAAGTATAAAATCATTTATATTTTTGTTGATATTGTTGACCTTATATTTAGCTTCAGCAATTCATTAGTCTATTCCAACGATAAGAAATAAATTATTTAACATGTGTTTAAACATTAAAATTTAGAAATAAATAAATTATACATGTAAAATATTATAATATTTAACTCAAATAAAAGAAGAAAATCCGATTACACAAAAACTAAGTTTTGTATAATTTATTTAAACTAGCTTTGTAACCCGTGCGAGGCACGGGCATATTCTAGCCTCATCTGCTATAGTATTGTATGTGTGCGCTTCATCTTGGTCTTGACACTGTTGTTTAGATGTCCCCAAGTTCACTGACATCTTTGCATCATTCGATTATCAATATTAGCATTGCACAAATGGTGAATGCTGATGATATTATTGAAAGATCGATTGCAATATACTTCAGTGGAAGCAAAGTAAAGACAGTTGCAGTGGTGTGGACTGTAGCCCTATGACCAATACTACTGTGGAACGCCAAAACTTAGGCACGGGCATACTCTAGATGCACAAGATATCTCCAACTTTGGCATTGCTTTGGAGGATGGAAACAACCGCCTTCAAGTTAAGTGGTTAAGAATATATATTATCACACTACGACATTCGCTTATTTTTTTGGTTAACAATATGAAATATAACACCGTAAGTTTTGGCAGAATATGGGACTATGCACTCTTCACTAAATCCGTAGGGTAAACAAATCGAAAAAACTCCAGCCAAGCCTGTGGTAACATCAAAGAGCCTTAACCCAATTTGAATGGTTAGTGACCGCCTACTATGTATTGCCCTGAGCCTCTGTATGCACCAAACGTAGCAGCATCACTTGAAGTTCAATGTATCATTGTCGGGAATACCTGTTGATCAAGAAACATGCTTTGCTAGATCTCGGACCAAATTACTGCACCAGATGAGTGAACATGTGGTGCACTCTGAGCTGAGATTGAAACAATGTCGAACATGCCAGAACATTCTGCTCCCCAAACAGCCACGCCACGGCCCTGTCTACATTACAGAATTTACACTCATAAAACAACCTTCAAATTGTTGTGTAAACATACTAATAGATAATTATTGTATTGAAATAATTAGCAAAAATTAAGCACCGTCTTTTGCAGACAGGGCTCCCATCGCCAATCTGAAAGTTCAGCCAGAAGATTAGGAATAAAATTGAACAATTGATATAACTACAATTGTATTGTATCATTTATAAAAAATTTATAACTGAAATTTGTTCAAGGATCCGACAAAACTTCAACATAGAGCTATTTTTCATCTTATCTCATGCTAAAAAAATGTATACGTGGGATAGATAATAAATGAACTCCCACAAATGTGCCTTCAATTTTCGTCATATCAAACTATAAAAAATAGAGCAATAAATATAATTAATTCGAACCTTTGGACTTGTAAGGAGTTCTAATAGTATTAGTTAGTACCGGAGGTTTAAAAGAAACAACTTTTTCAGAAGTAGCAGGCGAAGAGGTTCCAGTAGCTTTGTTTTTAAAGAAGACAGTATTGCATATAAGTATATAATTACAGTTATAAATATGGATATCTGCAAGTATTTTATGAGGTTCTTCCAATGTGATGTAGATGGAGAAACTCACTAGCACTGCATCTTACATCATGAAGTGTAATACATGTTTACAACCCTTGTCCTACATCATGAAGTGAAATTTTGATTGGTATGTAATTTGACGTGACTACAAACTGTATTTCACTCTGCTCAAATGCCTCTTTGTAATACAAAGTCTTTGAGAAAAAAATAAAAAAGTTTACCTTCTAACAACATAAAACTGAAAATGTAATGGTCTGGATATGTATTTCCGCCATTTTTGAAAATTTCTAAAACTGTCAAATAATATACTTTACGTGCCTAAATTATTTTATTTAAGGATTCACAATATATTTTGTCACCTGGAGAAGGTACAAAGAGACATGTCTCAGTCTTTATGCTTTCACGAACTTTCTAAATCAGCCTTGGAAAACAAAGTATGTGCAGGCTCCCTTATTATGAGTTGTGTAAAAACATAGGTTGTTGAAGGAAAAAACTTCAAAAATCCTAAAATATGTTCTTACTATGATAAATATTAATTTATCATATTTGATCATTCGAAAGGAAAGTATACAAGCTTCTTTTCACAAGTTATAAAAAATAAAGAGGATTTGGCGTACCAGCAACATCTTGGTATGAGGCGTACCAAGCATCTTATAATGTAGAGCAAACACATTTCAAATGTCTCTCCAGTTAAGCATCTAAGTTTTTTAGATTAATCTTCTTTTAAATATTGGTGCGACTATTAGTTATCTTTGGTACGATGAGCATTGCGTTGGTGAAGATCTAACAGGAGTGCCTTGGCTAAGGACTCTGTAACCTGACCAAATAAGTCAAATTCAAGTAATTGAATCAAATATCATCAAACTGTGAAAATGTATAGAAATATATAACTTATAGAAAAAGACAACTAAAGCCAGTGAGACTTATAAAAGCAAACCCTATATATATTAATGATATAATTTCTAGGAAAATGAAATGTACAAACAAATAACAGGTTATAACGCATCTCTTTGAAAAAAAAGGACTTTAATTGTTGGATTGTTGTCATTTGCACAACTTAGGTTCGATACCATACCCTCCTCCCATGTCGCACGGCAACAAATATATCACACAAGTTTGATGAGGCAACTCAAGTTTGTAGCAGAAACAGACATGCCATGTTTGATGGTATAAGCACAGGGAAAGCTCCTTAGCCCGTGCAAGCCACTGGCATGTTCTTAATCTGTAAACCTTGCGGGTCTTGAAATTTTAATGTAAATGTATAATATTGCCGAAGTATAGGCAACCAGAGAAGAGCAGTCATATTGTTGCAAACACAATACACAAAGCACTCTAACTATGCACACTGGAAAATAGAAGGGAGGGTGATAAGACCTAAAGTAGGGACTTTAGTAGAATTCTATGTTTATAACCTACTCAGCATAATAGAAGCTTATTTCACTCCCTTTATAGTTGAGCTTCGGTTCTAAACAACAAATCTTATTTTTCAGCTCGTGAATGTAAAACGTTAAATCCTTTATCACATAGGCTTTATCGAGTATGAGAACATGTAATTCTAATAACATTAATAGTTGCATTTTAATAGGTTAAATCTATCAAGCTTGCTTTATTCCTATATTTTAACCTGTAAAAATTGGAAATAAAATTCCTGGGTGTCTTACTAAATGTAGCTAAGGCAAAGAGAGATATCATTCCCTGACTTTTCCAGGCTACCATGAGTGTCTGTTTGATAATTTTAATTAAAAAACAGAACAAGCTAACTGTACCTCAACTAAGCGACAGTATTATGACAATTGTTAGTCGTGACTCAATTAAGAACTAAAAAGAATTTTCAGAGTACGAATTCAGAATCGTTTATTATCAGTCTGTCACTTGCACTATACAAGTCGACACTTTAAATGCTAATCATATGCATGTTCATCAAGTGAGATGCAAACAGAAATAAATAAATAAAATTTGTCCATACCACATGACGCGGTGAACGGCGAACAGATGAATATTGAGGTGACTTGATAGCTGATAAACAATCTTTACCATTGTTCACTTTCTTGGGAAGTCTGTCACTGTCTCCAGCTTGGAGTGCTTTTTGCTTGACTGGTGACTGACTTCTACTACCGGTAGAAATTGAAGAAACTGGAACCGATGCAGAGATAGTAGATGTATCTTGTTCAAGGGTTACAAAGTTAGGATTAGTACCTGGAGTAATAAGAGTCTTACTTAGAACTTAGCCCAAGAACTAACCTTCATTAGCGAGGACATGCAAAGGTAGAACTATTCTAGCACAAGCAACCAAGCCCGTAAATTTTATTACAAAGTTAAAGGCTGACATTGCTTCACCAAACTACCTTTACAACAAACAACTAAATTGCAAGTCTGCCATTCTATCTGACGTTATAGCAGCACAAAAGTATGCAAGAGATAGCATATTACCACAAGTTGTAGCTTCAAACTTCTCTCTCATAGTCCGTACAAATTGGAATAAACCATTGCTCTTATTTAACTCGGCAATCAACTCTTTTGTGTCATTTAGATATGGTACACAATCAAGTACTGAAGATGAACAAAAAAGAAAGATAAATACAATCAAAATAACTGAAGATGAACGAAAAGAAAGATAAATATAATCAAAATAATGTGTCAATACTAAAGACCAACTAACAAACAATATATCCATTACTCACAAGAGTACACATCATTCTCATGACGGATTGTAAAGTGATATTCTTCCTTGGTATCATTTGGGTTGATATTATTAAAAATAAATTTTATCCCTACAGAAACAAGAAATAATACCGTAAGAAACCATATCCAGAAGATTGACCACACCAGATCTAACTGTTAGGAATATGTTGTACTTGATGATAACTTCACAATCAAAATTGTATAAGTCATGTTTTGTAACTGTCAACGGATGAGACATTATAACTCTATCCGTTGACAGGTAGCTCATCAACGGATGAGGTTTTGTAGCATACTGCAATATCTCTATTTATCAGTTGATAGTGTTTTTATTCAGAGTCATGTTGACCATCAACGGATAGGCAGAATAGGGTAGTCAATTGTAAATAAGCTATGCTGTGTAATTCTGTCTAAGTGAAAGTGTATCAACAGATGAGAACATGACTCTATCAACGGATACAACTCAAATCTACAATATCAACGGATACAGCTCAAACTACCATCAACGGATGATAATGTACAACATCAACGGATAATCATTGACACTTTCTTCTATGCTAGCTGGGAATTAGCAGTTGATAAGGACAAGTTTGACTGACAGATCACATGGGTTGATAGTAGGTATAAAAAGTAGTATGGCAGCCATACTTTGGAAACACAGAAGAAAGAAGCATTCCATTTACACAGTACATACAAGAAAGGTGCAGGGGACATATCTGTTCACAAGGACAACCTTTCGGCTACATGTGGATTTGGAGTGGAGTAGCAAGTCAACTTGAATTAGATTAATATTATCTTATTCCTGTAGTACTTGTAAACTTGGGATATTTAACCAAGTGTAGCAATTCTTTAGAAACTAAGAAAACATATACATTTGCTTAGGGTTTTATTGAATATTCTTAGAAGCAAAGAATTGTAAAACAGAAGCTGTGTACATTTGTATCACAGAGTTATCTTCGAATAAAAGTCTCAGGTGGTACATTTAACCACCTGATTTTTTTATGTGTTTGTGAATCATTTCTCATTCAGCAATTATCTCCTTATAGATTTCTGTGGTTCTTATCAGAAATTATAAATATCAAGAATTGTATTCAACCCCCCCTTCTACAATAATACAAGTGTGTAATCTGGGAATAACAATTGGTATCAGAGCAAGCTTCTAACATATTTGAAGTTTAAAGATCAACACTCTTCCAACATGTCTAAGAAGGATTATGGAGTAAAGATACCAGTTCTTGATAGAGAAAATTACTTTCATTGGAAAGTAAAAATGCATCTACATCTCATGTCTATTGATGAAGGTTTTGTAGATTGCATTGAGAAGGGTCCTCATGTTCCAATGAAGACTGTGTCAAGAGTTGGCCTTGCTGCAGATGCACCAGACACTTACATTCCCAAACCTGTTTCTGAGTGGAGTACTGAAGACGTTGCAGAAGTCCACAAAGATAAAAAGACCATGAATATTCTGTTTAATGGCTTAGAAACAGACATGGTTGACAATGTTATCAACTGTACTACCTCCAAGGAAGTATAGGACATTGTTCAAACCCTTTGTGAAGGTACTGAATAGGTAAGGGAGAACAAGATGCAACTACTGATCCAACAGTATGAGCACTTTCATTTCAAGAATGGAGAGATGTTGAATGACACATTTAGTAGATTTCAAAAGCTACTGAATGATTGTTTCTCTAAGAAACAATCAAGAGTACAAGACATTTACTCTTGAAAAGCTCTATGGAACTTTAAAGACATATGAACTAGAAATGGAGTAGGATGAAGAGATTGAGAAGGACCAAAAGAAAAGTGGGTCAGTTGCACTTGTTGCCAACTTGGAGCAGAAGGAGGAGAAGAGGACTGAAGCTGCTAAATCTACACCAAACAGGGAGGTTTGTGAAGGTAGAGCAGAATCAAGCAAAAGCAAGGAAAAAGTGTTTGAAGAAATGAGTGTCCTTCAGCAGGATGAATTAGATGAGATAGATGAGCATTTAGCCTTTCTATCTAGGAGATTCTCTAAGCTGAAATTCAGAAGAAACTCTGGGGTGGCCAAGCCATTTAACAAGGATTTTTCCACAAGCAACTATGTGAATAAATCCAAAATTAAATGCTACAATTATGGAATTGCTGGTCACATGATAAGTGAATGCTGAGAACAAGGGAAAGCCAACTGAAACTGTTGACTACAAGAAGAAATATTTTGATCTTCTCAGGCAGAAAGGAAAGGCATTCATGACCCAAGAGTATGACTGGGCTGCTGATGGAAATCATTCTGATGATGATGCTGAGTTTGTCAACTTTGCATTAATGGCTGATTCTGAGCAGGAAGCAAGTTCAGCTAGCAATCAGGTATTTTCAACTAATCTCTCTGAGCTCACCAAAGAGGAATGCAATAGTGTTATAGATGAAATGTCTACTGAACTATATCACTTGAGTGTTACTCTTAAATCACTTACTAAAGAGAACAATATATTAAAGAGACTAATCTGTTTTTAATTGATAGAAATGCTGCTCTAGAAATTCAATTTCTAGAATTTGAGAAAATGAGAGTTGATTGCAATGATGCTAAAAGTGAACTTGAAGCTGTGTTAAAAAGAGAACTAATTTTAAGAGAGCAGCTGGAAAAGGAACAAGGGATAATTGCTAAATTTCAAAACTGTAGGAATATTTCATAAAACATAATAGAAGTCCAGGGAATAGAATCGTTTGTGAAGGATACCTGGACTCAAAAGAAAAAGGAGCTAGAACCTTGCCTTGAGGATCTAGAGACTATTTGTGAATCAACGGATAGTGATCATCCGTTGACAGATGAACCATCAACGGATGGGAGGTATCCGTTGACTAACAAAAAGTCTGTTAGTAGAAGGAACTCAAGAAACTAAACAATCAGTATGGTCCAGTAGCCAAGAATTTTTTTTCTGGTGAAAGTAGCTAAGCCAAATCAAGTGAGAAGGATAAGGCAGGTGATTTACATAACAAAAAGGCCGTTGGTAAATCAGTTAATTAAAAGGTAGAAACTGAGGGTAAAAAGAAAAAGAACAGAAATGGTAAGATAGGCATCAACAAGAAAAACAATTATTCTCCTGACAAGTTTGCCCCTAGGAAAACTTGTGGTAATTGTAATAGTGTTAATCACCTATCTTCTAATTGTAAGTCTGTTAAAAGGACTCCTGTTCATGTACCTCAATCTATGCCAAGTATGCCTGCAATGCCTGGTTTGTATCAGAATGCTAGTTTTTCAAATCCATATCCATATGTGAACATGCCATATGTGTCTAATCCTTATTTTCAATCTGTGAATATGCCACAAATGTCATGGAGCATTCCTAGCATGAATAATATGTATGCCAATTTTCCACAAATGCATGCATCAAATATTTATGCAAATGAGCATTTGTCAAAACCTATCACTCAAGCATCTACACCTAAAATGAAGATTGCTAAATCAAAGGCTAACAAGAAAGGACCCAAGGAAACTTGGGTACCAAAATCAACTTGATTTGTATTTTGGAATGTGTGCAGGGAAATCGAAGGAATCTATGGTACCTAGACAGTGGATGCTCTAGGCACATGACAGGAGATTCAACCCTGCTCACAGAGTTCAAGGAGGCAGCTGGCCCTAGAATTACCTTTGGAGATGACAGCAAAGGGTATACTAAGGGATATGGCTTGATTTCAAAGGACAATGTCATCATTGAAGAAGTGGCTTTAGTTGAAGGTTTGAAGCACAATTTGCTGAGTGTCAGTCAGATTGTGACAAAGACTATGAAGTAAAGTTCACAAAAGAAGCCTGTGTTGTTTCTGCCAAGGAAAACAACAATGTGGTATTGACAGGCTTTAGAAAAGGAAATGTTTACATAGCTGACTTCAATTCAGTATGCTCAGAATCCATCACTTGTCTCTTCAGCAAAGCAAGCAAGGATGAGAGTTGGCTATGGCATAAAAAGCTGTCACATTTGAATTTTAAAGTTATGAATGATTTGGTAAGAAAGGATCTGGCTAGAGGAATCCCTCAATTGGAGTTCATCAAGGATGGATTGTGTGATGCCTGCCAATTAGGGAAACAAAAGAAATCATCCTTCAAGAGCAAGACAGAGTCATCCATTGTTAAGCCACTTCAATTGCTGCATATGGACTTATTTGGTCCAATAAATGTCATGTCCATTTCAAAGAAGAAATACTGTCTGGTGATTGTAGATGATTTTTCTAAGTTTACATGGACCTTCTTTCTGCACTCCAAAGATTGTGCAAGTGAAATCATCATCAATCATCTCAGACTAGTAAACAATGGTTCTGAAGTCAAAGTACAAAGAATCAGGAGTGACAATGGCACTGAATTCAAAAATTCCACAATGAAGATTTTCTGTGAAGAGAATGGAATTGTCCATGAGTTTTCTGCTGCTAGAACACCTCAACAAAATGGGGTTGTTGAAAGGAAAAACAGAACTCTCATTGAAGCACCTAGAACAATGCTAAGTGAATCAAGATTGCCAACATATTTCTGGGCTGAAGCTGTCAACACTGCCTATTTCACTCAGAATATTTCATTGGTCAACCAAGCTAGAGAAATGACTCCTTATCAGTTATTTACCAACAAGAAACCAACTTTAGCTTTCCTTCATGTCTTTGGATGTAAGTGTTTTGTGCTGAGGAATCATGGAGATAACTTGGGCAAATTTGAAGCAAAGGCAGATGAAGCTATCTTTGTTGGGTATGCAGCAGGGAAAGCCTATAGAGTCTACAATCTAAGAACCAACATTGTTATGGAATCTGTACATGTTGTGTTTGATGATCAAAAGATTCTAGGTCTAAATGATGAAGGCTTCCATGAAAAGTTGAAATTTGAAAATGAGGTAGAAGGAAGAATGTACATTGATGATGATGAGGAAAATGAAGATCATGACCATGAAAATTCACCTAGAGTTGTTGGTCCAACTAGAAGTGATGCTAACACTGGAAATGAAGCATCCGTTGACAGTCATACTGGAGCATCAGATGCATCCGTTGACAGACATTCTCATGCATTCGTCGACAGGCAAAATGGAGCATCCGTTGATAGACAAAATGATGCATCCGTTGACAGTCAACTTCATAATTCCACAAGGACAACAAACTCAGGGGGAGTTTCTCAAAGTCAAAACTCAATGACCAATCAACAAGATCATGCTCACTTAGATGAAGCAACCTCATCTAGATCAAACCTTCCACCTTCAAGAAAATGGACCAGAGATCATCTTTTTGAGTTAATCATTGGTGACTCAAACTCAAGAGTCCAAACTAGGAGGGCCACACAAGCAGAATGCCTATACAGTAGTTTCATGTCTCAAGAGGAACCTAAGAAAGTGGAAGATGCCCTTCTAGATCCAGATTGGGTCTTAGCAATGCAAGAAGAGCTAAACCAATTTGAGAGAAATAAAGTATGGAAGCTTGTGCCCAAACCTGATGATAGACGTGTCATAGGTACCAAATGGGTTCTCAAGAATAAGACTAATGAAAATGGCATAATTGTGAGGATAAAGCTAGAATAGTGGCAAAGGGCTATTCTCAAGAAGAAGGGATAGATTTTAATGAAACTTTTGCTCCAGTGGCAAGACTTGAGGCAATTAGAATCTTCCTAGCCTATGCAGCACATGCCAATTTCAAAGTCTATCAGATGGATGTCAAAAGTGCCTTTCTAAATGGGGAACTGGAAAAGAGGTATATGTCCATCAACCTCCTGCCTTTGAAGATCCAGAATTTCCAGAATATGTATATCTTCTCATGAAAGCACTTTATGGTTTGAAGCAAGCACCAAGAGCCTGGTATGACACTTTATCTCAATTTCTTTTGGAGAATCACTTCACTAGAGGTACAGTAGATAAAACCTTATTTCATAGAAATGTCAATGGCTCTTCAATACTTGTTTAAATCTATGTAGATGATATTATTTTTGGGTCTACAGATGAGAAGATTTGTAAAAGGTTTGCCAAACTTATGCAAAGTAGGTATGAAATGAGCATGATGGGTGAATTAACTTACTTTCTTGGTTTACAAGTGAAGCAAGTTAATGAGGGCATTTTCATAAGTCAAACAAAATATATTTATGATCTTTTAAAGAAATTTGACTTAATGGATTGTGCCTCTGCAAAAACACCTATGGCCACTGCAACTATGCTTGAGTTGAATACTAAGGAAACGTCTGTGGACATCTCAAGCTATAGAGGCATGGTAGGCTCACTTCTATATCTAATAGCTAGTAGACCTGATATAATGTTTTCCACATGTCTTTGTGCTAGATTTCAAGCTGACCCTAGAGAGTCTCACTTGACTGCTATTAAGAGAATTTTCAGGTATCTCAAGGGAACACCAAACCTTGGCATTTGGTACCCAAGAGATTCTGGCTTTGATCTAATTGGCTATTCAGATGCAGACTATGCAGGTTGCAGAATTGATAGGAAAAGTGCTACAGGCTCCTGTCAATTTCAAGGAAACAGGCTTGTGTCATGGTTCAGTAAGAAACAGAACTCAGTCTCCACTTCTACAGCTGAAGCTGAGTACATTGCTACTGGAAGTTGTTGTGCACAGATTCTTTGGATGAAAAATCAACTTATTGACAATGGTCTAAAAGTTGAGAAGATTCCAATTTTCTGTGACAACATAAGTGCTATTGCCATCACAGAAAATCCAGTACAACATTCGAGAACCAAGCATATTGACATCAAATACCACTTCATTAGAGAGCATGTGATGAATGGTACAGTAGAAATGCACTTTGTGCCAAGTGAAATGCAGCTTGCAGATATCTTCACTAAGCCTCTTGATGAATCTTCATTCACAAGATTGGTAGGTGAACTAGGTATGCTTAATTTTTCATAATTCCTAGTGATATCTAATCATACTGTATTGCAGCTAGAAATGTGTTTTGATTTACTTGAGAATTAAAAACTCTCAGAAAAATTTTCTGCAGAAATTTTGTCTAAGGCAAAATTTGCTTATCAACGGATATCCTTTTAGCCGTTGATAGTATAAACACATTACTAGATTTTCGTATGTCAACGGATAACAGGTTGTCCACGTCATCGATGGATAAACTGTTTCTCGACCGTCCATTCTATATCCGTTGATATACATTTTTTTTAATTATAGCCATTGGTAAACGTGTATATTTAGTCATGGCTGTACTTCTTTTCTTTTCTTTTACTATCTGACAGTTACTTTTGTCCAATGGAGTAATTACTTTTAATTATTTCATTTTTAACTCTTGAAAAATATAAAAGGCTGTCTTGTGCTCTCACATCTCACTTTTATTCATTTTCAAAAATCTCATAAGTTATCTGCATCTTCTTCACTAAAACTCTCCGCAACAAAAGTTCAAACACTTCAATGGCGCCTATTGTTAAGATGATGTCTTCCACTGGGTTTACCTATGAGAAGAACAATTTCGCGGCCTTTGTTGATACAGTGAATGCTCCAGAAGCTTATCACACCATGATGAATTTCGTGAAGAAATGCAAACTGTCATATGCTATGACTGCCACCACTCCTCTAATGCACGAGGTAATTGAAGAGGTGTGGGCATCTGCTGAGTACATTGGCACAGACGGTACACTTGCTTTTTCTTTAAAGGGTAAAAACTATGTAGTTAATTCTGATGTAATAACTGCTTGTTTCAAATTGCCTGAGAATAACTGTCTGGAAGTACCCAGTAATGCTGAAATTGTTGCCATGCTTGATTCTATAAATTATGCCCTTACTACTGAGAACTTAGGGAAAATTGTTAGGAAAGGTATGGTTAAAGAATGGAGTTATTTTTGTGATGCCTTCATTAAAACTTTTTCAGGCAAAATTAGTAATTTTGATGCTGTTACCCATTCCATGCTAGTTATGATGTGTATGCTTTTGACTGATAAATTCTATAATTTTGGCACACTAGTCATGTATGAGATAGCATCAAAATTAGGTAAAAAGGAAACTAGGAGCAAGAATATCTATTTTGCTAGATTTTTTATGCTCTTAGCACTGCATGTATCTGAGAATGAACTATCCATTGCTAACCCGGATAGCAAGTTCAATTGTTTTGTTCAGGAGAAAAGAGTCTTAAGTGATTTGATTCGAATGAACTTAAATGCAGAAGTATAGTTGGTATATCTACCAAAATTGTTCAGGTAACTATCTCTAACCCTGAAACTCATATCTCCAACCCCCAAATTTCTTTGCCTTCTAGTGTCACAATGGAGTCTGTAGTTGTGACCAAACAGGCTCCTACCAAAGTGACCAAATCCAAAGTTTCAAAACCACAATCTAAAAAGCAAACCTCAAGTGTCTCTCAAAAGACACCTGTTGTAAAACCTACCAAAACTCTTGAGGGGAGTGTGAAGGTGGTAGTGAGTGGTGAGGGATAGGGTGAACATCAAAGAAGCCCTAAGGATAAGGAAGGTGAGGCAGGTGCAACCAACATTTCAGTCTCTTAAAAGACTGTTAATGAACCTACAAGCCAAATTCTAGTTACATCCTCTCAACAGGGTGTGACTACTGAATCAAGTTCTCCACAAGGAACACTGCACAAAAGGGTAAGGGACACTAGCCCTCTCTCAAAAACCTATGGTAGAAGAGTAAAATCCAAAAACATTGGGGCATCACAGGGTGCACACACAGTACAGGAAACTGTACCTTCTCAAACTCAGGTTGATGTGGCTTCAATAAATGTGGAGTCACAGCCCCTTGATCTTAACATTCAAATCGATACACATTTCAATCCACCATCACCAACTCCATCTCTGGATGTGGATATGATATCCACATCAATTCCTGATTCTCCATCTTTAAGATTCTTGGAGATGCCCCACTCTGCAATTGGTGGTCATCATCTTCTAGATGATTTGTTGGGCCATCAATCTTCCATTCCTGAATTAACAACACTATCTGTGGCCTCATCTTTAAAATCAATCTCCACAGATTCAGTGTTGGTTTTCACTTCAACGGAAACTATCTTTCCTTCATCAACGGATATCCTTCATCCGTTGACAAGTGTTTCTCCATCAACGGATGCGCCTAAGTCTAGCCATCCGTTGACAGCTATAACTACTCCATCAACGGATATTCCTTATCCGTTGATAACTCACTCTACCATTGCTATATCTGACATTCCTGTGTCAAGTGTGGAGGAGTTCTCAGTAGTTGAAACACTTTTAGGAATGAGGGAAGGGAGTGAGAGTCTGCCTTATGAGCAGGCAAAAGGAGAGGCAAATAATGATAGGCTGACCATTTCTTCAGGTCAGGCAAAAGGAGAGCAAGAGAGTTCCACCTTAGTAGGTGAAGGTGAGGGTGTGAGAGGTGTGAGCCAGGGGGAGCCCCTGATGCAAGAAAAGAGAGATGAGAGAAGAGAAGGGACTACAGGAGAAATAAGGTAGGAAGATTCAGCCATTGCAAGTGAGTTAATGGAGGTTAATGAAGCTTCTAAAGAGATGGAATTTCGATAAGAATATCAGTCAATCATTGACTCCATCTCTTTGGA
Organism: Kitagawia praeruptora; assembly: GCA_037693485.1. Classification (NCBI taxonomy): domain Eukaryota; kingdom Viridiplantae; phylum Streptophyta; class Magnoliopsida; order Apiales; family Apiaceae; genus Kitagawia; species Kitagawia praeruptora. The sequence goes on along the minus strand of CM075351.1, from coordinate 22,502,666 downwards.
TCCTGAAACCTTTACTCATCCTGTTTCTGCCTATCAAGTCATGGCACAACAGGGCAATGTGGAGGCAGAAGAGGCAATGCACCTAGTGCACACCTCACAATCTCTACAAAGAGCAAAGGAAGCTTTGACAGCTCTGCCTTCAGATGCTGACAGTGAAGAGTTTGGCAATAATGACAGTGATAGCACATCAAGTGATGAAGAAGTCAATATGGAGGATACTCCAGAATGGCTATTTTCTTCTACCACTGTGGTTGGTGACTTAAATGTGGAGATTATGAAGCAATATCAATCTGATATGGCTGAGCACCAGAATGCAGATCCACAGAGGAAGGCTGTCCTTCAGCAAATACTTGCCTCCCTCAAACTTCACAAGATGCATATGGTTATTCAAAGAACATAACAGGAGGAGGTGCAAACTGCAATAAGGGAAATGAAAGTAGAACTAGATGCCAGGATTGAGGCACTAGCCCCTACTACCACTCAAAAGGTGTTGTCTAGCAAATTATTGAAGGAAGATAGTCTGGCCAAATCTGTTAGGCATATTTCCTCCAGAGTGGATAGTATGGAATCTCAAATGCAGACAGTCATTGCCAACCAAGCCAAACAGACTGAGCTACTGGAAAGACTACTTGCAGCCTCACCTCCAGCCCTTGATGCTAACAAAAAGGGGGAGAAAAAGGTAGAAGAGGTTGCAGCTACTTCTAGTCAAATTCCAGCATCCAGTAGCAAGAAAGCACAAAGTGAGGGGGAGTAACAACCAACTATAGTGGTCAATCCAACAGAGTTCTCTATAGAGGCTTCCCCTGTGAAGAAGAAACAAATGGTGTTGCCTGAGATTCAAAGTCTATCAGAAATCTCAGATGGTGAAAGGCAAGCCAGAATAGAAGCCTTAGAAAAGATCAACAAGGAGGCAAATGAAAGAATTATGAGGACAGAGAGAATGATCAATGCATCGATTGTATCAACTCTGTTCTCCACTCGGTCCTCAGCTCCAACAACATCAACCACAATTCTGAAGGTGCTCACTCCAGAGATTGTGGCTCCTACATTCTATGATGCTGAACCATCCTATGTCAAAGAATTTGAACCATACATAAGAACCAGAGCCTACTCTCCACCAAAGGCAAATGGGAAGAACAAGTTACAATTGGACTTTCCATTTCCCAAGGATGATGATGAGAAGCTATGATAAGTGGATTTTATATCCACTTATTATGCGCTAATTGGACCTAGATTGGTGGTTTATCTTTAAGTATGTTGTGTCTTTTAATTCGTTTATGTTGTTTCAGTCTTTGTTGTACAGAACATGCAACTTTAGGTATCGTGGCAATAAAAGACGAAAAATGGTGGATTTTTGTCTCAATTCGGATTTTTGCCTTAATTCGGAATTTAATCACAAGGATTCTATTATCAAGTGAACTGGCTAGGAGGAAAAAGAATTATCATAAAGAAATTCTGAGTGATATATTCTTAATGCTGAAACCCCGGTTGGAATTGTTATATTTTTTTCTAAGCAAAAGGAGTCTGGTTTTAGATCCTCAAGAGACCGTAACTTACATCTGGATGAGCAATGAAGAAATAAGAATTATCACAAAAATATGGAAAGCGATATATTCTTAAAGCTGGAACCCCGGTTGGAATTGATATATTTTCTGTTAAGCAAAAGGAGTCCGGTTCCAGACGGCCAGAGATCGCAGCTTAGATAATAAGGATTTAATTATATTATTAAATAATTTTATTAATTTAGAAAATTATATTTATAAATATCTAATTGTTAGAGGTCCAATCTCTTAATGGGCCGAACCAATGGCCCAATGTTAAGCCCAAGGAATAAAACAACCTGTTCTACATGAACGGTCACATGGCTATCAATGGCCGACCGTGGCCATGATGAAAGGTATTTTACCTTTAAACGGTCACATGGCCCCATGATCCAAAGAATATTTGATACTCTGGAAAGCAGATCTACATCTCAACAACTGCAAAGAAAAATAAGTATAAAAGGAGGTAAGATTGTTCATAAAATCCATAACTACACACACAACAATACAAATTCTCTACGTTCAAATTACCTTACAAAAAACCGACTAACTTATTCTCACACCGGAGGTGAATCGGGGGGCTCCACCCTTGCATTCTCTTTCTGTAGGTCCTACCGAACGAAGCCTGGGAGAAAATTTGTCGTAACATTTGGCGCCGTCTATGGGAACGTAGAGATATACTCGTATTAAAAGACCTACCAGAAAACTATGACGATTGAAGAAACACCCATCAATGATAGCAGCACCGTGGCTGGAAACAGTCGTTCCGTTCCTCCTATATTTCCGACGACAACTCCACCCATTCCCCCAAGACTGCTAAACTTTGATGAAGAATGAGATATGCCAACTCCTGAGGAACAACAAGAGATGCTCGCGAAATGGAGAGAGCAGCAAAAGGCGAAGGAGAAGCATAAGGAGATGGATATGAACAAAGAAACTGAACGTATGGCAAAAAGAAGGGAGGCCGATCATTTGAGGCTAGAAGGCCTAAGGCTCCGAAGAGAAGAAATCGAGCTGCAGGAGAAGTCACTTCGTGAAGCCATCGAGGCCGAAGACCCAGAGCTCGAAGAAAATTGGAGAGAAAAACGAATTAGGAACGACGATGAATCTGAACAGTCCGAATCTTATTCAAAACGTACCCGATCGAAGGTACTCGACTCATCCGATTCGGAAGAAGGCCCCCACATTGACGACCGAATCCGAAGGCTAGAGAAAGTCATGTTCGGAGAGAAAAAGATCAGCCATGAACCTATAGTCACCGAAGATGTAGAACAGTTTCGGCCACCACCCGGAAGGCAGTTTCCAAAAATGCACGAATTCAACGGAAAAGGCGACCCAGAAGACCACTGTGAGAAGTACGAATCACTCATGACTGGTATGGGACATTGTGATATGATGCTTTACAAAATGTTCAAAACCTATCTCAAAGGAAATGCGTCCATGTGGTATCGATCGCTCAGACCCAGGTTGATCGGCTCGTACGAACAAATCAAGAAGAAATTTTTGAGGCACTACTCTCATTTGTGCCGAAGAGAGAAAGATACAGAGGTCCTGATTCATTGTAGACAGGGGCCGAACGAAGATCTAGGTGATTACTTGGCGAGATTCAAAGAGGAGGCTGGAATGGTCACCAATTTAGGTAGAATAAAGGCGGCAGGATTCCTTGCGGCCGGCCTAGACCCCGTTAAAGGCAAGAAACTCCGATCCTCACTCTACGATGTACCTCCCAAAAATTTGAACGACATTTATCTTAGGGGAGAAGCAATTAGAAGGAAAATTGAATCGATCGGGGGATACAAAGAAAGTAAGAAAAATGTCTCCGATCGGGACGATAGGAGAAATGACAGAAGAGACGACCGAAGGAGTCGAGGCGATGTTAAAAGTAGATTGAATGACACAAGGCCTGATAAAGGGGCCGAACGAAGGCGGGATAGAGATAATGCTGTATTCACACCACTCAACACACCCATCTCAAAAATTCTCCATGAAATAAAGGGTAAGCCCGGGTTCGTTCGACCACCCAGGCTAAAGACCCCTGAAAACAGAAGGGACGAAAACAGACACTGTGAATATCATCAGGATAAAGGTCATAACACTGACGAGTGTTACCACTTGAAGAAATTAATTGAGAGAATGATAAAAGACGGAGAATTGACCAAATTCGTCGAAGATCTGAGAAACAAACTCGGACCGAAAGAGAGAAAAAGAGAAGACAAGGAAGCCGAAGGATCTGAAAAGTACAGAGGCGAAGTCCGAACGATCTCCGGAGGAACCATACTGGATCGGAACAGCAAGACAGCCCGAAAGAGGTATGCCAGGCAAATCTACAACCTTTTACCAATCAACTGCAGCCAAACAACCACTTCCGATCTCATTTACGGAGGACGATTTCGAAGACGTGATATGGCCACATGAATACCCACTTGTTATAAATCCGGTGATAGGGGAGAACAAGATCTGGAAAGTCTTGGTCGACGAAGGAAGTTCAGTCAACATCTTGTATCACCGGACCTATTGCAAAATGAACTTGGGGGGCGAACAACTAGAGCTATGCCATGAAGCACCGCTATACGGCTTCGGTAATCAACCTGTACCGATCGAAGGAACTATAACACTGAACGTCTTATTGGGGAAAGCACCATTCACAGCGGTGAAAGAAGCAAAATTTTACGTTGTTAGAGTCGACAGCCCGTATAATGGGATCCTGGGAAGACCGACTTTATCCCTATTCCAAGCTGTATCATCTATCCCCCACTTGAAATTGAAATTTCCAACCGAACACGGGATCGAAGAAATGAGAGGCGACCAAAAAGCCGCACGAATCATTATGTTGGAAGACCTAGAGAAGGAAAAAGATGTCGAAATGACCGAAGCGGGGAAAAGGAGAAGAAATGAGGCCGAAACAGGAGGCAGTCACCAACTACTGAATATCGAGTTAGAGAAATTTGGAGCCGACCTGTCAAATCCGATAGCCGAACCGGCTGTCGAAACCGAAGAAGTTGAATTGTACGTAGGCCAAGCGGGGAAGATGATTCAGATAGGAAAGAACATGGAGCCAGAACTGAAGGAGAAAGTCATTAAAGTCATTAGGGAGTTCCACGATGTATTTGCATGGAATCCCGAAGATATGCCGGGTTTGGATCCATCGGTAGCCAAACATTGTCTTAACGTAAAAACCGAAGCCCAGCCCGTGAAACAGAAAAAGAGAAATTTTTCCATGGAAAGACAGAAGGTCATTCAGGCCGAAGTCGAAAAATTGCTAGAGGCAAAATTCATCGAAGAGATAGACTACCCAGATTGGTTGGCAAACGTGGTTGTGGTGAAAAAGTCCAACGGCAAATGGAGAATGTGTGTGGACTACACCGACTTAAATAAGCACTATCCGAAGGATCACTACCCTCTACCGAACATTGATCAATTGATAGATGCAACCTCGGGGCATCAAATACTCAGTTTTTTGGACGCGTTCTCGGGATATCACCAAATCGCCATGAACACCGAAGACATACCAAAGACAGCGTTCATCACACCGAACGACACTTATGCTTACGTGAAAATGCCCTTCGGACTGAAGAACGTAGGGGCCACTTTCCAAAAAATGATCAACAAAGTATTTAAAGCTCAAATCGGTCAGAATATGGAGTGTTATGTGGACGACATGATTGTCAAATCTCTCTTTAAGGACCACGCTGAAGATTTAAGAGAATGTTTTGTAACGCTCAGGGAAAACAACATGAGGATAAATCCGAACAAATGTACGTTCGGAGTCAACAGCGGAAAATTCTTGGGGTATATGGTTAGCCCCAGAGGAATTGAGGCAAACCCAGAAAAGATCAAAGCGGTCATCGATATGGAAGCACCGAAGACGATCAGGGATATTCAAAAGCTGACCGGACGGTTAGCCGCCCTGAGGAGGTTCATTTCCAGATCGGCCGAAAAGGCCTTGCCATTCTTTGAAGTACTTCGGGGACCCAAGAACTTCGAGTGGGGGCCCAATTGCCAAAAAGCATTTGAGGAAGTTAAAGAATATCTAGTAAAAGCCCCACTCCTAATGAGGCCCAATCCGAAAGAAACTTTGCAGCTGTACTTAGCTGTGAACGACCGAACGCTAGGAGCAGTGTTAGTCAAAGAACACGAAGGGAACCAGCATCCAGTGTTCTACGTTTCTCATATTCTCAAAGATGCAGAAACTAGATATCCGAACGCAGAGAAGTTTGCCTACGGATTGGTAATGGCAGCAAGGAAATTAAGACACTATTTCCAAGGAAGGACGATCAAAATAGTAACAGATCAACCCTTAAAGAAAATCTTACAAAGACCAGAAGCATCGGGCAGAGTGGTAGCCTGGGCAATTGAACTTGGAGAGCACGACCTGGAATATACACCAAGAACTGCGATCAAAGCCCAGGCACTTGCAGATTTTATGGTAGAATGCTCATTTTCGGAACCGAAGGATTTGACTCCCGAAGAACAACTAATTCCGGCGCCAGGAAATGGAAATTATTCGTTGACGGGTTGGTCGCCAAAGAAAAGTGTGGGGCCGGTTTAATTTTAACAAGCCCAGAAGGATTCGAAATATGCCAAGCTATCAGGTTCACTTTCCTTTTAACGAACAATGAGGCCGAATATGAAGCACTTCTAGCAGGCCTAGATTTGGCGAGAAATTTGGAGGTTAAGCACCTAAGAGCATTCAGCGACTCAATGTTGGTGGTAAAACATTTCACAGGAGAGTATGGACAAAAAGATCCCCGAACGAAGGCCTACGCCTTTAAGGTACGCGAGAAATCTCTACTATTTGAATCATTCGAATTAAATCAGGTAGCAAGAGTGAACAACAATCGGGCGGACGCTCTATCAAGGTTAGCCTCGGCAGAAACCCAAAACCTCAACGGGTCAATTTATCTGACCGAAGTAAAGACTCCTTCGATAGACAAAAAGCAATGAATGGAAATTCACCAAGGAACCAACTGGATGACCCCAATCAGAGCATTCCTAGAGAAAAGAACTTTGCCACTCGAACGAAGGGAGGCACAGAAGGTAAAACATCGATCGGCCAATTATACTATGGTTGGAGGCCGTTTGTTCAGAAGATCGGTGACGCAACCCCTTCTTCGATGTTTAAACAAAGATGAACAGGTTTTAGCCCTCGAAACAGTTCATGAGGGAATTTGCGGAGAACATCTAGCAGGAAGGTCTTTGGCCCTCAAAATTCTAAGGCAAGGGTTTTTCTGGCCAAAAATGAAGGAGGACGCGACCGAATAAGCCAAAAGATGTATACAATGCCAGTTATTCAGCACCATACCGAAGCAACCACCCGAGGAGATGTCTTCAGTCCTTAGCCCCATTCCATTTGCTATGTGGGCGGTTGATATTGTAGGGATTTTGCCCACCAGTACCAAACAAACCAAGTACTGCATTGTGGCGATCGACTACATGACCAAGTGGATAGAAGCCCGACCACTCTCATCCATTACCGAAGAAGCAGCAAAGAAGTTCATGTTAGAAAAAGTAATATTAAGATTCGGTATCCCTATGGTATGTGTATCGGACAACGGAACCCAATTCATCGGAAGCAAATTCAGAAAATTCTTAGCTCAATTCGGGATTCGGCAAAAATTCAATTCGGTCGGACATCCCCAGGGAAACGGGGCGATCGAAGCTGCAAAACAAAATTATCTTCGACGGAATAAAGAAAAGGCTGGGAGAAGCCAAAGGACTTTGGGCCGAAGAGTTACCATGGGTTCTGTGGGCATACCGAACGACACCAAGGTCATCAACAGGAGAAACACCCTTCAAATTAGCTTTCGGAACAGATGCTCTTTTGCCAGTCGAAGTTTGCCTAGAATCTTACCGAACACAAGTTTTCAACATAGAGACAAACGAATGTGGTCTCCGAGCGAATGTGGACTTACTCGAAGAAGAAAGGGAAGCAGCTCACCAAAGGAACTTAAGGTACCAGCTTCAAGCAGCACAACACTACGATTCGGGAGTAAAAAAGAGATCATTCCGAATCGAAGACTTAGTGCTTCGAGAATTGGCCACATCAATGCCCACAAAACAAGGCAAACTTATGCCCAACTGGGAAGGCCCTTATGTGGTAAGCGAAGTGGTTTGACCGGGCACTTACAAGTTAGCTCATTCGGACGGCAGCTTGATTAAGAACACCTGGCACGCTGCTCGCCTTCGCCGTTTTTACCAGTAAGCTTACTGGAAACATTTTATTACCCTTTTAAATTTGTGGTTTAATGCAAGTTATCTTTTGAATTCCCTAAGTAAGCATCAATCTGTAATACAAAACCATGCGAGTCCCACATGATCAATAACAGATTGTTCGCTACACTTTTCTACGTGCCATAATTAAGCAAAATGGACCCATGTTTGGGGCCGACCAAGTAAAACATGCGCCCCTCTAACTTGTTTCTAGTGTTCAAATACATTCTGATTTAAGTTACCAATACTTGACATATCCAAATTCGGGGCCGACCGAACGAAATTTGGACCCTTACAAGAATATCCTAGTATTTAAGTGGCTTTGTCAATCATTAGGTCCGGGAGGAAATAATTTAACCGACCGAACGGGGCCTAAATCCTTTACAAAACCCCTTAAAAACTGGGGGCGGCTAGGTTACGACCGAAGACGCACAACATGCTAGGTTACGACCGAAGACGCATAAAAAATGAAAAATTATGCTAAGGCAATTGAAAGCCAAAGATGCATAAAAAATGAAAAATTATGCTAAGGCAATTGAAAGCCGAAGATGCATAAAAAACGAAAAATTATGCTAAGGCAATTGAAAGCCGAAGAGGCATAAAAAATGAAAAATTATGCTAAGGCAATTGAAAGCCGAAGAGGCATATAACAATTATGCTAAGGCAAAGCCCAAGATGCATAATATATGCTAGGCCGAAGCCAAAAACGCATAAAAGAAAAAAAATGCTAAAACAGAAAAAGCTAAGATACATCAAATTATGCAAAGGCAAATATAAAAAGCCCGAAGGCACCAATTCAGAAACCAAGAATAAAAGTTAAGTTACAAAGCCCAAAGGCCATTAGAAGAAAATACAAATCTACTCCATAGGAGGATCATCAGAAAGAGGTTCATCTTCTCCCGAAGAAACAACTTCGGGGTCATCAGACCTTTCTCTACCCACTGGATCAGTCATACCCGTTTCAGCATCAATCAGTCGGGTATGATCAAAACCAAGTGAGTAGGCCTTCACCACAGCATCATCATAACCCATCTGATAGCATCGTTCCTCTGTCAAAAGAAGCTGCTTATGCAATTTCCGAGCACCTTTCTTGATTGCTTCAGCTGGGTGTTCCTCCATTCGATGCGCCTTGAGCTTGTGGCCTTCAGCTTCTCCAACTCTTCCTTAAGGGCATTAGCCTGGCCAGTGACCCTATCCAGTTCGGTAGAAGAGTTCCGAAGATCCTCTTCGGCTTTGACCGCTCTTACTTCCAGCTGATCAACTTGCTTCAGTCTGGTTTGCATCCCTTCCACCCGTTCGGTCACCACAGCTGACCAGGCAGCGCCCTGAACACAAACATGGAAAATGTTAAAAATTTCTAAGGCAAGTATATACGTACGAAGGAAAAGAAACTTACCATAGAAAGAAGGGTCATCATTTCAGTACAAGCTTCAACATCATTCAGCTTGGCGATAGTTGGTCGATCGGCTGGAAGAACGAGGCCATGACATAGATCAGGACCCACATTCTTTGCCGAAGAAGGAGCTGGGACAATGATCTGGTCGGTCTCCAAAACACTCCATTGAGGAGAATACACATTTAATTCCGTATTCTTCGACCGAGGTCTCTTCCTCGAAGTATCCTGATTTGTTCCCTTCGAGACTGACTCTCTGGGAGGCGAAGAAGTAGGTGGAGTATTGACCAAGCTTTTTTCCCCTTGATCAAGAGCCAAGGTTTCCACCCCTTCGACCTGCTTAGCAGCATCTGCTTCGGCCGCCAGAGCAGCAGTAGCTAGGTCGGCCGCCTTCTTCCTCTTTCGTTCCAGAATATCCTCTCGAGTTGTCACTATACAAGATAAAGAAGAACATTATATACAGGCTAAAGGCAATAAACAGGAGTTATCATACTTTCGGAAAGATAAATTGCAGAAAAGAAGAACAGAATGAAGGAACGTTACCATTACCCCAAAGACCGACTAACCAGTCTGCGTCCCTACTATCCGATAATGGTACCTTGTCCATATCAAGGTCACACAGTATTCGGTAGTCATGCTTATCCGCCTCCGTGAGTTCGGGATATACATACCTCGTAGGATCGACCACCTTCCAAACACCGAACTTCTCTAACTTCGGGCCGGAAACAAAAACCCATTTAATATGAGCCTCCTTATTGTTCGAATTTGTAAACGACCAGTCAAGCCGGCCCACTCTCCGAGCGATGGTATAAAAACCCTTACTAGCTTATTACGAACAATAAGCTCGTAATGATGCCAGAACAGAGACGTTCTTGGAGTCACTTTACTAGCCATGCATCGAGCTTGAAAAGTATTTACATGAATAAAACTGTTCGGGTCCAGCTGATCGATGGTGATGCCCGACTGCTTCAAGACACTCTTTAAAATACGCAATATGGGCAATCGGAAGCCACATTTGAATGCCGCTTCGGATATACCCGTAGCGAACCCTCCCCCACAAATATCTGCGACTTGGGGATTCTACCAAATCCTATCATCCTTCCTTGGGGCGAAAAAATACCATACATATTTCAACACACAATAGGTCGAACAGAAATGCTCTATATCGTCTTCGGTCAGCTGAGAAGGACGATTGGCGGCCGAATACTCTACGGCATCGCTAAAAGGAGAAGAGACCGAAGGATCTGTACCTTCGTTTAACCGGTCCATATCCCTGCATTCGAAAATGTAGAGATTAGCCATGTACTCGGACAAAAATGAAAATAATCGAAAGGAAGAGAAAGATCGAGTACAGAGGGCTAGGACCGGCCAAAAAATCCCCACCATCTAAAGTGATTCAGACTCACGACAGTCCGAAGAACACTCGACAGATTCAAATATCCCGAAGGATGTACCTCTCCTAAACAATTTATCAATTCCAGAAATCCTAACGAAACATGCGAATAGGACAAAGGGACACTAACACGCCTATTTCTTATCCCAAGAACACAGGTAAAATCATGCGCATACTCGCATATGTGTGTATATAGATACTTAAATACAGATGCCTACATATATATTCAAGAACACATATTCAAGAATGTAAAGAGACGATATACAATTAGTTGGAATGAAGAATATAGAGACTTACTGTTCTGAAGATTGCGGATAAGATCGAGTTCTCGGGGATAAAACGCTTGAATGTGGACGTCAACCGGAACCGGAGAGTCAAAAGAAATCGGCGACGAAACGACGGCTCCGATGGTTGCTAAAGCTTTTCTCTAAAAAGGATTCTTTTTCTCTGAAAATATGAGGGCGTATGCGTAAAGGGGAAAAAGAAAAGAGATGAGGGTTTAATAGAGGGATTGTGACGGTTGGATGATTGGCGTTTCAAATTCAACGGTTGAGATTGGGGCGTGAATCTTGAGAAAAGGCAGCTGTCAGTCATAAAGGGACACGACTTCCCAAGAAAAGACTCGACCTTGTCCTTCGTTCTCATTATCCAGATAATACAACCGAAGGCCGACTCAGTTTTTTATCGTACTATAAGGTTATTTTTTGATGGCGTCCGAACGAATGTTCCGAAGATGGGCCAAGGCATTAACTTTTCTTTTTAAAAGTAATTTCGGGCAACCCGAAGGGGATATTCCAAAGAAAGACTTAGGCTTTAGCCTTCGTCCTGAGGATTACTCCGAACGAAGCCTAGGGACATGTTAGAGGTCCAATCTCTTAATGGGCCGAACCAATGGCCCAATGTTAAGCCCAAGGAATAAAACAACCTGTTCTACATGAACGGTCACATGGCTATCAATGGCCGACCGTGGCCATGATGAAAGGTATTTTACCTTTAAACGGTGACATGGCCCCATGATCCAAAGAATATTTGATACTCTGGAAAGCAGATCTACATCTCAACAACTGCAAAGAAAAATAAGTATAAAAGGAGGTAAGATTGTTCATAAAATCCATAACTACACACACAACAATACAAATTCTCTACGTTCAAATTACCTTACAAAAAACCGACTAACTTATTCTCACACCGGAGGTGAATCGGGGGGCTCCACCCTCGCATTCTCTTTCTGCAGGTCCTACCGAACGAAGCCTGGGAGAAAATTGGTCGTAACACTAATAATATTAGATATTTATTTTTATAATTTCTGGATTAAATTAATTATTTATTAATTAAAGATTATAAGCTGTGCGGGTTAAAAAGCATTTCTATGGAACCCGTTCAAAAGAGTTAGCAGCCACGTGAATTGTTTACCGATTGAATTGTTGACCGGTTTACTTTAACAAGTGAATTACAATTTGTAATGATTCACGTAACTTGATTTTAAAAAAAGTAAAAGTTAAGCACCTAGGCTGTCAGTTGCAGCTTCACTCGCCTGACAACGCGTGGTTCGCACACACCAGAAAAACTTCAGCAAAGCAGAGCCCGAGTGTCTTCACTCCCCTGTCCGAGACTGGTTTTCAGCATGGCAGCTAATGTATTATTTATTTTATAAAAGTAAACAAGAGAGGCAGCAGTGTGAAAGTTGGCGGCGGGGTTGGTAAATGCTATTTTTCAGTCCTGTTTTGCTGCTTTCGGCCGAATTCTTTAGTGCTAAACGAGGGCTTATTTCTCCTATAAATAGGAAGTGATTTGCATAGAATAAAAATATCCCTCAATTGAGTTTTCTCTTTAATTCAGTTGTATTCTCTCTAGCTTCTTTGTATTTTTAGTTTCATTTTATACACTTTAATTTTCTGCAAGTTCTATTTTGGTGGAAGATTGTAAGGGGATTATTTTGGAATGCTCTTCTATTTCGTTGGAAGCTATTTCGATTCTATTTTCTAAACTCTTATTTTACAGGGATTACTTGGAGTACTCCTCTCTATTTCGTTGGAAGCTAGTTCGGTTCTATTTTCTAAACTCTTGTATTTCATATTTTATTCATGCAATTTTATACCATGTTTTCATTTAATCCCATAATGACGATTCGTTCGATTATGAACTAATCGACGTCATGGGATTCTAATGGATTTATTTACGTAATTTAGAAATTCAATGCCTTAATAATTTGTATTATGATAAAAATTCAGATTGCCTAATATGGTTGCGCTTAATTTATTAGATGCGTAGCTAACGTCTAAATTATTAATTCCTAATGAATGCGAAATTGGATTTAGGAATTTAGAATTTGTCATGTTAGCATAGGTTCGTAATTGTTATGTACATTTACGATGAGTGGTAGGGTTTTGGATCACATCGCCCTATGTAGCCATAATAAAGGAATTTATTCGTAAACCAATTATGTTTTCAAATCTTATAGACAAATAGGGTCTAAACATAAACGGTGTCCACACAACTTCTATCTTTTTCAGTGGATGTTCGTGTGGTTTGATATAAGTTAAGGCTGAAAGGCGCTTATGTTGGTTTCGTGTTTCTGGCTAGCTTTCGTAATTATCAAATAACTTTGAATTAAGGCATCAATTCTAAATGAAATAAGTAATGAAATTAGAATCCCATGTTTTTCTCACATATAAAATCTCGTTTAATTAAATCAAGTAGTTTGAATTATTTAGTATTATTTTGATAAATCAATTAGAATAATAAAACAAAACTCCCTTTTTATATTTATTCAAACAGTTTGTTGTTTAATCATACGTCATTGCATAAGCACTATTTCTGAACAAACACCAAGTCTTCGTGGGATCGATCTTATTATATTACTTGTGACCACGTACGATTGCGTAGTTAGTTTTCGAACCAACAAGTTTTTGGCGCCGCTGCCGGGGACTTCGGTGTTATTTTCAGAATTTGTGTTTAACATCAACGGAGGTTAAACTTAACTGACTTGGATAGTTATTTTTTTTTCTGACGTCGTGTTTTCTCGCTTTGCCAGTGTAAGGATTTTGAGTTGTTTATGCTAACGCGTGCCCAAACTCTTAAATCAAAAACCGTAATAAAGATGGAGAAACGTTAGACATGGCGGATGATGTGCCTAAGACGTTGATGGACTATTCCCAACCGAAAATCAATGACATTCAGTCAAGCATCGTCAGGCCAGCTATTGCAGCCAACACATTTGAAATCAAACCTGGCACAATCCAGATGGTACAAAACTCTGTCCAGTTCGGGGGAGCGCCAACGGAAGATCCAAATATGCATATCCGGAACTTCATAGAGATTTGTGACACATTCAAATTCAACAACGTGTCAGATGATGCTGTAAAGTTGAGGCTTTTTCCATTTTCTCTGCGGGACAAAGCTAAGGGATGGTTGCACTCTCTCCCAGTTGGCTCGATAACAACATGGAAAGAACTCGCTCAAAAGTTCCTCACGAAATTCTATCCCATGGCAAAAACAGCTGCAATAAGGAATGCTCTTGCTCAGTTCACACAACAAACGGGGGAATCTTTATGTGAAGCTTGGGAGCGCTATAAGGAAATGCTAAGAAAATGCCCTCACCATGGAATGCCCAACTGGATGGTGATTAAATGCTTTTACAATGGTCTAGGATAGCAATCAAGACCAGTCGTGGATGTAGCATCAGGGGGAGCCTTATGGGCTAAGAGCTATGAAGCCGCCTACGAGCTTATTGAAATGATGGCGGCTAATGAGTATCAGAATCCGACGCAGAGGATGCCTCAACACAAGGTGGCAGGAATCCTCGAGGTTGACACAGCCACATCACTATCAGCTCAGCTTGAAGCACTAAACATGAAGGTGGATTCTCTGACAAACTATGGGGTACATCAAGTAGCGAGTGTTTGTGAGCTATGCGCCGGTGGACATGAAACGAGTCAATGTGCAATTTCCAATGAATCAGTGCACTTTGTGAGCAATTTTCAAAAGCAACAGCATCCAGTCCCAAACACTTACCAACCTAACAACATAAACCATCCTAACTTCAGCTGGAACAACAATAAAAATGGATTACAACCACCACAACCATATCAAACACAACCACCATATCAAACACAACAACCACAGCCATATCAACAACAACCATACCATCATACCCAAAATCAGCAATATGGGGCCAGACCATACAATCCCTCAGGATCACATCAACAGCAGGGGCAATAACTTCAGAATCAATACGCCCAGAAACAATCTCAACCTCCGGGATTTAATCAACAATATTATGCAGGTCCAGGCCAACAGTCTACTGAGAAATCAGAATTGGAAGAACTAAGATTGATGTGTAAGAGCCAGGCCATATCTCTTAAAACTCTGGAAAACCAAATTGGACAAATAGCAAACGCCTTACTCAATAGGCCGCAAGGAGTTCTTCCTAGCGACATAGAAACAAACCCTGGAAAAAGGGACGGCAAAGAACAAGTCAAAGCTATCACTTTAAGATCTGGCAAAATCACAAAGGACCAAGAAGTTGAAAAGGTAAACGAATAGCCGGAGGCACAGGGCAGTCACACCACTACAGAGGAACAAACGGAGATCTTGAAACCTGAAATCAACATCAGCAAACCAGAGGATGTCAATGGGCCATCTGAGAAAGCATCTCAGGAGCATAAAATTTCAAACACACAATTCTACCCTCCTCCACCATATCCACAGAGACTCCAGAAGCAGAGATTGGATAAGCAGTTTGCAAAGTTTTTAGAAGTATTCAAGAAGCTACAGATAAACATACCGTTTGCAGAGGCTCTTGAACAAATGCCTAGTTATGCTAAGTTCATGAAGGGTATTCTATCAAGGAAACTGAAGCTTGAGGAATTGGAAACCGTTGCCTTGACAGAAGAATGCAGTGCGGTGTTGCAAGAGAAATTGCCCCCGAAACTCAAGGATCCTGGAAGCTTCACAATACCATGCACTATAGGCAAATTATCTTTCAACAAATGTTTATGTGACTTGGGAGCTAGTATAAATTTGATGCCATTGTCTGTGTTCATGCAACTTGGTCTGCCTGATCCAAAACCTACAAATATCTCCTTAGAGCTAGCATATCGGTCGATTACGTATCCAAGAGGTATTGTGGAAGATGTCCTGGTAAAAGTGGATAAGCTCATCTTTCCTGCGGATTTTATTATACTGGATTTTGAGGAGGACAAGAAGATTCCCATCATCTTGGGAAGGCCCTTTCTAGCCACCAGTCGAACTCTGATCGACGTTCAAAAAGGAGAGCTTACCATGAGAGTGCACGAGCACAATGTCACTTTTAATGTGTTCTCAGCAATGAAATTTCCAACAGAGGAAGAGGAGTGTTTCAAAGTGGACATGGTGGACACATCCGTGAATAGAGAAGTTGAGCATCTACTTATTTCAGACCCCTTAGAAAGAGCTTTAAAAGGGGATTCTGATGATGAAGATGATGAAGGAGCAGAGCAAATTCAGATGTTGAATTCAGCCCCGTGGAAGAGGAGGTGTGATTTTTCAGTTGAGTCTCTTGGGTTAGAAGATCTTAAAAAGTCGCAGGTGCGCCTTAAACCATCTATTGAAGAGGCTCCTTCTCTTGAGCTCAAACCTTTGCCGGATCACTTGAGGTATGCATATTTAGGTGATGCATCTACATTACCTGTTATTATTGCTGCTAACCTGTCAGGTGATGAAGAAGACAAGCTGTTGCGGATTCTGAGAGAGCATAAATCAGCAATCGGGTGGACCATAGTAGATATTAAGGGAATCAGCCCCTCCTATTGCATGCATAAGATTCTTCTTGAGGAAGGAAGCAAACCATCTGTAGAACATCAGAGAAGGCTCAATCTGATCATGAAAGAGGTGGTGAAGAAGGAAATTCTTAAATGGCTGGATGCAGGGATCATTTATCCAATTTCGGACAGTTCTTGGGTGAGTCCGGTGCAATGTGTGCCTAAGAAAGGAGGCATGACAGTGGTAGAAAATGAAAAGAATGAGCTCATCCCTACTCGGACAGTCACAGGGTGGAGAGTATGCATGGATTATCGGAAGCTAAATAAGGCCACCAGAAAAGATCATTTTCCTCTTCCATTCATCGATCAAATGCTGGATAGGTTGGCTGGCCATGAGTATTATTGCCTTCTTGATGGGTATTCAGGTTATAATCAGATTTGTATTGCTCCAGAAGATCAGGAGAAGACCACATTCACTTGTCCTTTTGGCACTTTTGATTTCCGACGAGTTTCTTTCGGGCTATGTGGTGCACCTGCTACCTTTCAGATATGCATGATGGCCATATTTTCTGACATGATTGGAATAAATGTGGAGGTTTTCATGGATGATTTTTTAGTTTTTGGAACTTCTAATGATCAGGCTTTGGATAATCTGAGTCTCGTCCTGAAACGATGTGTTGAGACCAATTTGGTGCTAAATTGGGAAAAGTGCCATTTCATGGTACAAGAGGGAATCATTCTCGGGCATAAAGTATCTAGCGAGGGACTTGATGTAGACAGGGCTAAGGTGGAGACTATTCAAAAACTTCCTCCTCCATCTCAGTTAGAGGAATCCGTAGTTTTCTTGGACATGCAGGTTTCTATCGGCGATTCATACAAGACTTCTCCAAAATTTCTAAGCCATTGTGCAATTTGCTAGAGAAAGACACCCCTTTCAAGTTTGATGATGATTGCTTGGCTGCTTTCGAGCTATTGAAGAAGAAGTTGACATCAGCCTCGATTATTACAGCACCTAATTGGGAAGAGCCATTCGAGCTAATGTGCGATGCTAGTGATTTTACCGTGGGAGCTGTGCTTGGTCAGCGAAAGAAGAATATTTTTCATGTGGTTTACTATGCTAGTAAAACCCTCAATGATGCACAGCTGAATTACACCACTACGGAGAAAGAACTTTTGGCAGTTGTCTATGGTTTTGAGAAATTCAGGTCCTATTTGCTTGGGACGAAGGTGACAGTCTACACTGATCATGTAGCCATTAGATATCTATTTTCGAAGAAGGATTCAAAGCCGCGATTAATTCGCTGGATTCTTCTGCTGCAAGAGTTTGAGCTTGAAATAAAAGACAGGAAGGGGACAGAAAATCAGGTAGCCGATCATCTATCATGGTTGGAAGATCACGGTAAGGATAAGACGCTAATCAATGAATCATTCCCAGATGAGCAGTTGTTTGTGGTGCAAGGAGAAGTGCCATGGTTTGCAGATATTGTGAATTATCTAATGAGCAACGTCGTTCCGTCAGAATTCTCTTATGCTCAAAAGAAGAAGTTTCTGCATGATGTGAAGTGCTATCGATGGGATGAACCATTTTTGTTCAGGCAGGGAGCAGATCAGATTATCAGGAGATGCATTCCTTATAGTGACACGGAGGGGATTTTACGAGATTGCCACTCTACCACATACGGTGGTCATTATGGTGGAGAGAAGACCGTAGCTCGAGTACTTCAGGCAGGATTTTTCTGGCCAACCTTGTTTAAAGATTCTCATCAATTTGTGTTGAGATGTGACCGCTGTCAACGGGTTGGACATATCTCCAAGAGGAATGAGATGCCTCTCAACATGCATCTTGAAGTTGAGATTTTCGATGTATGGGGAATAGACTTCATGGGACCATTTATCTCATCGTGCAACAATCAATATATTCTGTTAGCTGTGGATTACGTGTCTAAATGGGTCGAGGTGAAGGCTTTACCAACTAACGATGCTAAGGTGGTGCTAAATTTTCTGCATAAGAACATATTCACCCGTTTCGGAACTCCACGAGCAATAATCAGTTATGAGGGGACACATTTTTGCAATCGCAAATTCACTGCATTAATGGCAAGGTATCATATGACGCATCGGGTTTCAACAGCGTATCATCCTCAATCTAATGGTCAGGCAGAAGTCTCCAACAGGGAAATCAAGAGGATTTTGGAAAAGGTGGTGAATCCTTCAAGGAAGGATTGGTCGTTAAAGCTAGAAGAAGCTGTGTGGGCCTACAGAACAGCGTACAAGACACCATTGGGTATGTCACCTTTTCAGCTTGTGTATGGTAAGGCTTGTCATCTGCCTGCTGAGCTAGAACATAAGGTATATTGGGCTTTGAAGAAATTGAACCTCGACATATCAGCTGCTGGTGAAAAGCGAAAGCTTCAACTTAATGAACTTGAGGAGTTTCGTCTACAGGCTTATGAGAATAACAAGCTATACAAGGAGAAGGTCAAGAGATGGCATGATAGAAGGTTGGTACATAAGACATTTGTACCAGGTCAAATGGTTCTGCTTTTCAACTCTCGGCTCAGACTTTTTCCTGGAAAGCTCAAGTCAAGGTGGTCAGGTCCGTTCACGATTAAAACGGTGTTTTCGCATGGTGCAGTGGAAATTTTTGATAAGTCACCTGATCAGTCTTTTAAGGTGAATGGGCAGAGGCTTAAGCATTATTTTGGGGGTACGGTGAACTGTGAGGAATTCACCGCTATTCTTGCCCCAGCATGATCAAGCAGCAGACTTGTCAAGCTAGCGACAATAAACAAGCGCTTCATGGGAGGCAACCCATAGGTTTTATGTTTTTATTTTTAGTTTGATTTTATTTTGTATTATGTTAAGTTAATTTGCAGGTCATTGACGGATTACAGGAGCTTGCTTCGCAAAAGAAAAATTCTTCTTTCGAGGTAGACTGACTTCAGTTTGGAGCTCATGCAACTTTTCCACCACTTGATTCACCATCCGAGGAGGGTGACAGTGCCGACAATTAGGGGAGTTCTCTTTTATCCTTTATCTATACCTTCAATGAGGACATTGAATATTTCAAGTTTGGGGGTGATTTAGGATAATTGATTAATCGAGTCGTAGTATTGCATATAGTTTCATGTAGTTCATAATATACCATGCTAGTATAATTCCATATAATTCATATTATACCATGTAAAAAAAAAATTCATATTCATGATTAGTTGCATAGCATATTTTCCTTGATCCCGTAGCGTTTGGTGGTTCCGTTTAGTATCCAATGATGAATCTGAGTGTGATAATGATGAATAGAGGGCTGATTTAAATGCTTATGAATTGACTTGCATGCTACAGAAACACATTCTTAACAGAGTCTCAGCAATTGCTCTTGAACTAGTTCAGGAACATACTTGTTGTTTTGCTAAGAATAATCACTTGTTTATATTTAGAATATTCTGTATTCCCTTAAAAGCATAAGAGCACTAAAATATAAGTTTGGGGGAAACCAAGGATTGCTTGCTAAAAGTGTAGTAGCTAAGAAAATTAATAAGGTTAGGCGTCAAAGGCTAGTAGCCGCTCATATGCATTTTATGAGTAGTCTAGGGGTGGAATGAGATGGAGCGAAACGCACTCATTCTTAAAAAAAAGAAGAAAAAAAAAGAGAAAAAAAAAAAAGAGTTGATATGAGTGTATATGGGCATAATTTACTGTAGTTGGGCTCATTAATACTCGAGCAATTAAGTTCTAAGGGACTTTGTGCCTAGTGACCTAAGACATTTTCTCAGTCTGGGATCCATTAACCCAACGCTCGCTACAAGGGTATTACTGCATAAGTCTTTAGGGACCTCAACCATTGCACGGTCAAATAAGCATAAGTAGCATTGTTTCGTATATATAGCAGTTGAATGATCTAAATAAAGCATGTTGAATCCTTGGCAAACTTGAATAAGTATGAAGGTGTCTCTGAGTTATTAAGTGTTTAACGTTCATTCTATTTATAAACTTGTGATTGTTTGGTCGAAGAATAGGCTATGTTTCTGAACTAGTGTAGGGAGTATATCTGGTGAGCTAAGCACACACGCACGTTTCTGTACTTGTAAATGTTAATATGCGGGTATTTAGTCGATCTCTATTTAGAATTATCACATTCTCTGAGGCACTCTATTAAATTGGTTATTGCTTTGCCTATGGGATCCTTGCATCGGTTGCATTCATGCATTTAGAGGTAGTCGAGTCTGTTTTCGCTTGAGGACAAGCATCGGTTTAAGTTTGAGGGTGTGATAAGTGGATTTTATATCCACTTATTATGCGCTAATTGGACCTAGATTGGTGGTTTATCTTTAAGTATGTTGTGTCTTTTAATTCGTTTATGTTGTTTCAGTCTTTGTTGTACAGAACATGCAACTTTAGGTATAGTGGCAATAAAAGACGAAAAATGGTGGATTTTTGTCTCAATTCGGATTTTTGCCTTAATTCGGAATTTAACCACAAGGATTTTATTATCAAGTGAACTGGCTAGGAGGAAAAAGAATTATCATAAAGAAATTCTGAGTGATATATTCTTAATGCTGAAACCCCGGTTGGAATTGTTATATTTTTTTCTAAGCAAAAGGAGTCTGGTTTTAGATCCTCAAGAGACCGTAACTTACATCTGGATGAGCAATGAAGAAATAAGAATTATCACAAAAATATGGAAAGCGATATATTCTTAAAGCTAGAACCCCGGTTGGAATTGATATATTTTCTGTTAAGCAAAAGGAGTCCGGTTCCAGACGGTCAGAGACCGCAGCTTAGATAATAAGGATTTAATTATATTATTAAATAATTTTATTAATTTAGAAAATTATATTTATAAATATCTAATAATATTAGATATTTATTTTTACAATTTCTGGATTAAATTAATTATTTATTAATTAAAGATTACAAGCTGTGCCTAAAAAAATGGAGATTTACACACACACTCGCTCTCCCCATCTCCCTCTCTCTCTCTCTCTCTCACAATTACACACACTATAATTATATACTATATGTACATTCTAAGGTTGTATTGACAAGAGAGCTAGCTGAGGATGGATACTCTGGCGTGGAGGTTAGGGTTACTCCTATACGTACTGAGATTGTCATCCGTGCTACCCGCACTCAAAATGTTATCGGTATGAATATATTTATATTTATGTATTGTTGATTGATTTTATATGCTTAATTGATTGATTTGGTGTTGTTTTATGTGTTTGGTGATATGTGATTTGATTTGGAATTGTTGGAGAGGAAGGAAGGAGGATTAGGGAGATGACTTCTGTTGTATAGAAGAGGTTTAAGTTTTCGGAGAATTATAAGGTGTACCCCTTGAAGGTATCTCTACAACTCTCCATTCCATTTCATTTATGGTAAGTCTGTGAGATTTGAGACCACGGTTCAGGTATGTATTCATAAGGATCGAAATATTTTAATTGTCTTCAATAGATTTTTCACTGTTCAGATGGATGGATATTTTACATAGTTTGGTGATTAGAATTATAATTGTTTTGGTGGTAGACTGGTTTGAAATTTGTGGTTATCTGGATTATTATCCTCATCAAAATGGGTATTGGAATTGTATTAATTTCTGATTCTTTATGGTTGGTTTTTGCAATACTAGAGTTTTATGAGTTTTACTTGTTATTGTATTGGTCTGTCAATTGAGAGGTCTCTTATTCGGGATTAATGGGTGTGTTGGGATGTGTCTCTGGTTGATTAGTAGTATCTTAAATTTCATATGTTATGTCTGTGTAATCTTAATCTTTGC
Source organism: Kitagawia praeruptora (assembly GCA_037693485.1). Classification (NCBI taxonomy): domain Eukaryota; kingdom Viridiplantae; phylum Streptophyta; class Magnoliopsida; order Apiales; family Apiaceae; genus Kitagawia; species Kitagawia praeruptora. The sequence goes on along the minus strand of CM075351.1, from coordinate 22,480,612 downwards.
TGGATGATTTTTTGCCTGATTAATTCTATGCGTAACCATTGTAGATATGTTTAATAGAGGGTTACAAGTTCATGGCTGTGTAGTCTTAATTTTTTTCAGAGGGTCATTTTTTTGGTATTGAGTTATTCTATGAGAATTTGTTGAGGATGTTTTTGTTCACTATAAGGTTTTGATATGCTCTAGTTTAGATTATTTGGGACTTTCAGGAGGTTTACGGTACCATGGCTTGGACTGGGGCAATAGCTCGGTGGGGGCCATGAATGATGGCTTTTTGTTACCTGTAAGAGGTATTTAGTACCATGATGGATGGTTGTAAGAACCCTAATTTTTGGTAATATTTTATTTAATATCTTGTGGCAATGTCAATATGGAACCTTTCTGGTCACCCTGTTGATTAATAGAATTGATTGTCTGAGAAACTGTGTTGTTGTATTCACTATGTAAGATAAAAGGGAGATTGTGAAGGCAAGAGTCTTATTGTTAGTGAGATTTATAAAACTTGGGATTTGAGAATGATTAGAGTGTTAAAAGATTTATTAAGGATTATGACAAGGAATTATGGACATTAGAGGAATTTACACAATTAGTACTTAAGGAATTATAGGGGAAATCTCTACGCGACAAAATATTATTACGAGAGATTAATTAAGATACGATAAGAATTAAAGATTAGATAATAAGCATTGGTGGAAGAATAATAATACAAGGAGTAGTATTGCATGCAAGCCCATGCAACTAAGTAGTTAGAAATCAAGCAAACTAGTTAGCCATTGGAAGATGAATAGTACCTAGTTACTTGCTTTTTCAAAAAGGAGGAGACAAGTAGTACTAGTAGCCATACCTATGTTGTACCATGCTTGTACATACACAAATACATATCACCCAATCACTTAAACTCAATTATTCACTCAACACAAAAATCAAAACACAAAACCCCCCCCCTTGGAGAAAGAAACTCTCGGCCAAGAACAAAAAGGAAGAAGAAAATTTCTTCTTCCCCCTTTCCCATCACTCATAAATCATAACATAATTCCTAGGTCATCTACATCATCTAGACAAGGTATGTTAGCAATTTCACTCCATTTCATCCACCCAATTTCAAGTTACAAATTGTTAAAGTTTGGATGAATAGTAACCAAGTTTGTTCTTCCTTTAGATCTTGCATTATAAGTGTTGTAGGAGACCATCTAAGGTGTTGTTGAGTTATGAAAAGCTTATCCAAGGCCCCTAGGTGCTCAAGAAGGTATAAAATCACAAACCCTCTTGGTTATGTAGTATTTATGATATTTGGTAGTAGATCCATGTATTTATGAGCTAATCTTGGTTGTATATGTATTGGATAGCATGGATCTGAATTTTGATGTTGAGATTGTGACTTTTATGACTATGGATAGTATATATATCACCATGAGTGTTATGAACAATGATTTGAGTGTATTAAGTGTTGGTTGTATGGTGGAATTGTGGAAAATGGTTGATCTAAGTAGTATGTGCATGCCGAGTTTTTCCAGGAGCAATGACCTGCCTTGTAACACGGTTTTGAACACCCAAATGTTGTCCCCTGATGTCCTACCTTATATTGTTGGAAATATAATTGAATGTAGTTTCTGGAAATGTAAGGTTAATGGCTAGGTGATGTGTAGATATTAAGTTATGGCCGGAGGAGTGAATTGTGTTTCTGGACTATGGACTGTACTAAGTAACCCCATTGTGAGCCTTGTTTAAACCCCTAAAAATTTATGTGGGATCATGGAAATATTAGAGAAGCTAGGAAATACAGTGGTGAAGGCTACCCAAAAAGAATTGGATTAAAATACGAATTTTTGAATTTTATAAAAATGCTAGAGTAAATTTCGCGCAAGGGAAAAAGTCGTTAGTGGAGCATAATTCTAGGAGTAATGGTTATGGTTCGAATGTGGTAACTAAAATAAGTCGAATAAGTGACGAGCGTAATCGAGTGATGACATGGACCTATAGAGGGACTAGAGTGTCATAAGACGAAGTCATTAAGTTAATTTCGTACCCCCTAAAACCCCGTAATTAAAGAGATATTGTTAAGGTACTAACGAGCGGTTATTGCTTATGTATAGATCGTTCCACTCCGCACGCTCGACCACCCCAACCAAACCAAGGCAAGTTTACTTTTCAAAACTTATACATATACAAGGACTTTCACTGTTGTGTTTGTAGTTTTCAATTATATCAAATGCTATGTTTATCGAAGTGTTGATGTAATTAAGATTGTATAAGTACATATATGCTTGTACCCCTCGAACTTAGATTAAAATGTTTTCTTCGGACAACGACTCTAGCAATAGAGGTCGTAGCGGTCCGTATATATCTATTGACCGGGGAGCGGTATATTATTATATCGTATCTAGATTGCGAAAACCCGAAGGGTCATTCGGGAAGTATCATATACTCAAGTATTGTATTCATATCTTCGTAAATACTCGAAACCCTATCTTGGATTAAAAGTTTATTTTATTAAATAATTACTTTATTAATTATTAATATTAAATCTTAAAATATCATTTATTAATTGTTGTTCACTATTTTAAAAACAAAGCTAATCCAAGATACCTTTAGCACTTTCAAACTCGAACTTTTTCGAACTCAAAACATTTCCGAAAACCCCCGGTCAGGTTCTGCTTCTTGTATGATTTCAAGAATCATCGGCTGACTGATGTCGGACCTCAATTACTCTGTTTTCAATCAAAATCAAGTTTTTAAAAGAAAGAGAAAAAGGGACTCTGGCAGGTGTGGGGACCGTTGACGAACGATTCCCGGGATGTGTAAGCGGCCGTGAGCCAGGCGGTCCATCAATTATTATTCCGGCCCAGGTGTTGCCGAAGGATGATTACGGATGTAGTTTTCATCGAGGGTGATTACGGATGTAGTTTTCACCCGGGGATAGTTACGGATGTAGTTTCTATCCTTCTACCGGTAGAGAAGACCCGCTGATTATTGGACTCGGATGTGGCGACTGATCATCGTCAATCCCTGTCAGGTTTTATGTTTTCTTTAAGTCCCATTCCTCCACTTTGGAAAAAAAAAATGCTTTGACACTGCATCTTAGGCCTATGTGCCAGTTGCCGATAGTGTCCTATTTTGATGAGAAAGATGTTGACTTTATGCAGTAGCTAGAACTGCAAGGTTATTTTGAAAACAAGGGCACGTACTGGTGCACCTTTGAAATTTACCAATAATGACAAGTGATTTTATAACTGATCGATACAAACGAGTTTAATGACTGTTATACATATGAAATGTTATATTGCTTACCTTATACTTATATTCTTGCTGAGCTATAGTTGCTCACTCTTGCTTGTTTTCAAATTTTACAAACACAACAGCTAAGAGAAATGGCAAGAACCTGTCAGACTGTTCGAAAGCAGATGACTAGACCCCAGGCTGCAGTTGAGATTCCACCGGTAGGCCCCATTAGCCGAATTGGTTGGCAACTTTTGTTAGTACGTTTTATTTGTAAGTATGACCTGTGCAAGGCAGTGTACCGTAACAAACTTTCAAGCCCGCCAACTTCGCTTCATATCGAAGTGTTGCTGGTAGCATAAATGCTATTTAATTCGGTCTGTAATAACTCTAAAACTTTTACTTTTGCTTAATCAAGTGTATGACGTTTCTGAGACTCTAACCTGTGTGTGTGTGTGTGTGTGCAGTGTGAGTTTATTGTGGGGTCGATGGCTGTTTATTTATATTATGTGCACGAACAAGTATGCTATTAATGGAAAATGGACCGTGAGCGCCTAGATCTCCGACCCCGGATCTGGGGGCGTCACAGAAATGGTATTAGAGAGAAGGTTACAGTTCTCAGAAACGATAGTAATTTAGGAAAGCAACCATAATAATACGAATAATATAACACTAATAATAATCCCATTAATACCTAGAGCCCTCATCGAGTTCACAGTCGGGTTATCGGATATAGCCCTGACTTCTAAGGCCCGTGAGGGAACTACTCCTTAAACCCTCCTTTATGGTTAGTAACCTACCTTATTTCCCTTGTGTAGATGGAGGAGATACCAAACCCTGAGGCCTATGAGAGGGAGCATGATGAGGCACTGCTGAGAGAGACTGAGGACCCTGTTGAGGATACTGATGCTGACTCTGAGACCGACCCTGTGATTGAGCTGATAGAGGACACTGAGGAGGAGGATCCCGATGAGGAGCCCTTTGTTGAGCCTGAGCCTGTTACCCCCTCCCCTGTGGCCACTGATGAGGAGAGTGTGCGATCCGGTGAGGACCGTGTTGTGTCACCCCCACCCTCTCCACAGTCATTGAGCCCCACTTCTTCAGATGATGACTCCGAGGAGGATACTTCTAGTGAGGTGGAGCGTGACCCTACCCCTGCTCCTGCTCCTGCCCCTGTTATACCACCCCCACCACTGGACCTACCCCCGGTGTCGGGCGCTGAGCACGCCTATGTCGTGCAGTTCATGACCCGAGACTTACTTTCTGCCGAGGCCAGACTTAATGAGGTGAGGCGAGCCCTAGTGGAGGAGCGCGAGGCGCGACTGAGGATTCAGGCTGAGATGAGGACTACTATTGCTAGGTTGACTAGAGCTCGACTCCACAGGATTGAGAGGAGGAGTCGCGAGAGGATTCTTGGACTAGGGATCCGCGGGGGCGGAGTGATCCAGGCTAGGGATGTTAGGCGTGTTGTGCGTCGTGCATTTGCTCGAGTAAGGACCTTGCTCCGTCGCGGTGCGGCCCCGTGATGTGTTACTGATAGCTCAGTCCCCTAGGTTCAGATGACATTAGTGTGTCGATTTTGCGGGATAGTTGACTTGTGCAGTGGCGTCCTTTCTGACCAGTGGATGAGTAGACTGACCTACAGATATGTAGATGTGACTTCAGATAGTATGTACGGATGTAGCCATACTTTTGTGTAGCCCTGACTATTCGGATGATGTACTTATATTTGTTCCACTTTTGCTAGACTTTGACATCGGAACTATGTATTTGGCTCTAACATCCAAACTTTGTGACAACCCTTGTACCGTACTTATTTAGTTTCAGTTTCCTTGATATTGTCTCAACTGCTTTACTTTCCGATACCATGCTATACTGTTTTGATATACAACTGTGATTATACAATTGCTACAAGCCACAAATACAATCATGCTATTTCAAATTTACGATATGCGATTTTAAAAAAAATTGTTCTCTACATTTTCAGAAAAATGTTCCTACGATTTTTTAAATAAATTTTTCAAAAAAAAGAGGGGTTTTAGTTTATTTAAAATTCTAAAAATATTTCTACAGATTACGAAGTTTTGAAATTTTGGAAATCCCTACAAATGTTTCCGAACCACGTAACGACTTTCCCTAAAAAGGTTTTACAGTTTATCGCCATCATAAGGGCACTGCGAGTTTCAAAATTTTAACCCTGCATAAGGAGGAACAATACGTTCCTGACTTCTCTAAATACGGTCAAATAATTTGAAAACCCTAACCCATTTTTGTCTTATTATCAGAATCATGCCACCCAGAAGAATGAACACCCGAGCTCACCCGGCCAACTCTGAAGGCCAGGGTAGCCATCATGGGTCGGGAGGCCACCAAAACCGAGAGAGAGAGGATCAGAACCTGAGCGAGGATGAAGGTAGTGACTATAACTTGTTTGATAACTCTGAGTATGATGAAGAGGAAGCTGAAGATGATACCCTAGAGGTGGAAAACCCAAGGAGAGACCCTATGGAGCGATTCATGGACCTACTCAGGCAGAACTTGGACCGTCCCCCGGTTCAGCCACCACCCAACAATGCGAATGCCAATGCCTTTCGAAATTTCAAATCCCTGAAACCCCCAGAGTTTAAGGGAACTGCAGACCCGGTCGAGGCAAGAGCCTGGCTGAAAGAAATTGAAAAATCTTTTGAGATACTAGGAGTCGCTGAAGAGCAGAAAACTGTTTTCGCCACCTATCTGCTGAAGGGTGAGGCAAACTACTGGTGGGAAGCTAAAAAGAATTTGGAGGGAAGAGGTGTGGTGACCTGGGAGAGGTTTAGCGAGTTGTTCTTGGAAAAGTATTTCCCTAGGTTCATGGAAACACAAATGGAGCTGAAATTTTTAGAACTAAAGCAAGGCAACATGACGGTGGCCGAGTATGAGGCAAGATTTACTGAGCTGTCAAGGTTTGTGTCGGAATATGTGAACTCTGAGGTGAAGAGGGCCCGAAGGTTTCAATTGGGGCTAAAGCAATGGATTCAGAATCGTGTGGTGGTTCTTAAGCTGACAAACTATGCCACCCTAGTACAGAAAGCATCGATTGTTGAGGCTGGGGGTGAACAGATGCAGAAGGAGAGGGAAGGAAAGAAGAGGAAGTTTGACAGTCGAAAGGGAAACTCTGCGGGAGGGAGCTTTCCGAGCAAATTTAAGCGAGGAACAATGTCCCAACCCAGCGGAAACTTTGGGACCAAGAGAGCTGAAAGTTGGAGTGTGGGCCAGAGCGGCCGACCACAGGGATCATCGTACTCTACCCCACCCCGAGCCCCACTCCCGGAATGCAATAAATGTGGAAGGAAACATGCGGGCGTGTGTAACCTGCAAGATGTGAAGTGCTTCAAGTGTGGGCTGACGGGACATTATGCTAACACCTGTCGAGGGACTAGTAACAACACCAGTGCCGGAGGTAATTGCTTCAAGTGTGGGAAACCAGGGCACCGAATGAGGGAATGTATGTCCTCTGGGCCAGCTGCATCAAGAGTGAGTGGAACTGCTTCTAACAGGGCCCCTACTGCAAGAACTTTTAACATGACTGTGCAAGATGCCGTGAGGAACACGGATGTGATCGCAGGTACCCTACTACTCAACTCAGTTAATGCGAATGTTTTATTTGATTCGGGGGCTACCAAGTCTTTCATATCTCTAGATTTTGTATGTCAGTTAGGCCTTAAGACTGAACCACTGAGAGACAGACTGCAAGTAGAGATAGCTAATCATGAAATTATTCCTGTTAACCAAGTATGTCCAAGTTGCGACCTAGAAATAGAAGGGCGACACTTTCGGGTAGATCTAATACCTTTTAAATTAGGAGAGTTTGACGTGATAATAGGTATGGATTGGTTGACAACCCATGGATCTCAGATTGATTGTGTGAAGAAGAAAGTGAGTTTAAGACTGCCAGGGGATGAGGAAGTAGTGTTTAGTGGAAAACGACAAACCCAAAAGTTCCTGACTATGATTCAAGCTAAAAAGCTGTTACGTAAAGGATGCGAAGCCTATTTATCCTATGTAAAGGATACCAAGAAGGAAGCGCCAAACCTACAGGAAATCCCAGTCGTTAATGAGTTCGCGGACGTATTTCCGGATGATCTTCCAGGACTACCACCTGATAGAGACATCGAGTTCGCTATAGATTCAGTTCCGGGCACGGCCCCAATTTTAAAGGCCCCATATAGGCTAGCCCCAGTGGAAATGAAAGAATTGGCCACCCAATTGCAGGAGCTGTTGGATAAAGGAATGATAAGACCTAGTGTGTCACCGTGGGGAGCCCCGGTGCTATTCGTGAAAAAGAAGGATGGTAGTATGAGATTATGCATAGACTACAGGGAGTTGAATAAGGTGACCATAAAGAATAAGTATCCTTTGCCTAGAATAGATGACCTGTTCGACCAACTAAAGGACGCGGTTTATTTTTCCAAGATCGATTTGAGAACCGGGTACCACCAGTTAATGATTAAGCCAGAAGATATACCAAAGACGGCCTTTCGCACCCGGTACGGACACTATGAGTTTTTAGTAATGTCATTTGGGTTAACGAATGCACCCGCAGCTTTCATGGACTTAATGAATCGAGTCTTCAAGAAGTACCTGGACAAGTGTGTTATAGTCTTCATCGATAACATCTTGATTTATTCCAAGACGAAAGAGGAACATGCAGAGCACTTGAGGATTGTATTGGGAGCATTAAGAGAAGAAAAGTTGTACGCTAAGTTCTCGAAGTGTGAATTTTGGTTGAAGGAAGTTCAGTTTTTGGGGCATGTGATTAGTGAACAAGGCATTCTAGTGGACCCAGCCAAAATAGAGGCTGTATCAAATTGGGAGAGACCAACCACTCCGACAGAGGTGAGAAGTTTCATAGGATTGGCTGGCTACTGTAGGAGATTTATCCAAGACTTTGCCAAGATAGCAGCCCCTTTGACCCGGCTAACTCGCAAGACCGAGAAGTTTGTGTGGACTGAGAAATGCGAAGAGAGCTTTCAAGAGTTGAAAAAGAGGTTGGTGACAGCACCAGTACTAGCCCTACCCGATGATAAGGGAGATTTTGTGATTTATAGCGACGCATCCCATAAAGGTTTAGGGTGCGTGCTTATGCAGCACGGTAAGGTGATTGCGTATGCGTCCAGACAACTTAAGGAATATGAGATAAGATACCCCACCCATGATTTGGAGTTAGCAGCGATAGTTTTCGCCCTGAAGATCTGGAGACATTACCTTTACGGAGAAAGGTGTGAAATCTACACGGATCACAAGAGCTTAAAGTACATATTCACTCAGAAAGAGTTAAACATGAGGCAGAGGAGATGGTTAGAGCTAATCAAGGATTATGATTGTGAGATTCATTATCACCCAGGGAAGGCCAACGTGGTGGCCGATGCACTTAGCCGAAAGGAGAAGCTTAAGATGATAACGTCAGTGGACGAATTGATCAAGGACCTTGAGAAACTGGAGATTGAGGTGAGGTTACCAGGAATTGGACAAGAGAGTCTAATGGAAATAAGAGTCCAACCACCGCTATTGGAAAAGATTAAGTTATGCCAGGAAAAGAAGATAGAAGAAGAAAAGAATTCGATGGAGAAAATTTTGACTGGCGAGGAAATTAGGTGCGAGAAGGACGGGAATGGAATTATGAGGTACGCATCTAGGATATGGATCCCGAACGTTCAAGAATTAAAAGACGAGATTTTGCAAGAGGCTCATAGTTCAAGGTATTCGATTCACCCTGGAGGCACCAAGATGTATAAGGATTTGAAAGAGTATTATTGGTGGCCAAATATGAAGAAGGACGTAGCAGAGTGGGTAAGTAAATGCTTGACATGTCAAAGAGTGAAGGCCGAACACCAGAGGCCCAGTGGATTGTTGCAACCCTTAGAAATACCCGAGTGGAAGTGGGAACAAATTGCGATGGACTTTGTGGTCGGATTACCAAGGACCAAGACTAATCATGATGCCATTTGGGTAATTATCGATAGATTGACCAAGTCAGCACATTTTCTCCCAATCAACGAGAGATACACTGTCGACAAGCTGGTGGATATCTACTTAAAGGAGATTGTGATTAGACATGGGGTTCCTGTGAGCATTGTATCAGATAGAGACCCAAGATTCAACTCCAGGTTCTGGAGGAGTTTTCAGGATTGTGTGGGGACTAAGTTAAACATGAGTACTACATACCATCCCCAAACAGACGGACAGAGTGAGAGAACCATCCAGACCATCGAGGACATGTTGAGAGTATGTGCCATAGATTTCAAGGGAAGTTGGGACGACCACTTGCCATTGATCGAATTTTCCTACAACAACAGCTACCATGCGAGTATAGGCATGCCCCCATATGAAGCTTTGTACGGACGAAGATGTCGGTCTCCCTTGTGTTGGGAAGAGGTAGGAGAGCGGAAGATTTTAGGGCCTGAACTGGTCCAACAGACAAGAGAAACTATCGAACTCATAAGAGGACGGCTGGTAGCGGCCCAAGACAGACAGAAGAAGTATAAAGAATATGAGGTAGGAGAGTTTGTGATGTTAAAAGTATCACCGTGGAAGGGATTGATGAGATTTGGTAAGAAGGGGAAACTAAGCCCGAGATTTATTGGACCTTTTGAGATCTTGAAACGAGTTGGAAAGTTAGCCTATGAATTGGCTTTACCTCCGAGCTTACAGCAAGTACATAATATGTTCCATGTGTCCATGCTACGACCCTATCATACCGACTTCCGACATGTGATAGAACATGATCAAGTGGATCTGCAACCAGACTTAACATATGTGGAGCAACCTGTAGAAATTATGGATAGAAAAGAACAGGTGCTGAGGAACAAGGTTGTCAAACTAGTGAGAGTCTTGTGGAGGAACCAGAATGTCGAAGAATCAACATGGGAACTAGAAAGCGCAATGCGTGAAAAGCACCCCCAACTGTTTTCAACCTGATTCCGGGACGGAATCCTTTTAAGGAGGGGAGGCTGTAAGAACCCTAATTTTTGGTAATATTTTATTTTATTTAATATCTTGTGGCAATGTCAATATGGAACCTTTCTGGTCACCCTGTTGATTAATAGAATTGATTGTCTGAGAAACTGTGTTGTTGTATTCACTATGTAAGATAAAAAGGGAGATTGTGAAGGCAAGAGTCTTATTGTTAGTGAGATTTATAAAACTTGGGATTTGAGAATGATTAGAGTGTTAAAAGATTTATTAAGGATTATGACAAGGAATTATGGACATTAGAGGAATTTACACAATTAGTACTTAAGGAATTATAGGGGAAATCTCTACGCGACAAAATATTATTATGAGAGATTAATTAAGATACGATACGAATTAAAGATTAGATAATAAGCATTGGTGGAAGAATAATAATACAAGGAGTAGTATTGCATGCAAGCCCATGCAACCAAGTAGTTAGAAATCAAGCAAACTAGTTAGCCATTGGAAGATGAATAGTACCTAGTTACTTGCTTTTTCAAAAAGGAGGAGACAAGTAGTACTAGTAGCCATACCTATGTTGTACCATGCTTGTACATACACAAATACATATCACCCAATCACTTAAACTCAATTATTCACTCAACACAAAAATCAAAACACAAAACACACCCCCCCTTGGAGCAAGAAACTCTCGGCCAAGAACAAAAAGGAAGAAGAAAATTTCTTCTTCCCCCTTTCCCATCACTCATAAATCATAACATAATTCCTAGGTCATCTACATCATCTAGACAAGGTATGTTAGCAATTTCACTCCATTTCATCCACCCAATTTCAAGTTACAAATTGTTAAAGTTTGGATGAATAGTAACCAAGTTTGTTCTTCCTTTAGATCTTGCATTATAAGTGTTGTAGGAGACCATCTAAGGTGTTGTTGAGTTGTGAAAAGCTTATCCAAGGCCCCTAGGTGCTCAAGAAGGTATACAATCACAAACCCTCTTGGTTATGTAGTATTTATGATATTTGGTAGTAGATCCATGTATTTATGAGCTAATCTTGGTTGTATATGTATTGGATAGCATGGATCTTGAATTTTGATGTTGAGATTGTGAATTTTATGACTATGGATAGTATATATATCACCATGAGTGTTATGAACCATGATTTGAGTGTATTAAGTGTTGGTTGTATGGTGGAATTGTGGAAAATGGTTGATCTAAGTAGTATGTGCATGCTGAGTTTTTCCAGGAGCAATGACTTGCCTTGTAACACGGTTTTGAACACCCAAATGTTGTCCCCTGATGTCCTACCTTATATTGTTGGAAAGATAATTGAATGTAGTTTCTGGAAATGTAAGGTTCATGGCTAGGTGATGTGTTGATATTAAGTTATGGCCGGAGGAGTGAATTGTGTTTCTGGACTATGGACTGCACTAAGTAACCCCCTTGTGAGCCTTGTTTAAACCCCTAAAAATTTATGTGGGATCATGGAAAAATTAGAGAAGCTAGGAAATACAGTGGTGAAGGCTACCCAAAAAGAATTGGATTAAAATACGAATTTTTGAATTTTATAAAAATGATAGAGTAAATTTCGCGCAAGGGAAAAAGTCGTTAGTGGAGCATAATTCTAGGAGTAATGGTTATGGTTCGAATGTGGTAACTAAAATAAGTCGAATAAGTGACGAGCGTAATCGAGTGATGACATGGACCTATAGAGGGGCTAGAGTGTCATAAGACGAAGTCATTAAGTTAATTTCGTACCCCCTAAAACCCCGTAATTAAAGAGATATTGTTAAGGTACTAACGAGCGGTTATTGCTTATGTATAGATCGTTCCACTCCGCACGCTCGACCATCCCAACCAAACCAAGGCAAGTTTACTTTTCAAAACTTATACATATACAAGGACTTTCACTGTTGTGTTTGTAGTTTTCAATTATATCAAATGCTATGTTTATCGGAGTGTTGATGTAATTAAGATTGTATAAGTACATATATGCTTGTACCCCTCGAACTTAGATTAAAATGTTTTCTTCGGACAACGACTCTAGCAATAGAGGTCGTAGCGGTCCGTATATATCTATTGACCGGGGAGCGGTATATTATTATATCGTATCTAGATTTCGAAAACCCGAAGGGTCATTCGGGAAGTATCATATACTCAAGTATTGTATTCATATCTTCGTAAATACTCGAAACCCTATCTTGGATTAAAAGTTTATTTTATTAAATAATTACTTTATTAATTATTAATATTAAATCTTAAAATATCATTTATTAATTGTTGTTCACTATTTTAAAAACAAAGCTAATCCAAGATACCTTTAGCACTTTCAAACTCGAACTTTTTCGAACTCAAAACATTTCCGAAAACCCTCGGTCAGGTTCTGCTTCTTGTATGATTTCAAGAATCATCGGCCGACTGATGTCGGACCTCAATTACTCTGTTTTCAATCAAAATCAAGTTTTTAAAAGAAAGAGAAAAAGGGACTCTGGCAGGTGTGGGGACCGTTGACGAACGATTCCCGGGATGTGTAAGCGGCCGTGAGCCAGGCGGTCCATCAATTATTATTCCGGCCCAGGTGTTGCCGAAGGATGATTACGGATGTAGTTTTCATCGAGGGTGATTACGGATGTAGTTTTCACCCGGGGATAGTTACGGATGTAGTTTCTATCCTTCTACCGGTAGAGAAGACCCGCTGATTATTGGACTCGGATGTGGCGACTGATCATCGTCAATCCCTGTCAGGTTTTATGTTTTCTTTAAGTCCCATTCCTCCACTTTGGAAAAAAAAAATGCTTTGACACTGCATCTTAGGCCTATGTGCCAGTTGCCGATAGTGTCCTATTTTGATGAGAAAGATGTTGACTTTATGCAGTAGCTAGAACTGCAAGGTTATTTTGAAAACAAGGGCACGTACTGGTGCACCTTTGAAATTTACCAATAATGACAAGTGATTTTATAACTGATCGATACAAACGAGTTTAATGACTGTTATACATATGAAATGTTATATTGCTTACCTTATGCTTATATTCTTGCTGAGCTATAGTTGCTCACTCTTGCTTGTTTTCAAATTTTACAAACACAACAGCTAAGAGAAATGGCAAGAACCTGTCAGACTGTTCGAAAGCAGGTGACTAGACCCCAGGCTGCAGTTGAGATTCCACCGGTAGGCCCCATTAGCCGGATTGGTTGGCAACTTTTGTTAGTACGTTTTATTTATAAGTATGACCTGTGCAAGGCAGTGTACCGTAACAAACTTTCAAGCCACCAACTTCGCTTCATATCGAAGTGTTGCTGGTAGCATAAGCTATTTAATTCGGTCTGTAATAACTCTAAAACTTTTACTTTTGCTTAATCAAGTGTATGACGTTTCTGAGACTCTAACCTGTGTGTGTGTGTGTGTGTGTGTGCGGTGTGAGTTTATTGTGGGGTCGATGGCTGTTTATTTATATTATGTGCAAGAACAAGTATGTTATTAATGGAAAATGGACCGTGAGCGCCTAGATCTCCGACCCCGGATCTGGGGGCGTCACAATGGTTGCATGTTCTTTTAGGGGATAAGATAACATTTTTGGTGGATAAATGGAATCGAGAAATTGTGATTAGATCAACAATATTTCATTTATAGCTCTAAAGAATATATTTAAGGGAGTGAATGGAAATATTAAGAACTGGGTTCAAAAGTTTTTATCTAAAATTTCAAATTTAAAGTAAATATGGATAGTGCTTTCACAATTATCATAGTTAAAAAACAACCTTAATATTGAATAATATCGTTAAAAGGCTGATAGAGTCATTTATGGGAATTTACATAAGATCTGGCCTAATTTGAGGCTAGGTTCTGTGGCAATACAATTGGGATCTAGTCAATAATAACCAGAGCCAACAGAGGTTTAATGTTAAAATTAAGGTGCTAAATTTCCATAAAGGAGGATTAATTATATATAAAAAATATATGAAAGAGAGGAAGTTGATTACATAACTTATGAGTTGATTATGTAGGGATAAATTTTAAATAATTTTCCATAAATTAAAGGATGAATCTATAGTACAATAAACAACAATATTAGTAGGAAAGATTAATAATGGGAGGATTGTTAGGATTAGGATTAGCCCTAATTAAGGAGGGATTGATGATAGAGTAACTATTAAGGAGGTAAAGGTTTAAAATGTATTACTATTAATCAGCCCTAATAAAGTATAGATTGATGATAGGTTTACTATCTAAGCTTAATTCAGTTTAATTTTTCATTAATTTAGGAAGTTAGTTATGATGTCAATTATCCAAGATTTTAGTGTTTAGGAAATATATAAATAGACCCATAGGCTAATATAGTTATCCCATTCCCATAGTTTTTGATTTTATAATAAACTCTGTTTTAGTCATCATGGCAAATGCAGAAAACAATCATTCAGGAACCCTTAAGCTGCAACTTCATGAGTTAGATGTAATCTCAAACCCATTTTTAGCATTAGAGCAGGAAATAGCTGATATCCCTAAGGTTATTTATGGTCGAATGTTATCTGGGAAGCCAGTGAACAAAGTAGGTCTAAAGAATCTGTTCGAATCTTTATGGCAGAACAAAACGGGTGTAAAGATTGAGGATTTCACTGAAGGTATCTTTACAATCTACTTTGAATCCGAAACAATTAAGAGGAGGATCCTGAGAGGGCAGTCTTGGCAGTTTGTAGGGAGTTACTTAGTCTTGATCGAGGCGGATGCGATGGCTCAAGTAACTGATGAACTTTTCCAACAAATCCCGTTTTGGGTTCAAGTTAAAGGGATACCCCTTTAACTTTTTTGTAAACAGGCTATGATCAAGTTGAATTCCATGATAAAGATGGATAAGGAGGGGATTAAGGAATAAAAGAACAGATGGATGGTTAAGATGGTCATTTTTTGTAGTTAAGTTTGGTTGAAGTAATGTAAAACAGGAGTTTGTCTTCGGTTATGTCTTGGTTTAAAAGGTTGTAACTTGTTTTGGTTTTGGCTATGAATTATGCTATTGCAATAATAAATCTTTTCTGAATAAGAGATCAGTGTAAATCATAATGTTAGCACAAGTCGACTAATAATTTATTTTAAAGAAGCATATGTTTTTTGGGGATTAAAGTCAATGACACAATTTATGAATAAGATGGAAAAGCTTAATGGGCACAAAATATACAGTTTAGGAAATGAGGTGCCATTTGTATCAACTCAAAATCAAATCATTAAAACAAATATTTCTACTCATGGCAATAGGAAGGTATTAAAGTTTACAAATAACGGTTCTTGATGCTTTATGGTTAAAATATTTTGTATCTTAGAGTTAAAGAATCTATATACCCCTTTGTTTGCTCATTTGTTAAAGAAATTTAGTTAATTAGTTATTTAGTCTATCTAACCAAAGGTATTCCCTTTGGTTGAGACTTTAGAATAGGATTGAGTTTCTTTGGAACTCTAATTAAGGGTGTATTAATTAGATTTTGACATTTGTTTGATTTTATTTTTTGGTTTGCGTTTATGCTAGGTGGATGGAGAATGGACGAAGTCCCAGTTCTTGGAAGCAAGGTTGCTGAAGAACGAGCTTTATGTAGTGTTGAGCTCACGTTGTTTTGGGCACTATTTTGTTGATTTTTTAATGCATGTTCTTTGTCCCTTTCAGGTGATTTTCTTTTCGGACTTAAAGGTTCTATTGTCTAAATATTCGGGGGCAACAAGCGTGCCTTTCGGTTAGATAATAAACTTTTTGAAAGAAAGAAATCCCTTTTCACGAATATTGTATTCGATACATTTCATCTATGAAATAGATACTCCTGACAAAAAAAAAAGGATTACAAGCTGTGCGGGTTAAAAAGCATTTCTATGGAACCCGTTCAAAAGAGTTAGCAGCCACGTGAATTGTTTACCGATTGAATTGTTGACCGGTTTACTTTAACAAGTGAATTACAATTTGTAATGATTCACGTAACTTGATTTTAAAAAAAGTAAAAGTTAAGCACCTAGGCTGTCGGTTGCAGCTTCACTCGCCTGACAGCGAGTGGTTCGCACACACCAGAAAAACTTCAGCAAAGCAGAGCCCGAGTGTCTTCACTCCCCTGTCCGAGACTGGTTTTCAGCATGGCAGCTAATGTATTATTTATTTTATAAAAGTAAACAAGAGAGGTAGCAGAGTGAAAGTTGGCTGCGGGGTTGGTAAATGCTATTTTTCAGTCCTGTTTTGTTGCTTTCGGCCGAATTCTTTAGTGCTAAACGTGGGCTTATTTCTCCTATAAATAGGAAGTGATTTGCATAGAATAAAAATATCCCTCAACTGAGTTTTCTCTTTAATTCAGTTGTATTCTCTCTAGCTTCTTTGTATTTTTAGTTTCATTTTATACACTTTAATTTTCTGCAAGTTCTATTTTGGTGGAAGATTGTAAGGGGATTATTTTGGAATGCTCTTCTATTTCGTTGGAAGCTATTTCGATTTTATTTTCTAAACTCTTATTTTACGGGGATTACTTGGAGTACTCCTCTCTATTTCGTTGGAAGCTAGTTCAGTTCTATTTTCTAAACTCTTGTATTTCATATTTTATTCATGCAATTTTATACCATGTTTTCATTTAATCCCATAATGACGATTCGTTCGATTATGAACTAATCGACGTCATGGGATTCTAATGGATTTATTTACGTAATTTAGAAATTCGATGCCTTAATAATTTTTATTATGATAAAAATTCAGATTGCCTAATATGGTTGCGCTTAATTTATTAGATGCGTAGCTAACGTCTAAATTATTAATTCCTAATGAATGCGAAAGTGGATTTAGGAATTTAGAATTTGCCATGTTAGCATAGGTTCGTAATTGTTATGTACATTTACGATAAGTGGTAGGGTTTTGGATCACATCGCCCTATGTAGCCATAATAAAGGAATTTATTTGTAAACCAATTATGTTTTCAAATCTTATAGACATATAGGGTCTAAACATAAACGGTGTCCACACAACTTCTATCTTTTTCAGTGGATGTTCGTGTGGTTTGATATAAGTTAAGGTTGAAAGGCGCTTATGTTAGTTTCGTGTTCCTGGCTAGCTTTCGTAATTATCAAATAACTTTGAATTAAGGCATCAATTCTAAATGAAATAAGTAATGAAATTAGAATCCCATGTTTTTCTCACATATAAAATCTCGTTTAATTAAATCAAGTAGTTTGAATTATTTAGTATTATTATTTTGATAAATCAATTAGAATAATAAAACAAAACTCCCTTGTTATATTTATTCAAGCAGTTTGTTGTTTAATCATACGTCGTTGCATAAGCACTATTTCTGAACAAACACCAAGTCTTCGTGGGATCGATCTTATTATATTACTTGTGACCACGTACGCTTGCGTAGTTAGTTTTCGAACCAACAAGCTAATGGGAAAGACAATCAAAGAGTTCAAGGAAAAGACAAATAAGAGTGTAAGAGATTGGATGGCTGTAATAATAAGGAATGGAAAAGTGTTAAATATATCCAACAGCCATCCTAGATTTGTTGAAGCAAAAAGAGAGGAGACCTCCAAACTTCTAAGGGAAGCTCATCCAAGTGAAGAAAATCAATATGAAAACTCAGAGGAGAAGCAAGCCAGGTTGGCTCAGGAGTTAATGGATGAGGTAGAGGATGAAATGAGGGAACCTGAGGAAGTCCCCAAATCCAAAACTAAAAGGAGAGTGAAATCCAAGGCAAGGAGGTCTGTCTCTCCAGAAATTGTAAGAAGAGAAACTGTTGGCTCATCAAAATCTTTTTCTGCACAAGTATTCGACCTAGCTGTGAATTTCCATGGTGACCCTATAATCCCTAAAGAGGAACCAATGAATCTTGACTCCATTGAGGTTCCTTCATTCTTGCTGAAGCCTCAACAGAAGCCTAAACAGAAGAAAAGGATACCAAGGAAGCAACCTTCAAAGGAACCAATTCAAGTTGCTAGGGTACCTGCTATTGTCAAGCAGCCAATCTTGGAAAACAAGGATGATTTTATCTATCAGGCAGATATTAAAGAATACTCTGGCATGAATCTGTATCTGGATGAATTGTCAGTAGTAAGAGGAATTGACAAATATAAACATTTGCATGCGAGATTGGTCTTTGTATACAAGGGAGGAAAGGAAAGGACATGGCCACTACAGAGGGTTCTTGGAGAAAATTATCTGACCTTAACCAAAGTGTTCTCTGCAATCAAGAGATACACAGGGTTCTCCAAGATAGCAAAAAGGGAGATACTGGACAGAATATAACAGATAAGGAGAGAATGAAACTCACCATCAAGACTATCAAGGAAAATGAAGATCCCATACAATGGACAGAAAATCCACCTTCAACCCTTCTGGATGTTGGAGTTCAAGGATGAAGATAGTAACAGGAGATTCTTCAGGTTAAAAGACCAACTATCAAAGGCTAGCTCTCAATACCTGAGATAGTTACAAAAAAAGCTAAATCCAAAAGTTGTTGAAGAAGATGCCTTCTATAGGCAACTCCAAATGCAGATTGAGTCCAACTCTGCTAAAGAAGGAAAATCTAGGGTGATGCCAACCAGAGAGAAGAAACAGTATTAATATGCTCAGTCTAGAGGAGCACTTCTCTGTAAATTTCTCAAACCTTCTGTTTTTAATTTTTGTAGCTTAATACAATTTTTGCATAGTTCTATATATATCCTTAGGAATGTTTTGTTATCATCAAGGTCCTAAATTTATGCTTTATTGTCATCAAGTATAAATTGGGGGAGATTGTTAGGAATATGTTGTACTTGATGATAACTTCACAATCAAAATTGTATAAGTCATGGTTTGTAACTGTCAACGGATGAGACATTATAACTCTATCCGTTGATAGGTAGCTCATCAACGGATGAGGTTTTGTAGCATACTGCAATATCTCTATTTATCAGTTGATAGTGTTTTTATTCAGAGTCATGTTGACCATCAACGGATAGGCAGAATAGGGTAGCCAATTGTAAATAAGCTATGCTATGTAATTCTGTCTAAGTGAAAGTGTATCAACAGATGAGAACAGGACTCTATCAACGGATACAACTCAAATCTACAATATCAACGGATACAGCTCAAACTACCATCAACGGATGACAATGTACAACATCAACAGATAATCATTGACACTTTCTTCTATGCTAGCTGGGAATTAGCAGTTGATAAGGACAAGTTTGACTGATAGATCACATGGGTTGATAGTAGGTATAAAAAGCAGTATGGCAGCCATACTTTGGTAACACAGAAGAAAGAAGCATTCCATTTACACAGTACATACAAGAAAGGTGCAGGGGACATATCTGTTCACAAGGACAACCTTTCGGCTACATGTGGATTTGGAGTGGAGTAGCAAGTCAACTTGAATTAGATTAATTTTATCTTATTCCTGTAGTACTTGTAAACTTGGGATATATAACTAAGTGTAGTAACTCTTTAGAAACTAAGAAAATAGATACATTTGCTTAGGGTTTTATTGAATATTCTTAGAAGCAAAGAGTTGTAAAACATAAGCTGTGTACATTTGTATCACAGAGTTTTCTTCGAATAAAAGTCTCGGGTGGTACATTTAACCACCTGATTTTTTATGTGTTTGTGAATCATTTCTCATTCAGCAATTATCTCCTTACAGATTTCTGTGGTTCTTATCAGAAATTTATAAATATCAAGAATTGTATTCAACCCCCCCTTCTACAATCATACAAGTGTGTAATCTGGGAATAACACTAACAAGTAAACATACCATGTCCACATTCAATCCGGAAACCAAGAACCCTATTGTACCAAGAGATAGCCTCTTCTACTTCTTCTCTACATTCAGAGTCCTCTTTGCTCTTTTCTTCACATGCTGAGAGAACTTTACAATAAATGAAGTAGAAGTAAGGCAAACATGAATCGAGTAGTAATATCATATACATAAACAAACTGGTATAAGGGCAGATAAGCATATCATGATGAAAACAAATTTATATCAGAAGTACATTGTTTCCAGTTCACAGATTACTGAAATTAATTTATTTTTAATGGAAATAGCACAAAGAAACAGCAGCATAATGCATATATTAGCTGGAGAATATAACATGTAGCTAAGGTGAAATCCTAGTCCTAGAGACAAAGTTCGGAACACGAATTCAAAGAAGTGTTGAAAATACATGTATGTTATATTGCATCTCTTGTCACTGGAGTCTAGAGGTCAAGGTTTTTTCCTGGAATTTTCTATTCACAAGTCATGATACATTAAAAATATTGCTTTAAGTTATCCGACCTCACGGACATTTAACTATTAAATTTCAAATAATATGCAAAAGGCGGTATAGGGAACGGTAGTTTTAGTGAACAGCATCAAGGACAAACTCCACCAAGTAAAATACCTTTAGATTGTTGAGATATTATCTCGGCATACTCATCTACCACTCTTTTCAGTTCATCTACTCTTGCTTTAGTAGCAGCGACTGAATCCATCATCGCCATCCGCTTTGCCTCTTTTACGTGTCTTTACTGTAAGTCAAGTATAAAGAAGAAGTTAATAAAACACAATTCCTCCTTTAATGAATACTCGTGTATTTAAGTTAGTAGTAATCATTACTCCGTTAATTACCTTGCAACTAACTAATAGGTAATTTAACTGGCAAGACACATTGTGACTAAAAACAACAGCAAGCAAACATGAGCCGAACGAAGTAATAAACGATGACTAAGGTGTAATAACCCGTACATTTTGGATGCATATAGCTTCCAAGTATTATGGCTTCCACTATCTATGCATTATGAAGTTTACCCACCATAATTTAGTATAGCTTGGCCTTTCATCTTTGTCAATTGCATGGTCTATTTGAGGATAAGATTGCTCAAACTTTTACTTGTATTTAAAATCCAACCAAATATATTAGGAACAAATTTTTTAGAGGTCCTAAAGGATAAAACCTTGATATACACCAATTATGAAAATCAATGAATACTTCTTTATTGCGCATGCGCTAAAACTCAATGTCTATTTTGAAGCCCGCCTCCAAACCTCCTAATCTTTGCATTAACTCTTACACCGAATCCAATTTTGACTTTATGTTTTCCTTTTCTTTTTTCTCTTCTCCACATACATCAATTAGTAATATCTTACAAAATATAAACATGTGTACACCAATATAGCAAGGAAATGTATTATAGTGTAATAGAGAAGGCAAGAAAAAGGTAAAACAAATAGAAGACGATGCAATTTCTCAATTCAAACCACCGAGTAGGACACTTGATATTAAACACAATGCGATGAAATTACATACAACTTTCTAGTATTATTCAAGGCAAATGAAAATGAAGAAATTGAAGCAGTAGTTTCTGTTGATACCCATCCAATATGACAGGAATGCAAGAGCCGTGTGCCCCGTGTTTTTGCATCCGACGACAACAGCTTTAAACTTGTTAGGACATGACTGTTATCAAGATTTTGCTACTTAGCTGTTCTGCAGCTGCAAATGTAGCTGCTACACTCTATTTCAACTATCATCCACGAAGGCTGCAAATCGAAGTTGCACAATCATTAGCACGAGCATGTTTAAAATCTCAAATTAAAATTAGAAAAAAAAGAGTAGATTTAGTGTTTGTACTGGTACTTTTTTGAACCACTTTTTTGCTTGTTAAATAAATTGATAGTTTTCTAATATGGTTTACTATTTTTTATATGCAGGTCAATGGAGGTTGTCAAATTTTGTGAGGTATAAGCCTGTGTTTAGGAATGATCAATATTCTTACCAAAATTCACCTTTTCATGAGTAAAAGATGATATATGCTTTTCGAGTGCAGTTCATGATCATCGGCCCAATTTTTTTCCAGCCAACTTAACAACTTTCTCAACTAAATTAATTACTACTTAAAAGGAACTTATTTGTAATCACTGGAAAATTCTACAATTGTAATGTCAGCGATATAAGATTTAAATAGAATTTATCCAGAAATATACATTAACATCACAATAACAAATTGACCTTCCATAGTTTTTTATCCTCTTTAACTTAGGTTCTTCTTGATGACATAAACATTGTCACACAATTTAACAATGGAAAGTAAAAATATATAAAGTGAAGTCATATTGCATTAGTAACAGTTAATTTCAGGCTGAATAGCTATTGAAATAAGAGTGAGCAATCACTCAATTTGAATAGTAAAATATAGAAATGTAAAGAAAAGGACTATCTGAGGTCTAGGCTTTGCTCCCTTCTCTCTACCACTTCATAAAGTAGTGGTCCTGCAATCCATGTTCGGAAGAGGAAAATTAAAGCGCAACATCTCCTTATATTTTGAACATGGTGACAAGGCTGTCGCGTGCCTATCAAATAAAAATAATATCTAACAAATCCTTCTAACTATGTAGTAGGGTAAGTCAGAGTCGATCCCACAGAGACAAAGGTATCAATGACCAGTTATTCTTGATTCAATTAAGCCAAGCAAGTAACACAATAAATATTGAGATTATTAACCTAATATTATACTAATGCAATTAATCAATTAACTAAAACATCCAGAATTAAGTATCCCCACTAGCATGAATTAATGCAATCGTGAATTCCCTCCCCAAATCAATCGTATAATACTCAACAGGAAAGGTGCGCCCTATAAATTACCAATAACCCTCTCGAGTATTAATGGCTTCTCTAAAATACAATCAAGCCTATTCTCATGGTATCATGCAATTTAGAGACATTAAGCACAGCACCCTAACTTCCTAACAATCCGTTCTACCTATTCTCATGGAGAAGTTCATGTCCTTATTGGATAAATCACAACCATCTAAATCCAACTCTCGTTGATAAATAGACAATGGTTCAAACAATAAACATAATCACGTCTGATTTGTAATTGCTAATTAAAACAACTCAATAAGCAAGAGCAATTAAACAATCAAATTGAGGGAATTGGGAAATTCACACATCAATCATAACTAGGGTTCTACTTCTACTTAACCCTAGATTAATTATCTACTCATACATAATTAAACTAATAAAACAAGAGATATAATATGAACACATAATATTATAAAGAATAGAGAAAAACCTTCAATCTCCAAAGAAAAGTGAAAAGCTATCTCCAATCTCTCTATACTAGTATCTACAAGTTATGTACAAGAGTTGTGTCTAATGGATAATAATGTTTCGATCCCTAATTCTAAACCCTAGATGTGTTTATATAGGGTGTTTACAAGACTTAAATAGTTGACCCAACAATAATTTAGGCCCAAACTAATATATTACAATTATATTATAAATTGGAAACAAACGAAACTGATTCTTTTATTTTTTTCTGCAAAAGACTCGCGCACAGGACAGGAAGTCAGGAACTGTGAGGCGCACCTGCTCTACTTCAAGCGCTGTTGCACTAGACCCTCATACGCCCTTGCGCTAAAAGCAGCGCTGCTGCGCCATTCTGCAATGCGTGACGCGCTGGAGCGCTCCTGGAGGAGCTACTGCGCATGCTTCAACCGCGCAGCTGCTCTAAATCTTGCGCTGGTGCGCTTGGCACCTCCTGGAAGTTCACTTGGCTGCTATTCCTGCTCTACCACAGCGCTCTAGCGCCTCTTTTGGCGCTCTTGCGCTTCCAGGTCCCTGAAATTTCACTCATTCTGCTCCAAAAATTGTTTAGCAACGAACCAAAATTTATTCATTTCTTCTCGTAAATTCACCAAATCAAATTCTCGAACTAAAAATCACATAAATCACTGAATAATGCTCGATTTCTTTCAACTTGGCAATTATTTATTTCCTGCAATAAACTCCAATAAAACTCATTAAATCAACACGATTATTCGCAAAAGCACCGTAAATGTGGGAATAAAATCCTATAAAATATATGTAAAATACACTCTATCAAATATCCCCACACTTAGCACTTTGTGTGTCCTCGTGCAAACTAAAATAATACACTAAACTAATTAGTACCACTTCCGTAGGTGATCACGGTTGCATTTTACATATGCAACAAGTCCTTTAAACCCCTAGGTAGCCCTAGTGGACGAGTAAGGTCTCGTGAGGGTTTATAGTGAATAGACCCACAAAATTCATCTAGCTCATGCAAAAGACCACACATCAACCCAACACCACACACACCCGTCCTCTCATGTCACATCAACTTAAGAATCAAAATGAAAATGCAATGTCTTGGTGTCTAAAGTGCAAGTATCCACATAGTCTACTCAAAGAAGATGCATAAGATCATAGAAATTCATGTCAAATGTAAGAATAGGTTGGTAAACATGCTAAGCACACAAGAGCACATCTTTGAGACAAAATCTGGGATCTCCTATGCCAAAAGCAAAAACTCACCGTTCACTCACAAAAGATATTCACTCCAAACAAGGGGGTAAGTGTATCACTCAACTCCAACAATATCATAAACATGCTTTACACGTGGTATCAATCTAACTCTTAACACAACTTACACAATCAATGACAATCAAAAGGTCTTTTATTAGGGTTGTAACATGGGCTAGGGACAAGGTATGTCAAGAAAGCCAAAGAAGGTTAAGTCAAAAGCTAGTACCCGACAATGAAATTCAAACAACTCCCATACTTATTAGAACCAATAAATACTTCCCCACACTTGAACTTTTATTTATAAACAACTTGACTAGTCGAATCAAAGTAGGATCACAAAGGATAAGTATGCTCTCATATTTATTTTCTGCTTTTTTTTTCTTTTTCTTTTTTTTTTCATTTTTTTTTCTTTAAGAGAGCTAGATAATAGCAAGAACAATGATCCCATAAATATGATTTCAATCTTTGACTAACAAGCTATGAACCAAACCCCAAATATTCCCCACAAGTTATGATCATCAATAAAACCCCCCTTTTTTTGCACACCTTATCACTCCCTTACGAACAATACTAGCCTTTGACAATTGGGTTCAAAATTAATGTAAGGCCAGTAGAATAAAAAGGATAATGGCAAGTAATGTGGTGTGTCACCGAAAGAATAGGATTAGGCTCAAAGGGTTAACTAATGGATCATGTATAAATTGTTTGGATATATAGGAAATATGAGGTTATACATAATTGCCTTTATCATGTTATCATCAATTAATGTCATGCATCTTAAGAAAGACTTCTGGCAAGTACTAGCAATGCAAATGACAAGTGGACACTCAAGCAAACGAATAATCATGCAAAAGATATGCATATAGGCTCAAAACTCACTTGGTGTGACAAAGCATAATCAATCCCAAATCAATCTCTCTAACGCACCTACTTGTATTTAAAGCATATAGACCAAATTACCTTGCACATATTCATGTCATTCTAATCATTTAGCACATTCAATAAGTCTACTAGTTTCTACTTGCTGGTGTACGTGTGTGCACAAGAACATCACATATCACTTCTCAATCAAAAGCATCCATAAACACAAGATTTCTAAGCATGCATGGGTGCATTAACACAAGTAATCTTCACATAGCTAGAATTATTTTTGGTATTTTTTCATTTAAATTTTTTTTTTTGTTAACATATACACACTAAGAACACTAAGAACACTAAGAACACCTCCCCACACTTAAATGATTCAATGTCCTCAATGACTCGCTAGCTAAACAATTCCAATATATAAAAGAAGGAAAGAAATACTCCCCTTATGCCGCAGCATGACGTGTTTGTCCAGAAAAGAATTGCTAAAATCTGGTCATAATAGTATCAACCTGCAAAAATTCTTTATGTTCATGAAACACTTCACACCAAATTCATCAAGGTACCTTGTGGGAGTAAACAAATAAAAATAAAAATATCTAAGCTAAAAAAAAACTCTTGGGTTGCCTCCCAAGAAGCGCATTTGTTTAACGTCGTTAGCCCGACGCCTGTTGACAATTATCCTGGAGAAAAAGCATAGAGATGTACATATCTTCTAATTTGAATTAATCTAATGATGTGAGCACCAATTAGATAACCAAGAAGATACATAAATTGGCATGCGAGACTCATGTGATGCTCACGAAATTTCGGGATGTGAAAATATTTAGCAAAATCCGCATCAAAACATTTATGACTACTTTTCACAAATCCTTCCCAAATCGGGTCTACAAAAGGCATATACACATTCTCAATCTTAGCATTGTTCAAGTCAAGCGTATCCAAATTCGGTTCTTTCTCATCTACCACAATTGGATTCACAATATCCTTATTCAAATTTATATCTTCCACAACCATACTATCATCCTCGACAAATAGCATGCAAAGAGAGTCATCTAAGAAATCAACATCATTTCTATCAAACGAGTTTTTACACAAATTAATTTCTTGAGAAGCATATGGGTCAATAAGAGTGAGACTTTCAAAATCATCATCAAAATCATCATAATCATCAAAAATTAGCTCACTATTACTAACCTCGTTTGGTGACTCTTCGAACTCCTTACCACTCCACAAAGTTCCATCATCAAATTGACTCATTGGTATTTCCTCCAATTGAGAGCGCCTCTAAACGAATTCAGTTACCTCTTGAGCTAGTTGAGCAATTGAGTTTTCAATCAACTTACCTTGAGTTTTCAACTCATTAAGACTTGTCTCAACCTCTTCATTCTTGTTCAGCTGTGCAACAATAACTCCTTCCAAAAGATTTTCCAAGTTGGATTTCTGTGGTGGCTGAGGTGGATTGTCTTGGTAGGAAAAATCAGAATAATTTTCCCAACTAGAAGTGTATGTCTCACAATAAGGATTATACTGTGGTCCTTGGTCAGAGTTGTAATGGGCATTGTAATGAAAATTATTATCCCAATATTGTGCTTGGCTTGGGTAATAAGGGGTATTATATTGGCAAAAATTTTGAGTGTGTCCCTGTATACCGCAAACATCACATGTAGCAACCAAATACGAATTTCTTGACTCTACTTCATCGATCTTTTCAGATAATGCCTGCATAGTCTCAATCAATGCCTCCATGCTTTCTTCTTGCTCCTCTCTTCACTCGCTTAATTTCTTGTTATAGGAATCTGAAAATCAATTTTACAAGAAACAAGAAAAACCACAAGCAAAGATCAAACAGAACAAGAATAATAGCCGAAGCAACACAACTAAACAACTTGGCCAAACTAACTCAAAAATTAACAAATCTAACACTGCTTTGTCCCCGGCAGCGGTGCCAAAAATTTGACAAGGCTGTCGCGTGCCTATCAAATAATAATAATATCTAACAAATCCTTCTAACTATGTAGTAGGGTAAGTCTGAGTCGATCCCACAGAGACAAAGGTATCAATGACCAGTTATTCTTGATTCAATTAAGCCAAGCAAGTAACACAATAAATATTGAGATTATTAACCTAATATTATACTAATGCAATTAATCAATTAACTAAAACATCCAGAATTAAGTATCCCCACTAGCATGAATTAATGCAATCGTGAATTCCCTCCCCAAATCAATCGTATAATACTCAACAGGAAAGGTGCGCCCTATAAATTACCAATAACCTCTCTCGAGTATTAATGGCTTCTCTAAAATACAATCAAGCCTATTCTCATGGTATCATGCAATTTAGAGACATTAAGCACAGCACCCTAACTTCCTAACAATCCGTTCTACCTATTCTCATGGAGAAGTTCATGTCCTTATTGGATAAATCACAACCATCTAAATCCAACTCTCGTTGATAAATAGACAATGGTTCAAACAATAAACATAATCACGTCTGATTTGTAATTGCTAATTAAAACAACTCAATAAGCAAGAGCAATTAAACAATCAAATTGAGGGAATTGGGAAATTCACACATCAATCATAACTAGGGTTCTACTTCTACTTAACCCTAGATTAATTATCTACTCATACATAATTAAACTAATAAAACAAGAGATATAATATGAACACATAATATTATAAAGAATAGAGAAAAACCTTCAATCTCCAAAGAAAAGTGAAAAGCTATCTCCAATCTCTCTATACTAGTATCTACAAGTTATGTACAAGAGTTGTGTCTAATGGATAATAATGTTTCGATCCCTAATTCTAAACCCTAGATGTGTTTATATAGGGTGTTTACAAGACTTAAATAGTTGACCCAACAATAATTTAGGCCCAAACTAATATATTACAATTATATTATAAATTGGAAATAAACGAAACTGATTCTTTTATTTTTTTCTGCAAAAGACTCGCGCACAGGACATGAAGTCAGGAACTTTGAGGCGCACCTGCTCTACTTCAAGCGCTGTTGCGCTAGACCCTCATACGCCCTTGCGCTAAAAGCAGCGCTGCTGCGCCATTCTGCAATGCGTGACGCGCTGGAGCGCTCCTGGAGGGGCTACTACGCATGCTTCAACCGCGCAGCTGCTCTAAATCTTGCGCTGGTGCGCTTGGCACCTCCTGAAAGTTCACTTGGCTGCTATTCCTGCTCTACCACAGCGCTCTAGCACCTCTTTTGGCGCTCTTGCGCTTCCAGGTCCCTGAAATTTCACTCATTCTGCTCCAAAAATTGTTTAGCAACGAACCAAAATTTATTCATTTCTTCTCGTAAATTCACCAAATCAAATTCTCGAACTAAAAATCACATAAATCACTGAATAATGCTCGATTTCTTTCAACTTGGCAATTATTTATTTCCTGCAATAAACTCCAATAAAACTCATTAAATCAATACGATTATTCGCAAAAGCACCGTAAATGTGGGAATAAAATCCTATAAAATATATGTAAAATACACTCTATCACATGGATAATGTATATAGATTAAATCCATGCTGCAAGCTGCGTCTATTCAATTATTACAATAATTAGAATCCGTAAGAGGTAATTGTTAGATGTGCCTGTGAGAAATTAACACTAAAAAAATAACCATTAACTTATTTTTGTTAAAATAACAATAGATAATTACACTTATTGTTGAAAAATTAACAAAAAATGAAAGCAGCTTTTTTCATTGCTCACAAGCTAGTGCTTTCATCTCAAATCTAACAGTTCATGAAAAATCTTCCACACTACAAGTATATCCCAAGTAAATCAGAGTTTCTACCAAGTTCTGCTGCTGCTACAACTATTAGTATATATATGTATGAGAATTACAACTATTAGTACCTATTTTACTACAAGTGTAAAAGCAAACTTCCACACTACTAATATGTTAAATACAATAACCTTGTAAATCTTTAAGAGCAACATACAAAAATAAAAACAAAGAGGGATATTCTAATCTTTTGATTTCTCATGGTACACCTAATCTTCTGAATTGGTTAGTGTTAAACTGTTATTACTGTGAGTCAATGTAAGAGATTGACTTACATTAGTATATCATATGATCGGTACAAAATTGAAACCAATTTCTTGTAGTAATGACATGAGCTTTTGTCCCCCAAAGCCTAAACACCATCTCATACATATGATATACTAATAGTTGTAATGCCTAATCAGAGTTTCAAGGAACTTGTATTGATAATTGTGCCATTAAAATCTGGTTAGTACATCCCAACTAAATCAGAGTTTCTACCATTATAGAGAGAAGGAGCAATACACACGATATATACATACAGGGCAAAGAGGGCGATTGGAACAGATTCTACGTTCGACCGAGCAACCAAAAGGGATCTATTATGCCATATTTTGGCATCTCTAATAATCTCCCAAATTTCTAAAATTATTAATTATTAATTCATATTAATAATTATTACTTAACCGCTAAGTAATATACTCTCTCTGAAATGAGGAAAGAATCAATCTCAATCAATCAATAACGGAAAATATCTCCAAACGATATTCTTCAAATCACGAAGATATCACAATGATAAGATTAAATCAGATAAAATCAGTAATCACTCAGATTAACGAAGTTTATCCCTAAAGTCTCTAAGGGATAGACATAAATCAATTTCAGAGAACTACGTGAGCTTGATCCTATATAAACATAGGTACGTAGGCATCTTGGTATGATAAGGGATCCGATACACGAGACAAATTGAGACACCTGCCAAGTCCAGCCCCCTCTTTTTTCATAAACCCTAAATCACTAAAACAGTCACATAATCATAATTTCGCTCTATTATTCCAGCAACACTCCGATTTCGTGTTGTTACGAAATTCCTCCAACAACATTTGGCGCTAGAAGGAGGGGATAATTTTTCGTTTGTGGAGGACAAACGAATACCAAAATATTTACACGGGATTTTGGGTTTTTATCAACATAAATAATCGGGGGCTTCAATGGTTAACGACGACGACATTAAAAGCAGCAGCTTACGTTCGAGGCAAGTAGTAGCGACAGGAAAAAATTGTAGCCGCAGCCACAGTCCACAGGAACAAAAAAAAAGAAAGAAAAAATTTGCAAAGACAGAATAGGAAGGAAGCCAAACTAAAAAGAAGATATGCAAAGTTGAAGATTGAAGAACTATCATAAAAAAGCCAGGCGATGTACATGGACAAAAAAAAAAGAAACAAGTCAAAGGAATCAAAAATCAAGAGATGAAATCAAAGCACTGGTGGACACATGCAGGTCCCGATAGAAGATTAAAAAAAACCACAGTAGCAACTAGCAAGAAGTAACCACGGGCAGTATTCTGAAATCAAAGAAAGATACGTTTTATTTTCTCTCCTCAATTTAATTCTGCAAATTAAATATTATGCCATGCGTGCATAATTATCATGTTTTTAAATATTTTTTAAGAAAAAATATTTATTATTTAAAATTCGTGCGAGTAATATATTTTAATGCTTGTAAAATTATTGCGATTTGTAAAATATCGTACGAGATATTTATGTTGATGAATTGCGAATATTTATGCTGATTGATTATGGATATTTTACAATCCCGTACGAGCTGGATGCTTTGAAGAAAAATTATAGATGCACAACACATAATTTTGTAAATGATTTTCTACAAAAAAAAGAGCATTATTTTCGAAGAAAATAAATATCGCGACACTCTTAAAACATCATATTTATTACATTTGGATTTGTAAAATATTTTTCATATATCGTCGCGATAATATATATATGTCAAAAATATTTTCAAACTTGCGAACTAAATTGCCAAGTAGGGTAGCCTAGACAAGCTATAAATCTCGCAATGCAACATGCTTAGTAAAGTGCAGCACCCTCTGGATTATTGAAGACCCATGAGATATTGTTATATCGAATGGGTGGAGGCATCCCTATGCAAACTAGTTCGCCAGAACTACATCTACATCTACATCTCTTATCAACAGTCTCGTCACAAACGAAGACACATCCTTATGTGGTTGCATCAGACACTTGAAAAGCGTGTATGCCAGTTTGGGATATATACAAACGCCAAGGTCCTAACTAGACAACAAGGATCGCAAAGGATTTCAAACAAATTATTTATGCTCGCACATTTGAAAACCTTGGCAAACGTATATCCTATAATGGTCATCGCATGCTATCACACTTGCATCCGCATACGCCTATCGAGCATAGTGGTGCTCTAAAAGTTTTTCTAATCATTTATTTTCAATTTTTTCAGCTACTCAAGAAATTTGGAAGCTTGAAGATTCTTAGTTCTTCACTGCAGCAAGCTACACTGAAGAATTGGGGGCTAGTTGTTATGCCATATTTTGACATCTCTAATAATCTCCCAAATTTCTAATATTATTAATTATTAATTCAGATTAATAATTATTACTTAACCGCTAAGTAATATCCTCTCTCTGAAATGAGGAAAGAATCAATCTCAATCAATTAATAACGGAAAATATCTCCAAACGATATTCTTCAAATCACGAAGATATCACAACGATAAGATTAAATCAGATAAAACCAGTAATCACCCAGATTAACGAAGTTTATCCCTAAAGTCTCTAAGGGATAGAAACAAATCAATTTCACAGAACTACGTGGGCTTGATCATATATAAACATAGGTACGTAGGCATCTTGGTATGATAAGGGATCCGATACACGAGACAAATTGAGACACCTGCCAAGTCCAGCCCCCTCTTTTTTCATAAACCCTAAATCCCTAAAACAGTCACATAATCATAATTTTGCTCTATTATTCCAGCAACACTCCGATTTCGTGTTGTTACGAAATTCCTCCAACAACAGGATCCTAATTTATAAAAAAAATCGGTATTGGTACAAAATATAGCTATTTGAAGGGAGCAGGTAAAATAAATACCTGATGATTCTTGGATGCCGCTGGCAATATGCGATAGCTGGAGACCACAGGACGGAAGTTGTAAATTGTAATGGCAGAAGAGGGAACAAAAGTGCCGAGCTTTGTATAGATATACCTATGTAAACACAAGACGTGGCTTGATTTAGCTGATGTGGCTCTGAGATGGCTGGGTGAGGTGGAATAAATTGTCTCCCCAAAACCCCTTGTTGTACTATTAAATATATAATAATAGATTTAAGTAAATATTTTTTATTCATTTATTTTAATTTGACTTATTTATAATATGTAAACATTAAAGGGTGAAAATCCCCAATATTCAAAATTTAAATTGTATTGTCCAAAATAACGATCAGTGAAATTGGTTTCCAAAATAACCAAACGAATACGCATTCCGTACATGCGAAAGAGATTTCGCATAAACCAGATACGTATTTCTTGGATAATTCACTTTGCATATGCATATAAAAGATGCGAAGGATGGAAAACACATTGTCTACATGCATCGTTTCTTTTTCTTTTTCAAAAAAAACATTTCAACATCAGCACGCATAAGGAATTTGCGTTGTCTTTCATACGCATTATCTACATGCGTAGGACTTGTCTAATGGTGTACTGTTTGCAAATTAAAAATGTTAATTAAAATTGTGTTTATTTATCGAGTCCGGCGATCTGATTTTTAAAAAATCGGGAGCCAATCCCTATTTTTTTAAAAATCAGGTTTAAGGTTGTTTTTTAACTCTAAACCCTAGACCCTAATTTCGTATACGATTTATTTATCATTCTTAATATTTCTAAAACACAAAATAAAACCGTTGAACCCCAAATAAAAATTGTTTAACCCCAAAAGGAATAGGGATTAAATCTTAAAATTTTAATTAAAAATTTGATTATTTCTAAACTCAAAATAGAATCCGTTGAACCCCAAATGGAAATTATTTAACCCCGAAATAAATACTGAAAAAATTTAAAATATTATAAAATTTGTAGACCACGCATAAATCACATGCGGGGTTCTTTTTTCTTTTTCTTTTTATTTATTTGAAGTAAAAAATTAAATAAATAATTTTTCAAACTACGATGACTTGACTACGCATACGGAGAATGCAGTTCAGCTTAAGTCTTAACTATGCATATGTGTTATGCGATAAGGGGTTTTTAAATTCTCCAACACAGAGTTAAAAAGTAAAATCACCAAATGTCGATTGCGCATAATATATATGCGATGGTTGCACTATGCATACGGAGAATACGCATATGTGTTATGCGGTTTATGCCAAATATATGCGATGGTTGCACTACGCATACGGAGGATACGCATATGTGTTATGCGGTTTATGCCAATTACGCATTTGTTGTATGCGAGTTTCTTTGATTACACATATGTGAGATGTGTATATTGTTTTTGATCTAGGATTTTTTTTAATATATTTTAACATGTAAACTAAAAATTATATTTATATTAAAATACGAAAAAGTGAATGTAAATGATTTAAATCATATATAATTAGGTTTTTTTATATTAAATAGGATTATCAACGTAGGTCTTATACACTGAATATGATTAATGTTAAAATTTGTAATTATATTTTATCTTAAGATTCTGAGTATTTCCATTTGGATAATAATTTTTAAATCATAACTAAATCCAAATCTGATTTTTAGATATCAAGAAGAGTCCAAATAGTAAATATGAATTTTTTAATAGTATTAAAAAAATAAATAAAATTCAATTCTAATACGAAATTTTTTAATTATATCATTTTCAAGTTATAAATTTCTTTTAATATGATAAAATCTTGATTATCTATTTTTATAATTATTATATTCAACGATTGAGATTATTTTGACGATACAGTAACCAAAATTATAGATAAGATTTTTCTTATGCTTATTATATATAAGGATATAACATTCAAATCTTTAGATGATTCGGGGAGTAAGATTCATATGCAACTTTATGTTGAAAATGTTTCGATTAATTTGGCTCAAAATTCAATTGATATGGTTCAGTGTTCGAAGATTGGTGAAAATTCTGAAAATACTTCAAATTTACGCAACTTAAAAGGTGTGCAATGTGATGAAAATATGTCAAATGGTAATTAAAGTCGGTCACTGTATATGTCCCATGTGGATAGTGAAGGGAACTCAAGAGGAAGTAGTGAGTTAAGAGATGATGCCATACCTTATTATAGGTCACTTGATGGCTCGTAAATGATAATTTTATATTATGAGCTAGTTATGCAAAATGTTGGTGATTTCTATACATTAGTGAATTTTAAATCGGAAATTTTCACCACTCGTGTTCTTGTAATCACTCTAAGATTAAAATATTAAAATTTCACTTTACTTCGTGATTTTCGATTACCACGTCACTATCATGCAAGCATTGATTAATGTTCATTAGTCAAATTTGGACGAAAGGACTACGATGAGAAAAGTTCAAAAAAAATTTAATAACCTAAAAATTCTTATTTTTTGTTTAAAAACTTAGATAAAAAGTTTAATAATTTAGGGACGTAAAAATTAATTTTTCCATGCTATAAACGTGTTAAAAAGGATAGGGAAATTCTCAATGGTAACCTTGTACTTTTGGCTTTTGCCAATGGTACCCTTTTCTCGTTGGTGCCCTTCATTATTCAACTGACAAGGGTACCATTAAGAATTTCAGATACTAACATTTTGGTTGATAGAGTGATATTTCATGGAAAATCCAAAAATACAAGGGTACCACTCGTAAGTCAAAAATACGAAATGGCACCACTTGGAAAAGTCAATAACAGAAGGGCACCATTGAGAATTTCCCAAATGGATATTCACCCCGCCCGGCATTTGTCCGGGCCTTTTGGATAATCTTAAAAAAACATTAGAACAGTTACAAAAGTAAAATGATTTTACGACTCTGGCCCCCAATACCGGCCCATAATACTAGTAACGTCTAGTGTGCACGCACAACTCACGTGATGCACATTTGAATTTATTTGGGACTCAGCGCCTTTATTCAATTTCAATTTAGATCGTTGCCCTCTCTCTCTCTCTCCAACTACAAATACACACACGCACTGTATCTATATATTTATCTATCTCGCAAACCCTCAATAATAGAGTGGTGTTTCTCGCTCAATCTCGTCTCTCTCCAGTCAACATTTCATTAGGTATTTCATGTTCTCTTCTTTTCATTTCATTCTATAAATCTCGAAATTATAATTTCATTACTTATGCCCTAATTTTGTATAAATATATGTAATTGAACTCTATGTTTTTTAATTGAACTCTATATGTTGTGTTAATTGATACACATGTATATGTTTCGATAAAATTAGGGTTAAATTGTTTATAGGTTACTGTAAATGGAGACCTCGGAGACGAAGGATTGCGTGAGAGTTGCCGTGAATATTAGGCCTCTGGTAACAGCTGAATTAGCTGTCGGTTGTACTGATTGCATTTCGGTTCCTCCCGGTGAACCACAGGTAGTTATTGTGGATTTGAAAGTGAATTAGTTTGTGGATTATGTTGTTTTGTGTGTGAGAGATTAATTCATTGATTGTTTGTTGTGATGTGTGTTTAATAGGTTCAAATTGGATCTCACTCGTTCACGTTCGATTACGTTTTTGGCAGCTCGGGGCTACGTTCCTCGCGGATTTATGAGGAATGTGTTGCTCCCCTCGTTGATGCCCTTTGTCAGGGATACAACGGTACTGTTCTTGCGTATGGGCAGGTAGCACTTTTTTCACTTTCTGATTTTTGTTTTTTTGGTTACTGTATAATTGTTATGAAATTTAATGGTAATGTGTGTGGTATACTATAGGTTTCCTTTGCTTTTACCCTTTTTTATTTTTATGTTTTGAACATGATTTGATTATTCAAAAAGGGCCTGGTTCTATTTTGTAACAATATGGTTGTGTTTGTTTCTTTTTATGTGTCTTTTCTCATAGACGGGATCCGGGAAAACATACACGATGGGAACAAACTATAATGGAGAAGGGCAGAATGATGGGGTCATCCCTCATGTGATGGAGACAATTTTCTCTAGAGTGGAAGCTGCTAAAGAATCCACAGAATTTCTGATTAGAGTTTCATTTATTGAGGTACATAAAACTCATTTATATTGCTCGGTACTGATTGTGATGTTGTATGCATATTTGATACAAACAATATAATAATCTATATATGACGATGTTCTCCCAGATATTTAAGGAGGAGGTATATGATCTGCTGGATCCAAATCCAGTACCTTTCGCTAAAGGTGAAGCAAAGCCAGCTGGTCCAGCAAGAGTTCCGATTCATATCAGAGAAACTGCAAATGGAGGCATAACACTTGCTGGAGTAACTGAGGCTGAAGTCAGGACGAAGGAAGAAATGGCTTCTTTTCTCTTGCGTGGTTCTTTTTGTCGTGCTACTGGGAGCACAAATATGAATAGCAAATCCAGGTGCAACTCATCTCAGTTTACTGCCTTTTAGTGGAAAGGAACAAAGTTTCTGTTCAAATATTATATTTTTTGAGTAACACTACTTTATATTTAATTTAAAATGCAACAACAAACTTTATCTATCCTTCAATAATCATTTTTGTGTACTTTGAACACTACTTGCAAGGAAATAGTGAAATTCCTAAATCTTCTTGATCTATGATTAAAGTTGCATGATTAAATGCATTATATTAGAAGGCCGGATGCTTGATGCTAAAATTATGCAATGCTTTGTTTAGTGGCTTCAAGGAAGCAATGAAGTATTCAAACCAGCACAAGAGCCTAGGGCCCTGGGCTCTTGAATCCTTGTGAAATGTGTTTTGCAAGTGAATGCATCTATGTTTTCTTAATTTGTATTAAACATTTTATTTTATAAAAGAATATCCATTCGAACTGAACGTAATATCTTGAGTATCTTAAATGAAATTTATGTGTCATTCATTTAGCTGTTCCCATACTAGTACTCCTCTTCATGTGATGTAAGTAAAGTGAAAATATTACCTACTTATCCAAAAATTCCTATTCCCGCTTCGTTTGTGTTTTTTTAAGTACTCTCTCTTGCAAATATTCCATGTTAACACTGGATTTTAACTCAGCCTATTTTATGTTATAGTCGATCACATGCAATATTTACAATTTCAATGGAGCAAAAGAGGCTTTCTTCTTCAGCTGGTGGAGATATGCCTGATGCCAATGGGGATATCTTGTGTGCGAAACTCCATTTAGTTGACCTTGCTGGTTCGGAAAGAGCAAAGCGAACTGGGGCAGATGGGCTGCGCTTACGAGAAGGTATGCTTACCAATTAGAACTGATAGCTCGAAACTGTGTAATAAGTTGCTGGTGGCATTAAAATATGGATCTCTTTTCATTTTACCTTTTTTGTCAGATTTAATGGTAACATCCTATTTAAAAGATTCCAAATTTTTTTTGTTAGGCATTCATATAAATAAGGGTCTGCTTGCTCTTGGTAATGTAATAAGTGCCTTGGGTGATGAGAAGAAGCGTAAAGAAGGAGGACATGTTCCATACCGAGACAGCAAATTAACTCGTCTCTTGCAGGCAAGTTTTTAATTGAACAATTCTACCTATTCTAAAATGTTTTGAATCATTATTGACATTTCTTCAGTTTTAAGCATTAATTATTTTGTACTGCTATATGAATATTTACTGCCAAAGTAGAACCTTAAAAAGTATTATGTTAAATAGAAACTAGTAACTGTGTCATTGGAATGTATCCGCTTTAAGTGGATCAAATGGAACTTTTAAAGGGTAATTATATTATACTCATTGAAGAGTGAAGCAGTATAGCATGATCTCTAGGCCAATGTAAATTCTTAAGCAGAGGTAAGAGATCTTGTTGGTATCTGTACATTTTATTATAGCCAGTGTGCATCCTGAGTTAAATCATTAGTATAAAAAGTAATCTTTGTTGGATCTATACCTCCCGCACAAGATGATGATGGGATGTACACATGTATTAATCATTTTAGTAAACACTAATATTCCTTGCTGTATATTTACCTGTGGAACACTTTAACACGGCACTAAAATTCATTTTAGCCTTTGTAAAGTTCAAAACCTGCATTCAAGTGACTGATGTTAGCTCCACCTAACAGAGGCCCATGCCCATATAAACCTAGGCCATACAGGATCCCCTACCTGTTACAATATCAACTAGGTTATTAGTATATTGTTTTTAGCTACCAGTTGGGAGACGGTTGCTGATTATGAAATTCGTATAATGTTTGTATCAAACATTATGTGACTAGTAATGTTGTTGAGTGTTGACTCTTTGTTTATTGAAATTCTTTAAACTTACCTGTTAAAAATGATATGTTTATAGTATTATACTTATAGTAGTGTGTTATTAGAAAGCAAGTTTGTGTGAGATAAGTATATGAGAACACCAAGTTCTGGTTTATAGCCATCTTTTCTAGTACTTCTCCTGTTTGTCATTCACCCTCTTAAATTCTAACATGTCAGATGCATTTGTATTATTTCTACAGTCTTTATATATCCATGTGTTTCAGTTGTTGTAACTTATCTAGACAAACCGGCATAAATATTTCCTAATTGCCAATAAATTTAATATTCTAGGACTCTCTTGGAGGAAACAGCAAAACTGTCATGATAGGTATGCTTTCTATACATTTTCACCATGTTCAGTTAATAAAAAATACAGAGTTTGTTTATACACACATTTGATGTCATGATATTTACATTTAAGTTTTTTATGTTTCTTCTTTTCCATACATGGATGCAGCTTGTATAAGCCCTGCGGACACAAATGCAGAGGAGACACTGAATACTTTAAAGTATGCAAATCGAGCCCGTAACATCCAAAACAAAGCTATTGTGAGTTATTTCCTTTCTATCTATCCCATGAGTTTCTGCAGCGATTCGTATATGCTAACGTTATTCTTTACATATCATGTATTATTAAATTGTAGGTCAACCGTGATCCAGTTGCAGCACAGATGCATAGAATGCAGAATCAAATTGAGCAATTGCAGGCTGAGCTTCTTTACGTTCGTGGAGACTCTGGTACACCATTTGAGGAACTTCAGGTAGAGTAATTTATCCATTAAATGTTATATTTACGTTTTCATTTTAAATTTTTTGAAGCTACAATTTTAATTTTGAGTTCATTGTTATCGTAATAATTGTTCCAGATGTTGAAGCACAAGATTTCTTTGCTCGAGGCAAGCAATGGAGAGCTACAGAGGGAGCTTCAAGAACGCAGGATCAGCTGTGAGCATCTCTCCAAACGAGCTATTGATGCTCAGGTGTGAATCATTAGTTATTTCTACTTCTTGATGGTTTTAGGGAATGAATTTTTACACACATGTGAGAGTAATATGTGACAA
This sequence comes from Kitagawia praeruptora, assembly GCA_037693485.1. Taxonomy (NCBI): domain Eukaryota; kingdom Viridiplantae; phylum Streptophyta; class Magnoliopsida; order Apiales; family Apiaceae; genus Kitagawia; species Kitagawia praeruptora. Next base: position 22,441,021 of record CM075351.1, on the reverse strand, counting down.
ATGAGTTGGTTTCATATTCAAGGTAGAAAAAGATAAGCTGATCATGCAACTTGAATCAGCTCGAAGCGGTAAATCTTGGGAGGAGATTGACACTGATTCAATTCAGGTATGGGTTGCTGGTTGGTGTTAAGCAGTTCTATCTATGTGTTTTAGCTTCTCTGATCTATGCTTAATATGTTGGAGCAGGATATTGGGCTGGTTAAAAATTATGTCAGAAAGATCCAAGAATTGGAAAATGAAGTGCTTCGACTACAAAACTCGACGAATACTTCAAAACACAATGAACAAGATTACCTTGAAATGGATGCTGTTGGGTTTGCTACAAAAAATATATTGTTCGCTGAATCTGATACGGTAGCTGCAGATATTGATGGTAAGCTTCTTCCACTTTTTCTTCTGCCCATGGGTAAAAAATTAATGAGTTCTGCTGACTGATTGTTTTCGTGTCATTGTAAAGCCTTCAATTCTTTTTTGTCTACATGGCGGTTGATACGTAATCATGATTGTTTGTTACTATTATTAAAAGTTTGATATTTAGCATCTTAAAAAGTTATTTCCTTCAGTTCGTTCTGTGCAATTATGTCCTACATCTCTGTATCATAGTGGTTTTTTTTTCACATTAATTTTTTTTCCCATTTGTAGGTGAAGCTGAAGTTGGAGTTAAAGAGCTAGAACATTCTAGTATTCAGGAAAAACTGGATATGGAGCTTAAAGAGTTGGACAAGAAACTTGAAGAGAAAGAGGTATATGTTTATTATCAAGCTATATGAATGTTACTTAGCTCCTACATCTTATCCGTGTAACTGCTTCACTATATGATTATCATTAGTAATTGGATAGCCTCTTTTATAGGTCTTTCTCTAGATGGAGACATCTAATAAAGAAAGACAGTTTATACTTGTGAATTCTGCTACTTTAAAGACTAAACTAGCATCATTAGGCTCCTTGTGATCAGTTTCCTAGATGATGACACGATCATTCTACTTACACTGATGGTTTGTTCAGGTTTAGTTTTTGATGCTGTGATTCCCTATATCACATATACTTTTCGTATATTTAGAATAGAGGGTGTAAGGGTGGTTCTCAGCATGATTTGCTCTATATTATATTCAAAGGATAATATACTATGTGGCATACATATTGTGCCATGGAGTTTTAGTGGAGAAATAGGGTTAGTTTTGTTCATTATCTGGTACTTTGTAAAATTCAGCAGGTAGACTTCTTTCGACTTTCAGAAGCAATTGGCCCACAAATTGTGTTCACCGGGGGCTAGATTTTACTATGACAACAAAAAGTCACAAAAACCGAAAACGACCCTGTTTAACACTAATATCATCAATACCAACCAAACTAGTTGCGTATGTATTCCTACTTTCAGTGTCTCTTGAGATATTACTGATTAAAGCAGAGGGGAGATGCTAGGAACGAACCTATAGTTATAGAAGTGTTAGTTAATCTTTTTTTTGTAAGGGAATTGTATTAGAGTAAACAAAGATCTGCCAAAGCCACAATGCTTTAAGGAAAATTATCCTTAACTTAAGATAAAGCTCTACCCCTACATCAGCATCCCATCTAGCAAGAAGGTGAGCTACAGAATTCCCTTCTCACCTTATATGACTCACGTCAAAAGAAATAAAAGACCTCATTATCCTATTAATATCTTCATTCAGCATGAACAAAGGAGAAGGAACCGATCAGCTCCTTCTTTATAGCCTTCACTACATTGAGATTTGAGAGCATTGCACTCCAGCACAATTCTCTGAAAGCCAAGTGTTTGAGCCACAATCAGTCCAAACCATGCAGCTGCTACTTCTGCCATCTCAACAGCCCAATTTGTTGCAAGTTTATGCACAGCAGCTTCCAGCATCCTTCACTCACGTAGACACGATTTCAAATATGGGCATCTGAATTTATTTTCACCATTCCTAAATCCGGTCACCCAAGATGCAACGGAGGAAGAGAAAACATCTGTCCCTGGAGGAGAGAACACTCGTTTTGCATATGTATTGTACTCCTGTACTAGGCGAGCAAAACCAGTAGCAATTTGCAAAGAATTTACCTCTTTTTGCTCATAAAATACGACCATTTCTGCAATGCCAGGCAGCCCACATTAGAGTTCAAAAAACCTGCGACTCTTCCTTACTTACTCTGGCAGCCACCTATAACAAGCAATCCACTTGGGAAGATACGGGAGCTTCCAAAAACAAGCCTATAAATTGGCTGCTCCCCCATACATTATTTGAGCTCACTAATTTATAGTTAAGTAATATGGAACAAAAATATGTTTCGAAGTAGAAAATAGTATGAAATAAAAGTAGATACAAGTTAAAATATTTTATTTTCTACATCTATACTATTAATTTGTTAGACTATTTTTTCCTCTCAAAAGTTCAATTATTTTTTTTAGAAACAATCACTGAGGGCTGAAATGTTATTTAAAAAGTTGCTATTGTGAAAAATAGGCCATTGCCTCGACTGGGCCTTAGATACTGTGGGGCCACCTTTTGGATATACCATAATCAGTATACTCTGTGCTCAGTACTTCTTCAGTGATTGTATTACAATGTTTATGAAGCTTTAATTTGGAAATATTTCTTCTCTTTCTAATTTTCACATTAGTTCCCCGTATTCTTTACTATTGTGTCCAGGTACACGTACAACTCCTTCATTCATAGAAATCTAGTAAGTAGCTGAGGTTAAAAGGCTTCTTGTTAATAAATAATGCTAAATTTGTATTGCCTTCTTTGTTCATCAAAGGCTGAAATGAAGCGGTTTGCGGGTGTTGATACATCACTTCTTAAACTTCATTACGAGAAGAAAGTTCTGGACTTGGAACAAGAAAAGAAAACTCTGCAGGTTACAGTGAAACTCTATATTTCTTTTCCATGTCTTTGTTAATAATATTTTGTAACTTATATAGTCAATATGCAGAAAGAGATCGAGCAACTGAGGTGTAATCTTTCAAATATATCGTTCACATCTGATGACAGCACTCAAAAGCTGAAAGAAAATTATCTTCAAAAGTTAAATTGTCTCGAAACACAGGTAAATTATTCTTCATTGTTATCTAGGTCCAATTTACAGTCACGGGATTTACAGTTGATTCCTTGCCAGGTTGCTGAGTTGAAGAAGAAACAGGATGCTCAAGCTCAGCAGTTGAGGCAAAAGCAAAAGAGTGATGAGGCTGCAAAACGTTTACAGGATGACATCCAGAGGATAAAGACCCAAAAGGTAGTATTTCATCGTCTCTTAACTTGGAATTAAATTTTATTTTTAATTCACTACGAGCTCTTTGTGACAACATCAATCATATAGGTTCAACTACAACAAAAGATCAAACAAGAATCTGAGCAGTTCAGACTGTGGAAGGCTTCACGTGAAAAAGAAGTTCTTCAGGTGCGTTTTCTGTAATTTTTTACCCGAATCAGTCATTTGATGATGGAGCAATCTTCAGAGATTTGTTCATGTGAAAGTATTCCTTTCAGATTATCTACAACACAAGTGCAAGCTATATTTTCTTAATTGCTCAGAGTAGCCCTTTCGATTATCCTTTCAGCACAGGAAAATCTATTGTTTGCTTTACTCATTCATTTGAAATGATCTAAACGTGTGATGACCCCACTTTCCCCACCAAAAAGGATATATGGAGAGGGAGAGAGAGAGAGGGGGGGGGGGCAGATTGAGACTTCTAGCCGAATTAATACGTTTCAGCCGATAGTACAATGTCGATAAATTTTAAATAGTTATTGGTACTATTTAGTACATTTGTGATTTCATATTTAATACTTGGTAAATTATGAGTTGAAAGACAAAAGTCTGCTATGTTACCTGGACTTCGATGAAAGTATCCAACACAGCTACATGTTTAAGTGTCGGACTCAGCAATATTCTAAAATATAGATGTTTTAGATATGTTTTTGTATATTTGGATTTCTAACAATTATCAGTTAGTATGATCATGTAGCTCTCATAATTATGTTTTCTCGGATCATTGGTAATTTGTATATGTTTTTCTTATAAAACAGCTTAAGAAAGAGGGAAGGAGGAACGAGTATGAGATGCACAAGCTATTAGCTTTTAATCAAAGGCAGAAAATGGTAAACTATTGCATCTGGAGTGTGTCAATTCCTCGCTTGTGTAAGTGTAACTATTACTAACATGGTATGCACTCTTTTTTACCAGGTTCTGCAAAGGAAGACAGAAGAAGCATCCATGGCTACAAAACGGCTAAAAGAGCTATTAGAATCCCGAAAAGCTTCATCACGTGGACCATATGGTATTGATTTTTAGAAGTCTCTCTTTATAATTATCTTATATTGGCTTTGTGTTTCATCTTTTTCTTCTATTTTGCAGGCGATGCAAGTCGCAATGGTCCTGGAATTCAGGTACTGGTAATATAATATAGTAGCATGCTTCAAGTCTAGCAGAGAACTAGTTCAATATCTCTAACTCCGAGACTAGTTATCTAGGAAATGGATTACCCGCATTTAATATATCATTCTTGTCATGCCTAATAAACCTGATAATATTTGACGCGACAAAAGATTATAACACAAACAGGAGATTTCCATTGCTGTTATTGATTTTCGTGATTCTGTTTTAGTAACTAATGATACCCACTTACGCATAGGCATTGATGCATGCAATTGAGCACGAGATTGAAGTGACTAAACGTGTACATGAAGTTCGTTCCGAGTATGAGCGTCAAATGGCAGAGTAAGTTTTATTGTATATGCTTTGTTATTGACGGAACCGCTTGATCTGTATTTATGGGAATTCTTTACAAATTACCAGTGTAAATTACTGATGAGTACGGAGTAGCTTTTACGTTTTGGTTAATCTTCAAATTTATTGATACATTCGTTTGTGGTTTGCTCAAGTTTGCTAATGACACTGCTACTCATTTGGATGCACTAGTCTTTCCATGTTATAATTAGAAACATATTTAATCATGAATGTACTCGTATAAGTAATATGTAACTTTGAAAAATATTTGGTTTGTTGAGAGCGGCTTACTACTTGCTCTCCGTCATATGGGTTCTGTTCTATCTATTATGTACATGTCATCTGTGCTTAGTATACTGAGTTTAAATTACAACCAGTAAACTTTTACATACTCAAAAGCTGTGATATAAATTTTAGATTTTATAATTGTTCTCCTATTGTTTTGTTTACATCCAAATATTTTTTTAGTGTTGTTTTGATGTAGTCCATAATACTCTAATTTTGCTTTAAAATTCTTTGATTTCTAGGAAAGCTAAAATGGCTAAGGAGGTGGCAGAACTGAAGGAAGAAGCACAAACTCTTAAAATCAGGTTCATGAAATATAATCTTTCTGTGCCAGATGGCCCTTCTCTTCCCTTTTTCATATATATTGTATTTTTCTATTGATGTTACTTTTGAAGTTCTGATGCCAATATACCCCAATAACATGGCTTGTATTTGCCATCCAGTGATTGTCCTCAGGCAATGTCACCTGGTGCCAGAAATTCAAGGATTTACGCTCTGGAGAACATGCTCTCCACGACATCGAAAACCCTTGTCTCTATGGCATCTCAATTATCAGAAGCTGAAGAGCGAGAACGGGCCTTTAATGGCTCTGGCAGATGGAACCAAGTTCGATCCCTTCCCGACGCGAAGACAATTTTGAACTTTCTATATAACATAGCATCCTCAGCAAGGTAAAAAAAGCTTTCATTGTTGTAAAATTTTAGAATGATACTTAGCTGTTGATTATCTTTAAACTCTCCTCGAGGTGAAAAGTGATCTCCTAATTCCAAATTATAGGATTATTCATAGCTGTGATCTTCTATTTATGATTTGTTAACGGTTTTGAAGGTGCTCGCTATGGGATAAAGAAGTAAATTGCAGAGAGAAGGATTCTGAAATCAGAGATCTGAAAGAAAAAGTGGTACATCTAATTAGGCAACTGGAAATGCAGAAGGCTGAATTTATACATCAAGAAAAGTTGTGGGTTCGTATTTCTGTGTTTCAATGCTATAAATCATATGTTACTTCCCGATAAATAAATCAACTTAAAAGTGGTTCATAGTACTTGATTATAGAGTAATTTAGATCTGATAGATCCTTCTTGGCTTGTTCGACTTATTATTTTTTAAGGATACTTTTAGCATAGCCATTTTAATGATCCACTTTGATGGTTTAATGGTAGAATGCTGATCTTCAGCTGTACTAAATTTGTTTTCTTTGATATAGTACGCCTTACATATGTAAATTTGGTAACAGAAATCTGCTCTGAAGAAACCTCTCAAGGAAAATGAATCAAACTCTAGGATGTCTATACAAGACAGTGACGAACTACATGCATATGACTTGCGAATGAAGGTAGTCACTTCATCCCTAACTTATTTAGCAAGCAACTACAGATTTTTTATGTAATTTCCGCTCTTATCTATTTACTTATTGGCAAGTATATTATTTCAGGGATCTCGGAAGTCAATGCTATACAATGGTGGGGGAAACTTTGTTGAGTCACTGGAAGACATGGATACATCTGAGTCAGAGCATTCTGACTGTGAAGTTGATGATGATGTTGACTGGAAATATTCTAGTCTAGATGAAGGGGATGAGAGTGGCTGGGCGCATGCTGAAGCGAAAGGGAGAAGACGCAAAACAAAGAGAAAAATGTCTAAACCTGGAAGACATTCAGTTGCACAGTCAAATTCAAATTATTCTGACGACCCAGAAACAATGGATACGATGCCTGCAGTTGAGCAAGATACCAAATTGCAGAAATCGTTAGATCTGAGTTGTTGTTCATGTAGCAAATGGTCCTTTTGCAAGACAGCTAAATGTGAGTGTCGAGCTGCAGGGGGTAATTGCGGTAGTTCTTGTGGCTGTAATCCTAATAAGTGCAGCAATAGGGAAGTTAAGATCATGGATTTGGGTGCTCTGCCTCAATTAGAAGTGCTTGAAGGCACAGGTAATGTTTTAAGTGCTGATGAAATAGAGAGAAGCCGTCCTCTGCCTCAATCGGAATTGCTTGAAGGCATGGGTAATGTTTCAAGCTCTAATGAAACAGAGAGAAGCCGCAGTCTTGTTTCTCAAGGTGCAATGTTACTTAACACAGCACTTTCGGAAATTCCAGCTGGGACTAAGAATGACACTGCAGCCAAGAGAAAGCCACTATCTGACATTGGGAACACAAAGGTACTTTCACTTGCTTACATATGTAGTGAATATAGTCAAATGCTTGTTCTCCATCAAAAAGATTTAATATAAATAGCAAAAAAATTAAATGTTTTAATACGAAGTCTTGCTGGCTGTAATCTTATTTGCAGACTTTTAATATTTGTGTTGGCTAACTGAGAACTTCAACTACTTCAGGTACCCTCAGATGCGCCGAAGCCTGAACAGAGGAAGAAATGGCGAAAACCACCAGCCTATAAAATAGTTCAAAATGCTCCACTTTCTTCCCAAACAGAGTGTCCTGAAGTTCCGAAGAACCAACAGAGCACTGCAGCCGAGTCTGATGTTCCCCTGAAATTACCAAGAGCTATGAGATCTATGTCTTCAGATACCACCTTGAAAGAAAGGAACTCTGAGCAGCCTAAAGATCATGCCACTAGCAAGGAGGTTGATACTCCAGTTCCAAGAAGTCCGCGCCAACAAGCAAGACCAGCAGAAGACAAGGAAAATGACTGTTAAGGAGAACTGCAGTTCCTAACAGTTTTATCCACAATTTTCTTCTGCTCAGATGTATGCTCGAAAGGAAAGTTCAGTGTGCTGGCTAGGAGATTAATCAATCTCCGGCCTCCACCCACCATCTGTGCAGCAGATTTTTCACATTGCAATGTAGTTAAACAGCAATTATGTTTGCTGCCATTTGATTAGCCAGACCAGAACTAGTTATGTTGAAACTAGTTTTCCTATTTTGGGATTTGAAGGGAATAAAATTCTCCCTTTACATGTTTCTCGAGTTCTTAATTACAGTTACTATCGATATCGAGAAATTATCCTCTTTTTACATACATAAAAGCATAAGCTGACATACGTTGAAAATATAATAAATATCACAATTTAGAGCAGAAAAAAACAGAGGTGAAAATAGGATGTTTTGTATCCATTTAAAAAAGAATTTTATGTACAGGTACAGAGGTCCTAGAGCATCCGCAGCGCGAAAACTCGTTATATGATCATTGTTCTATGTAGAACCATCTTACGTAGAGAACAGTGGAGAACCACTAATTTTTTATTCTTTAAATAGAATCAAATTTCTAATTTTTTGGTTCTATAAAAAAATACCAAATTTTTTTGATTCTATAACAAAAAAAAGACCAATTTGCTAATTCTGTGATAGAACCACACGTTTATTTTTTTTAAAAATCATTTTCCCAAAAAAAAACTGTCTGCTGACGTGGCACTGCTATGTCAGCAATGGTGACATCACTGTTGACGTGACAGTGACACGTGGTAGTGCCACGCCAGCACTGTTGACGTGGCAGCAATGACGTGGCAGCAAGTCAGATTTTTTTCCTAAATTTTTTTTAAAAAAAAAAAATTGATTTTTTTTTGAGAAAAAAATGATTTTACTATAGAATCATATGGGGCTCTCCATGGTTCTGCACTAAGAGGGGTCTCTCTAGAGTGGGATTCCTCATTATATATTGGAACCTTATGCACCGTTTGGCCCCTTTATTGTTAATTTATAAGTTACTTATTTAAAATATATATATATTTAGAAAAAAAAGTGTATGAAGACTTTAATATTCGTTATCTTGTAAAAATAAGTTACTTATTTCAGAAAAAGATACTCCCTTCGTCCCTTTTTAGTTGATACATTTGCAAAAAACACACATAATATTAAGAAAGCTTTAATTATGTAATTTGTTTCCATGTTTGCCCTTAATCTTAACATTAAATGATGAGTTATGAGTGTATATTAAATATAAAGTCAAACATTGGTATTAGAAATAAAGGGGTATATATAGAAAATTTGTTAAAAAATGTATTGAAATAGGGAATGTGACAACTATTTAGGGGGACGGAGCCGCGAAAAAAAAAAAAAAAATGGACGGAGGGAGTACATATTTATGTATTTATTTTCAGATAAAGTAAATTATTTTTAAGAAATAAGATTTCCAGGACCTTAAGAATGGAACCGGCAAGGAACAACTGTGTTGTAATAAATGGAAAAGGAAAAAAAGAAAAAAAAAAGGAAGGAGGAGTCCCTGCTTGTCTTCTCATCCCCGGCCCCCGGGACATTTGGTAGTAGGGCTGTCTTCTGATGGTTCCATCTTTGATGTTATTTGTCTGGATTTGGATGGTTCCGTTTTTGGTATTTTTTGTTTACTTTCAAATGGTTCAATCTTAGATGTTATTTATTTGCTTTCGGATGGTTCTGTCTTTGCAGTTTTCGACTTTCTTTTAGATGGTACCATCTTTTGAGTTTTTTTTTTCTAGTGGAAGGGTCCATTGTTTAGGGTAGAGTAGAGTAGATAATGATTAGAGAACATCTGAATCAGATAATTGGTACTAACACCACTTTTTATGTATAAAAAATTAAGAAATAATTTTAATGATACTTTTTTAATTTTAACTTTTTAAATGGTATCATTTTTTTTTAATTTATAAGTGTGAGTTAAGTTCTATGGAGAACAACATTTTTAGTGGAGACCGGAGACCAATATCAATAAAAACATTACAAAAACTTATTTATTGAAAATCATGTTCAATGAAAAATCACCAGAGCCGGTCCTGAGATTTTGGATGCCCTGTGCAAAACAAAAAAAAGTGCCCTAACACCATAGCCGGTCCTGAGATTTTGGATGCCCTGTGCAAAACAAAAAAAAAGTGCCCTAACACTAATAATTTTTTTATAACAATTATATAAAATATTAAACATTAACTGAAATTTGTAAAAAAAAACATAACAAGTTCATAAAATAACTTTAAAACATAATAAAAACATAACTGAAAATTGTAAAAAGATTGTAACAAGTACATAAATAACACAAATTAATTAAAAATGGTTGTTCTGGCATTTTTTGAAGCAAACTTGCTAATAAATAAATTATACATGTAAAATATTAATATATTATGTTTAAATGAAAAAATAAAAAGTAATAATAAATAAAAACAAATACAATACTAAAATAGAAAATCTCATTTTTATGTATTTAAATTAATATATAAGTATTTTATAATTTATTTTTAGTTTTAAATTGACTTGATTCATTTAATATGTAAATTAATTAAAATAGATATGATTTCAAATCACTTAATCACCTATAAAATGAATAATTGATAAACTAAACTGTTACATTGTAATTGTAAAAATATACTTACTTGTCAACCAAAAATATTTAATCCACTTTAATGACAATTACAATCTACACGGTTAAAACAAAAGTAATTAGTATTACTAGAAATTTGAAAGGAAAACTGTGTGTAAGTATAATATTTTCTTATTTTGCTCAGTATAATAATTTTTTAATTATTTTGACAACACCATCTTCAACTTTTTTCTCATTTACAAATTTTTTTAACCCTTAAAATTAAACAAATTTTTTTTATTTTTAAAATGAAATATACATACATATGTACACATAAAAATAAAAATGTGCCCTAATAAATTGGAGTGCCCTGTGCGATCGAACATGTCGCACATGCTCAGGGCCGGCTCTGAAAATCACTATACCATCTATTTCACTGAAAATCTTGAAGATCATACATGTTTTACATGCAAATTTCATTAAAAATCTTTAAAATCATGTATGTTCTGCAAACAAAATATTGCAGAACATATTGTTCTCTAAAACATGTTCTACTTGCAAATCATATATGATTTTTAAGATTTTGAACGAAATAATAGTGTTAATTGAACATTCTTTGCAAATATATATATGTTTTGCAATGTTTTAAGTGCATAATGTATATGGTCTCCATGGTCTCCACTCAAATGGTGGTCTCCATAGAACTTAACTCTTATAAGTGTTATCCTTATATTTTAGTTTTCGTGTATATTACACTATTTCGTTATTTCAAATATTAAAATAAAAGTAAATAACCTAATTAAATATTTAAATTTCAAATTTTTTGTAATTTTAATAATCGTAACAATGTGTTACATATGTAAACATCATTCATTAAAAAATTTGAACAAAAATAACACCAAACTTCAGAAAATAAATTTATGAATATTCTCTATGATACCATTGTATTATTGACTTTTATAATTGATGTCATTAAGTTTTTGACTTCTACATATTTTTTTAGATAAGCCAAACATTGTATTAATTTTGAAAATGATACAATGCTTTAGAACCTCTACGAGAGAGGATAAAGAGTGAATAAACATAATCAACAACCTCAAACAGCTTAGATGACATACTACCACTACGGCACCACAGCCGCAAACTTGCTTACTACGAGATTTATGTCTTATCCCGCCTTAATTTGAATTGAGAGAAATAAGAGCTCCTACCAAGTTAGCCACTGATTAACCTTACTACAAAGTGTTTCCATATATAGGCATATCATGATGATCTTCTAGAACCCTTCTCTCTTCATAACTCTAAGGAATTTAATCCAAACCACTGCAAAACCACTGCATTACCCACTGAATTAGCACTCTCATAACTGTTATACCCAACCTGCAATTAATTTTATTCTGGACCTTCCTTCTGTAGCTAGCATATCCGCCTCCGAATTGAAACTCCGGTTGATATGAGCTATCTTCACTTTTGGTAGTTGATGCAAAATCAGCAGCACTGGGTTCATGTTCTGCACACTTGAAATGTTAATGCTGACAAATTGGACTAGTTGGAACGAGTCTGTGACAATTAGGATATTCGAATCCTTCACTTCATTTGCGATGATATTCTGAAGCATGAATAATAGAGCATGTTCCTCTGTTGAATACGGGCTGACGCTATTGCATGGTCCAGAAAAAATAAACCTTGCATGACCTTCTTTATCCATTAAGAACCCACCAATTCCAGCATTAACCAACCCATCCTCTAACACCTTCCAGGCTCCATCAATAAATCCTATAAATTGATTTATTTCAAACCATTTATTCATCAATGAGATACGCGCCTGTACTCTACTTCTCTCGTACGCTTGAGATGGGCATGCATTCCATATGTTAGCCCAATTGCTTGAAACTTCGTTATTTATAACACTCCATTGCCATGCTCTATTTTTAATCAACGAAAAGATTGTTGGAAGGTCCATTTGCACCCCTGAGAAGACCTTACCATTTCTGGCGAGCCATATAGACCACAACATCGTACTGTGGCATATTAATTTACCCTTAGAATGATCCCCTTTTGAGAATGATAGCATGGTTTGTTTGAGAATTTGAGTTGCTGTGATATCCAACTCCCACCAGTTAAGAAATGAGGACCAACAAAATTTTGCTAATGGGCAATTCCACAATAGATGAATAATATCTTCCATTTCCTCTTTTGCACCATTTGCAGTGATTGTCTATGAGAATACCTCTGGAATTAAGTAGCTTCAGTGTGGGAAGACTGCCATGCAGTGCATTCCAAAGATATATCTTGACTTTATTAGGGATTTTAATCTTCCAAATTATGTCCCATACTGGTTCCTCCTCTGTTGCTTGAAGCAGTAATTCATACCCTTTTGCAGAAGTGTAAGTATCATTATTAGCCCGCCAACTCAGCATATCTTTCTTCTGTGAGAGTGTAATACTTTGTACAAGGATTCCAGGTCTTTCTATCTCATCCCACTCCCATCCTCGAAGGTTCCTAGACCAGTGCATGTGGTTTCCTTGTTTAATAGAGTTCCAATGACAGACCATCTCTTTAATTGTAATTTTTTTGTGCTTGAACAAGGTGTATAACCTGGCGAAAGTTGTCGACAGAATATTTGGAGGTGACTAGCAATCTAACCAAAATAGAACATCCTCACCTTTGCCTATTGCCCACTTAAAATCCTCTGCTTCGCAAATTTTTAGTACCTCATGCTTCTTGATTTCTCCTATACTCTTCACCATAGGAGAAATTTTATTGTTCCTCCCTTTTGGATTAGAGAAGAAATTCTCTCCGTATTTCGCTTCCAAAACCTTATACCACAACTTACTTTTATCCACTCTCGCTTTCCACCACCATTTAGCAAGAAGTGAATTATTCTTCCATGCCAGAACTTGTACACCCAAACCACCTCTTTTCTTTGGTCTACATATGGTATTCCATTTTATAGTATGCAGTTTCCTTGACCTCAAATTCTTTGGATCAATTTCACCCCAGAAAAATTGTCTGTTGATTTTTTCTAGCTTGTCTAAAGTCTCTTTTGGAGGTTTGAATAAAGCTAACCAGTATGCTGGAAGAGATTGAAGAACTGCTCTAATAAGAATCAACCTACCTGCTTTAGACAACATCGAACATCGCCATGCCGACAACTTAAGTTTAACTTTCTTGATCATTGGCCTCCAGTAGCTTGATCTTTTAGTTGAACCTCCCAGGGATGCCCCAAGAAAAGTGAAAGGAAACTCACCTATTTTACATCCTAGCACTTTACTCCATTGAATTGCCTTTAATGAGTCATGCTTTACGACGTACAAATTGCTTTTCTCAAAGTTGACCTTAAGACCTGTTATGAGCTGAAAGATAACTAGCAGTACCTTAATTCCCAAAACGGAATCCATGTTATTTTGCAGAAAAGATATTGAGTCGTCTGCAAATTGTAGATGAGATATCTCCATGTTATCACTCAGTACAATGCCTTTTAGAAGTCCAATTCCTTTTGCTCGGTTCACCAGAATATGTAGCGATTCCGCAACTTGTATGAAAAGCATTGGAGATAGGGGATCCCCTTGTCGTAATCCATTACATACAGCAAATTCTCTTGAAGGGCTTCCGTTAAGCAATACCGATGAGCGAACTGTAGATATGATACTTCGAATCCATTGTCGCCATTTATCCCCAAAACCTTGTAAGCTGAGACATGATTCAACACAGTCCCATCTGATGGAATTAAATGCTTTCTCAAAGTCCACCTTTAGAATAATACCTTGCACAGTTGCACCACATTACTCTGAATACTGTGCACCATCTCCCCAGCTAGCAAAATGCATTCTGTGATAGTTCTCCCCTTAATAAACGCAAACTGGTATTCAGATATTAGTAGAGGCATGACCTTCTTTAGTCTGTTTGCCAGGAGTTTGAGGAGTATCTTCAGTGTGCAATTTATCAAACTAATAGGACGGAAATCCTGAATCTGAAGTGGCACCTCTTTTTTTGGGATCAATGTAATGAAGGATGAGTTAACTCCTGGTGGTAGAACATATGTGTTCCAGAAGTTATCGATAAGCTGAATTACATCGCCTTTTAAACATCCCCATAGTTGTCTAAGATAAAATCCATTGAATCCATCTGGACCCGGTGCCTTGTTAGGGTGAATATCATGTAGTGCCCCAGCAATCTCTGTTTCACTAAATCTAATCTTAAGACATTGTGCAATTGAGCCCGATAAAGATTTGAATTGTTGAAACAATGGGGTGAAACACTGAGGAAATTCTGGTCTTTTGAACCTATCTTCAAAATGAGCTGCAAAGCAGTTCTTAATCCTATTCGGATTAGTGATCCAATTTCCATTGTATTGTATCCCTTGAATGTTGTTCTTCCATCTAGTTCTCTTTATGGTCATATGGAAGAATTTTGAGTTTGCATCACCTTTACTCATCCATAAGATTCTTGCCTTTTGCCTAAGAATGTCCTCCTGTTCTTCAAAACATTCCTTTAATTTTGCATGGATACTGTTGGCCAATACAAAGTCTCCATTTTGGTCTACCTGACTTAATTGCTCCTCCAAACCTTGAATGTTGTTCAAATGCTTGCTGTTGTGACTTAAATTCCATTTTTGGATCTCTGATCTTATTACCTTCAGTTTACATTGTAATGACATCCCCGAATGAAGCAATCTGTTTAGCTGATCCTCAACTAATTCTTTGCAATTATCGTCAGAGATCCAAGCGTCAAAAATCTTTATTGGTTTGGGACCCCAGTTCACATTCTTGTGAGAAGCCTGTTACCCTCCAATCCAGATTGTTAGACCAAACTTGAGTTGAGAATTATCCTATCTAACCTACTAGCCTTACCAGATGAAGAAAATCAAGTGAATTTTTGATTCTGTATCCTCAAGTCCCATAGATTATTGTTCTTCAGAAATAGGCTGAAAGCATTGATGTCTCTGTTTCTAAAGGAACAATTTCTTATCTCATTATCCTCCTTCATGCAATTAAAGTCTCCTGCCATGCATACGGGTTCTTGCATAAGTAAATTGCTAATATTGCCAAGCTCTTCCCATAGTGATATCTTATCAATGCTATTTTGTGGCCCATAAACATTAATACAGCTCACCACTAACCTCGAGAGACCTGGACCTGATACAATTTCCCATCTGGTCCAGATTAAATTATCCTTTGTCACTGAATCTAAAAGGTGCAATTTCCTTTTATCCCATGCTGTAGCCAAACCACCTGATTGTCCTCTCGTCGGAGCGAATAACCATTCATGTGCATCATCCCAGATAGATTCTTTCACTGATCCCTTAAGATATTCACATTTTGTTTCTTGAATGAACACCACCCACGGATCCATTTTTTGTATCATCTTTTTTAAATTCTTCCTAGCTATGCTATTATTTATGCCCCTAATATTCCATGTGAGTAAAGTAAAATTATCAATACTCATCATTTGGAAATATTTGAATCTGTGATTCCTTCCCTAATGCCTTCTTGATAATTTCCAATGTAGAGTCTTTATCATGGCCTTCCGTCAAACCCATTTTAACACTCGACTCATATATGTGTTCTACCAGATTAAGTGAAACTTGTTTTGAGATGCCAGGTTCTTCTCCGTTGAAGATATTCGAATTTCCCAACTTCTTTCTCTATGTACGAGCCTGAAAATCTCTCTTTGATGTGATCCCTCGAGTGTGATTTGCATTTGCCTGTTTGAGTTTCTTGTGTTAGGAGTTGTCCCACATCGTTTGTGGGAGGGGCAGATTGTTAGTTAATAAGCAGCCAGAGTATGAGGCCTTTTGGGAGTGACCCAAAAACAAATCCGTGCGGGCCTGACCCAACCCAAAGCGGACAATATCATACTAATGTGGAGTTAAGGCCTGCTTAGCATGCCCAACAAGTGGTATCAGAGCTATGGTTATAACGGTCCATAACGATCTCAATGGGCTCCAGAATGGATCCAGGAAGAGGCAGATGGGCTATCCCAGTTGGGCTTAAGGGGGAGCAGGTGGGCTTTCCAGTATGGGTCTAGGGGGGCCAGATGGCCAGGAACTTTCAGTATGGGTCAAGGGAAACAGATCACACAGAATGGTGGTAGATAGCTAGTTAGAGCTATGGTTGTAACGATTCAAGTATGGGTCTAGGGGGGCCAGATGGCCAGGAACTTTCAGTATGGGTCAAGGGGAACAGATCACACAAAATGGTGGTAGATAGCTAGTTAGAGCTATGGTTGTAACGATCCAGAAGATGAGATCCTAGAAGGATCCAGGAAGAGGCAGATGGGCTATCCAGGTTGGGCTTAAGGGGGAGCAAGGTGGACCTTCCAGTATGGGCCTAGGGGGAGCCAGATGGTCAGGGACTTCCAGTATGGGTCAAGGAGGGGAGCTAGATCATATAGAAGGAGGCAGGGACTTCCAGTATGGGTCAAGGGGGGGAGCTAGATCATATAGAAGGAGGCAGATTCGACAGGTTAACTCCATTAGTACAGGTTAACTCCATTAGTATGAGGCCTTTTGGGAGTGACCCAAAAACAAATCCGTGCGGGCCTGACCCAACCCAAAGCGGACAATATCATACTAATGTGGAGTTAAGGCCTGCTTAACATGCCCAACATCTTGTTCTTATTCCTCCTATTCTTAAGTGCAAAATCAAAGAAATTATTCACTTTCGAAACCTTTCTGGGTCTGCCTTTATTTTTTCCCAATCTTAGATTTAGAACTCTTTCTTCAATGATACCCTTATATATTTTAACGTTTGACTAATGTTTGAGTAACGGAATGCTATAATATACGCGAAAGCCGGAATGTTATAATATACGCGAAAGCTAAAAAAATAAGGGTACCACTCGTAAGTAAAAAAAAAAGGAACAATGACATTTGAAAAAGTCAAAACCAGAAGAGTACCTTGTAAACCGTGCATAGCACAGACTTCTTTTAAATATGATATATTTTTCTTATAAAAAAAATTAAATTTTTATCTAATTTTATAGTTTAATAGTTATTTTAATTTTAATTTTAATATAATAGTCAAATTTAGAACTAATAATAAATTCATAAATTTAATTTGTTGTTATCGGAATTCGAACTTTGGGTATTCATTAAATTAGCACAAATATGTAATGGTTCTTATCGATTTCATAAAAATCTAACGATTTTTTTTAACGGTTCAATTATTATATTAAACTAACAATAGTTATATGCATGTTTGCTTATTATAACTTAGTATAGATAAAAGTGGACTTAATGTAATTCAAGTGGTCATGTACATTGTGATAAAAATGACTCCTTCATAAGAAAATTAGTTGGCACCTACATGGATTGGATGAAAAAAAGAAGTTAGTGTTTCTCTACATTGCAAGATGCTCTAGTCTACCAGACAGGGCCTGCTGTTAATTGTTAAAATGTTATTTCCAAATGTGCATGTACGTCTTTCACTTATATAAGTTATATTCCATAACAGAAAAATTATATGAAAATCATATTTTAGTTGAAAACTTTGGAGATTATATATGTCTTATAATTTATTTTTTTTGAGCGTAGATATATGTCTTATAATTAAAAATACGTTTATAACACGTCTTAGCAAGTAAATATAATGTGGGTACTCATACGCATGTTCAACATGCGTATTGCACACTGTTCACTGTCTCTGTCGAGCGACGTCGGAGGCGATTTCCGATCAATTATTCGATCGATTCGTTCAGTGTCTTCCAGACATATTTCAATACAATGGAATATATCAAAATGATCGTCTCTTTGTACTCTACAAGCCTATACCATCCATTTCACATTTTATTAGCCGGATTCGAAAGCCCCGAATCGAGCTCTTTTCTCCGATTATGTTTTCAGATCGGTATTACACGCCCCTGCGGGGCCACAATTCATCAACCGAACATAGAATTATGTAGAGAAATGCGTCGGCATCATTTTTCTGTGTTTAGTTTTTGTGGACATTGCCTGAAGCTGATGGACGGGGAGAGGCGATTTGGAGGCGAAAGTTTTGTCGCCTGAGCTCCGAAGTAAGAAATGACGTGTGCTGACGTCAATACGCATCTCCATGATGCGTATCTCAGTACACGCATTTCTGTAATGCGTATTCTGGAGTACGCAGCTGAAATATGCGTACTCCGTGGGTAAAAAGGGCGGAGTATTTCAAAAACGGGTATTTTGGGCAGTGGGTAGGGGAAAACTGGGTATTTTGGGCAATTTCTCTAAAAAAATTGACTCTTTGACTATTAAATATTAATAATAAAATGATATAATAAATAATAATTTACATTAAGTGTATGTAAATATTAATTAATAATAGAAAAAATAGAAAAAAAAGTCACCAATACCAGCTTTGTTTGTCAAAATTTTTTTTTATAAAAATAAGTCAATTTCCGTAGCTGTAGTTGGTGTCCTCCATGCACGTTTTGTTCATTCCTGATTTCCTGGATACTAGTCCATCAGTCCCTATAACCTGTCCTCATCACCTATTCCAGGATGGGAGGAGCAGAAAATCTATAAAGATGAAGAAAAGAAGGAGGGTATTCTAACGCCAAATTAATATACACGCACAAATATTCTCAAATTGTCAGATGATTGCTACTAATCTATCTATTATATATCTTATACCGCAACATACACTTTCCTGAATCATTTTATTCCTTATATAATTACAGTTATGTCCCTGTTCTATAAACCTCTTCTCTCGTCTTCTTCACTGCCCCCTCATCTTTTCAACTCCCTTCATCGCAAGCCTCATCCGTTCCCCCTTCTATAGCATCATTTCTGCACCATATAATGGCATCTATCACCAAAAAAAACCGGGCGTCGCCCAGTACCTCGCTCGGTGGTACAGGCTGTTTCCCGTCTTTGGCTAGCAAGCACATAGGGGGGGTAGGTGCCACGCCCTGTTGGTTGTTGTTTATGTGCCCACATTGTTTATGTGTTAAAATGACCAGCTTCGTGATTCTTCCTCTTCTCCTTATCATTGCTCTAACATTGTCGAAATTCACTCTTTTTAATACCCTTTTGATTTATTGGGTGGTTTTTAAACTTTTTATATTAAAGGAATGGTGTGTATGTGAGGCATGTTTTTTTTGGACTGTTGGCTCTGTTTTTAGATAAAATATTGTGAAATTCAGCTTGTGGGTGAATTTAGTATGTTCGGTTTTGTTGTTGTGTTCAAGGTGTTTGTGCTTATTCCTTATTGAGTTAGTGTTTTTTTCAAATGTTTGTGTGCTTTTGTGTTGTTATTTACTGTACTTGTATTTGTTGTTTTATTGGCTATTGTATTATATTAGTTTCTTTAAATTTCAGCATCTTTGTTTTGTTTGCTTTACCAATTTGTGCTGGTGCATTGATTTCTTGCTTTAGGAGAGGGATGGTCTTGAGAACGTGGGGATGTTTGGTCAATATGCAAAATTTGTTTCATCTCCATGCGTACACTCTTGATCTGTTTATGCTTATAAATCCCCTCTCTACTACCACATTAGTTGGTCCATTATTTACTTATTTATTTACTCTCCACATTTTATAAATGAAAGCTTAGAAAATCGCCTAAATTTACTGTGACAGGAGTACCTGATTATTCCCTACATGGCACTCCACTGCTTCTTCCTCAACATATATTTTTGTGCAAATAAAACAACTTATTTTCTCTGCAGCTAAAAAATTGCATTTTGCTTGCTCATAGTTGTGCCCGTTGGCAAAAAAAACTTTCCTCTGTGACCTACCCTGATGTTTTTATAGCACCACAATGCTACCCCATTTGATCCACCAACATTTACCTGTATCATCTTATGATTTTTTGACAGAGTATCATCTTATGATGTTATTTGTATAATCTAATGACAATTGTTTAGGTTTCACACATATCAATGTTAGTTTCCTTTCAAATAATGTAAAAAAAAAAATAGGATCAAGTCTATAAATGACAAGTGTGGCATAGTGAAGTCTGTAAATAACAAATATGTTATATATAAAATAACTTAGAGACCAATAAAATAATAGTTTCGACATGGTAATTACATTGCATTAATCACCGCATTAATCACGAGAAACGAGAAACATAATATATAGTATGTAAAATGACATGGTAATTACATTGCACTATTCACCAGAAACATATTATATGGTAATTATTTTTTGTCAAGAAATTCCATGACCAAGTTTGTCTGTGTATATACATATATTCCAGACAACCAAGTTAAGTTATGAGCAAATAGTAAAGAAAAATGGATGAGCAGAGGGTAATGATTTTGTTGTACCTTGTGGCTTTTTTCGCATCGGTTCAAGAATGCTTTTCTTTTTCCAATGATCACCTCCAGAAGCAGGAGGATGTTACCTATCAATTGGGTTCCTCTGTAATCTTACCTGTCTCAGGAAATGTTTATCCCAAGGGGTATCCACTTATTCATAGTCTTTCTCTTGTGTGCGTGTGTTTAGAGATTAGGATATATGAGATGAAACTATTCTGTGGTTTTTCATTATTTTTCGTTAACTTTCTTGAATGTTCTTGAGTCTGGAATCTTCCAATTTCTATTTTCACTTTTAATACTAATGTTCTACCAAGTTTAGTAATGCTATTAATACCTCTGTTTGTAGTTCAATTTTAATTGATATAAAGATTGTGATTTATACATGCTACAAATTCAAAAGCCATTAAATTCTAACAGAGGAAATACTGCTTGTGAGTTTCCGAATAGTGAACACATACATGCACAGTCACACACTACAAAAGCTTACCTACACTTGCATATGTATGTAAAGGGTTTAGCACTACAAAATCTAGGATATTGAATTTGATTTTTGATTTTTTGTTTTCCTTTTTTTTTTGTCTGCAGGTACTATCACGCAACTCTTAACATAGGCAGTCCACCCAGACCTTACTCCCTCGTTATAGATATCGATATAGATACTGGAAGTGATGTTACTTGGCTCCAATGTGATGCACCTTGCATCAAATCTTTTCCGGTTATTATACTTTCTTTTTTAGCTACAAATATATCAATCCTTTTTAGCTACAAATATATCAATCCGCGTTACTCATCTATACCTATTTATTTACATCATGTTTACTCAATTCATGTGACAATGTATACGTTAAATACAAAATCAATCCGGGACTTGTTAAATCCGTCATTTCCACACCAACGTATTGCTGGTCAATAGAAAATGAATTTGTTAATTTATGTATAAATGCATAACATACGATTTCCTGATCCTCTTATCTTCCGCAGGCACCTCACCCTCTCTACAAGCCTAGTGAAGACATTTTAAAATGTGATGATCCCTTTTGCGCGTTGTTTCACTGGCCAAATGAAGTACCCTGTCAAAGCCCAGAAGAACAATGTGACTATGAAGTAAAATATGCTGATCATAGTTCATCTTTGGGTGTACTAATTCGAGATTTATTTCTTTTTAAATTGACTAATGGAAACACCGTCCTTCCCCGTCTAGCTTTTGGGTAACTAAATTGCTCATCCTCTTATTTAATGTATTTATATATCAAGAGTTCTCAGTGTATGCTTTGGTTGCTCACATTCGAGTTGCAATGTGAAAAACAATGACCACTGACGTGTTTGGCTGGTAGAATGTTGGAATGATGTTGTATTCTCTAATTGCATACTATATTTGCAGCTGTGGTTATAATCAAGAAGTTGCAGATGGAGTGCATCCACCATGTACTGATGGAGTCCTTGGCCTCGGTAGTGGAAAATCAACCATTTTAGCGCAATTCCGCAAACTTGGTTAGATGCAAAATGTACTTGGTCATTGCTTCAGTGCACAGGGAGGAGGATATCTCTTCATTGGGGATAATATTTTCGCGACATCTGGAATTGTCTGGGCGCCAATGTCTAGCAAGTCCGGCAAGTAAGAACTCTCAAACCGGGAGCTCTTTTCTGCAGTGAAATCTGTTCTAATATAATCAGCCAATATCAATAATTCCTTCTATTTGATTTAATTAGAAATCACTACTCCTTGGGACCTGCTGAATTATGATTTAATGGCCATGCTACTGGAGTTAAGGGCATTTCAGTAATTTTCGATAGTGGAAGTTCTTATACCTACTTCAGTTCTCCAGCATATGAAGCTCTACTTTATGAGGTAATTAATGTTGAATTAAAACTAAAAACAGAAGCACTTGGGATTGTCATGTTAAGCTGACCTTATGTTGTTTGGTTTCAATTAAGAAAGGATTCAAACTTAAATCAGTATATAGATGCCAATGATGATAAAACCCTCCCTGTTTGCTGGAAAGGAACTTATTTAAGCCATTGATATTGAGTTTCACAAATTCCAAAAATGTGCAGCTTGGGGTGTCTCCTGAAGCGTATCTTATTGTCTCGGTAAGCATTATTGAGAAATAGATTTTAATTAAGAGCCGCAACTCCACTTATGTATATACTCCTTGATTTCCATCTTTTTCTGTTTTAGAGAGGAAGAAGCGTGCATTATTAAGTTTGTATTTAGTTGTTTGTTATAAAGTTCAGTATGAAGTGGAGCAACAAGATCCTTCTGCAATAAGCTTAGAAGAGGATGATAAGAAACAAAAAATGGAGCAAAACATTGCTTCAGTTTTGAGGGGTAAGCAAACTGGTAAAAACTCCAACAAGCATATAAGATTGCTGCAAGAACTTGTACCGGGATGCGATAAGGTAACTGAACTGAAATGCAATTTTTTATATTGTTATGTTGCTAATTCCCTAAAGAGATATTGATTGTTCTTATTGTTTCTACTACGGATTACTGGTAAGGTTGTAATATATGAATGGTTTTAAATAAAAATGTTTATCTTTTAATGTGTATTTTGTAGTTAAATGTATATGCGAATATTTAGATATCTGATATTATCAACATTCTCATTTTAAATTAGGTGATTAGATAAGGTCTGTTAGTTTCTCTCCTGTACTACAAGCTGTATGCTGGTCAGACAATGTTATAGTAAAAAAAATGGGAGTCTATTGTATTGATTAAAGCTTATAACTGTTTAACATAATCTATGCAGCCAAACTACATACATGATTACTAGGATCAGAGTTTATAGTGACGCTACGTATTATTATAACCATGCTGCACGCTTCCTCATCAAGTACATATTTGAAATTTATGTATGTGAAATGGATGTTAATTAGGAGGCACAACTCCACTTATGTATATACTCCTTGATTTCCATCTTTTTCTATTTTAAAGAGGAAGAAGCGTGCATTATTAAGTTTGTATTTAGTTGTTTGTTATAAAGTTCAGAATGAAGTGGAGCAACAAGATCCTTCTGCAATAAGCTTAGAAGAGGATGATAAGAAACAAAAATTTGAGCAAAACATTGCTTCAGTTTTGAGGGGTAAGCAAACTGGTAACAACTCTACAGAAAATTCTGAAAACGGAGATGCCGCTAGAGATAATAGATTTTCATGTGAGAAGGGATAGTATCAGCAAGCATATAAGATTGCTGTAAGAACTTGTACCAGAATGCGATAAGGTAACTGAACTGAAATGCAATTTTTTATATTGTTATGTTTCTAATTCCCTAAAGAGATACTGATTGTTCTTATTGTTTCTACTACGAATTACTCGTAAGGTTGTAATGCTTGATGAGATTATCAACTATGTGCAATCACTGTTGCAACAAAGTTGAGGCAGTATTAGCTTATTTTCTCTTTATTCATTTTTAACGATGCAAATCAGAACTAATGCGAATATGAAGTATGCAAAGACTTAAATCCAATCACAACAGCTTTACCATAATATGAACTTAAAACATTTAGGGTGTATGTTTCATTCATACTTAATTCTATGATTCTTGATTGGTTGTCTAAAGGTACATACTTCAAGCTAAAGCAAGTCTCGACATATTTTTTGTTGATTTATCCTTATCAGAGTATCTTGAGATATCTGTGTTAGTACATGATAATTTCCGGGCAATCATATTATAGTGTTAATAAAATTGAATAATGTTTTATGCAACTCACTTGATTGCTTCACACTTGTGAAATAAATTCGCTTCGAGTATTCTTCTAATTTTTGTGGGATGGTACTAGAGTGTGAAAATAAGAAATTGGTCGATTTCCACAATGTAGCACTTAAAAGTTTAAGTGTTATACTTTTGCTTTCTCGTGTTTCTTAACATGTAATTGCTTTGCTGGTACAATTTTTGTCTATGATATTTGCAACTGTGAACCCAGAAGTGCATATTGTATAGTAAAGATTCTGTCAAAAGATAAAGTAAACTTTTTTCTGTAAAAGGACAACACTATAACTTTCCTCTTATCAACTTCATCTTTGCATTGTTACTTGTAGCTTCTCAATTTAATTAGTAGTACAGGTATCCCCGGATATCAAGGATTAAATTTAAGGCCAGGTCATCTTTTTCCACTTGACAACTTCAAAGTCAGCCCGAATACAGCTACATCATACCATACCATGTCTCAGGTGTGTGTTTACGTGTTCTCTAAACTACACTTATAATTTTTTCCTGTCAAAATCTTATCAAACTGAAAGTAACTTGAAACTACAGGATGTATGGGGCAATGAGCTACATAAACTTCTTCAAATTTAATTTGATGCTAACAATAATCTTGGGCCAGTAATTTCCAGAAAATTCGTTTCCTTAAGTCACAAAGGTGATTATGTTTTCGAGTTTTATTTTCTAACATCAAAACCTTTCATGTTTGTTGGGCATCGGGAAGTCATGTACTAGATTGCACACGAGCGTAACTCAAACTAACAAACTTCAACATGCATGAGTCATGTCATTCTAATTTTAATCATTTACAATGGTATTGTTCTACGTTGTGCTCATGTAGACTATGTATATCTAGAATAAGCCCGTGCCTCGCACGGGCGATAAAGCTAGTTATCATTAAAATTCCTACGACCATTAATTCTATTTTTTTTTTTGTCAGAAATAACTTACTCGTTCATAAATTGTATCGAAATACAATAAAACGTACATAGGGGATTTTTTTCATTCAATAAAGTTCATCATCTAACCCAAAAGGCACGCATGTTGCCTCGGGACGCTTAGACAATAAAACCTTCAAGTCTGAAAGGAAGAACCCCACAGAAGGAAGGCCTCGTTAAAACCCTCAAAGAGCAAAACCCTGTGGGAAAAAAGCTCAAGGGGGAAAAAGAGTACCCTCCAAAAAATAGAAAATACATCATTTTACAACTTGCTACACACAGAACTACTTGTTGCTTATGTGAGTCTCCACTCTCCACTGCCATCAATTATTCCCACATACTAGCTTTCTATTTTCCTGTTTCTTGGCTGCTCCATAACCGCTTAGACAATAAAACTTTAAATAATGAGCAAGGGAGACCTTATACTTCACACCTGAAAATGACAGAACAAATTAAAACTGAAACACATTAGTAATAATAATAATGATAACAATAATAATAATAATAATAATAATAATAATAATAATAATAATAAATAATAATAATAATAATAATAAAAAGATCAGAAAAAATATATAGTATTTAAAATAAAAAATAAATATCTAATCAAAGGGGACCCCTTTGATTAGATACAAATTTAAATAAGCCACAATAAATC
This sequence comes from Kitagawia praeruptora, assembly GCA_037693485.1. Classification (NCBI taxonomy): domain Eukaryota; kingdom Viridiplantae; phylum Streptophyta; class Magnoliopsida; order Apiales; family Apiaceae; genus Kitagawia; species Kitagawia praeruptora. The sequence continues at coordinate 22,415,244 of CM075351.1, read as the reverse complement.
AAATTAAATAAAATATTATAATTAATTTTCATAAAGTTTACATTTAAAACTTAAAATACAAATAATGTGTATATATGAATACTAAAATCCTTCCCATCCAACATAATATACATTAAATAAATATAAATCAGAAGTGAAAAATATTGAAGGTCAAAAATTTTCATCTTAAACTAAAAAAATAATAAAATTAAAAGTAATCACTACTTTTAGTTTAATAAATATGCGCCTATATAACTTATACTCAATAAAATTCCTAACACAAGAAAGAATTATTACATAAAATAATAACAACCAAAACTAGGCTAATAAATATGCCAACTCTAAAAATATCAATAGTAGCACATATTAAATATTAATATCATATTGAATAATAAAATTTAAAGTAAATTATGGAATAAACAAGCCATCAAAATGGCACAAAATTACCTCTTAAAGGTCCAAAATCTACGCCATCAATCATGGCCACCCATAAATAGTACACAAACTTAAAATACTTTTACAAATCAAAAGTCATCAATCATTAACCATAACACCTACGACACAATTAACTAACAAGATTGAGATTTTGAATTTGAAGTATTAACTAACAAGATATATTATCATAATTAAAAATATAAAAGCAACTAATATTTATTTTCGTACAAGAATCAAATTTAATCAAAATAATGAAAAATAAAATTGCCATTAAAAGAGTAAATAAAATTAAAACAGCCATTTGAAAACGGATAATAATAATTTTCAATTAATAGCAAACAAATTCCATGAATCATGGCACATTTAATACATTGCAAAAATTATGATATTGCATAAATTAATACCAACTAATTGCACAAAATTTGAATTTGAACCAACCTAACTTAACCAAGCAAAGAAATAGGCTACATTCACGACAATTACTGCCATCCAATTCATAACTGAATATTGTCATGTCAATTAGCATATTCAGATCAAAAAACAAACTCACAATTAGAATATGTAATTTTTTAATCAAATTAACCACACTCTTAGCTGGTACCGTTAGTTTACATCCTTCAAAAAGTAAGTCATGGTAGGAAAACTCAAATGACTCGAGCAACCACGAAGCAACACAAAACAATTTACAAATGAAATTATGTGCTAGTGAATCCAATTATCTATCTTAATTAATCATTCTCTCAAGCAATTAAACTAATAACATTTGGTATGAATCAAATTAAAGAAATCGCATTCCCATTGACAATTTCAACATACAAACTAATAAAATTAGAACTGTGTTTGTGAAATCAAACCTGGGTTTGCGGAGTCAATACACACAAACTTTACATGATTTTAACGAGATGAATCACATGGAAAAATGATTTAAAATTATTGAAGACCTGACTCACTTGAAATATCGGACTCGTCAAAATAACTTGGACCAATCATGAGTATGATGGCCTCCGATCTTCAGCATACTTTTGAATCATTAAATCTTTGTAATAGGGGACCATTAATTCTATTAAATTCACCAAATATATGAAAAATTACGAACTTCCATTAATCTATTCTATATATAATACTGCAACATGCCCTTCCGTGAGTGATTTTATTCCATGTCATCAGCCACGTAAGATCCGTTATAACGCCGTTACATATCTATGGGCTGCTATATGCGTGTATCTCTTGGATGCAATCTGCTACCCTTCCCACTTCTAGCCTTGTAACACCGATGGTCTCCTCGATTGTGGGATCTATTTGATAGGTAGGAAAGTACATTGCAAGGAAAGAAAGGCTCAAAGAAGATGCATCAAATAGGGATCAAATATGGAGTGGCGCCACTTATTCGAATTTCGATAATATGCCCAAACGAATTGGATCCCATGCATATTTTTTGCTGGTATAACAATTGTTCTGAAAGTATTTAAACTTTCATTCTCCACCCAAATGGAGCGTTGGTCTCCGGGTTCGTTACTTGATTTCTTGTTGCCTTTGTTGTATGTGATTGTGTAGCGTGTGAACCATTCTTTTTAATTTGCAATTCTCCCTGGTTGGCATAGTAATTATCTTGTACTTTATTTCTTATTTCAGCCTTATCTAGAAGATTGCGGCACTACCTCTACAAGAACTAAAATGTCGGCAAATGGAAAAATTCTAACATGGATACGAGCAACGGCATGATAGAGGTCACTTTAATTTGCTCTACTTGTCTTTTTTCGCATTTTCAATTATCATCACGTTCTGCACAGTATAAACGGCAGGGTAACCATTTTACTTGACAAATTTCTGTATCTAAAAAGAATCAAAATTTATCTACGGTCAACTTCTTACGGACGAGGAGCTACTAGATTTTATTAACTCACAGAGTTGCACAATGCCAAACTTTTCCAAGGTATATAAACTTAGAAACATCTGTGTGGTGATAATATTATTGTTATTCTTTGAAAGTGTACAACCTCAATTTGACTTTAAATGTTATTATAAATTTTTTTTTGTCAGAAAATGTTATTATAAATTAAATATATAAAAAATTCAATTAATTGTGGTCTCCTGCAAAAGTATACTCTTGCGTCTGCAATGGTTTCCCCAATTATCTATCATTTTCCTTGTCACATTCACTTTTAGTATCCCTTATTTAAGTGTAGAGTGTACAGCTCTTAACATTTTGCAATATGGCATTGTCAAACTTTGTTGTGGTGGTAGGCGCGAGGACCTGTAAATACAGGTTCAATAATTAAAAGATCTGACACTATTTTTTTTGTCACCCTTTGTGGGTATGATCTCAACTTTTGACAATACTTAGGAACATATAGTTGATTACTTAAGGGTATTATTGAGTTTTTCTAATAGTAAAATTTACTACATGGTGAGGACTTCGAACTATGGTCACATATAGATTTGATTTTAAATATGGATGTGCAAAGAATTATAAAATTAATTTTGTGAAACACATGTAGTTATTAAAACAGATGGTATTTGTGAGTGTTTTGAGCACTAGCTTTGTTATTTCAAACCTTGCTTATTAATGAAGCCGCTAATAGATTTCCTCACTCATGAATACTTTAATTGTGCGGCACATGTGTATCGATCTCCTTCAACCTTTTACTAATACCAATTAAAGCCTCTTTAGAGCATTTCCAACGAGAATAACTAAAATTGGTTGGCTAAATTGGACCTGTAGGACATTATGTAAAATTTGTTGAATCTGTAAGACATTTTACTTCAATGGTATTAACTATATTGGTTGGCTATATTTTAAAAATAGTATGTTATTAATAATTTAGGTTGTTATAAATAGAATATATCACTTCAATATGGTAATGAATGATGTGAAATCTTCTTACAGATTTCTTACAGCTATATAGAGGTTCGACAAATATAGCCAACCTGTAGAAATTATCTAAAATTATAGCTAACAGCTTTGACCCATTGGAGTTCAAGTTTTTTTTTAGATAATCTCTATAATTTTTATTTATGGTATCTTTTATCTAATTTTAACTAAGGATTTCTTGTGGTTGGAGATGCTCTTATCAGGTAAGAAAAACCAACTGTGTGTTTATTTTCATTTCCATATATACTAAGCATTTTTAGTTATATTTGCTTCTGATTGATATGCCTGATGAGTTTGCTATCATTGTAATTTAGTTTAATATTTCATCATTCTTCTAATTTACAGTTAAGGATGCAAATGTGTGTGTGTTGTTTTTCAATGCGACAGAATGTGCAAACAATCACTATAGATAATGATTTTCATTTTTTTTTTGTTTAGCATTATGTTTAGAATGATGTTATCTTATTAAAGATATATGCTAATATGCGACACAATATCACAAAATTAAATCTATTATTTACAAAATGCTGCAACACGCACTTTGTTCAAGGATTTTATTCAGCATGAAATGACAGTTTCTCTCCCCTGCATATATTAGTATACATTTATTTGATACGGATTTTCATAGTTAACTCATCCACCAATGTGAAATCTTTTCAGAATAATGGCTTCATTTGGATTCATGGCCATGGGAAATTAACGAAACAGTAAAACTTGCTGATGATATAGCTGGCATGATTTCTGGAATGCACACTGCACCGACATCTGGGTCAAAAGCAGAAGAAAAATTACCATATTAAGAACTAGGCATGATAGCTTGCAATCTCTTCTGTCGAAGCTTCAAAGCAAATCGCTGTAAGTATAATCAATCAAGTATTCATTCTTGTATTGTGAGGATGAAATACTCACTCTCAATCAATTCATGAACAGTCAATTATTGGCAGAGTTGTGTGTTTGCTAAAAAATTCCTTTGTCAACTCTAATCTTATTTGTCTAAGGTCAACCAATAATAGTTATTTAGACGGTATTCATGTCACGTACAAATTTGTGCAGTTGTGGAATTTTAATTACTTCATCAAATGTTTTTTAGTCTACAATCAACTGTGATGCTTAAGCCATGTAGCATATTGATAGCTAATTTACCCATGACATGTATTTGTCAGTGAAATTATTACATTGGGTTGGCACCCATCTTGACCTCAACTTTGACAACCCACCTAAATACGTGTGAATGATAGCAAAAGAAATATGATTGCAAAAGGACATTTAGTTAAAGCTATGTGGATAGGCTAAATATGAGAGCAAAATTTTAGCCTGGACACTGATCGCCCTTTTAATTTTCAAATTAAACTTGTAGGAATCTGATTGTGTCCATGCTTACTGATCATGCTGTGTTCTTCATCATTACAAGAATTAAAAATACTTGCACACTATACTTTCGACAAGCTAGAGGCTTCAATAGTCATGTGACCAAGAGGAGGGGTAACCACTAGGCTATAAGATATGTGTTATCATCTTGCAGGGTTTTAGTATAGTATTGTATATTGTAGCATAGATGAAAGCCAAAGCAATAGCTCATCTTTTGATTATTATCATTATTTGTTATACTTTTTTTCCCTTTTTCAGCGTGTATATGTATATATATTAATAATAATAATAATAATAATAGTAATAATAATAATAATTTTATATATCTCAGACACAGGGAGAACACATCTTTTGAATATTATCGTTATTCATTATACTTTTTTCCCTTTTACACCATATATAATAGCTTAAAAAAATTGCTGGAATTGATTAGGTGAAACTCAATTTTTTACCTGTCAGTGGTGAAAAGATGTTTTTCATGATAAATAACTACATGCAATCCTAATTGTACTATCTAAATCTAATGCCGTACAGTTTTGATTGCAATTTGAATATGTGGTATTCGTTAATATGACTATAAAATGTTCTTCAGGAATTTGGAGCCTATGCAAACTAATTTCTATGATATGCTTAATATTCAGTCTTATTCACAATGTGAATTTCTAGGCGTGTTCCACCAAACTGCATGACAAGTCAATTCGAGATCAAGGAAAAAAATAAGAGGGATTCTCATTGATTGGCTAATTGAGGTGAGTGTTAAAAGTGAAGTTAATAGCGTTAAGCAATATGCATCAAACATTACTAATACTTCAATGGAATAACCAGGTCCATTACAAGTTTGAGTTGATGTTGGAGACCCTACATTTGACTGTCAATCTGATCTATGGATTCTTAGCTACCCAACTTGTGATATAAAGTTCCTCTATGTGACTATATCTACTGTGCAGGACGTGTTTTGGAAACCCAGGTTGGATTTAATTAAATTTTGTTATGTTGAGATTACAGACAATGTTTAACAATGCCACATAATGCCCTATTTAACTCTTACAAACTTTACTTATCGAGGGTGACATTTCATATATTAGCTCCAGTTGAGTTTTTTAAAAAAAGGTCTCACTATATGTTTGAATAGTGTACCAGGTTCATGATAAAAACATACAATATCTATTATATATGTCTTTTGTTGTTTATGGATCTCCAAATATGTTTCGAAAAAGGTTGAATTTGAAAGACATGTATATAATTCTACAACTGACACTAGAGCATGCCCGTACCTCGCAGGGACGATAAAGCTAATTCTATTAAGTTCATCAAACATATGAAACATTATGAACTTCATAACATTACTTATTCAAACACAAGAGACGACCCCCATTTCACTTTTCCCTTTATATATATGTTAACTACATCCAACTAAATTAATCCCCACGACACAATTACTTGTGAGGATCATATTACTCATCATGCAATCCATTTTAAAGAGCACCTGCAATTAGATAATATTATGCAGAGTTCTAAAAAAACGGCGATTAAATTGATTAATTGTTGTTCGGTAACTCGCCGAACGGATTTTTAGAAAGTCGGGTTAAAAACCGTTTTTTTAAAAATGGTCAATTAGTGGAAAAAATCGGTTAATTCGGTAAAAAAAAAAATGTAAAAGTTAAAACTCATAAAAAATTAAAATTAAAAATATCAAAATGTAACAGTCTAAAATAATATCAATATCAATAAAGGTAGAATTTAGTATCAATATCAATAAAATAGTTCACATTGTTGAGATTGACGGTATTAACAAACAAGCATGGTCCAATGAATCAGTTTGCAAGGTCAATATCTCCAATGAAAAACAAAAAACAGAGCTTAAAATGACTCTCTTTTTGATAGAGCTTAGATGAAATTTATTGTGTTGAATTCCCTTGTTATACTCTTTTGGATATTAATGTAAATGATTGCATTCAAACTTTTTAATTTATAACTATGTTTTTTTTTTTGCTTTAAATATTTATAAATCTCATGAAATATTTATTTAATTTTATATTTTATATATTTAAAATAACTAGGGAGTTTTTCCCGCGCTATACGCACTCTATATATTTTTTTATTTTTATACAATTTTTTTAAATTTTAAATTTACAAAAAATGTTATATTAATTTTATTAGTAAAAAACATTTATTTTAATTTATAACATGTAAAAATTGTGTGTATAAACTTATGTGCTTTTGACAATAAATTTGTTGATAAATTTTAGTAGTAACACATCATAAAAACACTGGTAAGTAATTGAAGTATGAGTTGTGTACATAAGTTTTTTTGATTTTTGACGATAAAGGTGATGATATTTAAATTAAATAATTTTGTGAGAATTGTCAACACAGTTATATTTATATTATAGGAAAAGGAATTAAACAAAGATAATTTATGATTTTAACTGTGAATCTTATATTCTAACTGTACGAAGCGAAAATTTGATTTGGTCATTAACATTAATTAAAATTTCAATATAGTAACATAACTTCACAAATATTATTTTTATTAAATTTCTTCAAAAGACAAACTACAATAACATTATTTACAATCACATTCTAAATATAATTAATTTTCAGAATTTTTAAACTTTAAAATTAATAAATTTGGAGACGGGTGTATCTATCTGAAATAAATCTCACTTTAATCTGTTTTGGTGAAAAATTCTCTTTGTAATTTCTAATACTATGAAGCAAAAAAATAATTTGCTCAATAATATTAACTAAAATTTTCATATAATAACATGACTTTATAATATATATTTTTATTAATATTCTTGAAACCATAAACTACAGTAACTTTATTTATAATCACATAGGATTTTTGCTCGCGCTACGCGCGCTATAAAAATTATAATAAATTAATTAAATTTTTTGATATCATATTTTAAAAGATTATATTATTTTCATGAATTAAAATATTTATCTCATCCAATTTATATATATAATGTATAAAAAATTGAGTATATTTTAAAAGATTATATATATAGAGTAAAGTTCTATGGAGTACTCTTTAATTGGAGTACTTGGATTGGAGTACTTGGAGTACATATACATTTTGCGTTCAAAATTTTGCAAACTTTATTATTTTACAAAGCTTAGTACATGAATATCACTATTTTATCGAAAATCTTGAAAATTATGTATGTTTTGCTAACAAAATATTGCAAAATGAATTGTTCTGCGAAACATATTTGGATTGCAAAACATATATGTTTTAATTGCAAAACATAAAGGATTTTCAAGATGAACATATTGCAAAACATACATGATTTTCAAGATCATCAATGAAATTATGATATTCATATAACAAGATTTGCAAAATAATAAATTTTAAAAGATTTTAAATGCAGAACGTATATGTACTCCAAGTACTCCAATTAAAGAGTACTCCATAGAACTTTACTCTATATATATATCATATTATTTGGCTCGGGAGAATTAGGCGAGGCAACCAACTAAAACGCTGCTTCCAAATATATCAGTCTATTTATTACAAACTTAGTGTAATCTCAGGAAACTTAATAACCTATTCTCTATATTAAATAATTTGTTATCATAACTATAGTTAGATGAAAAATCTTACGGACACTTGCAAACATTATTTTAAAAACATTGTTTTCATAATTATATTTACAGGAACAAAAAAGTAATTCAATGTTATGAAAACAATAATTAACAGCCGTAATTATCCAGATTTAAACTGGATGTGTTCTAATAAGTACCCTACTCAAGCATCCTTACTCCTTACTTCCACTACATGTAAGATTGTAGAACCACAAAATAAGCCAGACCGCTCATATTTAATGTTTAACTACAAGAGTTTGAATGAGGATATGGACCCATTTTCCAAAAAAAAAAAAACTCGTAAGCCTATGCTAGTCATTTACAAGTTTCCAACAAAAAATTACATGACAAAGAAACATCCCACTGCAATCTTCACAAGTGTAACTATTAAAACCCATATCAGTAAACAAACTAAATCCACATTTGAAAGTACAGGTGTGAAAGGCAATATTCAACCATCACGGGATGCATCCTCGAATACAACTACTAATTCACAATTCAATCTTATTTTCCATAGTCATTTCCTTTGCTGATAATGCACGATTTCTTCCATTACCTCCGGCCATAAACATGCTTTCCATAACTTTTGTATGACATGTAAACTAAGATTCACAAGTATCCATAGGTACAGGTTCATCTGTTTTCTTTCCCACATTAAGATCATCACAGGTATCCATATCTACATATTTGTCCTTGTCACAGAAACCCATCGTGTGATTACTAACTACACAATCACTATTCCCTGTTACCTCCGCACTTGATGGGATTACATTCCCAGCACCAAATTGATATGATACTGGAACTGGCTTTGCAAGATCCTCTGCAGTGAGCTCTAACAGTTGGTCACAGGACATGGGATCCCGGTCTTCTTTAATTTGGCCTTCTGGTCTACCATCACCTTCTAGTCTTTGGGCCTGCCGTGGATTTCCTAGAAAATGGCTATGCCCTCTCTCCCTCGATCTACTCCCTCTGTCACTGCCTTCATCATCTTGGCTAAATTCTTTTGATGCATCCACGGATCTAGGCATCACGTCTTCCAAAATGTTGGTCTCAACAATACCAAGGCCAGAGGTGGCATCTTTCGTTGTTTCAGATGCTGCATTCAGTTTAGGACTATTTTGCCTGTGGATACCCTGAACATTTGCTTGTTTAATAGAATGACCCTGAAAATGTTGACTACCTGTAGATCGTGTGGCATTTGGTGGCGTAGTAGAATAGGTAGGAAATGTAGTTGCGAGACCAGTACGAATGTAGTGCACATTACTGGGTAATGAGTTCCCACTACTGGCCACACCAGAAGCTTTGATCATAGAAGCTCCTCCAGGCATAACGCGTACAGCATTCTTTGCCTGTGCAGCCCTCAACAATGATGCTGCATCAGATGGAGTGGCAATACGAGCCCCCGCGGCGACTGCAGCAGCTTTTACTAGCTCACCATCTGGACTAGGAGAGGGCTTCGTTGACTGGGCTTTCAAGTTAATCCAAGATTTAGGTGAAATCCCTGCTGCGCTAGATTGTTGTGCCACAGTTGTCACAAAGTCCTGTTTAGCTGTCGGTCCTAGAGCCCCAGATCGTTGTGCTATTGAAGGGACAGAGTCTGGGCAAGAAATATCAGACCGCTTTGTTACGGTTGGAAGGGAATCATACTCAGATTGAGGTTCAGACTTTATGCCAGCAGAAGCTTCAGCAGCACGATATATAGAGTTGGTCGTAACAGCTGAACTCGTTGCACCTGTTACAAATCACAATGGACACATGAGTAACAGAAGCAGAACTAAGATCTGCTTCAACGTTTAGAATTCTAGGTTTTATGTATGTATGTGTGACTATGTTAACAAAATTCCTGGGTTGATGGCAAGCCAGGGTTTTAAGTCAAATACTAGTGAAATAAATATTTGTGCTACATTTTCTCAGACCCTTTTTGGCAGTGGGAAGCAAGGGGTGGATGGCGTTATCAGAATGTATACAGACATAGATCTCTTAAATTACTGCACAGTGATCAACCTCACTGCTCAAGTGACTCTAGTAGTCAATGCCAAAACCACATAATCACCGGACAACTATAACACTCTACAAATCACACATTCCCATGTCCAACACTAAACCATTTTCACTCACCACTGACAAATCAAGGAGCTCTAAAAACAATAAAACCACCAAATATACTGCTAAATAACCTAAAAATTGCTGGTACCAAGTGGCAAGTATCCTTTGAATGATGCGCTATAAACTTATTATCAGATAGTCACTGTTCCCTACTACTAATGCACAATTCCAATCAGAGTAAAAAACAGGAAATGGATAACACTTACAGCATACAGTATTACTAGCATGGCCCGGAAAAAACAAACTCTTGTATAAATTGCTATGGAATAATATATTAGTTGCAGGGTAATCATCTCTTTGATATCAGATATGATAATATGCAGAAGGATTACTTACCAGGGGAGAAAGATGTCTTCAACTTATCTGTCATCGGCATATTGAGGGCTAAAGACACTGCCCGACGAGCTGCAAGCTGTGCCTCAGAGAGTTGTGAGCTCTTTCCTAAACTTGAGTTGCCCTTGCGCTTTCTAATGATGTTCCACCTCTGCATTTTTCATTATCGATAAAATTAGTGCTAGAGAACCAATATTGGAATAGTTGCAAAAGATGCCACATGGCCACGCCTTAGTTGAGCACATTTTACTTGAACCTAAAACTGATCTCATACACATACAATAAAACATTTATCCACTGTCAGGTTCTTGGAAACCTTTAGAAACCAGACGTTGTAGCCACTCTGGATAAGACGGAATATGTAATACAATTGCTATAGTTTATAAGTAAATTGCATTACTTGCAATACTACACTTTCAAAAATACCAATTGCAATACGAGAGTTCAGATTTTGTTACATTTACGCACATTTTGCCGGTATCAAGTAACTTTTTGAGGACTTCTCGTCCAATTCTTATTTCAATAATTAAACTATTTGGTTGTAGCAAACATATATGATACAGATATAGTCGCTGAAAAGTGAATTGGACAAAAAAATGTCAGGAAATAAGCTTAAATAAAATGTGAACTTCAATATCACAAGTGGTATTTTTGTAAGTTGCAAGTGGTATGTCGGCTAAAGTGTAAGTACACATGATGCCTATTACTCGGTTTATATTCATAAACATTATAGAATGAGTGAAGTTAAGTACACAGATGCGGAAAGTGGTATTGACGGATGGTCTCCAGTGTTGCATATACTTCCTTCGGAATACGGAAGTTTTTTCCATCCCTTTGGAAAGTAATATTGACCAATGGTCTCTAGTGTAAACTTCTGCCCGGTATATGATTTTTGCTAATATGTGCAATCTTAAATTAACATGTGAAGAGAATAATTCTTCAAATTATCTCAATTATATACAATATACTAAACACAGAAACAATCATGTAGCTACAAGTATCACTTCAATTGAGGAGTTTTGGAAAAGACGAAATAATGAAGTAACAGAAGTTCCTACTGACAGGTACATGCTATAAACAGTGGTCAGTGGGAACTATGGTCATGGAATATCAAGAACAGAGATGACACGGCTAAAATAAATCCATTTCCTCTTATAGTCTTTCTCAGTTTGTTTGAGCTAAACAAGTACATTCAGTGTTATTTAAGGAGAAAGGCGCACCAAGGCTTACACATCACACTTAATAAAAGCTAGGCCCAAGGATTACAGAAAAATCAAATATAAATATATATGCATATAAATGTACAATCAAAACTCATTCGTACCCAATCAAAATTATTAACATATTATTTATATCTCAAATTTAGCACATAAATAAGAAGTGAAAGATTAGACACAACCTAAAAAATAAGTACTTAATTATCTCCAACTATAACGCGCAAAATTCAGAAGTTGAGAAAAGATTGTAAATATGTAATATCCCAGATAATATTAATATTTATTATGCTCGAGTCTAGGGGGGTCAGCAAAACCGACCAAACCGCAAAAAGCCGAACTACCTACTTTGGTTAGCTCATTATAATTAGCTCAGTTTGGATAGCTTTTAAATTGTTATATATGAAACAAATAATTGTGGTTACATTTGGTTGAACCGAAACAACCAAAATGTACAATAATTTAAACATGCTTTTATTTTAATAGATTACAAGACTCAAAATATCTTTTCCGGTTTTTCCATTCAAGTTTTAACCATAATAACTAAATTATTAGGGTGTAAGACCAAGCTCTATTATCGCCGACTTAAAAGTTTCCTTCGCAAGTTGCCAAGTTCCGTTTCTCATCTCATCTAGTCATATTAGTCATCCTCCTCCCATTCCATCTTCCGTGTGTGCTCATCATCTTGCCACTGTACACAACTGTTGGGGCCAATCCACCATTTGTGAGTAGAAATTTAAGATTCTTGTTATACATCGGTAGTGAGAATCATATCTGGTAAAGAGTACCAACACAAGTCATGCTTGGTTTTTAATCTACGTGACTCTCATGTTTCTTCTACCAATTATATATATAGATTTTGTGTTTAGAATATTTGAATATTTCATGTTTTGTCCTACCAACTGTTTGATAAAAGTCTTGAACCCTATGTACTTCTTTCGTGCTTGGTTGGAGATCCTATGAGAACCACAAACCCAATTATATCGTGTAATTCTTTCCTGGATTCTTTGCTCGGCTTTTATTCTTTTAATACCGCCAGGATCAATAAGTTTCTTTGAATCTGAACTTACGACTTAGGAGTATTTACCTTGTTTTATACAGCTTTGTTTGTACGTATTGTACAAGGGAATTCAACATTTTACAGAGTACCAGGAGATTTTGGTAAGGGGCTACTTTTTAGATTTAATGTCTACATATATAGTTATATCTCTTGATCAGAAAAAAGTTTAATAAAATGAAAATGGTCCAAAATCATGTGTAGTAACAAAATTATTAATTGACGTATCCATTAAACCACATAATGCAGGCTCATGAGATTGTATTTTGGAGAATGAATTTCTTTCTTATCTGGTAATCATTCTGAGTCAATTCATCTATGTGACTATATCTATACATTGTTGAGGGTAGAAATATTATAGAAATATATCTAATTTTGGATTAGACACAAATTGTTGTGTTATTAAGGTTGAATTTGTCTTTGTTGAGTTTTTAATAATTAGTCTATGGTATGGTAGTTGTCAGACCAGAGCCAAGAGCTGTCTTCAACCAAATATACTTCATCCAGGTAGGGATGTAAACGAACCGAACCGAGCCGAGTTTTGACCGAAACGAGCCGAGTTTTGACCTTAACGAACCGAGCCGAGCTTTGATCTTAGCGAACCGAGCTGATTTCTTAATGAACCAAGCCGAGCTTTAACGAACCGAGCCAAACTCGAGTTGTTCACAAACAACCTCGAGCCGAGCCGAGCTCGATCCGGGCTCGAGCTGTTCGCGAACAATTAATTTGGTTGGAGATCTTAGTAGATCACTACTATTCTAACTAGTCCTAGTAACTAGTGCTTTGTCACGGATTGTTGTTTCTATTTTAAAAAAAATATTTCTCTACGATCCAACTATACGGATGTCAAGATATATCTAATTTAGTAATATTCCCAAATTTTCAAAAAAATAAAAAATTAATTTGGTTGAAGATCTTAGTAGATCACTACTATTCTAACTAGTACTAGTAACTAGTGCTTTGTCACGGATTGTTGTTTCTATTTTTAAAAAAATATTTCTCGACGATCCAACCGTACGGATGTCAAGATATATCTAATTTAGTGATATTCCCAAATTTTCAAGAAATAAAAAATTAATTTGGTTGGAGATCTTAGTAGATCACTACTATTCTAACTAGTACTAGTAACTAGTGCTTTGTCGCGGATTGTTGTATCTATTTTTTAAAAAATAAATCTCGACGATCCAATCGTACGGATGTCAAGATATATCTAATTTAGTAATATTCCCAAATTTTCAAAAAATAAAAAATTAATTTGGTTGGAGATCTTAGTAGATCACTACTACTCTAACTAGTACCAGTAACTAGTGCTTTGTCACGGATTGTTGTTTCTATTTTTTTAATAATATTTCTCGACGATCCAACCAAACGGATGTCAAGATAAATCTAATTTAGTGATATTCCCAAATTTTCAAAAAATAAAAATTAATTTGGTTGGAGATAAAAAAAAATAAAAAGTAAAAAATTTGATTTTTTTCAAGCTTTAACGAGCCGAGCACGATCCAAGCTCGAGCCGGACACCCTAAAGCTCGGCTCGAGCTCGTTAAGCTTAACGAACAAAAATTTTGTTCGAGCTCGAGCCGAACTGAGCTCTTATCGAGCCGAGCTCGAGCTGTTCGTTAAAAGCTCGTTAAAAGCTCTGCTCGTTTACAGCTCTACATCCAGGGATTCACATGATAACAAAGAGTAAAGAATTTATAGGTATTTTGTGTATGTGTCGGATAATGATTTAAAAGATTGTTTCAGTAAATGGATGACCTTCTATCTGCTGTGGTGAGTCGATGGAAGTTCTAGTTGATGATGCCAATGGTTTGGGAAATTTATCAAGGATTTTTGGGACAACAAAAGGTATCCAAACCAAAGTGGAGTTGTGGCATCTGGCCATACATACTCTGGGTAACATTCTTGCTTTCTTTTCTGTTTTCCCTTTTTATTTATAAAAGATTGTATGAACCCATTGGTGAACTTGCAGCCTTGAGGGTTTGTTGGTTTTGGTTCCCTTCAGCTGTAGGTTGAAGGGTTACTTTAGACGTTATTTTGGTCCTTTGGTCAAAGACTTAATTATGACTTTGCAGGAGCATTTATTTCCTGCATCTTTATCTGTTGAAACTTTCTTCGTCGAGTGTTGAACTTCTTTGTATTTTACATCATTTGGTCAAGCAGCTCTAGTTCGTTGTGGTTATAGTCTTTTTGTGTTACTAATGTTTCATCTCTAATTTTTTTTGTTTGAAGTTTTATGGTGGATTATGGGTTTTTTATTGAGACGAAGCAAAAAATAAATAAATATCAAGTAATAAGAATTGTATACTGCATGTAGTGGATCAGAACAGACCCCAAAGAATGGGAAAAAAGTAGGATCGAGAAGTTAAGTGAAGATTAGATGAGGAAAAACCTGAGATAGTTGTGAAGCTGATCTTTCACTCTTGAAGTCCCCTTTCAATATATTTGCCCAATTACCTTCCCCGCATTTTTTTACAGCAGCAATGAGTTCCAAATCCTCTGCAGCAGTCCATGGTTTTCTTCTCCTTCGAGGAGGTAGGTTGCCACCAGCCAATCCATCAGTATCCAACCCTTCAGCAGATGTAACTTCAGGCAGTGACTGTTTCTGAACCGAAACTGGAACTGTGATATTTGTCCGCCCATGTACAAAGCTTGATGGCTGTACGCTTTCAGAGAAAACCCTAGCTGATTGACCATTAGGTATCTTCATAGTCAATGGAGCCTCGACTGTGGAACCATTTGGTAGACTGGAATGACTTGGCATGCCAGAAGCAGCAAGTACCTGACAAAAGATATGAATACTATATGGAACATTAACCAATACATGAAAAACTTACATGAGTCGCAAACCTCAATTATATAACAATTTTCGGAGATACCAGTATATAAGCCATAACAGAGAGGCAGTGCCACATATAATGGAACATTAACCAATACATGAAAAACTTACATGAGTCGCAAACCTCATTTATATAACAATTTTCGGAGATACCAGTATATGTATGGAATGCACTGCTAGAAATTTTCCAAAAAAGTAATAGTAATGCTGATTTTCGAATTCTCGGCTTTGCAAGTAACCAAATTAAATTAAGTGAAAGTAGCAAAACGGTGTATATTTGCAGTAAATTCTCTTTGCTGTGAATCCCTAGCAAAAGAAATGACATGACAGGAAAAGGTCATCTATCTAGAGTTTAAAGTTCAGTTATGGTTGTCCACCAAAAGTGAACACATCACACCTCATGAAGACACTGATTTCATTATCAAAATTTCCATTGGTATGCACAATTGGCTGCAGATTTATATTTCTAAACAATGTAAATCAGTTTTAGTTTATACTTTCGAACATCTTTGAGTCTTCTAGATACGGTAATGCTTCAAAATCACATAGAAGTTTCTTAGTAACAAAACAAACATAATAGGTGTCTCAAAACATGCTCATGGATAAACAATTAGTGCATAAATTCACCTTCACACAGGCTACAACCTCAGCAGAAGCTTCAGGGGTAACAGTTGGTATAGCTTCCAATTCATAATCTAGATCACTGTCATCATCCTGACACAGGAATATTACAGCAACAAAAAAGGTGATATTCATCTTAGTAAAAACTACTTTTATTTGTAATCTTGAATCACAGGTAAATATAACATGTGCTCACATTTCGAATGAGTAACACTTAATACACAGACATATGGAATATAAACTAAAGGATTTAGACCACGAAGTGCATCGTTTATCTATAATTTTACAATGTATCATGTCATGTTTAAAAGTCTCATATCAATAAAACAATGATTTTCCTCAAGTGGGAAAAGAAGTTTAAAGTGATTAATAACCTTAACAAAACAATGTACCTACGCATTAATTTTATTTGAGATGATTAATTTGATGTGCATACCGATCATGCCATTGTCAATTGTATAATCACATGCATATAATGTTTAAAAACCAACTTTTACAATATATGCTTCCTTTAACTACGATGCTTTTCCATGGAAAAATTCTGCTAATACAATTCACAATTCTATGTCACAAATATATTTGTAATATTCACATGAATACAACATTTAAGTTCAAGTTTACAAAAGGGGTATTATGTGCACGTAGTTTAATTATACTATAACAGTAACCAGCTCATCTACTTGATAAAATCTTGTGTGGGAAACACCAGGCCTCAACAAAAAAAAATAAATATAGAAATTAGATCCGTTCGCATCACAATCATCTTACGTCTTAATAAACCTTAAGTTTTGGAAAGTCAATTTAGAAAAGTACAGAATAGCCCTATTCTTTGTTAACCATCATGTCTACACATACAAGATGTGTTTAAAACCCATAACTGTGCTTATAACTAATAACAAGTTCAAACTCCGGAAACAACAAACCAAACACACGCATATAAACATAATTTCCATAAAGTGAGTAAACTTACCAAAGGTTCAACCTCTTCATCTAATCTCTCAACTAATGACGTATTATAAGCCAAACGTCGCCATAGCATTTGGTATTCCCTAGGATTAGAAATACCGGTGCTCGTCTTTTTCACCACCTCATTCCAATCAAACTTTTCATCCGCAACTTGAGATAGCTCTTGAAGTAATGCCAGTACCGTTGTCGCAGAATACCTTTAAAGATCACAACTCCTCCATCACAAAAACTTAAAGCACAACTTGAATTCACATTTCATATACAAAATTAAAATCAAATTCATAAACATTATTACAATCACATACACTACAACACTCTAATACTGTTATAGAGAACATAACAATATATAACAGAAAATCAGAACAAATCCTCGCGCTAAAAATAGTTTTCCACTTAAACGCGAGCCTATTTATAACAATTAAATTAAATTTCATAGAATCATCCAATTACACACACACACTTATAACAGACAACATATAAACACTTATAACAGAAATGCGGAACAATAATTCTCGCGCGTTCTCGTGCTAAAAACAGTTTTCCACTTAAACGCGATCCAATATAAAACAATCAAACTAAATTTCAAATACTCATCCAATTAAGCACACTTATAACAAACAATGTATACACACAATTATCTATAAGTAATCAAATAACAACCTCTGTAAGACGATTGCGATATCTTCTTCCGATACGAAACCGCGCTTCCGCTTCTTCGTGTTCCCAATCATTTCGATTTCTCACCGGACTTTCAAAACCTGAAAATCCACCGCCGGTGAAATTCCGGCAATTAAACCCTAACGAACAGCCGAAGGTTCGAGAAGCGAATCGAGGTTCCAGTTCGCGTTGCGACGGAGAGAGACGCGCCGGAGAAGCCGAGCTGAGAGCGTAGAGCAGACGCTCCGGCGAGAATATCGGAGAGAGACTAGAGAGAGACTGGTGACTAAGGGGGAGAGAGAGAGAGAGAGAGAGACTGGGAAAGAAAATTGGAAGAAAGTTTGGGGGATGGTGAGATGTGAAATTACGAAAATGACCTTGGTATATATTTGCGCGAATCTCCAGGGGGTGACATCGACGGTGTAAATTAAATATTGGATGTGGGGGTCATGATTGTGTTCGTGGATTTGGTGAAAAAGAACAAATTTGTGTCGGATTATTTTTCGAGAATAATTTGATTTTGATTTCGAATTTCCTTAAAAATGATTTTCTTAAGAAAATGGTGTGAGACAGTGCGACGAATGTGGTTTTTTAGGAAAATAAAAATAAAATTGGGTCAGAAAGATTCTAAAATAAATTTCTTTTAGTATTTTTGTAACGTTTTGACTTTTGTGGTAAAGATGTGTATTGAATACAATGATTATTCGAGATAATTCAAATTATTTTAAAAATTATTAGCGCTCAGAGTAAAATTTTTTCGTTTTTCTGTACCATTTTCATTTCTGTTATATTTACGTTCAAAATTTTTATTTCTCTTAGCACGATCATTTCATTTCTCTTACTTTTGTGTTTACCATGATCATTTCCCTTTCATAAGATATTCAACATGTTTATTAATTATCGTTCATTATTATTAATTCATTGGCTCAATTTATTTTCTTGAGAAATAATGACATTTTTATTCATTTTGTACCAAAATAACGATTTATAAGATAAAAAGGCTTGTTACGCATTTCTAAGATGCATAACAAAAAAAAGTAAATAAAATAAAATTCCCCTATTATGCATGTTTCAAGTGAGTAACAAAAAAAAATTATTTTTCAATGGACAAATGCGTAACAAGAGTTATTACCCAATGGACAAATGCGTAACAAAAGTTATTATCCTACAGACAAATGCGTAAAAAACTATTTTTTAATACATATATATATATATATATATATATATATATATATATATATGTTGTGCCCAAAATCTCCATGGGCTAGATTTAGGCCCAATAAGCTATAGGGTCCAATCCATATGAGCCAGGAGATAGATCCAGTACGAGTTATGAAGATCAGATAGAAGAAATGACTAAGGATGTAAGAGTATCAGGAGGTTTCCAATGGTCAGGAAGCTGGGCTGAGTATTAGAAGACCAGGTTCCTCCTAGCAGAAGAGTTCGAGTTAGCATAGCAACAGCCATAGAGATGCCAAGAGCATATGAAGAGCTATCCAGTCTAACCAGTTTGTTATTTGTGCAGGTACAGGTACCTATAAAGAGGTCCCTAAGCAATGTGTCCCGAAATAAGGAGGTTCCTGAGAAACAGGTTCCTAGACAGAGGTTCCTGAGAACCAGGTTCCGAAATATAGGTTCCTGAGCACCAGGTTCCTGAGATATAGGTTCCTGAGCACCAGGTTTCTGAGCGTAACCAATCAGAAAGAGACCGAATTATTATTGGAGTGTAATTCTAGGGCGCAGTTGATCCTAGAATGCCTCTAATAGACATGAGAATTATAGTAGGGTACGAACTCGAGTTCTACTCTACTTAGCCAACCAGTTCGTGGTAAACTCTAAAGGAACTTGAGTCCAACACGAACTAGACAATCGAATACAGCTGGTCAAGCAGAATCAGCTTCGCATTAGAACTACGTGAGCTTGATCCCTATATAAACAAGGGTACGTAGGCACCTTGGGGGAACGGCCACAGATCTCGCTAATGGAACCTGCGATGATTCTCGTAACCTCTCAAGCTCAGCTCACCCCCACCATCAAATCACACCCAAATCACTAAAAACAGCCAATTACATGTGTTACACTTGTAAATTCCAGTGGGCCTCCGAAAATCACGTTGATTACGAAAATCCTCCATCAACATTGGCGCTAGAAGGAGGGGTTCCTTGCTCGTTTGTGGAGGACAAACGAGAAATCAAACAAAAAGATGGGTGTTTGTTAATTAATTCTGGGGATAGATTACTGGACAGAGACGTTCGTGGCAGATGTTAAAAAAATAAAACTACACGCAAACAAGATAATGAGAGCATCAAAGATGAAACCGCATGGGCAGATACTATGGGATTGGACGTTGCTGCTATCTCCAACCAGGGCATACAGATGTTTTTCGTGTATCAAAGGGAGATGATGTATACAGTGGTAGCGGTGTCTCAACGGCAAGCCGTGAATCTTTAATCGATAATCATGTCCGACATACAAACGAACATAAGTACTGGTGGTTGTCAAAACGAAGCGATGAAACAGATATATTGTTACACTTGGTTCTAAACGAAGGGCAGTGATGCACTGGTGTCATGTCAGTGACAAATAGTGGCCTTGTTGGATACTTGAAGACGACAAGAAGATGTTGTTCATGAACAACCTGTGTGTTTTTTGTGTTCATAGGTAGGTGGTTTGTGTGTATATGTGATAAAAAAACAAAATAGGAGATACATGCTGTGTGGGTTAGGTTACGATTGGAAAACGTCAGTAACACCTGGACGCCTAAGAGGCTAGCAGAGGTTCAGTCAATATCGAAGATAACAAGCTGAATAGTGGTCTTGTCGGAAATCGAGGTTTATGATGTGGGTATACACATAGGAGGACGGGCAGTTGCTGGTTGGTTGGTAATACAGTTCTAGTAAACCCCACGGTTATAATCATTGTAGAAGATGGTTGGCCAGAATCTAGGCAGGATGCCTCAACCATAGCTGCCAACAAGTTGTTACTGGTGTGGAAGAGATAGTGATGCCACGGTGATGGCAAGAGACTAAATATGTAGCAAATTGGTAGAAGGTCCATGTAGCTATGGTGTAGAGAGAAAAGATACGAAGAAATCTGAATGGTGGCAAGCTCCAACCTTGGTACAAGGAGATAAGGATTGACATGTGCTGTGTATTTGAACAGAGGATCAGGATTGTGCAGAGTCGAAGGAAGAGCAGCAGACCCGTATTGTGAACTTAGCAACGACATGATTTTAAAGAATGTATATAGGTAGCATTAGGATTCAGGTGCTATACATGTAATTTGCGGATGTCAAGTAGCTAATACCAAAAATAAAGGGAGAGGCAGCGTAAAGAGTAGGTGAAGAATTGATGGTGTCACTTCTCGTGATAATCACTGATAGGAATCATAACGAAACCGCGAGATTGATGGCTGCTGTTGTATCCAAGACATAGATGATTTTATTATGAACCAGTGGTGATAATCTGGACGATAGCAAGATATTGAGATATATAGTAGTGGTGTATCAACGGCTGGCCAAGAATTTTAAATCAACAATCAAGTTTGTTATCAAATGAAAAAGAAAGTGAAAAAGACGACATCAGATATAGGTTTAGTATTAACTGGATGATATATGTACGTAGGTGTGGACTTTAATATACAAAGTTGTTAAGGTTATCAGTAATGGTGATAAACAGCGGCGAGAAGTTTCGATACTCGTATATGGATGAGACGTAAGCTCTGGTGGAAGTGATGATGTAATGCAAACAACCTATGTAATTCAGAGAAGAAGCCAAACGATTCTGTTGTGAACCATAAGTGATGATGTGACGATAGCAGAATGCATACATGATTGGTTAACGTTAATTCCAGGGTCTAGGAAGCAGAAATATGAAGACAACTGGTGACTCTTACGAGTGAAACCCAATCGCTGGTATCAATACGTGACGACCAAGACGGTGGGTTGTGATTTAGAGGTACCAGGTGCCACAATTAAAATTTTGCAAACCCATACACATATGAACATACAAGAAGTACAGGTTGTGATGAACGGGAGATGTTGGATGTGACTGATTAAATATCACAATAGAATACAAAGAAGGACGTTGGTAGCACATGTTAAGCTTTGGGGAATAGTGAAGAAAAAAGAAGCGCAGAAAATTCTCGTATGATGCAGTGCTACTGGAAATTGCCATGTTCGTACAAGTTTAGAGGTGCTCGCTTGTGTTAACAAATAAGCAGCCGTGTTAAACATAGGTTTTTATATAAATAATAAAAGAAGCAGTGCCAATGGGACGATGTCGTAGATACAGCACAGAGAAAGAACATGCTTGAGTCTGATGGATATATATGTGTACATGATGATAAATGTTACGGTCTTTGTAATCACAAGTTAGTTGAATATACCGTGGGATACATTAATGAATCATGCTTCCAGTGATACATGTACAAAGCAAAGTGACCAACGGAGCAGCAACATGCACAGACTGAAACAGTGACTACGGTACATGAAAAATGATCTCAAAGGAGGGGCACAGTGGTGAAGAATACATCAAAGAGAGTTTTGAGTATCTATTCTATAGTGTGCATATAAACATCTGAGTACATTAATCCTTATGAAAAATAATCGCAACTCATGATGAAGGAAATACAGGGAAGTGTGAGTGATCGCAAGCTGCGACTTTGGTTCAGGAAGATGAGGATGTGATGTGTATATATAGCTTGGTGCAATGTTGTTGTGAACATTACGTTGTCTAGTGATTAATTATCAAAGCAGTTCGATAGAGTTGGGGAGGATAGAACACCCGGTTGTTGATAAAGATGAGAACTGGTGGCTCCATGCAGTTTTCCTGACGAGGACGGTGACTATAGCCGTGATGGTGTTAACAGTGGAACACGCTTAGAGGCATGGACATTCGGGCACATATAAGTATATAAGGTCGAGCTATATGGCTCGTGATGAATCATACGATTTAAAGGTTTTCTACAACCTGACCTGTAATGTTCATGTGTTGGTGACAAAGGAATAGATTTGCAGCGAAGTACGTAGAAGCTCTAGGCAAGTTACCTTTCGTGGAAAAACCAGGAAGCACTGTACGGTTAATCACAAGGGACGACAAACTCCATGTCTGACAACAAATAATTAGAAGGATGGTAGAAACATATGCGAAGAGTACGATGGTTTTAAGCTTCAAAATTCACTGGATGTCATGGGAGGAGGAGCACCTTGAGCTAAGTTTTCTGCTCCCTGTTTATTATTTAATTCTGCAAATAGATATGCCTACTATGCCATGCATGCATTACAATATTTAATTGAATATAGAAAATTCATGATAGGAATCTACACCAGACATATTTAATGAGTAAAATAAAATGAAGAGCATGTACCCTTAGCATGTACCCTTGAGAGATACCAGCTAGTAACAGAGGTGATAAATTAATTCTAGCAGTAGATCTCCGAAGTAACATAGTAAGAGAATTCATCTGACTAGCATGCTAACATAAAAAATTGGGAAAGTCATTAAAAAGAATTAGTTGTAATATTCTACCTATATGACTTAAATCAGATATTTACATGAGAAATACATAATAAAATGCATGTGCATATTATGTGTCCTAGCTATCATCAATATCAATATCAATATCAATATATTCCTAATGCCTGCTAGTATTGCATTTTGAAAATTACTGTTTTTATCCTTCATTTTTTTAATTTTCTTTATTTCTTTGAAGCCCTTTTTTGTCATTACACAGGAAAATTACTGATTTTATCCTTTATTTTTTAATCTTCTTTATTTCTTTAATGTCCCTTTTTGTCATTACACAGCATTTGGAGCGACCCAATTTAGATTGGATCGACCCAAATCTAAATCTATACTATTTTTTATCATTATACAACACTTGGATCGACCCAATTGGATTGACCCAAATTTAAACCTCTACTATTATCCTTCATTTTTTTATTAATAATATAATTAATGATAATTAGCCGCCGATTGCCTTTTTCAATTAAAAGATGTTTACTTATAATTTATATGATATTACCTTTTATAAATACCTAAAATATCATATCCTCTAATCAATAATATTTTTTTCTCTCTCATTTGGAGCGATCCAATTGGATCAACCCAAATCTAAACATCTACTATCATCCTTCATTTTTTATTAATAATATAATTAATGATAATTAGCTGCTTGCCTTTTTCAATTAAAAGATGTTTACTTATAATTGATGATATTACCTTTAATAAATACCTAAAATATCATTTCTTCCAATCAATAATTTTTTTCTCTCTAATTAAAACACGTTGACTTTTAATTTAAAACATAATATTGCAATAATTAATACATACCCAAAAATATGACATCATATCTTCTAACCACTAACAAAATATAATAAAAATTCGTATAAAACGAATAATATCCGTTAGATTTTTAGTTAAAAATTAGAATTGTTAGATCTAATGATTAAATATATTACATGATTAAATTTATTTACTAAATACATACCAAAAAATATGACATCATATCTTCTAACCACTAATAAAACATAATAAAAATTTGTATACAACGAATAATATCCGTTAGATTTTTAGTTAAAAATTAGAACAGTTAGATCTAATGATTAAATTTATTTACTAAAATTTCGAACCGATCTTAAATATATTACATGATTAAATTTATTTACTAAATACATACCCAAAAATATTGCATCATATCTTCTAACCACTAACAAAATATAATAAAAAATCGTATACAACGAATAATATTCGTTAGATTTTTATTTAAAAATTAGAACAGTTAGATCTAATGATTAAATATATTACATGATTAAATTTATTTACTAAAATTTCAAGGTTCGAATTTTTATAAATACCTAAAATATCATATCTTCCAATCAATAATTTTTTTCTCTAATTAAAACACGTTGACTTTTAATTTAAAACATAATATTGCAATAATTAATATATACACAAAATATGACATCATATCTTCTAACCACTAACAAAATAAAATAAAAATTCGTATACAACGAATAATATCCGTTAGATTTTTAGTTAAAAATTAGAACTGTTAGATCTAATGAATAAATATATTACATGATTAAATTTATTTACTAAATGCATTAATTGCATACCCAAAAAATGACATCATATCTTCTAACCACTAACAAAATATAATAAAAATTTGTATGTAACGAATAATATCAGTTAGATTTTTAGTTAAAAATTAGAATTGTTAGATCTAATGATTAAATATATTACATGATTAAATTTATTTACTAAAATTTCAAGGTTCAAATCTATACTATTATATAAAAGCCGAAACATTAAAAGTTTGGTTAGTCGGTTGGTTGGTTGGTCGGTACGGTACCTGTTGATTTTACGTATTTACCCTTACTCAATTATTAATAACTAATCAATTTCCTTTTCCAAATTAAACATATTATCTTTTCTACTTTTCAAAAATTAAATAATTTCCTTTTTCAAGTAAAATACAATATCTTTTATATTTTATCTAACTAAAATTTCTCCTTTATGAATCAATTTCTTTTTCAGGTCATATTACCTTTTCTATTTTTCAATAATTAAATAATTTCCTTTTTCAGGTAAATTAGAATATCTTTTACATTTTATCTAACGAAAATTTCTCTTTTTTAAAAACATTACGAGAAATTTTGTTTAATAAAATAACATAATTATATTATAATTACTATTAACTAATCAATTACCTTTTTCATTCAAAACACGTTACCTTTTCTCTTTTCTCTAACTAAAAATCTTTCTTTTTCCAATTATATCATGGACGGTTACCTTTTTCAGCCAAAACATGTTACTTTTTTTCTTTTCTCTTACTAAAACCTCTTTTTTTCCAATAATATCACGGGCGTTTCTATTTAATAAAAATAAAATAATAATAATATTATAATACTAATAATTAACCAATTCAACTAAAATATATAATCTTTTCTATTTTTTCTAATTAAATTCCCTTTTTCTTTCTAGAAATATAAAGGGCAACATTAAATTTCTCAATTTCTAAAAACTACGAGCAATTTTATTTAGTAAAATAACATAATTAAATTATAATCACTATAAACTAATCAATTTTTTCTAATAAAATTCCTTTTTTTCCTAGAAATATAACGGGCAACTAATTTCTCATTTTCTAAAAACTATGAGCAATTTTATTTAGTAAAATAACATAATTAAATTATAATTACTATAAACTAATCAATTACCATTTTCACATAAATCATGTCATCTTCATGTTATCCTTACTTAATTATTTATAATTACTAATAACAAATAAATTTCCTTCTTCGGGTAAAACATGTTACCTTTTCTATTTTTCAATCACTAATCTTTTATCACATAAAATATGAGAAATTCTTTCCTTTTTCAAGTAAAATATGCTACATTTTCTATTTTTCAATAGCCAATTTTCTTTTTACGTAAAATACAGTTTATCTAGCTAAAATTTTTCCTTTTATAAAAAAACTATGAGCAATTATGTTTAATAAAATAACATATTATAATTACTAATAATTAATCAATTACCATTTTCAGCTAAAATACATTATCTTTTCTATTTTTTTATTTTTTTTCAGAAAAACCTATTTGGTTTGCTTTAATTAAGTACAATAAAATAATAACAATATAATAACTAATAACTAACCGATTACGTTTTCAGCTA
The DNA here is from genome assembly GCA_037693485.1 of Kitagawia praeruptora. Classification (NCBI taxonomy): domain Eukaryota; kingdom Viridiplantae; phylum Streptophyta; class Magnoliopsida; order Apiales; family Apiaceae; genus Kitagawia; species Kitagawia praeruptora. The sequence continues at coordinate 22,388,530 of CM075351.1, read as the reverse complement.
AAATATTTCATCTTTTCAATATTTTCAAACTAAAATCAATCATTTTCTAAAAATATCACGGACAACATATATATATTTATATCAGAACATATTTTTCTAAAATTTTAAGCCAAAAAAGTTATGTTTTAAAATTTTTAATTCAAACAAATATTCTGTTATATTAAAGAACATCCGTGCATTGCACGGGTTTTAAGCTAGTTTTTATAAATACCTAAAATATCATATCTTTCAATCAATAATTTCTTCTCTCTAATTAAAACACTGTGACTTTTAATTTAAAATAAAATATTGCAATAATTAATACATACCCAAAAATATGACATCATATATTCGAACCACTAATAAAATCTATATACTATATTATAAAAGCCGAAACATTAAAAGTTTGGTCGGTCGGTCGGTACGGTACCTATTGATTTTACTTATTTACCCTTATTCAAATAAAATCCATCATACTAACTAATTAATTTCTTTTTTCAGGTTAAACATATTATCTTCTCTATTTTTCAATAAATAAATAATTTAATTTTTCAGGTAAATTCAATATCTTTTATATTTTAGCTAACTAAAATTTCCATCCGACTAACTAATTAATTTCCCTTTTCAGGTTAAACATATTATCTTTTCTATTTTTCAAAAACTAAATAATTTCTTTTTTCAGGTAAAATACAATATTTTTTATATTTTATCTAACTAAAATTTCTCCTTTTTTAATCAATTTCCTTTTTCAGGTTAAACATATTACCTTTTCTATTTTTCAGTAACTAAATAATTTCCTTTTAAGGTAAAATACAATATCTTTTACATTTTATCTAACTAAAATTTCTCCTTTTTTGAAAACTACGATCAATTTTGTATAATAAAATAACATAATTATATTATAAATAGTATTAACTAATCAATTACCTTTTTGATCCAAAATACGTTACCTTTTCTCTAACTAAAATCTCTCTTTTTCCAATTATATCATGGACGGTTACATTTTTCAAACAAGTTACCTTTTTTCCTTTCTCTTACGTAAATCTCTCTTTTTCCAACTATATAACGGGCGATTCTATTTAATAAATATAAAATAATAATATTATAGTACTAACAATTAACTGATTACCTTTTCAACTAAAACGTATCATCTTTTATATTTTTTCTAATTAAATTCCCTTTTTTTCTAGAAATTTCAGGGGCACTATGAGCAATTTTGTTTAGTAAAATAACATAATTAAATTATAATTACTATAAACTAATCAATTACCTTTTTTCACATAAATTATGTCATCTTTTTAATTTTCATGTTACCTTTCTATTTTTTAAAAATAAAATCTCTTTTTTTCCGATTATATCACGAACGGTTCTGTTTAATACAATAAACTAATAATATTATAATATTAATAATTAAGCGATTACCTTTTTTTTATCTAAAACGTATCATCTTCTATTTAATGAAATAAAATAATAATTATATAAATACTAATAATTAACCGATTACCTTTTTCAAGTAAAACCTATCATTTATTCTATATTTTCCAACTAAAATCCCTCATTTTCTAAAAATATCACGGATAACATTTATATAATTATTATCAAATCATCTCATATAAAAATTTAAGCCTCCCAAACTTATATTTTAAAAAAATTAACTTAAATTAATGAAAAATTCATATAAAACGAATATCATCCATTAGATTTTTAGTTAAAAATTAGAATTGATAGATCTAATGATTAAATATATTACATGTTTAAATTTATTTACTAAATACATACCCAAAAATATGACATCATATCTTCTAACCACTAACAAAATATAATAAAAATTTGTATACAACGAATAATATCCGTTAGATTTTTAGTTAAAAATTAGAACTGTTAGATCTAATGATTAAATATATTACATGATTAAATTTATTTACTAATTAAATACCAAAAAATATGACATCATATCTTCTAAACACTAACAAAATATAATAAAAATTCGTATACAACGAATAATATCCGTTAGATTTTTAGTTAAAATTAGAACTGTTAGATCTAATGATTAAATATGTTACATGATTAAATTTATTTACTAAAATTTCAAGGTTCGAATTCCGTCAATGATACTATTATCCTTCATTTTCTTAATCTTCTTTATTTCTTTGATTCCCCTTTTTACCATTACACGACATTTGAAGCGACCCAATTTAGATTGGATCGACCCAAATCTAAACATATACTATTTTTTGTCATTACACAACATTTGGAGTAACCCAATTGGATCGACCCAAATCTAAACCTCTACTATTATCCTTTATTTTTTTATCTTTCTTTATTTCTTTGATTCTCCTTTTTGTCATTACTCAAATCTATCTCTGTCATTTTTCACCTTCAAGTCCAAGCCGCTCAAATCTTCACACTGCTGGATTTTGACGCATGTTTGCACTTTTCAGATTTGAAAGGTGGATTTTTCACCAAATTAACATCTCAACCCCGTAAAGTAGGATTAAGGTATGTGTACTAGACCTTCGTACGGGTCATATATGTTTGGTTCCGGTTTTTAGTTTGGCCATAAGAATTAATTTTATATTGATTTTACAGTATTAAAAATTAGACAGGATAATATTTGTTTGGTTTTGATTTTGGTTTGGAATTTAAGAATTAAAGCTTTAATGAATTACCCGATGTTATAATAATATACAGGACACCAGAAAGGTACCTTTAAAATATTTGTTTGGCCTTTCAATTTTCGATTTTACATGTCATAAGAACAAAGGTAGTTGGAAAGATTACCAATTAATAACATTGACACGGTACATACCATGTTATTTGTAAATAATCTTGGGACTCATTTTGATACTTATAGACATTATTTTGTTTTCAAGCAAGTTTATGTTCTTTATAGATTTGTTCAACTTAAGGTTCATGGGGTAGACATGCTACGTACCAGAAGGTCTTATGGAATAGCATACTTTTTATCGGATGTCTCCGAAGGGACTATGGAATAGCATACTTAGAAGCTCAGACCCACGTCACAAGCCTCACTCTCTGGGTCAGGCAACATTGCTTTTATTTATTATCTAAATATCTTCTTTACTCGCGTTCAATTTCACTTCGTATATGATCTCATATTTAGCACTTTCACTTGAGCTCCATATTAAAATATAAAAGCACTAACTTTTCCCCTTTTCAGTTTAGTTGGCTTTTTCAGAGAGAATAGGTAGTGGAAAATGTGATTGTTATAATTTGTAATCATACATTATTTGAAGATAAAAGTGAATAAGTGAGCTTCTTGCGGAGACCTTGGTTTTTGGTAAACAGTATTATCCTTCAATTTTTTAATCTTATTTATTTCTTTAATGCCCCTTTTTGTCATTACACAGCATTTGGAGCGACCCAATTTAGATTGGAACAAAAAATTCTATTATGATATTGTACTTATTTTCAGTAATGTTGTAGAACTACGATTGCACCTCCAGCCTTTCTCTTCTCCTCCAGCTACAGAATTTTAAATATTGAAAACAAAATACAATACAAGAAAAAGTTTGCATTTATAAATATAGATTACGAGCAGAGAGAGATGTTTAGTTACAGATAGACTACATAGCAACAACATAAGTGATAAAAAGAAAGATGTTAGTTACAGATAGACTACATAGCAGCAACATAAGTGATAGAAAGAAAGATTGTCCACATGATGATCAAGCTAATGAAGTATTGAAGTAATTAACAAGCCTGAACCACATAAGCAGCTTCCATTTTATATGTATTGTTTATCATAACGTGGGTAATGGGTTTATGTATTTCCATTAATTTTATTTTTGGTCACCCCTCTAAGTTGATCACAAAAAAATTAACAACTCATCAAAATAAGTAGTTTAAAAATATATTCAAATTCAAATTATTATATCCGTTTCAATAAGAACATACTTTTAATATAATAAAGTCAATAAAATAAAAATTCAACAATTTCAGAAAGCGAGAGCCATGGTGAAAGACCTTAATTTGAACATAAACTATAAGTCTACTAGAATATTTATCTGATATTTTGGCTTGCTTATTTAATTGTATAATTTACTTATTTTTAATAAAAGAATCTATATTAATAATATATATACACTGTATTTTCATACATGAATTTACTAATACAGTTTAATGGTCACGCTCTGGTGAGAATGAGAACAGTGAGAACATACATATTCACTACATTTCAAGCTATTTTAAAGGGCCCCGCTAGGGGCATCTTCACAAAAAAGTCTTATAATTTTACCCTCTATCCATTCATAAAAAAAATTAACAAAAAAAAAATTAAAATGAGAACAGTGAGAACACACATATTCGCTACATTTCAAACTATTTTAAAGGGCCCCGCTAGGGGCATCTTCACACAAAAGTCTTATAATTCTACCCTCTATCCATTCATAAAAAAATTTAACAAAAAAAAATTAAAAATTGCTTGAAATGTGGTCTCATTGTTCTCCAACATTTACATATTATATTAACTATGAGGTCTCATAGTTAATGTAATATGTTCTTGATATTATATGAGGTTTAATGTTTTGGAGCCATTGGGGTGAATGGATTATCATTTCCGCATTTGAATAATGAAGACAATTTATTATTGTTTTCAATTAGAGAACAATATTTGTAAAAATATTTATCACTTTTATTGCAGATTTTGATGAATTAAATAAATTTTCAACATTGTTAAAATAGAATTGTATGCTACTTTTTTTATATAAATTTTAGCATATCATTATTTTATTAAATACTTATATAACTGTATATAATATTTTTCTAAGAATTGATTATTTATATAATTGCATTCAATATCTTTTTAAGAAATCAATCAAATTTGTTAAATTTTTGGTATTGTCAATTTAAATTAAATAAGATGTTTTAAGAAATCAATCAAATTTGTTAAATTTTTGGTAATATCATTTTAAATTAAATAAGATGCCGTGTACGAAGTACGGGCAAAATGCTAGTATTCATTAATGTGCATTAATCATGTCATGAATATATATTGTTGCATTGTATATATGCCTGCAAAATTGAGATATAGTGTAGGATTGTTCGCTAAACATTACAAAGCTAAAGCGAGGAGCTTCATTCAATTCAGCGAGCTGCTGGAAATACTTTGCAAATAGTCTCTCTCAACATCTCTTGTTTCTTACAATGAGTTAGCTCGCGTAAGCTTAGAGGTGTTGCATTGGGATATTTGTATTTGATGTAGAGGCTTACTCTCAGTGTGTATCATAAGAGGTTGAAGAAGATCGAGATATAGCAAGATGATTCAGAATGGAAATAAGAATGAAAAAAGACCTACTGGAAGAGGTTCCCGAAACCAGAGGTCTCCCCCCCCTGTACACAAGAATTTTGCTGATGAGCACATACTTGAGTAAGAAGGCCAGATAGATGAGATCTCGAGAAGGTTATATCTCACACATGAGGTCATATGATGAAGAAGAAATTAGAGGAAAAGTTGAAGCTATAAGCAAGAATGATAAGAAGAGGTTACAATATCGATCGAAGCATTAAAGAAGATTCAGCATAGTTTGAAGATCAGATACAGTTAAAGATTTTGATGAAGAGTAGATGCAAGAATCATTCTTGATTTTGACAAGAGTAAATTTGATAAAGTCGAATAGTTCAGGTCCCCTAATAGAGAGAAGGGAACCTCTTGAAAATCAAAAAGAAATGAAGCTCAAATTGAAGAAAGCGCGCATTACTCAGCTTCACAGAGGAATGTTCAGCAACTTGTTAGAGAGCAGTTGATATGATGATTAGAACTGGTATTAGCTAGATCAGAAAAGTTGATATTTGTTATGATGAGAGAAATTGAGCACTTTGCCTCAAGATTAATGAAGAATTGTGGAGCTTCCAGAATATAGTTCTCCACCGAAGACAAGCTTCCCTGAAGAACTGGGGGGTAGTATAATTACTATTGCAAAAATCAAGGATTTCAAAATTGTAAGAGAATTCAGGTTAAGGAACCTCACAATCAGGTTCGGGAACCTCATGGCTCAAATTTGGTCCAGAAACCTTGTGGATTGAGTTGGTCTAGTACCTTGAAGAGCAACATGCTTGCATCATGAACACGTCAATGAGTTTTCGAAACTTAACGGAGGCTTCAACTTCACGGCAGATCAATCTAGAGAAAGATTCAGGTGATACCTCTCCGTTTATGCTTACATATTCGTGGAAACATCCCAGGTACACGCAACAAACTCTTGCTATACATAAAGCATGCATAAGCATCTATGCTATTGAGGTCTTACATGAGATAAAGCTATGATTATGTCTTGATTATGTTTCTAGATGTTAGAATGCACATACCTACAGCTCGCAGGTTCCTTGATATTTACCTACATTTAGTAGATTCCTTGTTATTTACTTGCACCTCGCAGGTTCCTTAATGTTTACCTGCAGATCGCGGGTTCCTTGAAATATACCTATAGCTTCCAGGTTCATTTATATTTACATGTAGCTAACAGGTTCTACGTTACTCATATGAAGATTCTGGTAATAGCTTCCAAGTATAGCTATTTTACCAACATCTAGTAGATTATTCGCTATTTTCTTGTAACTGACATGTTACAGGTTCATTCATATATACCTGAAGCTTTTATGTGACAGCTTTCAGGATCATTGATATTTGTTAGAAGCCAGTTGTAGACAGCTTTTGATTAGCAGCTTCCTGCTAGAAGTTTTTAGCCAGACGATACTTGAGTAGAAGAAAGTGTGTGTTGCTGCGAAGATTTTATGTATCTGTAGTTAACAGATTTTATGTTGTTCACCTGTAATTTTCAGGTTCATTTGTATTTTTCCGAAGCTCATCGCAACAGCTTCCAAATTCACCTGTAGCTAACAGGTTCATATGAAGAGATTCCGGTACACATATCGCGAGAGCTTTCTATCCATAAAGGATCACATAATATCCAATTGGATTCACGTAAGTCTTCGCCAGATTAGTATTTTGATTAGACAGCATGGCATTTCTTTTAGCAAGCATTGATGATAGTAGAAGAAGATCTATTTTGATTATGATGAGGTTAGTCTTCCTTATTCTTAGAATGACGATGATGATTATAGCTTCCTTATTGTTCTTTTACGTAACAGTAATTACCCAAAAGAACTGGGGGGTAGTATTCCTACTTAGACAGTATTGTGCATGTTTGATTAGCTATTTCACATGCCAATTTGAAACTTTTTAAGTGCTAGTTTTAGTACTTGTATTTTGAAACAGATTACCTTGACTTACAGGTTCCTGTAGTTTTGACAGTATTCACGAAGTATGAGTATGAATTGACAGAATGTGCAGACTACGATTGATTGATCAGAATTAGCTTGTAGACAGATTGTGTTGAGAAAAGAATTAAGCCTCAGGCAGCTTCCTGAGCAAGAGTTAAGTCTCAGGCAGCTTCCTGAGCAAGTATTAAGCCTCGGGCAGCTTCCCGAGCAAGCATTGAATTAAGCCTCAGGCAGCTTCCTGAGCAAGAGTTAAGTCTCAGGCAGCTTCCTGAGCAAGAGTTAAGTCTCAGGCAGCTTCCCGAGCAAGCATTGAATTAAGCCTCAGGCAGCTTCCTGAGCAAGAGTTAAGTCTCAGGCAGCTTCCTGAGCAAGAGTTAAGTCTCAGGCAGCTTCCTGAGCATGAATTAAGCCTTGGATAGTTTCCGAGCACGCATTGAGAAAGCCTCAGGTAGCTTCCTGAGCACGATTGAAAGCCTCAGCTGACTGAGCACGACATTGTTGCCAAAAGCCTCAAGTTCCTTGAGCATGTGAATTAAAGTCCTGACAAAAGGCATCTAAAGTCCTGACAAAAGGCATCTAAAGTCCTGACAAAAGGCACCTTAAAGAGAAGCCTAATAAGCTCTCCCTCATGTGGAACCGCCTTTGGCACATGGGAAGAAGGGATAAAATCCTTAGCATTTACCTTCATAAGATGTCTAGCCTGACACATGGAGAAGAGGAATCTGTGTGGACTCCCAGAACGGCGCACAGGTTCCTAGAATCGCCTCGAGGCACAAAAAGGAACCAACATGCCTCGAGGCATGTTGGGACCTAGAGTTTAGGATTGGGAACCAAGCAGGTGACCTTTCCAAGAGAAAAAAAAGGAACCAACACGCCTCGAGGCATGTTGGGACCTAGAGATTAGGATTGGGAGCCAAGCAGGCAACCTTTCCAAGAGTTGACCCGAATTATGCAAGAGAAATTTTACTAACATTAACTAGTTTCTATTTTATGTTTATTGTTTGCTTTGCAGGATTAGTAATCATCAACAGCTATTCATAAGGAACCTGGTCTAGCTATTCAGCAATGAAAAGTTAAGAAGTTATCAAGAAAGATTATGGTTTAGATTATGGTTTTGGAAACAATACTCGAAGTATGAAGACAACAGGTTCTAAGTTTACAAAGGTTTGAAAGTTCCAAGTAGAGCGAGCAGCCGAGGTTTCTGGGAAGCTATTTAGATGGTTCCAGGGTTGTTTCATCCTACGAATAATGGACATTCCTGGGGTTATAAGCAAGCTTCCAACGTATTCTATGAAAGCATTGGATGAGAGATCAGTTCATACAAGTCAGTTCGGAAGAAGAAAGAAGTATTGCTTGAGCAACCAGAGAGTATTTATGATGAGTTTTGATGAGTTTCGCAGTCTAGTAATGATGATCTTCGGAAAGACGGCTTCAGAAAAGTTTCCAGCTTAGTTTTCAGCAGGATTCTTTAATTTTTGATTTGAGGATTTAATTTGGAATCTGCATACAGAAGCGTAGTGTATCCTGTTTCTTACGCCGAGTTAGCTCATGTAAGCTTGGATGCACGATGTGAAAATTATGCATTTTCCCAAAAGGAGTAAATAAAGGTTGAACCTCTTGATTGGAAGATGTTGAGGTGCCACTCGCTTTTCAAGACTTCTAGATATACAAAAGACATGTTGAGACATTGAAGACAAAGATCACCTAAGAAGATGCAAGAGTAAGCAGAAGTATGATGACATCCTAGAAACCTCAGAAGTGTCCTTGGAAAAATTTTGCAAAATTATTAGAAAAATGTATAGAGAATGACTAGCAGTTGAAGAATGAAGATTTGTCATAAGAATGAGTTTCGAAGAAGAAGAAGAGAACATGTTCCTCACTAAGAAAGAAGTTGATCAATATTATGTTTACTAAAACATTATGTGTCCTGTTTCTTACGCCGAGTTAGCTCATGTAAGCTTGGATACGTGTTGTTGAAGTAATACATTTTAAGGGAAGTGATTAAGCATTGGACCCCAGATTAAAAAGTTGAATAGGTTCCTTTCGCATTGCATGACTTCAAGGAACCGGGGGGTACTTGTTGTGCCCAAAATCTCCATGGGCTAGATTTAGGCCCAATAAGCTATAGGGTCCAATCCATATGAGCCAGGAGATAGATCCAGTACGAGTTATGAAGATCAGATAGAAGAAATGACTAAGGATGTAAGAGTATCAGGAGGTTTCCAATGGTCAGGAAGCTGGGCTGAGTATTAGAAGACCAGGTTCCTCCTAGCAGAAGAGTTCGAGTTAGCATAGCAACAGCCATAGAGATGCCAAGAGCATATGAAAAGCTATCCAGTCTAACCAGTTTGTTATTTGTGCAGGTACAGGTACCTATAAAGAGGTCCCTAAGCAATGTGTCCCGAAATAAGGAGGTTCCTGAGAAACAGGTTCCTAGACAGAGGTTCCTGAGAACCAGGTTCCGAAATATAGGTTCCTGAGCACCAGGTTCCTGAGATATAGGTTCCTGAGCACCAGGTTCCTGAGCGTAACCAATCAGAAAGAGACCGAATTATTATTGGAGTGTAATTCTAGGGCGCAGTTGATCCTAGAATGCCTCTAATAGACATGAGAATTATAGTAGGGTACGAACTCGAGTTCTACTCTACTTAGCCAACCAGTTCGTGGTAAACTCTAAAGGAACTTGAGTCCAACACGAACTAGACAATCGAATACAGCTGGTCAAGCAGAATCAGCTTCGCATTAGAACTACGTGAGCTTGATCCCTATATAAACAAGGGTACGTAGGCACCTTGGGGGAACGGCCACAGATCTCGCTAATGGAACCTGCGATTATTCTCGTAACCTCTCAAGCTCAGCTCACCCCCACCATCAAATCACACCCAAATCACTAAAAACAGCCAATTACATGTGTTACACTTGTAAATTCCAGTGGGCCTCCGAAAATCACGTTGATTGCGAAAATCCTCCATCAACAATATATATATAGGCCTTTGCTCCATACAGAACACTCTTATATAACAAACAATAAAGAACACCTTAGATCTATTAGATCCTTTGGCCCCGCCATGGGCACCCAATACAAAACGTTGTTATTTTTTTACCCTCTATCAAGGTAGCAAAAAAATAAAAATGTAAAAGTTTACTGTTCATGATGACATCACTGATGACGTCATCATCATGAACAGTAACTTTTTTAAAAAAAATTTTTTTTTTAGATGATGAATGGATAGAAGGTAAAAAAATAATAACTTTTTCTATTGGGTGGCCCCGCCAGGGGCATTGGATCTATTAGATCTAAGGTGTTCTTTATTGTTTGTTATATAAGGTGTTTGTTATGAAGTCCAACCCTATATATATATAATTGAAATACATGTGTTACTCCTTACACAAATGCGTAACACCTGTTACCCCAGACTAAAAATACGTAATAGATTGGTATTTTTGACCATCCTCCTACACGTGTGATATTCTTGTCAGAAAAATTAAAAAAATTAGTTTTCTTGTCCAAAACCCTTTTGTTGATACTTTATCATAAACTAGCTTCATTACCCGTGCAAGCACGAGGATATTCTAGGTTTATTACGAGTTTGTAATGTTGCCTAAATATAGATGAACTTACTTTCTTTTCAATTGTTCTCACTTTCTAACCGGTTGTGTTCAAAAAATTCTAATATCCAATCACTTAGTCATCTAGTTCAATGATTTTAGTTATAAATTTAAATTCAGTATATCTCTAGAACTGAGATGTCACAGTTTCGATTATGGACAATGTGAAGATTAGCGAACGTTTTCATAGCATTTGACTTTGGGGAGTTTTAGAGTAAAATCATAGAAAATTGGAAGGTCTACATGTGAAATAATATTTAAAAAATGTGAGATATTATGATATTTTGGCTTTTAGTAGTTCATCTTTGATTATGAACACCTTTCAATTTGTAGCGGTGTTACCTAAATATAGTGTAGCAAACTCCCTTCTCGAGAGCTTCATTTTCAACATGATCTGTATAAGATTTATAATATCTACTAAGATTGCTTTCTGCTTAAGAGTTTTACTCTCTGCTTCCTCATTTGCACTATACATCGGCTCTACCTCTCTCTCCCAGACCTCGGTGAACTCCCGTTAATATGCCTTTGTGGAGCCCTCTTCCTTTCCCAACTAACATAAATTCGTTTGTCCTTGATGATGAGGCCATTAAGCTTAAAGATTAATCTCTCAAATATTTTTTCATTGAAAAACTTAACAAACCCATCACGATTATTATTTTTATCTCTTTTTTGAGGCAAAATAATGTCCTTGATCCTTCCTTCCTTTTTGAATTTTAGCTGAACATGTTTGGATCTGAATTTTGTGAAGGATGAAATTTTGTCTCTCCATCTATTTAACTTTGTTAATATATAGTATTTTATATGCAAATTTAGGGTTTTAATCAACTCATTTCAGAATTTTAATTTTTTTCATCTCTAATTATACACTCCATCTTTCACTATGTTATGAACAATTTTTATTTGAATCAAGTTTAAATTCAAATTAAAGTGATGAACATGTGTGTGCATATATATATATATATATATATATATATATAGGGTCTTGTTCTAATAGAAACTAAATTAGAATAGAAACTAGAAACTAAACATAAATTAAATATTTCAAGCTAATCTAATGACCAAATTAGGGGTACCCCAATACAAAAAGTTCATAATATTCTTGGCTCCATCCAGCAAAAAAAAAAAAAAAAATTACTGTTCACTATTGACGTGGCAGTGACGTCAGCGTGAACAGTAATTTTTTTTTTTATTTTTTTTGCTGGATGGAGCCAATAATTTTAAACACTTTTTGTGAAGGTGCCCCTGGCGGGGCCATTAGAATAAATGAAATATAATTTATTTAGTGTTGGTTTCTAGTTTCTATTCTAAGATTGGTTTCTATTTGACCACTAGCCTATATATATATATATATATACATACATACAAATATAAAATGAATTCAATTTGAATAATGATATGAAATATGTATGTGCATGCATATTATGTAACACCCCGGTCCTACATCAAATAGATAAGGGACTTTAGTTTAGTTTATAAGACAAAGTTTTAGAGTGCACCAAAAAATAATGATTTTAAAAATTTGGTACAAATTTTAATACAAGCATGCATCAAATATGCAACACATAACACTCTAGAGAAATGAGTTCATACCTTAGTTTTCCTTAGGTGGGTGTTGGCACACTCGTCCATAACTTGGTCCAATGAGAGGTGCCAGAGTGCCCTAGTTGCATTACAATGTTCTAAAACTTTTTGAAATTTTGAGAAATTTCCGATTAATTTTTAAAAAATAATTTACTCACTAAGAATTATTTTTGAATAGTAAATTTATTAGAAATAAAAATAAGATACTATTATAATATTAAAATATGTTTGATTATTACTTTTGTTAATTTTCAATTTACCGCTTGACCCATATCAAGAATTTAATTGATTAGACCCGATTATCGAATTATACAAATATTTTTATATAATTATTATTTATTTTTTGTTAGAAACACGTCAAATAATTTTATTTCTAAAAAAAATATGATTATTTTCTGGCTAATTCTTGATTTTTTGTTTATATTCTTAATCGAGAACCTAATATATTAGTCCCTATTCTCAAATTTTATGAGTATTTATATAATTATTATTCATATTTTAGTATATTCATATACTAATTTATCAAAAAAAATTAATCTAAATATATGCACATATATAAAATTATAAATTGCAAAATTTAATGTCACATTTTTTCGCAAATGACGTTTAGGTTGTCCGACTTCCTAGATTCTCATTTTTGTAATAGATTTTGGGTGAACCATTTTATTAAATTTTCTCAATAAAAAAATTCCGCAATTACTTAGAATCAAGTATTTTATTGTATTTGATATTGGTGAATAATCAGTACTTGGAGTAAGACACAAGAGTTAAGAAAATATGTGAAATTTTAAGCATTTTTTATGAAATAAAATAACAAGTTATTAATATAGTAGACAAGTAAATTTATGTATATATAGAAAAATAAATTAACAAAAGCAAGAATAGCATGAGAAGTGAAACATTCATTACATCTTGAATAAAAGAAATCTAATTAATGAATAAAATATTGATGGATATAAATAATGAATTTTACTATTTAACCAAAAACATGTGTAGCTCAAATGGTTATAGTTGACAACATAATGACATATGAATTGACATGTCATGGGTTCAATTCCTAGCAAAGCCTATGTATTCTAGTTTTTTTCATAAAATATCATTAAGGGGCATAAATGTAATTTACTTTGAATAAAATGTGACATGTTGTGGTATTATTATTATATATACTAGCTTATAACCCGTGCAATGCACGGGTTTCTTATATTATGCTATAAATTTTATTTAATATTATAATTATGTTTTTATATAATCACTATTTTTAATAATTTTTTTGAATTTTAATTTGATATAATTTAATATACTCATGTTTACGAATTATATTAATGTTTTCTTATTATAAACAACGTATACGATTTTTGATATATTTTATCAATAATTGAAAAATATGGTGTGATATTTTCGGGTATATATTGTAAGATTTGTTGTAAATAAAAAAGGTAACATTTTTAATTGGAAAAGAAAAATTAATAATTGAAATATATGATACAATTGATCTTTTTAAATGTTTATAAAATGTAATATGTTCAACTAAAAGCAAATGTGAAAAATGCAATCGACTAATTACCATTAATTATATTATGTTATTATTTATTTTAGCTGCTATTTTTTTTCTTGAAAATTATGGTGTGATATTTTTGGGTATATATTAGTGATCGTAAGATTTGTTTTAAATTAAAAAGGTAACGTTTTTTTTTTAATTCAAATGAAATATTAATGATTGAAAGATATGATATGATTGATGTTTTTAGGTGTTTATAAAGGTAAACTTTTCAACTAAAAGTATATGTGAAATGGGCAGTTCGGTAATTACCATTAATTATATAATTTTATTATTTATTTTAATAATTATGATAACCAAATTGACAAACTTTCAATCTTTCTGCTTTAATATAGTAGTATAGATACGTATTTTAATTAAAAAAGGCAATCGGCTACTTAACATTAATTGTATTATTTTTTATTTATTAATTAAGATAACTGTACGTAAACCAAACCGATAAAATTTTCAATGTTTCAACTTTAATATAATAACTACCTTATAACCCGTGCAATGCACGAGTTTCTTATATTATGTTATAAATTTGATTTAATATTACAATTACATTTTTATATAATTATTACTTTTAATAATTTTTTTTAATTTTAATTTGATATAATTTAATATATTCATGTTTACGGATTATACTTATGTTTCCTTATTATAAACAACGTATATGATTTTTAATATATTTTATTAATAATTGAAAAATATGGTGTGATATTTTCGGGCTATATTTTTCTTGAAAATTATGGTGTTATATTTGTGGGTATATATTAATGATTATAAGATTTGTTTTAAATTAAAAAGGTAACGTGTTTTAATTCGAATGGAAATATTAATGATCTATTTTTAGGTATTTATAAAAGGTAATATTTTCAACTAAAATTAAATGTTATGTTATAAATTTTATTTTATATTATAATTATGTTTTTATATATTCATTATTTTTAATAAATTTTTAATTTTAATTTGATATAATTTGATATACTCATGTTTACGGATTATACTAATATTTCCTTATTATAAACAACGTATATGATTTTTAATATATTTTATTAATAATTGAAAAATATGGTGTGATATTTTCGGGCTATATTTTTCTTGAAAATTATGGTGTGATATTTTTGGGTATATGTTAATGATTGTAAGATTTGTTTTAATTAAAAAGGTAACGTGTTTTAATTAGAAAGGAAATATTAATGATCTGTTTTTAGGGTAAATAAGTAAATTCACGAAATACCAAAAAACAGGTACCAAAACTTTTAATGTTTAGTTTAGTTGTATTAGTAATGGTGTAAATATAAAATACTACTTTGTATTTAGGATTAAAGATAATAACGGAATTCATTTGATTTGTTTTATATTATAAATAATTTAAAATTAAATAATTAGAGTGAAAACCAAAACTTAGGAGAAAACCAAAACTTTCAATGTTTCGGCTTTAATATAGAAGTATAGATAGATAGTAGATACTCCCTCCGTGCCATTATATGTTTCTCATTTGGTGAAAAACACGGGTTTTAAGAAAAAGTGGGTATTGAATACTGTTTTTAAGGAGTAGTGGGTATTGAATATTATTTTTTATGGAGTAGTGGGTATTGAATATTGTTTTTAAGGAATAGTGGGTGGAGTAGTGAGTATTGAATATTGTTTTTAATGAGTAGTGGGTGGAGTAGTGAGTATTAAATATTGTTTTTAAAGAGTAGTGGGTGGAGTAGTGAGTATTGAATATTATTGTTTATGGCTTAAAATAGAAACAGGAAGGATATTTTGATTTTCCCGATTTAGTAAATAGAAAACATATTAAGAGACAGGGAGTAGTAGATTATAGGGGGGTTTTCAAAACTTCATAGGTTACGTTTACTTTTTTTAAAAAAATACTGTTCATTACTTTACTTTTTTTAAAAAATATGTTCATCCTCTTTTCTCCCTTACCGTCTTATCTCTCTCACCCACCCACTCATCCAACCACCCACCCGCACCGCCTCCCTCCCCCCCATATCTCCGTCATCATCATCATCTCCCCCACCAACTCCCCCATCTCCGACCACCATCGTACACAACCACCAGATCGGAATCGTAATTAAATTTGCAACCACCAGAACTTAAATTACATGACAATTTAAGTTCTCTTACCGAGTATAATTAATCCAGCTTGCGGCCCCGATCGGACGGAGTCGAAGGTGGTTGATCGGAGTCGTAATCGGAGTAGACCGGTGTCGGAAGTGGGTATCGGAGTCCTAATCGGAGTAGATCAGAGTCGGAGATGGGTGATCGAAATTGTAATCGGAGTCGGAGGTGGGTGATCGGAGTCGTAATCGGAGTCAACCATCGGAGAAGAACTTTGGGGGCTGTCGGAGAAGAAGAAGGGGTGGGGAACTGTCGGAGATGAGCAACGTAAAAATGAAACAATAGTTTTAAGATACGGTATATTTGTAATTTAGATTGTTGAACCGTATTTTTAAAAATAGAATGTAAAAGTTACTCCCTCCGTCCCAAAATACATGACCCTTTTCTAAAATAAATTTGTCCCAAATTACATTCTCTTTTCTCTTTTCAATGCAAATTTAAGTGTAGTTTTACAAAACTATCCCTACATTTATTGTATAAAAAATTTGACTTTTTTAAACTTAACTCTATTCTCATTTTCCAATGTCTTAAATAAGGGTATTAGTTGGAAAAATTTATTCAACTAACTTTATCTTAACATGTGTGCTTTTTAGAAAAGGGACATTTAAATTGGGACGGAGGGAGTAGTATATAGGGTAATTTCCCTAAATTATATTGACGAAACAACCTTATCGAAACAACCTTATCGTTAAGATTTTGTCGTTAAAGCATTGACAAGCGATCTAGTTTGATTACAGTAAAACCTCTATAAATTAATAATGTTGGGACCGGGATATTTTATTAATTTAGCGAGATATTATTATATCGATAAATTAATAATTTATTAATTTAAAGAGGTTTTACGTATGACCTTTAAATTTCCAAGTCCAATGTACTATTTACAATGTATATTAGTTAGAAATGAAAAATAAAAAATAAATTACAAAAACAAGTTCCAAGGCACATTTTATTAATGTACATTCACAAATTAATTGAATTTGAGGATGATTCACTAGTTTTGGAACCGGTCACTCGGAAAGAAGCATTGCAAACGGCAACAACTCTTCATAATTTTTTGTTGAAATACGAGAAGAAAACCCCAACTCTTAAGTGCAATGCGAAAATTTAAAGATGAACTCAATATAGATTTGAAGTTCAACAAAAAATAATTGACTACATATTCATTTTTTTCACTAGACAATCTTAGAATTTGGAATCTTTTAGTAATTATTAATTTATAGTTTCGTTGGGACCAATATATATATACTGGGATTTCAAAAAAGTTATTATTTTATTATTTTATCGATCGGGGTCCAATTTTGTACTGGTCCCAAGTTGGGACTGGACAAATTATTAATTTTATCGAGATTATTAATTTATCGAGTATTAATTTATAGAGGTTTTACTGTATTTTGAATTTAAAAAATGATCGATGGATAATAATTACCAAATAATCGAAATTCTTAAAATTTTGGAATAAAATCATAATTTTTATTATACCATAACACTATGTTCTAAAAATTGGTGATTAATGATTAATCACCGATTAATCTTTGTTCCATGGGTTACCGCACTGATTAATAATCTGATTATTCGATTAATCATTCCGATTAATCCCCAAATACCCGATTAATCCCTAAACAGTATCTTTACCGATTAAGTCTGATTCCCGCATTTTACAACACTGCCATAACATAGCAACTTTTGTAGCTCTTTTACAAAATGTTCGGGTGTTCGGATCTTAAAAAGAAAAAGGTAACTAAACATTATAGGCTCATGATATATTAAGGGTTGTATATCAAATAGACCATCCATTTCACTCAAAATTATTAATTAGACCATTTTGAACCATTAAATTCATAATAAATATTAAATGGATATCTTTAGAATATACTCGAGAAGTAAAAAAAAAATTTCATTGAGTTCTACACATTTTTCTTTAATGCTTCCATAACCAAACGAAAGGTTAATGATTCTAGTATTTCTGATAATATTTTTAGATTTTTAAAAATTCATTTACTATTTTATTTTTAATTTTATTGTCATTTTCCTTATTTAAAAAAAAATAGTAAAAAAACTTTTTAAATTCTAAATATATATCATCAAAAATACTAGAATTCCTAACCTTTAAATTGATTACACTAGTATTTAAGAAAAATGTGTAGAACTAGATGAAAAATTATTTTTATTTCTCGAGTACATTTTAAAGGTATCTAATTGATATTTATTATGAATTTAATGGTTTAAATGATAAAATTTTAGAATGAGTAATCTAATTGATAATTTTGAGTGAAACATGTGGCTTGTTTGATATAAAACCCAATATATTAATAAGCTAGTGTCAAGATTCATTAGCAAAGACCACAAATTCGAATCATCCCTCCCTTCGGGTTAATAGGCTATTTGGTCACTAAACTGATACGCGACTTGCAATTTCATCACCAAACTGAAAAAACTTTCAGTCAACTCATTGAACCCATATATAACTTTCATTTAGAATTTGACAGTTTAAAAAGTTAAAAACTGGATGGAAAACTGACTGTATTGCTTATGTGGACAAATTTTGCTACGTGGCTTAGTGACTACTGGATGATATACACCCGAGTAAACAACCCACACCCAATTAAAACCCAACCTAAATATAACCGTTACATGTGTGTGTATACATATCTATCATTCATATCTTTGTATCTATCCCAATTCTTCAATTAAGGTTTCTACTATGAGTTCTTCAAGTTCGAATTCCAGAGATTCTATTCGAACACCTAATCGAAGCAATACTGCCATCGAACGAGGTGTGTATTGTAGGTGTGGAATTCAAGCTTGTTGTTGGGAAGCTTGGAAACAAGGAACACTCGATCCGGGAAGGAGGTTTTTTGGGTGCAGTAGATATAAGGTATGAGTTTAAGAAGCTTTGTTCTATGTATGTTTATTCGAATGTAACAAGTGTTCATGGTTGTTTTATTGTTTTGTAGGATCCCGAGTTAAATTGCAAATTTTTTCAATGGGCTGAACCTCATTTTACAGAGAGAGCAAGAGAAGTTATTGGAAATTTGCAAGTGAAACTCGGTGTGAAAGCTAGTGAAATTCAGAACTTAAGTGATGAATTAAGGTTTACAGAGAGAAAGGTGATGGTGTTAAATGAAGAATTTGTTGCTGCTAAAGAGAAGAACAAAAAGACAGAGGAAATGTTGTTGAAGAAGGATAATCAGATTTGGCGTTTAAAGCTTGTGTTGTTCATTGTTGTAATTTTACTACTGATTAGGTCCTGTTAGAATATTAGGTCGTGTCGTTGAATTTTCTTGTATGAAAATGTTATGGAATGAAATTGTTATTTTGGACTGAGTTTACTTGAATTAAGTAACAACAAAAATAATAATCCAACACCATACTTAACCATTCATTATAGAAATCCCAGATGACAAGCATGAAAAACATGTCCATAGCATTTAGTAGTTAAGCATCTTGGCACATGGCCATTACAATCAAAAGCTTCATAATATAAATCCTAAATGACAACCATGACAAACATGTCCACAACATTTAGTAGTTAATCTTGGCACATGGCCATTACAAGCAAAAGATTTATAGCATACTAATTTATAATTATTTCTACTTCTTCCTAGGTGCAATAAACTGCTTCTTCACATTTTTTGGTGCACCCTTTTTTGTCACTGGTCCTGCTCCTGGATTCTTTTTTTGACTCAGCCTTGTTGGTTTTGATGTGGATGGACCTACAGGTGGGGTTGAAGCCGGTGGAGTGCAGCCTGTCCCAACTATCTCCTTGAGGCTTGGTGTTGGCATCTACAATTAAGTAAATGTAAAATAATCAATGAATTATTAATAAGTAAATAAGTGAGCATTAATTAAAAAACTTACAAATCTCATTCCATGTGTTGGTTGTACTTGTTCTGCTTCCATTGCATCTCTCATGAGCTCATCCATCATTTCAGCTTCTCCAGTTTCATTTTCTTTTTTCTGCTGCTGGACTTCTTCCTCAATTTCTTTATCTTGATTTTTCTGAGTTTTCCCCTTTTTCCTCTTTGGTTGTGGGGATTGATAATCTGCAGGCTTATTGGGGCAATTGTTTTTATTGTGCCCCTCCCCTCTACATATACTGCAGTGCATTTTTCTTCCTTTACCACTAATTCTTTGCTTTTTCCCAGATGTACTTCCCTCCCAACCTTCCCTTCTTCTAAGTTTCTTTGGTCTTCCCCTAAGTACCTTTGAAATTTTGGGAGGTAGTATTGTGTCCCCTTCATAATCTTCCCAGAACTCCTCCCCATTTATCACATCAAGACTGTATGAGTAAGTTCTCATATATGTTTCTTTTGTGTACCATTTTGCTACAAAGTCTATAGGGTTTTGCCTAGATGATTGTATTGCAGTAACAGCATGACAACAAGGGACCCCAATCAAGTCCCAAATCCTACAAGAACAGCTCCTCTTCTCTAGATTTACACATACCGAACTACCCTTCCCCTTAACATTATAATTATCCCTACCATCCCATAAAACACTATAACCAACAGACTCATCCATCTAGACCAAGCACTGGTCTACACTCATTTTTCCAAGCATTTCTAAGGGCATCATAGCAAATGTACATTCTCTGAAATCTGTTCTCATCCCCTTCTTGTTGTCTGGTTGTAGATATTTTGACAGTGTTATTCTTGTTGCCCCTTAAAAGCTCACCTCCAAACTTTCTGAGCTTAGCATAATGCTCCCTCATCACATCTGCAACACCAGACAAGGCTTTCTGTCTAACCCTGCAACACTTAGCTTCACAAACATCTACTTTCAGAACTCTCTTGAATTCCTCTTGCATCTCACCCAACTTCCAATTAGGATTTCTCCTTATCCTAGCTCCATACAAGCCTACCAAATACTTCACAGTAACAAGTTTATTTTTATAGCTCCAAACACAGTTATGTTCATTTAATAATGCCCTTATCTGCCAAGATTCACTTTCTTCAATATAGCTGGTCCACATTTTAAAGGGGCAACCTTTTGCACAGACAATTTGCAACCTTTTTGAGTCATCAGTTAAATACCTAAAAGACCTACCAGTTGCCATTGCATTTTCCATCACAGCTGTTTTTAATTATTTTTTACTAGTAAATGATAACCCCACTCTCCACTTAATATCCTTGGCAGGTGTATTCACATTAAAAATCTCATTCACATGGCCTACCTTTTGTTTAATAGGAGGCTCAGCATAACATGTCTCATTATCCTCATTCTCACTAGTTGAGTAATAAAAATCAGAATCACTCCCATGTGAAGAAAAAGAGTCTTCCCCACTATAAACATCATCCCCTCTTTCATGTTCATCCTCCTCAAGTTGAATTTTTCTCCTCTCTGCCTTTGTTCTCCTCCGAATTTCATTGAACTCATCATCACTACAATCCCTTTCTTCTTCATCTTCACCCCCATCTTCTTTCTCAGTTTCATTTTCTTCTTCACCCTCATCTTCACTCACTACCAATTGTGGACATTGGTACACAAACAAAACGACAACCATTTTGTTCAATTTTCCCAAATTAATCATCTCAACCATTGTTTCATTGGACAAAAGTTTCACTCCATTACCAATATTTCTCCCATCTCTGACAAAAAACAGTGAATCGAACTCTCCAACTACATCACTCAAACTAATCTTCAACTCCGAAACATTCATATTATGCAAGTCAACATTTTTATAAGTTCTTGTAATATTAGATGAGTAGCTTTTTTCAGGAATATGAATAAAATGACCACCATAGTTTACTACAAGAGTAAACAAAGTACTCCTGCAACATTTTTCAAAAAAAAAAAAGCATATAACCAATGAAGATGTAGAGCACATACAGTTGTAGAGGAGTTGTAGAGAATGAGATTTACATAATGTATGATGTTCAATCTTCGTTCTTGTTCTTCAATCTTTGTTCTTCGTTCTTCGCTCTTCAATCTCCGTTCTTCGCTTTTTGTTCTTAATTTGGGAATTAGGTTAATAACTTGTAAAATATATTTGTTAGCGATCGACTTATCCTAATCAAGTGGGTCGGGTTTTAACATAAATGGGTTATTTGAATATGTGTTATTGGGTCATCTTTTCTTATTGGGCCAAACAACTGAGCTGGCATCTTATCTGGCATGTCTTAAACGGAGTTCCGTTAAAGTCAATGACATTTAACGGCTGTGAAAAAGTAATGTGTGTTGAGTTATCTTCCAGAAAGTTATATAGGGGTTCAATGAGTTGACTGAAAGTTTTTTCAGTTTGGTGATGAAATTGCAAGCCGCGTATCAGTTTGGTGACCAAATAGCCTATTAACCCCCCTCCCTTCTAACCATGTTCAAAGTTGTCTTGTCTTTGTCCTTGTATACAAAAAATTGAGCATCTTCTAATTACACATGCATTCTTTCCTAATTACACATGCATTCTTTCTGGTTTCACGCAGAACACGAGTAAATCCACAAACCCATAACATGGCCTAAATTTTTTGGAAAAAACGTTTAGCTGATGGTCAATGATAAGAAATTTGTGTTGATCATCAATTATACTAGGGGTGTACACGGGTCGGTTTGGGCCGGTAAAAGCATTAAAACGACCCAATCCATTATAAATCGGTTTGGAAATTTTTAACCCGACCCATGAAAATTAAATTTATAACCCAATCCAATTTGTTATAAGTCGGTTTGGGTCGATTTGGGTCGGTTTGAACGGGTTGTTTAACTAGTGATTAATAATCGCTAGTTAAATAATCGCTAGTTTTTCCAAACAAAGCTATTAAAACCATATTGATTCACAGTTACCATCATAGATTTATTGCTATTTTTTTTATCTTTTCCAAATTTATATTCTACTTCAAATATCTTATTTTTCACATGTACTAGTATTGCTATTACTTGTAGCAACTACATTATATGTAGTTAATGATGCCAACAGAAACTTCACTAAAGGGCCACAAAATTGGAAATCTAGCTACAACTTCTCTGTTGTTCGGGCATCGCCCAAATATTTCCCAGAATTACAGCAGTCCTCCTGGCTTCACTTTCACAGTCGTTTGGCAATGGAACCCATCCAACATTCCGCAGAATTACTGCACTCAGCCTGGCTACACGCATATATTTTTGCTACATGCACATATTAAACGGGTTGGGTTGGGTTGGGTGAAAAAAATCCAAACCCATACCCAACCCATTAACACCGGGTTAAATTATTTTTGACCCAACCTTGTTCCGGTTTGAAATTACTCAGTTTGGTTCGGGTGAAAATAGGGTCGGTTTGGGTCGGTTTGATCGGTTTGACCGACCCATGTACACCCCTAAATCATACTATAGCCAATATTGACAAAAGGACAAACTTCAAATTATTTTGTGACCATGATCCACCAATGTGGTGGCCTGGCCAGTGGCCACTGTTGTGTGTTGGTAAACCGTGGCCTCTGATATGATCCTATTGGACTACTGAAGATCTGCACATGAAAATCCTATAAATCTAGACACTGAATTGTTTGGGCTAGTGTCTATCTTAGCAAAAATCTGTCCACAACTCGTTGCACGAAAAATTCTTGTTGCACTTTAATTAGTTCAAGTATAAATTTTGGGGTTAATTGGCAAATTCATAACTGAACTCGTACTCAACTTGCAGTTGGGTAATCGAACTCAAAAAGCTTGCAGTCAACTCATCAAAGTAATTAAAACTTGCAGTTGGGTAACCGCCATTAATTCTATGTAACGTTTGTGACGGAAAATTGACGTAATGTGCTGATGTGTTAAAATTATACACGTGGTGTGCTGATTTGTTAAAATATTTTTTTATTTCTTATTTTCTAACCCCCACCTGTCTTCCCCAAATAATTCATCTATTTCATTTCATCTATTTTATTTCATTTCATTTTATTATTATTACTACATTACAACCTCCACCTTCTCCGACGAGTTTCCGGCGACCACCACCACCCATCTATCTTCTAACCACAACAATAATCACATAAATCAATTCGTGATTGCACCCCAAATCAATTTATAATGTCAATTTCAACATCTAATTCAAGAATAAAAAATCCCCACAAATTTAGAAACCCTAACTATAATTATATAAAACTAAACTTGAGTTCCTTGAGCCTTTTCTGAGTTCCTTGAGCCTTTTTTGACTGTTCTGGGCATGCACGTGTGTGTAGTTGCGTGTTTGAGAATCGAAGAGGAGATGGGGTGGTGCCGGACGGTGGAGTGGCTAGAGTATTGAAGAACAGTGGTTGAGAGGCAGCGATGAGTGGCGGAGGTGATATGGAGAAGGGGTTCGGCTGGTAGTTGAAGGCCAAGGGAAGAGGTGAAAGGGGAGTGGTGGGTGAACGGAGTGGATGGAAGAGAGGAGGCGGGTGGTCGAGTGAGAATTGGGGCGGAGATGAAGAACGGTGGCTGACGAAGGTGGAAGGGAATAGTGGTGGCAGAGGAGGGGCGAACTGCTGGATGAGAAGGGGAAAGAAAGAGGAGGGGCGTCGAAAGGTGAACAACCGACGGTGACGCGGCGTGTTGTTGGTCAGAGGATGAGGGGGTGGGTTGTTGAACGGAAAAGGGCGGAGGCGTGAGTGGGATTGTGTTGTTGGTCGAAGGGTTTTAATGAAAGGAGAAGGCTGATGGTATTGAGAGAAGAAGAGTGAAGGAGGAGGCGAACGGAGGTAATGGCAGTTTTGCAAGGCGGAAGGAAGAAGATGGGTGGAGAAGATGAGATGGGGTAGAGTTGGATTTATTCTTTTCTAAATTCGAAAATCTTTTATTAAATCTAAAATTTAATTAATAGAAGATTGCAAGGTGACAGCTGATTTGCCAAATATGAGAAGAAAAGTCTACGTGGCAACTTATGTGTACAAAATTAACGGATCTCCGTTAAAAGTCAACAAAAGTTAACGGACGTGCAAGTTTTTAATAGTTTAGTTATGAGATTGCAAGGTTTAATTAGTCTGATGATGTTAATGCAAGTTTTTTGAGTTCAATTATCCAACTGCAAGTTGAGCATGAGTTGAGTTATGAAATAGCCAATTAACCCATAAATTTTGTAACAGATTACAACATGTGTCTTCGGGTTTCCCATCAAATTTCCTTCTCACAACTACACATGACAATTTGACATGTGTCACGTGAATACGATACGAAAAATACGATTTTGAGTTTTGATTTTTAGTATACGAAACACGAAAGTACTCAAACACGAAATTACACGAAATATGTAGTGTCGGATGTGAATTTTCATTTTGGGTACACGAAATATTATATATATTTTTAATATACAAATATTATATACATATTTTATTTTACGTATTCATTAGTATTTCATGTATTTTAAAACACTCATTTTACATATTCAATAGTATTTCGTGTATATTTCGTGTATTCGGATATAATCATTTCGTGTTATTTCATATCGTTTCGTGTAAATAAAAAGTACACGAAAATTTGGTGTACTTTTCGTGTACTTTCGGATTGATGCGAAACGAAATGTTTCAGCTGGTTCGGTTTTAATTTGAGTATACGAAATGATTATGGATTGGTTCAATTTTAATTGTAAATACACGAAAATACAAAAATACACTATACAAAAGTATACGATATTAAACGATTGCATGTCCTACTCACAACCAAAACTTCGTATATATAGATCATATATTTCAAGTGGATTAGATTACACCCACAGGACAAAAGTACGGCCCAATAGTTTGAGCATAGAGATGTGCTATGTTAACGGAGGAATTTGGTGATAACAAATTTCGGAAGTTGATGGAATAACGATAACAAATTTCGGATGTTGATGGAATAACGGAACTATGAATTTTATAGGGGGATTTGAGATTTTGGATGTTTGGGGCTGGACTTGAAAGGTGTCTTGATGTGAAATTGATTTGTATCTATCCTTTAGAGACTTTAGGGATAAACTTCGTTAATCTGGGTAATTACTGATTTAATCTGATTTAATCTTATCGTTGTGATATCTTCCTGATTTGAAGAATATCGATATTTTCCGTCATTGATTGATTAGTATTGATTCTTTCCTCGTTTTAAGGAAAGGATAAAACTTAGCGATTAAGTTATAATTATTAATCGTTCTTTTTGATTTTTAACATTTTTTTTGGGTTTTTTGACACGTATTTTAAGCTGTATTTTAAGGATAGTTTCATAATTTTTTTTAAAAAAATACACCTTAAAATGCGTGCCAAATACACCTTAAAATGCGTGCAAGAGAATCCAAATAAAGTGTTAAGAATCAAAATGTACTAAAGGAGTACTTCGAATCTTTTTGTAACCTTGATCCACCAATGTGGTAGCCACTATTAGTCCCTTCCCTTGGCATTCTCTGGCCTTTGATACGATTTTCTTAAAGCATTAGTCAGATCTACATGTTAGAACAAGAATTATACATTAAAAGAAGGGTCTGTATTTCAAGAGCCCTTTTTTTTATTTCCAGACCATGAAGAACATGTTACACATATAGCTATGAAAATTAAAAATAAAAAATAAATAATAACTCTTGAAATAATATTTCCCTATAGAACCTTTAATCAACCATATTCTGAGCATGTTCAAGCCGAGGAGAACACAAACTTCTGTTACTTGCATTAACATGGGCACATCACACAATTCTTGTAGAATAACAAAGTGAAAGGAAAGTACTTAAAGTCATAGATTTATTTTACAACTTCATAAAGACAAACACTTTCTTCGAAATTCGAATGTATAACTTGTAACACTGTTTCAATACTTAATCCATGCCCTTAATTGATGCTCCATTCAGATTTCAGCTCATGCCTTACCTCTTCAACTTCATTCTGAGACAATACCATTGTCACTCTCATGCCCTTGTCACCATCTTTTATCTCCGGAAGAACCAAAACCACCCCATTGTCTCCAACTCCATCAATCGTATAATCTGCATACACAGTTTTCACTCCCTTTAGTTCCATCTCGTACATTTTCGCGCCTTCAAGATTTACGAATGTCAGATTTGCACCGTATACTATACAGTCCAAGTTTCCATCCTCCTTATCAATCAAGTCTCCGATCATTTCTCGCTCGTCAACTTGTTTCTTTGCAATCAACTCAGCTAGCTGCACTATATCAGCATCAATGACACTTGCATCAAATGCAACTGTACTCACAACTTGCCTGTTTCTTGGCGATTCATTTCCATTGCCAGGACAATTGTTGGTACATATGGTCACAGATTCTGACATCAACTCTTTTCTTATCTTAGCAAGAGACTTCCATATTATAGCAGAGATATATTCAAAAGGCCTGATATTTTCACTTGGGCTTAGCCCACAAATGTTGAATAGCAGATGCTGAAGTTGTTGTCCAGTGACATTAAAAGAATGTGTTCTCATTTTGCAGTTGCTTGGAGCTACCCAATAGTCTCCAACAGGGCCTACTTTTTTCAATGAACTTGCTTTTGTAGGGAAAGAAGGGAGTTTGCAAGTTTCAGAGCTTGGGTCTTCTGTAGGCTGACATGGCAGTTGTCCTCCAAGAATCTGGGCCCACATGTTGATGAAGGCTGAAGATGTAAATACATCTCCAAGAATGTGGGACCAGCTAAGGCCCACAGACATCCCTCCACACTGGAACCATGTCAACTGTACCATACCAAGAAATCGAAATTTATTGTAAATTAAGTGCTACTACCATATTAGAGTCGTGTAGGGTTTTTAAAATCAATTCAGGACAATTGTGAATGCATCATTTATTTTTGAGAGCGGCATGTGAACATGTAACTGCATGAGGCCTATAAATAGGAAAATTAAATTACGTACGTATATATGCACACCCTGCCCTAATTATCTCGCATTCAAGACTCAACCCCCGTCCTCCGGTCCTCCTTATCCTTCCACCCCCTCCCCGAAGCCCCAGCAATTAAAGCTGCACACCGTCTGCAATTAAGGCATTTTACTTTCAATTGTTGAATCACCATAGTCCCATTTTACATGCCTCTTTGATCCTTTTGTAAAAAATATACATATTAAGATAAAGGCTAATTAAATAAAAATTTCCAACTAATTCCTTATTTAATACATTGAAAAATGATCCTGACAAAAAAAAAATACATTGAAAAATGATAATAGAGTTAAATTTGAAAAGGTCAAATTTTTGATACAATAAATGTAGGGATAGTTTTGTAAAACTATCCTTAAATTTGTATTGAAAGGAGAAAAGGGATATATAATTTGGGACAAATTTGTTTTTCAAAAGGGATGTATTTTGGTACGGAAGAAGTATATAAATAGGAGTAAAAAGATGTTTTGTTAACTTTTGAAGGTCATTCAGGGCTCAAAATCAATTTTTAGTTAAAATTAGGATTGGTAAAAATTTATTCTAGTGATTCTTAAGGTCAGCCGGGACTGTAATCTAAATTAGCCCTCTCAGTTCCATTTTGATTACAGTTAGGTAGTTATCCTTGCTGGGGCGGGACAAGGGGCTAACCTAGGCTAAACTGAAAATTACAATAAGAAATTTAAGTAAAATCACGGACTTTTAGTTAAGAATTAGTACAAAAATTACTTTAGGCCCCCGTCTAGTCTATAAAAACTAGCGATCATTCATTTTAGCCACAATTGTTTTGTGATCCGAGTTCCGCCACTAATCCATGCAGTGCAATATTCCTCTTATGAGAAACATCGGACTTGCATGAAAGTCAATACGTAGTACTATGTTCTCTGTTTATTACTAGGAATTTACTATGATATTAGTAGCAACAAAGGTTTCATGATTAGCAGGTTAGGAGTAATCCAACAGAGAGTTGTACATACGTATAATGAATTGGTCTGACACCATGTACCTACTAGCAGAATCGATAATCAAAGTCACTCTTTATACTAGACAGACCGATCTGGGACTGCAGGGAGGCTTAGATCCAACACACGTACACTGTATTGCTATCAGTAGTACTTATTTAGTGTGCTCTCTCTGGACCGCACTACAGTCAGATACTATTAATAGCCGAGGCAATACCGACTTAGTACTGCATCAAACATCAATATATAGAATACATTGCAAACCCGTTAAAAACTGTTAGAATATAATATAAGATCCATATAAGGTCTCTAAAACCTTAAGGTTTTAGAGGAAGGCTTTATATGAATCTTATAATATATTATAACAAAAACTATTGCAGAATATAGGTTCAGTTCATCTGTGTTTGTTGATGATATAAAGATCACAGGTTCAATTCTCTTGTTAAGTTTGTACTTCACCCGTTTCCACGTACGTAATTGTTCATTTTTAATGTTGCGCATATTCTAAAGTGCATTGATCATATTGGTATACAAATTATTTTTCAAAATTAAAGTCAAAAGTGGACAACTATTTTGAAAAGTAGTATTCCGACCTTTGAGCTCATAATTTGGATTAAAAATAAAGCAGATGCATGGTTTTAAGTTAGTATACTAACCTGCACAAACACAAGTGGAGAGAAACCAAGATCAGGACCAAGAACATGCTTATAAACAAGATGATCATTAAGAGAATGATCATCTTTAATCATGTCCATCCACTCCTCCAATTTTTTACTAGATTGTGCCTCAACAATCCTTACACCGCTATCGTTGCACCTTATTGTCGGCCTGCCACCTCCCTCTTCCGACCTCCGGACTCTCCCGGATGCCGGAAAATATACATTGAGAAGCTGGAAAAAGGCTTTTTTTATGTCAAGAATCACTAATCCTTCAACAGCTTTACTTTCAAAGAAGTAAACACCTCTGATGTAATGAAGCTTCATTGCTAAATCTATGTTTGTTAAATGATGAATACTTTTCTCCTCCGGCGTCATTCTCGCCGGAACCACCGTGGATATCTTCTTGTTGTAAACTAGGTTCTCCGCCATATTCTTGCACACTTGTAAGTTGTAAATGTTATTTTTGTAAATGTGCAGATATGAACAAAGACATGCACACGTATATATAGAACAAAGATACCTACTCAACAACAAGCTTTTTTTTAACAAGGTTCAACTCTCGTTAAAAATGGACGGACAGAGCCATAGGTCATGTATCTTTCAAGTGCAAAATACAGTTGACGAATTATTAATGAGACCTCATGTTGATAGACAACTGTCTCATTATATAAAGAGAAATTAATTATTGTTAGGTTAATTTACCATCGTTAAACCTTAGAAAAACAAAAAATAAAATTAAAGGTTATACGATTGGGACTAGAGTCACTAGACTACCGAATACCACCTTTTTTTTTTTGAATATACTGACTACAACCTGTTTTTTTTTTTTTTTTTTTTTTTTTTTTGAAATAAACGTACTTGCTTTCATTAAATCAAATCATTAATCAATACATCATGGATAATTCCCGGAGCAACATCAACCCACTCCTGGGAGTCTGACATAGAATGAGTCGCCCTAGCCAAAATATGAGCTACTTCATTCGCAGACCTATGCACAAATTGCACTAGCATTTCATCAAAATGCTTAAAAAACTGAATACAATCTAACACTATCGTGTGAAAATATGAACGTCCCTGCTCTCCCTTACAAGCATCTGCCAGTAGCTTCGAATCAGTTTCGAATATGCACTTCTTCAGCCCCAATGACTTCGCCCATGCTAATGCTTCTTTCAGGCCTAAAGCTTCTGCCTCCCGGGGTTGTACATGAACCCTTATTCTTTTAGCTCGAGCTCGCACAAATTCGCCAAGCTCGTCTCTAATCACACTACTCACCCCTACATTCCCCTCTCCTGGGAAAGTTGCAGCATCTATATTAATTTTCAGCCAACCTGTTGCTGGTGGAGACCACCGTCTAAGCCCTGTTTGCATATCTGTTTGTCCACCTCTTCTACCTGTCGAAGCTCGTTTCCAGTCATTCAACAAGTTCACTGCAGTTGAGTAGACTCCAAACTCCGAGCCCATGATCCTATCCCACACCCAGCGATTCCTGCGATTCCACAAACTCCAACAAATCACTACGATCCACATAATCTGATCCCGTGAACATATGCTAAACAAATGCTGAAAAATCTCTGCAATAGGCCCTTGACAGTTATCAACATTTACTTCTTTCATACCCACCCTCGCCCACACCTCCCTGGCAAACGAACACCCAAACAGCACATGGACAATATCTTCATTCTGACCCAGACACCACGAACATCTTAAATCGATTTCCACTCTTTTTGTTGCTAATTCCACAGCAGTTGGTATAACTGAACGACAAGCTCTCCATATGAAGTTTACCACCTTTCCTGGTAAGTCCAACGACCATAACTTCTTCCAAAACTGTGCTTGAGGCCAAACTTGTTCCCCTGTTAAAACTCTGTAACAACTCTTCACACTAAACAGACCTGATTGTTCCAAAATCCAAAACCACGAGTCTTGTTGAATGCAATTTGATATTGGGACTTGTCTAATCAAATTCGCATCCCTGTCATTAAATATATCTCTCAGAATCTCCTCATCCCAGCTAGTTCCTTCCTCATTCATTAAGTTCACTACTTTCGCACCTCTTAACTGATCAGGTGCATCTGTTGTGATGAATCCATCATGTACACATGGCAACCAAGGCACTTTCCAAACTTTCGTATCCTCCCCATTCCCAATTCTCCGCCTACTACCTTGTCTAACAGTTTCTTGCGATTGAAAAATACTACGCCACATATAGCTTGGGTTTTCACCCAATTTCGCATTTAAAAAATCTGTCTTAGGGAAGTATTTTGCCTTCATCAGACTAGTTACCAACGGATTGTCTCCATTTAATAAACGCCATCCTTGTTTCGCCAGCATAGCCACATTAAAGCGTTTCAAATCTTTAAATCCCAGACCTCCGTTATATTTTCCTTCACAAAGCCTCTCCCAAGACATCCATCGAATTCCTTTATTTCTCCCATTATTACCCCACCAGAATGAATTCATAATTCTGTGAATATCATTACAAACCTCTCCTGGGATAGTAAAAAGATTCATCCAAAAGTTAGGCACTGACTGAGCTGCCGTTTTAAGAAGGACCAACTTACCCCCTTTAGACATCGTCTTGTTGCTCCAATTTTGTAGTTTCTGGCTTACACGGTCTTTCAGGAATTTAAAAACATTGTTCTTCCTTCTACCTACATACATTGGTAGTCCGAGATAATTTCCTGGATTCCTGACTTCTTGTACCTGCAACGTACTACACACCTGGTCTCGAAGTGAAGCCCCAGTATTAGGACTAAAGACCACTGTAGATTTCCTGTAATTTATTGCTTGTCCAGATAAGCCCTCATATCGCTGCAAAATACTTTTCATAGTAGCTGCTTCCTGTGCCGTTGCTTTAAAAAAGAAATAACAATCATCTGCAAAAAGCAGATGAGATATTGGTGGTGCACCCCGAGCAATCCTACAACCATGTAATAAGCCAACGTCCTCATTTCTTCTAATCAGTGCACTTAACCCTTCCGCACATAATATGTATAAGTAAGGGGAGATAGGATCCCCTTGCCTTATTCCTCGCTGTGGTTGAACATGTCCAAATTCCTGTCCATCTTGTATGAAACTATATGAAACTGATGTCACACACTTCATTACCCTATCCACCCACACCCTACTAAAACCAAACTTATTTAACATCCCTTCCAAATACTTCCATTCAATCCTATCATATGCCTTTGAGATATCGATTTTAAATCCCACTACTCCATTTCCACCTTGTGTTTTCCTCCTAATGTAGTGATTTAATTCAAACGCAATCAAAGCATTATCCGTTAGTAGTCTTCCCTCCACAAAAGCACTTTGCTTGTCTGAAATTATGCTTGGCAAACACACTTTCAACCGATTAGCCAGTACTTTAGATAACACACGAAATAGAACATTACAGAGCGAGATTGGTCTAACATCCGTCATTTGCTGTGGCTGTTTAACCTTTGGTATCAAGCATACTAAAGTTCGATTTATACCAGCTGGTAACTCCCCTGTATCAAAATACGACTGACAAAATTTCACCACATCATTTCCTACTATTTCCCAGTACGCCTGATAGAAGCCAGGATTTAAACCATCATATCCTGGGGATTTTTCAGGATACATTGCAAATAATGCATGTTTCACCTCCTCACGTGTGATTGGCTTTTCTAACTCATAATTTTGTTCCTCTGTCACTCGTGCCACCTGCTCTCTATCTGTTAATTCTCCTGCTGTTGAGGACTCTTGAAACAACTCCTCAAAGTACTCTGTTACAACTTTCTGAATATCTTCACTATTCTCTTTCCACACCCCATGCTTATCCTTCAGTCTCGTTATCTTATTATTCCTTCTCCTTCCTGAAGCAAAGTTATGAAAAAATCTCGTATTTTGATCTCCCTCCCTCAACCAGAATTGCTTTGCCCGTTGCTTCCAGTACACCTCTTGTTTTTCAAGTAACTTCAAGTACTCCCATCTAGCTTCATTATATCTTTTCACCCCATACCCATCCCGTCTTGATCTAAATCTCCTCATCTCTTTCCTATAATGCTGAATTTTCATGCGCATTTCTTTTGTTTTCCCTCCTCCCCACTCTTCAAGTTTCATAGCCACATACTCCACCTTATCTACAATCGATCTCCCTATATTTACTTCCCAACTTTCCTTCACCAACTGCAAGCACTGATCCTCCTTTATCCACATATTCTCAAAACGAAATCTTCTACCTTTAGGCACGTACACTTTCCGATTTAACTCAAGAAAGATAGGCATATGATCAGAAGTTGATACCTCTAATACTGTGACTTTGGCTTCCGGAAATAAATCCCTCCAAGCTTGATTCGCTAACCCTCTATCCAATCTTTCTTGTATCCATATCGGACTCCCCCTTGAACGTTCCCAGGTGAATTCATTACCCACAAAACCGAGATCTTGCAGCCCACTATCATTAACAGCATCTCTAAAACCCTCTAGTAAATAATTATCTTGCACTCGACCACCTCTCTTCTCATGCACATACATCATGTCATTAAAGTCTCCCATAATGCACCAAGGTAACAAAGATTCCGCAGACAAATTCCTAACAATCTGCCAAGACTCCCGTCTTCTTTGTCTTTCTGGACAGCCATAAAAACCTGTATATCTCCACCTTCCCACTTGATCACAAACTACTTCAAAATCTATGAAATGGTTACTACTACCCCTTATCACAACCCCACCTTCATTCTTCCATAATAAAGCTAGACCTCCTCCATGTCCCTGAGCATCTACTGCATACCACCCAGAAAATTGTAATGCCTTACATATACCTTCAATTCTCTTCCCTAAAATTAATGTTTCTGATAAGAATACTAAGTTTGGCCTTATTTGTTGCACGATTTCTTTTAGAAATCTAACTGTTCGTGATTTGGCCAAACCACGACAGTTCCACGCTAGTAGACTCATAATACTCGGTGGGCCTGGTATCCAGAGCCCACCCCATTCAAGTTTTTTGACACGTCATTTTCTGTTACGTTGTTTACAATCTTTCCATCTGTGACCATATTTTCTGGCCCATGATTATCTCCCTCCTGACTTATCTCCACCCGTTTCCTTTTTGCATCCAGAAAAAGATTTGTACTATCTTTCAAAATCAAATCATTTTGAAATCCCCCATTTGCCTCCTGATTTCGTGGTGCAACAACCAGAGCTCCCTGTTCGCCTTTTTTCTCGCGTATTATTCCATCATTCTCCGCAAATCTCTCCTCTCCCTTCTCCCCCTTTGAGCTAGACTGACCTCCATACTCCGACCACCTTCCACCCCCATCAGCATTCCTCAACCATCGAGCCCCTACACCAGTTTTATTATTCCGACTCTGTGCTCGTAGCCCTACTCCATACGCCCTTTCGATCTCCTTATCTGGATTGTCATACACTATGCTACAGTCTCTTTCCGTATGACCTATAATTCCACATACAAAACAGAATGTACCCAGCCTTTCGTACTTAAAATTAAGCCAACTCCACGCCCCTCCTTCTCTTTTAATCTTCATACGTCTTCTTAATGGCTTCTGAATATCAAGTGTAACCCTAATCCTGACATACGATTTCCATGTACTATCAAAATTAGAGAGATCTGACTTCACATATTTTCCAATATACGTGCCCACACTCTTCATTATATTTTCTGAGATAAATCCTTTAGGGATGTCATGTACTTGAACCCATATATCCACCTCATTCAGCTCTACCAACTGTGGATCCTCCATTTCTTTCACTTGTTTATATACCAGCATGTTTTGCTCAAATGACCAAGGACCGCCTTCAAGTACTTTTCTCAGATCCATAATATGGTAAAACACAAAAGAATACTTATACCCCCCGATATCGTGAATCTCCATACCCTCCTTTGGTCTCCATAATGACTCCATGACATTTTGCATCGCTTGGAAATTGATGTTTTTGTCCGTAAGAAACCTTCCAACCAGCCCAAACGTAGTCTTCTTTTCCTGCACTTCCTCAATACCCACTACAACCCCTCCTTCATCCCCATCCTCCATCGATAAATTAGCATATAACTCCTCCAGACTCGTTTTGTTATGTTGACTCATTATGAAAAATAAATTGACAGTGTTTAGACAAGATGCTTCTGTAAAAAACCACAGAAAATGATGAAAGGCAGATTAGAAATGATTAAGAAGGAACAAGAAATTAAGAAATCAATCATAAACTTGCCATATTGACAAGACAAACTCTGAGACCCAGAGAGGAAAAAAAATTGGACGTTTTTTCTGTCTAGCTACATGACTACAACCTGTTTAAATCAATTTATTAGTAAAAAATTTATGACAAAAAATTAAGAAATAGAGTGTGTTATACGATTAATACTACTAACTACTTGTCATTCCAATCTACAACTACATGTACCTAAAAATTTAAAACTGACATTATGTCATTATCTAATATATAAGTTCACCTTAAATTTTTGGTATCATATATCTAAATTGATGTGTCAAATTTGCATCAATTTTTCATGTCATCTAATAGTATTTGCATCAATTTTTCAT
The DNA here is from genome assembly GCA_037693485.1 of Kitagawia praeruptora. Classification (NCBI taxonomy): domain Eukaryota; kingdom Viridiplantae; phylum Streptophyta; class Magnoliopsida; order Apiales; family Apiaceae; genus Kitagawia; species Kitagawia praeruptora. Next base: position 22,352,526 of record CM075351.1, on the reverse strand, counting down.
GTCATCTAATAGTATTTAACTCCACCTAACATGCGAAAGAATGGCATTCCATTTATTGAACAAGCTCAACTAATAGTCTAATCAGTAATCAAAACGAATGACTTGTTTTATTTACCAGAGCTAGAAAAATGAATGAAGTACATAAATTAGTGAATGTGGGAATTGATGGGCATTGGGGCTAATTGCTTCCTTTACCTCAGCAAAATATTATAATTATAGTACAAAATTAGTTCAATTTTTTTAGCCTTTGTTACGTTAAAATTTTCTAGATCCCTTTACAATTTTACAATTGTGCGAAACTTGGAACACATTTTTTGAAGATAATGTGTCTTAATCCAAGTCATTCCATATATATATATGGGTAAAGAGTTTCTACCTGATACTGTAGGAAATTTTTCTACAGTGTCACCTTAAAATCACGATTTTGTTGCATATATGATATGCAAACTGATCGTTGAGAGATGGAGAAAAATACAGTGAAGTCAGATTTCAAAAAAAAAATTACTAATTGACGGAAAAAATCAAATTAAAAATGGAGGAAATTAGGTAGGATTGTGTGTGGGAGGGTGTATTCGATTTGTATGTGGTGCCCCTAGCGGGGCCATTGGATTAGATTAATCTATGACCCAGATTTAATTTAAGATGATACTTTAGAAAAGTTTCCTACAGTGTCAGGTAGAAACTCTTTTTCCTATATACTCCCTCTGTCCCTTAAAACTTTTCCCACTTTCCTTATCGGGACATTCAAAAAACTCTTCCCCTTTCTATTTTTAGCAAAGAAAATAAACTAAAAAATTAACCCACCAACTTAAACAAATATATCCCCCTTTTCCCCAAAAATTATTTTACTTAAATAATTACCCCACCTTAATTTCTTTATTCAGTTTTTAGGGAGATATTTGTGTTTCATTGGGTCGTGTGCCCGGTTTATTCTCATTCTCTCCTCTCTTTCTCTCAAACCCTAATTCTCTCTCGCCGCTCTCTCTCCCCTCTCTCTTAATTCACCCACAAAATCTGTTCTAATGGATGCGCACTATGGTTTTTCGGATTCCGATGATGAGCCTACTGGTTCTTACAGTTGTTCCGATCCCGATCATTGCGATAGGGGCTTCGACTGTGACGGAAATCACACTTATAGTGAAGAATATCTCCGATCAAGACTGGATCAGGGACAATCTGAGGATTCCGGTGAACGTACGGTGGATGGAACGCCCGGATCCGATTTGCATGCAGTTGTGGAGGACTGTGATGGCGATGAGGATTCCGGTGAAGCCCCCCCAAGCGATTTGTGGTCAGAATCCGGTGATGATGCCCCTAACGACGACGAACCTAACTCTGACAGCGATGAGGATTCCGATGAGGGTTCCGATGATGCATGTTCCCTTCTTAATGGTTTACTCTCGTATCTCTTTTACACGATCTCTTTATTCATGTGCTTTATTCGTACTCTTAATTTGTCATTGCTTAATTGCTGTTTAATTTTAGGCTAATTCGTGTTTATTTGCTGTTTAATTTTATGCTAATTCGTGTTTAATTGATGTTTAATTCATGTTTAATTACTGTGATTGTTTAATTCATGTTTAACTGCTGTGATTGTTTAATTCATGTTTAATTGCTGTGATTGTTTAATTGCTTTAGGCTATTTCATGTTTAACTGATGTGATTGTTTAATTGCTTTAGGCTAATTCATGTATAACTGCTGTGATTGTTTAATTTCTTTAGGCTAATTCCTCTTTAATTGCTGTTTAATTCCTGTTTAATTCCTGTCATTTGTTAATTCGAATTGAGTTTATATGAGAATCATAAACTTATGCCTGCACTGATCATTGACACTTTTCACACACATTTGCCCTGCCAATAAGAGCTGTCTTGGGGCCATTCGAGCTTCCTTGAATCTGCATCCCTGTTGGACACGGCCACTTAGTATTTAGGGCATTACATTCATATAGTGCATTCAAAATGTCAACTTGCATTACATTCATATAGTGCATTACATTATGTCAACTTGCATACATTGTTTGTCATACATGTATAGTCTGCATTACATTCTTGCCTTCATACATTGCATACATTAATACATGTGCATAAAACATTGCAAGCATCTAGTTCTATTGTGGACCATGTACCAAATTCCATGCTTCATATACTGCCCACATTGGTGCTGTTACCTGCACTGGTAGTTGTCCTTCTCTTGCTAGTTTCTTCTTGTTTACATGAGGTACTAAGTAGTCATTGCTGCCCTTAACTTTAAGAATTTCATTCATGACATACTGCAAAGTTAACCATACATTTGCAAGTGTTCTTGGCTCTAACTCATAAAATGCTTGATTGACTGCATCCATCATTCCATCAACATCTTTTGGCATCTTCTTGTGCATTAGAGACTGAATACTTCTAAAAAAAACCCAAGTCTAGGATGTTTAGGTCAGGACTGTTTGGTGGTTGTTGTAGAAGAATAAATGTGAAGTCTCCTTGTTGATGAACTTGTTGCCACTCTGCATCTGTCTGAGTAATGTGAGTCCTTGCATTGTCTTGTTGAATGAAAATGATCTTTGGTCCTTCAAATGTTGGCCATTTTTGCATGATTGCTGGTACTATCTCATTTATAAGCATGCTCCTTGTTTCATTCTTGCCTACTGACTCAACCACCTTAGTGATTATAGTACCCTTAGCTCTGTTTTTAGATGCCCTCTTTGCTGGTTCCTTGTATGTGAATGGAAATATGCCTATTTTGCCATCAAATATGCATTCATCATTTTCATTAAACCATGGTCTTGCAACTGCAGCTGTGAACATAACCTTTGGTATGAACTTACTTGAATTAGCATATCTGTACATGCATCTTTCATTCTTCTCTAAGTAAACTCTTTGTGCTTTTTTGCTAAGGTAGAACCATTTTTCGTCTATATGCACAAAATCAAACATTGCCTTATACTGCCTTTTTGTTGCTGTTGTGTCTCCCATGAGTAGGTCTAGAATCCATTGCATTCTTTGCATGATATTTGCATCTTTTAATCCAGGATGTAGAGGATTTGTGTGAGGTTTGATCAGTCCCCTTTTTATCATTCTGTTAGCAGTACTTTTGGCTACTTTTAACTGAACTGCAAGGTCCCTTATGCATGATCTATCTCCCATATTAATGTCGGTTACTGCATTAGGTGGCAGTTGGATTCTTTTCCTTCCGGAATTGTGTCCAGCTGTTGCCATGTTGTATGCCTGATTTGATGCCTTTTGTTTCTTTGCTTTGTTCCATATGGTGCTAATTGTTCTTCTTGTGACATTAAACTTCTTTGCTGCCTCCTGTATGGCACCTTTGTAAGGTTTGCCCTCTGTTGACTGGTTGCTTAGCAAGAACAAGAGTACTTGCAGTCTTGCATCAGAGCTGAGCTTGGTGAATTTTCTGTTATGATGATTACCAGTTTGCTGTTGTTGTGTACGCCCTGGTGGTTCTTGTTCTGGTGGCTCATTTAAATTAAAATGGTGGATAACATCTTCCATTTCTCCATCTGATGCTGCTGGTTCATTGAGATCAAAAGGGAAGCCTCCAACATTCATGTCTGAACAGAGATCGCCAAGCAATGATGCAGTTTTTTTGTTTTTTCTAACTTTTTGTAATATGTTGTGTTTAATCTGTTTGTAATCTGTTTGTAGTACTGTAACCTTTTTGTAATCTGTTTGTAATCTGTTTTTAGGGGGAAAGTTGTAATCCATGTATATGTATTCAAGCTTTCTGATTGGTTCATTTTGAATGGTAATGTAAATTGGGGGGAAAGTTTATGTACTTTTCCCTCTTATTTTCTTAGTTTCCCTCTTATCAACACAGATCAATCATTGCTTAAACATTTTTTATATTTCTTCTTAAAACCTGTGTTTTTGAGCAAATGGGAAAAATAAAAAGGGACAGAGGGAGTATAATTCATTGACCCTTGATTCTGATGTAAGTTGTAAACACATATTCTCTCCCGTTTTTTTATATAGATTGTTTGATTTTTCTGCACACATTTTTAGGTGCATTGATCACATAGCTAAATTTATTTATTTTTTGAAACTTTTTCTTTCTGAATAAAAATGTGTAATCAAAATTTTAATTCATAAAAAAAATAATTAAAAATATTAATTTTAACTATATATGCAATCAATCTCAAAACACTTAAAAGTAAGTGCAAAAAAAATCAAGCAACTTATATAGAAAAACAGAGGAAGTATATAGACAGACCTCTCACCACTAAAGTAGAGTGGTTTCCAATAATTTTCAGAAAATACATGTCATATATAGATTTTTAAAAACAATTATCCTTCTCAATTCGGGGTTGATACACATTTTTACTTTGTAAGACTTAAATATATTATAGTTTTATATATTATTTTAATTTTTTTTATTGTTCTCAATAAAATTTTAATGTTTTAATTTGTATTCAGAAAAATAAAATTTTAAAATAAGTTATGGAATTATAATCTATATGAACCTTAAAATGCATGTAAACCCCTCTATTCTAAATGTAAAGAATTGAGAGGGATAAATTTATATATATGAAATTTAAGAATATATGAAATTTATGAATATAGTTTAGGAGAACCAGCACGATTCATTAGATTAGAAGATCCTTTTATCAATTTATATACATATAAATGAAGGAAGCTACACTTTTGAAAAGGTTTTGGACTTCTGGGGATTATGGTCACCCCTGTGTCCCCTAAATCCATCCTGATTGATAGTGTTACAAAAATTAATGCTAGAGTTTACGGGTGACAATAGATGGGGCCAAATTGATAGTGTGTGATAACTCCAAATCTTGATTGGGTACTTCCTCGCCAACTCCTGCCTAGGAAGTGGTGTAGCTGTAGTGGGGTGTCTGCAAAACAACACCGGAGGGGGGTTTGGCCCCGAGGTGCCTCCGGCGTGAGAATGAGAATTGGCTTTGGAAGATAATAATCAAGTAGAGTATCACAATAATAATAAATGTGTGTAGGTGTGTAATAATGTCCAATCCCTAAACCCTATTTCTTAGGGGTATTTATAGCCCTAGGCCTAGGGTTTAGGGGTAGGTTACCTTTACTCCCGACCGTTGGATCCGGGAGACAAGGGGTTGAATTCCCGGGATGTAGGACACGTGTCCCTAGTCGTGGGGACCGTTGACTTGGGTGTGGCAGCGTTGTGGAAGACATGGTTTGACACATGCCGCCTCTTGGACTTTAGTGCTGGTCAGCGCTATGTGCGGAAATGTCGGCTGAGCTGGAGTACCACGTGCGCCAGGTGTCATCAGTCAGGGGACCACTAGTCCGGGGTGGTGGTCTGGGCCCGGGGCCCACTGGCTTGGGCTGGGCTGCTCTTATTCTCATGAGTTGGATTGTTTGTTGTTTTGGGCCTGAGGCTGGGCCTAGTTGGATCTGGGCTATTTCTAGCCTATCATTTGCCCCCCACTCCCTCATGTGGATTTTCCGGATGGGGGAGTAGCAAATGTGTTTGAGCTTCTCTTTGTCATAAGGGAGAAATTTTGTCTTTGGTTGCCCTCCGGCCCGGGGTGTGTGCTGAAAAGAGCATCTCCGGGGCTAGGTGCGAAATGTTATCTTCACAAGTCCAAAGTTTCGTGACTTTGGGTGACTTAGAAGAAATATCCGTTTTTTGTTGCCCCCCAGGCCCGGAGTGTGGGCTGAGGTGCACACCTCCGGGGCTAGGGTTATTGTAGCTCGAATGCTTTGTTGTCTTGAAGAGGAATTTTGTCTTTGGTTGCCCACTAGACCCGGGGCGCGTTCTAAGGTTGGCGTCCCCGGGGCTAGTGGTGTTGTAGCAGGGTGTGTATGCGCGTGTATATATACATTCATAAATATATATTTGCATATATATGTATTTTTGAGGTTTGGGTTTTTTTTTTCACGGGTTGGTTGGAAACAGCTGTCATCCACTATCCCCGGGTTGTGGGGATAATGGGCCGAGATTTGGACCAGCACGTGTGGTGGCGGTTGCGCTTCTGTGTTTCCTATAAATAGTGGCTTCCCCCTTCATTCTTGTCTTTTACGAGTTTCGCTTTGCTGCCGTTATTTTGCTTCTTTGAGGACCTGAACTCCGGGCTAGGTGCACTTCGGGCTTTCAAGCTTTTTCGCTTCCTCGGTTTCTTCACCCTTCTGTAAGTCTCCTTAATCCAGCTTTCTTTGCATTTTAGTTTTGTTGTATCATCATCTCCGGGGTAGTTTCCTTTCCATAGTTTCTTATTTTTGCGTTGTTGCTTGGTGGGTAGTCCGGGGTAGTGCATACTTTTATGGTTAGGAAGTTTCGTGTGACTGCCCGACGAGTGTTTGTCCCCCTTTCCTTCAAATAATTTTTGAAGTCTGAGCCGACGAACTGGGGGCCATTGTCCGAGACCAAGACCCTGGGTAAGCCGAATCGCATTAAGATGTTGTCCATGAACTTGATGCAATCCTACTGATTTATGGTCCTCATTGCCTTGGCTTCCGCCCACTTAGTCATGTAGTCAATGGCTACTAGCAAGTACCTCAAGTCGCCTTTAGCCCGGGGGAAAGGTCCCATTATGTCGATGCCCCAGACAGCGAAGGGGATTGGTGAGAGGACCGAAGAGGGTAGGACCGGGCTCTGTCTTGGCGTGTTGCTGAACAGCTGGCAATTTCTGCATTTCTTGACGAAGTCCACTGCTTCGGAGTGGATGGTTGGCCAGTAGTATCCTTGCCTTATGATTTTGTAGGCAAGGGCTTTTGCAGACATGTGGTCTCCACAAATGCCCTCATGTACTTCCTGTAGACAGTAGTTGGCCTCCTCCGGGCCCACACACTTCAGGACCGGGGATGAGAATGTTTTGCGGTAGAGTTGGTTATCTTCAATGAAGTATTTTGCCGCTTTGTTTTTCAACCTTTTGGCTTCGTTTTTGTCCTTTGGCAGCTCCCCCTTTTCCAAGTAGAGGATAAAGGGGGTCATCCAATTCGGGATGTCATCAATTTCCATTATTTCTTCCTGATCAATGGCTGGGTTCTCAAGTTCTTCAAAGTAGACAGAACCGTCTAAGTCGGCTGAGTTTTGGACTAGTCTGGAGAGCTCATCCGCTTCGGAGTTTTCCTCTCTGTTAATCTGACTGATTCGGTGTTCCGGGATTGTGGCTAAGTAGCTTTTGACCAAGGCCTGATATTGGGCCAACTTGGGATCTTTGGCGATGTACTCCCCTTGTGTTTGTCGTACCACAATCTGGGAATCACTGAAGATGCTCAAGTTTCGGATTTTCAAAGTTCGGGCTAGCCTCAACCCCGCCAGTAGAGCCTCGTATTCGGACTGATTATTAGTTGCTTGGAATTTGAAGGTTATTGCCTGCTTGATCTGGAAGCCGTCCGGGCTTCTCACGATGACCCCTGCCCCGGACCTCTCCGCTGTTGAGGAACCATCCGCATGGAGAGTCCATGTGTCAAGTTCTTTGTCCGGGGTTACTTCATTCTGGGCCGGTATGGAGGGGTATTGTGGTTCAGGAAAAGAGCACTCCACAATGAAATCAACCAGGGCTTGTGCCTTGATTGCTGTTCGGGGTGTGAAAGTCAAGTGGTATTGACTTAATTCTATTGCCCAATTTATCAATCTTCCGGAGGCGTCTGGCTTGTGGATTATCCGTCTTAGTGGCTGATCAGTTACAACTTTAATCTCTCTCCCTTGGAAGTAGTGTCTGAGTTTTCTCGAGGCTGTGATCAGGGCAAAGGCAAACTTCTCCAAATTGGGGTATCGAGTTTCGGCATCCTTTAACACTTGGCTCACATAGTATACTGGTCTTTGGATTCCCCCATCTTCCCGGACTAAAGCAGCTGCTACCGCTAGTGATCCGGCGGAGAGGTATAGATGTAGTGGTTCTCCGGGCTCGGGCTTGGTTAACAAGGGTGGTGATGAGAGATATTCCTTGATTGTGTCTAGGGAGGCTTGGCACTCCGGGCTCCATGCAATTTATTTTCAGTTTGTGGCTCCCTTAAGCAAGTTGAAGAACGGCAAACACTTCTCTGCCAGCTTGGAGATAAACCTTCGTAAGGCCGCCAATGATCCGGCCAATTTTTGGATGTCCTTCTGGGTTCGAGGTGGTTGCATGTCCAGGATTGCCTTAATTTTTTCTGGGTTGGCCTCAATTCCCCTCTGACTGATCATGAAGCCTAAGAATTTTCCTGCTGCCACCCCGAAGGTGCACTTCTCCGGGTTAAGTTTCATTTGATTTTTCCTTAGATTTTTAAAACATTCCCGTAGATCCGGGACGTGTTCCTCAACAGTTTTGGATTTGGCGATGATATCATCCACATAGGACTCCAAGTTCCGGCCTATTTGGTCCTGGAAGACCTCTACCATGGCTCTTTGGTACGTGGCCCCGGCATTCCGGAGCCCGAAAGGCATGAACTTGAAGGCATACACCGCCCTGTGGGTGATGAAGGCTGTTTTGGCTATGTCTGCAGGGTTCATATTGATCTGATTGTATCCGGAGAAGGCATCCATGAAGCTTAACATTACATGTCCCGAGGTAGCATCGATGAGCTGATCTATATTGGGTAACGGGTATGGATCCTTGGGGCAAGCCTCATTGAGGTCAGTGTAGTCAATGCACATCCTCCATTTCCCACTAGGTTTCTTGACTAGGACCATATTGGCCAGCCACTCGGGGTACTTGATCTCACATATTATATCTACTTTGAGAAGTTTGTCTACTTCTTCGTCTATGGCCCTTTGTCTCTCCGGTGCAACATTCCTTCTTTTCTGTTTTACGGGTCTTTTCCCGGGATCCACATCCAGGCTGTGCATGGCCAAAGATTCGTGGAGTCCGGGCATATCGGCCGGGCTCCATGCAAATACATCCGCGTACTCTCGGAGTAACGACACTATGTCTTTTTTGAAGGCTGCTTCCAACCCTGCCCCAATCTTGATTTTCCTTTCGGAGTTCCCGGGGATTAGCTCTATTGTCTCTATTTCTACTGCGGGCTCGACTTTGGTTTGATCTTTCAGGTTGGATGATTTCTGTACTCGGGCTTGGGAGTTCGAGGTAAGGTACCCTCGGGCTGCGGAAGTTTCTGCCTTTTGGGCAGGGATCTCGAAATTCTCGATGTTTTGAACCTCCTTCCCGGGGTTCTTATAAGTCGGGTTTCTATGATTCTTTCTGCTTTGATTCTTGTGATAGGAGGAGGCTTTGCGTTTGTTTTCTGGATCTGTTTCGGCCATGACTAGGGCTTGTTCGTAGCATCGACTTGCGGTTTCGGTGTCACCCCTTACTTCTCCTATCCCGGCGGCTGTTGGGAATTTGAACTTGAGGTGTGGGGTTGAGGTCACGGCCCGGAGCTTGGTCAGAGCTGGGCGCCCTAGTATCACATTGTAGGACGATGGGCTGTTGATCACATAGAATTTGACCACATGAGTTATCTGCTTTGGGGCAGTGCCGAACTGGACAGGTAGGTAGAGGGTTCCTTGGATAGGGACCAAGTTGTGGCCGAAGCCGTACAATGGATCCTCTCTACATTCATTCATTTTTACACTCCCAAGCTGCATCCGGTCCATGGTATGCTTAAACAATATGTTGGCCGAAGAGCCGTTGTCCACGAGGACCCTTTTTACCTCTTTGTCGGCAATGTCTAAGCTTACCACCAAGGCTTCGTTATGGTCAGGGTCGATTCCTTCAAAATCGGCATTGCTGAACGATATGACTTGTTCCGGAGCAGTTTCAACCATCATTACCTCATCTCCGGAGTCCGGGGTCCTCGGGGGAGAGTTGGAGCCGCCCAATACTACATGTACCACATTTTTGACTTTTTGAGCCCCGGGTCCTTGCCCCCTTTCTGCATTCTTCCGGGCCACATACTGGTTCATGTTTCCCCTTTTGATCTGTTCCTCGATGAAGAACTTGAGTGACATGCAGTTCTCGGTGGTGTGCCCGTGAGTTGAGTGGTAGTCACAATGCTTGTGTTTAGGCCTGTTCTCCGGGGCGGTAGCCATAGGCTTAGGCGGGTAATAGAAGGGTTTATCCTGGATTTCTTTCAGTATTTCGGCCTGGGGCCGGTTCAGTGGCGTCCACTCAGGTTCTGGGCGTGGCTCGGGCTTTTCTGGCCTCGGGGGCCTGATATCAGACTTGGGCTTCGAGAAGTGGGCTCGGTCCGGGACGGTTATTTGGGAGCTGGGGATGTAGTTACTCTGTTTGTTGGGTTTGAATTTCTTTTCTGGTCGATAGTCGCTTTCGGGGCGATTATCTTTGTTTCTGCTTGAGGAGGCCCCTTGCCTAGTCATTCTCATGGCTTGTAGGATGTCTGTTTCTTTGATGAACTTGGCGGCCATAGCATAGGCCGCGGCCAGGCTCTGGGGTTCTTTGTGCACGAGCTCTAGAACATAGCGCTCATTGTGCTCCGGGTCTAGGTTCTTTCGAAATATGCTCAAGGCTTCCCTCTCATCTAGATTGGTGACTTTGTTTATGGCCTCTTGAAACCGTTTCATAAAGGCGGAGAGGGCCTCGTTGTCATGCTGTCTAATTGTTTCAAGGTGGCACATATGGTACTCCGGGGATTTGTTGGCCCGGAACCTCCGGAGGAAGGCTTCCCTGAACTCTTTCCAACTGTGTATACTCCGGGATGGAATCCGGCTGAACCATCTTTGGGCTGCCCCTTTTAGTGTTGAAGCAAAGAATCGGCATTTGGTGAGATCATTGTAGAAGTATATCAGGGCTATCTGTTCAAAGTAGTTGAGGTGCTCCTCGGGGTCTTCCAGCCCGTCGAAGGAGTCGAAGTTGTAATGTTTGAGATTCTTTTGCCGGGGTATGGCTTCGAGGGAGTAGCTGAAAGGCGTGAGGGTATCTTGGATCTCGAACCCGGAGTCACTGTTCACTTTTCTTTGTAGCTCGTGGATCATTTGTACCAAATTGTCTGGGCGTTCTTCCTCATCAGAGATGATCTCCGGGCTGATTTCTCGATGGGGTCGCTTGGATTTGGATTTCCTTATCCTTTCTTCCTCCTCCTGAAGCCTTTTCTGGATTCTAAGTTCCAACTTGGCCTGCTCTTCCTGCCTTATTCTTTCCCGGAGTCTCTCCATTTTCTTGAGCTTATCGGTTTCGTTATCTCTGGCTTTGCTTTGATTGTTGCGGTCCTTTTTAGTTCTTTTGCCCGGGTCTCCGAGACGGTCAAACACCGAAGCTCGGGATTGGTGTGAGTTGGCCGACCCTCCGGAGTTCTCAGCTTGTTCGGGCTCTGGTTCCGGATGGGGGCAATTTCGGTAAGCTCGGATTGCTTCGGCAAGTTCCTCCGGGGTCAAGTTCTCCATTTGGGTAGAATCCAGGGGTACGTCTGTGTACTTGTATCGATTTACCACAAAGGTGACCCGGGCGTCGTTCGGACCGATCCCGAGCCTTTCCTGGACTGGGACCTGGTTCTGGGGTATCTGCTCCAGTACAGGAACTAGGGGTTCCTCTCTCGGAGCGCTAGGTGCTTGGCGTTGGGTGGACTTGCTTGGTCGCGGCATAATTGTGGGCTTTAGCTGGTCTGATGGGTTCGGATTTTTCTCGGTTCGGCTGTTTGGTTCGGGTTCGGAGGTTCGACCCCTCCTTCTAGCGCCAATGATAACTCCAAATCTTGATCGGGTACTTTCTCGCCAACTCCTGCCTCGGAAGTGGTGTAGCTGTAGTGGGGTGTCTGCAAAACAACACCGGAGGGGGGTTTGGCCCCGAGGTGCCTCCGGCGTGAGAATGAGAGTTGGCTTTGGAAGATAATAATCAAGTAGAGTATCACAATAGTAATAAATGTGTGTAGGTGTATAATAATGTCCAACCCCTAAACCCTATTTCTTAGGGGTATTTATAGCCCTAGGCCTAGGGTTTAGGGGTAGGTTACCTTTACTCCCGACCGTTGGATCCGGGAGACAAGGGGCTGAATTCCCGGGATGTAGGACACGTGTCCCTAGTCGTGGGGACCGTTGACTTGGGTGTGGCAGCGTTGTGGAAGACATGGTTTGACACATGCCGCCTCTTGGACTTTAGTGCTGGTCAGCGCTATGTGCGGAAATGTCGGCTGAACTGGAGTACCACGTGCGCCAGGTGTCATCAGTCAGGGGACCACTAGTCCGGGGTGGTGGTCCGGGCCCGGGGCCCACTGGCTTGGGCTGGGCTGCTCTTATTCTCATGAGTTGGATTGTTTGTTGTTTTGGGCCTGAGGCTGGGCCTAGTTGGATCTGGGCTATTTCTAGCCTATCAGTGTGAGCATTGCTGTAAAAATTACTGATTTAATCTATTAATTCTCGATTAATTCTTTGCAAGGTAATCAATTGATTCGATTTTTGAAATTCGATTAATCCTGTGAATTTAATTATAATGATATGTTTAATTGTAAATTAAATTAATATATTAAAGATTACTATTACATCCGATTAATACTCCGATTAATCTTAAATCGATACCTCAAACTAATTTATACCGATTACGAATTTTTAAAATCATGAGTGTGAGTAAAGATTATGAGGTTATTCGGTGACAGCTGGGAATATAAATGGAGTTTTCCATTAAAATTCAAACATGAGTAGGACTTCCTTTGCGAGTGCAACTAAAATGAAATTTAATCAACTGCTGGCCGGCCTGCTGCTCAGTGCTCACCAGTCACCACTCTCATTCCTTGCAGGCTGCAGCCATGCAGTGGCACACGTGACGTGTGGGTTGTAGAAACCAGAAAATGATTTATTTATTTATTTGAAATTAATTGGATATATATATATATATATATATATATATATATATATATATATATATATATGGTGCCCTTCCACAGCCCCCGTTGGTTGAAAAAAGGCCCACAACCACCAACTCGTACACTGCCGCAATGAACTCTTGCGGCAGGAAAACTTAAAAAAAAATTTAGGGGTGCCGCAATGAAAACTTGCGGCAGGAATGGGCCGCATTGAACGTTTGCGGCAGGAGTCGCTCTCAGGTCCTTATATATTATTTTACGTTTTTATACCTTTATTTTTATTATTTATTAAAATTAAAAAAATTGGTAAATTAATACATTATAAAATATAAAAATGTTTATAAAATTTGAATTATTACATACAATTTTAAATAAATTATTATAGTTTTATATTTATTAAAAGTAATAAAAATAATAAATTAATAAAAGCTGTTAATTTGAAATATTGAAACAAGTAAATATATGAAATTACGTTTTCACCCTCCAATTTGATGCCGCAATGAGACATAGCGGATAAATGAAAATCTAAAATTACTTGTTTACCCTTATATCACTGCCGCAATGATACAATGCGGATACATAAAAATATGGAATCACTTTTTTACCCTTAAATCATTACCGCAATGATACAATGCGGATAAGAGACTTATACAACCACCCATTGCGGCTGCCGCGACCCGAACTGAACCTAATTAACCACAGAGCTCGATTTCCAGGCGACTCTCAGGCGATTTCAGGCGATTCCGGGCGATTTACACACACAGTTGAGAATGTCAGGCGATCTTCCTCCTCAAGGTATCTTCTAATTGACACTTACACACACGCACGTAGTTATACATACACACACGCACTACTATATACATTGCTACTGACGATTATATGTACATGGTTTGATTCGTTTTTAACTGTGGGTGGTGTTTATTTGCTTCATTTTAGTTAAAATCATGAATTAAATCGAATTATTAGGGTTCATAGTTCGAATTTTACCCATTTTTTGTTTGCATTAGTTTGAAAATAGGGCTTTTACCCTCAATTGAGTTGAAATTAGGGTTTCTCATCTTTAATTAGGTTGAATTAGCTCGAAATGCCCAATTTAGAATTAGGTTTCGAATTATTATTCGAATTTTTATTAAAACTATGAATTAATTCGAATTATTAGGGTTTATAATTATGAATTCGAATTTTTCTGAATTATTAATTTGAATTTTTGAGTTTAAAATTCGAATTTATGAATTAATATGATTTATTAATTCGAATTTTGATTAATTAACATATTAGTACTGCATTTTATTTGATAAATTATATTCGGTGTTAATTTATTCTCGTTGCGGATATCCGCAACGCCTCATTGCGGCAGGGGGATTCCAGTAGCTTTTCTCTCTCCTCCCCTGTTTTCCCCTGTCACAGGGGAAAACAGGGGAGAAGAGAGAAAAGCTACTGGACTCCTCCCTGCCGCAATGAGGCGTTGCGGATGGCAGTAATTTTTTATTATTATTTATTTCCTTATATTAAAAATTGGAAAAATGATAAAATTACAATTTATTTCAATTGTTAAATGTAAAATTCGAGAAAAATGAAAAAAAATATTTTTTTTCCCCAAATTTTATTTTAAAACTTGACAAAATTTGCATTTAAAAATCGAAAAAAGGCATAAATTATATTTTATTCCTAATAATTAATTTAAAATTAGAGAAAAGTGGGAAAAAAAATTTCCAGTTTTTCAAAGTAAAATTCGAAAGAAAGGATTAATTTAAAAAAAATTGATGTTTTTTTCGAATTTTAAAGCAATAATTATAAATAAATAATTTAAAATATTATTACTTAAAAAAATATTGAAATATGAGCGGAATTCATTTCGCATTCATATATGAACGGTTGCTAAAATGAACAGATGTGGCATTCCTGGCCGAGTGGGTTGTTAGTAATCGAAACTCCGAGGTTAAGCGTGCTTGGGCTAGAGCAATTCTGGGATGGGTGACCCCTGGGAAGTTCCCTTTTTCTAATTTATTTTTTTAATTTTACATTTAACAATTGAAATGAATTGTAATTTTATCATTTTTCCAATTTTAAATATTAGGAAATAAATAATAAAAAAATTGATAAAATAAAATTCTATTCCAAAATTTACAAAAAAATTCTTTTTCATTTGAATTCACCCAAAAATATTTATTTAATCGAATAAATGTTGAAAATATATAATATTTTAATTGAATTGGAGATAATGCAAAATATTTAGAATAAACATGAAAAGAAAATTTTAATTCATTAATAATATTTGGGAAATTCCCACTGGTACCCCTGAAGAATTGGCTTTTTCCAATGGTACCAGCTCATTTTTGTCTCCTCCCAGCGGTACCCTTGTGGTATTAGTTTGTAATCAATAATACCACTACCGTCTGTAAACGTTTGGGAAACGTTTATATCAGCCAGTAAAGCATGAAAAGGAGCTGGTACCATTGGGAAAAGACAATTCTTCAGTGGTACCAGTGGGAATTTCCATATATATAATTAGATATGCATTTAACTCTTATATTTATATCACTTAAATTTGATTTTAATTTTACATTAAATAACATAATATCAAATCATTTCTTAAATATTACATATTAATATCTCGTATTTATTAAAAAATATTTTAAATGTTTTGTTTTTAACATATGTAAATAAAAATGTTATGTATGTAAATGTCTCGCTGAAAAGAAACATATCTATTTACATATATTTCATTTGTATTACATCAAACAAATTTTTATAAAAATGAATTACAAATGAATATCATAGTAGTCCTTGGGAGTGTTTTGTGATTTTAGCTTCTGTTTTTTCGAGAGCACGATGTATTGATTCTGGTACCATAATCACATTCAACATTTTAATCACATTCCCTAATTCTTGATAAATAATAGAATAAAAGTAGAAAATTATTTTTGTAAAAAATAATACGGTATATAAAAAATTATACGGTATATATACGGTATTATACATGTATAATACGTTAATATGGTATAATACATGTATAATACTGATAAGTGGATTTTTATCCACTTGGAACGCCTTATTTCGACTTAAATTGATAGCTTTGTTCTCAAGTATTTGTGTTTTTTTTAAGGTGTTTTGTGAGAAATTGTGCAGGATGTATTCCAGGTGTGGATATTGCTTTTAGGAGGTGATATATGATATGTAGTGTCAAGAAGATCAAGTGTGGAGTTGCAATCAATAGCAGAAGAAGCAATCAGCAAAATGCAGTCTGTCAGCATGCCTTGGGCGCGGGCGCGCGGAGAGAAGAAGGAACTGGGCGCGGGCGCGCGGGATGAATTGGCTGGCAGAGTTGCGCGCGCGGGCGCGGTGGCTGTAGCTTTGGCTGCGCGCGGCCGCGCGGGGGACGGCAGAAAGTTCCTGGAATCGTATTTTAATTAGGAAATTGCCGTTTTCTTCTCCTAATTCAGATAGCAATTGTTGTGGACGATTTGAAGCTTCTGGAATTCAACTTAAATAAGGGAATTGCAATTCTATTACAATTAAAGATGGAAAATTACCGGAATTCTATCCTATTTCAAATACGGTAATCGCTTGGTCAAGGAGGCACTTGGGGGCTATAAATACACACCTTGGGGCACAGAAAAATAACAATCTACACATCCTACACACATAATTCGTTCAGAGCAAGAAGGGAGAGAAGCCAAGGCGAGGATCGTGACAACAAGAAGATCTAGACATAGTTTTCTTGTATTCCTTTGTTAGGCGTATCTTGTGGATGCTCATTACTTTTCCGGATTTGTTCGCTACACCTTATTTTATTATTGATTTATTCATCATCTTCTTTATCTTGTTTACTACCATGCTTTCATCAAATCCCATGGTGACGAAAGGTTCGATTATGAACTAATCGTTATCGTGGGGTCCTAGTGGATTTATCTATGTAGCTTAGTAGTTTGCATGCCTTAGAGATTTATGTGTGGTGAATTATTGATATCCTTGTATGGTTATGCTTATTGAATTTAGGTGCGTCGCGAACATCTAATTTGTTAATCTCTTGCTAAACGAGAGTGGATCTTGAGATTTAGAACTTGCCATGCTAGCATAGGATAGGTTGATGTAATCATCATGATTTGTGGCATGAATAGAGATATTATGCTACCCTATGTGATCTAAGTGAATAACTTGTGCTTCAACCTTTATGTTTTCAAATTCTATAGAGATATAGGGTCTAAACATAATAGGTGACTATTCATCTTCTATCTTTTGTGGATGTATGCTTAGATTGGTACTAGTATACCGAGAGGTAACTTTTACTCTTTTCGTGTTGTTCGATCAGATATCAAACCCATCGCATGTTTTAATCGAAGGCTGCAACTCTAAGTGAAGTAGATAATGAAGCTAGGATTCCATGTTTATTCTCATATAAGTAATTCGATTTTAATTCTCGTTATTTGTTAGTTATTAATTTGCATCTTAGTTTAATTTAGTTAATCAACCCATATTTGTTATTTTCTTAGCAGTGAATTAAAACCATACATTATTGCATAGACATATTTTCTGAGTAAAACTTAACCAAGATCTCTGTGGAACGAACTTAATTGTATTACTTGTGACTACGTGCGCTTGCGTGAGTTTAGCATAACAAGTTTTTGGCGCCGCTGCCGGGGATCATCGGTGTTTTTATTTCAGTTTATGTGTTTGTCAATAGTGGTCGTTAGCGTTCACTGACTCGGATTCTTACTTAATTTGTTGTTTCGTGGTGTTTCAGGTACTTGAGTTTGTATGCAAACACGTTCGCAAGCTCGATTACTTAAACTGGCAGAAGACGATCTTGTTGAGAATATAGAGAATAAGGAAGAGGAGACTGAAACTACAGTAGCAATGGCAGATGCAGCAGCAGCTAAGGCTTTGAAGGACTATTCTCAGCCGAAACTCAATGACATTCAGTCGAGCATTATTAGGCCAGCTATTGCAGCTAACAACTTTGAGATCAGGCCGGGCACAATTCAGATGGTGCAGAATTCGGTCCAGTTTGGGGGTGCTTCTACGGAGGATCCTAATATGCATGTTCGGGACTTTATTGAAATCTGCGACACTTTCAAGTGTAATGGTGTGACGGATGATGCTATCAGGTTGAGGCTTTTCCCATTCTCTCTGAGGGATAAGGCTAAGAGCTGGCTACACTCTCTACCACCTGGTTCCATTACTACATGGGAAGATCTTGCTCAGAAGTTCCTTACTAAATTCTTTCCTATGGCAAAAACTGCAGCAATAAGGAACCAGTTGACTCAATTCCAACAACAATCTGGCGAGTCCTTGTGTGAGGCTTGGGAACGCTACAAGGAGATGTTAAGGAAGTGTCCTCATCATGGCATGCCTGATTGGATGGTTATCAATGGATTCTACAATGGGTTGGGAGCACAATCTAGACCTTTGCTAGATGCAGCATCAGGTGGAGCTCTGTGGGCGAAGAGTTATGATGAAGCTTATGAACTTATTGAGATGATGGCTGCTAATGAATATCAAAATCCAACCCAGAGACTTTCTCAAGGCAAGGTAGCAGGAGTTTTGGAAGTAGATACAGCTTCAATGATTACGGCTCAGTTGAAGGCTCTTGCTATGAAGGTGGATTCTCTTGCTAATTATGGAGTTCAGCAGGTGGCTAGTGTTTGTGAGCTATGTGCGGGCGCACATGAGACAAGTCAATGTGCTATCTCTTCTGAATCAGCACAGTTCGTGAGTAATTTCCAGAGACCTGCTGTACCAGTTCCAGCCACTTATCATCCTAATAATAGGAATCATCCCAACTTCAGCTGGAGCAACAATCAAAATACTCAACAGTCGTATCAGCAAGCGAAGCCGTATAATCAAGGCTATCAACAGCCTTATGCTCCAAGGACATCATATCAACCTCCGGGATTTCAGCAGCAACAACCTCAGACTCATGTGGGGCAATCATCTAATGATAAATCTGATGAGATGTGGATAGCATTAAAGAACTTACAAGATGGTCAGAAGCTCTTGGAAACTCAGATAGGACAGATTGCAAGTGCCTTGTTTAGTAGGCCACAAGGAACTCTTCCTAGTGACACGGAGGTAAATCCAGGCAGGAGGGAAAGCAAGGAACAGGTCAATGCAGTTACTTTGAGATCTGGAAAAGTCACAAGTGATCCTAAATCAGCAACTGAAAAAGATGAAGATGTTCAGAATCAGCCGGTTGAAAAATCTGCAGTGCCAGTAATTGAGAAATCTGATTTAGTGGCTGATAAGCTTGATGGTGAGAAGAGCAAGGAACCTGTTGAAAAGTTTATTCCGGAGCAATCTTCAAAGAATAATCAGATTTATCCACCTCCGCCATTTCCTGGACGCTTGAAGAAAAGTCAAGAGAAACAGTTTCAGAAATTTATGGATGTCTTCAAGAAACTGTCCATTAATATTCCTTTTGTTGAAGCGTTGGAGCAGATGCCAAGATATGCAAAGTTCATGAAGGATATTTTGTCACGAAAGAGAAGGTTGGAAGATTTTGAAACAGTAGCTTTGACGGAAGAGTGTAGTGCTGTTCTACAACAGAAGTTGCCACCTAAACTG
This sequence comes from Kitagawia praeruptora, assembly GCA_037693485.1. Lineage (NCBI taxonomy): Eukaryota > Viridiplantae > Streptophyta > Magnoliopsida > Apiales > Apiaceae > Kitagawia > Kitagawia praeruptora. The sequence continues at coordinate 22,333,290 of CM075351.1, read as the reverse complement.
AAAGATCCGGGAAGTTTCACTATTCCATGTACTATTGGCAACCTTTCATTCGGCAAATGTTTATGTGATTTGGGAGCTAGCATCAATCTCATGCCCTTGTCTGTTTTTAAGCAACTTGGTTTATCGGAGCCGAAGCCGACTAACATCTCTTTGCAGTTGGCTGATAGGACGATCACTTATCCGAGAGGCATAGTTGAGGATGTCTTGGTGAAAGTTGATAAGCTCATCTTCCCGGCTGATTTTGTGATCTTGGATTTTGAAGAAGATAAGAAGATTCCCATAATCTTGGGAAGACCGTTCTTGGCTACAGGAAAGACTTTGATTGATGTGCAAAAAGGAGAGCTTACAATGAGGGTGCAAGATCAGAGTGTCACCTTTAATGTGTTCAAGGCCATGAAATTTCCGACAGAGGATGAAGAGTGTTTCAGTGTGGAAACGGTTGATACGGGTCAGAGAAAGAAGTTGGATCAGTTGTTGAGCGAAAAGTCGGACACACACTTGCCCGAACATCACATCACTGATTCCATTGACAGTTCTTCAGTTCGAGATCTCTCGAATGTCAAGCTTGGAAAACTTCCATCACATTTGAAATATGTCCTTCTGAATGATGAGTTGGTGATTTTTAAAGTGTGTTCAGATAATGTGTTAAGAAGGTGGATCATGGATGATGAGGTAGAGGAGTGTTTTTCTCAATCAACTGTGAAGCAAAAGCACCTTAGAGGCGTGAAGAAGAAAAAGAAAAAGTTGATTGGAGGAAGAGGCAAAGTGAAGTATGATTTAGAGAAGATGTGGGAAGATAGCAAGAAGGTTGTCAGACAATGGGTGAATGGTCCTTCTGCTAAGGACAAGTCGAATGCAATCTTCGAGCCACCATGATCTGAATCATATTTGTCCGGCTAAATGACGTTAACGACAGCGCTTCGTGGGAGGCAACCCATGTGTTTCGGTATTTTTAGGTATGTTTTCTGCGATCCCTTGTATTTACTTCCATTCAATGCGGACATTGAATCTTTCAAGTTTGGGGGATGCGTAGTAGTTTATGTGTAGTATTTATGTGTTCATGTAGGATATCATGTTTTGCATATTAGTTGTAAATCATGCATTTTATGTTTGTATTATCTATGTTTGTTTCATATAGGACATTTTGTTTTATTTTCGTATACCATGTGAGTTTTCATGTTAGTTGCATTTGCATGGCATGCATTTTTCATGATCCCTTAAAATAAGCTGATTCTGATTGATAGGTAGATGTTGATGTGAGTGTGATGATAATGAGTAGAGGGCTGATTTATAGTTCCTAGGTAATTGACTTGCATGTTCAGGAACAACATTTTTACACAGTCTCATTGGGGTGCTTTTGGGGGTAGGTTGGAGTCATGCATGTTGGATGTTTTGAGATTAATCACTTGTTTATTCTTAGAATTTTCGTTATTCCCTTTATAGCGTAAGAACATTAAAGTCTAAGTTTGGGGGAAAACAGGAATTTCATGCTAGTTGTTAATATTTGTCAATAAAGGCTAGGTGTCAATTGGCTAGTAGCCAGCTCATATTTATATGAGTAGTCTAGGGTTGGAAATGAGAAAGGCTCATTCCAGATTGCGAAAAAAAAAAAAAAAAAAAAAATCAGAAAAAAAAAAAAGAAAAAAAAAAAAAAAAAAAAGAGTCAAGTTTTGTTTATTAATGCAAAATTAACCAGAGTGAGCTCTTTAATACTCGAGTAATTAAGTCTGAGGGGACTTAGTCCTAGTGACCTAAGGCTTTTATAGTCTGGGATCCTGCTGACCTAACACTCGCTACATGGGTATTATTGTATAAGCCTTTTGGGGTCTCATTCATTGCACGGTTAAATAAGCATGCGTATTATATATGTAGTGTCGTAGCATAGTAATAAAGCATGAGTTTCTGTCTACCTTGGATAAGGGTGGAGGTGTTCTTAGGTTATGGAGTGTCTACAGTCTATTCTAGTTATAAACCTGTGATTGTCTTGACGGAAAGCATGTATGATTTTTGACCTATTTCTGGGGGTATTTCTGATGAGCATTGCACACACGCACGTTTCTGTAATGTACTGTTAGTATACGGGGACTTAGTCGAGCTCTGCTTGGATTTGTTGCATTCGTTGAGATATTTGCTTGTTAGTTGGTTTTGGTGAGTTAGAAGGGGATCTTGCATTTTCATATTAGTTGCATTCATGCATTGCATTGCATTAGGTTAAATGGATTTTGTGGGTACATTCGCTATAGGCCCTCACGAGACCTTACTCGTCCACTAGGGCTGCCTAGGGGTTTAAAGGGCTTGTTGCATATGCCAAATGCAACCGTGATCACCTACGGAAGTGGTACTAGCTAGTTGTATATATTTTTGTTGTTTATGCTTGAGGACAAGCATCGGTTTAAGTTTGGGGGTGTGATAAGTGGATTTTTATCCACTTGGAACGCCTTATTTCGACTTAAATTGATAGCTTTGTTCTCAAGTATTTGTGTTTTTTTTAAGGTGTTTTGTGAGAAATTGTGCAGGATGTATTCCAGGTGTGGATATTGCTTTTAGGAGGTGATATATGATATGTAGTGTCAAGAAGATCAAGTGTGGAGTTGCAATCAATAGCAGAAGAAGCAATCAGCAAAATGCAGTCTGTCAGCATGCCTTGGGCGCGGGCGCGCGGAGAGAAGAAGGAACTGGGCGCGGGCGCGCGGGATGAATTGGCTGGCAGAGTTGCGCGCGCGGGCGCGGTGGCTGTAGCTTTGGCTGCGCGCGGCCGCGCGGGGGACGGCAGAAAGTTCCTGGAATCGTATTTTAATTAGGAAATTGCCGTTTTCTTCTCCTAATTCAGATAGCAATTGTTGTGGACGATTTGAAGCTTCTGGAATTCAACTTAAATAAGGGAATTGCAATTCTATTACAATTAAAGATGGAAAATTACCGGAATTCTATCCTATTTCAAATACGGTAATCGCTTGGTCAAGGAGGCACTTGGGGGCTATAAATACACACCTTGGGGCACAGAAAAATAACAATCTACACATCCTACACACATAATTCGTTCAGAGCAAGAAGGGAGAGAAGCCAAGGCGAGGATCGTGACAACAAGAAGATCTAGACATAGTTTTCTTGTATTCCTTTGTTAGGCGTATCTTGTGGATGCTCATTACTTTTCCGGATTTGTTCGCTACACCTTATTTTATTATTGATTTATTCATCATCTTCTTTATCTTGTTTACTACCATGCTTTCATCAAATCCCATGGTGACGAAAGGTTCGATTATGAACTAATCGTTATCGTGGGGTCCTAGTGGATTTATCTATGTAGCTTAGTAGTTTGCATGCCTTAGAGATTTATGTGTGGTGAATTATTGATATCCTTGTATGGTTATGCTTATTGAATTTAGGTGCGTCGCGAACATCTAATTTGTTAATCTCTTGCTAAACGAGAGTGGATCTTGAGATTTAGAACTTGCCATGCTAGCATAGGATAGGTTGATGTAATCATCATGATTTGTGGCATGAATAGAGATATTATGCTACCCTATGTGATCTAAGTGAATAACTTGTGCTTCAACCTTTATGTTTTCAAATTCTATAGAGATATAGGGTCTAAACATAATAGGTGACTATTCATCTTCTATCTTTTGTGGATGTATGCTTAGATTGGTACTAGTATACCGAGAGGTAACTTTTACTCTTTTCGTGTTGTTCGATCAGATATCAAACCCATCGCATGTTTTAATCGAAGGCTGCAACTCTAAGTGAAGTAGATAATGAAGCTAGGATTCCATGTTTATTCTCATATAAGTAATTCGATTTTAATTCTCGTTATTTGTTAGTTATTAATTTGCATCTTAGTTTAATTTAGTTAATCAACCCATATTTGTTATTTTCTTAGCAGTGAATTAAAACCATACATTATTGCATAGACATATTTTCTGAGTAAAACTTAACCAAGATCTCTGTGGAACGAACTTAATTGTATTACTTGTGACTACGTGCGCTTGCGTGAGTTTAGCATAACAAATACCATAAAGGTATGGCAAAATACTGTAAATGTTTAAAAAGTAGAAGGGCATTTCAGTCTTTAAACATTTCCCAAACGTTTACAGACGGTAGTGATATTATTGATTACAAACTAATACCACAAGGGTACCGCTGGGAGGAGACAAAAATGAGCTGGTACCATTGGGAAAAGCCAATTCTTCAGTGGTACCAGTGGGAATTTCCCATAATATTTTTGGATGGGGGAAAACATCAAAATACAATTTTTATTTAAAACAATTTCTTCGAGCCCTCCTTCTTCTTCCGTCTACGGATGTTCATCTCCATGCCCGTACAATTTCCTCAAATAGGCAATCTCCATGTTTCTCTCTTTCAAGGCTTCTTCGAGTTCTTCGACTTTTACCTCCAAATCTACAACTTTATCTTCAAGAAGCATGATTTCTCTCATGGCTTCTACCAATTTTGTTTTTAAACTAGCATTCTTCTCATTTTTTGAATCCATGATAAGAAAAATTTTAGGTTTCTAGAGAGAAAAATGAGAAGAAGATTAGAATATGAAATTTTAGGTTGAGGGTGTGAGTATTTATAGAGAAAATATTTCAAATTAAAATTTTTTCAACATTAAAATTCAAAATAAAATTTAATGTATCTTGAAAATAACATTTGAATTTTTGGGAATGTAAGTTGAACATATGGAAGACTGTGTAAAACTGGTAAGTGTTCCCTGCCGCAAAGAGTCATTGCGGCAGTAATACAACAGCATGACATCAGCTTGGCGTCAGTTTCTTCACTGCCGCAATGAGGCCTTGCGGATGGCAATAATTTTTTTTATTATTTATTTCCTTATATTAATAATTGGAAAAATGATAAAATTACAATTTATTTCAATTGTTAAATGTAAAATTCGAGAAAAATGAAAAAAAATATTTTTTCCCCAAATTTTATTTTAAAACTTGACAAAATTTGCATTTAAAAATCGAAAAAAGGCATAAATTATATTTTATTCCTAATAATTAATTTAAAATTAGAGAAAAGTGGGAAAAAAAAATTCCAGTTTTTCAAAGTAAAATTCGAAAGAAAGGATTAATTTAAAAAAAATTGATGTTTTTTTCGAATTTTAAAGCAATAATTATAAATAAATAATTTAAAATATTATTCCTTAAAAAAATATTGAAATATGAGCGGAATTCATTTCGCATTCATATATGAACGGTTGCTAAAATGAACAGATGTGGCATTCCTGGCCGAGTGGGTTGTTAGTAATCGAAACTCCGAAGTTAAGCGTGCTTGGGCTAGAGCAATTCTGGGATGGGTGACCCCTGGGAAGTTCCCTTTTTCTAATTTATTTTTTTTTAATTTTGTATAAAAAAATTAGATAAATTTGTTTTAAACTTATATTTTAATCCAAATGTCCCAGGAAAAATTAATTTAATAGATTCAGAAAAATTAGATAATAATTTTTTTGAGCAAACTTAAAAAAAAAAAATTGGAAAAAGGGAACTTCCCAGGGGGTCACCCATCCCAGATTTGCTCTAGCCCAAGCACGCTTAACCTCGGAGTTTCGATTCGCAACAACCCGCTCGGCCAGGAATGCCACATCTGCCAATTTTAGCAACCGTTCATATATGAATGCGAAATGAATTCCGCTCATATTTCAATATTTTTTTAAGTAATAATATTTTAAATTATTTATTTATAATTATTGCTTCAAAATTCGAAAAAAACATCAAATTTTGTTTTAAATTAATCCTTTCTTTCGAATTTTAGTTAAAAACCTCGGAATTTTTTTTCCCATTTTTCTCGAATTTTAAATTAATTATCAGGAATGAAATATAATTTATGCCTTTTTTCGATTTTTAAATGCAAATTTTGTCAAGTTTTAAAATAAAATTTGGGAAAAAAATATTTTTTTTCATTTTTCTCGAATTTTACATTTAACAATTAAAATAAATTGAATTTTATCATTTTTCCAATTTTTATAATCAGGACATAAATAATAATAAAAAATTATTGACATCCGCAAGGCCTCATTGCGGCTGGGAGGAGTCCAGTAGCTTTTCTCTCTCCTCCCCTGTTTTCCCCTGCTCACAGGGGAAAACAGGGGAGGAGAGAGAAAAGCTACTGGACTCCTCCCTGCCGCAATGAGGCGTTGCGGATAGGCACATCCCTACCGCAAGGCCTCCTTGCGGATCGACACATTATTTTTTTTTTCTTCATATTAAAATTTGGAAATTGATAAAATTCCAATTTATTTCTATAGTTAAATATTAAATTCGAGATAAATTAAAGATTTCGTTAAGTGTTTACTAATTTATGTGTTTTTCCTAATATTCGAAAAATTGGAAAAATTTCTAATTTAAACTAGTACAAATGCATGGATTGCATATTAATACCTTACATAGAAAATTAAGATTATAATTAATAAAAATTGTTTCAAATATTACAGAATACAATTGAAACTAATTGCCAGGACAATTTCTTCTATCATGGTTTGCTCCTACCAACCCACATTTTCCGCACTTTCGTTGCTTGGTTGTTGAAGTTGACGTTTCAATACCACTTTTATATCTTGCCGCTTTCTTTCGTCTCTTAGTTTGTGACATTGGAGGATCGAATATCGGATCATGATCCCAATCTTCTTGAGGAAACGACTCGTTCATTTGTTCGATCTTATCTTCTTGTGGAAAAGCAATTTCCACGTGACACCTCTCTCGCTCAATCAAGTTCATCACGTAGTTGAAACGTGGGACGGAACAACTACCAACAGCGCCTAAATTTTGAAATGATTTGCACAATGCACAATACCTTGATGCTTGTGATTCACCAACATTACCAAGAACGGGAGGGGTATAAGGTAGAGGTCCGGCAATTTTGTTGCCATTTTTTGTCCACCTAGACATGATGTAATCATTCGGTATACGTATTTTTTGTTTCATGTCTAGGTAACGGATCATGTGTTTACAAATCATCCCGGAATGTTCAAATTGCATACAAACACATTCAATCTGTCCATCAATATGGGCCGTCAACGGATAGCTTCTTCTACGATCCTCCGGCACGGTAGACTTCTCAACCACGAACATTTTAAATAAATGACATCCACCTTTAGTTTTCGTCACGACATAAGATGTACTTTTTAGAAGCTCCTTTTGAAAACGCCTAAACATCTCTTTCGTGTAAATTTCGGATGCATGAATTTCCAAGGATGATTGCAATACTAGTCTCCTTTCCCTTTCTTCGCTCTCGTAGTCACTTTTAACCTCCCTAAGATATTGTGCCTCCAAAGTCTTTTGGGAATTCTCAATGAATTCTTTCAAACCGGTAGATGCTTGCACATATTCATCAAAAAATGCATTCATTGATTCGCTTCTAGAGGTAGTGGTCATACCGGCGGCAAAATGCGACTTTGTGTAAGCACCAATCCATTGATGTCTAATGCGATACATTTCATTTAACCAAACATGATCCTCAAGTTTGTACTTCTCGACCAATTCCTCCCATCTACCTTCAAATTCCGTGGGAGACAATGACTTGTACACACATGCATTAAAATCTGTTTTGAATTCCGGATATTTGGTGTACAAACTAGATAACTTCTCGGGAAATTTACTACTTATATGCCATGTACAATAAAAGTGATTTGTTTCGGGCATAACCGTGGCAATAGCATTTCCCAAAGCAATGTCTTGATCGGTAATTATTGTAGTGGGAGGTTTGTTGTCAACGGCTTCCAACCAAGTTTTTAAAACCCATTGATAAGAAGTCTCGGTCTCATCTCTCATGAGTGCAAATCCAAACAAAATATTTTGGTAATGGTGGTTCACCCCCGTAATAGGTATGAAAGGCATATAATACCTATTCGTTCGATAAGTTGAGTCGAACGTCACCACATCACCAAAATTCTTGTAAGCGTTCATGCATCGAGGATCAACCCACACCAAACCTTTAACACGATTCTCGTTATCCACATCCACTCGATAGAAGAAATGACCGAACGCATTCTCTTGTTGTAACTTTCGTAACAAGACCAAGCCACACTCCGCATCACCGGAATCAAACACTCGGTGCCGAATATCCCGTATGACATTACGTACATCTTGATTAGAAAACCCTAAATTTTCAATGCCTCCACATGTCTCACCAAGATATTTCATCACTTTACTCGTCTCGATCCCCGATTTGTTAAACAACTCAATCAATGATCGGGTGATCGGATCGATGTTGCGTGATGTTTGAAAAAATTGTCGCTTATCCGGTGTTACCATGGAATGATTATGTTTCAAATCAACCAAAGTTACCTTCCATTTATTTACATTAACTAGGTGACATACGTACATTCGAGCACGACAATTCGTTCGTGGATCTACATCCCTAATGCGTCGTTTTCCTTTATCAAGATAATCCGATTCCGGTGCTACTCTTCCACCCTTCTTACAAATAAACAAACGGGATGATGGATCATGACTCCGTTGATGTTTATGAGTATTCCTAATTATTATCTCGAATCCGACATTTCGACCATAATTTCTATAAAAACTTTCCGCCTCATCTAATGTATCGAAAATCATTCCAACACAAGGCACAGCCTTATTAACATCCGCAAATGTAAAATCAAAATTTTGGTTTCCAATATCCTCATCATCATCATTTTTTCTCATCCTAACATCCTCATCATCAACATTTTTTCCCATCCTAACATCCTCCTCATCATCAATTTTTTCCATCCTAATATCCTCATCTCCTTCATCATCATTTTTTCTCATCCCAAATTTCTCATTTTTTTCATCATCACCATCAATAATAATTATCTTGTTTTTATCCTTTCCACCATCATTTTTTTCCCCACCAACATCATCAACATTCATTTTATTTTTATGAACATTGTATTTCACTCTACGTTTATGAACACTACTATAATAATTATCAATATCTACATCATCAACGAATAATTTACGAGAAACATGATTTTTTTTAACGGGCGGCGTAACATAATCATCACCATTACGTTCACTAGATGAACTAGAAGAGCTAAATAAAAATGAAGCCATTGAATAGAGCACTAACCTTAATTTTGGATGAATTTTTGAGCTCCAAACCCTTGAAATTTTTGAGCACTTGGTTGAGTTTTCTGCTGTTTGGAAAAAAGGAAATTGGAAAAAAAGACAAATTCTGTAGCCTTAAAGGAAACAGATTTCACGCCTACCGCAATGTTTCATTGCGGCAGGAAGCCTTAATTGCCAGCTGCCGCAATGAAACATTGCAGCGGATGGTTCATTTATTACCAGCCACCAACCATATTTAATGACTTAAAATTTTTCTGAGCCACAACCAAACATTGCGGCAGGAAAATTTACCGCAATGTCTCATTGCGGCAGCAATTTAAGATTTTTTATTTTTTTTTGTTTAATTTTTAAATCTTCAAATATGCATCAAAATAATAAAATATGTTAATTTTAACTTTAAAGTATCTTTAATAATGTAATATGGATATTTTTTACATGTTATGTAGTTTAAATAATGATGGAATGACATGTACATCTCAATCTTAGATAACTGTTGAAAAATAAATCAGGATGGTAACATTTACCTTCCAAATTAATTTATTATTTTTTGAAATATTGGGAATATCACTAAATTAGACATATATTGATTTACGTGCGGTTGTATCGTCGATAAGTATTTTATAAAAAATAGAAACAACAATCCGGGACAAAGCACTAGTTAGATATACTGGTCAAATCGATAGTTCACTACCACTTTTACCACCCAAATAAACTTATTATTTTTTCAAAACTTGGGAATATCACTAGATTAGACATATATTGACTTACGTGTGGTTGGATCGTCGATAAGTATTTTTTAAAAAATAGAAACAACAATCCCGGATTATTTTAAGTATTTTTTGTGAAGGTACCCTTGGCGGAAACCTTAGAATAGATGAAATATAATTAATTTAGTGTTGGTTTGTAGGTTTGTATTTTAAGAGTGATTTGTATTTGAGCACTTGCCTATATATATATAGGGTTGGACTCCATAAAGAACACCTTATATAAAAAACAACAAAGAACACCTCATATCTAATAGATCCATTGCCCCTGGCGGGGCCACCCAATACAAAAAGTTCTTATTTTTTTAGGCTCTATCCATCCAGCAAAAAAAAAAAAAAAATGAAAATTTTACTGTTCATTATGACGTCACTGATGACGTCATCGATGAACAGTAAATTTTTCAAAATTTTTTTTTTTGCTGGATGGATAGAGCCTAAAAAAATAAGAACTTTTTGTATTGGGGGCCCCTGGCGGGGCCAATGGATCTATTGGAATAAATGATTTTATAGTGTTCTTTATTGTTTGTTATATAAGAATGTTATTTATGGAGCAAAGGCCTATATATATATATATATAGTTGAGCAAGAATGATCAGAAATAAATTCTTCATCCGCGCTCAACCAGAAAATGAATTAATAATCAAATAAGTATTAAGTACTATTAAAGTAGTAGGTAATCGGTTTGGTTATATTTCAAGATCATAAATATTAATCGAGCGTATTGATTATCATAATTAATTTATATTGGCCTTGAACTTGGAATTTAAACCACTTATACTAAAACAATAAACTTACGAAAAGAAAGTTTAAACTTTTAAGTGTAGTAAAAAATAATGATTTATCGGTTAACCTAAAAAAAAAAAAAAAACTCCAATAATGATTTGTCATGACTCTGACGAAAAATGAGTAGACTGAGTTGTTGGACACCCACCCAATTCATGAGTTGATCGTGAATTCAACTCTCCCAGTTTCAAATGGTGGGGATTATTAATTAAATTTCTCTTTAATTACAAAGTACTATACTTTTGCTTACATTTCGCTTTCTTCTCACAGAAATAAAGATAACTGAGTGCAATCAATTTTTCCCCTGGTACACATTTCGGATGACAAGAAAAAAATACGTATAATGATTGATTTTTTGAAATTTCCATCACTTTATACTCGTCTATATATATTTTGGTCCAAGTTATTTCATCAAGAGTAAAATGAACTTTACTAGTGCTCCATGATCCAAGTTTTTTAATCTTTTATTTGTGAGAACATGTGTATGAAACATAGTTAAATTATTGACCATTTTAAAAAATTATCATCAAACTAAAATGTTTTTACATATTATCACTAACGTTATCAGGGTTGGCTCTGAAGCTAAGCAATACAAGCCATGACATACATTTAGGGAGCAAATTTTTTTAAAAAAAATTTAGAGAATAGTTTTAAAAAAATTACAGAATAACTTAGAATTAAAAAGCAAAAATAAAAAATGTCATTATATAAGTCGAACAATCTTTTAAAGTGAATTACTTCATATGTTTGCTAGATCATGTCGATACATCACTTCAATTCAGTTTTGAAAAATTTCAAATATATGAGCAGATTTTTGGGTTTCTATTTAATTTGACAAATTTGAAGTGCTTAAGTGACTATAGTTTGAAGACCTTGAATCTTTTTCTTTTTTTTTTTGAAATATCTCTTGCATGAATCTTGAAAAAATTTTAAATCATGATTTTGTTTATGATATTGATGGAAATGTCTTGTTTCTTGAGTTAAGAATTATAAAAGAATGCTTACCTATTGAAGTGAAAAAGGTGATTAATGTGTTGAATTTTTTGAAGAGCATGGAAGGTTGCGATCTTACTGCCACAATTGTTTACAGAATATTATTTACCATTCCGGTTATAGTGGCTTCTGCAGACCGAAGTTTTTCAAAGTTAAAATTGATTAAGTCGTATCTCCACTCTAGGATGTCACAAGAACGATTGTATGGGTTGGCTATGTTATCAATCGAGAGGGATATGCTTGCAAATTCTAATTTTGAAGGCTTGATTGATGATTTTGCTAGCAAAAATGCGAGAAGAATAATTTTTAAATCATGAATTATCATTTTTTTGTTGGTAGTTACTAAAACAAGATGGCTTATTTTATTATAGGGGGCAAAAAAATTTAAGATCGCATGGGGCATCTTCCAACTCAGGGCCGTCCCTGAACGTTACCAACGTTTACTATTTTGATCACTAACGTTACCAACGTTTATTTTTTATCACTAAACTATTTACCCTTTTAGAAAATTACCACCGAACTAATTATATAAATAAAAAAATGACATGTTTTGAGAAAATGGTTTTTTTAATATTTGTATGATTTATCTTTGTTTTTTATTTTTTAATAATAATTATAACTTTATTTAATATTATGTGTATAAATATTTTTATATAATTTTTTATTTATATTATTTGTGTTTGTCATTGAAGAATATAAGTTTTGTTAGTTGCTCATATTTTATTTGTGTTTATATATATAAAGGATATGATTTGTATGTGTGTTTTTTGGAGATGTGTTTTAATTAGCAAACTAATGTCTAAAAATTAGGCTTAATTAACGACCCACCACTACGCCATAAACGCACATACGCAACCCCCATTTTCAGTTGCGTAAGGCCTGAAAAGCGTTGCGTAAGGTCTTACGCAACGCTTTTGGGGCGTTACCAATACTGGCGTTGCGTAAGACCCCTAACGCAACGCTTTTCCAAGCTATTGCAACACTTCGAAAAGCATTGCATAAGAGGCCTTATGCAACACCAAAAGCATGCAAACGCAACGCTAAAAGGGGTTGCATAAGATGTTTCAGCCATATCAGCATGCTGACATGTAAGCAATGTGCCACGTCAGCATGCTGACATGTAAGCAGGTGCCACGTCAGCATGCTGACGTGTCATTAGTGGGACCCACAAATGCCATGTCACAAATGGAGGGGCATGCCACGTCAGCAGTGGGGCCACCAAGGTGCCACGTCAGCAGTCAGTCCACTATCTAACGCAACGCTATTCAAGTCTAATGCAACACTAAAATTCTTTTTTAAGCAACACCAATCTTGTCAAATGCAACACCATTCTTTTTTATTGCAACATTACAACTATGCTAATGCAACATTAAATAGAGTCAAATGCAACGGTTTTTTATAAAAAAATTGAAATGGCAGCTTTGTTCATACATAATACCAGCCTGTAGAAACCAAGCCTACAACTCCTAAATAATGTAGCCAACAAAACTACTTAGTTTTACATGTACTAAACCAAGCACATACACTAATTCTAAGTTCAAAATGTACATGTACTTCTGTGATAATATCTCTGCTTGAACTTTTCTTGTTGTATTTGTAGCACAACCAACAAGAATGAGAACCGATGTGCCAGCTAATCCTCTAAAAGCAGTCAGGTGTGTAGTAACCATCTACAGTCCTGTCCTTCGGCATTTGCAGGCCACCTGCACACATTTACAAGCATACTTAGACAAAATACATAAGTGGGATTATCTATGTTACTGTCACAGAATTATGTAATGGAAGAATAATACAATCAGAACATTTAAAAACTCCAAATAATATTAATAGGATAGCATAAGTAGTGAACATATATATAAGACATTTACAGATTTCAAAATATTCTCAAATACATGTCATGGTACTAAGTGCTACACTTATATTATTATGGAACACAAACTGGCATACACTTATAAGAAATAAAAAAGATGCACATAGAAGTAGCAACAAGAGGCAATTCCAGAATTGATCAAACATTTCCTCTTCCACGGTCCTTGAGCACATAATATCATATTGAATATCAACTACCAACAAGTATCATATTGACCAGAAATATGGAAGCTTAGAACATACCATATATAGCAGAAATTTTTTTCTCTGGTAAGACACACAAGATTAACTGAAGATGCTGAGGAGGTTCTGGAATCTTTGATCATGTAAAGCTAGAGAAGGTAGTAGGTACGCTCACCACGTAAGATACATCCTTCAGGTAGCATACACCCATCTCAATCAAGTCCCTTAACCGACCAGGAGTTCCAATGACAAAGTCCTGTGTGGGCAAAAATTTTAACAGATATATGAATCAAATTAAAATGTAGGTATACATTAGACATGTCCATGAGAAAAAATGTCATGAATCACAAACAAAACAAGCTTCATTTATTTCCAATCCTTTTCCAAGATCAACATTCATCCCCATGATTTCTAATAATGCATTTCACAACAAACATATTATACCAAACCTACCTACCAGTCATGTAAACCAGCTAATGAAGTTGTAAGGTAAGTAAACAGAACTGTGAATAATTAAAATATATACTTCTCTCAGTCACAGTATATTTATACACCTCATGGCTCATACTATATCCTGCTGTGGATGAACTTAAACAACTGACAGATAAGAACAAGTACCAATTTATTATTACTATGAAATCCACAATTAGTGCAAAGATATATATATAACCCAACTCCAACATAAGCAGTGGAACACTGCTGCTCTATTACAACCAGATTTCTTTAATAATTAAATCATCATTACAACTCAACTTTTATGTTCGTCAGCACCAGGTGAAATTAAAATAGAAACAATGCTTTCGGTGAAGGGTATGTACTTTAAAAGTACCTAACTTATGGAAGCTATAATATCAGGTCATCCACATAGGAGCGAAAGAAAAAAATATCTTACCACCCCGGATTTGAGAGCTGATATTTGTGGCCCTTTTGAGGTTCCTCCATAAATACAAACTGATTTTACCCCACTGGGTTTCCCGGCATCATATAAGACATCTGAAATCTGTTGACAAGCAATATTAATTTTTTTTTGGTCATATGCATATCCAAATATGACAATTAATTATTAATCAAAACCCCAAGAACATCATCCTGAATATTAGTATAGTAAAATAAGTTCTTCACCTAAAACAAATTGGATCTGCACCCTGTTTGACCCTAACCCTTACCTGTTTTATTAAAAAAGGCTAAGATTTAATTTGGCTCATTAAACACACATCATTTATGGCTTATGCCTCCACTAATAAGCTTTGATACAACACTTCAACCTTGTATCAATTTATATTAATATTTTATTCTCAAGATTCCCCTATACAATGTTCACTATCACTTAATTGTTCATTATGATGAGTGTAATACAAATAATAGTCATACAATTATCTGAGGGAAAATAATAATCACACATGACGTAAAAAAGACCAATTCATTTTAGAAAATCTAGGAGAGAGGTCGAGTAAACCCCAACCTAGGACCTTAATCACACCATAAGAAAATAGGGGATTCCTAAAAAGCCTAATAATATTGCCCCTATCTATGAAGACATCATTTATATGTCAACAATAAGTTACTTAGAATATATATACTGCCTTGGTTGACAGAGCAAAATCTGTATGGATGCTAGAGATTCCTCTCCATAGTCAATTTTACAAGCACTTTTAACTTTCGAGGATCTTAATTCTTAATACCAAGCTTCCTCAAAACTGTGTAATATCCTTACACCAAACTTATTATGCACAATTCTTTCCATGAAAGTTTAAGATGCAGGTTACACTATATCTGTATATCATTAGTTTGTCGTATCCAAAGAGTTACCTTCACTGGTCAAACTGAACCTCGTTCAAAATTGAACAAGTAGTGCAAACATAAAATAATTCTAGTATAAAAACAGGCAAACCGAATTTCAACGGTCTGTGGTGAAGTAGTAAAAGGTCTATGGATACTTCTTTGCTATGCAATCAAGTAGGTCTAAGAACTCTGGGATGACCTCGTAGCCCTGCCATAGCACAAGATCACTGGACCCCTTAGAAGAGCTCGCAAAGTCATTGCATGGCCCTGCAACTGGACTTGCCAACAGATTTTGAGTGGCCAGAAAAACTGGCAATGTTTGCGTAATCAACTCATCCTGGAAGAAATAAAAAACCAAAAATAACTTTACACTTTATTAACATATAAAAACATAGATAAAACAAGCTTACTTTGTTAGAAAAAATTTGGAGTAAATAGATCAGTAAACTACGGCCTATGTGCATAAACACTACAATTGCATGTAAATGAGACAGGAATAGTGCAGAATAGATGATAGGAATTTGCATTTATCTTTATTTAGTATTTACACAACAATTGCATATACATTAGATAAGGATTAAAACTTATTAAGTTGCCGATCTAAATCCATTTTATCACTATGTAAAAGGTTTTCATCATTCAGAACTGTTGAATTGGGTGTACTTGGCTCTTAAAGCAATCACTTACATATTTGAAAGAAGTCCAGCATAGGGAATTTAATTACAAAATAAAAAAAAGGAAATTAAGGAAAGTCTCTTACCAGTAAAAAAAACTATAAAATGAGTAAAAAAAATAGGGCAGAATAAGTGAAAGGAATCTGCATTTAAAGGCCAAGTGACACAAGCTATTATTCAAGGCAAACATGGTTTGGCACTTGGCAGGGCCAATCATTCAAGCCCTTCTTACCAAGAGAAGAGGGATGAGGCTACACGTAATAAGTTAAGAATATAAGATAATAATACCACGTGTATCTCTGACAATGATGCCCTGTCCAAGTTTTAAAGTTTGAGGGCAGAGCTCAAGCAGATTTTGTTAGCGTGTTTCCAATGTCAAGGACAAAACGATATCTAACATCACCTTTTTCAAGTCGCTCATAAGCAGCGTTAACATATTCCATTGGAACAACCTTTACATCTGCTACGATATTGTTTTCCGCAGCAAAATCAATCATTTCTTGCGTTTCTTTCATCCCTCCTGTACCAC
Organism: Kitagawia praeruptora; assembly: GCA_037693485.1. Taxonomy (NCBI): domain Eukaryota; kingdom Viridiplantae; phylum Streptophyta; class Magnoliopsida; order Apiales; family Apiaceae; genus Kitagawia; species Kitagawia praeruptora. Next base: position 22,316,663 of record CM075351.1, on the reverse strand, counting down.
TTCCTCCTATCACCCTCCTACCTGTCTCACAACAGAGGCAACAATACAAACGAATTACTCTGCAAATAGCTAAATGTATCAGAACAATTTGTTATCAAGGAGTTAATATAGTCAAGTTCTTACCCTGAATAAGAGGAAATACAGGTAGCTCAAGCGCCTTTGTGGGAACCCCTACCAGGACTAGCTTTCCATGTGATTTCAACAACATAAGCAATGGTAGGAGCGCGTGTGCAGCTGAAACAGTATCAAGAATACCATCCATTGTTCCTGCAGCGGCCTATAAACATTACACAAAACAAATTAAGATAATCAGAATAAATAATTCTTGATAACCCTCAAATTAAGATAATCAGAATAAATAATACAGAATCACCAGTTGACTTACTCTTCGGTGTAATGGATTCACATAATGAATCACCATTTGTCCCACCGGAATTGAAGCCCTGATTGTAATTGTTGTCATAAGAAATAACAGAATTAGTTGTAACATAAGTTCTGAATTACTGAGTAATATTAATACACAAGAAATGTAAAGAGAGAGAGAGAGAGAGAGAGAGAAGGAGAGAGAAGGGGAGAGAGAGAGAGAGATACAGGGAGAGAGGGAGGGAAAGAGAGAGAGGGTGGGAGAGAGAGAGAGAGAGATGACATACTATGAGAGAAGCAGGGGAGTGATGGCGAAAGATACGAGATCTGGATGTACGCGTGGTGGACGAAAGTATGACCGACACGTCTCCAGCGACGGAGCTTGAAATTTGCATCTTCTCGATACATTTTGATATTCTTATAGGATTGAATCGATTTAGGATTTATCAATGACAGCTTGGATCCCAATTGAAGCCCTAATTGTAACCAAAACATTGATTCAATTCTAAATCGAAGCTTAAATCCCTAAATTAATCCCTAAATTGAAAGCTTGAAAGAGGGGATGGAGAGAGAGAGAAAGAGGGCGAGAAAGATAGAGAAAGAGATGGAGGGAGAGAAAGAGATATGCAATGAAACACAGAGAAGGAGATAGAACGAAAAAGAGAGGATCTTAATTTGTTAAAATTTAGGTGAAGGGGGAGGCGGTATTATTTGCCCCTCAAACATTTCACTGAGCGGGCATTATTTGCACTTCAAAATATTTCACCGATATGCGTGTCATTGTGTGATATTGTCAATATATTTATGTATTTTTATTTTTATTATTAAAAATTGTATATTTTAAATTTAATAAATAAATATTTAAATTGGTACTTAAATTTAATAAGACACTTTTCTGAATTTAATAAGACACCCGTGCGATTGAAACGTCAAAAAAATAATTTAAAAAAATAGATTCATCATTCGGGACAAGACTAGTTGAAAGGAAGGTCGACTTTGACCGGTTTGACCGTTATAAAACTCAACCAAATAAATAGAGGAAATTTTTAAAAAAATTACCACATCACTAAAATCGTTATATCTTGACACTCGTGCAATTGGAACGTTGAAAAAATAATTTAAAAAAATAGATTTATCATTCGGGACAAGACTAGTTAAAAGGAAAGTCGACTTTGACCCGTTATAAAACCCAACAAAATAAATATACGAATTTTTTTAAAAAATTACCACATCACTAAAATCGTTATATCTTGACACCCGTGCGATTGGAACGTCGAAAAAATAATTTAAAAAAATAGATTCATCATTCGGGACAAGACTAGTTAATAAAATAAAATAAATATCTAATGCAACACTTCAAACAGCAAATGCAACACTACTGATACCTAATGCAACGCTTCTGACACGTCAGCAAATGCCACGTCAGCATAGGTGGATCCCACTTCTGCCACGTCAGTAATTGTGGGTCCCACAATTGACACGTTAGCATGTTGGGTCTCCTGCCACGTCACCCATGTGGGTCCCACACTGCCACGTCATCAGTGGTGGGTCCCACATCTGCCACGTCATATTTTTTAAAAAAAATATAAATATATCTAATGCAACACTTCAAAGAGCAAACGCAACGCTACTGGTATCTAATGCAACGCTTCTGCCACGTCATCAAATGCCACGTCAGCAAAGGTGGGCCCCACTTTTGCCACGTCAACAATTGTGGGTCCCACAATTGCCACGTAAGCATGATGGACCTCCTGCCACGTCACCCTTGTGGGTCCCACACTGCCACGTCAGCAGTTGTGGGGCCCACATCTGCCACGTCATATTTTTTTAAAAAAATATTAATATATCTAATGCAACACTTCAAACAGCAAACGCAACACTACTGGTGTCTAATGCAACGCTTTCTGCCACGTCAGCAAATGCCACGTCAGCAAAGGTGGGCCCCACTTCTGCCACGTCAGCAAATGTGGGTCCCACATGTGCCACGTCAGCAAATGCCACGTCAGCAAATGTGGGTCCCACTCCTGCCACGTCACCATTTATAAAAATAAAAAATTATCTAACGCAACGCCATCAGTTAGTGTTGCATAATGTGAAACACTGTGGGTAATACGCAACGCTAATCTATATCTAACGCATCACCAATTCAGCTCAGTTGCAAAAGACCCAAAACTTCTATCTAACGAAACGCTTTCTGTGCAACGCTTTGTAAAAAGGGTTGCGTATGCTCACTTATGGCGTAGTGCACTAACCAAGGTCCAAGTGCAGACTAATCAAGGCTGATTTGTATGTGTTGTTTAGAAATGTATTTTAATCAATTAACGATCCACTCTACTAAAGGTGGGTTTAGATTATTAATAAAGAGTAAACAAAATAATAAAATATAAATTTAGACGAGTTAAGCAAATAAAATATTATGATATATAGTACTATAATGATTTTAATAATCTAATACATAAAAATTATTTAAAATCAAATATTTGTGTTCGAGTGCAAGAAGATTTCGATATGAACAAATAATATAGATTAGTGTAGGAAGAGGATTTTAATGAATATATACATGTTCGTTTAATTATATAAAAAGAATAATAAACTTATATTGAGATGACTGAAATATATAAAAAAATATTAAAAATAAGTGATAACTAAATTTGGTGCTTTGATGAATAATTCCCTGGATTTTGTTTATTAATAAATAACATATACAAATTATTTAAAATCCAATATTATTCATGTGGCTGATTACATGGCTAAGTACATCATTAATCATTAAATAAATAAAGAAATAAATTAAAAATAAGTAGCTGATAAAAAAAATAATAAAATTAAGAATCGGGAAAACTTGGACAAGACGCGGAAAAATGCTTGATTAAAAGGAATTTTTGGAAGCGTGCTTCGACAACCCATATCCCTTTTTTTTCGTCTTTTTCACTAGTTATAAAAATTCACAAAAAAAAATTATTTCTTAAAAAAAAGCTAGATACTTAACACCCGTTAAGTATTTTTAACGGCACGACTAGTTTCTAAACATATAATTAGTTGACACCTAATTCTCAGAAATATTTTAGTTCGGTGGTAATTTTTTAAAATGGTGTGACAAAAAAAATCCATTTTCCCTTATGTAATTTTTTTGAAAATCACTTATCAAAAATAATTTGCCACATTTAAATTTAAAATTAAGTAAGAAAAAGGATTTGAATTTAACATAATACTAGAAAATAGATGAAATTATTAATGTGTATATTCATTAATCATTACCCAAATTACAATCTCGGGAAATGGACGTAGAACAATTGTAAAATTCTTTACCGTCCAGCACTACATTTCATTTACCAATGTCCCATTGTATTAAAAAATGACGATTAATTGAAATTAATAGTTACTAGCCTAAAATTCGTGTGATGCACAAAATTTTTTATATTATATAAAAAATTTATTAATTAATTTTTTTTTTTTAAAACATGAATTTTGGAGGCTTACTTTTTTATACGAGATGATTTGATAATAATTATATTTATGTTATTCGTGATATTTCTAGAAAAGGAGGGATTTAGTTAGAAAATATAGAAAAGATGATAGGTTTTAGTTAAAAAGAATAATCAATTAATTATTAGTAATTATAAAATTATTACTTCATTTTATTAAATAGAATGTCCGTGGTATGATTAGAAAAATAGAGAATTTAATTAGTGAAAATTAAAAAGATTATATGTTCTAGGTGAAAAAGGTAATTGATTAGTTTATAATAATTATAATTGAATTACGTTATTTTACTAAATACAATTGCTCGTAATGTTTTTAAAAAATGAGAAAATAATATTATCCGTGATATTTCTCTTATAAAAGGGATTTTAGTTAGAAAATATAGAAAAGATGATATGTTTTTAGATGAAAAAGGTAATCGGTTAATTAAAAATATTATAATATTATTAGTTTATTTTATTAAATAGAACCGTCCGTGATATAATTAAAAAAAATTAGTTAGAGAAAATAGAAAGGTACCGTGCATGTTTTATGTGGAAAAAATAATTGATTAGTTTATAGTAATTATATTTAATTATGTTATTTTACGAAATAAAATTGTTCGTAGTTTTTAGAAAATGAGAAATTAACGCTACCCGTTATATTTCTAGAAAAAAGGGATTGTAATTAGAAAAAATTGAAAAGATGATATATTTTAGCTAAAAAGGTAATCGGTTAATTATTAGTATTATAATATTATTATTTTATTTGTATTAAATGGAATTGCCTGTAATATAATTAGAAAAATGGAGGTTTTAGTAAGAATAAATAAAAAAGGTAACGTGTTTTGTTAAAAAAGGTAACCGTCCATGATATAATTGGAAAAAAAGAGATTTTAGTTAGAGAAAAGAGAAAAGGTAACGTGTTTTGACTGAAAAAGGTAATTGATTAGTTAATAATAATTATATATAATTATGTTATTTTTTAGCTGAAATGATAATTGGTTAATTATTATTATAATATTATTATTGTTTTTATTAAATAGAAACAACTGTAATATAATTAGAAAAAGGGCTCTTTTGAAAAATAAATAGGAAAAAGTAAATTTTTGCACATTTACTTTTGTTAAGAAAGTCTATTTGCAATTTTACTAAATTAAGTTTCAAATTGCAAAAATACTAACCCTAACCCTAATTCTCCCCCTCCCCCTCCCCCTCCCCCTTTCCTCAATTTCTCTCTCCTCAATTTCCAGCCGATTGTGATACTTTTTTTTTTAAGGTGGGGGCTATTTTGGTGGGTTTGGGTTTCCTGACCCCGCAGGGGCATATTCAACTAAATTTGCAACTAATTGCAACTGAATGCAAATAAATTTCTGATTTCAAGTTCCATTTGTCAGTTGTCATTTTCGACCTCATTTTTTAACTCTATTAAAAATGAGGTCGAAAATGACAATTGACAAATGAAACTTGAAATCAGCAACTTAATTTCTGATTTCAGTTGCATTCAGTTGAATATGCCCCTGCGGGGCCTTGCAAACCAAATCCACCAAAATCACCCAAACCAATAATATGTAGTTGCAACTAGTTGTAACTAGTTGAAAGTAGTTGAAAATAGTTGCAACTAGTTGAAAACAGTTGAAAATAGTTGCAACTAGTTGAAAATAGTTGATTTGGTTGAATATTGCCCCTGGCGGGGTCTTGGAACCCAAAATAACTCAAACCAATAATATGTAGTTGCAACTAGTTGTAACTAGTTGAATGTAGTTGAAAATAGTTGAAATTAGTTGAAAACAGTTGAAAAGAGTTGAAAATAGTTGATTTGGTTGAATATTGCCCCTAGCGGGGCCTTGGAACCCAAAATAACTCAAACCAATAATATGTAGTTGTAACTAGTTGAAAGTAGTTGAAAATAGTTGCAACTAGTTGAAAATAATTGAAAATAGTTGATTTGGTTGAATATTGCCCCTGGCGGGGCCTTGCAACCCAAAGCAACCAAAATCACCCTACTTTTTTTTTTAAAAAAAAGAAGTTGAATGTGGTTGCATTTAGTTGAATATTGCCCCTGGCGGGGCCTTACAACCCAAATCCACCAAAATCACCCCACCTTTTTAAAAAAAGTTGCATTTGGTTGCATACAAAAATCCACCAAAATAGCCCCCATCTTAAAAAAAAAAAAAAAAAAAAGTACAGAAGTCGGCAGTGGGCTGGGAGAAAGGAGGGAGGGAGAGGGAGGGGGAGGGGGAGTGGGTTGGGCTAGGAAGGAGGGAGGAGGAATGGGCCTAGTATTTTTGCAATTTGAAACTTTGTTTGGTAAAATTGCAATTTATTAAGGAATGTGGTATTTTTGCAAAAAAAAACTTTAAATCTAGTATTCTTGGTAAATATCCTTAGAAAAATGGAGGTTTTAGTAAGAAGAAAGAAAATAGGTAACGTGTTTTGCTGAAAAAGGTAACCATCCATAATATAATTGGAAAAAGAGAGATTTTAGTTAGAGAAAAGAGAAAAGAGAAAAGGTAACGTGTTTTGACTAAAAAAGGTAATTGATTTGTTAATAGCAATTATATATTATTAAGTTATTTTTTTAAACAAAATTGCTCGTAGTGTTTTTAAAAAGGAGAAATGTTAGTTAGATAAAATGTAAAAGATATTATATTTTAAATGAAAAAGAAAATTATTTAGTTATTGAAAAATAGAAAAGGTTATATGTTTAAACTGAAAAAGGAAATTGGTTAATAAATGAGAAATTTTAGTTAGATAAAATATAAAAGATATTGTATTTTACTTGGAAAAGGAAATTATTTAGTTCTTGAAAATAGAAAAGATAATATGCGTAACCTGAAAAAGGAAATTGATTAGTTAATAGATCTATAATTGAGTAAGGGTAATTAGGTAAATTCAATAGGTACCGTTGAACCAAACTTTTAATGTTCGGCTTTTATATAATAGTATAGATTCATTGTTTTTCTAAATGAATTTTAGCAGAATCGAAATAAAAATTGTTTTTTTGTAAAAAGTGTTCAAGTTCAATTAAAATTATAAAAAAATATATTAAATTTAAATTTATAAAATATTTATTTAAAATATATATTATATATATTAAAATAATTTTATATAAAAATATTAATATACTAATTTTAATTAATAATCCAATTAATCAATTCGATTAATTTTTAATTATTCAATTAATTTCTGTTATGTGCCTTCCACGTTTTGTTCTCAATTCAGCATTTTATAATACCGTTCCCCAAAAAAGAAAAGTTACCTACCATTTGATAGTGGACCCAAGTGCAATAACTAGACACCTACTCTAGTACTCCGTTTTTTCTTTTGATGCAACTAGACACCTACTGTCAGGCCATTTGGGTAAGACTCCTTAAACGAGTTTTGAACTTTAAGCAGTTTTTGGTGTGTTTCTGTATACCGGTTTTAAGTCGACTTTAAATTAAAAAATTGTTTAAAGTTATAAGTTCCATTTAGCTACTTTTGATTTATGACTTATGATTTATGGAGTTTTTTTTCTTTTTTTCACAATTCTTGTAAAGTTTAAATATTACGAATTTAAAATTTTTTTTAAGTCAAATTTCACTTTAAATCAAAATTATTAAACCCCCATTAAACTTTAAGTAAAATTATCCAAACACTTTCATTCAACTTAAAGTAAACAACTTCACTTTCTCCTTTAATTTAAAAACACCCACGTTAAGTCAAAAGTAACTTATTTTAAGCAATCCCAAACACCCTTTGTGAAAGTACATATATGATAAGTGGATTTTATATCCACTTGGAGCGTCTATATCGGCTTAAATTAATTGTCTTGGACTCAAGTTTCTTGTAGTTTTGATGTGTTTTGCTTAGTTGTGCAGATTTACAAGAATGTTGATTAAGGTTGATGCTTCTATCGTTTTTGGAGATTAAATTGATTAAAATTCGGATTTTCCGGGAAGGTTGCGCAGCTTACACTGTTTTGGCCATATCTGGAGTTCTATAAGTCCGTTTTCAGCGATCTTACTGTCCACGCGAAGCTTGGGAGATTTTCTACAACATGGGAGAGGTATTGCACGAGCAGGTTGCGTGTGATGAGAGCAGACAGCTCGAAAATCAGACTGTTGGGAGTAGGAAATTACTGTTTTGCCCTTTTCAAGTTCTAATTGTATTTTGGGCAGTTTTTAGTACCTTAATTGAATTCTAATTGTATTAGAAGGAAATTTCTTGCTGGGCAAGAATTATAGAGCCTATATAAACACATCCAACCCTTGTAATTTGTATCATTGAGAGAACGATTACATATCAATTACTTAGATTTATTTGTATCTTTTCATACTTTGTTTTCATCATGGTTTCATCAGATCCCATGATGACGAGCGGTTCGATTATGAACTGATTGTTGTCATGGGATTCTAACGGATTTATTTATGGAGCTTTAGTATCTTGATGCTTTACAGATCTGTGTGTGATGTATATCTGATATCCTCGTATGGTTGTGTTTCATGTATTTAGATGCGTAGCTAACATCTAATTTGTTAATCTCTTGTGAAGCGAGAGTGGATCTTGAGATTTAGAACTTGCCATGCTAGCATAGGATAGGTTGATGTTTTAACATCATGATTTGTGGCGTAAATAGAGATATTATGATGCCCTATGTGATCAATGTGGACAACTTGTTCTTCAACCGTTATGTTTTCAAATTCTATAGAGATATAGGGTCTAAGCATAATTGGTGTCTATTCATCTTCTATCTCTTTTGTGGATGTATGTTTAGTTTGGTATTCGTATACTGAGAAGTAGCGTTTACTTGTTTCGTGTTTTCCGATCAGATATCATAACCATTGCATATAGTGATTAAAGGCGTCAGATCTAAGCAAAGTATTTAATGAAGTTAGGATTCCATGGTTTCTCTTGCAGAAGTAATTCGATTCCAATTCTCGTTAGTTAGTTAATTCTTAGTTGTTAGTTTACTTCTTAGTTAATTTAGTTTATAAAACCCATTATTGTTAATTGTCTTAGCAGTGCATAATAACCATACATTGTTGCATAGGTACAATACTGAATTAAAAATCAGATCTCTGTGGGAACGAACTTGACTTATATCTATATTACTTGTGACCACGTGCGCTTGCGTGATTTTGTGTTAACAATATACTAGTTGACTTTTCTAGTTCACCTTTTTATTTTATTTTATTTTAAGTTAAAAAAAAAGGTGAAGTAATTATTTAGTTTATATTTTTTTAAAGACATTTAGTGTTATATTATTATGAAAAATGCTAGAGTCCCAAAAAATATTTCAAAAATTATTTTTGAATTACAAGTTATCATTATACTATTAATTTTTTCTTATATTAATGAGATGAAACCATGGTGCATACATATAAATTCACAAATAAAAATAAATTATTTATCATTTGGGAACAAATTCGGGATCTATTTCAAATACGTAGCATTGCTCTATTATTATTATAACCTACTAATCATATTGTATTACTAAAATTAAAAACGCATATTTACAGTACCTGCTGATTGATACTCCCTCCGTCTCAAAATATTTTTCCTGTTTACTTTTGGCACATTTGCCAACACATACTTTTAATCATTTATATCTTTAATTTTATATTATTATTAATTATAAAACTTCACTATATTAAAGTACTAACAAATACGAATTTAACAGATCACTCATGACTATATTTAATCTTATAGATTATATGTAAATTAGTAGTCAACCGCTTACAATGAACAGTGATCAAAGTCAATACAAGAAATGTATTATGATACAGAGGGAGTATGTAAGTCCGGTTAAATTAATAAATTTAAATGATTTAGCTTTTTAAGTTTAAAAAAAATAAAGCTACACGGTGAAGCGGCCATAAAAGTTAAAAATATCATATAAATAAGTTTTTAGATTGTACATCAGAATTGAAAAAATGATCAAAATACACCACTTTTGGGGACCCATTGCCCAAAATGCCTTTAGGCGGTGATAACCGCCCAAAATACCTACCAAATACGCATATGTGACATGCGTAGTAAGACTTTATAAAAAACACGCATCTTAGATATGCGTATAGGATTAAAAAAAAAATTATACAGAATACGCATAACAGTTATGCGTATTTTTTAAGAATAACAATTTAAGAATTGTGCGTGCAGTCTGTAATAATAATTTATTAGATAAAATCAAACTAGAAATTGGCAGCATAGTAGTGGGGTCCTGAATCATGTACTATTTGTGTTTTTCATTTTCTTACAACCTATACGCATATAGGTTATGCGTATTTGTCATTTCTGTTGGCCCGTAGGGACACCTCCTCCTCATTGTTTTTTAAATTTTAGGGAGCTATACGCATGGTTAATATGCGTATTCTTCAAAAAATTTAACTACACGCATAATCCAAATGCGTGGCCTGTTTTTTTTAAAATAAATAAAAGGAATACGCATGTTAGTAATGCGTGACCTGTTTCTTAAAAAAATAGGAAGAATACGCATGTGTGTAATGCGTGGTCCGTGGGTATTTTGGGCGAACGTTTCTGGAGGTGGGTATTTTAGGTACCCAGAATTAAATGGTGGGTATTTTGGTTTTTCACCCCATCAGAAATATGTTTTAATTTCGTTAGTAAATATATAATGGATGATAGACCTTTTTACTCATTATTTGGATTGAGCAAATCGAAATACCCATCGGTGGGAGGTACCGTCCTAATGCCCACATGAGACGCTTTTAACGGTGGCGTATGATGTTGTTTGGTCACAACAAGAAAGCATATGGTACCAGATACAACTAGCTATACGCCTTTGCACGAATAGTATCCCTTTGATACGTCTATATAGAAGAAGTATAGGGTGAATACTACAAACTCTTAGATACGCCAACAAATAAGCAAGAGTAGACAGATACGTCGGAGGTGGAGTAGTGTCCATTGGATCCGCCGATGTAGTAGAAGTATCACGGAATACGCCATATTCATGTACATAAAGAATGCTCTCTCTCATATTAATACAAAGGGTTTTGCTCAAATGAGAACCCCTAATTAAAATGAGATCTGAGATCTAATCTCAGCCCTCTATTTTTTACTATTTTTTAATCTCAACCACACACAACACAGCCATACACACTCGCCCAAACAGATGCCCACCTACCGCCGTCGTCTCACCGTCGCTCCCAACCCCCAGGACGCCACTCTCTCTAGCTCTATTAATTTCATCAAACACCTCGAATATCTAAATCCGGCGAGTTTCAATTTCCGGCGAACTTTAAATTCATTCGTTTTCGTTCCTCCGGCGCCGCCAGGCGCGATCTCGTCTAAATCCGTTCGTATGTGGGTGCCGTGTGTGGTTTAATACGGGTCCAAGAAGATTGATTCTTTTTCGAAAATGATAGCAGAGGAACTTGCGGCAAGTGGTGGATGTTAGTGCTTTAGTTGGAGAGGGAATCGAGAAAATGACTTGCGAGATGTTGTTTGGGAAAACAAGTGATGACTGGTTTGATCTTAAAAGTACTATGCTAGATATAATGGATCCAGCCGGAGCTTTTAATATAGCAAATTATGTGCCTATCATCGTGAAATGGCAGAATTTGTATTAAACTTTTGCTAATAGGAAGAAAGGAGGTTTGATTTTGTGGTGATTTTCAGTTGTTATCAGTGATTTGTTGGTGGTGGCCGGAGGTGGGGGCGGCGATGTGGTGGTTTCAAGTGGTTTTGGTCGCGGTGATTTTTGTTTTCAGCCGGTGATTTTTTGTGGTGGTGGCGGTAGTGTGGTGGCTGGAGGTGGAAGAGTGCAGTGATTCTGTTTAAAGTGGTGATTTTTGTTGGTGGTCGTGGCGGTGTGGTGGCCGGAGGTGGCGGTAGTGTGGTGATTTTCTGTTTACCGGTGGTGATTTTCTAGGTTGGCCGGAATTAGTCACCAGAGATGGTGACCGGAATTGGGAAGATGATGTTGAATTAAATGGACAATAAAAAAATAAAATTTTAAATATTAATTGTGGTACTAGGATTTAATTTAGATATAAAAAATGTATGGTTATGATTAGATCTCATATCTCACCATAAGTGGGGGTTCTCATTTGAGCAAGACCCTTAATCTATCTATATAATAGTGCCTGTTGAGTTTTTGCTACAGTCTAACTTCAAAAACTGAGAATGCCATCAGAGTTGTTGTTATTTACAATTTAACCTGACAGCCATATCAATGTTGTCACTCCAATTTCAAACCACTTGCTGCTGCTGGGACGCACGTTACATATAATATATAATACTCCTATAAAGGAGAATTGGAGAAGGAAGCTTTCACAATAAGATTGCACGTGAACTGCTGCAATTTCTACATCAACTACAGTGCATATTTGAAATACTTGGCTGAAAATTGAATCCATTTCAAAATTCAAATTCAATAACCTCATCAGATATACCACATAAATAGATATACTCAAACAGTAGAATACTTGAGTTTTGTATTTCTTTGTCTTTGCTCTGTTTTCTCTCTAATTTGTGAATAGTAATTTTTCTAAGATTAATTTTATACTTTAACATGCTGAAATTTCATGCTTCGTTTCCTTTGTCATGTAAACTAATTTGTATATGGTTCTACTTGATTTAGGTTTTGAACATGTTATATATATGATTTATGAAGATTGGGGATTAACTGTATTGTTCAATTTTTGCAGATTTATGTTGACAAATATCGATGAAGAGGATACATCGAATGGATATTTTCTTCTAACTAATGTCTTTCGGCTACTCATCATGTGTTTTTCTTAACTACCTTCTTATTTTGAATACTTTGTTGCATTTGTTCTTATTTTGAAAGTAGTTGCAGAGGAGGTGTTTGATTAGTTGTCTAAGATAAAAAGTTGTGAATGTTAGGTACTTTTCTTGACTACTTTTAATAATTAATCTTTGTAAGGTGAATACTAATACATATGATGATTATAAACGTAAGTACATGTATTGGTCCTATCAAAATTATTGTTAACTATTTTGATTTTTGTGATTGTAGATGTAAGTTTATTAGTGGATCATTTTTGTGATTGTTGATGCATATGTATCCATCCTATTCTGATTTGTTATTATATGTGTAGATTAAAGTTTGTAGATTGATGATATTGAAGATGATTTGTAGATTATTATTTTTGTGACTATTTTCTTATTACATTTTATTTTTGGTTATCAGCTTTCGAACCGACAGAAGTGACAAATTGAATGAAGGTCATGCCTCCTTTGAACAGCTGCTTTTAGTAGTCACATTAGTTGTTTATGTATGTCACTTTTTCCACTCTTATTCTCTTCTTCTCATCTCTCTCATTTATCTTCCTAATTCTCTTCTTTGGTTAATTACTTTACTAATGATTTCTTTGTTATTTATTTGCTTTTGGGTAACATAGCTACACAGGTGTTTATGTTTGCTTCTTTTGTGTTTACTTAAATCATGTTTGTTGTTTGCAATTTGGATAGCCTTTGATAAACTGCTGTCATGGTAGAACAAGGAAAGGGTCCGCAGCTTCTGTTAGTTCGAGTACCACTAGCAAGGCCAGAGGGATTAGGCGTCAACGGAATAGAGGAAAAATCCGTGCTGGCAGGTATTTGTTTATTTCTATATACTGCTTACTTCTTATATAGGTTTTAGGTATTCAATGTTTTAGACTTTTAGGCCAGAGGTATTCAATGTTTTACTACTTATATTTGCTTAACAAGGAACACATTGCAAGAAATTTGCAACGAGTAGGAGAAAACTTCCAACTTTATAAAATGACAACAGTATGTCTAGCTGCAGATGCAGCATCGAGTCAGACTATAGATGAAAATGCTTTCTCTCACGAGCTTTACATGAAGAAAGTAAGAAAAGAATCATTGCATTTAGAGGCCTTCTCTTGGCAAATCAAGATGTTTCTTTTGCCTTAATAGGTAAACCAGTTCATTGCTTTTTATTTGATGTAGATGCACTATGTTATGAAATTTTACTCTGTTTCTGTTCAATTAGTTTTTTATTAGGAGACATGTACCATTAAAAAAATGTGTAATTGAAACATCAAATCCTTAAAGGCTATCTACATTCTGCGGATCTACAGTAGTACTGAATATGCTTTTAGCACACCTCAACACCAGTTTTTATGCTACTTAGTATTTACACCTGATTTCAAAGATTATGAAGATCTGAAATACTCAAATTACTCATCTGTTTTGACCTCAGTCCTAAAAAAAATATTCCCGGGCTAGGAAAATGGACGAAAAATATTATTACTTCATCTTAAATCTATGGAAAATGTTTGAAGATGTAAATATTATTCAGAACATTTTCCATATATCGTTTGTCTCCCCTCCTTGCACCGGCTTATCATTCTCTCAGGCCAACCTTCATATCTCTTTTCTGACTTCACTTTAAGGCACCAAAATCCCTACTTTCTGCATAAATTCATTCACCATCCTAGCCTCAATTTTTTAAATAATATGGGAATGAAGAGTTAAAGAAGGAGAGAATGGTTATATACACAGAAAAGTAATTTCTGTCTTGAAAAAGAGTGTGGTGCTTGGTATGCTGATGATGACGGATATAGTTAAATTTGATAAGGGTTTATTTCTTAAGCTGCTTAGGAGGGTTAAATTGGTCGAATTTAGGTTGTTTGCTTTAATGACTTATTAGGGAAGGTTGGCTTTTCTAATTCCAGAAATCAAGATACATTGTAATTTTATATCTCATGCCATGTTGTACTTACACCTGATTTCTCTTACATAAGTTTTTTTCCTAATTTTAAAAGGTTAAAAATAAGTTCTTTTGTTGTTTTGATAATATGGGTTTGATGCAGTTGGCCGTATCAATTTTGCCCTGCCATACTGTAGTATTGTAACTTCAAATGAGATGCAAAATATATTTAAGCTTCTTCTTATCTAGCCTGGACATACAACACTTTATTGCAGTTGAACAAAGGAGAAAGGTCCAATTGAGCAGTTTACGTTATGCAGCCTATGCATGTGCCTCTCTAATTCATGCCTGGGACCATAGAAAAAAAGATAATTGATGCAAGACTTTATTTCTCAAGGCTGATCTCATGTGCATGGAGGGTATAAATATTAAATATTAGTTCCCTAGATATTATTATTAATTGTTTTTCGTAAGACAGAACAATGAATATCTTTCCATTGAAGGTTAATGTCTTGATGATGTGACTTTAGTTCTGCAGCCACAGCCATTTGCCGGACATCTAAGGAGGTATATGTTAGTGTTAGTGGAAGAGTGGATGTTGTAGGAGTGGAATTACAAGGTTAGGGAGTATTTTTCAAGTCGTGTTTGTTCCTTTGTTATGTTTGGCTTGGTGGTACATCCGTCTATGTATGAAGCATATTACTTTCCAGGAGAAAGACTGATCATATCAATCAGTTTTGTAGATTCATTTACTATTAACACATGTACCTTATGGGTTGTGAGTATTACGCCGCAAATGTTTTTTTTAATGGAATGCACTACACAGCTTTAGTCCATGCTCATTCCAATACCACCAACCCTCATTTGAATTTAGGTTATTGAACACTACAACTACTACTGTTATTGTGTGTGTGCATTATTTAGTTTTAATGCAATCTGTTCAGTATGTTTTTATTTAATATTTTTTACAAATTTTAAATTTTATAAAATTATAAAAATGCATTTCACTTCATAATAAAATTCGAGGTACCGGCAGAAGTATTATTGATAGATATTATATAATAATTAATGAAATTATATTTATTATTTTACATAAATTTCTATACTTTGTAAAATTCTAAAAGGGTTATGCATTTTTAATTTGAAATTTGTGTGAAAGTATGCGGAGTGAATTATTTCTTAAATCATGTAATAATATCTACATGCTTTAAAATTTTATGATTAATTTAAACATATTTTTATACAAGTAGGTTCATTTCAATATAATATTTGAGGTTCTGGTGAAAGCTGTACCGAGAAGTATTATTGTTAGATATCATATACTAATTAACAAAATTATATTTTTTTTTTTTACAAATTTTAATATTTTATAAAATTCAGTTGATGATAAAATTCGAGGCGCTGGCGAAGCCGGTGCCGAGAAGGTATTATTGTTAGATATTATATATAATAATTAATAAAATTGTATTTATCATTTTCACAAATTTTTTTAATTTTTTAAAAACCTAAAAAGATTATGCATTTTTTATTTTTAGTTTTTACAAAAATATATTTTGCAATTATATATATGGGTACCGAAAAAAGGATCAATAAAATTTTTTATAATATTAAATTTTAATTACCATATTTTAATACATTTATAGTTTAAAATCATCAACGTCAATGTTGTGGAATAAAAACTAGATTACGAATGGTATTTATTGCTAGGGTTAGGGAGCTTCGTGCTTTAATGGCTGTTTCCGTGTTCGAGACTGATCGGTCCTCACAGAGTGCCTACGTATCTAGTTATTGAGAATCAAGCCAAGACGTAGTTCTAGGTATGAAGGAGCAGGTCCTTATATAGGCTGAGAAGCCTTAGAATCGTAGTAGGGTTAGATGACTTGGTGGGCAAGTCACCGACCAGAAGAAGGTTCTAGTCTCCTTCCATGTATGAATCAGTTTCCATGTTGGAGTATGTGCCTTGGGGGCTAAGTCAGGCAAGAGTAATATCCATGTTTGACTCTTATTGCTGAACTGATAATTACCACTAATATTAATTACGAAATTAATATTATATATTGGGTTTGGGCCCATTTAGTGGGCCCCACGTTTTGACCATATTGGGTTCATTTAATGCCACATTAAATATGTCTTTAGGGCTTACTTTAGCCCATATCATTTGCCCCCCAACTTCTAGGAAAACTGATCAGGTTTTCCTTGAAGTTATAACGGCCTTTCTGAGACTTGGGTCAGGGTTTATTACTCTTACGCAAGTACTTTCAACAATATCATCTTAATGTAAAGCGTGGAGCGATCGACGCATTTACGACGATGTTGAATGACACTAAACAGTGTTAAACGGCACTACACAGTGCTAATCAGCCTTAAACAACGTGTAAACAGTGTTAAACGATGTTAAACGGCATAAAACGACACTAACAGCACTAATCGGCGCTAATCTGTGCTAATCAGCACTAATCTGTGCTTATCGGCACTAATATGTGCTTAAACGACACTAATCTGTGCTAATCAGAAATCTTCATGTTCCTGATGAACCCGGGTTGATTGAAAATATTTGTACCCCTGATCACTCCGGGTTGGACAAAAAATACTCGTACCCCTGATCACTCCGGGTTGGACAAAAAATGCCCGTACCCCTGAAGAACCCCGGTCGGCCGAAGCCTCCCGGGTGCGCCGGTCGGCTAGCCACCGGTCGGCTGGCTCCCAGTCGGCTGAAGCCTTCCGGTTTGCCCCGGTCGGCCGGCTTCCGGTCGGCTAAAATTTATTATTTTTTTTTTTCAATACCTCAATTTCCTTCTTCAACATGATGTTTCCATAAACACGTATGTTCGTGGTCTTGACGAACATGACAAGAATAGTCGTGGTCTTGACGAACATGACAAAAATAGTCGTGGTCTTGACGAACATGACAAAAATAGTCGGGGTCTTGACGAACATGACAAAAATAGTCGGGGTCTTGACGAAAACTCCCGTAGTGTTGACAAACTCCGGTCGGCCGGAGCCTCCCGGGTAGGCTGGTCGGCCAGCCACCGGTCGGCTAGCCACCGGTCGGCTAGCCACCGGTCGGCTGGAACCCTCCGGTTTGCCCCGGTCGGCCGGCTTCCGGTCGGACCATGTCAATTTTTTTAAAAAAAAAAAATCTTGGCTTCAATACTCCGACCTTTTTTTTGAACGTGATGCTTTCATAAACACGTATACTCGTGTTATTGATGAAGATGTATACTCTTATCTTTCATGAACATGTATGTTCGTGGTCTTGATGACCATGAGTTTATCGTGGTCTTGCTGACCTTGAGTCTTCGTGGTCTTGATGACCATGAGTTTATCGTGGTCTTGCTGACCTTGAGTCTTCGTGGTCTTGATGACCATGAGTTTGGGGAGTCAACAATATGGTCATTCATAACTTTTGCTTAAGACTTCCCTTGATCTCAATTAGCACTGCTAATCCCATACTTTATGTTAACTTCTTGATGAGACTTCTAAAACTTCCTTTGTCAGATACCAACTGACAGTCTTAGTTCCTTATCCTGAGTTTTTGATGAGTCCCTTCATTTATTAACAGATAGTTTTCGTCTCTTTTTTGCATTTATCCGATACATGACCTGTAAACACGATCCGGCCTGTATCTCAACCTGGAGTAACAGGTCACACCTTTTCTATAAAAGAAGGGGAGCATCCTTCATTCTTCCTCACTTCTTCACTTCTCAAATTTCTCTCAAGCGCTAAAATTCTCTAGTTCTTTAGCTTTTCAAGCTCATCTTCAAGTCCAAGCTCGATATGGCTGACAGACGCCCGGTCCCCCCCAATCTCCATAGAGGAAGCTATGAGGAAGAGGAGCATGGCCAGAACGGTTAAAGGTATGCTAAAACTCAAGCCTCCTCGTTATGTTGAACGTCGATTTGTTTCTTTATTAGACTTGTTGAGCACCATGGGGGAAGCTTTTCCCAACAGTTCAAATTTGGCTGCCTTCTATTATCATTCTAAGTTGAAAAAGAAGGACATTGTGAAGATTAGGAGTACATACAGTTTTCCCGACGTGATCAATGTTTGCCTACCAAATCCGGGAGACCGGACTTGCAACTGGCATCCAGAGAGATTATGTGTTTTTAAAGGTGCTTTAGAGGCGGGATTGAGGTTCTCGGTTCATCCTTTTATTATCAGGTTCCTGGCGGAGCTCTAGATCCACCCGTGCCAACTATATCCTAACTCCTGGAGGTTCTTGATTATCTTCATGCTAAGATGTAAGGAGTTGAACATCCCTTGGGACACAACTTTATTCAGAAGCATCTTCATGATCAAGAATTCTCCGGATTCCTCACCCGGATATGTTGGCTTTCAACTTCGAAACAGGCTCCCTCATATTGTAAACTCCTTCTCTTTTCCCGATTTTCATCATACTTGGGATAGGGAATTTGCCGTTTTGGAGTGGAAAGGTGGCGATTGGGGCCACTTCTTTGTTAAGAGATTCGGGGTCGCAGAGGATAGTTCACATTTCGTGCTCGACCTTACTGACCAACAATTGCACGACAGGGATAAACTGCTTGCCGATGAAGGGTGTTCTCATTATAAAACGATTCTTACTGAGAAGAAACTCATTGAAGCTGGCTTGAGCTTTCTTTCTGTTGAGGGTAATTTTTCCTTCGTGACTTCATTATGAACTATGTTTGTTCTTATTCCGATGTTTTTTCTCTCATATTTCAGTTGCCGAGGAGCTGGACAACCTCCCTGAGAATCAACCAACTATTACAAGGCGTATGATAAAGCATGCGGAAGCTCAACTGAATCCCCATGAAAGACAAGTTCCTCAATTCCTAGTGGGATGCAGCCAAGGGGGAAAAAGGTCTCGCAATGCTAGTGAAGGCATTAGGATCCCCTTTACTCCAGATTGGGGCATCTGTGAGCAAGATTCTGTCATGGGGAGCTCTGCTCTATGCTTAGATTGGTCGAGGCTTTCTATTACCCCTCCTGATCTCCTAACTGTCACTGCGGGGGATAAAATCGATGAATCCGAACGCCTCGGAGCTCAGGCCTTATATCAGGTATCAAATTGTTCACTTAATGTTCTTATTTACTTTGTTAGCTACCAACGTCTTTCTAATTCCCTTGTTGCAGGCCAACACCTATCTTCAATCCGCGACTCATCAAGGTCGTGCTCATAGGGATGACAATGCCATACTGAAGAACGAGAAGGCACAGCTCCAAGAGCAGATACAAGACTTGGACTCTAGAGCTATCCGAGCTGAGGCCAACTGCCATTCTCTTCAAAAGAATCTCCGTTCTATGGCAAAGAAGATGTCTGCCAAAGCTGACAAAGTGATTGCTGCCTACCATAAGTCAGAAGGGTTTTTCGAGCTCATGGATAAGCATGATGATGAAATGCGGCCTTTCAACATGTCCGTCGGCTGGAACAAGGCCATTGGTGCCGTTAGCCACAAGCATCCTACTGTGGTTATCCCAGCAGATTTT
The DNA here is from genome assembly GCA_037693485.1 of Kitagawia praeruptora. Taxonomy (NCBI): domain Eukaryota; kingdom Viridiplantae; phylum Streptophyta; class Magnoliopsida; order Apiales; family Apiaceae; genus Kitagawia; species Kitagawia praeruptora. The sequence continues at coordinate 22,296,743 of CM075351.1, read as the reverse complement.
CCTTGCCCTAACTGGGCTGTTGGTGCTGAAAATCAAGCGGAACGCGCATCAGGTTCCAAGGGAAGTCGTCGCCCTTCCAGCTCTGGCTTGAGGACAGCGGCCAATGCCATTAGCTCCGGGTCATCTTCTTCCCGTTCTGCCGGAAAAAAGGCCATGTCTAAGAGGGAGGCAACCGTGAGGCAATCTTTCCCCGGAAAGCAAATTCGTGCCAGAGTCGTATCTTCGACTGAGACTTCAGAAGAAGAAGGGGACGTGGTGCAGAAGGGAGCGGCGCAACCTATGGAGACGGAGGCCGAAGAAGATAATGATGAGGATGATGAGAGCTCCGATGAGGAGGAGGGAGGAGAGCAAGAACAAGAAGTGGTAGGGGAATCCTCCGAAGAATAAGTGGCCTTGCATGGCATTGTTAGCCGCTTGTGGCTTTATCTTTCCAGTTTTTAATCAAAGTCCTCCGGGACTTAACTTTTATGGTTTGTAACTTAACTCTAAATTCGGCCCCTTGGGGTTATTTATGCAATTGTTTTATTTCCATTTGTGTGTTCTTTATTTTCGTTACTTGGTCACCCTTGACTCGCACTCATCAGGTGCTTGGCACATAAATAAAATCACACAATCATAGACTGGAAAACAAACTTGCATTAATAACTTGAAGTGGGTTCAAACCCTTACATAATTTCCTACTGTCCTACTCGGGGTACTAAGCCCTGGAATGGTTTCATCGAACCTTATTTCTACTTCTCTTAATAGATAGATAAAAGCCAAGTCCTTACTAGGAAGGCTTACACATAATAAATCTTGAGGTTCAAATCATGCCAAGTACGGGGCACCTCAACCCCGTCCAAGGTCTCCAACTTGTATGATCCTCACCCCAACGTCTTCCTGACTCGGTACGGCCCTTCCCAATTAGGGGCCAGCTTTCCTTTTGCTCCAACTCCAGAAGCCTCTATTTTTCTCAACACTAAGTCCCCTTGATGGAAGAACCTTTCCTTAACCCTATGGTTGTAGTAAAAGGATGCCCTCTTCTGATGCTCCACATTCTTAGCGTTTGCCTCGTCCCTGACTTCATCAATTAGATCAAGGGCGAGCCTCATGCCTTCTTCATTGGTCTCTTGTTCATATGCTTCAACTCGAGGTGATGCATGCATGATCTCCAAGGGCACAACTGCCTCGGCTCCGTAAGCCAACAAAAACGGAGTTGCTCCTGTTGTCACCTTACAAGTGGTGCGATATGCCCAGAGTATAGGCAATAACTCATCCACCTAAGTGTTCCTTGAACGTTCAACACTTTTCTTTAGTCCATCAAGGATAATTCGATTGGCTACCTCTGCCTGTCCATTAGCTTGCGGGTGTGCTACCGAAGTAAAACGAAGCTCAATAGCATTTTCCTCGCAGTATTTCCTAAATTCTTCATTGTTGAACTGCGTCCCATTATCTGTCACAAGGATTCGGGGAATACCGTACCTACAAATGACATTCTTCCAAAAGAACTGGGCAACCTGCTTAGTGGTTATCTTTGTTAGAGGTTTAGCCTCAATCCACTTGGTGAAGTAGTCGATGGCCACTATCAAAAACTTCCTTTGTGCTGACGCCATGGGGAAAGGACCAAGTATGTCCATCCCCCACATTGCAAACGGTATGGGAGAGCTAACTGAAGTTAACATCTCAGGCGGTTGCCTTACGATAGGGGTGTGCTTTTGACATCTGTCACACTTCTTGACATAGTTCTGGGCATCTACCAACATCTCTGGCCAATAGAATCCCAGGCGGGTAATTTTGTGGGCTAGGGCTCTGCCCCCCAAGTGTTGCCCACAGATTCCTTCATGAACTTCTTCCAATGCTTCCTTAGCCTCTTGGGGCCTTAAACACTTTAAATACGGGATAACAAACGATTTTTTATAAAGGATGCCTTCGATCAAGGCGTATCTCAATGCTCTTACTGACAGCTTTCGTGCCTCCAAGGCATTGTCAGGGAGCCAACCGGTTTCGAGGTGAGCTTTGATAGGATCCATCCAGCAGCTTCCTATATCAATTGGTGCCACCAACTTCGAGTTAATGGTCGGGGCCTTCAAGACCTGGAAGTAAACACTCCTTGCATAATTCTCTATCTCAGAAGAAGCGAACTTGGACAGGGCATCGGCCTTAATGTTCTCTTCTCTCGGAATATGCTCCTCATAGCATTCATCAAACTGAGTCATAACAGCCTTTACGACTTTCAAATACTTTGCCATAGTTTCATCCTTGGCTTCAAATTCGCCATTCACTTGCGAGACTACCAGTCTTGAATCTCCACAAACTTTGAGGTTCTTGACCCTCATGACTCTGGCCAAGCCCAAACCGGCTATCAATGCCTCATACTCCGCTTCGTTATTGGTGGTAGGAAAGTCCAACTTCAGAGTGTACTCAACTGTGAACCCATCGGGGCTTTGCAAAACCAAACCTGCACCACTAGATTTTGTTTTTGATGCTCCATCAAAATAGAGTACCCAATACTCCTTCAGATCAGGGACGAGCTCATCTTCTTTTTCCTCCTTCCCAGGGGTAGCCACTATCTCTTGCCCCCCAACTTCTAGGTTGTTAATGGTGCATTCAACCACGAAGTCAGCCAGTGCCTGAGCCTTAATGGCTGTCCGAGGCTTGTATGTTATGTCAAATTCTCCAAGCTCAATCGCCCATTTGATCAATCTTCCACTTACTTTCGGGCTGTGCAATATGCTTCTCAACTGCTGGTCTGTCAAGACTTCGATCTTGTGGGACTGGAAGTACGGTCGCAATTTCCTCGAGGCAGTAATCAATGCCAAAGCAAAATTCTCAATGGGAGAGTAATTCAACTCCGCCCCATGCAACACATTTCTCACATAATAGATGGGTTTCTGAACCTTCTTCTCTTCCCGAATGAGAACAACACTCAATGCTTGTTCAGAGACTGCCAGATATAGATAAAGAGTCTCTCCAGGACTAGGCTTGGCCAACAGTGGGGCTTTAGCCATGTACTTCTTCAGTTGTTCGAAAGCTTCTTGGTTCTCAGGAGTCCATTCAAAATTTTTCACTTTTTTCAACACTTGGAAGAAACACTACGCCACAAATGGCCTACAGCTACGCCCAAAAAAGTGTGCTCATAGGGCCAAAAGTGTTGCTGAAAGAGGTTAAAACCAGCTACGGCTACACTTTGATCAAAAATGGAAGTGTTACAAAATCGGCCACTACCGTAGACCCCTACGCTAACACTTTTTCGATTTTTGATAACACCGGAGAAAAGTATAGGCTTAGACCCCTATGCCAACACCTTTCAGATCTGTGGCTACACCTTATAAGATGTTACTATAGATCTATGGCTACACCATTATCTTTGTAGTAACACTATTAAAAGTATTGGTGTAGACCTATGCCAACACCTCTTTATACTTTTTGCCAACACTTTGGTTCTTTTGCCAACACATAATGATTAATACTTTAGAGCCAATGGCTACATTTTTTAGGGCTCTATACCAACATTTTAATTAAAGAAAGGCAACATATGAAATTGAAAAATAAAGATTCTCATTCAAAATATTATCAAATATTCCAATACATAAAGGCTATCCAAAAGGCATTACAATACATAAAATCCCATCCAAAATAACTACATCAAATCCACAAACCAACTATCCAAAAGCAACCACATAACAAAAAGTACCATCCAAAACCTAACTTAAATACAATGGAATAGCTAACTTAGTAGTTTAAAAGTTAAGTACCAACGGCATTTCGGAACCGGTTCTCAGATGGGCATGTAAGATACTCAAGTTTTTTGCAGCCCTGCAGAATTAGTAATAGATCTTCTTTTTTAAGTCTGGCCTCATTTATGACCAAAAACTTGAGTTTTGGTACTAGTGACATTGCTGATGCTGTTTCGCTATATACGTTCCCATTTTTAAGACTCAGACCACAAAAGTTAGGGAAATGAATGTGAATAAGCTCCAGAATTTCTTTAATGCAAGTTGTAGATCCAAGGAATAAGCATTCCAAATTCTTCCATTTCACAATGAGATTTGGAATAATGTCTTTGTGCTCCATGCATACACCTGCGCCAACATATACAAATCCGGACACCTACAACAAAATTCATGAATCATTTCAAAACTGCATCTATATACGAAATGTATTAATCAGAAAATATCAGGTGTTCATTTGGAAATTTAGTTTATAAAAGTTTAATCGAATGCTCACTCTTAAGAAACATATATGAGATCTTCTCTATTACAGTCATATGGGAGTGCAAGAAATGTTGCACATCTTTGGCTTCAGTCAACAATAAACTTGATGAGTTTAGACTACAATCTCGGACGAAGAATGGAACTAGGAAAAATAAGTTGTTTCCAGCACAACGGATTGCGAACTGCCTGGTACCATGGTTTGCACACAAGCGGAATGACTAGTACCTTGGATTGTAGTTCCAGCCTCCCAAAAATGTTCACCAAGCAATCTGAATTCATATCCTCCCATTTTCTTTCTTCCATCTTCTATGTCGCGCAACATGTAAAGTAAAAACAAGGGACTTGTGAGAGATAAAAATTAGATGAACTCAATTACTAATATAAGAATCTGTACTTTAATGTATTAAAATCCTGAAAATTACATATATATAATCCTACGATTTGATTTCTAAATAGTATAAAATCATCAGTTCATAGCTACTCAATTTGTAAAATTTCCGTAGCAAGATAATAATCAAGTAAATATGCATTCGAGGTGAATAAAAAGCCATATATATCCCCCCAGCTCATGTGTGAGTTTGTATTTAAATTTACTATATTTATGAACCATTGTACAGAATCAAAATAAATATAAATTGATCATATACATAAAGAACAGTTGGTAGTGCTAATTCTCATATATATAAAAGCAAATGGTAAATGACGATCACCAGAGAAGATAATGCATGCATTAGGTGATGATAGACTATGCATTGTAAGTTGACAAATATAATGCATGCATTAGGTGATGATAGACGTGCAGAAGATGTACTTGAGAAACTTGAGAAGCTGCATATTGCAAAAAATTATAGATTTCTGTAAACGGGAAAGTTCAATAGTTACGGGGCATAGACGACAAGGTAGTACTAGATTATTATCTGCATTTCCTTGTAATTTATTACCATGTACTATTTACACTTGTTTATGCATATTTTGTTTTTTACCAAGTACAATGAGTGTGAAGTGAGATAATACACCAGACACCATCTGTTACATCCAACCACCACCAGACTATGATGACATCCCTTAAGACTTGGACCCTATCTGAAGGATATGGAGACTTGGACCCTATCTTAAGACTATGATGATAGACGTGTAGAAGATGTACTAGCCTGAAAGTATTAATTTAATTTAAACAAATTTCAGCAACTTAGTACAGGACAGCAAGAGGAGTTGATACTGATTTATATAGACACAAGAGCCTACTAATGGAAGGTGGTGTATTAATACCAAAGTGAAGAAGATAGATAGTTGGAGTTTAGGATTTCGAAGCTCAACTTTAATGACAATTTGGGACAGTTACCACTAAAGACTAAAGAATAAAAATAGAATGGGTTAGAACTTAGAACCATTAAGAATAAGTAAAACTATAAAATGATAGCAACATGTCAGAGGATGGTCCTATTTCCATCGATTCTATATGACTTGTGTACTGTGTAGGTACAGATATCAAGATTGGTCAATTAAACAAAATTCAACTAGCAAAGTAGTTGGCACTAACCAGATACGCTCGAAAAGCTGATAATTACGAGTTAGAACATTAGTAAACATAGAGGATATATCTCAGACCACAAGCAATATGTTACTCACATCTTAACAGGCTGTTCGCTTTCTTTTGAACCACCCGGAGACTTCTTTCTCTTCTCACTAGATCTAAGCACCAATAAAATAATAATAAATAAATAAAACTGACACATCCCTTCATAAGAAATCAAAGAAACATATAATCAGACATGCCAAACATTATTAATCTTCATGTCACCAAAAAACCATTTTCAACCATATATGGTTTTCTGTGGTAAAACAACAATAACAGAAGTCGTGTCTGTTTTAAAAAAGTAGAACTTGAGAAACTATTGAGAAGCTGCATATTGCAAAAGATTACAGATTTCTGTAAACGGGAAAGTTCAATAGTTACGGGGCATAGACGACAAGGTACGTAGTACTAGATTATTATCTGCATTTCCTTGTAATTTATTACCATGTACTATTTATACTTGTTTATGCATATTTTGTTTTTTACCAAGTACAATGAGTGTGAAGTGAGATAATACACCAGACACCATCTGTTACATCCAACCACCACCAGACTATGATGACATCCCTTAAGACTTGGACCCTATCTGAAGGATATGGAGACACCATCTAGCATCTAGTACCATTATAATTCATCGCTTGTTGGCATGTTATGTTTCACTCGGATCCTTATTTATTTTCAAATCTTTAGACCTTTAGTTCACTGGCTGTTTTATTAAAGACTCAAGTTTCAGTTCGCCAAAATCGCAGAATATAGGAACAGGAGATGTAGATCATCTGCATAAAGAAATAGCATGTACATCTGTAGTACTTTATAGGACTTAACCATGACTTATTTTTGACTTACCAACTGCTGCTTGGTAATGGTAACTATTTGTTGCACTAATACATAAGAGCAAAGCAGTTCAAAGTTGCATATAACCATACAAACCAGCCTTAATCTGTATCTCTCTCCCTAATCAATTGCACACCTAACTGACAAAAATGATCTAGGTAAAATCGAATAGAGTTGATGTTAATTCACCTTGACCTTCTATATAAGCTATAAACTACACCAGCAGTTGCCACTGCTCCAATGACACCAGCACCTGCAAAAACTTCTTGTTGTTCCCACAAAATTTTACAAATTCAATTATTCCAAATTAAAAGGAACAAAAGATAAATACATATAAATTATTACCAATGACCAGAGACTTTCCTCTTTGAATCCGCACTAAAGATTATCAAGTTTCCAGCATACTTATGTCCTATATGTGAGCAAGCACTCACCATAACTTGATTCTTCAACTCTTTCAATTTAATCTCCTCTATAAACTTCTCAATCAAAGCTGGCCCATACACACCACACCTCCTATCTCTGCTGTTTTGAGCACAAATAAACACATGGGAACCTCCTGTACTCCAGAAGTCTATGGTTCGCCTTTCACAAGCACATCCTCATCAAATATTTTACTCCCATCTCTGTCAGGCCCCTACAATCATAAAATTGCAAAATTAAATTAGCTGACCTTACAAGGGTCATGTATTTACTCGCAATCAGAAAACTACTCCAAACAAACTTGATACAGATGGAAAGCAGTGGTTGAAGAGCTTTCAGAACACAAAAGCCTGGTCAAGAACCGGACCTCCCTGAAATCAAAAAGCCCAGAGCGAAAAATCCCTGAAATCGAAAAGAGAGATCCATAAGTTGATGATTAAGTGAAGAAATCGAATCGATTGAACTCAAAACCAAAAACCCTAATTTGCGAAAGCCCTAATCTGAAGAAGCCCCAAATTGAAGAAGTAAAAGCCTCAAACCCAAGCCCTAATCAGTTAGAGAATCTTTAATTTGAACCTAAATACGTACTAACATGAAGAAAATTAAAAAAGAATTGAGTCTTGCGAGAGAGTTCAGAGTGAGAGCAGAGACTCGAGAGAGCGAGAGATTGAGAGAATGTAAACAAATGTGTTATTTTTGTTGAAGTGTTGAGATTGAATTTTCAGTCTGGCGGTATTTTTTGCCGCTTACAAAGTTTCACCGATTTGCGTGTTGCTACAATCAGTGTAAAAGATTTATGAATTAATATATTAATTATATCATTTACTACTATAAAATTTTAATTTATTTTAATAATTTTTATTATTAATTTTAAATTATACATATTCCATATTTAATTTCATGACACAAATAAATATCATTAATTTAATATTATTTTTAAATTTATTGTTAAATATCTTAATAATTCAATAGATATTTTAAAAAAATTATTTAGTGTAACCTATAATCGGAGAAGAAAGATTCGTAGGAAGAAGCGTGTGTGGGCGATGATTCTAATCGGGATATAATTGAAAACGTTTATAATTTTATAAAAAATGTGATTTTTTATCTTTAATAAATTATATATAATTTAACTGAAATTTTTATTTTATAATTTTATATATATAATTTTTTATTTAGTGACCTAATTTTTTCAGAGTGTTTATGAGAGTATTGTGAGAGAATTGGGTTATTTTGAGAGTGGTAGGTTATTTTAGAGAGGCGGGTTAGTGAATTATTTGGAATTAGCCGCTCAATTTCTTGGACAAAAAATTAAGATGCCGCCCAAATACAAGCCCCGCCTATTTTTTTCCACTCTCAGTAACACTTTTTTTAAAGATCAACGGTAACATCGATTTTGGTGTTACCATAGATATCGATTTATGGCTATGGTAACACCGGTTACTATCAATTGTAACGTCAAAAAAAAGTGTTATCGTAGACCAATTTTAAGCCATCTATGCCAACACTTTTGCTCGTAACACTGAAAAAAGCGTTGTTGAAGCCCATTTGTGGCGTAGTGAAAGGCAAGCACTTGTCACCAGATTTAGAGATGAACCTCCCCAAGGCTGCAACTCGGCCTGTTAACTTCTGTACATCTCGTATAGAGCGGGGTGGTTCCATGTCCAGAATTGCTTTGATCTTGTCAGGGTTGGCCTCGATGCCTCTCTTTGACACCATCAGTCCCAAAAATTTTCCTGATCCAACTCCAAAGGCACACTTGGCTGGATTCAACATCATCTTGTGGTGCCTCAGCACTTCAAATGCCTCTCTGAGGTGCTTAATATGATCAGTCTTGAGTAAGCTCTTGACTAACATGTCATCAACATAGACCTCCATGGTTTTCCCAATCAGATGGGCGAATATCTTATTCACCAGTCGTTGGTAAGTAGCGCCTGCATTCTTTAGACCAAAAGCCATAACAAGATAGCAGAAAACACCAAAATCAGTTATAAAAGATACTTTTGGGATGTCCTCCTGGTGCATCTTAATCTGATTGTAGCCGCTGAAACCATCCATGAAGCTCAACATTTCATGTCCAGCTGTGGCATCTATCAACATATCAATCCTAGGCAGAGGAAAACAATCTTTTGGACATGCATCATTCAGATCAGTGAAGTATATACACATCCTTCACTTTCCATTCGCCTTCTTGACCATCACAGGGTTAGCTTATAACCACTCGGGGATTTGAATTTCTTCAACAAACCCAGCTTCCAATAGTTTGTCAACTTCTTGCTTAATGGCCTTCTGCCTTTCAGGAGCAAAATTCCTTTTTTTCTGCTTTATCGTCTTCCTTTCAGGATCGACGTTCAACCTATGAGTTATAAGTTGGGGGTCAATTCCTGGCATGTCCGCTGCTGTCCAAGCAAACACATCGCTATTCTCTTGCAAGAACGCTGTCAACTCGCCCTTCAGGGGTTCCTTCAGAGATGCTCCTATATATGTAACCTTCTCTGGGTCGCCCAGCTCCAGAGGGACAGGGATTAAATCCTCTGCTGGCTTCCCTCGGTGTTCATCATCACCACGGACATCCATGTCTTCAATCGGGAGTACCTGCCCCCCGACTCCATCAGCTCTTAGGGCGGATACATAACAGCTTCTTGCCATCTTCTGGTCGCCTTTTTGTTCTCCGACCCCATTTCGGGTTGGAAATTTAATCTTCATGTGATATGTTGAGGCAACAACCTTGAACGCATGAAGTCCAGTCCTTCCCAGGATTGCGTTATAAGTTGAGGCTGCCTTAATTACCAGAAAATTCAACATTTGAGTAGCTTCTTTAGGTTCCTGCCCGATTGTCATGGGTAACTGGATAGTACCCTCCACCTTGGACTCAATTCCATTGAATCCGTAGATGGGCATGTTGGTCGGGGTCAGCTGAGAATCGGTATATCCCATCTTCACAAAAGCATCATAAAACAGAATGTCAACTGAATCTCCATTGTCTATCAAGACTCGCTTTACTTCCAAGTTCCCAATCACAGGGGTTATAACTAATGGGTCATCATGGGGGAATTTCACCCCTTCAAGATCAGAATCATCAAAACCAATTACGATTTCAGTTCTAGCACGCTTCGGGGCCTCTCCCACGATGTGCATCACCTCTCTAGCGTATGCCTTTCGAGAGTTTCGAGTTGTACCGGCCGCTGTCGGGCCTCCCCAGATCATGTTGATAACTGGCCCTCTGGGCTGTGTGTTACGATCACGATCATTATCCCTTTTATAATTGTTTCTCCTATCGTAGTCCCTTCTTTGGGTTCCACGATCTTCACCCTTGGTGAAGTTACTTAGCTTTCCTTTGCGGATCAAGAATTCAATCTCATCCTTTAACTGCCTACAATCATCTGTATCATGCCCCACATCTCGGTGGAACCGACAATATTGATCCTTGTTTCTCTTTGCGGGGTCTCCCGTGAGTGGCTTCGGCCATCGGAAGTCCTTATCCTTCTCGATCTCCAACAAGATTTGACTTCTAGGAGCATTTAACCTTGCATAGTCAGAGAACCTTGGTCCCAGGCTCTTTTTTGGTGGCGAATCAGAGTCTTTGCTAGTTCGGGGATACTTGTCCCTAGCATCATACTCCTGCTCTTGCTTTTGCTTCTTTGTATCATTGTTACCCCGACCATTGCCTATTGTGACCTCCTTCTTCGTGCTGTCCTCAGTCTTGATGTACTTATCAGCCCTTCGCTGGAGCTCAGCCATATTCTCGGGAGGATGCTTTGCTAATGATCTCTTAAAGTATAGGTCGGTGGTGCCATGCTCCAAGGCTACCATTGTAACCTTATTGTCCAAATCAGTAATGTTTAAAGTCTCCTTAGTGAACCTCTTAAGGTAGTCTCTCAGATTCTCATTCTTCCCTTGCACCACATACATAAGAGACGCAGAACTTTTCTCATGCACTTTTCCGCTGATAAACTGGCTAACAAAGGCAGCACTTAGCTCCTTAAAAGAGCCAATTGAGTTCGCAGGCAACCGGCTGTACCATTTCTGAGCCATACCCGACAAGGTTTGAGGAAACACCCTACACTTTAAGGCATCACTTGCGGGCTGTAGCAACAGCGCGTTTGAGAACGTCCTGACGTGGTTCGCAGGATCACCTGTTCCATCATAGGCCTTAATTGTCGGCATCTTGAACTTCTTTGAGATGCGGGCATTCATCACCTCCTCAGTAAATGGGGGTGTGGGATCATCAGGATCCCCTAGTGGCATCAGATCCTTGGGGTTGCTCTTGGGGGTTTCCACCCTCGTTGCTTTTCCAGTTGGGGCATCAGCCCTTCTTTGCCTTCTTGAAGGCCTCTCCAAGTCTATAAAGGGAATCGGTCCTGATGTTGGAGGGGGTAGAGTCTGATTTGACCTGGCTTGTTCTCTTGCCATATCTTCCTTTAATCTTAAGATCTCGGCTTCATAAGCCTTAATCCTCTCAGCAGTTGTCGAAGGGAGTTCATCGTGAGTAGTTCGAGTTCTTCTTCGAGGTTCTTTACTTGCACGTCGCCTCCTTGGAGCTTCATCACGATCGTAATCGTCGTCAGAGGATGATTCATCCATATAAGGACCAGAAAAATCTCGATAATCTCGATCTCGAATATGCAGGGCATGACCACTTGATCCAGCTCCTTGAGTAGGAGGGTAGTTAGGCAACCCATACATTGGGTTGGTATTCACGGAGAGATCCGTAGTGTGGATCTGGACCCCTCGTGGAGGGTTGTTGGGATCTACAATCAAGGGAGAAACCACCATCTGAAAGGGATTAGTCCCTGGATTTGTGTGGACGATCGGAGGTAACGTACTCTCAACATGGGAGGTCATCCCTAGGGGTTGAGAAACTTGAAGCGGAACGATCGTTCCGGTCGTTGGGGGCACCGGATCTGTTGCTGGTGGAGCGGAGCTAAGTGGAATAGGATCAGTAGTTGCTGGTGTTGTTCTTCGTGTAGTTACCATGGTTGATGTCTTCTTCCCACAGACGGCGCCAAATGTTGTGAAATAAAAACTAGATTACGAATGGTATTTATTGCTAGGGTTAGGGAGCTTCGTGCTTTAATGGATGTTTCCGTGTTCGTGACTGATCGGTCCTCACAGAGTGCCTACGTATCTCGTTATTGAGAATCAAGCCAAGACGTAGTTCTAGGTGTGAAGGAGCAGGTCCTTATATAGGCTGAGAAGCCTTAGAATCGTAGTAGGGTTAGATGACTTGGTGGGCAAGTCACCGACCAGAAGAAGGTTCTAGTCTCCTTCCATGTATGAATCAGTTTCCATGTTGGAGTATGTGCCTTGGGGGCTAAGTCAGGCAAGAGTAATATCCTTGTTTGACTCTTATTGCTGAACTGATAATTACCACTAATATTAATTATGAAATTAATATTATATATTGGGTTTGGGCCCATTTAGTGGGCCCCACGTTTTGACTATATATTGGGTTCATTTAATGCCACATTAAATATGTCTTTAGGGCTTACTTTTAGCCCATATCAGTCAACATGTCATATATTTCTAACAACAAAATTTATTTAAGTTTATCATTTCATTAATATGTAGAATTCGAGGTCTCGCCGAAGGCGAGGCCGAGGAGGATTATTATAAATATTATATTTTAAGTAAAAAGTTATCTTAAAGTTATCTTAAAAATTCTAATTATAAATATAAAAAAACGGTTACCTTTTTAAATGTAAATAAAATATTTATTAAATTTCATTCATAAAGAAGATATTACAAAATTATAACTATGAAACATATAAGTAACAATTACTTATTTAAATATACACAAATGTTTTTTTATTATGTAATAAGATTATTATATTTTTAACTAACAAAAATTTGTCTAAATATATTTTTATTTCATTAACGTGTAAAATTCGAGGTCTCGCCAAAGGCGAGCCCGAGGAGATTTATTATAAATATTAAATTCAACATACAATTATATCTTAAAAAATTTAATTATGAACATACAAAAAAATAAATTTTTAATATATATACATAGTTATTTTTAAATATTAGAATTCACACAATTTTGAATAAAACATATTTAAGTTAATTTTTATTTAATCGTATATATGGTGAGAGATCTCGAAGTTGGTGGGATCGAGAATTTTTTTTAAAGTCATATACGAATGTAATATTTGATCAAAATTTTCAATTCTTGGAAATGAAGAAAAAATAAGGTGCAATGGGAATTAAGGAACACAAATAAAACATCTCAGGGTTTTTTCTTATTTATTGCTAATACTCAATAACTAATACAAATATTAATTTCTTTTTTTTCTTTTCTAACAATCATCTTCATTAACATACCACATGGATGGAATGTCTGGCCTCATGTTCCAATCACCTCAACCATAGGAGTAACCAGCTTATGTAACAACGCACTTTTAATTATGAACTAATGTTTAAGAAAACTTTAAGAAAACTTTATGTATTGTCAACTTTCGTTTTGAGTAATTTTTTTTTAAAACATCAACGCCCACCAACGCGGCTTATCTACTAGTACAAATATATTTCAGTCAATATAAATCAATCTTTCTTCAAAAACATCATAAACACCAATCATCTCTCGTTCATCATAAACATCATGTACATTACAAGGTAGTCTTAAATGGTTTGATGCAATTAAGATCCCTAATTTCTCTAAACATTACATAATTAATATTATCTCATTTACTGACATTATGAACAAAATTTTTAAATTTTAAAAGCGTTTACATCCATTACTTGGTCAACCCAAATCATATACTGTACTCCTCAATTTAAATATTGTTCTCAATTAATCCAATAAAATTTCAAATAATTAATAAATAACTTTAAAAAATAGGACTATTACAAGTGGAGTCTTGTAGTATGCAAATAAAAATTCCGAAATATTGAAAATATCATCATCATAATTTTCATCGACTTTGTTTTTATAACAATGATCATGGATCATCCGGAATATTATCACTTCCCGTTTTTTTTTTCCATGCGATTTCTGTTACTTTGTTTTATATTGTGTGTTAGTTTTTGCATTATTACTCATAATTACTAGTTGTAATAGAAATTAGGGTTGTCATTGTATACTGTTTGTGTAGTTATCTATTTTCGCGTGTCTAGATAGGTCACTCACTATTTGGTATTTATAAATTTGGTATCTTCACGAAATTAATTTTTTTATTACATAAAAATGTGATTTAAGTACATCTTATTATCTCGAGATTATATTCTAAACATAATATATTGTATATTTTTTGTTTGATTTAATTATACACGTTCATCATTTACAGATACTAATTAACTTATAATATATGCGATACACAATTTTTTGATTTGTTATAAATTTTAATTTTATGTTACAATTATATTTTTATATAATCATTATTTTTAATAATTAATTTAATTCAAAACTTGAAGTTTTAGTAGAGTAATTTAAATACATAATATTCCTTATCATTAATATGAATAAATGACTTTTTTTGGATGTATTTATAAAAAATAATATATTTAACTAATATGGAACACATTTTAATAAAAGGGAACATGTTTTAATAAAAAGCAATTGACTAATTACAATTAATTATATCATTTATTAAAATAAAAAACCAAAAATGATCGAAAATCAAAATTTTCAATATCTCGACTTTAATATAATTATATATATATATATAACAAACATATTTTGTTAATAATTTTCTTTTTAAATCAATGTCATGAGATATTTTAAGATTTTGATTCACTTCATTTCACCTATACTTTTAATGTATCGAATATAATATTTAGCATCATAATTATAATTCTAAAAAGTGAGAATCGAAATTATTGAATTTTAAACTTTATGATAGATCCCGAATGTGGGTAAAATAAGCTGGGGGTTGAATAACTTATTACCTTTTTAAAAAAATGAGTTTAGCATTTTTAAATTTTCTTTCTCTTTTAAAATTAATTACTTATAAATAAGCAATATGAAGTGCGGAAAATAAAAGAGAGAAATGAGACACGATCGATTTATCCTGGTTCGCGATGCCGCAATCTCCTAACGGATTCGAACACCCCTACTCCAGTCCCCGAGCTCCTCCATGGACTCGGAATTTCGTCCACTATAAGTAAAACTCCTTATAGCAGGTGGAGAAACCTTTACACAATTACAACTATATATTTATCTTGAAGCGTAACTCCCCGTTACATTCTCAAAATATAAGCTACCCCGCTATATATTTATCTTGGAGCGTAACTCTCCGCTACCTCCTCAAAATATAAAGCAAAGCCACTAATTATTTATCTTGGAGCGTAACTCCCCGTTACCTCCTCAAAATAATTAGTAAACCACTAAAATATTTATTTTAGAGCGTAACTCCAAGTTACCTCTTCAAAATATTTTAGCATACCCTACGTAGCCTTGACGCTACCTTTGTAGGTCTTGGATCTTAGGTCTTAGGTCTTGGGTCTTTCCTCCTCCTCACGGTGCGAAGACACCCAACTCCCCGTCGGCGTGTCTAAGACTTGGGTCTTAGAGCGAAGATCACCTCACTACAAAGATACAACAACAAGCTACAAACAAACAATTATGTGAGTTATAATATAATAAAGGTCGTGCAAAACTAGTATGTTACGGTACTAGCCACGGGGACGCTATTACGCGTTAAAATAATTGATTCGTTATTAGTAAAAGTCGAGCGAGTCACGACGCCAATCGGACGAGCTACGGAACTTTAGTGGTGTGTGCAAGAGTGCTTAATTATTCAACTCACAAGTGTGAGGACGAAATAAAAATATCAACTCGCAAGTGCGAGGACCGTTAAGAAAGACGCTTATATAACGTTAGCGATTTGCGTAGTGCGGAAAATAGTAAATAACGGCTCGGGATAAGTCACACGAGGGACTTGTCACACGAGCGGTGATGCAAGACAATAAATTAAACGTGCAACAATTATAACCGTGAATGCAACACACACAACACATGCAACACGCACAACACACACAATAAAAATTTAACTAGTTTATGACCTTTGGCTTTATCCGGTGGCTTGTTTGCCTAAAGCAAAGAATTCTCAATAAGAGATATTCTCAAAGGATACAAACTAGGTTCCGGGACAAGTATGTGTAGATGTACACACACTAAACAAAAATTAACTAACTTAGAATCACTTGAAGTCTAGAAAGAAATCAAGTAAAACAAGCTAGGATCAAAGCCTAAAAACACCACAAACTAATGGCCGAAATGAGCACCAAATGAAGGATATCCAAGGGGTTATCAAAGGTGACTCAAGACACAAGAAAGAACACTTAAAGGGCAGTAGGATTCGAGCTAAGAGGCTGCCTAAAAGGGTTTGGCCGAATGGTGTAGAACAAGAGCAAGAATGACACCGAAAATCACCAAAAAGTGCAACCTAATAGCTATAAATCAGGGATTCACGATCAGCAAGATCAGTAACTTGATTATGATTGATACCGTGTATCAAATCAGCAAGATCAGTAACTTGATTATGATTGATACTGATTGATATCGTGTATCAAATCTTGGTTGTACACCAGCTGTTGTTTATTATCTGTATATAAACTCTCTGTACCTTAACATTGTAATACAACAACAACATTACATTAAACTCTATTATGGTATCAAGAGCCATAACGCTGTAACAAGCTTTTTTAGATCCAAATTTCAGAATTTTTTTCCCCCAACAATGGTTTCATCTTCTTCTACTATCTCAACAACTCCTACCATGTCCAATCCAGATTACACTATTATTCCTACCACCAACCAACTTGTGCAATTTAACCCTGCTTCTCAATTACCAATAAAACTTTTGGGCAGTCACAACTTCACCATTTGGAAAGCCCAATTTGAACTTCTCCTTCATGGACATGATCTCTATGGTCATCTTGACGGTACCACTGAAGTGCCAACACCCACTATAACAGAATCCGACAAATCAGTTCCCAATCCTGCCTATCGCTTGTGGTTTCGCCAAGATAACTTATCCACAATTGAATCCTTGCATCTGTTGACCCCACCCTTGCTTCCATGGTCGCAACAGCACCTGACTCAAAATCAGCCTGGATCTCGCTTAACACTGCATTTGAAAATAAGTCCCAAACACGATTTTTTAGCTTACGTGATCAACTTGGTAAAATATCCAAAGATATTCGTCCTATTTCTGAATATCTCAGAGACATAAAAGATGTAGCTGATGAACTCGCTACTGCTGGATCACCCGTCACAAACGCGGAGCTTGTAATCAAAATATTAAGTGGGCTCGGTACTGAATATCACTCGATTGCATCTGCTATTCGCACTCGACAAACACCCATCTCATATGAAGAATTATATGAACAACTTCTTGATCATGAACTTTTTCTCAAGCACTCTGAAAGCAAACAAACACCAACCACAATGATCACCGCTGCAATAGCCAAACCTAGTGGCTCCAATAATAATAACAGGTTCCAACGGCGAACCAACTACACACCTTCTAACAGATTCCAAGTCCAGTCCAATCCTCAAACATGGCGACAACAATCAATATCTGGTCCTGCACTAAATCGTGTTAAGTGCCAATTATGCGACAAGCCAGGACACTCTGCTCGAGTATGTCGCTCGCGATCACACAACCATTTGGAAGCAAAGGAAAATTTTGCCAGTAGGTCCAACTTCGGTAGCACTCCATGGGTAGTTGATTCTGGTGCATCACACCACATCACTAATGACTCTCACAATTTCCATCAAGTTCATGATTACACTGGCCTAGAGGAAATCTCCATGGGTGATGGTAACTCTATCCCAATTTCTCAAACTGGTAACACTAAGCTTCATACTCATAGTCATAGCTTTAATTTACCTAATACCTTATATGCACCTGTTATTAAAGCCAATTTGCTTTCTGTGTCAAAATTCTGCCATGATAATCTCACATCTATTGAGTTTTTTCCATCTACTTTTTGTGTGAAGGACTTGGATACAGGAACAATTCTAGTGCGCGGCCGGAATAAAAACGGACTTTATGAATGGCCATCTGGAACAGCTCCTACATCATATCTGGTTACCAATAAAACACTTCCTTCCTTGTGGCATCAAAGATTGGGTCATCCCAACTCTCGTCTATTAAAATCAATTTTAGGATCTCTTTCTATTCCTTATAGTAATTCCGATGTTATTAGCGATTGTAACTCCTGCCTTTGCAATAAAAGCCATCGGCTCCCTTTTTCAAATAATATTTTACATAGTGTTCGTCCATTTCAGCTTTTATATAGTGATGTTTGGGGTCCTTCCCCGGTTACTTCAGTTGATTCCAAATCATACTATGTATTATTTGTTGATCATTACACAAGATATTCTTGGTTATACACCATAAAACAAAAAAATGAAGTCACCCCAATATTTAAAAATTTTCAATGCCTTGTGGAACGTTACTTCAATAAAAAAAATTCAATCTTTATGTACTGATGGTGGCGGGGAATTTATTGGCCTTAAAACCTATCTTTTAAGTCAAGGAATTCAACACTTAACTTCTCCACCATACACCCCTCAAAGAATAGCTTTAGCACAACGTCGACATCGACATATCATTGAAACAGCAAAACCCCTCTTACATCAAGCCTCCCTACCACCTACTTTTTGGACTTTTGCTTGCCACCAAGCTGTCTATCTCATCAATAGGCTTCCAACCTCTAAGCAAACAAACAAATCACCATATGAGCAGTTGTTTCAAGAAAAACCCAACTATCATTCTCTCCGAGTCTTTGGGAGCCTGTGCTATCCTTGGCTTCGTCCATACACCAACAATAAACTTGAAGCTCAGTCCAAACCTTGTGTTTCTCTTGGGTTCTCTTTACAATATCATAGTCATATGTGTTTTGAACCAATAAAATCCAAGTTGTATATTTCCAGAGATGTCATTTTTGTGGAAAACATTTTTCCTTTTACCACCATATTTTCTAACATCACCAAATCATTTACGACTACAAATTGGGATGTTATTCCAACTCTATCTCAAAACATAGAAAATAGTACAACCTTCATTGACCATAGTCAGATGCCTTTAATTGATGTCATCTCTACATCTATTAATCCTGTTGCTTGTTCCAGGCCACTAATGTCCGATTCTGCCGTGTCCGATGTGCCTGCTATTCCTACTCTATCTGTAGATTCACATCCTACCAATCTCTCAACCACTTCAACGACATCTCAACCAGACTTACCTATATTGTCTCCATCAAAACATCCAACCCCACCTAATCTCACAAACAACCTGCCCTCACAACCTCAACCCACCCATCAGATGACCACGCGGTCCCGAAATAATATTCACAAGCCAAATAAGTTTTTCGGTTTTCTTGCCACAAATTCTCCTTTCTACACACCTACATCTTTCAGACAGGCTCAAAAATTCCCTCATTGGAGTTAGGCTATGCAATCAGAATATGATGCATTGGTCAACAATAAAACATGGGATTTGGTACCTCCAGATCCATCAAAAAATATTGTTGACTGCAAGTGGTTGTTTAAAATAAAATATAAGCCCGATGGTACCATCGAACGTTATAAAGCCCGACTTGTAGCCAAAGGATTTACCCAACGACCAGGACTTGATTATCATTCTACCTTTAGTCCTGTAGTCAAACCAACCACTATTCGTCTGGTACTCTCCATTGCTGTTCAGAAGCATTGGCCTATTCACCAACTTGATATTAATAATGCATTTTTACAGGGACGGTTAGAGGAGGAGGTGTACATGAGGCAACCACCTGGATTTGAAAATCCAAAATTTCCAACATATGTTTGTTAGCTTAAGAGAGCCATTTATGGTCTCAAACAAGCCTCTCGCGCGTGGTATATTGAATTGAAAATTATTTGTTGTCTACGGGATTCTCCATATCTAAATCTGATGATTCCTTGTTCATCTTTCATAGTTTTAATATTACCGTATATATCCTTGTCTATGTGGATGATATTATAATCACCGGAAGTTCCACTAATGCAGTTCGTCAAGTTATACATGGAATTTCATCTCAATTTTCACTCAAGGATATGGGGTTGCTTAATTATTTTCTCGGTGTGCAAGTGCTTTTCTATCATGATGGCATCATTCTTTCTCAAACAAAGTATATCCAAGACCTTTTAACGGAGAAAAAAATGATTGACTGCAATGGTGTCTCTACTCCTATGAGTCCCTCTGCTCAGCTAGCGATGGATAATCATGCACCTATAATTGATATCACATCTTATAGACGCTTATTGGGAAAACTTAAATACTTATCCTTCACTCGTCCGGATTTATCTTTTGCTGTCAATAAGCTCTCACAGTTCATGCATTGCCCTCAACAAGCTCACTGGCAGGCTGTCAAACATCTCTTACGATATCTAAAGGGAACTTCCATGTATGGTCTTAAATTGGATAGTCACGGGAATAATTGTCTTCTTGTTTATTCTGATTCGGACTGGGGTGGCGATCCTTCTGATCGATCATCAACATCTGGTTATGTGGTTTATCATGGGTCTAATCCAATTTGTTGGTCCTCTAAGAAACAACGGACAGTTGCGCGATCCTTTACTGAGGCTGAATATCGGGCAGTTGCTAGTGCAGTTGCTGAAACTAATTGGGTGACAAATCTTTTACGAGAACTTCGAGTACCTCTAGTATCTGTACCTCAGATTCTTTGTGACAATGTTGGTGCTACCTATCTATGCCAAAATCCGGTCTTTCATAGTCGTATGAAACATATCGCTGTTGACTTTCATTTTGTTCGTGAACAAGTGCATCAAAAAGCCATTGCTGTTCAACATGTTCATTCTGCAGATCAAGTGGCAGATACCCTTACCAAGCCACTTCCTAGACGCGCATTTACAAATCAGTTTGTCAAGTTAGGCTTAGTTGACACCACGCCTATCTTGAGGGGGTGTAATAGCGATAAATCAGGGATTCACGATCAGCAAGATCAGTAACTTGATTATGATTGATACTGATTGATACCGTGTATCAAATCAGCAAGATCAGTAACTTGATTATGATTGATACTGATTGATACCGTGTATCAAATCTTGGTTGTACACCAGCTGTTGTTTATTATTTGTATATAAACTCTCTGTACCTTAACATTGTAATACAACAACAACATTACATTAAACTCTATTATGGTATCAAGAGCCATAACGTTGTAACAAGCTTTAAAAGTGATATAAAAGATGAAGAACAAAGCTTGTTTGCTAGATACTTTTTGAAACAATTAAATTCTGGAAAATGGTGTGTATCTAGAGAAAAAATAGCAGCATTTCTTTGGCTCTTAGGCTTGGGAGAAATGGGTTGAATGACTTGGCTATTTACACTACGCCACATATGGCCTACGGCTACGCCCAAAAAAGTGTGATTATAGGGCCAAAAATGTTGGTAAAAGAGCCTAAAACCACCTACGCCAACACTTTTCCCAAATTTGGAAGTGTTACAAAAATGGGTGCTAGCGTAGGGGTCTATGCTAACACTTTTTCGATTTTTGGTAACATGGGAGAAAAGTGTAGGCGTAGACCCCTATGCCAACACCTTCCTGATCTGTGGCTACACCTTATAAGTTGTTGGTATAGATCTATGCCTACGCCATTATCTTTCTACTAACACTATTAAAAATGTTGGTGTAGACCTATGCCAACACCTTCTTTAGTCCTACTGTAACATCTCAGTGTGAAACACTTTGGTGTTTTTGCCAACACTTTGCTATTCTTTTGCCAACACATAAAGATTAATACTAATGCCAATGGCTACAATTTTGCAGCTCTTTACCAACATTTTAAATAATAAAGGCAACATATGACATTAAAAAAAAAGGTTCCCATTCAACATATTGTCAAACATAATTAAAGGCCGTCCAAAAGCCATTCAAATACATAAAATACCATCCAAAAGTTAAGTACCATCGCAATCCAAACATATGACTAGAACTACATAGGTTACGTACTTAGAATAGCATAAAATCTGATCAGTCATGATCAGTCAGTACTAACATCGTCGTCATCTCCATGGGACACTTCAGCTGATTTCTCAGAGGCCTCAATAGTGTCCAACTTCAAACCTGGATTGTTTGCAGCCAATATTTTCATCATCTGTTGAACTTTTTGATCAAGTTTCTGATCCATCTCTTGCTGAAGTTGAGCTCTGATCTTATCGATTAGGTCAGCCACCAACTGATCTGGAGCTGGAGGTTGAACGGAGGATGTACCTGATGATGCTGCTGAAGGCCTTGATTTTGGTTCCTTTTTCCGAACAAGCCTCCCAATTAGGTAAGATGGACTGTGTTCCTTGCCACCAAGAACCAACTTATTAGCAGCCTCAACACCTTCGGTTTGCAGGGCGTTCTTAACATCAATCTGTTAAAAAACCAAAGCACCTATAGCGTAAACACAAATACAAGGAACAATAGAATTGGTACGGAAAAAGTAAACTGGATTATTTGAACTTACAATTTTTTCTTGAACTGTTTTGAGCACCTCCTCGGGTAACTTGTACTCACGGTTCTCTTTTCGTTTGCGAGTCTCTATATATATATCAGCATCAGATATTTTAACTGGCTCCTCCTCACAATTACCCTCACCCTGACCATCATCATTGACAGGCATTTTTCCAAGTTTTTCCTGTTTTTCCAATTTTTCTTTTTCCAGTTTTTCAAGTAGCTGAATTAAATAAATTTTACACATTAAAAACATGAATTATCCTGATAATACAATGGAGACTAATAGAACTACATAAATTTCTACAAAATCAACTTGAATTAATATGAAATATGCATACCAGCTTGTGGGCAACTTGGGCGAAACTCGTGCCCCCAGTAGTATGCGTCTCGATAATTTTTTTTCGTGCCTCTGTATTCCTTTTTGCAAGTTCCTGTACAACAGAGGGGAAAAAAAGTCGGGGGTTATTTAAAACTTAAGCAAGACAAGTAAAAGATGTTCGAATTGTTTAACATAAGCATTTTGTTTAATTAAGATAAATAATCTAAGAACAATTTTAGGAGTACAAAACTGGATACCAATACTTTTTACAAAATGATGTGTTACCTGAACTTCTTCGTCACCCCAATAAGTCAAAAGAATCTTCCAGTCAGAAAGAGGAACCTCTTCGGGCCTGTGTGCCAACCTCTCCTCATCTGTAGGATAAGGATTGTAATTATCTCTCTTAATTCGACTTTTGTAGCTCCTAAACTGATCACTCATTGTTTTATTAACCCACAGTTTAGCATCTTCAGGAACAATATACTTGTCCTGCATAAAATTACGCAAAGTGCATAAAAAGGAATATATAAACCCTTACAGTTGTCAAATAAAATTAAGCACAAGTAAGAAACATTTTTTACCTTGACATACTCCCACAACAATTCCTTCTCAGGAACTTGATGCCAACTCGCACAAGTAAGAGACACAAATTACCTTACAGTTGTCCCCAAAAAGCTGCTAAATTGAGCTAGTAACTTGCCATTATCCGCTACAGGTTGATTGAGATAATTGAGGGTTATCCTTTTTTTCTCTGATGTATTATGAATATGATTCATTTTGGTCTTCCCTCGTTTTCTTTTCGGAGCTTCATCAACAGGTGGCTCAGCTGATAATTGAGGGTTAATTAGGCTTTCAGATTTTGATATCAGATATTTATGCAATTAATTTCAGTTTTAGGGTTTATTAGTTACAAGAGAGATTTTATAGAGAAAGACTAAATCATGTTGCTGACCTTGGCCTAAAGGTTGAACTAAAATTGAAGAACATACACATACACATGATAAACACAAAAATAAATACTCAGGATTTCCTTTTGAAGTTGTTGTTTGAAAAGAAAAAATTACCGGACTGTGATTGCAAATGTTGCATTTCAGACTCTGCCCTCGGGATTTCCTTTTGAAGTTGTTGTTTTTCAAGTTCGCGTAACTTCAAGTATGCAGTCATTGAACCAGGACCGTCTCTCAGATTTTTTAGCTTCTCTTTTAGAGAAACTACTGGTACTGCTTCATTGACCTTAAAAGGAAGATTAATTGTAAACAGCGTAAAAAAAATTATCAGCTCAGTTATATTTTATTTTTAAATAAGTATTTTAATTCCTCACACACATACATAAAACTGGCACTTCAGTAGTAAAATAATTATAATACCTCCACAGGAAGTGAATTTGCGTCCCCAGCTGATTTATTCTTTTCAGATGAGTCTGGCACTTTAGTAACTCGGGAACGAGTTCTTGGTCCAGAACCGATCTCAACTCTCTGTCTCTTGACCTTTTTCGTTCCCTACAAATGTAAATTTAAGTCAATCAGCAGCAGTACTATAAACATAATTTGATGCTTAAAATAAGGAAAAATGTACCTTTGAAGTGACATTATCATCCTCATCGTCAGGTTGAACATTGTCATTGTCCGGGAGGTACTCACTCTCACTTGCATCGTCATTTGTTACCTTGCCTTTGCATTTTTCCTTTTGAGGACTCGTAACAGACTCGGTTTGGACCAATCCGAGTTCTACAAGCTTTGCCTTATTTTTCGCAACATTCTCATTCCTTTTCATTTCATAGTCATTACATCCTTGACCTTCAGTTTCTTCATGATATTGTTTTATATAAGATGACAAACCCATGAGACCATTCTCCGTTGTAGGATTAGAAGCAGACTGGTTGAACTCTAGTTTCTTCCTTGTACTGATTCTCCGTTCCTGGTCATCTTTCATATCCTTCTGCTTTCGTGTTTTCTCAGCATTGATGTTCTGTAATGTCACAAAAGTCCGCTTCTCAACTTTTTTTCCTTTAGCTTTAAAAGGGCTTGACCTTGGCCTTACAATCACATGTGGTTGCATTTGTTTCAATGCTGGTATATCTTTGTCGACATTGGCATCGATGTAAAAATCAACCTCAGATTTCCCTTTAGTATGTTCACCAACAGTTTTATCATCTTCCAGCAGTTTCCAACCATCATTATTGACATATACGCCACCGATCTCTGTGTAATTCATATCTTTAACAAATTCCATCAACACCGAGTAGGAAAACCTGTCAGGATCTTCCGAAAATGTCTCATGTTGGCCACCAGAATACCTAGTCTTTGTGAAGTTTCCCTTGTGGTGCATTCGTACAATCAGATTCTCAGTTTCCATTCTGTAACAAAATACATAAAAAAAAGTCAGGAGGGAATTATATCCAGTTCAAGTAACTAATTTGAAGATGGCAAATATAACTAATTAAAAAAAATCATGTATAAATAGGTCTAATCTATTATATATATAATACTACAACATACACCTTTGTGATTGATTTTATTCGGCAATAAATTCCAATTTTATCCTCGTACATAATTTGTTCACTCTTCTTTTTAGCCTCTTCCGATTCAGCAACTGCCTTCACGACTTTTGCCTTCGTCTCTATCTATAACCTTCATGAAACATGTCAATCAATAAATTCATACCGAAAGCAAGAAGCTGGATGACGGGTGCTGTGAATGATCCTTGGAAAGACGCAATATATTCCAACATATTTAGGTATCATGTTACATGTCAAGTATGATCTATCACTAGGTGTTTGATAAATTGTCTGTATAATACTACATAATAAAAATTTATTCCACGATTTGAAAGCAATGGTAGGTGGATATGTGAATGCAAGTCGGTGATTTCTAATGCAAGTCGGTGTTTTCTTTTTGCCTTCACATTTTCGATGCATTGTTAGCATTAGGATTAAGTATTTAACGTGTGTGTTTTGTGTTATCATGTGAATTTTGTTTTGTTCCTTATCTTTATTTCAGGATGTTCCTATTAAAGCAGTTTTTATATTATTTTTGGTGGTTCATTATTAAATTTTGGTTCATGCTTTTAGAACTATGGTATTTTTATGCTTCATTTCATGCATGTAATACATGTGCAGGTGAAAATTTGACAGTATTTAGACTCGGGATCCTCAAAATATTTTGTGGTGATTACCAGCTCGCAAACGGTTATGGCCCTATTAAGGCTCCGTGTATAATGAGGGTAGAGAATTACAAAACCCGGAAATGTTTATATTAATGAAACCAAGACGCATATTCTCAACCTTTTCTTACCAAGAGGGATATCCATTAGGCTACCAATACAATTCTTATTGAAAAATCACAATGTTTTAATAGCTTGTATAGCGAGTATATAGTGTTTATGACTTCACTACACGATCATTGGAATAGTGTTTATGACTTTACTATTTTAATAGTGGTTTTCAGTGCTAATCTCATGTCAAGAGTGCTTGGGTTTCTGCTTCTAAAAGGCTTCAAAGGCAGCAGCAACAGGATCTACAGCAGCAAGAGCCGCAGCTTCAGCAACATACTTAAATCTAAGTAGGCCAAGACAAAATCGTCTATATTCCTCACCCTTAGGTATGTAAATACTCTTAAATCTTAAAGTAGCAACACTTTTTTAGAATAATGATTAAAAAGTAACATTTGCTTTTGTTGAGTGAGAGCTGATTAGAGTTTCTATATAGCATGATCCTTTTTGTGTTCAGTACACACGGAGAAAGTAAGGGCTATAAACCTTGGCCTTGAGTAAAGGTGGAGGAAATTGTAAAAGAATTTTTGCTAACTTATTAGTGAATCATAAATTGTTCTCTCTTTTTCTGGAACACTATTTCACAATATAAATTGGCTACCCACTATTTCTTGTGTCATGGTACTTTTTTTTGCCCCGACTAACTTTTCTTCTCAGAAAAAAAAACATGCCTTGAAGTATGTTTTTAGTTTTGCAAATTTTCTAGCAAGAATAAGGTCACCAGCATTTTTTTATTATGTACAATGCTACACACTCATAAATGCATTAGGGCATAACACTTTTATCATACAAGTTTGACTTTAAAGGCTAAACCATTAAAAAATGGGCATCTAGCACTCACTACTTAAATATGTTGTAAAAACTGCGTGAGGCGATCTAATGATTCGCGGCCACAATTTTTAAGTGCCAGCTGGACACTTTGTAACTGAGGCCCTTAAAGTTTGATCTACTTACTCCCTAACACTATTCTCTGTTTTCGCCTTCTGATCTTCTGATTTACTCCGACAACTCCACTCATACTCCACTTCTTGCATGCATCACTTGTAATTTCCACGATAAATTTATTATATGTGTACTAACAGATATAGTACTAGATGGCTTTTAAATTCCAGAATTTTTATTAAGGGGGAAAGGCTTTTGTTATATCTATAGACTTTTGATATATTAGTTTGTTTTGGGTTACATATGAATTCCATTCTACATATGCTCACAAACTTGAGCCTTAAATGAACTAAAAGAACTTAAAGCATTAAAACAATTATTTTAATGTGAAATTAAGTTACACCGGATGTTTATCATAATCATGTAGTAGTAAGCTACTCAACAGCATTTTTCATAATATGTTATAATTTTTTTGTCATTAAAGCACTACTTTGTTCATTTACTTTGATTTGCTGCTGAAAGCCCATGGCTATTAGAATGATGTATTCTGGGTTTGCCTCGAGCACCACATTAATGGCAGACTAGCACTTATAGTTCATTCCAGTGTATACATCTAGGTAATGATCTTCAAAGCCCGTACTACTACCTGATCAATCTCCAACGTACTCTAGAGCAATGGTGTTATCTCAAAAATAGTAGCAACTGAAAGCGTAGTTCAATAACACTAAGCTTTTAAGGTACAAACATTTAGTACTAAAATGGACCAAATTAATTTCTTACTCCAACTTATAATGAATTGTTATATATGAGGTTGAGCAGGTTAGAAAGGTGCCAACAATGAAGTGACACAATTTTTGTGCTTTCAACAAGAAGATGAAAGACAGCCTTGAGAACAGGACAATACAAACAGGTATCCTGAAATTTTTCCTTCTTATATACTTACTACAGAGCATTAGAGGGAATTTGAATTCTGGTTTCCAAATCACTGCTTCCCTTTACAAATAAAAAACTCAAGTCACAACTTTGGTGGAGAAAGAGGCAGCATGTGAATTTAAAAAACAGAATGATAACAAATCGGACAACGACTACAAAAGAAAATTTCTGATTTTTAGGATGCCACTTGCCACTACACTATTAGGAACACATTAATTTTCCTAGGTTTTAAAGACCAGGTACATTTCATCTGATTACTTGCTCAGAACAAGAAAAGTTCTGAGTTTTACGACGCCACTTGCCACTACACCATTAGGAACACATAAATATGTATAGGTTTTAAGGACCAGGTACATCTCATCTGATTACTTGCTCAAAAGTTACAGTTATTATTTTCTGGTACTAAACTGAACTAAGCTACATATCATGGATGTAACATGTAATGTAAAAAAACATTGTTATGTTTTTATTGGTAACTATGGTTTAACATTTATGGACCAAATTTGGACAAGATTTAATATTATGCTTATGGTGAAAATCTCATCTAATTCTTCAGGTTTTATTACTTGTGTTGTCTAATGGGTCTTATCTCTTAGTTTGCAATATACGAGGCTACAAAGTAGGGGTTCTTATTGCAATATCGTTCTCTTACGGCTAAAAGCTCTATACATGCATGTGTTGTACTTTGTGTCCTTTAATGGAGCATTACAACATTTTATTCCGTTTTACTATGTATCTTATGGCTTGGAAAATATATATGTGGATTAATGTAGCAAACATGTGTGTCGGGTGTAGGTTTACATAAATGAACAATTTTGCTTTAGCTATCTTATTTCCTTTTTATGTTCTATTTGATTGAAGCTATGTTATTGTTAGATGATGTTATCCATGTACTACAAAATTCTCATGCATGTAGTTGAGGAAGCGTGATCCTATAAATCATGACATAGACAGATCTTTGTACCTTAAAGACAGGTCAATTAGCAAAGAAGCGTAATGAAGTCTTGCAAGTGTCGAACTGTCGAAGTTGTAGGAACACTGCTAATGGGATATTAAAAACGCTTCCAGGAGGATTGATGGATGTGGCCCTCATGATTTTTCCCTTAATGGTAAAATTTGGCCGACTATGCCCTCGTATGATGAACTAGACAGCAATACTAGCTTCTGGGTAAGCCTCCTCTGCAGGCTGAGCATTTTTTAATTATCCTCCCATTTGGGATATTATACAGTTTCCATGAGCATCAGCAACATCATCTTAGGTCCACGAATTGGGATTGTATAAACATTTTATTCATTCATTGTAAAGTAAGGAGTTTCGGGATTGCTTTATGATCATATTTTCCAAAAACTTCAATACAAATATTCTATGATCATGAGAACTACAATTATATATCTTTCCAAAACTTCACTAAACAAATACTTATCTGCTCTAAAGGTGTTTGATCATTTATAGTATCCTGAGTGTGATTCAATTACATGTCCCCTTCTATTGATGCTGGCAAGTTGTGCTAAAGACAGATGACTTTTTAATGAAGAGTCAAAGTTCCCTTACGTTTGGGGAGGCT
The DNA here is from genome assembly GCA_037693485.1 of Kitagawia praeruptora. Taxonomy (NCBI): domain Eukaryota; kingdom Viridiplantae; phylum Streptophyta; class Magnoliopsida; order Apiales; family Apiaceae; genus Kitagawia; species Kitagawia praeruptora. Next base: position 22,267,313 of record CM075351.1, on the reverse strand, counting down.
AAGTTTTTCCAAAGGCAAATGTTTCTAAAGTGAAGCAGTTGATTCAGAAACAATACAAAAACTTTATGCTCTCATTCAACTTTCTCTGAAAACCTGCAGCCCTACCAGATATTACGCACAACAAAACTCCTGTGTATTTCACAGGTCTGCAAACGATTCTACAAGGGATGAGACTGGAGTATGCCCATGCCTACCAAAATGTTTCCCTTGGTTATGGATGCTATCCATTGGAAGAATGAGATTCAATCTCTATACAATCAGGTTAGTGCGGATGTTAATTCGTTTGCATAGTATATTACTTTTCAAGTTTCACTTGTGATGATTTTGTAGGAAATGATTGTGTTTTGTAGAAATTAAGTCCCTTTACCACAAAAGGGTAGACTAATATTGAATGCAATAAGTTTTGATTGTTATTATTAGTGGTTTTAGTTGTATAATTTCCAAGTATAATATAGAACTTTTATGTTTGATAGGTTTTGAAGGAATAATGGAGGCTGCAAGTGTTAGTGAGGGGCCATAATTTTCTAAGGCAATCACATATGACTATGCAATGCATGCAGACACACGAACAAGTGAAGCCCAAAGTTTCTCCGCACAGAATCCAATCAGCCCATGAGAAGTATGAGAAAAGAATTAGGAAGAAAAATGACACGTGAAGGAGACTATCATACATGTTGCTACAAAAACTTTTGTAGTAGATGCTTTAAAAATAGTAGAAGATTGGCCGAGTAGTATGAGATCCTCCCAAAAAACTGTACCGTTCATACATATAAACACGTGCATAATATTATCATAAAAATCAAATTATCTAGAACATGCTCGTGCCTTGCACGGGCTATAAAGCTAGTTAACAATGTATAAACAAGCATGGCCACATAAATAAACATCTTTTTCACATCACTAAAACACAATTAACGTAATTAATTTACCAATACTGATTCATCATGGTCAGTTTTCTTAGGCGACGAAATACGAATTTATTTAACTAAATTACATGACACTGTCATGGCTAAATCAAGATGCCAAAAATAACAGGAAAAAAAACTGATTAACAAAAATAACAGAAACAAATAACGTAATTTATACAATTAATTTTCCATGTCTAATTAATGATCAGTTTTCTTAGGCGGCTCAATAGGAATTTCTGTTACAGGCATATCATCTCTAAACCAACTAACTTCACGATCCTGTTCTTCTATAACAGAACGAAATATCATGTCATGTGTAAACTGCCCGTGTATATCATCTTCAACTACATTATCCCAGTCCTGTTTTTCATGGACCTCCGTTGGTAGCCTCTTAATAGGATATTTGATATGTTTTTCAACTGGATCTTCAATGTAGAACACTTGTTGCACTTGCGTTGCCATGGCAAAAGGATCATCTTTTTGACAAACTCGGTTGAAGTTAACTTGAGTAAAACCAAAAGAATCCTTTTCATCTTTGTACCAAGTACACCTAAATAGAACTACAGAAAAAGCTCCCCAGTAGTCAAATTCTATTATTTGTTCAATTGATCCATAGTAACCAACATTCCCAACTAATGGATTACTATCCTTTGAACTTGCGAAACTAGTTGTTAAGGCTGTCAAAAACACACCACTATTCTGCGTTGTACACTTACGATCTCTTTGTTTCGTATGAAACCTATATCCATTTATTGCATACCCACTAAACCCCTTAGCCACTTTTCGTGGACCTTTTGCTAAGGAAAGCAGTTCCCTTGAAACCCCTGATTGTTTCCTAATTTCACTCCTGAACCACTCACATATTTCGTCGGTATGTGTTTTTTCCTTTTTATACCGTTTGGACTTCACGTTATTGTCCAATAATGCACGATGTTTCCTGAAATTATACACAAGTATAGTATGTCAGTGTACTGACTTAGATAAATTACTTTATTTACTTTTAAATTAAATGTTCAGGAAATTATTAAGTTTTAAGGACTTACTCAATTAGTTGTACCACTGCCTCATCATTGTAGTTAAATAAAATATTTCGATGAGCTGCGATCCACATTTCTTCAGCCAAGTGAATATCTTTCCCAGTTTTGTTTTTCCCCAAACCAATAAAATACCCACCAGTTTCTACTTTTGGAGTTGCAGACTCATTCAACGACTTATCTTCGCCATCATTTAGGAATCTTGAACAAAATGTCACACATTCATCAGCGAGATACCCTTCTGCAATGGACCCTTCTGGTCTGCTCTTATTGCGGACATATTTTTTTAATACACCTAGGTACCGCTCGATTGAATACATCCATCTTTGGTGGACTGGTCCACCGTATTCAATTTCCTGGCACAAATGTACCGGAAGGTGAAACATTATGTCAAAAAAGGTATTTGTAAATTGCATCTCAAATTGACAGAGTATTTCGATAATCTCCTCTTGTAGCTTCTTTATTTCATGCACCTCAATAACTCGGGAACAGATACCTCTTAAAAATTCACCGAGTCTGATTAATGGAACTGCAACCTCGGGCTTTAACGTTGGTTTGACAGCAAATTGTAACAAGTATTGCATTATTACATGTGCGTCATGACTCTTATATCCAACAACTTTCCTATCTTGCACGCATTTGCTAATGTTAGAAACATAATCAGCAACAAACAATATTAGTAAGATATGTATTATTATTCAGGTGCCCATGTTATTGGTGCTTTATTATTCAGGTATTCCATTTACACAAACTTCAACTGTTAACTACTTAAACAACATGCTAGAATGAGGATGGTGATAATCTGCCATTGAATACAAATAATCCAATCACCCCAATTACCATTGTTTTACAAAAACACAAAAATCATGATAATTAACTAGGTCATAATTTTGTAATAATAAGCATAATCAAAAATCAAGCAACAAACACGCTCAAGCTATCAAAAATATAAACATATTTAGCAACAAACAATATAAAAATACAAAAACTTTCAAGCATAATTAAACCCAATATTCAGTATTAAAATAAATAATTAAACAGATAACAATTAAACCAAATAATCATAATTAAACCAAATAACTAAACCCAAGAAGAATGTAACTGTAAGCATAATTAAAACTTTTATAATTGAAATATGCAAACAAGAACAGAACTCAATTGAACAAGAACAGATCTTAATAATTGAAGCATGTAATCGAAACAAGAAGAAGGTAGAGCCCAATACCTGAAGAAGACAGTTAAACAAGATCCCTAATTGAACAGAACTCGCGGAAAGAACCCTAATTGAACCCGTACAGAGCCCTTAAGCAAACCCTAGCTAACAGAGCCCTTAAGAACCCTAATTGAACCCGAATTGAGATAGTATAGAGTATAGAGGGAGAGAGAGGAAGAGCGAGAGCGAGAGTGAGAGGGAGAGAGAGAGAGAGGGAGTGAGATAGTGTGTTGAGAGAGGGAGGGAGATCTGATTAATTGAGGAGGGACTGAAATTATTGACCCGCTTAAATGAAATATTGAGACAAAAATTTCCCCCGCCTATTTAATTGTGTGTTAAATGAAATATTCAGACAAATATTGAGCTACGGTTACACTTTTTTTTAAGACCAACGCTAACACTTATTTCCGTGTTAGGATAGATACAGTCTGAAGTCTATGCTAACACTAATTTATATCAATGCTAACACTAAAAAAAAGTGTAGGCGTAGACCAATTTTAAGCCATCTATGCCAACACTTTTGCTCGTAACACTGAAAAAAGCGTTGTTGTAGGCCATTTGTGGCGTAGTGTTATAGGCATAAAAAGGAGTTAATAACCACTAAATAAGAGCAAGCAACCAATGAATAATTAGAAAAGGAGTTATTACCCAACTTGGTCTCCAAGTTGCTTAAAATATTCAGTAGCACATGTGGGAATAACAATAATAAAATATAGGAAGCTTCTCTTGGTACGTAAATAGCCAATAAATACGATACTACGCGACAAACCCATTTCGTTTGATTTTATTCAAAACAATTTGTAAAAATATGAGACCAATGTCAAAAGTCTTCAAATATTATATGAAAAATATGGTAAAAGACGACCCATAAGTTTCCATATATTTGGACGACTTTTAGCGAACCCCAAAGTAAAAACCGAAGCGATTTTAGGGGGTTCCGGAAAAATGTTCTCATAAAATCATGAAACTTTTTCTAAAATTCTTTTTAAGTATTCTAGTGACATTCTCAAAGTTTCAAGTCAAAATAACATGTGGAGGTAATTTATTCAAAAATATTTTGGTTAAATGTCCTTACGCGACGGAATAAAATACATTAGTCGTTTGTCGTAACTTGTCGACGTTTTGGATAAAGTTTTGACTTGAAATATATTCAAATATAATATTCCTCAAATAATAATGACCATGAAGTCCTCGGAATATTTATTTTGATTATTTTACGATTTTATCTATTTAAATGAAAACTGTTAGGGGTTCGGAATAAAATTCGTTTTTGATCTTTCGGCAAGTCAATAAATAAGGCACTTTTGAAAATAATCTTTTGAAAAAATATATCAAATATATTTGAGGATAAAACATTTGAAATGAACACTGTTTTGAATAAAACTCTCGTTTTTAGTGCGTAAAAATCAGTGTTCGGAAATATATTGATTTTTGTGCCGACTTGACCTTGCTTTTAAAATGTACCATATAGAATATAGACTAGGATATATCATAGCACGGATATACCTTATCCAAATCAAATGATTAGGTACAAGAAAACTTTTTTTTTTGTCAAATTGACTCGTTATTTGTTAATGTCACATCGAATGATCCTAGGGGAGGAATTACTATGTTAGCTAGTAATTTTCTAGACCTAATTTAATTTTCATTTTCGTAATTTGACAAATCACCAAAACCTACAAGAAAAAGACTGTCTCACACTTTATTTGGTAAATTTTTTTTAAAAAATACATCGATAGTTAATTGGAATTTTTTGATAAATCAGAAATATTTAGGACAATATTATTTATTGAGAATAGGGAATCTAAGATGTATATCTTAGGTATTATTTCTAAAATACTACACAAAAAGTAATGTTAGGTACCCCAAATTGGTACCCAAATATTACTCCCAAATGATGTGACAATGCTTACATGGCATGGTGGAAATTTTTGATTGGGTGGTTGATGTGAATGTAGGGGGGTCCACTATTATTACAATCAATTAAATTGCTACACTTGGCATTTGGGAAAATTTTTGGGTACCAATTTGGGATACCTAGCATTTTCCAATTACAGTAAAACCTCTATAAATTAATACTCGATAAATTAATAATCTCGATAAAATTAATAATTTGTCCAGTCCCAACTTGGGACCAGTACAAAATTGGACCCCAATCGATAAAATAATAAGATAATAATTTTTTTGAAATCCCAGTATATATATATTGGTCCCAACGAAACTATAAATTAATAATTACTAAAAGATTCCAAATTCTAAGATTGTCTAGTGAAAAATGAATCTATAATCACTTATTTTTGTTGAACTTCAAATCTATATTGAGTTCATCTTTAAATCTTCTCATTACACTTAAGAGTTTGGGCATTGTCTTCTCGTATTTCAACAAAAAGTTGTGAAGAGTTGTTTCCGCTTGCAATGCTTCTTTCCGAGTGACCGGTTCCAAAGCTAGTGAATCAAACTCAAATTCAATTAATTTGTGAATGTACATTAATAGAATGTTCCTTGGAACTTGTTTTTGTAATTTATTTTTCATTTCTAACTAATATACATTGTAAATAGTACATTGGACTTGAAAATTTAAAGATCATACGTAAAACCTCTTTAAATTAATAAATTATTAATTTATCGATATAATAATATCTCGCTAAATTAATAAAATATCCCGGTCCCAACATTATTAATTTATAGAGGTTTTACTGTAATTAAGTGTAAAATCTTTGTTGCTCCTTCGGGATGTACTTATATATGATCAAAACTAAGTACTGTAGTTTTATTTTAAAATGTTTAGAATCTTAGGGAGGATAGCTAGGAATCTTGGATACATTTTAAGTTCTTTTTTCTCTTATTTATGAGTATAATGTTCTTGAGATTACCTCAGGGACTTACCTGAGATCCTTTGCCTAAATTCTTATAAAATATGGGGTGGACATTTTTGTAAAATCAGAAATTTGTAATTAACCCTGCGGGCCCAAGCAAATTTAAAGTATATTTTGTAGATATCTCAGGAAAAGTTCTCTAAGGTCAATCTCAGTAACCTTTTTCTCCTTATTTATTACTTATAAATTAAAAAAATGCAAAGATGTTGCAGGCCCGACCCGAAAATCTGACAGCGTGTGTTCAAATCTGACAGTGTGTGTTTCCGTAGCCTAAACCCTAAAACCCGGGTTAAAAAGCAGAGTGCACCGAGACTCGCGAAGAACAAAGGCGAATAACAGTACGTGCTCTAAATTTTCGTAATTTACATACACATATATTCTTTTATGTTTAATTTACTTTAATTTCGTTATGATTTAAATTTTCGAATTTCTAATTAAATGAAATAGTAGATTATCATTTCGGAGATTGTAAACTGCTCATTTCTGTGCAATTTTATTGTAACTCTAGCTCAATTGTGAATTGATTGCCATTTTTGTGTTATGTATGATAATTAGATAAGAGTACTAGTATGGAGGGAAGAGATTCTGGTAGTGTATCTAATCAATTCTTGAAAACTCAACAGGAGGAGGCGTTTACGATGCAGGGGTGCCAGCAGGAACCGATGAATTCAACACCTGTTCCGAGTAATTACATGATCGTTTTTCGTGTTTTTGTTTTTCGGTTTATCTCTGTGTTGATTAATTTGTTGTGATATGGTACTAACTGAATTGGAGGTAGTTGTGAATCTGAGATAAGAGATCACATTTCAATGAATTACTTGAGGTTTACTTACTTCGTATTATGAATTATGTTAATTGCTCGATAGTTGATACACATTGTCGTTGATTTCTCTTGAATTATCAAGTTGCTTATCTTGTATACTATGAATTCCATTATACACTTCATGTGTTGCGTTTTATCTAGATGTTTTCCTCTGCTACTGGCAATTTTGAATCTGCGAATCCGACGATCTTGTCAATCATACAAGAATTATTGTGATTCTAATTTTGTGTGTTCTAAAGCAGACTCTTTTATGTCATCTTGTCTCGTACTTTTTCGTATGGGGTCTTGGCTCCAATTTTAGTGAACATATTATTTTCCCACAATTGTAGTAAACATGTTCGATGAGTTTGTGAAATGAATGTGATTAAGATGGTATGAAATAATTTACTTACAAGCGCTTCTTGTAATAAACTTTGTAGTGGTGAGAGTGCTTCTATATATTGTTTTTACAGTTAAGAAATGCTACCTATTAATGTCTGGAGCATATTTATTGACACTTTTATTATGTTAGATTTGCTCTTGCTTTATTATGTTTGAAAGTTTAGACTATGCCAAGTATTATTTTCTTGTTAAATTTATGATTACTATTAATTTTTTTGGTAAAAAAGCGCATTCATGCTTCAAAATTGGGTTTTGCGCTTTTTAAGAATCACATTAAATAACACTGGTTCTGATTTTCCTTCCTACTTAGTTGTGGCTAATTCAGTGTTGGCTAACTGGCTTCTTGTTAGTGTTAGTGTTATTCAGTAGGATGTGTACTTGTTTATAGGGAAAGCATGGATTTTTTCCTTTGAAGTTGGACATACTCTTAGTTGTTAATCATATATGTAATCAATTACATTCCAGGTGTATCCAACTGCTATGTTTTTAAGAGCCTGTTGCAAGAGTACGCCCAGAAAGCAAAACTTTCTAATCCTACTTATAACACAATCAAGGAAGGCCCGTCTCATGAGCCTTCATTCAGATCGACTGTGATTGTGAATTATGTTACATATGATTCTCTCCCTGGATTTTTCAGTCGAAGGGATGCTGAACAATCTGCTGCAGAAGTTGCTCTTAAAGCACTTGCTAATTCTGGGACCATGGGTGAATGCATTTCTCAACCAGTGGTAATTTTTTTTGCCTGACCAAGTTTTACTGCCTTATTATTTCTCAGTCATGCTATGGGGATCATCTTTTGTTTTGTTTCATATTTTTAAAGCATAACATTTATGCAATTTGACATCAGTATTCTTGATCTTTATTTGAATTACGTGCCACAAATGATATATATTTGTCTTCACCTTCTCAATCATAGTATCCCACATAACATTTTTAATGTAAAGAGTAGGTCTATTCGTATCAGCAGCACGAAGCATATCATAAATTGGATTAATGATGGAGAGGATCTTACAATTTTTCCCCACCAAATATCTATCAAAGTAATTTCTTTCACACATTTGAGCCTTTCCCACATCATCCTCCTTGTAAGAACCCATTCTTTTAGTCTTTAGAAATAACCAGCTCTTGTGATCCATGCTTGATTATCTTACATCTTTTGAACATATCTAGTTTCTGCAACCGCAAGTAGCTTCAAGTTTACAAACTTATTAAACATCGCCAACCTCATAGAATGATTAACAATGAAATTCTTAACAAACACTATATCATTAGCAACATCACTAATCCAATTGCACTAGGCTATTGGATTAGCTTCAAAATTTTTAGTGCACAAAATTGATCGAGTCAGGTGTATATTTGGCTTAAATGTATACTATTATCATCTGCTTATGTGTATATGGCTTGCTTGTGCTCAGTCCTGAAGGTATATATCACGGGGTCATTCAAATTATACCTTGCTCTATTTTGTTTCCGTCTCACTTGTTTTTGGGTCCTTGAAATAAAATCAAGAACTTTGATGATGAGATCTAAAATGTTCCTCAAGTCAAAAAGTTCAGTATTGTCTTTTCAAACTAGCTGTTCTTGATACTTTTTTTGCCTGTATCATATTAATATTGTTTTAAAAAAAATGGAGGCGGAGTGAACACTTGTATGTATTCATCTTATATGATTATACACACACACATATCTGTTTACAGTTAAACTACATATGGTATGAAATATGTACTAATGTAGTCATGTAGATATGAAAATAAAAGTATCTTCTGCAGCTTAAGATTTTTATTTAAGCACGATCAAGAATCTTTATTAAACTGATAATTTAGCGAAGTAATTACTCCTAAGCAGAACCTAGGGTGGTGATGCCCCACCCAGCAGTCTAGTACTACAGAAGCGCCCCGTTGATATGTTCTTCTCTTTAGGTTAATGCTTCTGTAATCTAAATTCACAGTAGGTGAACACGATACTATTTATCAGGGTTAGAGTTTACAAACTGATAATTTTCTCGCAAGTAAAAAACAAAAGTCGATAAAATTTTAACTCAATATCAATCATTTGCTTCAATTACATCAAGCAATTGCAACATATAATGAAGCCAAACAGTCGTTTCTAATTAAAATCAAATCGTATAAAGATAATTTTCCTACTACAACACAATTACTAACTAATATCATGGGATTCCGAAGCCTATTATATTGTTGGATCCATGTTTCTTTGGGCTTTATTAGACTTTGTCCTGCATCACAATTACAGAAGCCGGGTAGAATTTCATGTTGCAAAATCAGTTATAATAAAAGCAAACTGACTTTTATTCTTGCGTAGCCTGTGAGGTTCCCTTTTAAAACTTTTGTATTATTCTCTATGTCAGACTTCATAAACTGCTGCATCCATAAAAGTAGAAGATTGTTGCCTGTTGTAATATTGATTTGTATTGGGACAAATTCTGTTTTTCTTGAATTAACATTTTAATAGTACAATTAGTATTTGGATTCCATGCACTAAATTGTCAACAGTTACATTTTGGATTTTTGTCTGCCAATTATTTGCTCATCTTTCTGCCAGTTTTTTTGTTTTTAAAGTAGTATAACATTAAAGTTTATGATTACTTTTTAATGTGCAAAACATTTTGCTTGGCTTTTCAGCATGACACAGGTTTATGTAAGAATTTACTGCAAGCATATGCACAGAAGATGAATTTTGCAATCCCATTGTATGTTTGCCATAAGGATGAAAAACCTGGCATGACGGGCCATTTTTCATGTACTGTTGATATTGGAGGTATCAAGTATATTGGTGGTGCAGCAAAATCGAAAAAGGAAGCAGAACTCAAAGCTGCCAGAACTGCTTTATTGGCTATCCAGTCTGATCCATCTGTATCTAGTATGAAGGTCAATGCCAGCTCTAGTACATTCACAGTTGTTCCTGGCAAAAAGAAGGTATCAGATTCGGTTATGAAGGCCCAGGAGACGGCAGCAGCATTAAAACCTAAGAAAGGCCGTTATAAGAAGAGGCCACGAAAGAGACCTAATAGAGATAGGGGAAAAAATGGCCAAAACGCGGAAGATAATGTCAATGTTAATATCGAAGGTCAGGTAGCACCAGAAGCAATCAAAACTGGTGTTATAGTAGCTGAAACAGTAGATACAGGTTTTCCTCCCACCAGAGAGATCCAGGAGAAATTATTAGAGGTCAATGGCGGAGATCAATCAGTTGACAGATATTTCTCGGCCATCCAGTACAGTGGCGGAGATTTTTTAGAAAGGCCTATAACACTTGATTCTAACCAGAGTGCTGCTCATGGAGGTTCTAGTCTTGAACATACATCTATGCCTACATCCTAGAGAGTTTCAGAGGGTTGCATTATATTATGGGGGTCACGTAGTAAGATTATATTTGGGGGTTCACATTTTTCATAGTTACATGATTTCCTTGACGCTATGAAGCCAGTCAGCTACTCAGCGTTGTATCATTCGCCGTGCTTGTTAGTTATCTTCTAGATATGAGGCCGTTTGGCTAGACTACAAAACAGGGGGATTTTTTACTTTAATTGGGATTTTGGAAGATGTCTGTTTGGGTAATAAATTAAAAAATGATTTAAAGTTAAAAAATTAATTTAAAGGCCAAAGTTGGTAGTATGGTTTCTTTTAATAATTTTTTATTTCTCTTATTCTATTTGATTGAAGTTATTCTAATGGGTTGTTTATTTATTTATTTTTTGCTAAATTGATAAATCATTTTATTGATATAAAATCAGAAAAACATCTCAATGAGATAATAAAAGCTCAAGGTATGCTTAACCAATCCATGAATCGATTCCCCCGGAAGTTTAGATAATAAACCTTTATATCCACCAAACTAGGCCTCGTTAAAAAACCTCACATGAGCAAAACACTTTAGGAAAAAAACTCAAGCGGTGAAAAAAAGTGGCCAACTAAAATATAAGTACATCATTTTAGAGAAAATGCCCAAAATGCCTAGATTTGAGGGACAATGGTCCGATATACTGATCTGCGCGAGCTGTGGCCCTAAATGCCCACGGGATACGCAATTTGGACATGCGTATCCCACGCACTGTAGCTGCCAGAAATTTAACAAAACCAACTGGAAAACCAGAGCTAAAGCTATGGCGATTTTGACCGGAAAATGGTCGAGAGCTCCGTATGCCACCCTCCCGTCGTCTCCCGCCCTCCAAAACATCACCACAGGACCAACTAATCGTCGTCTTCTTCGATCTGTTGTCCGTTTGTCTCACCTGGCCCCGCAGGGGCGTGTCAAGGTCTCGTCGGAAACTCGAAATCGGAAAATGGAATGGTTTTGGGCGTTTTCAATCCGGCAAATGAAATGGTTTGAAATTGGTGTAGATGTGTTGAGAATCAAGAAACGATTCGAATGGTGTATTGTATGTGTATGGAATATTAGGGAAATGGAAAAACTGAATGAAAGAAGCAAAACAGTCGGAATCGCCATTATCGCTGGTGCTGGAGACGACGAAGACGAAGGCAAATACGCATCTGGTAGATGCGTATCCTGGGATACGCATTCTCCAATTGCGTATCTCAGATACGCATCTACTTTGACAATTCCAATTTTGTGAAATACGCGCCATTCATACATGCGTGTCTCATACACGCATCTTATAGATGCGTGTCCAGTCGGCAATTTGGGCCACAGCTCGCGCATATTGGCATTTCAGTCCATCTGTTTTGGAATATGGGCATTTAGGGCCATCACCCATCATTTTACATCATGCCCTAACTAAACAAAAGGCTAGACTCTTCTTGATTCTTCTACAATAGCAATCCCATTCCCGACTTCAAAAATCTCCTTTTCCATCTTCTTCCCATCCAAGTAAATTTGAAAGATCCAAGTAAATCTGAAAGGTCACAAAACCAGACACAAATCAAGAAAACTAAGTTAAAACAAAGACATAAGTTTGAGATAAAACAAAAAGTAAATAAAATTATATTATTTAATAATAAAACTTATATACGTTGATAAAATATTAAAAGAAAAAAATACGAATATATATAATCTAATCAAAGGGGATCCCTTTGGTTAGACCTCTATTTAAAATATAAAGTAATAATTTAAAATTAAGTAAAGAGTCGTTCTATTACATTTAGATGAAAATAATAAAATAACTAAAATTGAATAAATTGTAATACTTTTTCAAAAACAAAAATTTATAAATAAGATAAAATAATTTAAAATCCAGCCAAATATAAAATAAAATAAAATACTACGATATATTAAAAAGATAATATATGAAATATAAAATATAAAAATATAAAGATTCGTCAGACAGACGACCGATAATATTCGTCAAACCTACAATACTAATTTTATAGAACAACCGAAGAGAGATGGTTGCTTGCAAAAAGCCAATACCAATTACTCATTTTAAATAGGTCAAAAGAGTACAACACGCAACTCGTCATCATTTATGACACATATTACTTCTTCAAGGCACAAATATGCCATTATTTATGACCTCCAATAAAGGTACGAAACTGATTATCACAATCACAAACTAAGCCAAAATCATGGCCACAAAATACCAACATTTATTTCCCCCAATAAAGGTACAAAACTAATTATCACAATCACAAAATCTATACTATACTATAATAAGTAAATTAGGGGATAATTGGTAGTTTGGTAGTTTGGGTCAACCCTATTTTTTAGCCATAATTTTAGTTCAATTAAAAATAAATTTAATTAATATTTTATCTACCTAAAAACATTCCCGGGTAAGCAAAGATTTAGCCGAGAGTTTTGATCGAGAGTAGTGGCGTGTGTGTGTGTTTTTTTTAAAATTTTATTAACAGGATAGTGTTTTGTGTGTTTTTTTACTTTTTTTTTACTATAAATAATAGAGATTTAAGCAAATCAAAGAGTGACCAAAATGAGTAACAAAAGAGTATCAAACCGACAACCAAAAATATCCTATTTCGCTTATAATAGTATTAAACTAGGGAATAATTGGTAGTTTGGTTCAATCCTATTTTTTAATATTAAAAAACATATTAAACAAATAACAAATTACACTATAACAAATTAAAATTAATATTTATAATAATAAAATTAAAATTTATAATATTATATTACACTATAAACAAATTACAAAAAATTAAAAGCAACCCGTGCTTTGCACGGGTTATAAGCTAGTAAACCTAAATCCTGGCCACCAATTACTCGACGTGCAACCAAATCAACTAATAATCACATAAATATTTTAATACCCCCAAGTAAGAGAAAATAATGACTCACTAATACACCTCATAAATATATAGAGAAAACTGGGTCTGAGGTTGTCCTCAGGCAATCTTCCTGAGGTTAAAAGGTTTTCTTCCTATAAATCAAGTGGCCCCGCAGGGGCAATTTTGTAAATATAATTTTTTTATAGTAATTTACATATATAACCTTAGAATATATTGTAAATCTTTTAATCTCAGGGGAAAACCCTGAGGACAACCTCAGGCACCTCAAGCTCAAATATATATATATATATATGACATGATGAGCAATTAAATACATATGTAACTATTCTAATTTATGTAAAATCAGTTTATTATAATAAGGAAGGTTTCGAACCAAGTTTTAAAATCCTAATCAATAATATTAATCACATAAAACACTAGTCAACCTAATTATTCTCAACCCAAATAGATCAAGCAAACTTTAAAATATTAAACAAAAATATATCCTTACATTCAAAATCGTAACCGACAATAATTAATAGCAAAGAATTTTGTTCAATTATGACACCAATTTTTGCACTAATTACTCCACTTAATGTGCCCAAACATTAAAAACACATAGAAGTATAGAACTAGTTTCTTGATTTTGAATTGAACAATATTACCTAAGCAACCTTAATCCCGTTGAAGTTTTAGTTGAGCAAAACAGAAAAGATATAACAAAATGTAACAAACTTTAACAAAATGAGCTCAAAGAAGCATAGTATATGTAAATTAACACAATCTATAGATCATTACAACTATTTAGTAACTATTCTTCTCAAAACAACAATATGTATCAAAATTTATAATTATAGCACTCGACCGATTTGAAAAAACTGTATTCCTGATCACACCGATAACAAAACTGCAAACCCTAAGAGCATCTCCAAGGGCCCATAATCCTTACCTATATATGAGATAGCTGGACATTTTAGGATTTTTCCCCAAAAAAACAAGCTCAAATGGTTGGATCCCTTCCCAATACTTTTTAGGGAGAAAAAGTAGGACCCTACATATGAGGAACGTGATTGCACACCCTTATATTGGCCAGTCACTCCCGCTACAATTTCTTGTTCATGGAGGCCCAATGTGCTATTTTTCTAATTGATATTTTTAAATTTCAAACTTTAAAATTTTAAAAAACAAAACTAAAAATATTTTGAAAATATAGGGGGTGGATATAAGGATTATCATTGGAGTAAAACTTCATTTTAATTCCCTATACTTTTTAAAATCCTTATTTTAGGGGTTGAGGAAAGGAGGTCTCCTTGAAGATGCTCTAACTAAACAAACACCTAACTTAACAATTCAATCAACCCAACATCAACTATAACAAGCAGAAACAGATCAAATCAAACAATCACACACACACACACACTCACAAACAGATCACAAAATTGAACGAACACCTAAACTAGGTCTTCAATTACAAAAACAACAAAAACACATATAACAAAACTTAATAAGCATAAACAGATCAAAACATACAATCACAAAACACACACACACACATATAGAGATAGAGGAAAGGAGAGCGAGCGAAAGAGATCACAAAATCAAACGAACACTTAGAGCACCAAATCAATGAGGCCATTATCGACGAGATAATTGTAGTGTTGAACACTACCTAATTATAGCTATAGATTGGGACAATATTTCTTATAGTAATTTTATCAAACAGTTAGACCCCAACTATTAATCGAAAAGCTTGCTTTTAAAATCCCCTGTTGGAAAGAGCAAAACCAAATATAGGACAAGTGGGTATCAGCAATATCAATATTGATGGGTTGTTTATTTTATAATTAATGATACATAAGTTATTTACAATAATACAATTATTCTTTATCATTGAAACATGTTTTAACTTCAAATTATTCCTTTCAGTTTCCGCTAGTGGAACTTCTTTTCCGGGTCTAAGCTGTGAAGAAATAAAGAAACTAAAGTTTTGCTTTCAAAAAAAAAAAAAAAAAAGAAACTAAAGTTTTAACTTAATAAATTATAAGATACTAGGAGAAGCCGAGCAAAATATTTACTTCTCGTAACTTATAGCCAAGAAATATATTATATGTAAATATAGATTAAAGTTTGTTTTTTTCCTTACATTAAGTAATTAAAGTTAGTTTTTTTATTATCACTATCAGTTTTATTTACTGTCTGTCTTAATATTTTTCAAATATAAATTCGTTTCACAAATTGTAATCTTGAATTTCATCAAAACTTATTTTTCACCGTATATAAGAGAATGATGAACATTAAGAATAAGGTGTGTAGTATTCAAACTAAGATTTAAAAGAATTTATTTTTGGAGAAAATTTTAAGTGTAATAAATTTAGATATTAAATAATATATTAAAATTTGAAGGTATAAATATAAGATTTAAAAAAATCTTTTAAAATCTTGGGATATTCAATCATGATTTTAAAAATTATTTCAAAATCGGATAGTATTCAATCAAAATTTAAAACAATCATTTAAGTTATATTAGTTAAATAAAATATTCAAATATCACAATTCAAACAAATTTGAACCAAAAAACTTATTTCTTAAATTGTCATTTCCATTTCTATATAATACAAATACAATAATAACTCGTTAAATAATTATTTTTGAATTTCATTTTTTTAAATAATTTATCGAGTTCAAAATTATTGGACTAAAAATAATGTTGATGTTATTAATTATTTACTAGCTTAAAAATCGTGCGATGCACAAGTTATTGAGAAATTGCCCAAACTACCACAATTTCTCACACTCTCTCACCAAAATACCACTATGCGGAGAAGTCCGCCATTTTTAACCATGGACTACGCATATCCAGACAGCGTACACTGAGATACGTATCTCAGTATTGCGTATTCCATGATACGCAACTCCAAGTTGCGTATTGACGTCAGCTGACGTCATTATTGCACTTGGAGCTCTGGCATCTCCGACGACCTCAAATCGCCTCTTATTTCGCCATTATGCGTTCTGCTTCCTCCCGTTGCCTCCACCAAAACTGAGGACATACGAACGATGTCCAGACTTCCCTCTCCCTTTCTCCCCCCTTATCTGTTAAATTACGGCCCCGCAGGGGCCTGTGTGAACATATCGGAAGGTTCATCGGAAAATTATATCGATTTTGGGGATTTTGAATCCGGGAAACAAAATGGTAAATTATTTGTTTAGGATTGTAGAGGGGAAAAGGGCGATCATTTTGGTGTGTGGTATGGTAGTAAACTATGCCTATAAAGGACTGAAATTCGTGGTCGAAGTTTTTGGCCGGAATCTGTTCTCCGCCATGCTCGAAGACGACGAAGGACTGTTCATACACGCATCTCACAGTTGCGTATTCCCCTAAACGCTTTCTCAGAATGCGTGGTCGAGGTACTGTTCATACAATTCAGAAGCAAAGTTAACAAAGTGTACGCCAGTTGAGGATGCGTACTCCCCCACTACGCATTGCTAAAATGCGTACACTATCCACGCATTCTCAGAATGCGTGGCCCGTGGTTAAAAAGGGCGGGCAAATCTGAATACTGGTATTTTGGGCAGTTGTAAATAAAATGTGGGTAGTATGGTCATGCACCCCAAGTTATTTTAATATTATATAATTTTTATTTAATTTTCATTGAAAATTTTAAATTTTGTTTGCTTAATTTTTTCAAATGATATAATTTAATTATAATAATTATATATATTTTACCGGTGAGATTTTTAAAAAATGAGAGATTTTAATTAAAAAATATTACATTTTAGTTTTAAAAAATTAATCAATTAATCATTATTTTTAAGTTTTTAAATAATATGATTTAATTGTAATAATCATATTACATCTTTCTTGGTTCATTTACATTGTGTTCCAGAAATTTTTTTTCTGAAAAAAAAGAAGAAAAGAAAGTTGAAGATTTAATTTCTTCAAGAAAAGAAATTAGAGAGAAAAGAAGAGCTACCTCAACTTGCTTCATTTTATCCATTATTTTTAAAATGGATGATTGGTAAATAATTCATATTCTATAAATTCCCAAATAACCGAATAAAAATGTTACTACTACACTATTATTACATAATAACGATATAGCCCCTGTTTGTATAGGTCAAAAGTTAAACCCAAGTGAGTGGCCATCGCCGATCATCTTCGCCGATCCAAACAGTTGTAAGTATATTTTATTTGTAACTGCAAATATGAATTCAGATAAAAACTCTGTAATTTCATTTATATCAAAACTCTGTAGTGTTCACATGTATTTTGTTATATTGCTATCGTTCATAAGCCTTATCAAATACTATAGAAAGTATAAGTTGAAATTGTAATGTTAAGAGGATACTTATGAATCTAAAAAAAAAATTTGGTCAATTTGACGGAGAAAAGTTAAACAAGTCGGTTTGAGTGAGACGGAATGATTGCTAAAATGTTTTAGAGTTAGGCCTTTGATTTAGTGTTTGTTTGGTCTGTTAAGTTTGTTGTACAGATCAACTTATCGAAGTGTTGTTTAGGATCGTAATTAAGTAGAAGCACGCTGATTAAGATAAATTTCGATAGCAGTAGTGTTATATTGTATTTAGGTTTACGCTGGCTGAAAAAAGGTGAATTACGAATTGATTGGATTTAGTGGTAAAGATGCACGGTAGGCCTCGTAAAGCTTTGACGCAGGAAGATGGGAAGGCTTTAGCTGCTAAAGCTGTCAAGCTTCGTTCTCTACAATCGCAATTCCTCCATTTTCATCAGAATAAAATGTGTGTAGTCTATTAATGATCTCCTCGGTTCTTTTATTTGTTTAATCGTTTTTTTCGATTGGTTTGTAATGATTTGTTGTTTCAGTTACACTACGGAAGCCGTGGAAGTAAGTGCTAAGCTTTTGGAGGCTAATCCCGAGTTTTACACTGCTTGGAATTATAGAAAATTAGCTGTTCAACACAATCTTGCTGCTGCTTCTGATGAGGATGGTTCTATTAACAACATTCTTGATGAAGAATTGAAAGTCGTAAGATACTAGTCTGTATTGTGTTTTTTTGTTTGAATTTTCGAGACAACTTGGATTCCTTAAATTAGAATTGTATTACCTGTTATAGAATGATACGTTGGATTTGTGTTGGCTGGGGATTCAGTTATTATCTTATAAAAGTATGCAAATCTGATCTGATTTGGTTGTGAGAAGATCAGAAATTAAATAAATTAATTTAAAGTTTACTCCTTCTCAATACTACTACTAGGGTGAGCAGATTTGAAGTCTAGATTAGATAGATGTTTATGTTATAAAATTTGAATGTTCCAATTATTTTGATTGAAAGGACAGATCTTTTTCTATGTCATATGGAACTATGTTATGAGTTTACCAAGCTGACTAGATTTTTTTTTTACACACGACTGATGACTACATGAGTACAATTTTGTGCAATTTGAAACTTATTGTAGAAAGTATATTTAGGCAGAAAATGCTTTGAAGAAGAATTACAAGTCGTACGGGGCGTGGCATCACAGAACATGGGTGCTGAGCAAAGGGCATTCTTCAACAGACCGGGAGTTGCGGCTTCTAAATATGTTTCAGAAGCAAGACTCCAGGAATTTTCATGCATGGAATTACCGCAGGTGATTGCCTAAAGTGGCCTGATTCTAAAGATATAAATATAAATTAATCGTTGTAAGAGGTCTTCAGCCATGTCAATATGAGTCATTTATATGATTTTTTTTTTCTTTTAAAGGTTTGTAACATCCCTAAGGAATATCTCAAAAGAGGAGGAGCTACAATTCACCACCGATATGATAAATGATAATTTTAGCAACTATTCTGCTTGGCACAATCGGAGGTATGTCGTGATCATTTCTACTTTTGGATGCATACTATTTTGATTTATGAATTACTAAGTCTAAATGTTTTTAACCAGTATTCTCAAACCAGCTATGATTACCCTAGTGTGTTTTATATCAAGTTATGCTATTTATACTGAAAGAACTCAGGTACCATATACATGAAATTTGTGGTAGTATTCTCACTGGAACATTTTTTTTTCCTGCAGTGCTACTTTTTTCTTTCGTTATGTATGTGTGTATGTTGTTGGAATGTGTTTTAATGTATTTATGTAATCACAAGAGCAGTGGTGTGGCTACAGATTCACAGTTGCCATGGTGTTAGCTTTTACATTTTACGCTACCATTATTCACTCTTCCTATAACTTTCAACATTTCAAAGTAATGAATAAGCAGTGGAATATGAAAATAGAGTGTTCATCCCTTCCCTTTACTGAAAAATGTGTAGGCTAAATGACATTTCGAATGTACAACTATTAGTCAAAATACCTTTTGAACCTTATATAAATATATTGTGTGCATTGGAATTTTGGATTGGCATAATGTTTGAGTGGAGCAGATGGTATTATGATCTAGTATAGGATAATTTAGCCAGTTTTTGTTCACTTTTGTTAATAAATAAAATCATACTCATGTTCCAGTTGGATGCAGATGCTGGTATGCAAAGTGTGTATTGTAAATTACTCTTTATTTTTCTGGTCCTTACTCCTTTGATATACAAACTTTGACCTACATTAAATCAACCAATGCTCATATCTGATATCTATGAATGTAAGGACACATGTTCAGATTTGATGTATTATATGAGGGAGGTAATATTAAATGATTGTCCTTGTAAATGGGTGGCGATCCACTCCTGCTAATTTTTATCCGGGGACCTGTGGTGAAGAAGATTTAAATGTCATACAGAGTGAAGATATGGATAAATTAGTAAATACCAAATGTCAAAATAATTTTAAACTATCTTTCATATACAATCTTGCAATCTAACTTTTTTGCACGTGCTAGTTAACAGATGTATTTTGCTGATATTGCTGGTTGTGGGTTCAATTTCTTCAAAAAAATTAATATTTATGTTTAATATGTACGTAATATTTTTGACGGATACCTCAAGAATTAAAAAGGTTATTGCTTACTGATGGACTTTTGCAGTGTACTTCTGTCTCATCTGCTGAAAGAAAAGGCTCAAGGTTATTCTGTTACGCAGAAGGTTCTAGAAGAGGAGTATGAGTTTGTACGTAATGCTGTGTTTACTGATCCAGATGATCAAAGTGGTTGGTTTTATCATCTTTGGCTTCTTTCTCAGACTGTCAGACATGATGGGCCGTTATTGGTTTCTACTTGGCCACCTAAAGGGTCAAATGTTCATGTTCCAACTTACTGTTCCGTAGAAGGTCTCACCCCTCCTAGAACCACAATTGTCCATTCTTCTGCAGTATATTTCCCTGTAGTCCTGTATTTTAGTGAAGCTGTCAGAGGTGTGAATTCAACTACAGTAACTATCGAAGTAGAGTTTGACACAGACAGTGATCTCCAATGGAGGCCACTTTCAGCAAATGTATATGGGTGTGCCCAAGCTTGGGTAGCATATGTAAACTGTACGGAGGGAGAACTCCGTGCTTCGAAGACTTATCCTGTAAAACTTAGGCTGGGACATTCCCAAGGCATCACATCTTTAAATGGCTCTAACTACAATCATCTCTCTTGTATTGCATTCAAAGTCTCAATACTACCTAGTGATTCAATACATAAAGAGAACAAAGGAAAGAGGACTTCGTGGAAAGATGTTGATTTCATTCCGTATGAAACTAAACATGAAAATTCAAGCCTCATTGATATGTTTTTTAATCTGAGTATTGCCGAAGGCAGTGAAGAAATTGCTTCCAAGTGGCAGGCTGATGTCATTGAAAAAGAGATAGATCACTATAGGGAGTTGTTGTCATTTTCAAATTGGTATGTTTGCTCTATTCATGAGTATATAACTGAAGATACTGCATCTTTCTCCTAAGGCCTCTTATGTCTTCTTTTGTTATGCAGTAAAATTGGAAAGCTGACATTAGCAAGACTATTGATAGCACATGATGCTATGATATCGCACAACAGTCCCAATGCCTCCAGCGTTGTCCATTCAGAAGAAGTTTTAGGACTATATCAGGATTTAATGAAGATGGATCCAACACATTCTCAATACTATGAGGATGAGTACAGTTCTGTCTTGCTGAAGAAGGTTTCTTTTTTTCCTAATTCTTCTTGTTGGGGTGAAAGCATATTCTTTATCTGGTCATTAGACTCGGACCTAATTTGCAGTCCACTTAAACAATTTTTTTACAGACACATAATTAAACTCATAAAATTTAAGAAGGACAAAGAAAGAATAGTTACAGAATCTGTTAAATCTGACATTGAGCTAGTACAAAATGGGAACCAACATATAAATAAGAAGATGAAAACCAACTAAGCAATCTAAGACTGGTTTGTAACATGGTGTGTGCGTGTGATTATATTAAAAAAATACATTAAATGGGTGAGGAAGAAATCAAGACAAGAAGAAAGAACAGTGTTTCTTCGTTGTGATCTCTCTCACTATATCCATGTTTTCACAGAATCATCCAACTCTTTCTTTTTTGTCACAGTCAACTTTATTATTCTCTGTACTAGTCTGTCGTATCTCAGCCCTCCATGTCTACTACCTGTTTCTACTTAAAATTTGATGCCAATGGTGACGCCATCTAGTAATTTTTTTTCTGTTCCTTGTACTGGTCAAAACTTTAATCATAATCTCTGAAATTTTTAATTGGTGAGAAAAGAACTAAACCTGGATGTGTTTTCTCTCTCTTTGCTTATGCAAATTTACATAAATTACACACATAATATATGGTTGAATTTATGTATGATGTTGGTGGTTGTTTTTGATAGTTATTATTTCAGAATTCAGATAGAAGGTTACTAGATTTTGTAGAACCCGAAGGACCTAAAGTATTAGGCTCCCTTCCAGTTTCTCCAGAAAAATTTAATGATATGATATTATACACAAAGAATGCCAAAATGATTTGATTAGAATGTTCTTCGTTGTTTCTGGTCTATTACTTATCTAAGATGGGTATTTTTATTGAGGTACGAGATTGTAGAATCCTGTAGTGGCTGTTATCATGCAGCATTAATTACTTAGCTTCATCATGAGATAGGTTTATGGATTGTGGTCAGAAATAGTATATTATCTTAATCAAGGGTTTTTACTCCCTCCATTAGTCCATTGGACAAGATATGGCTAAGTTTCTACTTTCTAGTTTAGTTTGTCCAAAATATATGGATGAATTTCTACTTTCGAGTGTCCCTGAAATATGCATAGGTGTATTTATATATTATATCTTTTTTACATACCCTTGTTTGATATGATTAAATTGAGACTGTCGTACTCGTACCTGATCCACATTTTATAGAATACAAAAGGATTTTTCATTTTTTAAGATCCAAGCAGGATAGTCATTTTATTGTTAATTTTCTGTTAGCGAGGTCATCTGTCAAATTAATAAATTACTGTTAGTCACTATCACTTTTAGATGGATTTTCAACCCTACATTTTTTGTAACTTTTATGATGTGTTTTCAAAAGAACAATGTTTAAGTTTTACGCTATAGACGCGAGTACAACGACGATTGTATGCATAACCCAGATGTAATGTACATGATATTAGTATACAGATATGACCAGTACCAAAGTTGTGATAGGCCAAGTGAGTATTCCATTGTACATTAGTACATACCGAGTAATTTTGATTCCAATTCGAAAGAAAGCACGTGTACTACAACTTTTAGGTGAATTCATTTGTGCCTGAACAAGGTGTCCCTTTGTAGGAGATAATATCTTAATAGCATGTGTGGTGCACAGAAAATTTTTAATATATATTTTCTGAAACCTTTGATATGGTGTTCCGGTTGCCTGAAAATGTAGAAATATGGTTCCGCAGGTGACTTCAAGCAAGGAGTCTTTACTGGGTTACTGTCATCAATACAGGAATTCGACTTCTACAGATAGCAGTGATTTAATTTGTTTTAGATTAGCTAATCTTTCAATATCACGCATTGGATCTTTTGAAAAATTGCTATGGATACGCATGCTAGACCTTAGCCACAACAATCTGCAATCAGTTGAAGGTAATCCTTTATCATGAACACTGTATATCATTTGTTCGGACGTCTGACCTGAATTTCATTTTGAACTTCCGTTGAGGAAAAAAAAGTTACTTCACATTTTGTATTATTACAAATTTGTCATTATATATAAATACACATGTCAATGTATTTACATGGCTGGTTGGATACCCAAGCAGGAATAGACCAATTAATGGGGTAGATGAGATAGTATAATATTGCAATGGTAAGAAATGTTGTAATTAGTGTATCACACGGTTGTCTTGATATGAGGGTCCGCTTTAATTTGGTGATAGCTTTGTGATGTATGGTTAAATTTAATTTGTTGGTAGACTTTGACTAAGCTTCTTTTACACAGGTTTAGAGGCCATGCAGATTCTCTCTCATTTGAATCTAAGCAACAATAGACTTTCTAGCTTTACTGCTTTGGACCCTTTAAAGTTTCTGAAGTCACTTGATGTGCTAGATATCTCATTCAATGAGATTGGGGCACATACAGTCGACACAAGAAGGTACTTGTGCTCCTCGCCGCTGTCCCATACATCCGCAAGTGATTGGAATTTTGAGGAACTGACGACAACCAGCAGTATGAAAGATGTAAACTACTGGGAAGCTTATTCGACTTTCAAATGCTTAAATTTGACAGAATTAGATTTAAGGGGGAATGCCATTATAAATGAAAATTTCTGGTCATTCATGTCAAACATAATGCCTAAACTTAAGTGGCTTGATGGTGAAGAGTTGCGTTAATATTTAAAACATCTAGCCCCACCTCAGTGTAGTGGATCTCAATGAAATATTGATGTCTACCATCTCTCACTTGATCTACATGTCTTCCTCTCAATTGACAATTAGAGTGTGGCATAATGAAAATTTTGCTTTTTGTTTTTTTTTTAATTGTATAAGGTCTTTTGCATTTTCACAATTACAAGATGCAATCAAATCTTTACATTCATTTGTTGTCAAAAAAAATATCCTTACATTCATTTTTTTAAAATTTAAATCTAGCACAAGGTTTGTTATTGATGCTTTTTCTGGTCGATGGGATTCAGGCCACTATATGTAAATAATTTTTCTATTATATTATCTAGGTCTCTTGATTGTAATTTTTTATTATATTCCCTCCGTCCCTCCGAATTCTTTACATTTGCGGACCAATTTTTGGCATGCATTTTAAGGTGCATTTTAAGGATAGTTCTATAAATTATTTTTGATATTTTCTTTTCTTAAAATGCGTGCCAGAAACGCTGTTTTTTATGTAAAGAAATGAGAGGGACAGATGGAGTATCTATCATATGCATGAGATTGATGTATGAGATAAATTGAGGTCTTGGAATTAGGGGTGAGTATTCGGTTCGGTTAACCGAATACCGAACCGAATATTCGAAATAATTCGGTTCGGTTAACCGAATCGAAATATTTCGGTTCGGTATTCGGTTATGATATTTCAGTTATTCGGTTATTTCGATTTTTTAAACGAAATTACCGAAATTACCGAATTAACCGAAATATATAATAAATAATAATATTTACATTTTATATGTAAATAATAATTTTATATATATAAAATAATAATTTTTTATATGTAAAATAATAATTTTTTGTATCTAAAATAATAATATTTTATATCTAAAATAATAATATTTATATTTTATATGTAAAATAATAATTTTTTATATGTAAAATAATATTTTTTTTATATTTTACATGTAAAATAATAAATTTTTATAAGTCAAATAATAATTTGTATATGTAAAATAATAATATTTATATTTTACATCTCTGTTATAGAAATCGGCCGATTTTTGAAAAATCGCCGATAAATCGGCCAAAAATCGGTCAAAATTTTGGAACCGATTCGGCCGATTTTGCAAAAATCGCCGATAAATCGCCGATTTTTCAACCAAATCATCCGATAAATCGTAAATCGGTACCCCAACCGAATAGTTCCGATTTCCGAAATCTGTAACACTGTTTTACATGTAAAATAATAATTTTTTATATGTAAAATAATAATTTTTATATGTAAAATAATAATATTTATATTTTTATATTTAATATGTAAAATAAAAAATATAAATATATATATAATTCGGTTATTTCGATAAAATAACCGAAATAAATATTTCGGTTCGGTTACCGAACCGAAATATTTCGGTTCGATATTCGGTTATAATATTTGACCCTATTCGATATTTCGGTAATTCGGTTCGATTCGATTATTTTACCGAATTACCGAATATTCACCCCTACCTGGAATTAACACTTTGCAGAAATGTAAGGAGAGATCCACGACATCAACTCTGTGCTTTGAAAACCGGACCGGACCGACCGGTTCGACCGGTCGAACCGCTAACCGGTGGCAGGTCCGGTTCGGTTCATCTATAAAACCAGTCCTCCGGTTTTCCTATTCTGAATCGGTCAGAACCGACCGAAAACCGGAAAAAACCGGACCGGTCGCCGGTTTTTTTTAGTTTAGTTTTTTTAAAAAAAAATATTGTTAAGTTTAGTTTATTTAAATATGTTGGGCTTTAAATTTAAGATTTTACTACTGAATAATAGACCCATAGTATTCTTAGCCCATGATCCATCATCCATGCTAACAAATTCATGTTTATAACTCCTCATTTTTCTCCTTGTAATATATATAATTATTTATATAATTATATATATAATTAAATATATATATATAATTATATATTACATAATTATGACGTCACACCGGTTAAACCACTGGTCGAGACGGTTGAACCAATCGAACCAATAACCAGTAGGGCTTCCGGTTCGATGTCCAGTCCGATTATAAGAACACAGCATCAGCTACAACGTACAAGTAATTAAGTTATAGAGTACATGTATAGATATATTACAAAAGAGTGCCAAATATATGTGAATATATGAAATGAAAAATTCCAAACTCATAGGTATTTTTATAATATTTTATAATGTATATTTGACATGGGAAATTAACACATTCTTTAGAATTTGCTATTGTGGTATGTCTATTCAATGAGATTTCCTAGTATATAATAGGACACCATCTAATTTACCGCCTCTTCTGTCAATGAAAAAAGCAAGTTGTAAGCAAGTTGTTATCCATGATCATAAAGCAGAAAAATACAAGTCTCGTTTATCCTCCGAATAAATAACAAAAAATAACACTGTTACATACAAGAAATATTTAATGTAGATAATCAAATTACAATGATATCTATCAGTATTCACAAATTAATATTAAAATTATCATAAATATTTACATAATCGAATCACAAAAATATTCTATTGACATTCACAAATCAGTATTAAAATTATCAGAAATATTTACAATTATATTATAATAACATTTTGGATATTATGAATGATCCTGTAAAGAAAAATATTTGTAATGAGATATATTAAATAATAAGGGTCTTAAAATAAGCTTCATCAACCAGAATCCTATATAATAGGGACTATAGTCTGGTTCGGATTACATACAAAGATGAAGATGGGCAAGACGGCTACATACTCCCAAAGCTTTTGCATCCTAGTGCTTCTAGCATTTGCAATCAGTAAGTCTTTTCTTCTACATATTTAAATTTGAATATCCTAGTGCTTCTAGCATTTGCAATCAGTAAGTCTTTTCTTCTACATATTTAAATTTGAATATTCAAAGATGGTGTATTAAATTTGAATCAGCAGTTACGTACAAGTTTAGTAAAATCATGTAATTCTAGTGATTACAGATTAAATATTGGCTATTTGTGCTTATTAGTGTCGGATTATGGCTACATTTTCG
The DNA here is from genome assembly GCA_037693485.1 of Kitagawia praeruptora. Lineage (NCBI taxonomy): Eukaryota > Viridiplantae > Streptophyta > Magnoliopsida > Apiales > Apiaceae > Kitagawia > Kitagawia praeruptora. The sequence continues at coordinate 22,240,122 of CM075351.1, read as the reverse complement.
CATAATTAATTTAGATGGTGAAAAATAACAAAAAAAAAATAATAATAATCAGGAGAGCAAGTCTGAAACATATATTTGATTGCTTTACCATAAGGATACATTTATTGATGATTTATACATTGATCAATTAGTGTGAACATGAGCTTTGCTGCCTGTGATCAGAACACGTGGTAAATGATTGATACATAATGCATTCAGGTAGCAAGACGCTGGCACTTCATAGTGGTTTGGTTGCGGCAAAAAGCTCAAGGGGATTGGAGAAGGGGAATGAGGAATTGTGTTGCAGAAAGATAGGAGTATGTGACGGAGATTACGATGAATTTTATTGTGATTTCAAGTGCAGAAATCGCGTGCACCCCCCAACCAACAATGGTGAATGTGTAATTGATAGAACTGGCCAACTAGCTTGCATCTGCCACTATTGTTAGCACTGCATACTGCAAACTTGTACCAGGACTAATGTTCTTAGCTAGGCTGAGGAAGTATAAGCGTAGTACCAAAAATAATAAATATTTTTAGTTGCTAATCAATTTATTTCAAAATTATCAAAATTATTTATCAGTAAGTGCTATGTGACAAAAGTATGTGTCTGAGCTCGGATTCGAACTAGGATGATAACCAACCACACCACCCTGACGGTTTAAATATTTTAGAAAAATTATTTCGAAATAAAAAATATGCAGAGTTTTTACCACGATTTATCTACCACAAAGATTACTAATATTTCTTTATGGTTGTTTTGATATACTGTACTAAATTTCACAAAATTACGTTGTACTCTACTCTTCTCCACGATGAAACTTCAACAGTACTATAGTTGAATTATCGAATATGTTCTCATTGATTTAACACTCTTTAGTTTCAAAGAGACATAGTAATTTGTAAGGTACACACATATGTGAGTAAAACTAGTAGCAATAGTGGCAGATGCAATCGTATTTGCCTGTTTGTTTGTTGAGATCACATTCACCGCAAAAGCCTTGCGGATAATCGTTGTAACGGCAATCGTAATTACATTTATTATCGTTCGGTCCATCGCATAATCCTATATCTTTTGTGCATGGTATGCCTCCACCCCCGCCTTTCACACCTCCCCTTCTAGCCTTATCACACTGACCTCCAAACACCACCTTGTTGCTATCTGCATTATAAGTAAACCACACAGACATGAATATGTAAAAATCTACCATTTGTCAGGGATCCGAACCCTTTAATGAAAACTACATGCATATATTAAAAGTAAATGAATACTTACGACTAGCAAATACAAGGAGGATTAATATGATGCAAAAGCTTTGGGAGGAGCTAGCCATCTCTGCTTTATGTTGTGTTATGGAGTATAAATATATATTTTTTTCTTAAGAATGCAGTTGATATATATATAGGGGCTAGACTAATTTGTTTCCTATTTAGATAACTCTTGAAGGAAAGCTGGTAGATTTGGTGTTTGTCACATATGTAGGTGTTTAGATGAGTAGGGGAAGATCTTTTGTAGTTTATATAGTTTTCAATTTAATGGAAATAACATGAGATGAAAAGATAAAATTTCCTATAAAAAGGCTTTATAATTGTCTTGATGTATTTTGAAACGTTTTTGTTTAAAGGTTGCCTTTTTCTTTAATAAGGTTCATACAATCATACTCCCCTAACATTTACTACGCTTCTTCTATCACAACAATTATTATAGATGTCTTAAAGATACAAGAAACCAAAAATATGAACACATCTATTTTATTTGTCCCATAATCCATTTTTGGGCTTTTTACATAAATATATGTAAAAAAGTAAAATTTTGCAATTTTACTTTTGTAAAAGCTATTTGCAATTTTACTAAACTAAGTTTCAAAATTGCAAAAATACTACCTATTAGGGCACCCCTTCCCCCTGCCCAACATTTTTTTGGATTTTTCAAGTTCCATTTTTCAGTTATCATTTTCGACTTCTTATTTCAAAATTGCAAAAATACTACCTATATATATATATATATATATATATATATATATATATATATATATATATAGGCCTATGCTCAAGGGAGAACCTTACTTAGTCAGAGAACTCAGATACCTTCTTCATAACCATTGATTGTATATTGATCTGATGGCTCAGAAAATTCACTGATTAATTAAAAACAAATTACATAAATTCCTTATTTAAGTCAAATGGGCAGATTCGTAATAATAAAATGTGCAAATCTTTACCGCTAGATTTTGAAATCAATCGTATTTTCTCTGAAATTAAGTTAAAATCACAAAATCTATCATCTTCACACCTATGGATTATTTTTGGAAATCAATTAAAACATAACATTATATTTAAGATTTGTCACAATTAACGTGAAAATCATTAAATCTTCCATCTTGACAGCTACGTATTGTTCTTGGAAATGAATTACTCATAAAATAAGATTCTTTAAGATTTAAGATTTTATAAGATTCTTTAAGGTGATTTAAGAATATTTAATTGATATAAAATAAGTTTTGAATATAGTTAGATACAAGTAAAAATGATTTATCGAAAATTTAAGAAAATCTATATAAAAAAATTTAATTAGAATTCAATTATTTTTATAGAATGTCTTTTAAAATAATTCTCGAAAGAATATCAAAATAATAATAAAAGGAAATAAATTGATATAATGAATTGAAACACGTAAGAGAATCTTGGTGTATTAGATGTTATTTTTATAGTATTACGGTTCAAAGTGAGTAAACTTGGTGTATTACATTTAGACATATTATGTGACACGCCAAGATTCTCTTACGTGTTTCATTATCAATTTATAAAATAAGATTCTTTAAGATTTATAAAATAAGATTCTATAAGATTCTTTAAGGTGATTTAAGAATATTTAATTGATATAAAATAAGTTTTGAATATAGTTAGATACAAGTACAAATGATTTATCCAAAATTTAAGAAAATCTATATAAAAAATTTAACTAAAATTCAATTATTTTTATAGAATGTCTTTTAAAATAATTCTCGAAAGAATATCAAAAAAATAATAAAAGGAAATAAATTGATATAATGAATTGAAACACGTAAGAGAATCTTGGTGTATTAGATGTTATTTTTATACTAGTACGGTTCAAAGTAAGTAACAAAACAAAATTGGTGTATTACATTTAGATATATTATGTGACACGCCAAGATTCTCTTACGTGTTTCAAAAAAAATTAATTTTTAATTTGAAAAAATCTAAAAAATTTAAAATATTACTCTAAATAGAAATATTATAATACTTTAAAGTATCTCAAAAGTTTTAAAAAAATTAATAGAAACATCTAATAAAATAATACTATAATTTTAAAATAATTAACAAAACACCTAAAAGAATTTTGGAGGGGGTAAATTTATAGTGTTTTACTTGTTCCTAACTATATTCAAAAGTTATTTTATATCAATAAAATATTTATTAGAATTTTAATATAAATATCCAATAAAGCAGGATTATGATTTCAAAGTAATTAATAAAACACCTAATAGAATCTTGGTGTATTAAATAATATTTTTATATATTTCTTTTTTTTTAAAAATAATATACATTTCTTCTAAAAGAAATGTATATTTAGAAATTTTGTGACACACCAAGATTCTCTTACGTGTTTCAAAAAAATATTAAATTATAATTTGAAAAAATCTCAAAAATTAAAAATATTGTTTTAAATAGAAATATTATAATACTTTGAGAAATCTCAAAAGTTTTTAAAAAATTAATATAAATATCTAACAAAATAATACTATAATTTTAAAATAATGAACAAAACACCTAAGAGAATCTTGGTGGAGTACATAATATTTTTATACATTTTTCCAAAAAAGAAAACTTTACATTTTTTTTAAAATTAAGTTACAAATTAAATATCATATAATACACCAAGATTCTCTTATGTGTTTCAAATCATTAAATCAATTTATTTCCTTTTATTATCTTTTTGATTCCTTCGAGAATTATTTTAAAGACATGCTATAAAAAAATTGAAATCTAGTTCAAAAAGAAATACTACAGATTTTCCTAAATTTTCGATGATCATTTACAGTGTTGTATTTGTGCTTAACTATATTCAAAACTTATTTTATATCAATAAAGTTTTTAGTAAAATTGTAACAGTGCTTTATTAAATATTTATATTAAAGTTCTACTAAATATTTCATTGTTATAAAATAAGTTTTGAATATAATTAGGCACAAGTACAACACTATAAATGATCATAAAAAATTTAAGAAAATCTATAGAATTTTTTGTATCATGTCTTTTAAAATATTTATCAAAGGAATCTCAGAAAGATAATAAACATAAATAATAAATAAATTGATATAATGATTTGAAACACGTAAGAGAATCTTGGTGTATTATATGATATTTTTATATGTAACTTATTTTCCAAAGAAATGTATAGTTTTCTGTTCTTTTTTGTTAAAAATGTATATAAATATTATTTAACCCACCAATATTCTATTAGGTGTTTTTTAATTATTTTAAAATTTTAGTAGTATTTTATTAGATATTTATACTAATTTTTTAAAAACATTTGAGATTCTTCAAAGCATTACAAAATTTTTATTTAAAATAATATTTTTAATATTTGAGATTTTTTAGAATTAGAATTTATTTATTTTTGAAACACGTAAGAAAATATTGTTGTGTAACATAGTATTTCTAAATATAAATTAATTTTAGAAAAATGTATAATGTGTTTTCTATAAAAAAAATATATAGAAATATTATGAAATACACCAAAATTCTCTTAGGTGTTTTGTTAATTACTTTGAAATCGTAATACTGTTTTATTAGAAATTTATGTTAAACTTTTACTAAATATTTTATTGATATAAAATAAGTTTTGAATATAGTTAGGCACAAGTACAACAATATAAATGATCATCGAAAAATCAAGAAAATCTATAGTATTTTTTTATTTAAATTTCAATTTTTTATAGAATGTGTTTTAAAAAAAATTCTCGAAGGAATCTCAAAAAGATAATAAAAGAAAATAAATTGATATAATAATTTGAAACACATAAGAGAATCTTTGTGTATCAGATGATATATTAATATGTAGTTTAATTTTAAATGAAATGTATAGTTTTCTTTTTAGAAAAATGTATAAAAATATTATGTACCCCACCAAGATTCTTTTAGTTGTTTTGTTAATTATTTTAAAATTGTAGTATTATTTTATTAGATATTTATATTAATTTGTTAAAACCTTTTGAGATTCTTCAAAGTATTATAATATTTCTATTTTAAATAATATTTTTAATTTTTGAGATTTTTTCAAATTATTATTTAAATTTTTTTTGAAACACGTAAGAGAATCTTTGTGCGTCACATAATATATCTAAATGTAACATAAGTTTAGAAGAAATGTATATTTAAAAAAAATAAGAAATATATAAAAATATTATGTAATACACCAAAATTCCTTTAGGTGTTTTGTTAATTACTTGAAATCGTAGTAGTGCTTTATTAAATATTTTATTGATTGAATATAGTTTGGTAGCAAGATTCTGTTCCGTGTTTTGTTAATTATTTTAAAATTATAAAATTATTTTATTATATATTTATATTAATTTTTTAAAATTTTTTGAGATTCTTTAAAATATTATAATATTTCTATTTAGAATAATACACTCAATTTATACGTCACATGCCATATTATCAATTTTCACAGTTACATGTAACCACATACATACATAAATTTCCAGCTCACCCTTTGTTAATACCATCGCTCTGAAGCCGTACTTCTTATTATTAAAAACAACATAGATGATTTGAGAAATATTTTGGGAATCAATTTTTGGTACTTAATCTTTTCCATTTCTTTTTTCTTTAACCATTGTCATAATGAGCTCTTACATGATATGATAGATATTAAGAATCAATCAAGAATTTGAAATATTGAGAACACCAAAAATTAAAGAAAAAACATGATTTTTATTGCAATATCGACGATTTCTATTTCCATAAAATAAAGATTATGCAAAAGATTTAATTTATGAAGAGTGGATTTTTTTAACTTATACGCGATTATCTAAAATTTGAAACCAATGGCTCATGTACTTTACAACTATACTGGAATACTTTATAGAACCCTTAAAAGAATCTTGTAAAAATATAGAACCTTTCTTTAAAGTATACTGGAATACTTTATAGAACCCTTAAAAGAATCTTGTAAAAATATAGAACCTTTCTTTAAAGTGTTTGGCATAGAACCTTTCTTTTATAGTTTCTTCCAAATATCTTATAAAATATATTGGTATTTTTAGAAATAATTTGTTTATAATTTTTTTAAAGAATATAAAATATGTATCATATTTTCCGAGAGTACATATATTAATAAATTTGTACAAAATATTTATTCTTGAGTATTTCAAACTCTTTCGCATATGTAAATTTTTTAAAATTATTTTTGTTCAACTTTTTAGAGATTCTTCAAGGTGTTTTGAATAATAGTAAATATATTGTTTTTGAAATTCTTTAAAGTGTTTTGAGAATTCTTTACGGTGATTTTTTATTCTATTTTTTAGAGAATCATTAAGTTGTGTTGAATAATTTGAAATATACAATTTTGAGTTTTTTTTAAAGTGTTTTGAGATTTTTTTAGTGTTTGGTTGGAACATGAATTACTGAGTTTTATATACAACATTTTTTTATAGTTTCTTCAAAGTGTCTTGCAATATATTGACTTTTTTAGATTTTTTTTCCTTTTTATTTCAATTTAAGGTGTTTTTAATTATATTAAATATACAATTTTAAGATTTTTTAAAGCGTTTTGAGGATTTTTCATTATTTTTGTTCGAACATGATATACAACCTTTCTTTTATAGGAAAGTAATTTTATTAATAAACTAAAGTAATTTTATTAATAAACTAAACGTTCATACATTACAACTATAAGCAAATCAGCTGGATGTGGCGCCCTGATCGTTTAACGTAATACAATGTAACATTGGTAAAAGATGAAAGAAGATTGCCACAGTCCTGTACCAGGAGCCCAAAATTAGATAGCATCTTAACTGCACTATTCACACTATTCACTGCTTGAATAGCAACTATGCAGTCTGTTTATCAAAGTGACAATCTGACCTGTTCAAAAAGTTTAAATCTGGACCGGCCTCTTCCAAACCATCTCATCTTTTCACACAATGATGTGATGTGTTTATGGTTGTTCTTTGCTGAGCTAGTTATGATTGCAACAGGGCACACACATTGTTTTGCATACAATTTGAAATACAAGAACTCTATATCCTTGAAATTTTTTTACAAAAATGTAAAACTTGTGTCCCAGATCTATTATATTAACAAAATTCATGAGGACATACGAACTTTAAAGCTTGACAAATACAAATATTATACCTGAAGATCTCTTATAAGACCTTCCAACAATGTCCTCCCGTAATATGGAAGCATCGCAGCTGGAAGACATTCACCTGTAACAGGATTAACCAAACCAAGCCTGTCTGCAGAGTCTCCCAAAGGATAAATTTCTCCTAGGTCTGGAAGGCCCTGAAACCAAATAAAAATGCTTATATCATTCTATCTTTCTGGCACATACTTTCTGTTAGATCAAATACAAAAGGTACTGCATGAACCTCGATTCCCCATAGAGCTGCTTAAAATGCATACTCTGTATCTTCATAAAGGTAGTACACTGGGAGGGTGAATTTCAATAATTTGTGATTCCATTGAATTACTTATTTTATGGGTGAAATTTAATTCCTGTTCTGCATAAGTTGATTGAACAAGAAGCTCCAGTACCATGATCTGCAGGCACTTTAATCTTCCCGATGTTTCTCCACTTGTAGAATTCCATTCCCCTTTCAATTCCTGTAAATACTTATAGGCATTCTTCACCGTATATACTCTTGAATCTTCTTTTTCCAACTACCAACCATCCTCCTCTGTCGAATCACTCTGTCGAATCACTCAAATCTATTCCCATAAACAAATCTCTGTCTCTAGGCTCGAACATATCACATACCAGGTCCACATCCGACCTTTTATTTTTCACCTCAAATAAGCTATCCAATGTTCTTCCTTCAAGCCCTGGGTGATAGGAAATAATATACGGATTATCATGGTTAGGAATCCAAGGATCTGATTTGATTCTTACCATTTTGCCAATACCAATCGATCGTTGGGTTCCTGCCTTAACAAGTTCCTGCGCAGCCCACACACTTCGCCATATAAATCTAGGATTCCAACAGTATGTTCGTGCGACCTAGAACACTAATAGGAATCTTCAGTTTTTGTATGCAAGCAGATCCAGTTAATGTTCTTTATGAAACACATACAGTCCTTTTAATCGTAACAATAAAAATAAGAGTAAATTGTAAGAACATACATGATTTTGCTGCTGCTTTCATCCGCCATTGTTTTTATGCTCTTCAGTTTCTCTTCCTCTGATATGTAATTGCAATTTATTATATCTATCTCTATATAAGGAATTCTCGTTGTTTAATTCTATCCATCATTAAGAGAATCGTGATAACAATCAATCAAATCACAAATACATGAAATTTCCATACATAAAAGTGATCTGAATATTATTTTCTTTAAACTGTTTGTATACATAACCTTAAACTTCAATATAATAACAGGATTGCCATTGATTTTATTTATAGTTTGTTAATTATTAAAATTCAAATCCAACGGTGTTAGAGAGGATCTCCTGGTTTTCTTGATAGGGAGGTTCTCCCTCGAACTCTACTCTATATATATATATATATATATATATATATATATATTCTTGCTCAGGTGAGAACCACCACTTATGGTGAGATATGAGATCTAATCCTATCCATTCATTTAAATACATTATATTCATTTCTTACCATTCATTTAATATTTAAATATTTTTATATTTTAATATTTGGCATTTCATCTTCTTCTTTATAATTCAACCACCCACCATCACCGCCACCATCACCGGCGATCGCCACCACCTCCGGCGACCACCAGAAAATCACCACCGGCAAACATAAAATCACCACCGCCAAACAAGAAATCACCACCAGAAAAACAAAAATCACCACCCGCAAACACAAAATCACCACCGGAAAACGAAAAATCACCACCAGAAACACAAAAATCACCATAAATGAACTGAAAATCACCATAAACGGACTGAAAATCACCATAAACACATGTACACACTTCCAAATCACCGCATCACCATATCACCGTCCCCACCTCCGGCCACCACCAACAAATCACCACCGGAACTTAAAAATCACCGCAAATAATCGAAAATCACCATTGTTAAAAATCCTATGATATTTATCCCCACAAATAACTCGAAAATCACTTAACGTAACAAACAAAATCACAATTAATACCAATTTTATTCTCTTTCCTAAAAGATGAAATGGCGTCAGGATTCTCTGGCGGTTACAATGATTTTTCAATTTCCAATAATATGAATACGAGATCTGTCACCGATCCACATCGTCCGTACATGTCTAATCTCGTCGGAATTGAATCCGATGTGTCTTCTCAAGTGTTTAATCACCGACCTGAAACAACGGCCAATCGATCTTTAGGAGAGTTTCAACAATACTTTCAACAACAGTTAGCCAGATCTGGATGTTCCGGCGAGTAGGCGGTGGCAACGTGGGAGCGAGGCGGGGGGTGGGAGTGGAGTGGGGTGGGTGGTGGAAATGATTTTGGGGCAGGTGTGAGCATGTGTCCAGTGTGTGTTTGTGCGTGTGTAGTGTGTGTCATGTGTGTGTTGTGGTGTGTGTTATGTTTTATGTGGTGGGTTGTGTGGCTAAGATTTAATTAAATACAAAAGATGTGGGGCTGAGATTAGATCTCATATCTCACCAATAATATGAGTTCTCATTTGAGCAAGACCATATATATATATTAGAGTTCAAAAAAGAGGTCGAAAATGACAACTAAAAAAGGAACTTGAAATCAGCAACTGAATGCAACCACATGCAACTAAATTTGAATGTGGTTGCATTTTGTTGAATATTGCCCCTGGCGGGGCCTTGCAACCCAAATCCACCAAAATCACCCCACCTTAAAAAAAAGTTGAATGTGGTTGCTGTTGTGCCCAAAATCTCCATGGGCTACATTTAGGCCCATTAGGCTTAAGGATCCAATCCGTATGAGTAATATGGGTTATGATTAAGGTCCCTTAAGTTAAATGGGGCTAAATAGCATGTGAAATGGATCTGGACAGATTCAGGTTCCCGAGAGACAGCTTCCTGCAGACAGCTTCCCGAGAAACAGGTTCCTGAGAGACAGCTTCCTGTACGAAAATAGATTTATGCCAGCAGAATTCTAGTATGATTAAGCCTCCTATTCTTTAGGAGCAAGTTATGAACATCAACTCCTTGTTGGAATGTATTTCTTAGGCGCAGATGATCCTTGAATACTTCTAAACGCTCTCGATCTCAGTTCAACCCCTACAAAAAACTTCCATTCTCCATAGATTAGTTGATCGTTAGCCTTTACAACTCACCATAAACCTCTCAAAAGTTGTTACGAAATCCACTCATCAACATTGGCGCTAGAAGGAGGGTAGAGTTATCATCTTAAGAGTGGAAAGATGGCAGGTAGTTCTGATAGTGAAGCAACACAATCTGTAGAGAAAGATCAAACCCCGAAAGCAAAGAAGATTACTCCTGCTGACGTCCTAGAACATCTAAAGTCAATTGAAGAGAGGCTCACAACCCTTGAACAGACAACACAAAAAAAGAAGAAGAAGTCGAAGTTGACATCAAGGAAGAAGGGTAAAAAAGCTAAAATTAATCCCTGGCAGTTAGACGTCGATGAAGAAGAACATGAAGAAAAGTCTGAGGAAGAGATCGAAGACCCAAAGAAAGATGTTGAAGGTGAAGAAGATGGTGAACCCAAAGATAAACAACCTCCTGTTAAGAAAACTCGGTTATAGATCTTGGCAGAACTTAAGAGTAAGAAGGCTACGAAATCAGGAGCATCTTCTCAGAAAAAGAAAAAAGCGAAGGAACCTTCCATCGAGATAATTAAAGATGATTCAAGTTCAGATGAGACCGCGAACGATTCGAGCATAGCAGATTCACAGAAAGTCGATGATAAAGATAAGGAAGCAAAGGACGGTGTAGCTAGTGATTTGAATGATGAAGACCTCAAGAAGATTCTAGTGAAACTTAACAAAGAAAAGCAGTCAACAATAGGTGCAATAACCTCATCTCCATTCACTAAGAAGGTTAGAAAATAGCCAATTTGTGACGAATTTTTTCTGTCACAAATAGTGACGGATTTGTGATGAATTTTTCTGTCACAAACGTTTGCGACGGATTTGTGACGGAAACAATCCGTCACAAATTTCCGTCACAAAATCTGTCACAAAACAATATTAGTGACAGATTTGTGACGGATTTTTCCGTCACTGATTAGTGACGGATTTGTGACGGCAAATTCCGTCACAAAATCTATAAATTAAAAAAACAGGCTTTTTGTGGCGGCTTTTGTGACGGGAATTCTCTTGTGACGCATTTGTGACGGAACAAAGCCGTCACAAAATTAGTAACGGAAAAAATCCGTCACAAAAAATGTCAATAAAAAAAATTCGAAAACACTTTTTTACAGTGACGAATTTTGTGACGGACACTTTCCGTCACAAACATTACTAAAAAAAAAACCAAAAATAATTTTTTTCAGTGACTGATTTTGTGACGGAATTGAGCCTGTGATAGATTTTGTGACGGATTTGTGACGGAATGTTCCGTCACAAAAAAGTCAATAATAAAAAAACTACTTTGACCGTTAAAAAAAACGTCAAATAAGCTTGTAATTTTTTAATTTTTTGTGTATATCACTAAAATGATTAGATATTAACATCCGTACGGTTACATCGTTGAAAAAATATTTTAAAAATATCGTTTTGTGTAATCGGGACGATACTAGTTATCGCTAGTATTGTTTTTTGGAGATTTATATTATGAAATCACATCAAATAAGCTTGTAATTTTTTATTTTTTTGTGTATATCACTAAAATGATTAGATATTAACATCCGTACGGTTAGATCGTCGAAAAAATATTTTAAAAATATCGTTTTGTGTAATCGGGACGATACTAGTTATCGCGAGTATTGTTTTTTGGAGATTTATATTATAAAATCATATCAAATAAGCTTGGAATTTTTTAATTTTTTGTGAATATCACTAAAATGATTAGATATTAACATCCGTACGATTGGATCGTCGAGAAAAAATTTAAAAAAATATTATTTTATGCAATCGGGACGATACTAGTTATCGCAAGCTATGGTTGTTTTTTGGAGATTTATATTATGAAATCATACAAGATGAGCTTGTAATTTTTTTTATATCACTAAAATCATTAGATATTAAAAATATTTATTATTTAATTTTTTTAATTTAATATTTAATATTTTGTGAGTTTTTAAAATTTGTTTCTTATTTTAAAATTATTAAAAATAATATTTTACTATTATTTCCATCACAAATCCGTTACTGATCACATTTAGTTTCAAAAAAACATAAGTCACTAAATCTAACCTAAATCACTTATTCGCTTCTAACCAGCTCGTTTCATCCCCATCCCCAAATCGATATATCTCTCTCTCCTCAGCCCCTTTCCCCAAATCGTTAACATTAACATTGAAGCTTCTCAATTCAATTCCAAATCATTTCATCCCCAAATTTTTTCATCCCCAAATCGTTTCCCCAAATCGAATGCTGTTGAATTCGAAGCTTAATTCAAGTGTAAAGCTCAATTCACATCAAATCGAAGGCTGATCAATTCGAAGCTTAATTCAAGTGTAAAGGTTAGGCTGCTGCTCTTCATACTTCCGATTTGCTTGCTAATTAACTGCTCTTCATACTTCCGATTTGCTTGCCTTCCTACTCTTATTTCGTTTGCTGCGTGTGATTTTATGAGACAAAGATTGTCCCATAAAACTTCTAATCTTAAAAGTTATTCCGTGTTCTCTCTCTATCTCGCTTTATGTCTGTCTGTAGTTTATGGAAACTTTGGTTTGTTTAGCTTGAATATCTGTTTGTGATGGTAATTAGTAATCTAGTATGATATCCATAGAATGGTGTTATGTATATTGGACCACTATAAAGAGGCTAAGAACTAGATGTTTATACAGTATTATTCTGGTCAAACAAGCTTGCTGTGTTTGGATGTACTTACCTCACTAATGAATTATGCTGACATTTTTATGTACTATACTAATAGTCATTTGTAGGTTGTGTGGATAATATTTGTTTTCTTGGCAACTAACGATTATTGAATAGGCGGATTATTTGAATACTAACGTGACAGCCATAACAATGGGTGAGGACCGTAGTTGGATGTACAACCGTATTGAGAAAGGTTTATTACGATCAGAGTTTCGTGATGGGGTTTTGAGATTTGTTGACTTTGCACTTCATCAACCCGGGTGTACAGATGGAGCAAAGATTAAATGTCCATGTATACTTCCAAAGTGTCGTAACAAGAGGTATCTTGAGGTTGATGAAGTGATGATTCACCTGTGCCGAAAGGGATTTATACCGCACTATGAGGTGTGGAGCTCACACGGGGAACGATTTGTTCACAAAGATACCCATGTTGGAGAGTCTTCCAATCGAGTAGATTATCGAGGAGACTACATTCAAATGGTCATGGATGCAGCCGGGCCCGAAATGTTCGATGTCGAGACGGAAGTTGATGTAGGGGATGAAGAACTAAATCCTGATGCAAAAAAATTCTACGAATTGTTGGATGCTGCAAGTAAACCATTGTACCCTGGTAGTGAGAAACACACTCAATTGTCTTTTATTTCTCGAATCTTGAACGTGAAGTGTGAAAGCAAAATGTCTAATTCGGCCTTCAGCGACGTACTACAATTGATTAAGGAAGTGATTCCTGAACCTAATCCAAGAGTTCCAGAAAATTATTATCAGGCTAAGAAGTTAATGCGGGGAATGTGTTTGCCCGTAGAGATGATAGACTGTTGTAAGAACTTGTGCATGCTTTATCGTAAAGAAGATAAAGATTTGGAAAAGTGTAAGTTCTGTGATGCCCCTCGGTGGAAGAACAACGAACAAGGTGCAAGTACAAGCAGGAAAAAGAAGTTGCCCTTCAAAAGGATGCATTACTTTCCTCTAACACCTCGATTACAAAGGTTGTATGCATCCAAAGCCTCGGCCAGTCACATGAGATGGCATGCGGAACATGCAGCACCTGCAGAAGGGATCATGCACCACCCTTCTCACTCTCCGGCATGGAAGCACGTCAACAATATGTATCCATATTTTGTATCAGAACTTCGTAATGTGAGGTTGGGCCTATGCACTGATGGATTTCAACCCTTTGGCACTTATGGCAAGAACTATTCTAGTTGGCCGGTGATGGTAACACCATATAACTTGCCTCCCGATATGTGTATGAAACCACAATTCATGTTTTTGTCAGTGTTAATACCAGGTCCTCATAATCCAAAAGAGAAGCTTGATGTTTTCCTAAAACCTCTTATAGATGAGCTGATTCAGTTATGGGAGGATGGTGCTCGCACCTATGATGTCTCAACAAAAAAGAACTTTCAATTGAAAGCTGTTTTGTTGTGGATAGTTAGTGATTTCCCGGCTTACGGGATGTTGTCAGGTTGGAAGACTGGTGGTAAGTTAGCTTGTCCTTATTGTAGGGAAGAAACAGATGCATTTACACTGCCAAAAAGTCGAAAGCAGAGCTGGTTTGACAATCATCGTAAGTTCCTTCCACCGAATCATCCTTTTCGAAGGAACCGGAACGACTTCAGGAAAAATGTCATTGTGCTTCAAAGATCAGCCCCCGTACATCAAAGTGGAGAACAAGTTAAAATTGTGTTGGATCATTTGGGGCTGAAAAGGGTGACAGAACTAGGACATGTTGAAACTAACAAGAGAGTATGTGACAATTGTGGTTGGAAAAGAAGAAGCATATTTTAGGATTTGCCATATTGGAGCTCTTTACTTATACGTCATAATCTGGACTTCATGCATATCGAAAAGAATTGTTTTGAACAAATATTCAACACAGTCTGTCACATTAAAGATAAAACAAAGGATACGATAAGTTCAAGAGATGAGTTAAATGATATTTGTCGTCGCCCGACACTATTGAAAGATAACACAACAGGACAATATCCAAAAGCAAGTTATGTCCTTGATCCTCAGTCGAGAAGAAAGATGTTTGATTGGCTGGAGGGGTTGCGATTTCCGGATGGATTTGCGTCGAAGATGGGGAGATGTGTGGACTTGCAAAAAACAAAGCTGTTTGGAATGAAAAGTCACGATTATCACGTTTTCATGCAACGTTTGCTACCGATTGCACTAAGAGAGTTGTTACCGAAGCAGGTGTGGGAGGCATTGACTGAATTTAGTATGTTTTTCAAGGACCTCGGTGCACGTGTTATTGACCGAAGGGATATGGAACGACTAGAGGAGGCCATACCTGTGATATTATACAAACTTGAACGCTTTTTTCCTCCAAGTTTTTTCAACTCAATGGAGCATTTACCTGTTCACATGCCCTATGAAGCAAAGGTAGCGGGACCGGTACAATATAGGTGGATGTACCCATTTGAAAGGTACGAGTATTTTCTTGTTGTGTTTGTATCTTTATTAAAATGCCACCATTTAGCAGTGTTAATTGGTTGCACAGGTACTTGAGGAATTTAAAAAGTAATGTGAAAAACAAGAACAAAGTATAGGGATCTATTGCCAATGCGTTCTTAATGGAAGAACTATGTTACTTCACGACATTCTATTTTGAGGATCAAGTGCAAACTAAGTTAAGAACAGTGGCTAGGAATGCAGACGAATCTGTCTCAGAGGATGATGATAAAGATGCAATTTCTTTATTCAGGCGATCTGGTAGACCGTTAGGCATTGGTAAAATTCGATATTTGAGTGATGATGAACTCAAATCTGCAACTTTGTATGTACTACTAAATTGTGTTGAAGTGGAGCCATTTGTGGAAAAGTATATGTCACTTTCACGATAACCAAAAATGGAAGAATTTCCAAAATGGTTCAAGGAACACGTAAGACTTTCTATCATTTGACATATATAATGTATCAATGATATTCCATTATATTATTTTCAAAATTGTAATATGTGAATGTATTGGTAGGTTGCTGATCTGGTCAACAATGTATGTGACAAGTACTTAATTGAACTATCCAAAGGGCCAAATAAAAGGGTGACCACGTACTCCGGCTACATTGTAAATGGTTATAGGTTTCATACGCGAACTCATGCTAGAGATATGTCCACCGTGAATAGTGGAGTATGTGTCAAAGGAACTTGTTACAATGCAGATGAGTTTGATTATTACGGGCTTCTTGAGGATGTTTTGCAACTTGAGTATGGTGGATTTCCCTCAAAAAAAACATTTTTATTCAGTTGTGCATGGTTTGATCCATCCAATAGGGGTACGACTACACATCCAAAATACAAAATTGTTGAAATAAATCACAAGCACAAATACAACAGCTACGAACCATTTATACTAGCCGCACAAGCCCACCAAGTGACATACCTTTCTTATCCTAGTTTACAACGAGATAAAGTGGATTGGTGGGTTGCCATTAAAATTCGAGCACGTAACTCCGTCTCTATCATGGAAATCGATCCCGATACATCATTTCAAGAAGAGGCCGTGAATGATCGTGTTGACGTAGATGCCGATGAGTTTAAACTTACATTGGGCGATCGTAATGTTTATATTGAACTTGATAATTGAAATGGTTGTAGCTTTCTGTCCATTTTTATTGACTGCACAATGAGTGTGTGTTCTGAACTTTATAGATGCTTAAGTGAATGATGCTATAAAGCATTTCACTTGTATTCTTGTTTTGTTTTTTTCTTGATAATCTCTTCTTGAATTGTTTGTACTTGATTCAAGTTTATAGAATTAGACTCCGTTTATGTTTTCATTTATGACTCTGTTTATTATACTTTAGATGTATCGAAGTAGTGATCAATGAACACAGTTATGAACACAGTTCTTGTGCCTTCGAGTTCCATTATGTACAGAATTAGATATGCATATGTAACTAACTACTTGTACTCCTATATATTTTTCAGATATGACACGAGGACGTGGTGACTATTCACAGAGATTGTCTTCTGGCCATGGTAGCGGGCGTGGTTCTGAACGTGGTAGCGGGAGTGGTGCCGAGACTGGTGGTCGTGGTGGTACTCAGCATGAGTTGGGAGGAGGACATGGTAATTGTAGTCCTGAATATCACCGATGACACCCTACTCCAGATTCGAGGCCACACCCTTCCTCTGAGTCGAGGCCACTTGATACTCCCGATTCTGGAAGAGGTAGTGTTGCTGCTGATAACTTTGGTAGTGTTGAACACACCCTTTCCATTGTACCAGTTAACCGAGAAAGGGCATGGATTGCAGCGGATGGAAAACGGTAAATACCTGAATTATTTACCTGTGATTTTGCAATATTATTTATTGTATATTGTTATGCTAAACTCACGCAAGCGCACGTAGTCACAAGTAATACAATTAAAGTTCGTTCCACAGAGATCTTGGTTAAGTTTTACTCAGAAAATATGTCTATGCAATAATGTATGGTTTTAATTCACTGCTAAGAAAATAACAAATATGGGTTGATTAACTAAATTAAACTAAGATGCAAATTAATAACTAACAAATAACGAGAATTAAAATCGAATTACTTATATGAGAATAACATGGAATCCTAGTTTCATTATCTACTTCACTTAGAGTTGCAGCCTTCGATTAAAACATGCGATGGTTTTGATATCTGATCGAACAACACGAAAAGAGTAAAAGTTACCTCTCGGTATACTAGTACCAATCTAAGCATACATCCACAAAAGATAGAAGATGAATAGTCACCTATTATGTTTAGACCCTATATCTCTATAGAATTTGAAAACATAAAGGTTGAAGCACAAGTTATTCACTTAGATCACATAGGGTAGCATAATATCTCTATTCATGCCACAAATCATGATGATTACATCAACCTATCCTATGCTAGCATGGCAAGTTCTAAATCTCAAGATCCACTCTCGTTTAGCAAGAGATTAACAAATTAGATGTTCGCGACGCACCTAAATTCAATAAGCATGACCATACAAGGATATCAATAATTCACCACACATAAATCTCTAAGGCATGCAAACTACTAAGCTACATAGATAAATCCACTAGGACCCCACGATAACGATTAGTTCATAATCGAACCTTTCGTCACCATGGGATTTGATGAAAGCATGGTAGTAAACAAGATAAAGAAGATGATGAATAAATCAATAATAAAATAAGGTTTAGCGAACAAATCCGGAAAAGTAATGAGCATCCACAAGATACGCCTAACAAAGGAATACAAGAAAACTATGTCTAGATCTTCTTGTTGTCACGATCCTCGCCTTGGCTTCTCTCCCTTCTTGCTCTGAACGAATTATGTGTGTAGGATGTGTAGATGATTATTTTTCTGTGCCCCAAGGTGTGTATTTATAGCCCCCAAGTGCCTCCTTGACCAAGCGATTACCGTATTTGAAATAGGATAGAATTCCGGTAATTTTCCATCTTTAATTGAATAGAATTGCAATTCCCATGTTTAAGTTGAATTCCAGAAGCTTCAAATCGTCCTCAACAATTGCTATCTGAATTAGGAGAAGAAACGGCAAATTTTCCTAATTTAAAGCTGATTCCAGAAACTTCTGTCGAGCCCCGCGCGGCCGCGCGCGCCACAGGCATTCTTCCGCGCGCCCGCGCCTGATAAATTCTGAGAAATCCTTCCGCACGCCCGCGCCCATTACAGTATGTCCTGCGCGCGCCCGCGCCTGATATTGCTGCACAGTCTGATTCTTTTTCCTTAAGTTGATTTCTTCTCCGCTTCCAATTGCAACTCTAAGCACTTGATCTTCTTGACACTACATATCATATATCACCTCCTAAATGCAATATCCACACCTGGAATACATCCTGCACAATTTCTCACAAAACATATAAAAAAAACACACATACTTGAGATACAAGACACCAATTTAAGCCGAAATAGAATGATCCAAGTGGATATAAATCCACTTATCACACCCCCAAACTTAAACCGATGCTTGTCCTCAAGCATAAACAAACAAAAATATATACAACTAGCTAGTACCACTTCCGTAGGTGATCACGGTTGCATTTGGCATATGCAACAAGCCCTTTAAACCCCTAGGCAGCCCTAGTGGACGAGTAAGGTCTCGTGAGGGCCTATAGCGAATGTACCCACAAAATCCATTTAACTAATGCAATGCAATGCATGAATGCAACTAATATGAAAATGCAAGATCCCCTTCAAACTCACCAAAACCAACTAACAAGCAAATATCTCAACGAATGCAACAAATCCAAGCAGAGCTCGACTAAATCCCCGTATACTAACAGTACATGACAGAAACGTGCGTGTGTGCAATGCTCATCAGAAATACCCCCAGAAATAGGTCAAAAATCATACATGTTTTCCGTCAAGACAATCACAGGTTTATAACTAGAATAGACTGTAGACACTCCATAACCTAGGAACACCTCCACCCTTATCCAAGGTAGACAGAAACTCATGCTTTATTACTATGCTACGACACTACATATATAATACGCATGCTTATTTAACCGTGCAATGAATGAGACCCCAAAAGGCTTATACAATAATACCCATGTAGCGAGTGTTAGGTCAGCAGGATCCCAGACTATAAAGCCTTAGGTCACTAGGACTAAGTCCCCTCAGACTTAATTACTCGAGTATTAAAGAGCTCACTCTGGTTAATTTTGCATTAAACAAACAAAACTTGACTCTTTTTTTTTCTTTTTTTTTTTTTTTTTTCTTTTTTTTTTTTTCTGATTTTTTTTTTTTTTTTTTTTCTTTTCGCAATCTGGAATGAGCCTTTCTCATTTCCAACCCTAGACTACTCATATAAATATGAGCTGGCTACTAGCCAATTGACGCCTAGCCTTTATTGACAAATATTAACAACTAGCATGAAATTCCTGTTTTCCCCCAAACTTAGACTTTAATGTTCCTACG
This sequence comes from Kitagawia praeruptora, assembly GCA_037693485.1. Lineage (NCBI taxonomy): Eukaryota > Viridiplantae > Streptophyta > Magnoliopsida > Apiales > Apiaceae > Kitagawia > Kitagawia praeruptora. The sequence goes on along the minus strand of CM075351.1, from coordinate 22,220,067 downwards.
CTATAAAGGGAATAACGAAAATTCTAAGAATAAACAAGTGATTAAATCTCAAAACATCCAACATGCATGACTCCAACCTACCCCCAAAAGCACCCCAATGAGACTGTGTAAAAATTTTGTTCCTGAACATGCAAGTCAATTACCTAGGAACTATAAATCAGCCCTCTACTCATTATCATCACACTCAATTCAACATCTACCTATCAATCAGAATCAGCTCATTTTAAGGGATCATGAAAAATGCATGCCATGCAAATGCAACTAATCATGAAATGAAAACTCACATGGTATACGAAAATAAAACAAAATGTCCTATATGAAACAAACATAGATAATACGAACATACAATGCATGACTAATAACTAATATGCAAAACATGATATCCTAACATGAACACAATGAAACATATACAACATATACAATACTTTTCCCCCAAACCACCCCCAAACTTAAGATATTCAATGACCCCATTGAATGGAAGTAAATACGAGGGAAAGTAGAAACATACCTACGCCTCAGCGTCATCACCCTCCTCGGGTGGAGAATCTGGAGGTGGATATATAGTGTCCGATCCAAAGACTGGCCACTCAACATGGGATCCACTAGCTCCAAAGGCAGTACTGAAAGCCTGAGTCAACCTCGCTGAAAACCGACTATGGCTCTCATATAATGCATCCATCCGCCTCATCATCCTCCTATCATGCGAAGCACTCGAGACAGCAACAGGAGCAACTGGAGGAGCGCCAGCAATCGCATAGCCCAGACCTCTAGGATGAGGAATGCCGCCAGGCCATTCCCCCAACTTCGACACATCGATAGGTCCAGCTGGCATCTGAATCGGCTCCTCAGACGACCATGTCACCCCAGCATTAGCACACATCCTCGTAACAATAGAGCCATAAGGAACTGCCCCCGAAGACACTCTCAAGAAGCGCAGCATACTCTGATTCACCAAATAGCCAACATCTATATAATGTCCATTCAGAATAGCCCACAGCAAGATAGCTCGCTCAACTGTCACCTCATGTGTATGCGTAGTAGGCAACAGATTAGCACAAATAAAAGAATTCCAAGCCCTAGCATATCTGTTCATCGAGGCAGATGGAAATGTAGCCTTCTCAGTTGACCCAACCTTCAATTTCCATGTCGTACCTGGCACACACAGACGTGCCACCACCTCATCTAAATCCACTTCGGACCTGGCCTTAAAAGTCCAGTCCTCCGCCCCAACAGGTCTATCCGGCAACCCAAGTAACAGCCGAATAGCACGAGCAGTGTACTCGATAGTAAACCCTCGGACAAGTGAATAACCATCCCTGTTCTCCCTGGCATTCGCATAGAATTCCCGAACTATAGTCAACGGGACAGCGGATGCAAGCTCACACAACCCCTGCCAACCCCTCTCCTCAATCATAGCCACCATCTCACCATCAGCAGCAACAGGCAACCATATCCTATCCTTCGCCACGGACCGAGTCAGCAACTTCACATACTCAGCCCTAGCCTCCTCAGAACGAAACTTCTCCATACCCTCGTCTCCCGAACTCGAATCAGAAACAGACAATGAACGACCACGGGAACTACTCCCAACAACCCTAGCTCTCTTTGGTGCCATAGTAATCAATAACAATCAGTAAATTCACACCACAACTGCCCAAAATTCGACCCAAAAAATCTGCCCACAAATCTCACACAAAAACCCAAAATTTGCAAGAACTACAATTCGAAAATCAAATAACAATAGTAGAGATTACCCAAATCGAATAGTAGAGGTAGAACTTGCCCAAATTAGTCCCCCAATCTCGAAAATTCGAAGCTCCTTGAAGTCCAATTAGGGTTTGAGAATTGATATGAATGGGTGAATTTGTGTGTAGATATGTAAGTATATGTGTGATATGAGATTTGTAATGAAGAGATGATATGGAATAGATAGGTTATATAAACTGATGGAGAGAGATTTGGGGTGTAAAAATCGAATTAGAAGAGAAGAATTAGGGTTGGGCTTCTTAAAACTCAAACTGCCCCGAACTGCTCTCTTTTTTTTTTTTCTCTGTCCAGGCTTCCGCGCGGCCGCGCCCAGCATAAGTATTTCTCCGCGCGCCCGCGCCCAGGGTTTCAGAAATTTTTTTTTTTTGTTTCTTTTTTTTTTTTTTTTTTTTTTTTTTTTCAAACAACAAAAATACTACCTACTGACTTCTACTAAAATGCCTGACATCATGGGTTGCCTCCCAAGAAGCGCTTGTTTTACGTCTTTAGCTTGACGTACTTCCAAAATCTCACAATTCTGACAAAACGGAGGCAACCTTCTCACGGTTCACCGTTCCTCCATAATAAGGCTTCAGTCGATGTCCATTTACTTTAAAAGCATCATTGATAGACCCTCTAAATATCTCCACCGCTCCATGTGGAAATACCTCCTTAACTGTAAACGGACCAGACCACTTTGACTTGAGCTTTCCCGGAAAAAGTTTAAGGCGAGAGTTGTACAGCAAAACCTGTTGACCCTGCACGAATTCCTTGTGCACCAACTTCCTATCATGCCACCTTTTAACCTTTTCCTTATACATTTTTGCATTCTCATAAGCCTGCTCACGAAATTCCTCGAGCTCATTCAACTGAAGTAGACGCTTTTCACCCGCAGCTGAGATATCCAGATTCAACTTCTTCAATGCCCAAAAAGCCTTGTGCTCTAACTCAGCTGGTAAATGACAAGCCTTACCAAACACTAACTGATAAGGTGACATTCCAAGAGGTGTCTTGTATGCAGTTCTATAAGCCCAAACAGCTTCGTCTAACTTCAATGACCAATCCTTACGAGATGGATTCACTACTTTTTCAAGGATCCTTTTGATTTCACGATTTGAGACCTCCGCTTGACCATTAGTTTGGGGATGATAAGCAGTGGCAACACGATGCGTCACATTGTACTTTGCCATCTTAGCAGTAAACTGACGATTACAGAAGTGTGTCCCCTCATCACTGATTATAGCTCTCGGAGTCCCAAAATGTGTAAAAATCTGCTTGTGAAGAAAATTCAGCACCACCTTAGCATCATTAGTTGGCAAGGCTTTCACCTCAACCCATTTAGACACATAATCCACAGCTAGCAAGATGTACTGATTATTGCAAGATGAAACAAACGGACCCATGAAGTCAATCCCCCACACATCAAAGATCTCAACTTCGAGAATAGTATTCAAAGGCATCTCATTCCTCCTAGAGATATTACCAACTCGTTGACATCGATCACAACTCATCACAAAACGATGAGAATCCTTAAACAGAGTCGGCCAATAGAATCCCGCCTGAAGTACTTTCTGAGCTGTTTTATTACCACCATAATGACCTCCATATGTGGTAGAATGATAATCATGCAAAATACTCTCAGTCTCACTATACGGAATGCACCTTCTCAAAATCTGATCTATACCAAGTTTGAACAGGAATGGCTCGTCCCAACGGTACCACTTCACATCATGTAAGAACTTCTTCCTTTGAGCATAAGAGAATTCTGGAGAGATGACATTACTAACAAGATAGTTCACATAATCTGCAAACCATGGCTCTTCACCTTGCACCCCAAAAAGTTGCTCATCCGGAAAAGATTCATTAATCAGAGACTTAGCATGTGAATCTTTACCTTGGTCCTCCAAACGTGAAAGATGATCAGCTACTTGATTTTCCGTGCCCTTCCTATCCTTGATCTCCACATCAAATTCTTGCAAGAGAAGCACCCAACGAATCAACCTAGGCTTAGAATCCTTCTTCGACATGAGATATCGAATAGCAGCATGATCCGTGTACACAATCACCTTAGTACCAAGCAAATAAGATCTGAATTTCTCAAAAGCATAGACAACCGCTAGCAACTCCTTTTCTGTAGTGGTGTAATTAAGCTGAGCCTCATTGAGAGTTTTACTAGCATAGTAAACCACATGAAAAATTTTGTCCTTCCTTTGTCCAAGCACAGCCCCAACAGCATAGTCACTAGCATCACACATCAGCTCAAACGGTTCCTCCCAATTGGGTGCAGTAATGACAGGAGTAGTAGTTAGCTTCTTCTTCAACAGCTCAAAAGCCGCCAGACATTCAGCATCAAACTTGAAAGGAACATCCTTCTCTTACAAATTGCACAAAGGTTTAGAGATTTTCGAGAAGTCTTGAATGAATCGCCTATAGAATCCTGCATGACCAAGAAAACTGCGAATTCCTTTAACAGAAATAGGTGGAGGAAGATTCTCGATTGTCTCCACCTTGGCTCTATCCACTTCAAGTCCCTTTCTAGATACCTTGTGCCCAAGAATAATTCCTTCTTGTACCATAAAGTGACACTTCTCCCAATTAAGCACCAAATTGGTCTCAACACACCTCTTCAAAACCAAACCAAGATTATGCAAGCACTCATCAAACGATGTACCAAAAACTGAGAAGTCATCCATAAAAACTTCCACATTCGAGCCAATCATGTCTGAGAAAATAGCCATCATGCACCTTTGGAAAGTGGCAGGAGCACCACAAAGTCCAAACGAAACTCGACGAAAAGCAAAAGTGCCAAAAGGACATGTGAATGTGGTCTTCTCTTGATCTTCCGGAGCAATGCAAATCTGATTATAGCCAGAATATCCATCAAGCAAACAATAATACTCGTGACCAGCCAACCTGTCTAGCATCTGATCAATAAAAGGCAGAGGAAAGTGATCTTTTCTTGTGGCTTTGTTGAGCTTCCGATAATCCATGCAAACTCTCCACCCCGTGACTGTTCGAGTAGGGATGAGCTCATTCTTCTCATTAGCAACAACTGTCATGCCTCCTTTCTTTGGCACACATTGAACCGGACTCACCCAAGAACTATCTGAGATAGGGTAGATAATGCCAGCATCTAACCACTTTAGAATTTCCTTCTTCACCACCTCCTTCATAATCGGATTGAGTCTTCTTTGATGTTCAACAGTAGGCTTAGCTCCTTCTTCCAGCAGAATTTTATGCATGCAATACGAAGGGCTGATTCCCTTGATATCTGCTATAGTCCAACCTATTGCTGTTTTGAATTTCCTCAAAATACGCAAGAGCTTTTCTTCCTCGACATCTGACAGATTAGAAGAAATAATAACAGGTAACGTTGAGGTATCACCAAGAAAAGCATACCTCAAGTGACTAGGCAAAGGTTTGAGTTCAAGAGTAGGAGCCTCCTCAATAGATGGTTTAAGACGGATTTGTGACTTTTCCAGCTCCTTTAACCCAAGAGACTCGAATGGCATGTCAAATTTCCTCTTCCATGAATTTGCATTCAACATCTGAATTTGCATTACTTCATCCTCATCTTTCACCTCAGACTTCCCACTCAATGCTTTTTCCAAAGAATCTGTTAGCAACAAATGATCAAGATCCTTGGCTACCATGGAATCAACCAAATCAACATTGAAACATTCTTCTTCATCAGACGGAAGCTTCATAGCATTGAACACATTAAAGGTGACATTCTGATTTTGTACCCTCATGGTGAGCTCTCCTTTCTGCACATCGATCAAAGTACTACCCGTAGCTAGGAATGGCCTCCCCAAGATTATGGGAATCTTCTTATCTTCCTCGAAATCCAATATAACAAAATCAGCAGGGAAGATGAGCTTATCAACTTTCACCAAGACATCCTCAACTATGCCTCTCGGATAGGTAATTGAACGATCAGCCAACTGCAACGAGATGTTAGTTGGCTTTGGATCCGGTAGTCCCAATTGCATGAATACTGACAAGGGCATGAGATTGATGCTAGCTCCCAAGTCACACAAGCACTTTTCAAAGAATAGATTACCAATAGTGCATGGAATAGTAAAACTACCCGGATCCTTTAGCTTTGGAGGCAATTTCTGTTGCAGAACCGCACTACACTCTTCCGTTAAGGCAACGGTCTCTAATGCATCGAGCTTCAACTTACGTGAGAGAATACCCTTCATGAACTTGGCATAGCTCGGCATCTCCTCAAGTGCTTCCGCAAAAGGTATGTTGATGTGCAACTTCTTGAACACTTCTAAGAACCTAGCAAATTTGTTATCCAAATTCTGCTTCTGGAGTCTTCTAGGATATGGAGGAGGAGGGTAGATCTGATTATTCTTAGTAGACAACTCCGGAGAAGCCTTATCAACAGATTCCTTGCTTTTCTCTTTCTCACCTTCCAGCTGATCAGCTACCAAGTCAGATTTCTCAATTTCAGGCAATGCAGAATTTTCGACTTACTGATTCTGCACTTCTTCATCTTCGTTAGTGGCTGATTTAGGACCCGATGTGACCCTTCCTGATCTCAAAGTTACGGCCTTCACCTGCTCCTTGAAGTCCCTCCTACCTGGATTTGCTTCCGTATCACTAGGAAGAGTTCCTTGCGGCCTACTACCCAAGGCACTTGCAATCTGCCCTATCTGAGTTTCCAAGAGCTTCTGACCAGCTTGCAGGTTCTTCAATGCTATCCACATCTCATCAGATTTATCATTAGATGACTGCCCCACCTGAGTCTGAGGTTGTTGCTGTTGAAATCCTGGGGGTTGATATGGTGCCCTATAAGATTGCTGATAACCCTGATTATACGGCTTCGCTTGCTGATAAGATTGTTGATTATTCTGATTGTTGCTCCAGCTGAAGTTAGGATGATTCCTATTATTAGGATGATAAGTGGCTGGAACCGGTACAGCAGGTCTCTGGAAATTACTCACGAACTGTGCTGATTCAGAAGAGATAGCACATTGACTCGTCTCATGTGCGCCCGCACATAGCTCACAAACACTAGCCACCTGCTGAACTCCATAATTAGCAAGAGAATCCACCTTCATAGCAAGAGCCTTCAACTGAGCCGTAATCATTGAAGCTGTATCTACTTCCAAAACTCCTGCTACTTTGCCTTGAGAAAGTCTCTGGGTTGGATTTTGATATTCATTAGCAGCCATCATCTCAATAAGTTCATACGCTTCATCATAGCTCTTTGCCCACAGAGCTCCACCTGATGCTGCATCTAGCAAAGGTCTAGATTGAGCTCCCAACCCATTGTAGAATCCATTGATAACCATCCAATCAGGCATGCCATGATGAGGACACTTCCTTAACATCTCCTTGTAGCGTTCCCAAGCCTCACACAAGGACTCGCCAGATTGTTGTTGAAATTGAGTCAACTGGTTCCTTATTGCTGCAGTTTTCGCCATGGGGAAGAATTTAGTAAGGAACTTCTGAGCAAGATCTTCCCATGTAGTAATGGAACCAGGTGGTAGAGAGTGTAGCCAGCTCTTAGCCTTATCCCTCAGAGAGAATGGGAAAAGCCTCAACCTGATAGCATCATCCGTCACACCATTACACTTGAAAGTGTCGCAGATTTCGATAAAGTCCCGAACATGCATATTAGGATCCTCCGTAGAAGCTCCCCCAAACTGGACCGAATTCTGCACCATCTGAATTGTGCCCGGCCTGATCTCAAAGTTGTTAGCTGCAATAGCTGGCCTAATAATGCTCGACTGAATATCATTGAGTTTCGGCTGAGAATAGTCCTTCAAAGCCTTAGCTGCTGCTGCATCTGCCATTGCTACTGTAGTCTCAGTCTCCTCTTCCTTATTCTCTATATTCTCAACAAGATCGTCTTCTGCCAGTTTTAGTAATCGAGCTTGCGAACGTGTTTGCATACAAACTCAAGTACCTGAAACACCACGAAACAACAAACTAAGTAAGAATCCGAGTCAGTGAACGCTAACGACCACTATTGACAAACACATAAACTGAAATAAAAACACCGATGATCCCCGGCAGCGGCGCCAAAAACTTGTTATGCTAAACTCACGCAAGCGCACGTAGTCACAAGTAATACAATTAAAGTTCGTTCCACAGAGATCTTGGTTAAGTTTTACTCAGAAAATATGTCTATGCAATAATGTATGGTTTTAATTCACTGCTAAGAAAATAACAAATATGGGTTGATTAACTAAATTAAACTAAGATGCAAATTAATAACTAACAAATAACGAGAATTAAAATCGAATTACTTATATGAGAATAACATGGAATCCTAGTTTCATTATCTACTTCACTTAGAGTTGCAGCCTTCGATTAAAACATGCGATGGTTTTGATATCTGATCGAACAACACGAAAAGAGTAAAAGTTACCTCTCGGTATACTAGTACCAATCTAAGCATACATCCACAAAAGATAGAAGATGAATAGTCACCTATTATGTTTAGACCCTATATCTCTATAGAATTTGAAAACATAAAGGTTGAAGCACAAGTTATTCACTTAGATCACATAGGGTAGCATAATATCTCTATTCATGCCACAAATCATGATGATTACATCAACCTATCCTATGCTAGCATGGCAAGTTCTAAATCTCAAGATCCACTCTCGTTTAGCAAGAGATTAACAAATTAGATGTTCGCGACGCACCTAAATTCAATAAGCATGACCATACAAGGATATCAATAATTCACCACACATAAATCTCTAAGGCATGCAAACTACTAAGCTACATAGATAAATCCACTAGGACCCCACGATAACGATTAGTTCATAATCGAACCTTTCGTCACCATGGGATTTGATGAAAGCATGGTAGTAAACAAGATAAAGAAGATGATGAATAAATCAATAATAAAATAAGGTTTAGCGAACAAATCCGGAAAAGTAATGAGCATCCACAAGATACGCCTAACAAAGGAATACAAGAAAACTATGTCTAGATCTTCTTGTTGTCACGATCCTCGCCTTGGCTTCTCTCCCTTCTTGCTCTGAACGAATTATGTGTGTAGGATGTGTAGATGATTATTTTTCTGTGCCCCAAGGTGTGTATTTATAGCCCCCAAGTGCCTCCTTGACCAAGCGATTACCGTATTTGAAATAGGATAGAATTCCGGTAATTTTCCATCTTTAATTGAATAGAATTGCAATTCCCATGTTTAAGTTGAATTCCAGAAGCTTCAAATCGTCCTCAACAATTGCTATCTGAATTAGGAGAAGAAACGGCAAATTTTCCTAATTTAAAGCTGATTCCAGAAACTTCTGTCGAGCCCCGCGCGGCCGCGCGCGCCACAGGCATTCTTCCGCGCGCCCGCGCCTGATAAATTCTGAGAAATCCTTCCGCGCGCCCGCGCCCATTACAGTATGTCCTGCGCGCGCCCGCGCCTGATATTGCTGCACAGTCTGATTCTTTTTCCTTAAGTTGATTTCTTCTCCGCTTCCAATTGCAACTCTAAGCACTTGATCTTCTTGACACTACATATCATATATCACCTCCTAAATGCAATATCCACACCTGGAATACATCCTGCACAATTTCTCACAAAACATATAAAAAAAACACACATACTTGAGATACAAGACACCAATTTAAGCCGAAATAGAATGATCCAAGTGGATATAAATCCACTTATCATATATCATTTGAGTGTATTTTGTTTTATGCTAGCTTAATGCCAGCAGCTACAGCGAAAAGGACCACCGAGTGTTTCTTAGCAAAGATCCACGATAATGCCTTTGGGTGGAAGCTTCTTACCGAGGATCAGAAGAGAGATTATTTTGCGTACTTTAAGGTATATGTTAAACACCTAAATGCATTTACATAGAAACTTGTACTAATTTAGTTAAATTTCTGTCCATGACATGTTTGAATTTTCTGAATTTAATTAGTTGTATGAATGTTATAAAAGAAACTTCTCAATAAGGTTCCATTGTCTATACCTTTACTAATTAGTTGTATGAATTTAATTTTCTGAATAATTAGTTGCATTTTGTCGGTAATTGTGTGTTTCCATTGTTTATAACTTTTTTGTTACACTGTTGTTCTCCATTTTTGTTTTCAGAGATACTATGCATGGGATGAAGCAGACGATGCTGCATATTACGAAGCATGGAAGCATCATGCTGGAAGGATGTATTTGGTCTTGATGAACAGATTTCATGACACGTACAAGAAGAAGGCTATGAAGCATCCAGCATTAAGTGACGCTCAATATCGGTAATGGTGTGTTCACTGGAGTGATGCAGATTTTCAGAAGCTCAGCGATATTAAAAGGGATAACAGACACAGCGAGGTCTGTGGCGAAGGAACGGGGATGTCGCGACATCTTGGGGGATCTATTCCGGTGCTCAAACACGTGGATAATATGGTAAGCTTATTTACTCGAAACACGTTCCTATAAATGAAGTAAAATGGAAAACTTAGTGCAGACATTAATATCAATAAGTTGATAGCAATATCCTTCGAAGTAGGCTCGTAAGTTGAAAGTTTATGTTCATTTTCTCCTGACATTAATATCTTGAGGTCCTTTGCCACAACTGCAGAAGGAAGCATCCGGCGAGTCACCAAATGCCTGGAAAGTTTTTCAGAAGATAAAATGCCGGAATGGAGTACCCGTGGATGAACAATCAAAGCAAATCAAGGTACATATTTCAGACATAAACAAATTATCAAAAGCATGCTCAGTACCTACAGTTGTATACTTGTATAGTTAAATACTTAAATGTATAATCTGAAAATTGCATCTTATAATACATAATAGATGATAAGTTGTAGAAAATTCAGGGGAGAAATGGTTAAAAGAAAAACCTTTTTGTATCTCTACAATCACAGAGACCAAACAAACAGAAGTATTAGACTGAGTTAGAGAATTGGGGAAAAAAATTTATATAAAAAATGAAGAATCTGAACAAGTATTAGATTTTCCCTTCCTTCTTTTTTTTTTAAATGTTTAAGTTACCTCTAGTTCGCCATTCTATTCCAACTTTTGAATTTAAATCACAAAAATAATATGCATTTATTCAATATACATTACATTATATTCGGGCACATGCATTACATATTATACTAAAAAATACTAAACTGATATCAAATGCAGTTTCAATTACAAGCAACTACACTTTCAATATATATCAAAAAAATATCCTTATATGTATAATCTGAAAATTGCATTTTATAATACATTAAATGCAGTTTCTTACATAATATAATTACAAATAAATAATCAATTTGAATAAATAATATAATTTTAGAAATGTTCATTAAGCACGTTTCACTATGGATTTATTTAGACACTTACTTATAAAAAACATATTATGATTTTGCTCTTATTCTCTGATTTTTTTTATGTTTCTTGATTTTTTTTTCATTTTCCGAATTATGTGAGCTAGTTGGTATTTTATGTTTGAGATCCAAGGTCTAGATAAATAGAGAAGACTTTCTGAATTTGAAAACCAAAATATTACGTTTGACATATAATATGGAAGATTGTTACATTTTTGCAATTTATTTGAAAACCAAACTACTATTTGTTAAGGTTGCTCATTTTATTCCTTAATGAATTTTGTATCATTGACTTTCTGAATTTTTGCAGGACCGAATGGATGCAGGGATTAAAGAACTGACGGATGCAGGTGTTGCATATGATATAAATGAAGTTTTTGGTGAAGTCAATGCCAAAACCAAGAAACAGCGGGTCGTTGGCTTAGGCAGCGCAGCATCCTCTTTCTGCATTGATTGTAGTGGTCCTGGTGGTGAATCATCAGGGCAAAGCTCCAGGCAACTGACTGAGGAGATCCAACAATTGAAGGAAAATCTTAATATTAAGGACGAGGAGATTCGCCGATTGAAGGAGGAACAAGAATCCATGAAGGAGGAGTTCAATGAAAAAAATGCTGAGGTGTTCCGAAGGCTTGATAGAACTGATGAATGTTGATTGTTGTATATTGGTATTGTATTTTGACCGTTGGATTTGTTGAATTGGTAGAAATGATGTTTGTGTGGATTTATTACTATAATTTGGTAGTGTTGAATGTCATTGATTTGTCATAATTTGGTATTGCTACTGCGGAGGCAATGCATGTTTGTGTACTGTTATTACTGTTTTTGCACAGTACAGGGAAACATATAAAAGAAAAAAATTATTTTCAAAAATTTAGTAGTCAGTGACGGATTTGTGACGGAAACACGCTGTCACAAAACTTGTAGCATAAAATTTGTGACGGATTTGTGACAGAAAATTCCGTCACAAAAATTTGTGACGGAAAGTTATGTCACAGATTTGTTTCGTGATTAAAAATGATAAATTTTTTGTGACGGATTTGTGACGAAATATATCCGTCACTGAATTTTGTGACGGAACGTTCTGTCACAAAGTCGTCACAAATTTGTTTTCCGTGACAAAAAAAAGACACTTTTTTGTGACGGATTTGTGACGAAATGCATCCGTCACTGAATTTGTGACGGAATTTTCCGTCACAAAATTCCGTTTGTGACAAGGGTTTCAGTGACAACAAAAATCCGTCACAAATCCGTCACAAAGGCGTTTGTGATGGATTTTCAGGCTGTTTGTGACGGATTTTTCCGTCACAAATTCCAGTTTTTCTTGTAGTGCTAACCAGACTTCTAGTCTAAAAAGAACTACGTGAACTTGATCCCTATATATACAAGGGTACGTAGGCACCTTGGGAACATGTTTTTACAAGCCTCGCAATACACCTACGAGATTCTTGAGAACACACGACACAAGCCTCAAGGGAACTCCCGAGATTCTTGTAAACGCTCTCGAGCTCAGTTCAACCCCTACAAAAAACTTCCATTCTCCATAGATTAGTTGATCGTTAGCCTTTACAACTCACCATAAACCTCTCAAAAGTTGTTACGAAATCCACTCATCAACATTGGCGCTAGAAGGAGGGCAGAGTTATCATCTTAAGAGTGGAAAGATGGCAGGCAGTTCTGATAATGAAGCAACACAATCTGTAGAGAAAGATCAAACCCCGAAAGCAAAGAAGATTACTCCTGCTGATGTCCTAGAACATATAAAGTCAATTGAAGAGAGTCTTACAACCCTTGAACAGACAACACAAAAAAAGAAGAAGAAGTCGAAGTTGACATCAAGGAAGAAGGGTAAAAAAGCTAAGATTAATCCCAGGCAGTTAGACGTCGATGAAGAAGAACATGAAGAAAAGGCTGAGGAAGAGATCGAAGACCCAAAGAAAGATGTTGAAGGTGAAGAAGATGGTGAACCCAAAGATAAACAACCTCCTGTTAAGAAAACTCGGTTACAGATCTTGGCAGAACTTAAGAGTAAGAAGGCTACGAAATCAGGAGCATCTTCTCAGAAAAAGAAAAAAGCGAAGGAACCTTCCATCGAGATAATTAAAGATGATTCAAGTTCAGATGAGACCGCGAACGATTCGAGCATAGCAGATTCACAGAAAGTCGATGATAAAGATAAGGAAGCAAAGGACGGTGTAGCTAGTGATTTGAATGATGAAGACCTCAAGAAGATTCTAGTGAAACTTAACAAAGAAAAGCAGTCAACAATAGGTGCAATAACCTCATCTCCATTCACTAAGAAGGTTAGAAAATCCCTGTTACCTAAATCCTATCGTATGTCAAACGAGTTTAAATTTGATGGCACTACGGATCCTGTGGAGTATCTGGGTCGTTTCAATACCGAGATGGAAGTTTATCAAGTTAAGGAGCCAACAAGGTGTAGATTATTGGCTGCAACCTTTCATGGTGGAGCTCATCAGTGGTTTAAGAGGTTACCATCATATTCTATAGATTCTTGGGAAAATATGGGGAAGCTCTTCGTTACTCAGTTTAGAGCTTCCGTCGCTTTTGCACCCCCAACCAACACATTGGCCAACATCAAGCAGAGAGTAGATGAGACCTTGACAGAGTACCTCAAACGTTTCAATGCAGAGGTTCCCAGAGTTAAGAAAGCTCCTGACAAGGTCATTATGAGCTTCCTGATTGCTGGAGTTAGAGATGGTTCAGACTTCTGGAAGGAGTTACAAGTACGTGAACCTGGGACACTGGCTGATTTCTACAAACAAGCTGAACTATATAAGTGTGTGGAAGAATCCTTGTTGAAGTTGAGAGAAACAGAAGATCTTGGAGAAGAAGCTAGTCACAAAGGAAGCAAGCGAGAGAGGTCTCCAAGCCCGCAAGCATATGTTATTGGGGATCGAGCTTCCTCCAAAAGAAGTAAAGCAAATTTGAAGACAAAGTTCGATAGTTATACCTCTTTGGTTGCTCCAGTGGATCACATATTCACGATTTATGGGAAAGAAGGAATATTTGTAAAGCCTGCACCTTTACCAGTAGGAGCAAGGAAAGATCTAAAGAAATATTGTGACTTCCATGAGGATAATTGTCATGATACTTCCGAATGCAGAGCATTGAAAGACCAAATTGAGGAATTGATTAAAGCTGGGAAGCTCGCGGAATGGATAGCTCGAGGTGACCAGTAGTTGAAAGTTTGAGAGCTTCATTAAAGTATAGTTGAGAGACCTTTATTTATATATGTATTTCCTTCTTAGAACTGGGGGGTAGTGCATGTATACCTCCCTAGCAAGTAAACCTATTTCTTTCGAGTAGTTTGCAACGAAATTATGAGTAGTTCTTTTCCTTGTATTACGTCATACATGAGCTTATATTTAGCTTGTAAAACAAGGAACATAATTCAGTGAGCTGCTAGAAATATCTCATAAGTAATCTCTTTAAGTATCTCTTGTTTCTTAGAATGAGTTAGCTCGCGTAAGTTTAGAGGTGCTGTATTGTGATATTTGTATAAGATACAGAGGTTCATTCTCAATGTGTTTCGAAAGAGGTTTAAGAAGGAAATAGAAGATATGTTAAAGCTACAAGGAGGAATGATGTGAAGAAATTATAGTATCTATTCAAGTGTTAAGGAAAATTCGACATAGTTGAAGATTTTAATGAAAAGTGGCTACAAGAATTTGATATGATCATCTTGAAGAAAACACACAGTGGTCAACTTCTCGGATGAATATTCAATGACTTGTTAGAGATTATCGAAGAATTGTGAAGCTTCCCAGAGTTAGCTCTTCATCAAAGACAAGCTTCCCTGAAGAACTAGGGGGGTAGTATAATTACTATAGCACATGGTACTTTAAAAATTGAGGATTTCAGAATTTTGAGAATTCAGATCAGGATCCTCACCATCAGGTCCAGGAAGCTCACGATTAGGTTCAGGAACCTCATGGTTAGGATGCAGTTTGGGAACCTCATAGCTCATATATGGTTCAGGAACCTTGAGGATTGATTTGGTCTAGTATCTTGAAGAACAGCACGCTTACATCATGAACATGTTAATGAGTTTTCAAATCTTAGCGGAGGCTTCCACTTCACATCTGATCAGTCTACGGAAAGATCCAGGTGATACCTCTCCTTTTATGCTCACATATTCGTAGAAAACCTCCCTGGTATGCGCAATAAACTCTTTCTGTTAATAAAGCATGCTTAGATATTTATGTTGTTGAGGTCTTATATGCGATAAAGCTATGATTATATCTTAATTATATTTTTAGATGTTAGAATGCACATGTACATAACAGATTGCAGGTTCCTTGTTATTTACCTACACCTCGAAGGTTCCTTGTTATTTACCTACACCTTGCAGGTTCCTTGTTATTTATCTGTAGCTTGCAGGTTCCTTGATATTTACCTGCCGCTTACAGGTTCCATGTATTTACCTTTAGTTAACAGGTTCCATGTTTCTCACCTGAAGCTCGTAGATAACAGCTTCCAGGTCTAGTTGTATTTATTTGTGTCTAGTAGATTACTCGTTATTCTCTTGTAACTGACATCTTGCAGGTTCATTGATATTTACCTGAAGCTTGTATGTAACAGCTTCCAGGTTCATTGACATTTGTTAGAAGCCAATTGTTAGTTTCTGATTAGCAGCTTCCTACTTGAAGTTCCCAGCCAGCCGATACCTGAATAGAAGAAAGTGTGCTTACAGCAAGAGCTCCATGCCTGTAGAGGATTAATCTAGTGCCCTTATGGATTCTTTATGTGCCCAAATAGGTTCACTTAGAGCCCAAAAGGATTCACTTGGTGCTTCATGCATCCACGCGCACTTGTTTGGTATCTTAATGGATTCTCTTTGTACCCTTTTAGGGATTCATTTGGTGCCCGATTGGTTACGGTTTTTGTCCTAAGCAGAGGTTCACATAAACAACCAGTTGGATTCACCTTATGCCCTTACAAGGATTTGCATAGAACCCAGAAAGATTCACTTTGAAAGCCCTGTCAGTTACCAGCACTTGATAGACAGAAAAGACTTGCAAGCACGAGAGATCCACATCGAAAAGCCCTATGAATCGTAGGCACGCATTCAAAAGTCCCATAAGCATGTGGGCACCTAGTTAAATGTTTTGGGAACCTAATCATGGGTAACTTAACCTAGAGTTTGATTGTACTTGAAAAGCCTTTAAAGGGATTCACCTTGTGCCCGTACGGATTCACTTGGTGCCCCCTAGCATTTGAAGGGATTCACCTTGTACCCTTACGGATTCACTTAGTGCCCCTAGAGTTTGAAATGATTCATCATGTGCCCTATAGATTCTCTTTGTGGCCTCTTCAGGATTCACTTAGAGCCTATAAGGATTCACTTGATGCCACAAAAGAATTCACTTAGTGCCCAACCGGATTCTCTTTGTGCTCTTAACATGATTCACCTAGAGCCCGGATGGATTCATTTCGTGCTCCCTAAAGCCAAAAAGGATTCATTTGATGCCCGGTCGAATTCTTTAAGTGCCCTTCTCAGGATTCACTTAAAGCTCAACTGGATTCGTCTTATGCCCTGTCAAGGATTCACTTAGCGCCCAATTGAATTCTCTAAGTGCCCTTCCCAGGATTCACCTAGAGCTCAATTGGATTCGCCTTGTGCCCTCATCAAAGTGATACATAGCTGAATACTCTCATTTTTTAAAGCTTGTATATGATCGAAACAGGTATCGTACTACTAACAGGTTCTTGATAAAATAGCTTGCAGCATCCTTGATGATCATCAGAAGCTTCCAGTCAATAGGCGAAACAAGCAGTTTTCAGTCAACCATTTCAATAAGCTATAGGAGGTTCACGCGTCATGATGGCTCGGGGGGTAGCTCAATTCTCCTATGTCTTACTTTTGTGAGCTTACACACAGAAGAGCTTCCATCTTCCAAGTTCAGTAACGGAACCTCAATACAAACAAGCACGATGAAGCATAGATAAGTTCTACTTTCATGTCTTTATATCCTTAACTATCATGCACATTTTCTGTCAATGAAAGCTTATATTCTGTCATGCTTATATACATATTGCTTTTAATGCGCATATTGCATGATCCTTAGAAATGAAATTTATGTGAACTTGTACTTAGGATGTTATCATGCCCTATAGGTTTACAGTTTACGCAACGTATATGCTTAGTTTATGATCTCGAACTTGTTAGTTGAATCAGTCAAATAGATAATTGATATGCCACTTGAGAAGGTAGCGACATATATAACGTAGATAATCATTCATACTTGCATACATGCATCACTTATATGTGAGCTCTTCAGCTCGTATTACTAACCTATTTTTTCTAGTTTTCTTAGTATTGTGCCCAAAATCACCATGGGCTAGATTTAGACCTATTCAGTCATAGGTACCAATCAACAAGTATTGTCTGAACCAAGAGACAGATATAGTACCAGATATGAAGACCAAACGCAGAGAAATGAGCACTAGCTGAGAAGATAGTAAAGAGATTATGAGTATCAAGACGTTCCTGATGAACTAGTAGCTGAGCAGATTACAAATGGACCAGATTCCTTCCCATAGAAGAGTTTGAATCAGCCTAGCAGCAGCAATAAGGACAGCAAGAAGTACATGGGAACCACAGAAACGTTCCCGAGACTAACAAATTTGTTATTTGTGCAGGTATAGTTTCCTGTAGAGAGGTTCCTGAGAACCAGGTTCTGAGATAGAGGTTCCTGAGAAATAGGTTCCGAGATGTAGGTTCCTGAGCACCAGGTTTCTGAGCATAGACAACAGAGAGAGCAAAAAGCAGCTTAGAAGATGAAACAACGTCTCGAGCAATCAAGTTATGATTTTCAAGGTTAACTTCGTGCCCTTCTAAGGATTCATCTAGTGCCCTATTGGATTCGTCTTGTGCCCTCAGCATAGGTTCACATAACGCCCAATTAGGTTCACTTTATGCCCTTATTTGGATTCACTTGGTTTCCTTGACAATCTTAAGATTCACCATAACCCTTTTAAGGATTCATCTAGTGCCCTATTGGATTCGCTTTGCGCCCTCAACATAGGTTCACATAACGCCCAATTAGGTTCACTTTATGCCCTTATTTGGATTCACTTGGTTCCCTTGACATTCTTATGGTTCACTTAGTGCCCAATTAGATTCGCTTTGTGCCCTTGTCAAAGGATTCACTCAGCGCCTAATTGGATTCACTTTATGCCCTTGTCACGATTCAAGCAAGAAGATAAAGACCCGCATGGTTCACTCAGAAGAAACATGGGAGCACTGAAAGGATTGGACCTTAAAATATCAAGCTATTTAGGTTCCTCTCGCATCCTATGACTTCGAGGAACCGAGGGGTACTTGTTGTGCCCAAAATCTCCATGGGCTAGATTTAGGCCCATTAGGCTTAAAGATCCAATCCGTATGAGTAATATGGGTTATGATTGAGGTCCCTTAAGTTAAATGGGGCTAAGTAGCATGTGAAATGGATCTGGACAGATTCAGGTTCCCGAGAGACAGCTTCTGGCAGACAGCTTCCCGAGAAACAGGTTCCTGCAGACAGGTTCCTGAGAGACAGCTTCCTGTACGAAAATAGATTTATGCCAGCAAAATTCTAGTATGATTAAGCCTCTTATTCTTTAGGATCAAGTTATGAACATCAACTCCTTGTTGGAATGTATTTCTTGGGCGCAGATGATCCTTGAATACTTCTAATAGAACTACAACTAGTAAATATACTCCTAGTCGGACTAGAACTCGAGTTCTATTCGACTTAGGTCGCCTATTCGTGGCTGAAATCTGGAGAAAAGGAGGTCCCCGCGAATTAGGAACCTAGAATATTGTTGCCTAACCAGACTTCTAGTCTAAAAAGAACCACGTGAACTTGATCCCTATATATACAAGGGTACGTAGGCACCTTGGGAACATGTTTTTACAAGCCTCGCAATACACCTACGAGATTCTTGAGAACACACGACACAAGCCTCAAGGGAACTCGCGAGATTCATGTAAACGCTCTCGAGCTCAGTTCAACCCCTACAAAAAACTTCCATTCTCCATAGATTAGTTGATCATTAGCCTTTACAACTCACCATAAACCGCTCAAAAGTTGTTACGAAATACACTCATCAACAGTTGCATTTGATTGAATATTGCCCCTGGCGGGGCCTTACAACCCAAATCCACAAAAATCACCTCACCTTTAAAAAAAAGTGTTGAAGTCGTGGTTGAATGTGGTTGCATTCAGTTGCAACC
This sequence comes from Kitagawia praeruptora, assembly GCA_037693485.1. Classification (NCBI taxonomy): domain Eukaryota; kingdom Viridiplantae; phylum Streptophyta; class Magnoliopsida; order Apiales; family Apiaceae; genus Kitagawia; species Kitagawia praeruptora. Next base: position 22,200,782 of record CM075351.1, on the reverse strand, counting down.
CAAAATCCACCAAAATAGCATCCCACCTTAAAAAAAAATGTTGAACCTAGGCACATGGGGGAGTCGGCTGGGCACATGGGGGGAGGGGGGAAGGGTTGACCTAATTTGTAGTATTTTTGCAATTTTGAAATTTAATGTAGTAAAATTGCAATTAATTAAAGAAGAAGGTATTTTTGCAAATAGAAACTTCAAATGTAGTATTTTTGATAAATTCCCTACATTTTTTTCAAAAAATTATGCGTCTTAAAAAAATATTAATTAAATAACATATTTTTTCTTATATTCATTATAAATATATTGACCCTTTAAGAATACTTTATATTCTTAGTCATCCTTTCTATACAATTTTTAAAAAGGATAGATTAGGAAAATAATTACAATAATTGGAAATGGACATGTACAGTAGAAACCCGATAAATGAATATTCGATAAACGAATAACCTCATCAAATCAAATGAATAATTTTTTCCGATCCCGACATAATAGAGATAGTGTATTTTTGACCTCGATAAATGAATAATCTCGATTAATGAATAAAATTTTTCGATCCGAATGTATTCATTTATCGAGGATTAACTGTATTATGGGAAAAAAATATTCCATCCATTTCAAATTAGTAATTAAAAAAAATTGTTTCGAAATAGTTGTCTCATTTATACTTTTATAGTAGCTTTTTACTTAATTTTCTAGTATTACCCTTGAGTTTAATTTCAAAGATGGACTTTATGTAATTTTCTGATCCAATATCCGATTAGAAAAAATATACGTAATTTTCAACAATTTTATGGACTAAATATACGTAATTTTTTGAAAGTGAATTACTAATTTAAAATGGAGGAAGAATTTCTCAAAAAAAAAAATTATTATGGGACGAAGGTAATATTATAATTTACATATGCTTTATACATACTTATCTATGCTATACTATAATAAGTAAACTAGGGGATAATTGGTAGTTTGGTAGTTTGGTTCAACCCTATTTTTTAGCCATAATTTTAGTTCAATTAAAAATAAATTTAATTAATATTTAATCTACCTAAAAACATTCCCGGGTAAGCAAAGATTTAGCCGAGAGTTTTGATCGAAAGAAGTGGCGTGTGTGTGCGTGTTTTTTTTTAATTTTATTAACAGGAGAGTGTTTTGTGTGTTTTTTTTACATTTTTTTTATTATTAATAATAGAGATTTAAGCAAATCAAAGAGTGACCAAAATGAGTGACCAACAAAAGAGTACCAAACCGACAACCAAAAATATCCTATTTTGCTTATAATAGTATTAAACTAGGGGATAATTGGTAGTTTGGTTCAACCCTATTTTTTAATATTAAAAACCATATTAAACAAATAACAAATTACACTATAACAAATTAAAATTAATATTTATAATATTATATTACACTATAAACAAATTACAAAAAATTAAAAGCAACCCGTGCTTTGCACGGGTTATAAGCTAGTTATTTTAATAATTGAACACACACACTAGGAGTCGAACTCTTGACCACTCTTACCGTTCCCTTAAAAAGTTAAATGGAAGGTTATACGAAAAAATTAACACAAATTTTAAAATCAGAAAAGCACCCACAATTATAAAATCTCGGTTGCATTTTAAAAAAGTAAAATGATTTGACGACATATAAGATGAAAAGATGCATGTCGTGGATTTATAAATTAACTAAATTGATGTATTTAATATAGCATATTTCGTCCTACTTTAAAAGTAGATCTGCTTTTTGAAATAAATTTAAATTTAAATTATCTTATATAGCATCAAAATTGATTTTTAAAATTTTAGTTCATCACATTATCAAATATAAAAACATGAAAATTGGTAATATTGTTTGATAATGGCATAATTTCGAAGATTAACATATGAACCCTCTGTCAATATTATTCCACAATAATCATTAGGGATGAGCATAAAAATCCAAAAAACGGATAATTCGATTTTGTGATCTAACATCCGATTGTAAAAATTCAGAAATTAGGATATTCAATCCAAAAAAATTGGACCAGATATTCGATTAGAAGTTTTTGTATGAATTCAGATACGGATCCCGATTATAACTTTTTACAAATTCGGATATCCGGATTGAATCCTGTTTTAATATTATTAAAAAATAATTTGTATAGTTAATAAATAATGAACTTATTTGTAGATAAATAATTTAACATTGAACATATTAAATTAAGTAATAAATTATCACTAATAAATTAATGAATTTATTGTGTATCACCTAAGTTTATAAGTATTTAGGTGTAAAAATGTAAATAGGAATTATTTAAGTGTAAATTTATAAATACAACTCCATATATTTGTATATGAAACTTTCGTAACCTCATGTAAATTTTTTTAAATTAATCTTTATAAATAGTTTCTGTTAGTTAATCATTTTATCCAAAGTGATTGATTAAGAAATTATAATAATAAAAAAAAAAAAAACAAAGCAAATGGAAAAGCATTTGAAAAAATGACCAAACTATACTACTTTTCTATGAAACTGCCCGAAATGCCCATATGCGGGAACGTCGTCCTATTTGCGCACGAATTACGCATCCTTCATATGCGTAGTCTTGGATGCGCATTCTTGGAATGTGTATTGCACGCATCTGGGAGATGCGTGATGATGTCATATATTTTCTCATTTGCAGCTTCGGCGTCTCTCTCCCTCTTGTTCGCCTCTCCTTTTCGTCTCCCCCGTCCATCACATTCCGACAACCTCCATCCAAACTGAGGACATTAAAACGAAGCCCAGAGCTCCCTCTCCCTTTCCCCTTGTTTTGGTATTGATTTCCTGCCCGGTAGGGGCGCACATAGACCAATCGAAAAACGGGATCGAAAACGAGGTCGTATTTTGGGGCTTTCAAATCCGGCAAAACAAACAAAAATTGAATGGTATAGGCTTGTAGAGGGGGAGAAGGCGATCATTTTGGTGTATGGTATGGTATTGAACGGAGTTTGGATGGTAGTGAACGAAAGCTGGCCGGAATTTCGAAAAAAATCGTCTCAAAGCCGTTTCGGTGAAGACGATGAACAGTATTGAAGTCACGCATCTCTCATATGCGTATCCGTAGCCGCGCATCCTCACCATGCATATCTCGAATACGCATGTGGCAGCTGACTTCCATTTTGTGAAGACCACGCATGTGAGACATGCGTGTACTGTACGCATGTGAGACATGCGTGGTGGGTAAAAAGGACGGAGGTTGCCGCCAATAGGCATTTTGGGCAGGTGGAATTAAATGGTGGGTATTTTGTTTTTTCAACAAGAATAATTTCTTTTAATAATTTTTATCATTTGAAATTATGAATTCGAGAGCTAGCGTGTTATTCTCTCTATCCTGTTATATTGACCATCAATCAAAAAGCACGTATTGAGCAATCAAGTGAAAATTGCCAAACTTTCTCTCAATTATTTGTATACTTTGAAAAATATAACATTATTAATACTTAATTTGCTTTATTTAGGAAATGTGACCACTACTTTTGAGACATGCAAAATAGAAATTGTGGCCAATATAAACGGGACCAAGGGAGTATTAATATCTTTTAAAAAAATTTATAAGAACTCCTTAAAGAAAAGAATAGTAGTTTATGATAGGTCAAAATAAAATTAGGGTAAAAAGTAAATATACAAATGTTAAAATATGAGATAATGATATTTAAAATTTTATTAATTAATTTATCGTTTGTGAAGTTAACAATAACTTATTAAAGCTGTAATAAAATCATTTATTTATACAAACTTAAATAAATTTTACTTTATTACTTTGGATTCAGATTATTCGATTTCTGATATGGTTTAAACGGATATCCGAATTCTTGATTTCCGATTAAATTGAAACCGAAATAGATATTTTATGGGTTAAATATCAAAGTGGTCACCGAAGTAAACTCCATATATCATTTTATTCACCGATTTCAACGGGATATCTGTTCGCACTTATTCACGCAAGAGAACGTGGTCAACAAGTAATATAGAGTAAATGGGATTCGTTCCCACAGAGACTCAATTTGTTCGTTATGTTTACTTATGCACCAGCTTATGATTTACACTCACTGCTAAGACAATCACAATATTGGTTTGATTTAACTAATGATTAATTATCAACTAAGCCAATTACGAGGAAATAACTTAACTTTAACTTTATAATAAACAAACATGGGATTTCAATTTCATTTACTACTTCATCTAGAATCTTATGCCCTTTAGCCTAGCATGTGACCGAGTTGATTACTGATTAGATGCACTAAACTGATACACACCAACTTTCGTTGTGCATATACCATCCTACTGATCATCCACAATTGATAGAAGTCAAGTAGTCACCAAATATGTGTAGTCCCTATATGTCTATAGCAATTGAACACATACCGGTTGAAAATCAAGCACCCATTAAACCACATAGTCGATGCAAGACGGTTAGAATTACATCACAAATTAATACATGTTCTTCACATGCAAAAACCTATGCTAGCATGAATTGTTCTAAACCCTAGATCCACTTTCGCATTCACTAGGATTAAACAAACAATTACAAGTGTTCACGACGCACTTATAACGAATAAGCATAAACATACTAGGCAATCAATACATTCAATCACACACCAAGGCATAATTAACACTCAATAACTAGAATCCATAGCAAAATCCATTAAAACCCCATGATAACGAATTAGCCCATAATTGACCTAATTGTCATCATGGGTTCTTTGGAAAACATAATTTTAAAATCAACAAGTAAAAATATAGAAGAAGAAATAAGGTTTAGAATTAAATTCCCACAATAGAAGAATACAAAGGTTTCAAGAATAATCCTTGCTTGTCACTAGCTTGGAGGAATTCCTTATCTCCCTTTTCTCTCTTCTCCAAAAACTAGGTTATATTACGTAACGTATCTTATGATTACAAGGGTTGGATGTTGATATAGGCTTTTCCTCCCTCTTGCCCAATAAGAAAAAATACCTAAAATACAACTAGAAATCGATTTTTGTGTCAAAAACCACTTAAAATACAATTTCAGATCGAATAAGGGCAAAACTGGAAAATCAGCACGACCCCGAGCAATCTGCTCAAGAACTGGCGCAAACTGCTCGGGCATAATCTGCTCCCTGGCGCAGACTGCTCAAGCACGGCGCAGTCTGCCCAGGCTCCTTCTGGTCACGTTTATTTCTCCTTCGTTTTTTAGCTTTTTCTCCTTCGTTTTTGCTCCGTTTGCTCCCGTTCTTTTTGCGTTCTCTTCCGTTTTCAATCCTCTATGCTTGGAATCCTCATGGTGAACCATAACAAGACTCCATTCTATATTATTAAGCCCGAATCCAACTCCAAAAGTAACGAAAACAACAATCTTAATCAACCTTATTCCAACCCTGCACAATTAAACAAACACATCAAAACTACCACAATCTTGAGGTCAAAGCAATCAATTTAAGCCGAATTAGAATGTTCCAAGTGGATATAAAATCCACTTATCACACCCCCAAACTTAAACTGATGCTTGTCCTCAAGCATAAACAATTACACTATCTAACTAACTAGTACCACTTCCGTAGGTGATCACGGTTGCATTTGGCATATGCAACAAGCCCTTTAAACCCCTAGGCAGCCCTAGTGGACGAGTAAGGTCTCGTGAGGGCCTATAGTGAATGTACCCACAAAATCCAATGCAATGCAATGCATGAATGCAACTACTATGAAAATGCAAGATCCCCTTCAAACTCACCAAAACCAACTAACAAGCAAATATCTCAATGAACGTAACAAATCCAAGCAGAGCTCGACTAAGTCCCCGTATACTAACAATACATGAACAGAAACGTGCGTGTGTGCAATGCTCATCAGAAATACCCCCAGACTAGGTCAAAAATCATACATGCTTTCCGTCAAGACAATCACAGGTTTATAATCAGAATAGACTGTAGACACTCCATAACCTAGGAACACCTCCACCCTCATCCAAGGTAGACAGAAACTCATGCTTTATTACTATACTACGACACTACATATACAATACGCATGCTTATTTAACCGTGCAATGAATGAGACCCCAAAAGGCTTATACAATAATACCCATGTAGCGAGTGTTGGGTCAGTGGATCCCAGACTATAAAGCCTTAGGTCACTAGGACTAAGTCCCCTCAGACTTAATTACTCGAGTATTAAAGAGCTCACTCTGGTTAATTTTGCATTAACAAACAATACTTGACTCTTTTTTTTTCTTTTTTTTCTTTTTTTTTTTTTTTATATTTTTTTTCTTTTTTTTCGCAATCTGGAATGAGCCTTTCTCATTTCCAACCCTAGACTACTCATATAAATATGAGCTGGCTACTAGCCATTTGACGCCTAGCCTTTATTGACAAATATTAACAACTAGCATGAAAATTCCTGGTTTCCCCCAAACTTAGACTTTAATGTTCCTACGCTATAAAGGGAATAACGAAAATTCTAAATATAAACAAGTGATTAAATCTCAAAACATCCCACAGGCATGACCCTAACCTAGCCCAACAGCACCCCAATGAGACTGTGTAATAAATTTTGTTCCCGTAACATGCAAGTCAATTTCATAGAAACTATAAATCAGCCCTCTACTCATCATCATCACACCCAAATCAACATCCACCTATCAATCAGAATCAGCTCGTCCTAAGGGATCATGAAATATGCATGCCATGAAAATGCAACTAAATGAAAACTCACATGGTATACGAAAATAAAACAAAATGTCCTATATGAACACACGTAGATATTACGAACATAACAATCATGCATGAACTATCACTACTATGCAACATGATATCCTATATGCAAAATATAACAAAACATACAACTACTATCCCCCAAACCACCCCCAAACTTAACATATTCAATGCCCTCATTGAATGGAAGTAAATACAAGGGATAGTAGAAACATACCTACTCATCCTCGCTGCCATCACCCTCCTCATCCTCATTATCCTCGTCCGAAGAATCAGTTGGAGGATACGGAATCCGGGATCCAAAAATAGGCCACTGAACCGGATTACTCGGTGACTGAAATTTTGCCTCCAAAGCTACGCCCATGTCTTCTGAATATTGGCGACTGCTAACATGCATAACATCCAACCGCCTAGTCATTCGCCGCAAATAAGACTCAAGAGTGGACATATTCCCCGTACTCTGCTGTGAACCGGCTCTAGCAACTCCCGATCCCTCAGCTACATGACCACCCGCACCACTAACACCACCTTCGCCCTCCTTCATTCGCCCAATAGACGAATCAGCAATAGGAGCCCCAGGCTTTTGCAACGGCTCATCCACAAACGACTGCACTTTTGCAGCATCACACAATCCCGTAATAAGGGAAGCATAGGGAATACTAGCTGTCGAATTACCCTTCAAAAACCGAAGAATAGTTTGATTAATCAAGTAACCCAAATCGACATACTCACCTTTTAAAATCCCCCACAAAAGGATAGCCCTTTCAACAGTAACTTCCGTCACATGAGACGACGGAAGGATACTAGTACATATGAATAAGAACCATGCACGGGCAAACTTAGTCAATGATGCGGCCGGAAAATTTCTCTTTTCGGTAGTACCCGCCTTACACCTCCATACCGCCCCTGGAACACACAACTCACCGATGACAACATCAAGATCAACATCTTCCACCGTCTTTCGACCCCAATCCTCAACACCCCGTGATTTAGGCGGCTGATCAATCAAATTCCGAATTGCTCGAGGAGAATAATCAATCTGTTGTCCCCTAACAATCGTGGAGTTATTCTGCTCTACTGAAGCATTAGCGTAAAACTCCCTAACAACATTCAATGGCACAACATTAGCAAATTCTTAAAATACCTTCCAACCCCTCGCTTTCACCATAGCCACCATCTCCTTATTATCAAGAGGCACAAACCTCCTCTCCCTTATAACTCCCTTACGAACTAATCGACCGTACTCCGACTCGGCCTCCGAATTCACAAATTTCACTACTCCTTCTTCCACAATAGCATCCTCATCCACCGAAGGACGGCTACTACTACTACTACCTACCAATTTTTGTCTTTTGGGAGCCATAACAACAAGAACAACAATCCACACACCACAAAATTCGAATTTCAACACAAAACCCCCAATTCAAGAACACAACCAAACCCTAATTGGCAAGAACACAATTCGTAGCAATTACAAAGATGAGATTAGAACAATACCATACGAATTGAAGAGGTGTCCTTGCAAGAATAAGCCTCCAATAATTCGAATATACCCTCCCCTTGAGCTTGGAATTGATGTATGGATATAGCTTGTGAATGAGAAGTGTATATATATAAAAGTGTATGGATGAATTGTTAATGAATGATGATGTATAAATATAGAGAGATGTATATATAAGGTGAGATAAAATTGGGTTAAGAGGGGAATTAGATATAGAATTGGAGTAGGAGGTGTTAGGGTTTTTGATTTAGAAGTGTAGTAGGATATGGAATAAAAGAAGTAGGATATGGTTTTTGATTTGGGGGAATTTTTTTTTTTTTTTTTTTTATACAACAGAATTCGCTAACAGAGGGCATGGGCGCTGACTGCGCGAGGACTGGCGCAGTTTGCGCGGAGGGTTTCTGGAACGCGCGCAGAGTGCGCGATAATAGAGCAGTTTGCGCAGATGGTTTCTGCGTTACAAGACGCAGTCTGCGCGGAAATGGCGCAGGGTGCGCGGAAAGCTTCTGTTCTATATTTTTTTTTTTTTTTTTTAGAAGAAATAATCTTGTATACAACAATGCTTGAGTTGCCTCCCAAGAAGCGCTTCTTTTACGTCAGTAGCTTGACGTGACTTCCATGATTTATTCAATAATTGCAAGAACCGCGGTTTCAGCCCCACGATTCGATACCTCACCAAAGTACGGTTTCAATCTCTGACCATTGACTTTGAACGACTGATCAGGTGATTTCTCAAAAATCTCAACCGCTCCATGCGGAAACACGGTTTTTACAACAAAGGGCCCTGACCATCTCGATTTAAGCTTTCCTGGAAATAGACGAAGGCGAGAATTAAATAATAACACAGGTTGTCGAGGAACAAATACCTTGTTAACTACACGACGATCATGCCATCTCTTCACTTTTTCTTTGTAGAGTTTGTTGTTCTCATATGCTTGCAAGCGAAACTCGTCCATCTCATGGAGTTGCACCATTCTCTTCTCACCCGCGGCTGTAAGATCGAAATTTAGCTTTTTCAAAGCCCAATAAGCCTTGTGCTCCAATTCCGCCGGCAAATGACAAGCTTTCCCGAAGACAAGCTGATACGGTGACATTCCCAAAGGTGTTTTATATGCCGTTCGATAAGCCCAGACGGCTTCATCGAGTTTCAGAGACCAATCCTTTCTTGAAGGACTCACCACCTTTTCTAGAATACGCTTGATTTCCCGATTAGACACTTCAGCTTGGCCATTGGTCTGAGGATGATATGCTGTAGCTACCCGATGATTGATATTGTATCTGGCCATAAGATTAGTGAACTTGCGATTGCAAAAATGAGTGCCCTCATCACTGATAATGACTCGAGGAGTACCAAATCTGGTAAAGATGTTCTTCTGAAGGAAATTAAGCACGACTTGGGCATCATTTGTCGGAAGTGCTTTGCCCTCAACCCATTTAGAGACGTAATCAACTGCTAGCAAGATATATTGATTGTTGCATGAAGAGATAAAGGGTCCCATGAAGTCAATTCCCCAAACATCGAAAATTTCCACTTCCAACATTACATTAAGGGGCATCTCATCCCTCCTCGAAATGTTACCAACACGCTGACAACGATCACACCTTAAGACGTACTGATGAGCATCCTTAAAAAGAGAAGGCCAATAGAACCCTGCTTGAAGAATACGAGTAGCAGTCTTTTCACCTCCATAGTGGCCCCCATATGTCGTGGCGTGATAATCCCTCAGAATAGCCTCTGTTTCACTATACGGCACACATCTTCTAAGAATCTGATCAGCTCCCTGTTTAAACAGATATGGTTCGTCCCAACGATACCATTTAACTTCATGCAAGAACTTCTTCCTTTGTGCATAAGAAAATTCAGATGGAATGACTTGACTAACCAGAAAGTTCACAATGTCTGCGTACCATGGCTCCTCTTCTTGCACCCTAAACAATTGCTCATCCGGGAAGAATTCATTAATGATGGTACTGTCTCGAGAAGATTTACCCAAGTCCTCCAGACGAGAAAGATGGTCAGCTACTTGATTCTCTGTCCCTTTCCTGTCCTTAATCTCCACATCAAATTCTTGTAACAGAAGTACCCAACGAATTAAACGAGGTTTGGAGTCCTTTTTAGAGAGCAGATATCTAATAGCCGCGTGATCCGTGTACACCATTACCTTTGTACCTAGCAAGTAAGAGCGAAATTTTTCGAACCCATAGACTATGGCCAACAGCTCCTTTTCAGTGGTAGTGTAGTTCAACTGAGCGTCATTAAGAGTCTTGCTTGCATAATAGATCACATGAAACACTTTGTCTTTCTTTTGACCGAGAACAGCCCCCACTGCATAATCGCTAGCATCACACATCATAGCGAAAGGTTCACTCCAATCGGGAGCAATAATCACTGGTGCTGAAACCAATTTCTTTTTCAGAGTCTCGAATGCGGTCAAACATTCTTCATCAAATTTAAAAGGAACATCCTTTTCCAAGAGCTTACACAACGGTTTGGAGATTTTTGAGAAGTCTTTGATAAAACGCCTGTAGAAACCTGCATGACCAAGGAAACTACGAATCCCTCTCACTGAAATAGGTGGTGGAAGATTTTCAATTGTCTCTATTTTTGCCCTGTCCACCTCTAGACCTCTCCGTGACACCTTGTGCCCAAGAATAGTTCCCTCCTGAACCATGAAGTGGCATTTCTCCCAGTTAAGCACTAGATTAGTCTCCACACATCTTCTCAGAACCGCACCCAGATTATTCAAACATTCATCGAAAGAGAGACCGATTACAGAAAAGTCATCCATGAAAACTTCTACGGTCTTGCCAATCATGTCTGAAAAGATAGCCATCATACACCTCTGAAAAGTAGCAGGTGCACCACACAAACCAAAAGAGACTCGCCGAAAAGCAAATGTACCAAATGGACATGTGAAAGTCGTCTTCTCCTGATCTTCAGGAGCAATACAGATTTGATTGTACCCAGAATATCCATCCAATAGGCAATAGTACTCCTGACCTGCAAGTCTGTCTAGCATCTGATCAATAAAGGGCAAAGGAAAATGATCCTTCCTAGTGGCCTTGTTCAATTTCCGGTAGTCCATACAGATTCTCCAACCAGTGACTGTGCGAGTAGAGATAAGTTCATTCTTCTCATTGGTGATTACCGTCATGCCACCTTTCTTCGGCACACATTGAACTGGGCTTACCCATGAACTATCAGAAATGGGATAGATGATCCCTGCATCCAACCATTTGATGATTTCTTTCTTCACAACTTCTTTCATGATCGGATTTAGACGTCTCTGATTTTCCACTGTTGGTTTACTCCCTTCTTCTAAAGGAATTTTATGTTGACAGTAAGCTGGACTAATTCCCTTGATGTCTGCTATGGTCCATCCAATAGCTGATTTGAATTCTCTAAGAACTCTCAAGAGCTTGTCTTCCTCAGAATCTGACAAGTTAGCAGCAATAATCACAGGTAAAGTAGATGACTCACCAAGAGAAGCATACCTTAAGTAATCAGGTAATGGTTTGAGCTCTAGAGTTGGAGCTTCTTCAATGGATGGTTTCAACCGCTGATGTGACCCCTTCAATTCAGATAGACCTAACGATTCCACTGGTCTCTCGAATTTCCTTTGCCATGGAGTAGCATCAAGAAGTAGTAGTTGCTCATCTATCTCATCTTCTTCCAATAAAGAATCACTAATCAGTGCTTTTTCCAATGTGTCATTCAAGAGCAGATGCTCAATTTTAGATTGCACTGCTGACTCCACCAAATCTATCTTCAAACATTGCTCTTCTTCAATTGGAAACTTCATAGCTTTGAAAACATTGAAGGTGACATTTTGGTCATGCACCCTCATCGTAAGTTCCCCTTTTTGCACGTCAATCAAGGTTTGCCCCGTGGCCAAGAATGGTCTCCCAAGAATGATAGGGATTTTCTTGTCTTCTTCAAAATCAAGTATGACGAAATCCGCGGGAAAGATGAGTTTGTCCACTTTTACCAGAACATCTTCTACAATTCCTCGAGGGTAGGTAACTGAGCGATCAGCTAACTGGAGTGACATGTTGGTAGGCTTAGGCTCCGGAAGACCAAGTTGCAAGAAAACCGAATAGGGCATGAGGTTGATGCTTGCCCCTAAATCACACAAACACTTGTCAAAAGACAAATTTCCAATGATGCACGGTATGGTAAAACTCCCCGGATCCTTCAGCTTAGGTGGCAACTTTTGTTGCAAGACAGCACTGCACTCCTCCGTCAAAGCGACGGTCTCTAACTCCTCGAGCTTCAATTTCCTCGAAAGTATGCCCTTCATGAACTTGGCATAACTTGGCATTTGTTCAAGTGCTTCAGCAAATGGTAGATTTATGTGCAACTTTTTGAACACTTCCAAGAACTTTGCAAATTGCTTATCAAACTTCTGCTTCTGAAGCCTTTTAGGGAATGGCGGAGGCGGATAAACTTCTTTGCTAGCTTCCGTAATTTTTGAACCTGTTTTCCCATCTGACTTCTCCTTTTCTTCCTCACCTGATGCCTTCTGAATGACCGGGAGAGCTGAATTAGAAGACCGGATAGACCCCTCAGACGCGCCCGCGTCCAAATCACTGTTCACAGCATTTTCAAGTTCTTCGTTAAACTGCTTTTTGACTCCCAGATCGTCTATAACCTTTCCAGAACGTAACGTAACAGCATGAATCTGTTCCTTGACCTCCTTTTTTACCCGGATTAGCTTCCGTGTCACTAGGTAATTGCCCTTGAGGTCTGTTCAAAAGAGCATTGGCCAGTTGGCCCATTTGATTTTCAAGAGTTTTCAGAGATGCTGCTTGACTCTTGTACATCATTCGCAATTCTTCCATTTCTGACTTCTCATTAGATTGCACATGACTTCCAGGTTGCTGTTGATGAAATCCAGGTGGATTGTATGGTGGCCTTTGGGCATAGGGTTGTTGATAACCCGAATTGTTGAACTGCCTTGCACTATACTGCTGACCCTGAAATGGTTGTTGCACAGCATTCTGATTGTTGCTCCAACTGAAGTTAGGATGATTCCTATTGTTGGGATGATATGTATTGGGAGCAGGTTGTGACGGCCTCTGATAATTGCTGACAAACTGTGCCGACTCACTAGAAATTGCACATTGATTAGTGTCATGAGCCCCCGCACACAATTCACAGACCATGGCGACTTGTTGAACCCCCACCTTAGCCAATGAGTCCACTTTCATGGTTAGAGCCTGTAGCTGAGCTGCTATGGCTGTTGTGGCATCCATTTCAAGTACACCTGCAACCTTACCTTGTGGAATACGCTGTGTCGGATTCTGATACTCGTTTGCAGCCATCATTTCAATCAAGTCATAGGCCTCTTCATAGCTTTTGGCCCACAGAGCTCCTCCAGATGCTGCATCAAGCATTGCTAGAGAATGACTTAACCCATTGTAGAAGCTATTGATGACCATCCAATTTGGCATCCCATGATGGGGACATTTCCGGAGCATCTCCTTGTACCTTTCCCAAGCTTCACACAGTGATTCACCAGAATGCTGACTAAATTGTGTAAGAGCATTCCTCATGGCAGCAGTCTTTGCCATAGGAAAGAATTTAGTCAAGAACTTTTGTGCCAGATCTTCCCATGTAGTGATGGAACCTGCTGGAAGTGAATGCAACCAGCTTTTTGCTTTGTCTCTCAAAGAGAAGGGAAACAACCTTAGCTTAATAGCGTCCTCAGAAACTCCGTTGGTTTTGAAGGTGTCACAGATCTCAATGAAGTCCCTGATATGCATGTTGGGATCCTCAACAGATGAACCCCCAAACTGGACTGAGTTCTGGACCATTTGGATCGTGCCCGGCTTGATCTCAAAATTATTTGCAGCAATAGCCGGCCGCACAATACTCGACTGAATATCATTAATCTTGGGCTGAGAATAATCCTTGAGCGCCTTGTTATCTGCCATTTCTCCAGTAACTTCCAACTCTTCTTCACTTTCCTCCACTAATTCCTCTTCGTGCTTCTCTTCTTCCAGATTTTCTTTACGAGCTTGAGATCGAGTAAGCATACACGCTCAAGATAGTACCTGAGAAACCCAAAAGTAAATGAGTGAGAAAAACGTCTGAGTCAGTGAATTTAATCCAAATTGATGATAAGATCATAAACTAAACAAACAATGAACCGAGTCCCCGGCAGCGGCGCCAAAAACTTGTTCGCACTTATTCACGCAAGAGAACGTGGTCAACAAGTAATATAGAGTAAATGGGATTCGTTCCCACAGAGACTCAATTTGTTCGTTATGTTTACTTATGCACCAGCTTATGATTTACACTCACTGCTAAGACAATCACAATATTGGTTTGATTTAACTAATGATTAATTATCAACTAAGCCAATTACGAGGAAATAACTTAACTTTAACTTTATAATAAACAAACATGGGATTTCAATTTCATTTACTACTTCATCTAGAATCTTATGCCCTTTAGCCTAGCATGTGACCGAGTTGATTACTGATTAGATGCACTAAACTGATACACACCAACTTTCGTTGTGCATATACCATCCTACTGATCATCCACAATTGATAGAAGTCAAGTAGTCACCAAATATGTGTAGTCCCTATATGTCTATAGCAATTGAACACATACCGGTTGAAAATCAAGCACCCATTAAACCACATAGTCGATGCAAGACGGTTAGAATTACATCACAAATTAATACATGTTCTTCACATGCAAAAACCTATGCTAGCATGAATTGTTCTAAACCCTAGATCCACTTTCGCATTCACTAGGATTAAACAAACAATTACAAGTGTTCGCGACGCACTTATAACGAATAAGCATAAACATACTAGGCAATCAATACATTCAATCACACACCAAGGCATAATTAACACTCAATAACTAGAATCCATAGCAAAATCCATTAAAACCCCATGATAACGAATTAGCCCATA
This sequence comes from Kitagawia praeruptora, assembly GCA_037693485.1. Lineage (NCBI taxonomy): Eukaryota > Viridiplantae > Streptophyta > Magnoliopsida > Apiales > Apiaceae > Kitagawia > Kitagawia praeruptora. The sequence continues at coordinate 22,185,650 of CM075351.1, read as the reverse complement.
ATTGACCTAATTGTCATCATGGGTTCTTTGGAAAACATAATTCTAAAATCAACAAGTAAAAATATAGAAGAAGAAATAAGGTTTAGAATTAAATTCCCACAATAGAAGAATACAAAGGTTTCAAGAATAATCCTTGCTTGTCACTAGCTTGGAGGAATTCCTTATCTCCCTTTTCTCTCTTCTCCAAAAACTAGGTTATATTACGTAACGTATCTTATGATTACAAGGGTTGGATGTTGATATAGGCTTTTCCTCCCTCTTGCCCAATAAGAAAAAATACCTAAAATACAACTAGAAATCGATTTTTGTGTCAAAAACCACTTAAAATACAATTTCAGATCGAATAAGGGCAAAACTGGAAAATCAGCACGACCCTGAGCAATCTGCTCAAGAACTGGCGCAAACTGCTCAAGAACTGGCGCAAACTGCTCGGGCATAATCTGCTCCCTGGCGCAGACTGCTCAAGCACGGCGCAGTCTGCCCAGGCTCCTTCTGGTCACGTTTATTTCTCCTTCGTTTTTTAGCTTTTTCTCCTTCGTTTTTGCTCCGTTTGCTCCCGTTCTTTTTGCGTTCTCTTCCGTTTTCAATCCTCTATGCTTGGAATCCTCATGGTGAACCATAACAAGACTCCATTCTATATTATTAAGCCCGAATCCAACTCCAAAAGTAACGGAAACAACAATCTTAATCAACCTTATTCCAACCCTGCACAATTAAACAAACACATCAAAACTACCACAATCTTGAGGTCAAAGCAATCAATTTAAGCCGAATTAGAATGTTCCAAGTGGATATAAAATCCACTTATCAATATCATTTGAATGACTAAAGTCACAATAAATATCAAACATATAACTCTAAATCTGTGTTCGAAAAATAAAAGTAATTTTTTGTTGATTCTGCATATTTTTTTTGAATGCTACCACAACCAAATGAAATGTTGTTAAATTCTAGTATTTCAGATAATATATTTAGAATTTAAAAAATTTATTTACTATTTATTTATAATTAAAACAAGGAAAATGACTAAAAAATTAAAAATAAATAATAAATGAATTTTTAAAAATCTAAATATATTATCAGAAATTTTAGAATTTAACAACTTTTAATTTGATTGTGATAGCATTCAAGAAAAATGTGCAAATCAACCAAAGATTATTTTTAGTTTTCGAACACATATTTAGAGTTATCTGTTTGATATTTATTATGACTTTAATGATTCAAATGATACCCCGTTGAGATCGGTAACTAAAACGATATATGGGCTTCACTTCAATGACCACTTTGATATTTAACCCGAGATTTTATAATCCAAAAAACCGAATATCGGATCTAAATCTTAAAATCGGATCAGATGTACAATTTTGTTCACCCCTGATAATCATATAACCAACATTATGTAATATTCGATCACGTCTATTGTATAATGGAATAATTACAAAATCGCAATTGTATATCCAATATTCAATATCAAGAATGAAAAGGGTTATCCAAGTTTTTATTACAAATCATGTATTTTTACTTTCTTAAAAACATTATTTTGGTTAATTTCATAAAATTAAAGTTAAAACAAAAACAATACTCCTATGTTATTACTTATTACTCATTAAAAAATGTATATCTATTACTCCAAAATTGATTACTGATTTTTTTTTGAAATAAATAGATTTATGTACCTATAAGCGAGAATGGAAATTAGGATTCAGAACGATACCAATTATATCCTATATATAAGTAGCGTAAGGAGCTTTATGTGGAGTTTTATGTGGTTGTCGTTTGGTCGTCAAGGCTAAACCAGAAAAAATTAAGGTTGAGAAATTTATTGTTAACTAAAATTAATAGAAATAATGTCCAAAATACACTACTTTCCCTTCTCCCTTGCCCGAAATGCCTGTTTGCGGAAACGTCCGCCCTTTTTGCCAACGGTATACGCATGCTGGGCATGCGTACTCTGAGATACACTTTCTGGTAATGCGCATCTGGGGTTGCGCATCTCCCAGATGCGCATTGACGTCAGCTGACGTCATTGTTTCACTATCCTCTCCGGCAACTCTCTCAAGCTCCAAATCGCCAATCGCGTCGCCTCAATCGTTTGCACAGCTCCGGCAACTTCCACTACTCCTGATGGTACCAAATGAAAGCCCATACCTGCCTCTACCTTTTCCACTATTAATATGTTGTTTTCCGGCCCGGCACGGGCGTGCACAGACCTACCGGAGATTCAATCGGAAAAAGTGGTTCGAATTTGGGGTTTTAAAATCCGGGAAACGAAATGGAAAGTGAGTGGTATAGAATTGTAGATCGTGAGAAGGCGAGTAATTTGATGTATAGAATGCTAGTGTACGATTGCTGTAAAGGGATGAACGGAACTCGTCAATTTTTCGACCAAAGCTTCGTCTCCGAAGACTGGTGGGAGACAGTGAACAGTACTCCATATACGCATGTTCATCATGCGTATCCAATATCACGCATTCTGAACATGCGTATATGGAGTACTGTTCACTTGTCCACAGAAACAACATTAACGAAGTCCACGCATAATGAGGATGCGTATACCCACTGTATGCATAATGAGGTTGCGTATACAGGCCACGCATGTGTGTGATGCGTGGTCCATGGGTAAAAAGGACGGATAGTTTCATTCGTGGGTATTTTGGGCAGCTGGAATTAAAATGTGGGCATTTTGGTTTTTCACCCAAATTAATACAAAGATATTTTAGATTAAAGTTTAAAATATAATTAAGAAAATCTTAACACATAAAAGAGTTTCAAGAAAACCTAATTTTTTTTTAAAAAAATGTTACTTTTAGATTTACAACAAACACGTTTTTAAAATTTATACTAACAAAAGTAAACACAAATCAATAAGTTAACATTATATTGTTTTGTAAAGATTCTAGATTCGGTACTAAAGTTGTAAATAAATTAAAAAAATAATCTGAAAATCCAAAATAAAATAATTTATCGAGAATCTAAATATAATAACCACAAAAATCCTATAATAATTTAAAAGTTATAAAAATATTAAATTTCATCAACCATAAAATTTAAAATAAATTAATAAAAAATAAAATTAATCAAATATTCATCATCAACTCAATTAATACAAAGATATTTTAGACTAAAGTTTAAGATATAATTAAAAAAAACCTTACCACATAAAAAAATTTCAAAAAAACCTAATTTTTAAAAAACGTCATAAAAAAATTTTACTTTTAGATTTACAACAAACGTGTTTTTAAAATTTTTACAAACAAAAGTCAACACAAATCAATTAATTAACATTTTATTGTTTTGCAAAGATTCTACATTCGGTACTAAAGTTGTAAATAAATTAAAAACAATCTGAAAATCCAAAATAAAATAATTTATCGAGAATCTAAATATAATAACCACAAAAAATTCAATAATAATTTAAAAGTTACAAAATATTAAAATTTCATCAACAATAAAATTTAAAGTAAATTAATAAAGAATAAAACTAATAAATATTTATCATCAACTTAGTTAATCCAAAAATATTTTAGACTAAATTTTAGGATATAATTTTTAAAAAACCTTACCACATAAAAGAATTTCAAGAAAACCTAATCTTTAAAAAAAGTCGTAAAAAATTTTACTTTTAAATTTTACAACAAACATGTTTTGAAAATTTATACTAACAAAAGTCAACTTAAATCAATAAATTAATATTTTATTATTTTACAAAAATTCTATATTCGGTAATAAAGTTGTAAATAAATTAAAAAACAATCCGAAAATCCAATATAAAATAATTTATAGAGAATCTAAATATAAGAACCACAAAAATCCTATAATAATTTAAAAGTTACAAAAATATTAAAGTTCATTGGGTGAAGGCCTAGAATATCCATAAATTAAATACGTGTAACCAAAATACCCACTGTCAACTTGGGCGGCCCTAAATACCCACGGGACACGCCACTACCAGTACCGTTTCTTGGGTCACGCTACTTGTGGCTGAGTATCAACAAGATACGCTATTGCTGTTGAGGGGGCAGCGTTTAACACGCTTCTGTTAAAGGCGTGTCATGTAGACACGCTTCTGCAAACAGCGCATCAGCACACACGACACTCCCACAAGCGTGTCGCCACTCTTCATCAATCTGCCGAACTGCACGTCTCTCCCCACTTCTATCGATTTTCAAGCGATTCTCGATAGAAATCCGGCGAGCTCCGTTCGTATCTTTCCCATAACTTTCTGTTTATGATATATATATCATTCGAATCGTTTTTGGACGATCTACAATCTTATACCCTTTTTAATCCATTTCTTATGCCGGATTCAAAACTCCCAAATCGAACCCTTATTTTCATCAAATTGGAAAACGTCCATGCGGGACCGATTGAAAGATACATGCGGGAGAGAGACATACAGACGAGAGAGAGAAGATGGAGGAAGGGAAATGAAGAAACGATGGTGATGGTGCGGAGAGAGACGACCGAGAGAGATGACAGCGAAAGACGAGCATGGAGAGAGAGGGGTTTGGGACACGCTACACGCAGTAGCGTGTGGCGTGGGTAGATAGGACCAGGCAATCCGAAAATGGGTATTCAGGACCATGGGGTAGTGAAAAAGAGGTATTTTGATCATTTTCTCAAGAGAAAATGACCAAAATACGCCATTTTTGTAGTCCCCTTGCCCAAAATGCCGGTATGCGGGAACGGGCGTCCTTTTTGCCCACGTGCTGGGCATGCGTACTCTGGGATACACATTCTGGTAATGCGCATCTGGGATCACGCATCACGCAGATGCGCAATGACATCAGCTAACGTCATTTTGTCACAAACCATTCCGGCGTCTCTGTGAAGCTCCAAATCGCCGATCTGGTCACTGTTGTCGTTCGCACACCTCCGACAACGTCCACTACTTTTGATGGCACCAAAAGAAAGCCCAGACCTGCCTCTACCTTTTCCCCCATTCGTTTATTGTTTTCCGGCCCCGCAGGGGCGTGCACATACCAATCGTAAAGTCCAACGGAAACATAATCTCGATTTGGGGCTTTCGAATTCGGTGAATCAAATGGGAAATGGATGGTATAGGCTTGTAGAGTACAAAAAAGCGATCATTTTGATATATGGCATGGTATTCAAATATATATTGAAAGGACTGAACGAAGTGCTTGAATTTTTGGACGGAAAATGCCTCCGACGACGACTGAGAAGACGATGAACAGTTCGTTGGATACGCATGTCCAACATGCGTATCTCAAGGCGCGCATGTTAAACATGCGTATTCAACGCATTGATCACAGCTGCAAATTCATAATTTACAAAGACTACGCATGTTAAACATGCGTGTATCGTGTACACATATCCAAAATGCGTATACAGTGGGTAAAAAGGGCGGAGCTCAACGCATGTAGGTATTTTGGACAAGTGGATTTAATTGGTGTGTATTTTTGTTTTTCACCCTTTTCTCAAAGTTCATCAACAACAAAATTTAAGTAAATTAATAAAGAATAAAACTAATAAAATATTCTTTTTAACTTAATAAATTATTATTATAAATTAACATATTTTCCGTAATAATTTTAGTTTATATATAAGTACAAAATAAATGCATATTATTAATTTATTATCATTAAAAATAAAATACAATTCAAAATGCTATAAAAATTATTTTAACAAAAAAATCATAATAAAAAATATATTATAAAATATTAATAAAGTAACCCACGGGTATAAAGCTAGTTTAACTAACTTGAAGAAGCTACATATTTTTTTTAGGGCAAAAGGTCACTTTCCCTACTGTACTATAGTAAAATTTCCGTATAACCTACTGTACTATCGAAGGCATCACTGTACTTTCCTTTTTTTCCATTTACCCCACCGCCGTTAGTCAAAAATTCTCTCCCGTCTGTTTGACTGTTAAATTGAAGACTGGGATGCACTGTCAGCTGCCACGTACATGCCACATCAGCACAACCCTAATTTTTTTTATAAAAACTTAAAAAAACCATAAAAAATTATAAAAACTTTCAAAAAAAATTATAAAAAATTATAAAACTTTTCAAAATTATAATAACTATAAGAAATCATAAAAACTTTTAAAAAATCCTAAAAAAATTATAAAATTTATATAAAAAGCCCAACAAAACAATGGGTTGTGCAGCTCACGGAGATGCAGGTGTTTGCATTTTGGTTTCTTGATAATAGAAGGCAAACAAAGGCTGGGAAACAGATTCCATTCGGGAAGGACGACCAGATGAACCCACACTACAGCGCTCTTATCAGATTATCTTTTGAAGAGATACAAGAGCTAACTTAAAACTTTGCAAATCAACTTCAAACAATGGGTTGTGGATTTATATAAACAATCCACCCCTATCTCCTCCAACCTTTGCTTCCTCCTCGACCAAAAGCCTTCTTCCTCTTTCCGCCGTGTCACCGCCGCACAGCAACTCCGACCGCGCCTCCTACTCCATCTCTTTCTCCTCTTCACTGTAAACAGCTACGACCATCCTCCTCTGTTCATCTCAGACCACCTCCGTTCTCCTTCGTCTTCCTCCCACCAACACACTCCGTTCTCCTTCGTCTTCCTTCCACCGTATCTCCACCTCACCTCCCTCGACCTTTCTCCTCTCACCACTTCCTTCTCCCACAACCTTAACTCCTCGCCCATTTAATGTTTGTTTAAAATTTAAGTTTTTTAGATTTTTTAATAAAAAAAATCTGATTTTATATAATTTTTTATGAATTTATGATTTTTTAATAAAGTTTTTATAATTTTGAAAAAAAATTATAATTTTCTATAATTTTTTTAGGATTTTTTTGAAAGTTTTTATAATTTTTTATGAATTTTATGATTTTTAAAAGTTTTTATGATTTTTTAAAGTTTTTATATAAAAAATTAGGGTTGTGCTGATGTGGAATGTACGTGGCATCTGACAGTGCATCCCAGTCATCAATTTAACAGTCAAATAGACGGGAGAGAATTTTTGACTAACGGTAGTAGGGTAAATGGAAAAAAAGGAAAGTATAGTGATACCTTCAATGACATAGTAGGCTATACGGAAATTTTACAATAGTAGAGTAGAGAAAGTGATCTTTGCCCTTTTTTTTATGGTTAGAAGTTACATAAATTTTTTACGTCACATTAACCCAAGAAAATTGTGAATGTAAAAAACAAATCCATTTCAGGGACACACACACACTTCCATTCCAGAGAATTTTAACGCATATCTTCGTGATCTGAACAGGTATTCTTAAATTTTCCTCCGTATGTATTGTTTCAATTCAACCAATTATTTGGTATCAAATTTTCTATAGGTATATAAACATGTATGCACATATCCATTGAATCAATGTTATGTTTATGTTTCATCATATGTGTTAGTTTAATGAGAGATTCACTGTGTACATTGTAATTTACATGTAATTTCATTCTATTTTCAATGTAAATTATGGTTTAAGAAGATCATTTGTTTGTATATGATAAATTTTGTTTGTTGTCTCACACTTAACTTAGGGCTGACACTCAGGTGAGAACAGTCGTTCCGTTAATTTAATTTTTGCAGAAAAGTTTATACGAAAAGTGTAAGGGCAACACTGTATATGTGTAAGATTATGACTAATATTTATGTTTGATGTACTAATTATTTGCGTTTCGTTTTTTGATTTAGCAGAGATTAAATTGAATTTAGTAATGGCCTGGACCGGAAGGATATTTTATCTATTAAATGCTGGCTTATGAGGTGTTGCTAGTTGGATAATATTGGTGCGCTAGCATGAACATTGTCAGAGGTGTTGTTCACCTTATCCGAAGGTTGTCTTCGGGTCACACTCCTGAGTCTGGAGTAGGGTCATCAATGGAGAGGTTTTTGCTTCCTAGTACAAAAATCCGTTTCAGGTATTCACCGTTGAAATTTTATTATCTGTATGGGGATTACACATGATATTATCCTTTTGAGTGTTATCCTAATGCATATGTGGTTCAGTATTTGGTTGGCAGTTATTTCTAGGTCTTTTGTGTGAAGTTTCAGTGATCAGTAGACATTTAATAATTTTGTTTTAGGATGTAAGATGATCTTAGGCATTCTGCTTGTAATAGGTTTTGCAGCTTTTGGCTCTTTATGAAGATATCTCACTTGCTTATGATTAAGTAGGTTGAGAGGTCATAGTGGATGCTTTAGCAACTTAATGCATATAACATTTCTACTCTCATGTACAAAATTTCTACACCAAACTATAATAAGAGGGTAGTCTTGCTGACTAAATAAAGTGCCTTATTGGCACTTATATTCTCAGCAGTTCAAACATCATCTTGGTGTGAATCGAGATAATAAAATGCAATTATCACCACTCTAACTCACACCAACACGATTCAAGATAATGAAAATAAACAGAACAAGCAAAATCTCTCCAATACTGAATAATAGTTTGATACAATTTGGCCACAGTTCGAGGAGTGGCTACGCCTCCCAGCACACAAGGATAATTCACTATCTCAAAACATAAAACCCTAGAAACCCTCATCTCATTCCTTATATCCCCCTGCTGTTAATTTACTAAATAGCCCTTACTAGTCAATTTCCTGTTCTGCCCCTCCAGCCTTTTTATTTCTTTTCTTCCTTGAATAAGTAAATAATATCGGTTGGTCAACTTGATTCGCTGCATTACCCGCCGCCCAGACATTGACCTTGTCCTCAAGGTCGAAATGTGGAAACAACAAACAAATTTGTTGCCAATCTTCCCAGGTAGATTCCCATTCTTGAAGGCCACTCCATTTGATCAGCACCTCTGTTGGCTGAGAACTCTGATTTCGATTCCTGACACCTAGGACAGCTTCTGGTGTCATTTGCAGCACTAAATCCGAAGTCAATTGTGGAGGTATGGATGGAGATACCCTGTGTGACCCAACAGCACGTTTCAATTGTGACACGTGAAAAACTGGATGGATCTTTGCTGCTGCTGGAAGCTGTAGTTTATATGCCACTTTGCCAACTCTTTCTACCACTGGAAAAGGCCCGTAGAATCGAGCAGCCAGCTTCGCACAGAGGCGTTTTGCCACTGTCTCTTGACGGTAAGGTTGCAATTTCAGATAGACTAGCTCTCCCACTGCAAATTCCATCTCTCGACGAGAGCCATCAGCCAATTTCTTCATCCTTTGCTGAGCCTTAAACAAGTTAGCTTTAATGTCGTCTAACATTGCATCACGCTCCAATAATTGGTCTTCGAGAGTTGCCACTGACGTGCTGCCTGGTTCAAAACGGATTAAGGTAGGAGGTTCTCGACCATACACCACTTTAAAAGGGGAACAATTAATGGAGGTTTGATAAGCCGTGTTATACCAGTATTCCAGCCACGGTAACCAGGTGGCCCACGTTTTGGGGTGGCCATTGATGAAGCAGCGCAAGTAACCTTCCATTATCTTATTCACCACTTCGGTTTGGCCATCTGATTGTGGGTGGTAGGCGGTGCTCCGATGAAGATTGGTCCCTTGGAGTTTAAACAGCTCCTTCCAAAATACACTTAAAAAAACCTTATCCCTGTCTGACACTATAGTTGAAGGAAACCCATGATGACGGACTATCTCTTGGATGAAAGTCTGAGCCACGGTTTGGGCTGTGTAAGGATGTTTAAGACCAATGAAGTGGCTGTACTTGGAGAACCTATCAACCACCACTAGTACACAGTCCACATTCTTGGAGCGAGGCAACCCTTCGACGAAATCCAAGGAGATATCCTCCCATATGCGGGACGGAATTGGTAGGGGTTGGAGGAGCCCTGCCGGTTGGAGAGAAGCTGCCTTTTGTTGTTGGCAAACCACACATTCTCGAACATATTTTTGCACGGCCCGTCTCATACCTGGCCAATACCGTTCCTGTGCCAAGCGCTGATAAGTCCTAAAGTCACCTGCATGTCCTCCAAGTGGACTGTCATGATATTCATGGAGGAGCCTGGTGCACAAATCAGAGTTTGCCGGTATGACCAGTCTATCTTTATATCGCAGGATCCCTTGTTTGACTGTGTACCCTTTTGGATGGGATTCACCCTTAGTTATGGCTGAAATCATCATTTGCACGAACGGATCTTGATCCACTTGGGAGCTGATTTCACTCCACTGCACCCCCCCATCGTAATGATGTTAGAGAGCTTCATGGTATCTGCGAATTGCCGGGATAGTGCGTCTGCAACCTTATTCGTTGGGCCTGGTTTATAGTGTATCTCAAATTGAAACCCTAATAGTTTGCTGACCCATTTTTGATAATCTGCTCCCACCTCTCTTTGTTCGAGCAAAAACCTCAGACTTTGTTGGTCTGTTCTTACTATGAATTGATTGCCCAGAAGATAGTGACGCCATTTCTGAACCGCAAGTACGATCGCCATAAGTTCTTTTTCATAAATGGATTTCATTCGAGCTCTAGGGCCAATGACTTTACTATAATATGCAATCGGGTGATTTTCTTGAAGCAATACAGCGCCTAACCCGTACCCTGAGGCATCCGTCTCCACCACAAACTTCTGATTAAAATCCGGTAGTGCCAAAATTGGGGCTCTCATCATGGCAGTCTTTAGTGCCTCGAAGGCTTGAGTAGCTTCAGATGTCCAGCCGAATTTATCCCTCTTGAGCTGCTCGGTAAGAGGCCTGGCTATATTGGCATACCCCTTAATAAACTTTCTGTAGTACCCCGTCAACCCAAGGAAGCTACGCAGGCTTTTGATGGTTGTTGGAATGGGCCAGTCTTGCATTGCCTGTACCTTTGATAAGTCAACTGCTACTCCTGCACTAGAGATGATGTGGCCTAAGTATGCTACCTTGGACTTTCCGAACTCACACTTTTTTCGATTGACATACAGTTGATGCTCTTTAAGAGTCTGTAGCACCTCCGTAAGATGTGCCAAATGCTCCTCCTGGTTATGGCTGTATACTAGGATATCGTAAAAAAAAACGAGGACAAACTTACGGAGGTATGGCCTGAATATATCATTCATTATTGCTTGAAACGTTGCGGGTCCATTTGTCAACCCAAAAGGAAGCACCAAGAACTCATAATGCCCCTCGTGCGTTCTAAATGCAGTTTTTGGAATATCTTCCACCTTCATTCTCACCTGATGATAACCCGATTTCAGATCCAATTTCGTGAACACCGCTGCTCCATGTAACTCATCAAGTAGTTCGTCTATTATTGGTATGGGATATTTGTCTGGGACTGTAGACTTGTTCAGTGCCCTATAATCAATGCAGAAGCGCCAAGAACCATCGCGTTTTTTCACCAATAGGACTGGGCTGGAAAACGGACTCACGGAGGGTTGTATGATCCCTGCTTGGAGCATGTCCTTCACCAGCCTCTCAATTTCTCCCTTCTGCACATGTGGATACCTATATGGTCGAACGTTTATAGGATTTGTACCCTCCTTTAACACAATAGCATGCTCTTGTTTCCTTTTTGGTGGCAATCCAGAAGGCATATGAAACACACTTTCGAACTTGCTTAACAGTGGAGACAAGAATTTTGGTTCCTCTTCACCTTGGTTTTCTCCGTCTTCAATCCCCTGTATCTGATTTAATTCCACTAGATAACCCACTTTCTCTTTTTGTAGGGTGCGTATCATAGCTTTTAGTGAGATTCCACTCCTGCCCAAAGAGGGGTCCCCTCGTAACATGACCATTTCCTCCCCCATTCGAAACTTGAGAGTTTGTGTTTTCCAATTAGTCGTCATGGTGCCTAGCTTCTCCAACCACTGTATGCCTAAGATCAAATCAGAGTTTCCCAAAGGCAGTACCAAGTAATTTTCTATCACCACAATGCCTTGTAACTCTAATATTACTGATCGACACTCACCCTCACCTTGCACAGCTTCTCCCGTTCCAAGGGATACCCCAAAGGATTTTGACGGATTAATTGGTAGGCCTACCCTGCTTGCCATAGCCTTGGATATGAAATTGTGGGTGGCACCCGGGTCCACCATCACCACTACGTCATGTCCCCCAATCTGCCCCAACAGTTTCAACGTACGAGGATTCGATATACCCATTACCGAATTTAAAGATATTTCAGGTTGAATGGATTCGGTTGGTACCTCGATGTTTTCTTCACATTCTGGGCTAGCAGGGCTGGACTCGGTGTCATCATCTTCTTCCTCACAAGCTAACAGTACGCTCAACTCCTTGCGCTTACACCTGTGGCCAACCGACCATTTCTCATCGCACCGATAGCATAACCCCTTTTCTCTCTTTATTTGTAACTCACGGTCAGTAAGCCTACGCACATCCCCTTTCGCTTTGCTCGTGGAATATATGCTGCTCCCCCCTGAGGATGCCATCGACACCCCTGAGCTCGCTGTTGTCCTGGGAGAGACCGATCCTGTTGAATATAGTGAGCCCTGGCTCTTGAATGGAGGTGAGGATGGTGCATATGACCCCAACCCTTTGAAACTTGGGTGATATCTTGTCTCTGTTTTCTTCACTGCCCCCACCCGAAGCTTATCTTCCACCATTAGTGCTAAATCCATGGCATGGTCTAGATTCCGTGGCCCTAATAATCTAACCTCCACCTTCACTTCTTCCTTTAAACCATTCAGGAATTGCCCCTTTGCTATCTCTTCGGGCACACGCTCCAGTGGTGCCAGCAGCTCAATGAATTTTCTCCTATACTCCCCCACTGTCCCAGTTTGTTGGTGGCCTAACCATTGTTCCTGCAGAGTCCCCGTTGCCGTTGACCTAAATCTTCTCCTCACCAGTGTTTTCATCTCAGCCCACGTCTCCACAGGCCTCCACCTGTTCTCCCACTGAAACCACAACAATGCCTCTCCTTCTAACGCAACCACTGCTGCCTCCACCTTATCCTCCTCCGACAAGCGATAAAATTGGAAATATCGCTCTGCCCGTAAGATCCACCCATCCGGATTCTCTCCATCAAAAAGGGGCATATCTAATCTCTTAAAACGCCAGTTTGTACCTCCACCATGATTCCCATTGCCCATACTTCTTATCTCCGAACCCCATTCAAGGTTTGAATTCATCATTTCTGGACTACCTGAGCTTCCTACAACCCCCATTGGCACTCCTCCTTTCATCTTCTCCACCGTTGGGTCTGGGATCGTACACGCGTTACCCTTCTTCTCTGTTAAAACCGATCTCATCTCCGCCTGAAATTTGATTTGTTCGCTACGCATCGCCCCATACATACGCTCTTGGTTCTCACGTGCTCGGTTCAGTCTCCCTTCCAACTTTTCCCCTAATACCTCCACCTCCAGATCTGATTGAGATTTCTGGGACGATTCAGCCAAGCAAGCCGCAATCTCCGTTGACAGCGAAGCCCTCACCACCGCCATAGCTCTATCGACCGCCGCTGCGATCCGGTCTGCCAGAGATGCATCGAAGAGATCAAACTTCTCCTCTAGACTATCTAATCTCTGCTGATTTGAAGGGGGTCCCATAGATTCGAGATGCTCTGATACCAATTTGGTGTGAATCGAGATAATAAAATGCAATTATCACCACTCTAACTCACACCAACACGATTCAAGATAATGAAAATAAACAGAACAAGCAAAATCTCTCCAATACTGAATAATAGTTTGATACAATTTGGCCACAGTTCGAGGAGTGGCTACGCCTCCCAGCACACAAGGATAATTCACTATCTCAAAACATAAAACCCTAGAAACCCTCATCTCATTCCTTATATCCCCCTGCTGTTAATTTACTAAATAGCCCTTACTAGTCAATTTCCTGTTCTGCCCCTCCAGCCTTTTTATTTCTTTTCTTCCTTGAATAAGTAAATAATATCGGTTGGTCAACTTGATTCGCTGCACATCTCTTACAGACTTAATTAAGGGAACCCTTGAATTCGTTTATGTCATACCTCTAATTTGCAAAGGTTGTACCCAATGCACACTGTACAAGGCTCTCACATCAACATGGTATTATTTTACATAATTAGGTTGTTTCCTACCTGTGTAGGCTGTGGCAAATATTAACACAGTTTTTATTAGTAACAAATGGTCAAATTATACATTTGTAATAGATTATATATTCAGTGATGAATATCGAAAGAAATTGTGAGTTAGTGTTTTTGTATTGTATTAGGATTTAACCAAAAGCATCCATAGAAATCTACCATTTGGGCTATTATCACACAAAAGGTTTACTTATCTAGTGTACCCAGCTCATGATTTTGGTCTTATGAGGTTAAGAAAAAGGCTGAAATTAGGTTAGGGGTAAAACCTGAGTGTTGGCAGAGAAAAAAATAAATCACCAGATTTATCAAATGATAAATATTCAGTAATTCATAATATTCATCCCTCTTACATAATATAGTCTTCAACTGCTTACCAGTGTTGTAAAAAGAGGGAATCAGACTTGATCGGTAAAGGCACAAAATGACGATTAATCGGATAATCGGGATGATTAATCGGAATCAATATAATATTATTTTTTAATATATAATTACCAACATATATAATATAGACTTAGCTAACTAATTAATAAAATCTATAAATAATTTAAAGGAAGAGATGACAAACTTGTTAATTAAATGATTAAATTCACTTGTATAGTTGTGTACATTAATATGTTTAGAATCGTACAAGAATATTCAATATTAGCTACCTTAGATTTTTACCCATACTTCAATTTTAAGCACTAAGTAAAAAAAGAGCCATTTTTTACATTACAAATTTACAAAATTTTAATTTTTTTCCTTTTTCAATAATTTGTGAGTTTTTATATTATATTATTTTTTAAAAAAAATTTGACCGATTAATTCCGATTATTTACCGAATTAGCCGATGACCGACTTTATTGATTATTGATTGATTTTCACAAGAAACGCTTTTTGACCCGATTATAGTAAACTCAGTTCGATATGGCCGAACAATGATTAATCCTGATTAATCGTTGCTTTTTAGAACATTGCTATTGCTTACAGAAAGATTCTTAAATTTGGAGAGTAAGAAAATAAATCAAGACAGGTATCTAATTCTAATTATCATCTGGATTCTTAAATGATAACTACTACCATATACTTAAATTCCCTATTGATAGTTCAAACACTTAATTACCTAGGAAGGAAGCACGGTGCAGGGATGCTTGGTACGGGATAGGTAGATTCGTCATAAATGAAAATATGGGCATTCAGGTGCGGCAGGATATGACATTTATATATGAGTTGCACTCTAGAAAGAACACCTTATATAAAAAATAATAAAGAATACCATGATAATACTTTATTTTTCATAAAAATTGATTTGTTATGATAATAATCACAAATCTTAACAACAATTAAGCTTAACATATCGAATCTAACGTAGAATCTCATCTAAATTTAAAAATAAAATGTTACATAGAATCCAATATAGAATCTTATATATGTTTTTTAACAATAAAATTATGTATAATCATGTTATATTTGATCATAATTTTTTGTTAGATATTCTATTTTTACTCGTAGAAAACCATTTTTGATTTGAAAATTAGATTATAAATGCGATTTTATGTAAGATTCCATGGTGTTCTTTATTGTTCTATGGTGTTCTTTATTCTAAATCCCGATGAATCCCTACACTCCCGGTGAACCGGATGCGCAAATCGGAGTGTAAGAATCCCTGCTTCTTAGATAAATACGAAAAACACTGTTTTTAAATAGTAAAATTAAATGACAGCTACTTAAATAGAAATTACAAAGTATTCACCATAGATTGCACCCCCTCGCAATTTGTCTGAGTATTTTTTTAAGCCTGAAAATTAATGGATTAGAATATGTTTTTCAATTTGGCATTGTCATTAAATTTTATTAACTCAGTTAAATCTAGTTAACAATATAATAATTTTACTTAAAAATGTTTGTTTGTAATAATAAAATTTCATTCAATGGGATAATGGTCAATGACGATGTTGGATTCGATAACAGTAATGTTGTCGATGGTCAATAACGATGTTGGATAAAAGTGGTCAATAATGATGTTGGATCCTATAATAATATTGCAATGAAAATGTGAATATTTTTTATTAGAAGTAATTTGGGTTTGTGATTTGCTACTTTCACGAAAATTAAAGATTAGAGGAGTTTTTAAAAAGTGAAATTGTGACATGACATATAATGGAAATGGTGGAAAGTCGGTAGACTTTTTGAAGTTGTCGAATTGTTATGAAATTGGTGTGTTAGTGGAAGCATATTAATAAGCTAAGGTAATTCACTTTGATTCAAGTATAAAGATGAATGAGAAGACGAGTGAGATAAAAGAGGGCAAGAACATAAGTTAGTGGAGTTGGAATTTTTATTAGGTCGGATGGAATGGATATATGGCTTATTGTCATACTGTTAATTCTTTATATTTATTAACTGCTGCCCAATACTCAGAACCTATATAAGGATTTCTTGAAGTATTCTATGAAGCTAAGATTTTGAACACATAGTACTACAAGATCTATACAGGATGGCATGTAAAATTGAGTTTGAACACATAGGATATATGGCTTATTGTCATACTGTTAATTCTTTATATTTATTAACTGCTGCCCAATACTCAGAACCTATATAAGGATTTCTTGAAGTATTCTATGAAGTTAAGATTTTGAACACATAGTACTACAAGATCTATACAGGATGGCATGTAAATTTGAGTTTGTAAACCAACAACCCAAGTCTTTTCTCATCACTAACAACTATCTCCCAAAAAAAATTACAGTTCACATGAAAAGACCCACTCATGCTTTGTAGAGTGCATTGTTAGGCCCTGCAATAAGAAAAAAGTCTTCTTGTCTAAATACTTGTAACACTCAAGGTTCAAATCTTGCTACTTGAATTATCTCGTGCTTTTAGGTAACCCTTAACAAGTAATTCTAATTTTGGGCCGCAGTTGATGAATACGAGGAATTTGAGATGGAAGGAGGAAAAACTTTATGATGAATATGATAAAGATAAGACGCGTTAAGCAATAATATTTACGGATTCACACAACATGATGACAAACTTGAATATGTTAAGAAAATAAAACTAACAACTGTAATTATTTTGTATAAATAAAAATAATTTTAAAGCCTATTTTGAATGTATAAGTTGATGATATGGAGATCGTGTAAGAGGATGTTAATTATTTCTCTAATAGTCCTCATTGCCTTTGTTTATTACAAACTGCTTTTACGAAGTCAAGTTTATTTTTGATATCTTTTATTGATTTATGTGGGTTCATTTACTCATTTGGTCAAAATTGCACTCTCATGCTTATCTTTCTAAATGGAGTCTTGTTCAAGCCTTGCAGATTATTCTTCATTTTAAAATTCGAGCTCGAGTTTTTCTCAAGAAAAGGAGCACGGAACATGAAATGACTAAATTAAGTGTTTATCGTTTATATTAGTATTTAGATACAAGTGTATTTGTGTTATCTATTAAGAGTATTCTTGAATCCATATATGTGGTAATTGTTATTAATTAGGAGTCTGAATATATATGAGAAAAATGCATATCAGATTAACCTGATATGCTTATATCAGGTAAAACGATAGTGCAGGTGTCGTTTTATTTGATATCCCTGTTGATTTTTGTACTAAATTAGCGGGTATAGCCTAACTATGGGTCCCTTCCACTCTCCACGATTTTGTTCCTTTCCTCACTTGCTATATTAAAAGTGCTGATTGCCTGACCCAAATAATGAAACGAAGCCGTTTAACCTCATGTAAAGGTAATGTTATATGAGGTTAATCTGATACTCCTCAACCTCAAATTAGGATTTGTTTCTTTCTATTAAAGAAAGGGGTTTACTGCTATGTAAGGAGATGTAATTTTCCAATACTAGTCAGAATATGAGTATCATGTATTGACAGTAGGTGTATAAATCTAAGGAGATATATATGTGTTTTGTCCCTTGTTTATCAACCCTTTATTAACTTCCTCTTGGATAGTTTTGGAGTAAGCAAAAAGTGATTGGAAGATTACTGAAAATGTTAAGAAGTAATTGTGGGATTACCTAAGATGTTAAGAAGTGTCAAGGAATAAAGTTTCAAGTGACTTTTTGTGATTTGTGAAATTTACAAGTTATGGCCTGGCCAAGGTATGTCTGCCAAGCAGATGAATTTTGAGGCAACGGGGATTAAAAGAAAAAGGAGCAAAAAGGCCCAATGTGCAACAAGTTTTGAAATTAGCCATGTAGTTGTCAACATTGAGACTACTTATGCCAAACTGGAAGTTGTCTCTTGTGCAGAGATCGAAAGAGTAAATTACCAAAAGTTATAGTTTTTTCTTTTTAAAGTAAGCATCAAACTTTCCTCTGTGGATCCCAAACTTTTTTTTGAGAAATGACAGTACGATCCTTTAAAAGCTTTGGGGTGTCTCCTATCGCCCTATGGAGTTTCTTAATAATTCTTTATAAAAATTGTGAGAAACAATAACTGAAGTTTCCTCTCAGGGGCAAAACTTTACAAACAGTTATGAGAAATTTTCATTTATCTTCAAGGATTCTTACCCAATAAATTGAAGATTATAAATTATTTTTTATTAGATCTAAAAGTAGATACAATCAATTCAGTTAAGTATATATTTTTTCGTAAAGTTTTGAAATATTAAGAAACATATGATACATAGGGTAATCTATGTTAAGTGACTCGATAATTCTTTAAATATGCTTTCGTTTGTTTATGGCCAATGTTTATATAAAAGAAACTAGACAAAGGCCAATCTAGTATCACAATGAAATCTATATACAAAGTTGTTAGAATTATGAATAAGATGCTGATTATAAGGGAGAAATGAGTGAATAACCAAAGAAATTAGGGCAAAAAGTGTATGTATATATCTGAATATATAAGCTGCACTAATGCTATTACATTATAACAACACTGCAAAATGTTAGTTATATACATATCTATGTATATAGCTGCTGCAAGTTTTCTACTACTGCACTAAATACTCTCCTACTTACTAATACAACAATGAGGCAAAGCCTCTTATGTAGAAAAGGGAAAGTATATCATGGCTGATGTTACTTGGAGGATACACTTATGTTATCATCATGCTGTCATGGTGCTTATGTCACATGTTGTGGTCATATTTAACCACAGTAATGTTAAAGACTTTATATACTTGGAAATACAGTTTATCAGATGATGCCATGATGGTATATGATGATGTTGTATAATGACCTTGTATAGTACGGCTGCTAGTAAGAGAACTATTACCACTTACCAACCTTGTTTGCCTAATCTTTGTGTGCAAGAAAATGAAAGTACTTCCAATGACATGAGGAATCTTTTGTTGAGTTTTCAAAATCCTAGTCCTAGTTGTGAGATATTTAGATGTAACATTCACCTGCTTCTCCTCCATACCATCCACCTCACATTATCTAAGGTTCCATTTTTGTTTCTCCGCAGTTCCAAACTTGTAGTTTCATTTGAAAGACTAATGCCAATAGAAAAGAAAAATGTGTCTTGCTGTTTGATTAAAATATCCTTATTTTAACCATTGTCCCTACACCCTAACAGATATAGAGCATCTATTATTCTCTTACTTAATTTTGTTATGTGTGTTGTGTACATCACTAATTTGGAAGATTTGTATGTATTGTGTACTTCACTAATTTGGAAGTACACATGATAAAATAAAACAGGTGTATAATATAGAAATTTATCCTGTAGATTGATTCTGGAGTACTTTGTTCTTTTGTATCTGGTTTGCATAAGATGATTCTCAATATAAAGGTTTTTTCAGTTGTATTGGTTACTCTAGTAAGTTTGTGCTCGCTGTGTTTCAATGATTGTAAATAGTTTCCTTTCTGTGACGACATTGCGTAAACTCTTCTATTTCAGTGGGATTGGTGACGAGGCAATTCTAAGTACACTGTGGGAAAAGTATATTGATGCCTTTGATAAGGTATTTGTTCATACTTTTTGGCTGTATATTCAAGTTATTTGATGGATGAATGATTGTCGAAGGAGGCGAGTAGTTTTTCCCTTCTTGAACGGCTCCTTGGTTCTTTACTGGCTGCCTTTCATGGACAGTATTTATTGTGTAGAATGACAACTTTGAGATACTGTAAAGTGTCTATTTAATTGTTTTCTCATTTTTATTTGTTCTTGATTAGATTATTTTGACTCCTTTGTTTTCTTTGTACTCCTCAGTTTACATAACTTTTTCTTGCATGGACAAGCAGTTTCGATGCAACAAAAGATGTTAGCTATTTATCAGTACATTTTAGTATTAGTATGTTGGGTATTTTATTGTAAGGTTACATGAATTTACTTTCATATGAAGTTCATAGTTATGTTTATAGAATATGTTTAGTGCTGATATGTCATTAATGTCTTCATTCTTGGCTTTTAGTTTTATTTTCTTTGGCATGCCTTCTTAACAACTTACATTTAGGTTCATTATTCTTCTACTAAATCATGATTTTTCTCCGAAATTTTTTTTGCCGCCATTTCAGGTGGAAAGACAAAAATTCTTTCTTATGTTTTTAAAGCAGTTCATAATTGTGTACAAGAACTGGAAACCGGTAGATTCATGGCAATCTCCACAAGCTGCTGCATCTGCTTCCCCACCAGTGGAATGTTCACAACAGGCTGATGTGATATATGGCTGTTCTGCTGGTCACCCTGCTGAAATAGTTCTAGCCTTAACCGAAGAAATCTCACATATTACTGCCATGGTCTCTGAATGTAAGTTGGACTATATCAATATGCAGGTTAAATTTACATGTTAAATTTGTAGAACTCAGAAAGAGAGTGGCGCCTTATTCCCATTTCCCATTCTGTTGCTTCTTTTTGATTAGGAATTAGGATTATAATCTGGGTAGCTGTGACTTCTCCCTTAGTGTTCTTGGTTTTGGCAAAGAACGTAACCTTACTCTTTTCTTTGTTGATCCATATTATGCTTAGATATATGTATATACAGTACATATATAAGTAGCTGCAACTGAGTTCTTGAGTAGCTATATGTGTTTTTATTGAGACGACAGACATTCGGATAACAGAACTACACTTGCTTTTTGATGGTCTATATTCTATGCATTACTTTCATTCGTCAAGTCTAGAGAAGCACGACTCTAGTCTCTCTTACACTCATTGCGTATTTGGTAGGGAGTCCTTTTAAGGGACACCTCATATTGCATTTTTTTCTTTTTTTTATGGGTGAAAATTCGATTGATCATAACTATTGTGCTGTCCAATGTCTGATCTATTGAAATTTAAATTAATTCATTGGATGTACTTAGGTAAACTTAAATACAAAATGTGCATTGGTGGCCAGGAAAAAGTGAGTGTTTATTGACAGAGCTATTAGATTTCAACATTGGATCTAAAGAATGGGGATCAAAGAGGAATGAATCACTTTACTTCTCTGTGATTGACAAGGCATATAAAGACATTTATATACACGTACACACGTGCACACCCACCCACCCACCCACACACACATTATCTATAAGGAGGTCTTAATTTATAATATGAGAAAATATAAAAGTTTCAAATTGTTCACGTGGCTGGCTCCATGAACTTACACATCAGAACATTGACAAATGTATACAACGTATGAAACAAGGAGGTAGGTGTCACTTTCAGGGACCTGGTAGTTTATGAAATTTTAATTTTTAAGAAATGGGGATACAAGTGTGGCGGCTTAGATTACCCATCTTATCATTATATAAATAACTTAACGTTATTCAAGAATGTTACATAACTTAAATGATTGTACGTTGTAGTAAATTTTATTTGTGATTATGTGCTCTAAACAGGTTGTTGTTAGTAGCAGAGTAGTGTATCCTTCATTAGCATGGTCTCTCTCTCTCTCTCTCTCTCTCTCTCTCTCTATATATATATATATATATATATATATATATTTCTGAGTGGTGTCTGTATATTGTAAGTCTTCACATAATTAAAATCATTTATGACTTCTGTAAATTATATCAGTGCTAAAGCCTGTTGTCTGCCGGTTTTGCCCATGGAGGTGAGCACCCCACCCTCGGGCGCACGACTATATGTTTAATGAGGTGTCGACGTTATGAATAAATATGAAGTAAATCTTGTGGTGATAAAAGTGTAGGACAATTGTAATGAATTAACTTAATTTATAACTGAAATGATGTACTGGAACAGAACAAGCAGAATAGAAACGATCTCAACTCAATTTGTGTAAATTAAGCTACGACTTAAAGGAAACTACAAGTAACTGAACAAACAACCAGACTTTCGGGTCGTCTGGAGAACTCCCAATCACCACTAGGGTTTACAAACAAAACTCTCGATGCCTCTATTCTCTCTTTACCCTTCTTTTATCTCCCCCCTTCTTCTTTTGCTGCATTTACCTGATTACCCCTATTGCTGAATTTACTCATTTGCCCAGGCTATTTCTTAAAACGACGTCGCACATATGTCAATGTAGTACCTGACTTCTTATTGTTATTCTGAGGCATTGCAACAATGGCCATAAAGTTGATGATATTTGAAACTCTTATAGTCCTTAGTCACGTATGAAAATCTCTACTTATCTCTAGATAGAACTCACTTTCCTATGTAGAACTTTAAATTTTGAAGTTCTCCTTTGGTTTCTTCCTAGTTTCTAATGTCTTGAATTTTCTTTAGGAACGAAGGCAGCAGAAAGTAGTGGTAAGATGAGGAAAGTGAAATTACTTTATCTCGTGTATTCTGGACTTTAAATGAGAGAGAGTATTTTCGATTATGTGCTCCTACATTGATGAAAAGGGAAGAACATATCAGCTATTATTGATAGAGGTTCACTTTTTCCGTCATATTGACTAAATATGAAAATAATAGATTCTATCTTTTCTGCAAGATGTAGGCCGAGATAATATTCGTAGTTAAATAAGCTTTCCTTCAATTCCATTGCTTATAATTTCAGAAAAGAGTGCATAGTTATTGATTCTATAAATGGAATATAGTTTTCCTTATGTGCAAACAGCCAACCACTAATACCTTTTAGTAGGCATGTCAACGGGTCGGATTCGGATCGGATTATCCTAAATCCATATCCGAATTCACTAAGATTTTTCGGGTTCGGATCGGATCGGATCAAGGGCGGATATTTTTTAGTCCGATCCATACCCGATCCGTTCGGGTTTCGGATTTTCGGATCGGAGGTCCGACCCGTTTAATTAAAAAAAATGCAAAATTATAAAATTGACATATCCAGATTTAAAATTCCATAAATTCATTTGATTTGGTAATTTAACGGTAAACTAGTATTTTGATTAGTACTTTAATTTGTATTCAAAATTTTAGATGTTATTCGAAAAGTCAGTATATATTTTTTATAAATTTTATATTATATATGATAAATAAAATATATACATTATATACTAAATAATAAATATAGTATATTATATATTATATAATACATATAAATAATAAATATAACATATTATATATATATATATATATATAATATACTATAGATATGTAATATATTTTTTATATTATATATTATATATAATATATATAAAATATATAAAATATTTAATATATAAATATATTCGGATCGGATCGTTAACGGATCGGATCATGGTAAATCCATACCCGCTCCTTATCGGATCGGATCCTTATCGGATCGGATTTATATCGGATCGGATATTTTTTTGAAGAATCCATACCCGCTAATTTCGAATTGGATCGGATCGGATTGGATCGGATTCTTGATCCATTGACAGGCCTACCTTTTAGACCGGTTAATCTTGATGGAGGGGTACAGTGCATTTATATTATATAGTATTTATATATCAGTTTTATTGGAAGCTCATAATATATTTTCATGAGACTTATTCTGTTTTTATTTTAGATGTACCCTCAGCCTCAAACACGAGTGAGAGGATATCAACCACAGAAGGGTTAGGGACTGTAATGAGCTTAACTGAAGGGTTGCCCATTTTAGGTGCTTTGACTATTGTAACTCGGTCAATGCATAATTGCAATGTCTTTGGTTACTATGGTGGCATTCAAAAAGTCACATCGTTGATGAAAGGTATTCTTTTAACCTAATTTTCTTTTATGTTTTATCATCTGTTTTTTAATAGGCTAAGATTTGGCTTCTGTCATTTGTTTTATTCTGATAAGTGATTATATAATATTCAATGCACTCTTCAAAAAATGAAGTAGAAGATCACTGTGGAATGAAGGGTGTAGTAGTTTCATTAATGTTTAGTTAAATAAAACTTGAGGGTTTGGTTGTGTCAGGAATATCAAGAAGAAACTGTAATGTTACATGAATTATAGAATGAAGATAGAAAACACTAGGTTTTATTAAGGGAAATTCAGTTATGGACTTTTAAAGAGGGGAAGGGTGGCAACCCTGAAGGCAAGTCGATATGTTTTGAGATATCAAATCGAAATTTGTTATGTTCATAATGAAATATTAATCAAAACATATTATGAGGTTATTTGTACATACAACTATACAGGTAAATGCTTTGTTAAATTTATTAACATATCGACTAGTCGACAAGTTAGACCTCTATCGACTCGAATTCCCTATGCGACAACAATGGTGTAATATATATTTTCATTTTTTTATAAATGTATATGAAATGAGAAGAAGGAACCCGATATCCATCTCAGGTTTGTTCCTTGAGATGGTCAAGGTTTCACAGCATGTTTTTCAATATACACATACATTTCTATTCATAGATACATACTTGTACAATTCGACACAATTGAAAATTTTAATGCATGATATATATTTGTATACGACGCAGAATACTATGCGAGACATTATGTTTTGTTGTAGAACACGGTGTTTTGCTTGTGCAAACCATCATGTTTTGCTTGAGAACAAAGTGTTTGCATAAGTAGTACATTCGATTGCAAATCGTTGGTTAGGATTTTAAAGTGACTCTCTGAAATCAATTGATTGGAATGTCTTTTATAGTTCCAGTGCAAAATACAGTGTCCTACAGAACACCGCTATCTCAATTGTATTTCTACTTAAGAATAATGTGAGTTCTGTGGCTGAACCCGTGCTATCTTAGAAAAGAAACTTGAGATGAATCAAATTTATTTGATTAGGGTTAGGACATCTATTTAAGTAGTTTATATACAATTAATAGTTCTCGATTAAATTTGTTATATGGAGAACCCTAGTTGCTCTTAGAGAGATACTACGAGAGAAAATGGGAGAAGAGGATCCAGAATACGTGGCTAATCTAGCATTCTCCTTGTTGGATATCGTAAACCATGCTACCTACCATTAAATGCTTTTTTGAATTAAAAGAAACAAAATTTTTATATTCAGCTATGAAAGCACTATCATAATTGGTTTAACACTTTGACCTACCTTCAAGGTAAAACGTATATGGTGTTAATAGCAAGGGAAACTGATATATGATTAATACCACGATAATCGACAATTGAATTTTATTTATTTTTTATTAATATTAAAATATTTCATATTTACTATTTGGGCTCTATCTCGAGATCTATAAATCAGATTTGGATGATTTTATAGCAGACTCGAATTGAATCTCATAAAATTATCTTTAGTGATGATTTAACAATTATTATCGAAATGGAAACACTCGGAATCTCAAGAGAAAATATAATTATAAATTTTTACATTAATCTTATTCAGTGTGTAGAAGACCTACATTAATGATTCTATTCAATGTAGAAAACCAAATTATATATGATTTATCATTGACATACACAGAAGATAAAAAATTGAATCTTGATTAAAATCGCAATTTCTAAAAATTAGGTACAAAATTTTAATATCACTAGCTTATAACCCGTGCAATGCACGGTTCTTTTTTTAATATCTACAAAACATTGATATATATTTATAAGATTTTGCACGTTGAATTGAATATTTGTGCTCTATATTGAATTCTTAAAATTTGATTTGTATGATTTTACAGTCCACATAAAATTAACAAAATAATCTTTGATTTAGTGTTGGTTTAACAATCATTTTCCAATTAAAACTGCAGAAACAAAAAAAAAAATTGACGTTTTTTTATGTCGAAAATTCTATTCGATTTTTGAAATCAACTTATTTTTCATTTTGATAATCAAAATACCCTTCTATTATTTGAATAGTTTTGCTAACAAAATACAGTTTTAATAATAAGTGTAACATTTCTTCAAAAAAAATAATAAGTGTAACAATGATTTTGTCCAAAACTTTGGTAGTCGGTAATCTGGTCTTCAGTACGACAAAATAAATAAAAACTGTTAGATCATAAAATAAATAGATGAAAAACGTTGAATCTAGCATAAAATATTTTATATTTTAACATGTCAACTAAAAAGTGCATTTATATTAAAATACGAAAAAGTGTATGTTAATGATTTAAATCTTATATAATCTGATTTTCCACATTGAATAGGATTATCAATGTAGGTCTTCTACACTGAATTTGAATAGGATTAATGCAAAAATTCATAATTATATTTTCTCTTGAGATTTTGAGTGTTTCCATTTCGATAATAATTGTTAAATAATCACTAAATTAAAGATAATTTTATAAGTTTCGCGTGGGCTGTAAAATCATCCAAATCTGATTTCTAGATCTCGAGTAAATATGAACTTTTTTTAATATTAAAAAAAAAATCACTTGTATCCTTTTTGAATTATTTCATTTTCATGTTATAAATTTCTTTTTAAAATGCAATTATAATACAACCTTTTTTAATTATATCATTTTTATATTATAATTTTCATTTTAATATATAATCTTGAAATTAAAGTTTTAATAATAAGTGCAAGAGTGATTTTGTCCAATACTTTGTTAGTCGGTAATCTG
This sequence comes from Kitagawia praeruptora, assembly GCA_037693485.1. Classification (NCBI taxonomy): domain Eukaryota; kingdom Viridiplantae; phylum Streptophyta; class Magnoliopsida; order Apiales; family Apiaceae; genus Kitagawia; species Kitagawia praeruptora. The sequence goes on along the minus strand of CM075351.1, from coordinate 22,158,938 downwards.
GTCTTCATTACGATAAAATAAATAAGAACCGTTAGATCATAAAATAAATAAATGCAAAATGTTGGATCTAACATAATAAATATTTTATATTTTAACATTTAAACTAAAAGTGTATTAATATTGAAATAACTAAAATACCTCATTTTCAAACTTTTTTTTCTTACTTAATTTTTCTTACTTTTTTTTTTGCTAAATTGATTTTTTCTTACTTAAATATTTATTATTGGTAAAAACATGTTACCTTTTCTATTTTTTTAATAACTGATCAATTTCATTTTTAGGTAAAACACGTTATCTTTTATATTTTAAAAATACTACAGACAATTATATTTAATAAAATAAAATAAACTAATATTATTATGATTACTAATACTAACAAATTACATTTTCAACTAAAACACGTTACCTTTTATATTTTCTCTTACTAAAACCTCTTCTTTTCCAATAGTAACACGAATAATTGTATTCAATAAAATAATACCATAATAATTAATGATTAAATGATTACCTTTTAGCTGAAACGTATCATTTTATTTATATCTTATAGCTAAATTTTCCTTTTTTTATAAATAATATGGCCTATATTATATCGGGGTTGATTTAAATGAACCACTACCTAAAAGAGAACCGGAGATCCAATAATCACCGTTGGATCAGTATTCAATTAATGACTAAGATTTTTTTAGAGACAATTAATGTAGAATATTCACAAATCAATAAAAAAGGAAACAAAATAATTGTAAGACTTTTTGTAAAATACACAACATTTATATGTTTCTTTTTCTATGTATCTGTACGTGTCTTCTTACACACAATATTACTTCTTTTCGGTCAATACTTGAACTTTGAATGTTATGGAACTGAAACTAAACATGTAGTTCAAATTCGTAAGTTCATACGCAGAACGTACTTATTTCTGTTAAATTATATAAGTTCCGCATTTGAACTTTGAAAGATCTACATTTAAACGTATTTATGTCTTACATGTGAATTTGGAGATCTAAAACGTTCATGTATAGAACATGTGTTGCAAATATGTAAGTTCATACGCAGATGTATTCATTTTTATTGAATTAAATAAGTTTCACACGTGAGCTTCAAAAGTTCAACATTTGAACTTTCCTATTTTTTAAATTTGAACTTGGGAAATTAATGATATCCAATCTTGATTATTAATTTTATTACTTGATTCTTGGAAAATAAGAAATTGTGTAATATTTAAATTTTTGGGAAAAAAATTGATAGAGATTCACTACAAATTTTGCTGATTTCTTTCCTTTTTTAATTTACAAATTTAATCTATATTATAAATATGGTAAGTGTATCTTTATTATAGTTATGTACAATGTATCTTTATTGTATTTAAGTACTGGTTCTTAGGTTCTCTGTTTAGAGTGGTTCTCCATGGAGCGTGATCCTATATATATACATAGGGTCTTGTTCTAATAGAACTAACTTAGAATAGAAACTAGAAACTAAACCTAAATTAAATATTTCAAGCTAATCTCTAATGACCAAACTAGGGGTACCCCAATACAAAAAACGTATAAAATTCTTGGCTCTATTCAACAAAAAAAAATAAAAAAATTTACTATCTATAATAAGCGAAAGGGGGTATAATTTGTAGTATGGTTATCCGTTTTTTGGTTTTGGTTATCCCTCATTCACAACCGTTAGATTTTGAACTCAAATAAATCAAAACCGTCAGATACAACAATACTAAAAGTGATTATATACAAAGGTCTAAGGTTCGATTTCCACCAACAACATATTAATTTATATTTAATACTAAAAATTATCATATACAAAAATGTAAGGTTCGAATTTTTCCAATAACATATTAAAATTAAAATTTATAATAATATACTATATTATAAATAAATAATAAAAAATTAAAAATAACCCGTGCTTTGCACGGGCTATAAGCTAGTAATGTATAATTTATAATTCTAATGTAAACATTTAAAATAAATTATTAGGGATTATATTTAAATTAAAAATATGTAATGATAAATTCATTACTGAATCTGCAAATTATGGTAGGATCTTAATACAGAAAGTTGTAAACAAAATTTATGTTTGTAATTATAATAGAATGTTTGTATTATAAATAAATAACTCTTTTTAATATCAAATATAATCTTAACCGAAAATATAATGAAGGTTATTTCTGCTCATACTATAGAGTATATATTGAATTAATCTTGATGCTCCCAAATTCTTATGTTCGACTTTTAGTATGCTAGTGTTGTATCCAGAGTCGGGGCCCTGCCATCGTACAATGCATTAATATTTGGTAGGGCACATTTTTACTACTGTAAAAGAGTGTGAACAACTTTTGTTAACTTTGTGATTGAATGCATGGCCCCACATCATTAAGACTTATAAAATTATGATTAATCCAATCAATAGGCAAGCTGTGGTTGCATGCAGACTATGCGTGTATGAATAATATACACGTACTGGATTTGAATTTAACATTCCCGCAGATCGATCATACATTACAATCAAATGGTCAGTTAAATGATCAATTTAAATTGTGTTTTCTTACTAAATTTGGCGGCCTGATTTTTAAAAAATCGGGGGCCAGCCCTGATTTTTTAAGAATCAGGATGAATTATGATTTTGGGTCTAGGGTTACAACCCTAAACCCTAAGTCCGTATACAATTTATTTGTTATTCTGAATATTTTTAAACCCCAAAATGGAAATATTGAATCCCAAAGGTTAACTGTTGAACCCCTAAGGGAATATAGATCAAATTTAAAATTTTTTATTAAAAAATTGAATTTTCTAATCCCCAAGTGGAACCCGTTGAACCCCAAATAAAAACTATTTAACCTCTTTAGTTGAACCCATATGTATATGCTGTATGCGTAAATAAAAACTGTTTACGCCTGATTACGCATTAAAAAACCTTGGCGAAATGCGTATTTATACACGCAAAAGATAAATGTGTGCTTCCGTACACGCAAAAAGCAAATGCGTATATTGTATATGTTGAATGGTGCGATGCAATTGTGAACAACTTTTGTTGATTTATGAATGCATACATAGCTGATAGCCCACGTACTACACATGTTCTTCAAGTGTGCATTTATACTGGAAAATTCAAGTTTTATTAAAACAATTAATGATATGAATAATTACACAGTACACGCATGTGTGACTTGTAACCAGTGGGCCTCATATCCCGCCAAAAGGTATCCTGGGCCTTCTGTAACCATCCTGAGGTATTTTAGTCATTCTTTCATAATTGTATTCGTATCTAATTTTTTTTATTATGAGTTAAACATAATATTTTACATGTATAATTTATTTCTTTATAAACTTTAACGTTCAAATGCATGTCATATTATTAACTATTTGTATTCTTCAAATTTCTTAACGTTGGAATAGGCCAATAAATTGCTTAAATTATATACAAGGTCAACAATGTCAAAGAGAGATTGAATGGTTTACTACTTTTATCGTTAAAAAAATATATTACTTGAAAATTACAAATATATTATTAGTGATTTTGCTTCAAAAAATGCTAGGGAAACAATTTTTAGTTAATTATTTATTATTTTATGTACTTGTTATATTTATCTTTGTTATTACTAGGACACTTTTCAATTTTTTATTTTGCACAGGGCATAGAAATCTCTGGCCCAGTTCTGGTTGTATAATTCTTTTGTTATTGTTTTTGACCTACTTATACATGCTTTTAGTCAATTTTATACATTATCTGTTAACAACTGGTGTTTGACGTGTGATTTCCATTTTATCATTGCAGCGGCTGTTGTGCAACTTAAGACAATCACCAGTGCAGTTCCAGAAGATAAAAGTTCTTCAAACTCTATTATAGAGAAGATTGCAGTTCTGCAAAATCTACTTAGACATGTCATTTTAATTATTTGTAGCTTTATCAATCTACATTCAGATGTTTACGAGATCTCCCAACCATACTTAAACTTCTCAGAGTCAAGTTTCCCAAAGAGTGGTTCAATTTTTTTCGAATATTCTGGTGGGGCAACAGCTCCTTCTGAAGCAAGGGACAATTGGCATCAAAAGGCAGTTGTTTCAGTAATAGAAGCTGGCGGCCTTAATTGGTTAGTAGGTAAGGTAGGCCATTTGTGTTTTGTTGGTGTCTTGTGAGTTTAATATTGTGGCATTGGTAAATTCTGAAAATTTGTTTGTTTTGGTGACTTAGGCAACATAATTACAATTTGCGAGTTGTTTCTAAATGATCCTCAGGTTGCATCTGGAAACAAGGATTTGAAACAATTGATTATGGTAACCTAGGGAACATAATTGCATTTGCATTTGAGGTTACATCCTGAGGTTTTAGATGAGCTAAGTAGGGTTTTTACATAATGCTCTAGCATGAAAAAGTGCAAAAATTTTCTTGCGTAAAAATGCTACTAATATGTGCTACTTTCACTTCCTCTTTGATATTTGAATACCTCAGCACGTACATAAATCCATGCAACTATTCACAGTACTCAACGGAACCTTTAAAACTGCGGCAGCTATTACACTAAAAGAAGTGTGAATGCAAACTCTATAGTGGAAGAACACAATAAACAGATTTCTCCCATTGTTGCATTGGATAATATTTATGATATTAAACTTAGAAATAAATCATTCTTGTTGTCTATATTAAATTAAAAACAAGTACTAAGTGCCAACGAAAATTTTGTATGGTGTACGGTCTACCTCTGAAAGGATGTTCAGAATAAAGAGTATAGACAGTGGAATATATTTACTTGTCAACCTTTATTGACAGTTTATGCTATCTGTGGTTTCTATGTTGCATTGTTTTTGCTTATGAAAAATGATTGTTTTTCAGAGCTGTTGCGTGTAATGCGAAGGTTGAGTATAAAAGAACAGCAGACAGATATGGCACTTCATTTTTTGACTCTAACCAGTCTTCGGTCAACATTAAGAAATAACCCACGTGGTCAAAGTCATTTTCGGAGTATTGGTGGACTTGATGTTCTATTGGACGGGCTTGAATTTTCATCAATTTATATATTAGAATCAAAGAATTCATCTTTTTCTACCAAGGGAAGGTAATGTAATATGGAAATGTTCTACCTGGTTCTTTGTCATACACCCTGCTTACAAGTCTTAAATATGGAGCAAATCTAATGAAAGAGGAGTAGAGTTTGTAAATTTTCACCTTGCAGGGAAATAGAAGTAAGAGATAAAGTTACCTTCACCTTTGACACCAAAAATTTCCCTCCAGAAATGGGATAAAAAGGAATCGAATACTAAATGCCTTCTAAAACATTTTTAATTACATATATAAACTTCTGTACTTTTGTGTTTTTGACAAAACCTTCTGTACTTATTAATAGATATATATGCGTGTATATTCTTTTTTGTTTATATCCTTTTTATTGCACTCCTCATCAAGACTTTGGAGCACGTAGTAAAAGATATTTCATAATATTTCCTTTGCTTAATGTTTTATTTGCCCCCGGGAACTAGATGAAAATGCATTAATGTATTTGTATATTTATATTTCATATTGTTGTTAGCCATGTGAGTGTTGATGCTATTTCGGTGTTAAGCTGACTAAATTATTTGCTTGTAATGTGCAATTTTTCATGTTAGTAAAAATGACGTTACGGTTCAAGTTATTACGCATATGTATTTAGTTCGACAAAGTAAATTTTAAAAAGTAAAAAGTAATAAAAGATTATTAATATTTTTAATCAAGTTGAATGTTTACCTTTGGAATGCTTTAAAGTTAAGCATGTGCATCTTGTGTGTGCATGTAGGTCATATGTGTATCTGTATGTTTATGTAGATAGTGAAACTCGCATGTGATTCTTTTGAAGCATCGGCCCCCCCCCCCCCCAAAAAAAACCCCCAATCAATATCTTTGTTTTCTGGTGTAGCAGATGCCAGCAAGTGCTAGGATAAACCAGTTTATTGTGTATTTTTTCAAAAACAATTTTTTTTAAATGACCATTTTCATCATATCAACTCATGCATTAGTTAAATAATGAACAGGCTATCATATTTATATTATGCTTTATCTGTTTGGTTAGTAGATGGCAGTGCAGGGTTCATTCTTTTAACTTATATTTTTTAATTGTTTTTATTATGTTATTTTGTCAAATCAACAAATTAATGTATTATGGTCGTTTGGTCATTACATAATGTATTATTACAGTGTCATGAAAGAAATAATACAGCGTTGTTGAACTTATGACTCTCTTTGCCTCTACTAAATTTTATGTCATTTAATTATGAAAATCTTCATTGGGTTATTTTTGCAGAGCGGGGAATGCTTTTGTGGGTATTTTGCTGCTCCATGTTGCTTCCTTTGAGGTTCTCAGAGAGTCTGTGTATCCTTGTTGCCACAAGCTACTTTTTGATTGGTTATATATTCGGTGAACTATACATGCTAGCAGTTGTTCATATTTAGAAATATGCCCTTTGTATATCCCACTGTTTTCCATAGAACTCTTTTTTTTCTAGCAGTTGTTCATATTTAGAAATATGCCCTTTGTATATCCCACTGTTTTCCATAGAACTCTTTTTTTTTTCTGAAGTAAGGGATTGCTTTCTGCCCGACAGTGTTCTCCATATTTCAGAAAATTTTTACTTTTATATCTCAGTTTTCAGTATGTCATAATTAAGACCAGTTATGCCTAATTATTTTTTTCCGTTGCTTGGTTTCACCTGAATTAATACTAATGTTCTCTTCAATCATTTGATTTCTATAGTAGAAATGAAATGACTGACGTGATAAAAAGAATTTGTTTGCCAATATTTGGCTGTTTAATAGAATGGCCTTAACCATTGAACAGCTTTGGAAATTCTAATAATTTGCAGTTCTTATGTGAGAATGGAAGAATCCACAAATTTGCAAATAGCTTTTGTGCACCTGCATTGTTGCTTAAGGAATACAAGCAGAGGCAGCAAAAGCAGCAGAGAAATGACATGTCTGTCCCAGAAAATCTGTATATGCTAGTTTCGGATACCAAGCATGATGATAATATAGAGTTTCATGGATGCTGGAATAATTATGTTTTCAAGTTAAGCAAAGTCCTCTTTTCTTTCCTTCTTGCATTAGAAGATGTATATTCTGATGATTTTCAATCATCAGCCGGTAGAATTACCTTGCCAGTTTCTTCTGTGTATGGTGAACTTTCAGCAAAGTGGGTCGTGCGGGTTCTTTTTACTGTCTTTCCTTGCGTGGAGGATTGTTCAAATCAAAATCAACTACCTAAATATTTAAGGTGAGTGATGCAAGTATGGATTGTGGAGTATTTACTCATATCTATACAATGTGGAGGCTGTTCAAAAGTTTCTGCTACTGTTGTATCAAGGTTTCCTCTGCTACTTTTGATTCTTTGTTCTCGAGTCTCTAAATTGTTTCTTGGTTTTATCCCACATGTGCAGGTTGTTTGTTTTTGTGTTACAGCACCATTTTCTCTTTGTCTTGAGGAAGGTTCTTATATCATCACCTTCACTACTTGATGTATTTCGGTCAGTGGGCATGTGGGATTTCATCTTTTCAGAGAAATATTTTTACTCTGGTTTAGTTTCAGCCGACTGTGCAGCGAATTATAATGCATATAGTGGGATAATTCCCTGGAGTTATAATTCTGACTTGGTATCCAAATTTACTGACCTTCAAGTAAACAAGAATGTGACCGAAACTCTACGAATTGAAGTAATTTCATTATTGGAGTTTGCCGCAACTTTAACTGTACATGCACATAATCAGGTGGGTACTTAGTCTACTTTTTAGTCCCTGTTTTGATGTTTATACTGTTCTTTTATCTTCAAATATTTGCATGTAGCTTTACTAGAGATGGACTACGTAGAAGCTAAAGAAGCAGGCCTAGCCTTAAAAAGAATTTGTCAGCACTGTACAATATTGTTTACTTAAAACTATAATGTAATGGACATTGTCATGTTAATGACTAGTTCTTCAAAAATTTAAGGTGATGGTAGAAGCCACTAAATGGATCATGTACTTTTTGCACTCCTCACTCGTACTCTACATTACCCTGACTTTTCTGTTGCAGTCTTGCAGACATAGTGCCCAGGTTGTTGAGATATATAACTGCAAGAATCTTTGTTCATAAGAGAAATGTAATGTAACATTCTTTGTTTGGTATTTTGTTGCATGCAGTAGACTGTTAAATTTTAATTAATTAATTTTGTTAGAATATAATGGCTAAAGGACAAAAATAACGAAATATTATGGCGTTGTTACAGGAATACCATAGCATTGAAATATGGCCATTTATACCAGCTTATTACGCATTTGAAAATGGGGTAATAGCTGTTACGCATTTAGAAATTGGGTAATAGGTCATTGGGCAATAGAAATTACACATTTGGTAAAGGTTTAATAGCTATTACGCATTTCTGACCAACATAATACATGTATTTCATTTTTCTATATATTATAAATATCCTATTACGCATTCGCTAGGAGTGTAACGAACCTCTATTACACATTCTTCTTTTGGGTAATGATTATTACGCATTTTTTATCAGCATAATAAATGTATTTCATTTTTATATATAAATAATAACATATTTTTATAAATAATATTTCTAAATCCCAAAATGGAAAAGTTTAACCCCAAGGTTAACCATTGAACCCCTAATGAAATACAGATAAATTTAAAAATTATAATTAAAAAATTAAATATTTAGGATAAATTAGGGTTTTGGGACCCTAAACCCTAAGTCCGTATACGGTTTATTCGTCATTTTGTATATTTCTAAAACCCAAAATGGAAAAGTTGAATCCCAAAAGTTAATTGTTGAACCCGTAAGGGAACTAGAAAATTTAAAAATTTAATTAAAAAATTTAATATTTTTAAACCCCAAATATTGGAACCCGTTGAACCCCGAATGGAAATTATTTAACCCGAAATATTAAGCTATTACGCATTTCATGTTTGGGTATTAAGGTGTTACGCATTTGTCATACGAGTAATTTTTTTTTTGTTACCCACCTAAGGCATGCGTAATGGGGGGGGGGGGAGATTTGATTTTTTTTTTTGTTACGCATTTTGCAGATGCGTAAAAAGTATTAAGTAGTTACCAAATGCGTAACAAAATGGTATTATTGGCCAGGTATGCGGGATGTGTTATTTTGGTAACAGGAGCGGCGATTAGTCGGTAGAATTGTCATTTTTTCGAATATAATATAAGATCCATATAAGGCCTCCCTCTAACACCTTAAGGTTTTAGATGAGTTGGTTACGTAACATAGGTTTTAGATGAGTTGGTTACGTAACATGGTATCAGAGCTCAGGCACCCAGAGGTCCCAGGTTCGACAATATTCTCAACATTCTCCAAAGATGAGCTCCACTCTTCGACACATAAATGGGCTTTCGAGTGAGGGGGAGTGTTAGAATATAATATAAGATCCATATAAGGCCTCCCTCTAACACCTTAAGGTTTTAGATGAGTTGGTTACTTAACAAATTTGTGAACAATATTGTTGAGTTGATGCATACAGAATAGTGTGCAATCTGCATATAAGACATGCACATATCATATATAAATATGATTCTACACGGGCTGTCTTCAACATGGATTTGTGCAAGCTGTGTTACATATCAGGCATAAACAGTACATATTCCTAATATAGTCTTAACTCCCTCAGCTTTCTTTGTAGTTTGAACTTTGAAGAACTATTCTCCTGATGTTATACATATTAACTTCATTTTATTACTTGTCAATCTGTGCATATATAAGAAAGGTCTAAACTAGTGTACGAGGTTGGCAGGCAACAAACTGCGCCGCAAGTCCTCGTCAATATAGGTTGTTTTAAACTCTGTTATTATTTGTTATAGGTTAATAGTAAACTCTGAATATATATAGGTATACTCTAAATTTGCATTGTGAGAGTTTTGCTACACTATCTAATTTTGGCTTTGGCAAGCAGCCTTCTGTTAAATTCTTATAGAATTTGTTTAAATTCACAGCCAGAATGTTCTGTTCTGCTCGATGCCCTTGAGCATTCTTCGTGTAATCCTGAAATTACTGGTTCCATAGCAAGATGCCTGTTCCGAATTTATCTGGCTTCAGCTGAAAAAACTGCCGCTTCTTTCAAGACCCTTGATGCGATTCCGCGGGTGCTTAAAGTTGCTTGTATTCAGGTCTATGAATCCACAAGGCGAAGAGAATTTGGAAATTACACTTCAGAAGAGAGAGTGCAAAGTTGGCATGCAAGCTTGGAAACATGCATGGAGCTTTTTGGGAAGTACTTTTCAGCCACAGAAGATGCTAGAAGTTTGATTTTGCATAGTTCTAGTTGTATTGATTGCCTCTTTGATTTATTGCGGGAAGAAAATTTGAGAGATTGTGTTCTTGTTTACATTCTTGACCTTATGAAGGTCTGTTCTTTCGACACATTTGTGGTGTTTGTTTCTTGTGACTTGAATATTTGATTATATCCCTCATTATAACTTCATTTTCTTGACCATATGATTTATGGGGTGCTGTGTTTGTTCCGCAGATCATTCCATTTGCAGATAAAGACCAAACTGCCGAGTTGTATTTATGTTCCAAGTATTTAGAAACATTAAGTCATGTGAAGGAACGGGGGAGAAGCTGTGCAGAACTGTTGATCAATTTATTGCTTGGTATGAGTAATGTGCTCCTATCGGACCAAAGGGTATAATTTTGGGTGCTTTAAATTTTATATTTTATGATTTATGCAAAATGTAATTCAAATTGGATGCGTTCTCTAATATGTTTGGTTTGTTGTTTTCAGTATTATCAGGCTTTGTTTCGCGATTGTCAGTGCTTTTTGCATATTTTATCTTTATTGAATGGAAAGCTTGAGGAGGAAAATGACGAGAAGCTGGTTTTGATCGTTCTTGAAACTCTGACATGCCTGCTTACTAACAATGATGCCTCAAAGGTATTCTGGTTTCGGTGTATGTTACTTGCACTGTGTTACTTTATTTCAACTATTGCGTGTATATATATTTATATGTACATATATAAGGCATAGGGGTGTTTGGTTCATGGTAAATGAACCCAGTTAATGGGATATACCTTGTGCTAGTGGGGTAAATTATTCCCTACGTACTCCTTGGGATTTGAAATTGCCCCCATTTACTCCCACTCCCATACCCTCTATTCCCGTTCCTGGTTCCCATTCTCATTTCTCTCAAAAATTCAACCTACCCCTATATTGTTATTTTGATTTTTTGTGCACATTTCGAATAATGATTACCCTTCTATTCACTGCTAATGACGACTCTATTCTTTCTTTTAAGGATGCATTTAGAACTCTGGTAGGCGAGGGTTATCTTACTTTGCAGAGTTTGCTTTTGGACTTCTGTCAGCGGCAGCCTAGTCAACGTCTTTTAAATGCTTTACTCGACATGCTTGTTGATGGAAAGTTTGATGCTAAAAGAAATTATGTTATTAAGGTGACTTTGCAGATAATTTATGTCAACCGTTATTGGTTCTTTAGAAGAATTGCTTCTGTTCTTTCTGATAATTCACTTTTTCACATATTCTACCTGTATAATAGTCTCACGCCTTGTTTTTCATTACTTTTCTTTCTTTTTTTAATAGAATGAAGATGTGATATTACTGTATCTGAGTGTTTTGCAGAAGGTTGGTAATGGTTTGCTGGAGCTCGTTATTTTTACATTTATCTTTTATCCTCACCTCTTGCTTTTCATTTTTACCGGCTTACATTGTTTAATAATATTTTTATGTTTCCATTCTCAATGAAATTTGCAATCAGATATAATTCTGAGTCGTTCCATTGAATTATGTCAATGGCAGAGCAGTGACTCATCACGGCATTATGGGCTCAACTTGTTCCTTCAATTGCTTAATGAGTCAATATCCAGTCGAGCTTCCTGTGTCAAAGCAGGAACACTTAACTTTCTTATTGATTGGTTTTCTCAAGAAGAAGATGATGGCGTGGTCGTGAAACTTGCACAACTGATTCAGGTTACTGGTGGACATAGTATATCAGGAAAGGATATACGCAAAATCTTTGGTCTTCTTCGTAGTGAGAAAGTAGGTGGGCAGCAGTACAGCTCACTATTATTGACCAGCATTTTATCAATGCTGAATGAGAAAGGACCAACAGCTTTTTTTGATCTTAGTGGCAACAATTCGGTAAGTTCGGTGGCCTTGAAAAATTGACTGAAGCATCACTAGCTGAATGTTTAATTACGCACTTATGTTATACCAAAGGTCTATGTTAACTGAAGCTAGTGTTGTGAAAATGATGACCACTAAGAAGTGGTAAACTATTCTATGCATAATAGTAATTCTGATGTTGTTTGAAAAGCCAGTTCAATGCTCATGAGGACTTCGTACATAAGTCAAGGGGATAACTAGGCATCTGCGATAGACCTGATGAATGGTTAATTAAAATTTAAAAACTGCAACTAATGACACGATGAAGTACATTGATTTTTTGACATTTATAGAGATAAGTTCTTCTCTTTGGAACCTTTTCCCCACTTTTAATCAGCCATCAATGTGTAGCCTGGTCATATATTCAGCAAAATGGTTTAGGCTTACGTTGGTTGGATTCCTTTTTTTATTTAAATCTAGTAAAAGATGAAATTATTTTGATGCCATCTTCAGAAGAACCCCCTAAACCCATACATGTCTATGTTTGTGTTATTAATCATTCTCAATCTGCTGCTATTGGAGAATTAAAACTATTTTTTAATAGTTGAAGCAATTAGAGTTTCTTCGTGACCTAGACCTTATTTGATGCTCAAATAGTCGATTTTTAGTTGATTTGAAAAACTCTTTATACAATAAGCAAATGTATATAAACATCATCGTGTTATGAAGCTTTGTTGGAAAGGCAGAATTCTCTTTTAAATGGACTTGTAGCTAAACAACTTAGTTAATTTTCCTTTCTTCTGGATACATATATTCTATGTCCATATTCTTATGAAAGTTAGTACCAAAATATATCATATGTCACTTTATATATATTTTTTCTTCTGTCATCTTATCCTTGCAGGGGATAATAATTAAAACTCCCGTGCACTGGCCTTTTTATAAGGGATTTTCAATTTCTTGTTGGCTCAGGGTAGAAAACTTCCCAAAAAATGGAACAATGGGGCTTTTTAGTTTTCTTACAGAAAATGGAAGAGGCTGTCTAGCTGCTCTTTCCAAAGACAAGCTGTTTTATGAGGTGAGAATTAATTCTCTGGCAAATTTAAAAAGAAATTCACTCTTATTTAGGCATTTCCAGAGGTTGCCAGTTTTGGATTTTTAAGCCCATGTTCGGCAGTTTCGGGCCAAGGAAATGCTATCATAATTGGCATGTTTAGGAAAAGGAACCTGCTACTCTCAAGTATAGCACTTCACTATTCATCGGTCAAGTGCACTTCATGCAATATTATATGTACAGTAAATGTAAAATTAATATTTCAAACATGTAAAGGGAAAATTGAGGTAATATTTCAAAGATAATATTCTTTGAAGTGCAAAATAACACTTGTTGGCTGGAGATGGTTTGCGTATATAGGATTAGAAATGAAGACTAGTGTCAACTGTCAACTACCTTGGTGATGCTCTAAGAATTTTTATGGATATGTAAAGTTTGTTGAACTAGTGGTAAGGTGATTACTTTTCCTCTCACAGATGCTAATCTGCTGTTTGTTGAATGCAAATTAACTTCACTTTTTGACCTTTTTTTGCAGTCTATAAACCAGAAACGAAAATCTGTTTCTTTGAACGTCAATTTCATTTTAAAAAAATGGCAGTTTCTCTGTTTAACTCATAGCATAGGCAGAGCCTTTTCAGGGGGTAGCCAAGTGAGGTGTTATGTTGATGGAGTTCTTGTATCGTCAGAGAAGTGCAGGTCAATAACATATTATCTTTTCATTTTTGTTATAGTTATCTTTTCCATCTTCATGAATCAAACTTTCCACTGATCAACAGACCATTATTAATTCAGCTATGCAAAAGTTAATGACACTGTAACGAGTTGCTCAATCGGCACAAAGGTAGATCTGCCTTCGAATGAAGAGGAAAATGCAGTTCCCTACATCAAAGAGTCATCTCCCTTTTTTGGTCAAATTGGTCCAGTTTATATGTTCAACGAGCCACTTACTTCTGAACAAGTACATGGAATGTATATCTTAGGACCAAGTTATATGTATTCATTCCTTGACAATGAATTTCAATCAGATAAGCCATTGCCTGGCAGGATTCTTGATGCTAAAGACGGCCTAGCATCAAAAATAAGTTTTGGAATTAATGCCCAGGTTCTTCTGTTTTCATCGAGTTGTGGTTAAGTTAAACAACAATTGGTTGGTATGTGGGTCATGGAATGACTATTGTTCTCATCTATTTTCCCAGGCTTGTAATGGGAGGACACTATTTAATGTTTCACCTATGCTGGGTCATGCCATTGACAGGACATCATTGGAAGCAACTGTCATGTCTGGTACACAGTTATGTTCGCGGAGGTTGTTGAAGCAGATTATATATTGCATTGGGGGAGTGTCTGTATTTTTCCCACTTTTTACTCATTTTGAGTTGTATAAAAATGAAGAAAGTGAAGAAGCGGGACAGGGTTTTTTGATTCCTACCAGAAAACAGCGTCTGGCTGCCGAATTTATCAAACTTATTGCTTCTGTCCTAGATGAAAATATAGCTAACCAACAGCAGATGCTTCATCTTGCTGGATTTTCAATTCTGGGATTCTTGTTGCTGTCAGTTCCTCCCCGAAAACTTGATTTGGAAACGCTTTCAGCTCTAAAATATCTGTATAAAGTTGTTGCAAATTGTGGTAGGTGTTGTAATATCATTTTTACATATTAAGAGATATATTGATTCAGTTGTCAGTGTTTATAAAATACGATTTGAAGCTAAATTTCTTCTTACATAACTTGATATTTGTTCCTTCTCCAGGTTTGTCTGAGATGCTTACAGAAGATGCCATCTTTCATGTATTTCTTAATCCTGTCATATGGGTCTACACAGCTTACAATGTGCAACGTGAACTGTACATGTTTCTCATCCAACAATTTGATAATGACCTCAGATTGCTTCAGAGTTTATGTCGTCTTCCTCGTGTTCTTGATATAATAAACCAATTTTACTGTGATTATCCAAAATCTCATTCCTCTATGGGAGGTAAACCTCTTACTCCCCCAATAGCAGACCAGGTTGTTGGAGAAAGAGCAAGTAAAGAAGAAGTACATAAAATTCGTCTTCTTCTACTAAGTCTTGGTGAGATGAGTTTAAGGTAATTGTGTTTACGTGTAAGGTTGCTTCATTGCTTTTCCTGCGATTTTGTATTTAGTTGCCTAATTGCAGCTAGTGACAAGCTGTGTATGTGCAGGGAGAGCATTACAGTAACAGATATAAATGCTCTAATAGCTTTTTTCGAGACTAGTCAAGACATGGGTTGTATTGAAGATGTTTTACATGTGGTCATTCGTGCTGTTTCCCATAAACAATTGCTTGCCTCATTTCTGGAACAAATTAATTCAATCAGTGGCTGTCACATGTTTGTCAATATCCTGGAGAGGTATTACCTCTCTTCACTGCTCCCTCTTATCTTTATTGAGGTTGTTTGAAACACGCCCCAACTATTTATGGGATCTAGTCCTTTTAGATAATTTCATTAAGGCCCTCCTCTATGACGAAGGTAATGGGTTCTTTTCCTCACTCCCCTAAAAATTATGTATATATATTTAAGTAACAAAAAAATAAACATGTCTTTTTTTAATGGGTAGTTCTATCTTCTAATTGTTTTAATTATATGATTTCTTCTTGATACTTGTCTTGCATCAAATGAATTTCCGCTGCCACCCAAGCCTATCATTATATTTCATAAATCATTGTTATAATTGTTGTCCTGCGATCTCTCTCCCCCCCTCCCAATCCCTCACTTCGTCTCATTTTAGGTTAATAAAGCTTGTCGATGGCTATCTTTTCTTTTACTTTTTGTGTCTTTTGGATGAATATTATTGGGCCTTTCACAAAATCTAGTGGGTCCAAAAAATTTTCAGTTAATTAATCCACATAGCCCATATTAGATACCCTAGTTCCTTACACGGCATACCAAGATGATATCATATTTAATATCTGTAGAAATTATATTGTTGGGTGAAATATCCATTAATGCAAGATCTTTATTTTATCCTCCATTTTCTTCCACTAGTTTAAAGTAAAGTTTATTTCTTGCAATTTACAAATGAATGCTTATTCTTCCGTTCAATATCCTTGATTAACACTGTAACACCCCAGTCTCACATCGAGTAGATTTGGGACTTTCGTTTAGTATATAAGCAAAAGTACTACTACTAATTGCACCAACAAATCATGATCTTTTGGGAGCCTGTGGTGGGCTTGTGGACTACCCAAGTTGGTTGCATTTGAGCCAGTTTACTTTGGCTTATTCGGATTCGGAATTAGGACTTGACCCAAGCTCCGGATTTGACCCGGGTTCAAGTTGCCGGAGGTGGGGACACGAAGGTTGGTGGTATTATCCCACAATGGACAGAGGTCCGGAGGTGGGGACACGAATCCAGTCGGTATTATCCCACAATGGCTAGGGAGGAACGATGTTAGACCTATGACATATCCGTTCAGGCTTGACGAGGACGTCAGGAGTTTAATCCAGCCGGTATTATCCCACAATGGCTAGGGAGGAACGATCTTGGACTTATGACATATCCATTCAGGCCTGACGAGGACGTCAGGAGTTTAAGTGGGGGAGTTTGTAACACCCCAGTCCCACATCGAGTAGATTTGGGACTTTAGTACAGTATATAAGCAAAAGTACTACTACTAATTGCACCAACAAATCATGATCTTTTGGTGGCTTGTGGTGGGCTTTTGGACTACCCAAGTTGTTGGTTGCATTTGGACCAGTTTACTTTGGCTTATTCGGATTTAGAATCAGGACTTGACCCGATTTTCGAAAAAGGCTCGGGATTTGACCCGTATTGTCATATATGATATCATATAATATCATAGCCGACTCTCGAAAACTTGATTCGTCAAGTTGCCGGAGGTGGGGACACGAAGGCTGGTGATACTATCCCTATTATCCCACAATGGATAGAGGTCTGGTGGTTTTGGGACTTAAATTCAGTATATAAGCAAAAGTACTACTACTAATTCCACCAACAAATCATGATCTTTTGGCCCAACTTGATTCGTCAAGTTGCCGGAGGTGGGGACACGAAGGCTGGTGATACTATCCCTATTATCCCACAATGGATAGAGGTCTGGTGGTGGGGACACGAAGCTAGCCGGTATTATCTCACAATGGCTAGAGAGGAACGGTCTTGGACCTATGAGATATCCGTTGAGGCCTGACGAGGACGTCAGGAGTTTAAGTGGGGGAGTTTGTAACACCCCAGTCCTACATCGAGTATATTTGGGACTTAAATTCAGTATATAAGCAAAAGTACTACTACTAATTCCACCAACAAATCATGATCTTTTGGGGGCCTGTGGTGGGCTTGTGGACTACCCAAGTTGGTTGCATTTGGGCCAGTTTACTTTGGCTTATTCGGATTCGGAATCAAGACTTGACCCGATTTTCGAAAAAGGCTCGGGATTTGACCTGGGTTGTCACAAACACTATCATTTTCTTCCTTTCAATTTTAGTAAATGTTTTTCGCTTCTAGTTGTCTTCATAATTTTCATTTTGTTCCTTCCTCAATAATGTTTTCTGACCTACTAAACACGTCATTAATGTTTGTACTTCTATCGATTTAAAATCATCATATCCCTTATTGAGGTAGAGCTTGTTGAATAGCGTTGCTACAACTTAAGGCATGTTTTAGTAAGGATTAACTAGTTTGTGATCATTTATCTAAATGTAATTGGCCTACAATGTAGTTTTCTACTAGAATTTATAGAGCTCTGTGGTAATTAATCTGGAGACTAGAAACAGGGACATTTAAATATTATTCTTATGCATGTTATAATCTAATGTTGATCATGCATACTTCATTTTACCTGTTCCAGGGATTATGAGCCCGTCAGATTGCTCGGCTTGCAGTTTCTAGGAAAACTTTTGGTTGGTCTTCCTTCACATAAGAAGGCATTAAATTTTTTTAGCATTACTATGGAAAGATCAAAATCTCTTTCAGATAGCCATAACAAGCTTGATCTGCGAATGCTACCTATATTTTCTGTCATATCGGATAAGCTCTTTAAGTTTCCTCAGACAAATAACCTCCTTTCGACATTGTTTGATGCTCTTCTTGGTGGTGCTAGTCCGGAACAGGTATTTTGAGATGGATAAATAATTATTCACCATTAGTTATTGAGATCTGGAGTTTTTGGTCGTGATCCCAATACTTTTTCCATAAGTTTAACAAAATGTTTCTCTCAAATATTTATATTTTGCTCTTTCACCCACACATATGTATGTATGTATTTATTTATTTAAGCCTCTTACCTGTGGAAAGCCTTTTTTTCCCTGCTTTTTATATTAATAATTTTGTATCTACTATAACTGTGATACTTTTCTCGATACTTGATGAAACACATGTGTTCTGAATAAGATAAAATCTTGCTTAAAAATTTGTTTAATAAACTTTTATATAAATGTTATGTTACTTAACTTAAGTATTTGTAAAATCGGAACCTACCCCTTCTTTAGTAAAGGTATTAAGAAAACACTGAGAAATAATATTATGGTATATTTGTAGTTGTCACGAATAGAATCCTGATCTTAACAAGTACTTTAGATAGATGTAAATATTTTGTTATTTTTGTAGTTTCTACAAAATCTATACCATGACTTTTGGTAGTTTTTAAAATAAGATTCCTTTCACACTTATGATATGTAGGATATAATATAATGTTTAAATTTCTAATCACCATTTTATACAAGGTAAATGAGTTTCTGTGCAATTTTGTTGGCAGGTTTTGCAGAATCATGATCAGTTTGAGAAGCATAGAGGCAAAATTCAAAAACCACAGTTCTTTCTTCCTCAAATCTTGCCTCTCATATTCAGATTTTTATCAGGTTGTGAGTCTGTAACCACAAGAAAAAAAATTGTTGGAGATATACTTGATTTTCTTGATACCAATCCTTCAAATATTGAAGCTCTTATGGTAAAGAAATTTATTAGTATTTAATGCACTTGAAGCTTATAAAATTTCATTGTTATATTTTTCTTGTATATCTTAAGTTGATTTTTATCTTCCACTATAGGATAATGGATGGAATGCATGGTTAGTAGCTTCTGTGAAGCTTGACGTGTTAAAAAATTATAAAAGGGACTCACAAGTTCAAGGGGTCAGTGGGATGAGTGAGCAGAATCGTATTAGGAAGCTTTTTTGTGTTGTCCTTGGTCATTGTATTCAGTCTATTAAAGGGGGCTGGCAACATTTAGAAGAGACAACAATTTTTCTACTTATGCATAGTGAAGAAGTATGCTCAACTTGTTATACTTTAGACATATTCATGAAATATGAAACTTTATAGTTTTATGTAGTTCATGTTTCTCTTTATACAGGATGGCCTTTCATATCAGTACTTTCTCCGTGATATGTACGAGGATTTAGTTCAGAGGCTGGTAGAATTATCTTCTGAGGGCAGCATTTTTCTCAGGCAGCCTTGTCGAGACAACATGCTGTACCTCTTGAAATTGGTTGATGATTTGCTGATCTCCGAAATTGATGCTAAGCTACCGGTATATATGTTTTTGTGTGTGTATACACACAGAGCAATACACCATCTTGCTTTCATTTTGATAGACACATTTTAACTCTATAGTAGCATTAGTTTGGTAGAGATACTTGTTTTATGTCTGTATATCAGTCTTATGCATACTTTAGTCGCTAACAAAAATTTACTAGCGGGACGGAAGTACAAAATTACAGTACATATTACTTGGTCAACACATCCCACACCTGGTCTTATCTCGATCAAAACTATCTGATGTCCCTCGTCTGAATTGAATAAGTCATCGTCCTCAACTTATACACTTGGACTGTTCAACTTGTTTCTGGTTAAAAAAAGATAAGAACAAAAAAAAAACTACCTACTGCTGCATGCTTTTAAATCTATAAATAATATTATTTCTTAGATTAGGATTTAGTAGAGAAGTTGCAACTTGCAAATTACTGCAAACAAATTTTTTTTTGAAGTTTCTACAAGGTCAGTCTTTTAGGAATTTCTTTATTCTCGTTAATTTTTCGCTCAAAATTAAGGTTTTAGTAATGAATATGGGGTTTGACTATATGAAGCTTACAACTGTCAGCTTGACAAACTGATTTTATTGGTAGTACATATTTTATCTTGATGAGCGTGTAATATTGCTATAATTCTTTCTTTTCTTTTCATTTTGTTTTGCTTTAGCATAATGTGGGAACTGGGAATATTATACTGCTAATTTTGAAATAAAGTGGCATAATAACATTATTAAATAGCATTTATTTGTTTCTTATGCATGAATGTGGTTCAGTCAACATCCACTCTAGTCTAATTAGTTTTACAATTGTTGTACTAGCTGGGTTTTGACTTTTGACCATACAATAAAAACAAAAAACCTATATAATCTACTTATACCCGCTCCAGCCTGCATATTTGTAGGAAGATTCGATTTTTTTCTGTCTAAATATGATATTGCCTTACTGCGAATGTATGATTAAAGATAAATAGTCTTTCCATTGTATTGCGGCCAGATTGTATTAGATTGACAGTCGGGACTGATGCCTTGACATAAGATCTTCAACAAGATGATAGATAGCTAGTTCAACTCTAGTGATTAAATTTTTTATTTTCTTCACTGTGTGTAGTTTCCCGCTGCCTTGGCAGAATTTTCTACTGCTTCCTTAGAATTAGATAGTCACAAGGATCTGGGTTCTGCTTTATATGACGCTTTAAATGGAGAATATGATGGCCAACAATGCAGGTATTGCCAATGTATTTTCCTATTTAATATTTTAAAGGCATCTTTTTACAATGTCATTCTCTTGTCTATAGTCTGTGATCCAGTTTTTCTGTACTTGTGTTATTTGTAGTGTTTATAATTTCAGAAATTCTGTCTTTATTTCATTAAATAATCTGTAACATGTTATTACCACATTTTCTGTTGGTGTCATTTGTCAAATGTCAACAGACAAGATGTAGGTTCTTCTTTTGCAAATATAATTATTTTCTTGATGTCGCCGAAACATATAATTATTTACAATTATGAGTCAATTAGCAAAGCCCTCATTTAGCATTCCTGAGGTTGCAGAAAGCATATGGCAGTCTGCAATCATGCTAGTGATAATAGTGCTAGACCCCTGACAGATGCATCCCTATGCAAGCTAGTTAGGCCACAACCCTTATCTTCACAGTTCCAATAAAGGCCACTTCAGTAATAATCATAGGTCATGCTAACTTGCAAGAATTATAAACCCACTGCAGTCCCATTTGAGGAAAGAAATCCTTTGATATATCCCATCATACATTTGCTAGGAAGTATTATATCAAATTTTGCAAAGAAAAAGTTGCTTTTATTAGTTTTTTTTTTTTTGCTAAGTGAAAGGTGTCACTTACATGAATGTGGTTAAAAGGAATTAGATATATATTAGTTAGAGATAGAAAGGAGAATGAAATATTACGCGATAATTAGTGCCCTTGGGGATGAATTCATCTAGTAAAACTGTAAAACCAAGTAATGATGAAAGCATCATTTTGGCAAGGTTATCTCATTTAAAATGTAATCATGATCTAATACCTGGTAGAGAAGGTTCTATTTATTTTAATCCTCTCACTCAAGTCAATGTTTTCCTACCCTTCCTAATCCTAGTACAAATAGTCCCTCACCTTTTTATTAAAACTCTTTTTTTTTAAAAAAAAATCTATTATTAATACTTAGACCTGGTTTTTCATAGTTCTGGGTGAACCACATACCTTTGTGTATACTTCTGTATGTAAATGTACTTTTTGTATAATAATCTTATGTAAATGGGAATGAGAAACGTCTTGTACAGTGAAGTCTATCTAAAATGTTTTGTTATAACACAGAAATCCTCAATATATAGACTTATTGGATAGCTT
The DNA here is from genome assembly GCA_037693485.1 of Kitagawia praeruptora. Taxonomy (NCBI): domain Eukaryota; kingdom Viridiplantae; phylum Streptophyta; class Magnoliopsida; order Apiales; family Apiaceae; genus Kitagawia; species Kitagawia praeruptora. The sequence goes on along the minus strand of CM075351.1, from coordinate 22,136,929 downwards.
ACTTAATGTTACTAGCTATATTACAAGAATCCTGAATTAGGATTTCATGGTACAAACATATTAAAATTTCATCATAGCTTAACAATGCTAGATATAGCTTTTTTTTGAAAAATACAACAGAAAATTAAACTTTCTCATAACAATAAGTATGAACTATGTCTTGGCTTGAATTTTGTGAGGATATCATCAGATTTTTTTTAAGTCTGCATTTATTTTTTTTGAACAACTCATGCCGCATTGTAATATGTGTATAAAGATTCTTAATTTCATATTTCTGTGTAGAAAAACTATGGAACATGCCATTTCTGAAAATGATATGATTGATGAAGAGCGGTGGAATATATATGACAAGCTGTGGATAATTATTAGGGAGATGCATGGCAAAGGGCCAAGAATGTTGCGAAAATCATCTTCAGGTGTCGGAGCATCATTTGGGAAGAGAGCACGTGGTTTGGTAGAATCCCTAAACAGTCCTGCTGCTGAAATGGCATCAGCCGTTGTATCAGGGGCACTGGTTGGAAGAACAAACAGAACAGTCGATAAAGCCATGCTTTTAAGGGGGGAAAAGTGCCCGAGAATTGCGTGTCGGTTACTGGTTGTATATTTGTGCAAATCTTCCCTGGCAAGATGTTCTCGATGTGTACAGCTGGTTGTTCCTGTTCTGCCTAATCTTCTGACAGTCAGTGATGAGCAAAGCAAAAGCAGACTGCAGCTTTTCATTTGGTACTATTAGTATATAACCTTATTTACAGTTCAAATATTTTTCGGCATACTTTGCTAACTTTTGTCCGTAATCTTTTTGATCCTGCATTACTTTTGCATTTAAGTGCAGGTCCTTGCTTGTTGTCAGGAAACAATATGGGATGCTCGATGCTGGGGCTCGGTTTCATGTAATTTCACACCTACTTCATGAAACGGTCAATTGTGGGAAATCAATGGGAGCCACCAGTCTCGCTGGCAAAGATGTTAAATCAGACTCAAACAGCAATCCAAGAGAAAGCGGTGCACTTCATAATCTTATCCAGAAGGATCGAGTGCTTGCTGCGGTTTGTGCCAATTTTTCCTGAATTACATCAACTATCATTTTATGTATATGCCTGAGATTCAGTTCTGGTCATTGCTTTGTTTGTAGCTATCATAAGAGAGATAATTCTCAGATATAATTAAGAGATTAAAAAAAATCTTATAAGCCCACTTCTGTCAGGAGCCATTGTCAGAAATGTGAATTTGATAGTGTAGAAATTTTGAAATCTTCATAGTTATAATTATATCCCGCTTTTATGCATCATATTATTATGCACTTCCTGCGAAAAATGAAAAATGAAAAATAAAAAAGACGCTTAGAATTATAAAACAGTTCAGAATTAATAAATAGTGTTAATGATAAGTGACAATTGCTTTTCTCTGATCCAAGGAAGCATATCCCTGAAGTGCGATGCTCTATCTGGGTATGACATTATTAATTTCAGTGTGGAGCTTACCTATAACATTCAAGTCCACAACCGAATGCATACTGGACCCAACAACCCACCAGAGGTCAATCCCCAAAAGAGCTAGCAACTTGGAACAGATTATTGTTGACTTGTCCTTATAAAGGGCTCACATGCTCTTATTCTAAATGATGAAAATGATGTGGCATGTTACATTACCTCTATGTGTGTGCGTGTCCACTTAGTAAAATAAATCAGTAGTGTCGGATGAATTAACAACAATAATATTCACTCCCCTAATGATCTATTAACCTAAAGGGTGAGGAAACGTCTTGATCGCTGATCCAAATAGAGTAATATGATTTTTAATGAATTAATATTCATTTCTCGAGTTCTTTTTGTACGTCAGGAATTTTGTAACTTATGTGGAATCCAACCTTTACACAATAACCTAATGGACTATGGCTGCAATCACTCGGGGTTCTTAATTAGTCAAAATAAGTGTAATAATGTAAACTTAATCAAACTAATTTCCTAATATTATACTAAATGTTACCTAACTCAACACATAAATTAAATAACTACATAAAGTATAACTTTAAGAGGATAAGAATGGTGCACTTGGATGTAATGACCTCCCACCCGTATGAATAGTCGTGTCCCTTAAATTCACCATGACAAACGCATGAGTCTTTCTATTATCAGTTATTGTTTTGTCTTTTTTGTTATTTACTTGTATACTTTTATGCAAAGGTTTCTGATGAAATAAGATATGTAAAGACTTCAAAAATTGATCAAGACAGACAGTTACATGACCTCCGCACGAGGATCGCTGAAAATATGTTATCTGATTCGAGCCGTACAAAATCTTTCGAAAATGAGATGCAGAATAGCTTAATTGGGACTCTTGCTTCAGATGATAGCAGAAGAGCTTCCTTTCAGCTCACATATGATGAAGAGCAACAAACTGTTGATGTAAGTACAATTTGTTAGATTTCATTATAACAGTCTCGGTTTGCAAATTTCTTAAATCCTAATATGTAATTTGCATCTATGTATAGCCATAAAAAGAATTATATAGTTCAATCTTGACTGCATGATAATTAAACTACGGTAAACAGAGATAATCCTTTTGCTGAACTAATATTGCGAACTAGGACAATTTTTGTGGGAGCCAAATGGAATCTGTTAGATGTTCTGGTTATATCCAATCTTGTTATGGTCATATGTTATTCAGTGAATGTTAAATTTGAAATTACTACAACAGGACAAATGGATACACACACTTCGCACATTAATTGATGAGAGAGGTCCATGGTCTGCTATTCCCTTTCCAAATAGCAGCATAGCACACTGGAAACTTGACAAGACAGAGGATGCATGGCGGCGTAGGCAAAAGTTGAGGCAGAATTATCATTTTGATAAAAAGCTTTGCTATCCTTCCTCCAGTATACCAAGCACAGTGGGAACTGACAATGTTGATGAAAGCAAATTTGGTATTGGATCACATATTCCTGAGAAAATGAAGCAGTTTTTACTGAAAGGAATTCACAGAATAACTGAGGAAGGGTCATCTGAAACCATTGAAAATGAAGATGAATCTAGTTTGCTGAAGGCATCTTCTTCTGAGGATCATTTAGACGAAAGAGAGTTGGAGGCACTAATAGACAACAGCCAGAAAGATAATGCTTTTGGCAAAAAAGGGCCTTCCTTAGTAGCAAGAGAGGCAGAGCTTAGTAAGGTATGCCTTTTCAGACATTTTCATGTGTGCAAGTGATGAGACTACATTCTAAACAGGATTAGTTTTCAGGTTTTAATGTCTGTCCCCTGTGTGCTTGTAAGTCCACGGAGAAAATTATGTGGTAATCTGGCAGTCATGAAAAATTCCTTGCATTTCTTTGGCAAGTTTTTAGTTGAAGGGACAGGGGGTTCATCCGTTTTCGAGAACTTGAACACTTCAGAAAATTTTAATGCAAGCAAGCCTGATCAACCAGGAGTTGAACGGAAGTGTCTCATTAGGTTGAGTTCTAGGAGAGGTCATACCTTCCATAGTATGAATGCTACTCATGGTAGTGGTCTCGAGAAGCAAGCCAAAACTATAAAGCGTCACAGAAGATGGAACATTTCCAAGGTAGTCAAATTCATAATATTTTAGCCAGTTAGCCTAAAACTTTATCATATTTTTTTGACTTCAATATGATTTTCTTTCTCTTATCATAGATAAAGGCTGTACACTGGACTCGATATTTGCTTAGATACAGCGCTATAGAGATTTTCTTCGACAATTCGGTTGCTCCTGCATTTTTTAACTTTGCATCAAAGAAGGATGCAAAAGATATTGGAACTTTGATAGTTGCTACGAGGAACGAATTTATGTTTCCGAAAGGATTTAAAGATAAGAGTGGAGTAATATCACTTGTTGATAGACGTGCTGCAATGGATATGGCAGAAGCTTATAGAGAGAGCTGGAGGAGAAGGGATATTACAAATTTTGAGTATCTAATGATACTCAATACCCTTGCTGGAAGGACTTACAATGACTTAACTCAGTACCCTATTTTTCCATGGGTACTTGCTGACTATTCTTCTGAGAGTCTTGATTTCAGCAAGTCATCAACTTTTCGGGATCTTGCAAAACCTGTTGGGGCACTGGATTCAAAACGTTTAAAGGTCTGTTTCTTTTTTTCGCTTTATTAACTGTTAAAATCTTCCTCCATCTGATGTGCACAATGTTAGTGGCTAGTATTTCATCTGTACAGGTTTTTGAGGACAGATATCGCAGCTTTTCTGATCCTGATATTCCCAAGTAATCGTCCAATTTTTTTATAGCTTACTTGGAGTTCGTTCCTGATTAGTTATTTTGCTGAGATTGATTTACTTGTTTGCAGTTTTTATTACGGATCTCACTACTCCAGTATGGGGATTGTGTTATTCTATCTTCTCCGGTTAGAGCCATTTACATCTATGCACCGCAGTCTGCAGGTATTGTCATTATAGCACTCTTCTTACCTACAAATGGAATTGTTTTATATGTATATTTCGCATTACGTATACATGCAAGATTACATGCTTGCATCTCTTTCATCTTTTTGAATAGCCTGAGATCCTATATTGCTGTATGCAGAGTAGATGTGACCTCCAGAATGTTCAGTTTGTGGGCAACTTTTCTTCCATTTTCACTTTTGCACTTAATCTTTTTATAAACTTGGTACCTTTCTAAATGACTGTAAATTGTGCGATGCTCATAACTTTGTTTGGCCAGGGCGGGAAGTTTGACCATGCAGACCGCCTTTTTCATAGCATCGAAGGGACTTATAGGAACTGCCTCTCTAATACAAGTGATGTGAAAGAGTTGGTTCCTGAATTCTTTTATATGCCAGAATTTCTTCTGAATTTGAACTCTTATCATTTTGGAGTGAAACAAGATGGCAAACCCTTAGCAGATGTTTGCCTCCCTCCGTGGGCCAAGGTACAAGATGCAAACATGTACTGCTAATTACCGTGCAAAAAGTTTTCGTTTGTGTAATCATTCGTTTGTCGAACCGTACTAAGATTAAATATCATGCCATCTAAAATATTAACTTCAGATGAAGAAACAAAATTCAGTGAAACTTTCACCTTGTATTGGACGAAGATGAGTTTCCATTATAAGAAATATGTAATTTAAAGTGGCTCTAAATGAAATGTTTTAGGAGTATACAAGTTGCCCATTGGAACACTTTGGATTGAACTGAAATCTGTACTACCTATTATACCAATTATCGTTAAGTGATGTAGGACAGATTATAGAAAGATGGATATGTGAACTAAATGATAAACTCATAGCCCCACATATAGAACATATAGATAAATACATTCTTTATCTCTACGCTAAATAGATTTAAACTAAATAACTGATTAATAACATATTTATAATTTCTTCATTTCCGTTCTTCATCATTAAGTCACTGCAAACGGTACCAAAGTGGTTGGATCACATTAACGATATTAACTTGTAATGACTTTGGATCATTAGATGGGCTAAGATGTGACTTACTAATTTAGTTTCCTTTAGGGCTCCTAATTGATTTCTTTTCTTGGCCTGAAGTGATCTAGCCAGGTCATATGTATATTTGTCTAGCATTATGTCAAAGTGAAGTTCTATTGTTAGACCCAGTCCTAAATGTATCCCCTTGTGCATTCCCTTAAGAAGCTATCCCTTTGGCAAGTTTGTTTGTTAACTTTCCTGTAATTTTGCTTTTTGAAAAAAAATTCACAGGCTAAGTTGTATATTTTTAAACAGACGGCCCTTAATTTTTTTTTTTTTTTGTCAGGACAGATGGCCCTTAATTAGGTCATCTTATTATATAATATATCGATATAAAATTTCTACCACCCATAGGTGATCCATACCTGTACTAGTGTTTACTGTTTACTGTTTACTGTCAGAGCGACTTTACTTTTTTCATTTTGATACATAAAGATATGTGTTAGCTGTGTGTCCATATATACATATAGTATTTATTGTTATATTCGTAAACAACGTATTCACATTAGTTTATCTGAGAAATTATCAAATTACCAACCTCTTTGCTGCAATATAGTGTTTCCTGGAGCTTTATTTTGTAATAGATTCTTAAAAAATCGAAAATTTTAAGATCCCACAGAAAGTTACCCCTGATTTAAAATGCTTCCTATGTAATAGCTATCGTATACTGGTTACGCGACTGGAATAAGTCATGTTTTCTTGGGTATTTTTTTTCTTAGAATAATTTAAAGTACTTATAAATGTCTATCAGAGGTGTAAATTTCAAATATGCATGATATGCAAGCAGTGGAAAGTAAGAGGATACTGTAATTTTCTTTCAGTGGAAACTGTAGCAGTTGTACTTGCTGGATATTTCATCTTATATATTTTGCCTTACAAACATTAATTAGATAGTGCATCACTATAATAAAGTTGTGCAATCTGTGATCTAAAGTTGTAAGCAAAACAAACCTAGCTTTTAAGTCAAAGCTTAGCTTATGCAATTATTTCTTGATTCTAACTGAGACCACTTTATATGAAACCAGTCCTTGCAGCAGTTTAACTTGTGAAGATCGAATTTATGGACTTGAGTTGTGTACTGATCGATTACAATCGATTTACACTGAAGACTTTATCATATCTATATTAGATCCTCCTTTTTAGATTGTTCCAAAATAATTTTTCACTTTTTGAGGAGCCATAGATGGCCTTTTAGGAACTTGGATTTTTTAAAGCAACTCACAAGGGCTGGATTTGAGTTGTACATATATATAGATTAAGTTATTATTTTTTTGCGTTCTTAGTTTTTGAATTTGTAGTTGATTTTTTTTCCTTAACCATTCTCTATAACACAAACTTCCCGTATTGAGTTTTATCTTGCAATGAAGTGGGAAGATAAAAGGATGATAATGTTTTTGAATAAATTATAATCACAGGACTCGCCTGAAGAGTTTATAAGCAAGAACCGGGAGGCCCTTGAAAGTGAATATGTTAGCTCAAATCTTCATCACTGGATTGATTTAGTGTTCGGTTACAAGCAGCGTGGAAAACCAGCAGCAGAGGTTTCCCATAAAAACTGAAAATTGTAAAATTTCTGTTAGCTGATTCTGTTCCTAACTTTATTTCCATCCTTGATCCATTGAATCATAGGCAGCAAATGTATTCTACTATTTAACTTATGAAGGGGCAGTTGATATGGACTTTGTGGAGGATGAGTTGCAACGGTCAGCCATTGAAGATCAAATTGCCAATTTTGGTCAAACGCCAATCCAGATATTCCGTAAAAAACACCCAAGAAGAGGGCCACCGATTCCAATTGCTCATCCTTTACGCTTTGCCCCTGGTTCTATTAATTTGACTTCCATTGTGTCGAGTAGAAGTGAAGCGCCGTCAGCTGTTGTGCATATTGGTGTACTTGACTCTAACATTGTTCTCGTTGACCAGGGCCAAACCATGTCTGTTAAGATATGGCTAAGCCCCCAACTGCAATCAGCTGGGAACTTCACTTTCTCTAGCACACAGGTATAATTATTGATATAGCCAAAGTAGTTTTCTTGTTATTCTGTATTGATGGTTCAAACTTTTACAGGATCCCATATTTGGAATTGGTTCGGATATTCTCTCTTCTCGTAAAATTGGTAGCCCTTTGGCTGAATATATTGAACTAGGAGCACAATGCTTTGCAACCATGCAGATGACACCGGAAAATTTTCTAATTGCGTGTGGGAACTGGGAAAATAGCTTTCAGGTCATATCTCTATCCGATGGAAGGATGGTCCAAAGCATTAGACAACATAAAGATGTTGTTAGCTGTGTTGCAGGTAAAAAGATATAATAAGATACCAGTAGCAAATTTTGAGTAAACAGATTAAAAGCTATGGTGTTAATTGATTTAGGACAGAATTATAAAGCATAAGATGGAAGCTATCTGCACAGATGATTAGTGGGCCTGCACATTTATTCTTAGAACACTAGATCAATAATAATCCAACTCCACTAGTAATGAAAATTACGGTAGTTCTATTGAGAGTATATTGCTATCGTAGTATAAGATCATAATAATATATATGTGTGTTTCTAGTTTACTAAAAGTCTAAATCTACGGAAAGCAGCCATGTTAAATGGTATAGACATAAGAAAGTAAATCGTTTAACGTATCAAACTGTAGATTCTAAACCTATTTTATTTTACACAGTATAAGGTTTTGTGAGCATTGCATTATGGCTATTATTAAGTATATGACTGCAATGTGATTTCAAAAAAAAAAAAGTATATGACTGCAATGTGCTTATATCTTTTCCCATTCTTTATATTTACTTTGTTTACGTAATTACGTTATAATTTTATAATGTAACATATAAAATGAAACACTATTATCTGATTGGACTTGATGCTTCAGTGACTTCTGATGGAAGCATCCTTGCTACTGGGAGTTACGATACAACAATTATGCTTTGGGATGTTGTTCAGGCAAGGACACCGGAACGGCGAGTTCTAATTGCACCAATAGTGATGCCACGTAAAAACCATATCATTGCTGAAACGCCCTTCCACATTCTGTGTGGGCATGATGATGTGATCACATGCTTGTATGTAAGTGCAGAACTCGATGCTGTCATAAGTGGATCTAAAGATGGAACATGCATTGTGCATACCCTGAGGGAGGGAAGATATGTGAGATCTCTTCGGCATCCTTCTGGTAACCCATTGTCAAAGCTTGTCGCTTCCTGTCACGGCCAAATTGCTTTTTATGCTGATGAGGATCTTAGTCTACACCTGTATTCAATTAATGGAAAACACCTGGCAACGTCTGTATCCAATGGCCGCCTCCATTGTGTCGAACTAAGCATTTGCGGTGAGTTCCTGCTTTCTGCAGGAGACCAGGGCAATATTGTTGTACGCTCTATGAAGTCACTCGAGATTGTTAGAAAGTATAATGGAATTGGCAAGATAATAACATCATTAACTGTGCCCCAAGAGGAATGTTTCTTAGCTGGTACCAACAATGGAAGCCTTCTTGTATACTCTACAGAAAATCCACCACCTCATAAAACTACCGCTGCCCGGCATCTGAGATACAGAGGTTGTGTGCTTTGATAGATTCGTGCCAACTGTTAGGTGGTTCAATGTTTGCGTAACTGATTTAAGGTATGCTCCTGTCGAGATATATCTTAAGATTCTACTTTCATTATCCTGCATATCTGACATTAACGAATCGAATATGATTCTACTTTCATTATCCTGCATATCTGACATTAAAGAATCGAATATTCAGATAATATTCCGATATTAGGCAGCCCTTATGCTCCCTCCAAAAACAGAAGAAACATTCCACCCGGACCACCCCTACAGAAGTTGTGGCTGACACCTACATCCTGTTTCACTGTAGTAGGAAGAAATTTGAAATTCTGTACAAGATGGCTGAGAAGGATCAAGTTTACATGTGTACATTTGTTACTCATAGGTCTAGATTACAAATGTTGTGCACTAGTTATAGCAGGTATCGTATGAAAGCTGTCATGAGTTCCTTTACTAGTTAAAGGACTTGATATGTACAGAGGACATTAAAAAAAGAGTAATGCTACAGGTACCAAATTGGGTACCAAAATTGGGTACCAAATGACATGGCAACAGACACTTGTCAATTTAAAATATTTTGATTGGAGAGCCCTGGCGGGCCCACTATAACTATAACCAATTAAAACAAGCCACATCATTTGGTAACAACTTTTGGTACCTAATTTTGGTACCTCTAGCATTTTTCTTAAAAAAATTTAAAATTGCACACTTAATTGGGCAAAATGTACTACGTAGATTATTTTCCTAAAATTAACTACTCAAGTTATGTAATTTTTATAGTCACAAATTTATTTAACTAAAGAAGAATAACCATTTATGTGTTTTAACCTTTAATCTCAAAAATGACCATTTTATGTGTTTTAAGTTTTAACATTCAGTTCAAACTTATTTGATTGGATTTTACTGACATGTATACTTAAGATCACAGATAAATTTATTCAACTGATTTATACGAGATTATATATTTATAATATTACAATGGAAAATCGTACAAATTCATGTAACTAGAGTACATAAAGTAGACAGAAAGATTAATTGAATTAAAATTATTGCGAGATCTGGTTCTTGGAATGTTCGGCAGCATCAGCAGCTACAACTTGCATCTTTGAAGCTTGCAGATCAGCCTCTGCTGCTTCTTTCTCAGTTGTTGCTGTCATCTTCTTCCCCTATCATACAACAACATAAATTTATCAGACATCTTCAAGTCTACAAAAAAAAAAAAATTAAAAAAATACAATAAAGAAAAATGGATAGAAATAAAACCAGGCCATAGAGAGAAGCTTTAAAATATCTAAACTGTTCTAGTAGTGAAACAGTAAGATTGACCCATCCTCTCTTTAACGTCGACACTTGTTCCGGCTTTACTCCGTCGTTGGTTGCCGGAGCTGACTCACCCCCCCTTGCTGCTTCCATATCCAATACTCACTTAAAACACTAGTAGTAGTTAATTCTCGCACGTAAAAAGACTGTCTAATCTGTATGGTATGTATGTTTATTTATACTAGGTTCATTATTGGTACTATACGTTTGCTAGTCGGCTGCCACGTTTGTTACAACTAAAGATATTTTTCTACGTACCAACTTTTCAGCCATAGGAATTTATTTAAAATAATATGATTAATTGTAAATTAATATTCCGATTAAATTATTCGATTGATCCCCGATTACTCGATTAATCTTAAATTGATACCTCAACCGATTATCGATTTTACAATCATGAAACTAATACGTTTATATTTACATTATTAATTCATATGATTTTTATCTATTAACTATAGGGTGAGTGCCCTAAATACCCACTTTTTAATCATCTCTTTCCAAAATACCCACAGCGCTGAAGTAATGCCCAAAACACCCAGCACATACGCCTGTGCAAGAGGCGCAACTCCTATTACGCCTACAGAACTAACGTATCAGGAGGATACGTCACAAAAGTTAATAAAAACTGTATCGCATACGCATCTGGATCATGGGGTGTTGGCCCCAAATATTACAATTTGAAAGAAAATGTTCCAAAATATCATAGTTTAAAAACTTGGCCCCAAATATCACTTCAAAACAGAGGTGCGTGTAGCGTTTTAGATTTTTTAGTAGAGGTACGCACTTCTACTTTATAAATAAAGTTGCGTCTAGCATTCTGGAGTGTACTACGCTAATTGATCTTTCCATTTAGAACCAAAACACAACTTTAAACTTTGTTTTGATGTCTAAAACGCTAATTCATCTTTGGTTTTGACTAGAACGCTAATTTAAGTACCGTTTTGAATTCAAAAACGCTACTTAAAATGGTGTTTTGAACCTAAAACGCTACTTTAAGTGGTGTTATCAATTTCAAAAAATTTTAAAATTTTAATTTAAAAATTGAAACTTAAAAAATTGAATTCAGTGGCCTGATTTTTAAACGCTAACGTGTTTAAAAATCAGGATATGTTAGGGTTTAATGTTGTAAACAACCCTAAACCCCAAAGCCTAAACCCTAATTTCGTATACGGTTTATTCGTCGTTTCGAATACTTCTAAAACCCAAAATGGAAACATTGAACCCAAAAGTTAATTGTTGAACCCTGAAAGAATATAAATAAATTTTAAATAAAAAATTTGATATTTTAATGAGGTCCAAATTTCTCCACCAATTGACCAAGTCATCACCATTCAGATTAAATCTTTTTTTTTTGGTTTTATTTACTCTTCCGCCAGTGTGTTCCACCAGTTAGCACCACCATTCTCTTCCACCAGTTAGCACCACCATTCTCTTCCACCACTTAGCAGCTTTGGGCATTATTTAAAAAAAAAAAAAAAAACTAAAAATCCCAAAACGTCACCTAGTGTGACGTTTTCCCTCAAAAACACCACATAAAGTCACGTTTGCCCCCCCAACCCTAGACTATATAGCATTTTAATATATATATATATATATATATGAAAGACGCTAAACGCATTAGCGTTTGTTCAAAAAAAACGCTAGACGAAACAGTATTTTGGAGTGATATTTGGGGCCAAGTTTTTGAGCTGTGATATTTGGGGCCATTTAGCTTCAAATTGTGATATTGGGGCCTTTTTTCTGGATCATGCGTATCAGGAGATACGCATGTGCAAACGGCGTAGATGACGTCATCTCTAACGTCAGCATACGCAACTGGAACATGCGTATCAGCACATACGCATGTGCAAACGGCGTGTCTCAACTCTGGTCGTCGTCTCGTCTCCATACCGCCCAGACGAAGACGATTCCGGCAAGATTTTTATTTCAATTCATCCATCCATACCACAAACTTTTCATTAACGTTCTATATACCAATAGAATCGTAATTCGATTCTCTACAAATCCATACCAATTTTATTACGTTTGTTTTGCCGGATTAGAAACACCCAAATTCACCTCCTTTTCCGATTTGTTTTTCCGACTACCTTCATTCACGCCCCTGCGGGGCCGCCGGAAAAACCGATCAATGGAGGATGAAGTAGATTAGCAGCAGATCATGTGGTGGTGTTTTGGAGTGTGGAGAGATGCGAAAGAGAGAGATCGAGGGAAAAGAAAAAAACGGCAAAAGTCGCCGACTGGGACATGTGGTGGTGTTCTGGCGAGTTCGAGAATTTTCTGGCGAGCTACAGTAACTCGGATACGCCGATTGGAACGGCGTATCCCGTAGGTAGACTGAACGGAACTTTGAAAATCGAGTATTTTGGTTAGTGGGTAGGGAAAAATTGGGTATTTTGGACATTCTTTCTTAACTATATCAGTAAATTATTCTTTTGTAAATTAGTAGTGTCAAATTAGTAAATGTATACTTTAAGAATATATAATCTTTATCATGATTAAAATACATAAACCATCAATTATTTTATTAGTTACTTTTTTTTTTTTTTTTTTTTGCCTGATTTTTTATTAGTTACTTAGTTAGTCGACAAGTAAGAATATATTCTCCGACAGAAATGTTCTTTAACATTTCATACTCATCATTACCTCTTTTTTTTTATGCTAAATACTCATCATTAACTTATAATTATCCTCACGGACTCTCGTAGAGTCATATAGTACAGTCCTTCATCTGCTTTCTCCATGTCAATGCTATACTATAATACGGAGTAATATTATAAATAAAGCAATCTTTATTTGATTGTTAGTTTAGTATGTATATTTTTTGTATACTTTTTTTAGTAAACTAAATATCAATTATTTAATTTTGAGACAGATTAATGAGAACTATTGTATATAATGCTAAAAAAATATTTTTTTATAATATATATAATACTTTTATAGATTTAAGATTCGAATCCCGTTAACAATATATTATTATTAAACATTTATATCTTATAAACTACTCCTAAAAGTTCAAGTTTCGATTTTCCTTAAAAACATATTTTAGTTAAAAAATTATATTATCTATTTTCACCATATTATTATTAAATATTTATATTTTATTATAAACTATTTCAAGAATCTTAAGATTCAATTTCTGTCAATAACATATTAAATTTAAAAAATTATTTATCTATTTTCAATATATATTTGAAGTACTATCAAATACGTATTATTTTATTTTATTATCTTCTATAATTTTTTTCTTATTAATTAAAAAAGTATTAAAATTATGAATAACAATAAAATAATAAAATTATTTTAGTTTATTATTTTCTGTGCATCACACGGTTATAAGCTATGTTGAGAAAAAATGCAAAAAAAAAAGTTTTTTTTAACTTTTTGACGAGAATACTATTTCTTAATTTTTTGACCAAAAATACCAGTATATTACGCATTTCCAAAATGGGTAATACTATACGGGTGATGGCCCAGAATACCCACAAATTAAATACACATAACCAAAATACCCACCGCCAGTTGAGGCGGCCCTAAATACCCACGGGACACGCTACTGGTGAAGGAGTGACACTCAGATATGCTACTGGGAGTGTAGTATCGTGCAGACATGCTACTATGTGTGCCGTGTTACGTGATCACGCTGTTTGAGAGAAGTGAACAGTAGCTCGAGATACGCCGGTACAACATGCGTATCAAGAGATACGCATTTTGTAAATGCGTATATGACGTTAACATCGTCGTCTTCAGAGCTCGTGGTAATGGCGATTCCGGCATCATTTTTGTTTCACTTTGTTCATCCACACCACGAACTTTCCAAACACGTACTATATATCAATAAAATCGCAATTTGATTCTCTACACATCCATACCAATTTTATTACGTTTAAATCGCCGGATTTGAAATCCCTAATTCAACCCTAAATTTCGATTTCGTTTTTCGTTTAAGCTCGTTCATGTCCCTGCGGGGCCGGAGGAGATAAACAGGTATGGGGATGAGGAAGGAGACGAGTTATCGGTCCTGTGGTGATGATTGGAGGGTAGTGGACGATGAATGGATGACAAACTGAGATCTAAGCGTTTTCCGTCGAAATTTCAGAAATACGTATCACATTCAAAATAAGTGTGATGCGCATTTCCAGAATGCGTATCTCCATTTTTTTTGTTTTTTTTAAATATTTTTACATGATACCCATTTCTCAAATACATATTAGTATTACCCAATTTAAAAATGCGTAATAACTTAATATTTTTTATCAAAAAATTTAAAATCGATATTTATATAATAAAATTTAAAAAAATAGCATTTTTTATCGTTATTAGCTAATTGACGAGCATTAACAACAGACACAGTCATGAGTTAAGTCCACTGCTCACAAGACGGCCCACGGCTGTATTTATCAACCAGTAATGTACTAGAGTAATAATTATGTTTTAAAAAATAATAATAATAGTAATAATAATAATAATAATAATAATAATAATAATAATAATAATAATAATAATAATAATAATAAGGAACTTAAGGCTCTTAAACCCAATAAAATGGATCCAGTTTTGAAAAATTCAATCGAAATTTCTTTTCTATTTTAATTAAAAAAATTTAATATAAAATTTAATTTAAATATAAATTTATTATAAATATAAAATTCGATTTTCCAACTATATAATTAAAATATGAAATCCAAGGGGTGAATGCCCTAAATACCCATTTTTTATTCAATTTTAACCAAAATGCCCACCGCGCATGAACACCGTCCAAAATATCTACGGAGTACGCCTTTGAGGAAGGAGTAACCGTGGGATACGCCCATCTGAACAGCGTGAACGATCGATACGTCCATGGTGTATGCGGCTAGAGCTTGATATACGCCCATGGAGTAGGCGTGTGTCTAAGACACGCATCACACAATGAGATACGCCTCAGCAACATGCGTATCTTCATTATTGTTCAACTGGAGAAAATTGACGTGTCTCTCTCTCCCTCAGGCGATTCTGGACACAAACTCCGGCAAACTCTGGAGAAAAAGTGACCCCAGATGCGCATTCCCTGAATGCGTATCTCGGTGTACGCATAATACACATGCGTACACCGTGGGCAAAAAGGGCGGACAATCCCGCAAATAGGCATTTTAGGCAAGTTGTAAGGGAAAGTAGTGTATTTTGGGCATTATTTCACATATTTTTGGGTATATATTAATGATTGTAAATTTATGTTTTCAATTAAAAGGTAGTGTATTTAATTAAAAAAGTAATATTAATGATTGGAAGATTATGATTGCAAAATTATGTTTTAAATTAAAAGGTAACGTGTTTTAATTAGAAAAGAAATATTAATGATTTTAAGATACGATATTTTAGGTGTATATAAAGAGTAATATGTTCAATTAAAAGTAAACGTCTTTTAAACTAATTGAAAGATAAGATATTTTAGGTATTTATTAAATTTTAGTTAATATTACAATTATGTTTTTATATAATTATCAATTTAATATTTTTTTAAATTTTAATTTAATATAATTTATTAATATACTCATATTTACGTATTATACTAATATTTTCTTATTATAAACAACGTATAGGGATTTTAATATATTTTATTAATAATTGAAAATATGTTGTGATATTTTTTGTATATATATTTGATAACGTGTATTTTATACACGTTTTGTCTTTCATTCTCTTGCATTTTTGTTAGTTTCGAATGTAGTTTTATCGATATTAATTATGTTTTCCATTTTTCAATATCGCATGCTCGTTTGATCAAAAGATGGCTTATTTTGGGCTTGAAAGCAAAGATTATTCAAGAGAGAAGTTAGAAGATGTATGCTCGCGATGCCGGGAGGTTTGAAATGCATTATCTTGAAGATTTGTCTTGTACGGCCGTTCTGCAAGCCATTCGCTAGGCCGTTCAAAGAGTTTAAAAAGGTACAGTCTCTTGTACGGGTTGCTGTACGGCCGTTCAACACTTGCTGGAATTTTTTTGGAGCTAATTGTCTATCTTGCCCCCTTGTTTAATGGATGTATTAATAGAATAGAAGTAAGCCAAACAAATATATCTTATCTTCACTTCATCTTTATCATCTCAAGAGCATTAAATTAGGGTTAGTGAGTAGAGAGAAACATCTATTAATCATAATCTAGCATTGATTATGAGTAACTAAATCTATATATTTGGCTCAAGGAATGAACTCTTGTACTAAACCCATTCAATTTAAGTAAGATCTACTTCATTCTATCTTAATTTCTTGAATTGTATTGTTTATGATTTTGCTTGGAGATTTTTAAGTTGCTTCATCTTGCTCTTCTTGTAATTTCAATTGCTAATTATTTGTGCTAATCCGTAATTATTAGTACATTCATTATAGTAACACAAGTTTAGTTTACCTAAATTCTCAAGCTTTAAGTGCAAATACCTAGGTTGAGCTTCTCATCCTTGGGTTTATCCTAACCTCTCTATGTTTGATTCCTTGATTTGGTTAAATTGGTAGTGCTTCACTATTGGTTGCTAGTATCAAGAGAACTAATTTATGTGCTTCACTAAATTAGTGTTTATAGAAGAGAAATAAGTGATTGTGTGCTCCACCAATTATCTTGCTTAGGTAGAGTTGATTATATCTTGCTTACATTTGTTTGGGTGTAATACTTGAGTTTCCATTATCCTTGGGTCAAATATCTCTTTATCTTGCTAATTCACTATTTGTGCTTATTGTGTTGGTAGAATTGGGTGATTGACATTCATTTAGTTTTGTTTATCTAGCAATTTATTTCTTGTAGGCAAGGTGTTTGATAGAATACCACAATCAACTAAAAACCCCCCACTTCTAGATTGTAAGAAATAATCTACTTGAAATCAATATTGATAGTCCTTGCCTGTGAACGAACTTACGAAAACTACTACCTTCAATATTAATGATTATAAGATTAGTTTTAAATAAAAAAGGTAGCGTATTTTAATTAGTAAGAAAATATTAATGATTTAAAAATATGGTACAATTGATGTTTTTATAAAAGGTAATATATTTAACTAAAGTAAATGTGAAGATGGCAATGACATTCTCACTTCTGATATCTCCATGTGTTGTCACCAAAAACCTTCCCCGATTGATAGTAATTATATTATGTCATTATTTATTTTATTAATTAGGATAACCAAACCGAAAACCAACCCGACCAAACTTTCAATGTTTCGGCTTTAATATATTAGTATAAATGACAATTTTATAATAGTAAAATTCACCCTGCTGAATCTATTATCTATTATCTATTATCTATTATCTATTATCTATCTAATACACCAACAGGGGGTTTCCCTGAGCAAATTTATACAGGCTCGGACCCTCCGAACCTCACTCCAAACCTAACTCTAAATATTTGGAAAAATAATGTTATTCAAAGGGTTCGAACCCATGAACTTGCAGAACTAAATTCATAACCAATTGAGCTATGTGAGCATTTGAGTTTATATTAAAAAATCATTAGCTACATACATAAATATTTGTATAATGTATAATCCCAATAATTATACATACATAAACACATACATACATACATAAATATTAATTATACATACACATACATAAATAATTATACATGCATATGTACATACCCACATACATACATACAAACATACATCCATACATAATTATTAATTATACATGCATACGTACTACATACATACATACATACATACATACATAAATACGTACATACATACATACATACATACATACATATAATATATACATACATTTATGTTGTATAATCGATCTATTAATATTTCATTATTTGTAATATATTAATTGTTGTATAATTAATTTGCATATTTATATATACATACACATGTACAAACATAAATACATACATATAAAAATTTCTGTGGATATATAATAATACATATATACATATATACATACATACTATTTAGCATACATCATACATACATATATACATTTATGTTGCATAATCTATTAATATTTCATTATTTGTAATAGAGAATCAAGTGCCTGAGGATGACCTCAGGAGAAAACCATGAGGTTAAAAGCTTTTTAATACAAATTTTAGGGCATTTAGGTAAATTTACTAATAAAAAAAATTAATATTTACGAAGATGCCCCTGCGGGGCCACTTATTCTAAAGGCTATTTGTTATAACCTCAGGAGAAATCCCTGAGGACAACCTCAGGCCCATTTTTCTCTTTGTAATATATTAATTACTGTATAATATGCATATTTATACATACACATGTAAAAACATAAATACATATATAAATTTCTGTGGATATGTTATAATGTACTATAATATTCACTAACATATACCATATCTTTTTAATCATTTTAGATCTACTGTAAATATTTACGAATTAAATATTATTAAAAATATCCCGATACAAAAAAAGAACCTTCATGCGTATATAAGTAGAATACAAACTTGTATTAACATTAACTATCGTAAGACTCATCAATCATACTTTAATACGTAAACACACAAAACAATATAACAAACACACACACATACACACACACACACACACACACACACACATATATATATAATAGAGCAAATGAGGGGGTTCCATGAGCAAATTTATTCATATAAAAACTAAAAATTCATATTTACCCCTACTAATTATATCTATGTTATATTTACGGGAGCTATCTAGGTATTGCAACACTAACAAATTTATTATATAATAAAAACTTATATGAACTAATATGCATTTATTATTGTGTAATTAATACTTGTATGTATCTCTGTATCCATCCATGTTAACTCTATATATTTATATTTCGAAGTACGGTTTTGACCTTAACATTGACCAATTTATTACATATCGTTCAAGTTTGCTTTAACAAAACAAAACATAGCATAAAATATAAAATTAATTTAATTTAACCAGAATTATAATTTGCATATCATGATCGGGTATTGCATAAATTCTATTTACTCATAACAATTGCTGTGAAAATATGAACAATTGAAGATATCAACAATTCAATCCTACATGATTACGAATAATTCATAAATATTTGTAATCTAGAGCATGCTCGTGCCTTGCACGGGCTACGAAGCTAGTATATCTAATACACCAACAGGGCCAACAGGGTTTCCCTGAGCAAATTAATTCCTAGGTTCGGTTCCTCCGAACCTCACTCCGAACCTAATTCCAATTATTTGTAAAAATATTGTTATATAGAAGATTCGAACCCATGACCTTGGGAAATAATTTCACTACCATAACCAATTGATCTATCTTAACATTTGAGTCTATATTAAAAATCATTAGCTACATACATAAATATTTGTATAATGTATAATCCCAATAATTATACATACATAGACACATACATACATACATACATACATACATACATACTTACATATATACATCATTATTAATTATACATAGAGATACATAAATAATTATACATGCATACACACATACATATATACATGATACATACATACATACATACATACATTACATACATAATTATTAATTATACATACACATACATAAATAATTATACATGCATATATACATACACACATACACACATACATACATGCATGCATACATACATACATACATAATTATTAATTATACGTGCATACGTACTATATACATACATACATACATACATACATACATACATTTATGTTGTACAATCTATTAATATTTCATTATTTGTAATATATTAATTGTTGTATAATTAATATGCATATTTATATATAAATACACATGTACAAACATAAATACATACATATTTAAATTTATGTGGATACATAATAATATACTATAAATATTATATACATACATACATACATACATACATACTATATAACATACATACATGCATGCATACATAGCATACATACATACATACATACAAACATACATACATACATACATACATATATACATACAACATAATTATTAATTATACATGCATACGTACATACATACATACATGCATGCATGCATACATACATACATATAATATATACATACATTTATGTTGTATAATCTATTAATATTTCATTATTTGTAATCTATTAATTATTGTATAATTAATATGCATATTTAAACATACATACATACATATACTATAATATTATATACATATATACATACATACTATGACCATTGTTCCATGGAGAACCATCTTATGTGGAGAACCGTGGAGAACCACTTAAAATACATTATAATTGCTTTATATATAAGGGCCCCGCAGGGGCATTTTCACAAAAAAGTCTTATAATTTTATACTCTATCTATTTATAAAAAAAAAATTACAAAAATTTTTTTTAAAAAAAAATTTTCAAAAAATGATGACGTGGCAACATTTTTTTAAATTTTTTTAAAAGTTTTTTTAATTTTTTTTTTTTATGAATGGATAGAGGGTAGAATTATAAGACTTTTATGTGAAGGGGCCCCGCCAGGGGCCTTATATAAAGGACTATTTTAATACATTTTAAGTGGTTCTCCATGGTTCTCCACGTAAGATGGTTCTCCATAGAGTGGGACTCATACATACTATATAGCATACATATATACATACATACATACTTTTTTGTTGTATAATCTATTAATATTTCATTTATGTAATATATTAATTACTGTATAATTAATATTCTTATTTATACATACATACACTTGTACAAACATAAATACATATATAAATTTATGTGAATATGTTATAATTACTATAATATTCACTAATCACTAACATATACCATATCTTATTAATCATTTTAGATCTATTGTAATTATTTACGAATTAAATATTATAAAAAAATCTCAATACAAAAAAAGAACCTTCATCCGTATATAAGTATAATAGAAACTTGTATTAACATTAAATATCATAAAACTCTTCAATCACATCTTTAATACGTAAACGCACAAAACAATATAACACACACACACATACACACACACACACATATAAATGGGTGGTTCCATGAGCAAATTTATTCATATAAAAAATCATATTTACCCCCTACTAATTATATCTATGTTATATTTCCGGGGTATTGCAACACCAACATATTTATTACATAATAATAACTGATATGGACTAATATGTATTTATTATTATGTAATTAATATTTGTATGTATCTCTGTATCCATCCATGTTAACTCTATATATTTATATTTCGAAGTACGGTTTTGATTTATCATTGACCAATTTATTACATATCGTTCAAGTTTTTTTGAACAAAACAAAACATAGCGTAAAATATAAAATAGATTTAATTTAACCAGAATTATAATTTGCATGTCACGATCGGGTATTGCATAGGTTCTATTTACTCATAACAATTGTTGCGAAGATATGAACAATCGAAGATATCAACAATTCAATCCTACGTGATTACGCATAATATATAAATATTTGTAATCTAGAGCATGCTCGTGCCTTGCACGGGCTACGAAGCTAGTTTACAAAAATAACCCAACTAGCTTGTAGTTTATTTTGTTCAAACTTCATATAAGGAGGGTGACCTCAGGACCAATAAACTCTATTATAAATTACGTTTTCGATCTCTAATTTGACTACACCGAGTATTTGGATATCTTCATGTATCTCTAATTTGACTACACCGAGTATTTGGATATCTTCATGTATGAAATTAATTTTTTTTTATAGTTAAACACACGCACGAATCGAACGATAGAAGCCAAGATCTCGATCACTAAAATTAATTTTTGTAAAAAAAGAATAACCAATTGAACCTTTAATTTGGAAAATAACCATTTTATGTGTTCTAACCTTCAGTTTCAAACTTATTTGATTGGATTTTACTTACATGCATAATTAAGATCACAAATAATACTTTACAAAAAAAAAGATCACAAATAATTGAGATCACAAATTAATTTATTCAACTGTTTATATGAGATTTAATTTCATAACTCTTCCCAGAAGATAAAATAGTAGTACTCCGTATAAAACTATCGTTTTAGATTAGTTATCAACTTTAAAAAAAATAATCTACAAGAACACTTTATATTATTATATTACAATGGAAAATAGTACAAATTCTTGTAATTACAACTCCCTCCGTGCCTTTATGTGTTTCTTGTTTTGACTTTTTACATTGTTCATTTTAAGCGATTGACTACTAATTTACGCATAATTTATAAGATAAAATATAGTCATGTTGAATTCGTATTTATGAGTACTTTAATACAATGAAATTTTTATATTTAGTACTAATACAAAATTCAAGATATTAACGATTAAAAGTTTGAATTGGCAAACGTGTTTTTCCAAACAGGAAACATATTATGAGACGGAGGGAGTATCAATTAAAGATTTAAATTACGGATCCTCTTGAATCTTGCATATTGGTAGGGAGGGGAATGGATCTGCCCATAATTTGGCTAAGATGGCTTTGGAATTTCAAGCCTTTAGATTCTAGAAGGAGGATTTGCCTAGCAGTGTAATTAAGTTGTACCATTGAGGCTACTTGCCCCTCCCATTGTAAAGCTATTTCATTGTTGGAGGTTAAAAAGAAAAGCTATATATGCAGATACAAACAAAAGAGTACATAAAATAGACAGAAAGATTAATATAATTTAAATTATTGCGAGATCTGGTTCTTGGAATGTTCAGCAGCATCAGCAGCTTCAACTTGCATCTTTGCAGCTTGTAGATCAGCCTCTGCTGCTTCCTTCTCAGTTGTTGCTGTTATCTTCTTCCCCTGTCATCATTTCATTCAACATAAAATTTATCATACATCTTCGAATCAACATAATTACAGTGTTGTAAAAAACGGGAATCGGACTTAATCGGTAGATGCACTGTCCAGGGATTAATCGGGGATTAATCTGGTATGTGAGGATTAATCGGAATGATTAATTGAATAATCGGATTATTAATCAGTGCGGTAACCCATGGAACAGGGATTAATCGGTGATTAATCGTGATTAATCGATGATTTTTAGAACAAACAAATAAAAAAAATACGGAATTTTTAAAATAAAGAAAGATGGATAGAAATAAAAACCAGGCCAAAGAGAGAAGCTTTAAAATATCTAAAATATTCTTGTAATGTGACAGTCAGATTAACCCATCCTCTCTTCAACGTCGACACTTCTTCCGGCTTTACGCCGTCGTTGGTTGCCGGAGCTGACGGTGGTGACTCACCCCTTGCTGCTTCCATATCCAATACTTGGTAGTTATTTTATTTATGTACGTAATGACTGTCTGTATGGAACTATGGATTGGTTATCTATATACTGTACTAGGTTCATTACTGGGATATGTTTGTTAGCATGTCTGTTCGGCTGCCACGTTTGTTGAGTACATAATTTCTTTGTGTACGTGGCAAGTTTTCAGCCATAGTCCTCATGACTCATCATCTTATTTTTGCGACATTTAGCATTTATCTGTTTTTATATAAAACATACTCCGTACGATTTTGCATTTTATCTATGTTATTTTGTAAATTAGTAGTCTCAAATTACTAAATCTAAATGCATTAATTTACTTTAAAAATATCATCATTATTTTATTTTCTTGCAAGAAGAAAGTGTCACCCCGGGTGGTTGTTTGTCCAAAATATTGAGCTCCAAATATTTGATTTTAAATACCGACGGGACACGTTGTTTCGTGCTCCGTATTATAAGGATACGTTATTCCGTGCTCCGTATTGCAAGGATACGCTTCTTCCGCGGGGCCATCACAGAATAACGGAGAATAATGGAAGTATTGTGTTTCCTTCACAAGTAAATAACCAATGAGATGAATGCTCGGAACTTGGGCGTTCATATGCAAGGGTGGGCGGCACCACAAGTGAATGAAGACGCAGTCCATGCTGGTCACTCTACTTCCAGAAGAAAAAAATCTGCTGTAGTTTGACGAATCAAATGTAGTTGAGTCATCCGCGTCTGGTAAAAAGAAGGTTTGTTGGTTTGGTAATAAACAATAATGAACAACTCAGTGCTAAATTCGTTGTCAGGATACGGAGCACCGTCTTGTTGAGTTTCGAGGCATAAAACGCAACGGAAAAACGTAAATATAACAATAAATTTTGGAACCCAAACGCAGGATTCATGTATAATATTAGACAGATTATGGTGAAACAGAATCATACCCTTAAAAGCTTTGCTTTCACGAACTCAACGGAGATCCTAGCTTGTAATCACCACACAACCTTTGCGTCAAGATCTGTGTCTCTAAATTGTCCACACGAACGTCCAATCGTCCAACGATCCAAGGAGCAGGTACTAGCCAAATAAAATTGCCTTTTTCTCTCTCTCCAGCCTCTCTTAGATATTAGAGCAGCTAGGTTTTCTCAAAAACGAATTATAAAACCTTAACCCTAAAACAACACATCATTATGTATATATAGTACAGAGAGATTGGGCCTAACCCTAATCAACTTGGGCTTCAACTAAACCAAACTGATTTGGGTTTTTAATGAATTAAATTCGAAATAAAATTTAATTAACTAAGTCCAACTCAATTAATTAATTAACCAATTTTGAATTTATAATCATTTAATTAAAAACGAAATCTGATTCCATAATCAATTTCGAATTTTAATTATTTAATTTAAATCTAATATTTAAATTAAAACTCCTTTTAAAACGTTCTTATTGTGTAACCCTTTAGGTTATTATTACGTTGGCAATAATTTTAATATCCAATAATAAAATTATAAACAATGAGTGGCATCTAGTAATACATCATTGCTACCCAAGTAATAATAATTGGTGATCCAATTAAACCTTTCGTGATTAATGTTTCCGTGTAATATAATCCCTTTAACCAAATATTATAGATTAAACTCGAGGCATGTATTTAGTCATCCTCTTCAACATTTAATCCGGGTTTACTTGATCCATGAGTAGACTATTATAAACAAATCATTATTTGAGCACGGCCATGCATTTTATAGTCTCACTCAATCAAGATGTCAATAATATCTCTGCTAATTATAGGAGGGTTATGTTAACTCGAATAACTTGTAGAAGGGGGGGTTGAATACAAGTTATATAATCGTGTCTGATTTTTGCTTGATTAGAAAAACAAGAACAAACGAATAAATCAAACTCTGTTTGTATTAAATAAATCAAATACAAACTCTACCAAAGGTGTACAAATACCTTTAGCAGCTGCTGACAAAATAAATCTCTCTTTCTGTTTGTTTCGAACTTTCGAATACAAACCTTATACAGAGCTACGCACACAAACTCAATTGCTAATCTCACAATTGCTTCGCACGACCCTTTTTACAATGATATATAGAGAGTATTTATAATGCTTCCTATCAACTAATAACAGAAAGATAATCTATACATGACAATGTTCTGCCGTCCAGTTGATAGTTTCCATAAATAGAAAATTCTTTCCTTCATAATATCTTCTTGCTTGTTCTTCAAACAAAGATCCTGTTTTATAGCACTTGCTAGTTTCTGTAGCATCCATATGACATCATCAGTAATACGACTGATATCAGGATTTCATCTTGCATCAGGATTTGACAATCCCATCAATACTTGACTTGCTCTATCAGGATTCGATCTCAGTTCCTGACATGTAGTCCTCGATGCACTGTTCCTGACTTAAATTCTACAGATCACTGTCTAATACATATATCCTATACAAAGTGCTAAATCCTTTATAAATCAGGATATACAAGAAGCATAAGTAAAATTCTATTATTAACATCACAACTCATGAATTATTCCTAACAATCTCCCCTATTTATGCTTTAAGATCTGAAGCATAAATCTGAGTTGTTGATGTCAAAACATATAACAATACAATCAGAATAGAATTTATGAATTTAAAAATCATGAAGTTAAGTACCTCCTTCTTCAGATGTAGACAAAGTATCTAGTACTTAGAAGAAAGAATTCAACTATTTGATGCTTCTTTTCCTTTACCACTTCCACGATAAGATTCACCTTTGTCATCCGTAGTTCTTCTTTTATCTTTTCCCAGTATGTTTATCTCCCCCAGTATGTTGCCTTTGAATTGTTTTTATCTCCCCCTTTTTGACATCAGCTACATTAATTCCAAGAGACTCAGTAACAGAACAAATAAGATTCATTAGAACTGCTTGATTTTCCATAATAGTGACTTGATTATCTTCAAGTGTTTGAAGTCTTGATTGAATTTCAACTTGAGATTTCTGAATGTCTTGTAAAACTTCAGAATTGACTTCAATATTGGAAGTATTTGGAATATCTTCAGATTCAAGCCTTGTAGAAGAAGTTGCTTGTGTAGAATGATATTCAAGTAATAATACTCGATTAGAGTTACAAACATCTTCATCTTTCTGATCTGAAGCTGCAATATAATCATTCTGTCCTTCACCAGTATTCTGTGTACTAACATCTACAAATCCTGACTCCTCCTTAGATTGATCAGATACTGTTGATGTCTCAATTCTGGCTGATATTGGAAGTACATACAAAGGAATACTAGGATCATTAGGAATTTCTTCTGGTACAAGTGGTGTAGAAGTTTTTCTTAGCCTTTCATCTCTTCTGTTGATAATTCCCGCAAGCCTTTCTTTTTGCTTCTGAGCTTTAACTTCTGGCTTTGCACTGTGCTTTGCTAAGTCATTCTTCCCATACATCTTGATAAAAGAATAAGTACCAGCATCCATACCAAGATTATCAGACCAAGATTCAGGAAAAACCTGATCCCAAAAATCAAATGATGGTGGTTTCATAATTTTCTCTCCCTCACTATGGAGTTGATCATCCATACCCTCATTCTTACTTTGACTATCTAAAGTCAACACTTTTTCTACCTCTCCTTTTGCCTGGTCAGGAGCTAGCCTCTCAGATTGTGGATCAATATCCATCTTTTCAAGTGTATCACTCAATTTTGGATAAGTGCTCTCATGACCTACAGAAAAATAGAGTTTAGAAGAAGTTTTTATACCTGAACTCACATGGAGAGAGGGTTCCTCATTTGGCAAGAGGCTTGAGGTTTTCTCCAAGGAGTGAGCTGCCATAGTCTCTGAATCCTTACAAGCATCTTCTTTCCTTCCAGAGACTACAGGCTCCAGTATACCACTTTCAGGTTCTCTACTAGACTCTGATGTCTTCAGTAATACTTCATTAGACACCATAGTTAGTAAGTCACCATCTTTAAGTGTTGTTTGCTGAGACTCACCCTCAAGGTGGATAGACTCTGACTGAATAATGTTTGTTTGATCTTCAGGAAAATCAGTCAAACTTATTCCTCCCATATCATAGGGTTTCTCACTTGCAATTTCAGTCATCACAGAAGACCTTTCAGCATCAGCTATCACAGCTCCTGAGTCATCCAACCTCTGACTAGATGGTTCTTGTGTTGCAGTGACTGTGATCTGATCTGTCCTACTATCCACCACTGGTGCAATAGTATCTCATGTTGACTGCATTCCTCTATCTACGTCCTCCTGTTGTTCACCTTGAGCTGAAGCATCTTCAATAATGACATCCTTATCAAATAAATATGTATGAAGTGATTGAAGTGCAACATGCTTCGAGAGTCCAAATTTCTTGACTAATTGTCTTCTGACTGAGACATAGAAATACATCTTCATTAAGTCAAGTCTTTGATGTAGAAGTCCATACTCTTCAGGAAATGAAAGTTTTGGAACTCTTTCAACTAGAAAATCTAGAACAGGCCTGGATAGCTTCACTTTGATAGAAATAACTCCCATAGCCAGTCTGTATGATAATGTAGTTTCCCATGAAGAATCAATATCAAGATCTCTATTGTCAATTGCTGACTTGATTGTAGCTTCATTTGTAGAGACCTGCATGAGGTTAGTTGGACTAGACTCTGTGTGTGTAGGTGACAATTGAATCTTTCTCCTTGTTCTCCTAATATAGTGAGCAAAAAGATTTATCCTGAGAAGACTCAAGAGGTGTAGACACATAAGTGATCTTGGGATGAGATCCTTTTTCAATAGACACAGTCTTTTGAGAGACAGTATCCAGTAACTGTTTTCCCTTTTTAAGTACTACAGTCTTTTGAGAGATTGCAGCCTGGCTGTGACTAGGTGCTTCATCTCTTTGTCCTAGCTTAGAAAGTTGAATTGCAACCTTCAATTCTTCTCTCTCAGCAAGAGATATATTATCATCATCTTCACTAGAACTACTACTACTACTTGACACAACAAATCTTCTCTTCCTTACAACTGATGTCTTTTGAGAAACACCAGAGGTTGGTTTCTTTGAAACAACAGGCTGTGGATTAAAACTTTGTTCTTGAATTGTTTCATAGACTATAATGTTTTGGGCTACTTGGGTAGACACAGGGGGGTTCTCCTCCAAATGAGATTCCTGAGCCATTTCACCACAAAAGAAAGAAGAATTGTAGAGAGTAGGAAGATGAGTTATTAGAATTACCTGAACATGATGTGGATAATGAATTGCAGGTATTTCATCTAGATTCTTTTCATTGTCCTTCTTTGTAATGTCAGAGAAAATTCTCTTTTGCTGTACATAAGAAGAAACACAATGTTCTCTACCAAATCTAGCTTTAACATCAGGAATAAAATGGTTAATGAACATTTGCATAAATCTATGATAATAAACCATTTTCCTGTCTTGATCTCTTGACCCAAGTTTAATACTTATCTGACTTAAGATAATGTGACCAATATTAATTACTCTGTCATAAAGCAAACTATAAGCAATATGTGATGTAACAGAAGTAATTTGCTGAAAAGAACTACATTTACCAGTAAAACATTTAGCAATTTGATCAAAGAAGAAAGACCATTCTTTCCTAAGAAAAGATCTATTTAATTGGCTCATGTTATCTAAAGGTCCAGAATAACCTAACTCAGATAACATAGTTCTAACATTATCATCAGATGGTACATTCTCAAAGTTCATACTAACAAGTAAGTGAAGTACTGTATTAACAACAGATTCAGTAATATAAAATGTGTCTTGTCCTATATGTAGAACAATCTTACCTGATTGACTCTGAGTAGAATCAATTACTTCAGCATTCTCCCATGCTTTTGAAACAGCAACTTGATTTATTTTTGGAGATGCTGTCAATGCATAACTTAATGGTCCATTCACCAAAAGTCCATAATCGGGTGAAAATCAGATGACACCCCTTCCTTGTTGGTGATAGCTGCTACATGATTATTCATCATAAAATCAAAGTCACCAAACTTAAAAGCTACTGATTTAGGTAGTCTTCTTTGAGCTGCCATTTTTGATCTGAAAAGAACTTGAGAAATCTTGAAATTGATTAGAGATTTTGAGAAATTAAATGAATGTTTTTGCCTTAAGAAATACAATTTAGAAGTTAGCAATAAACAATCAGAGTCTCAAAATAAAGATATATTCAAAAATTCTTCAGACCCACTAACCCACGTTGACACGTAGGTTGACAGGTGTCAGTCCCTGAAAAATGCAGTTTACCCACGATTTTTTGAAAATAAAATCCAAAATTGATCTTAATGAAATAAATCAGGGTAAAATCAAAATTAAATTAATACTGATCAGCTTCCTTTTCTTGTTGTGATCTCCCATCAAAATAATCACAAAATGCATGTGATTTTAAAAATGATAAATTTTCAAATCCTGATGGTCATACTTAAATCCTGATCAATATCATCCTGATTCCAGAAAATAAATGAAGTTCCACGTGGCAAACTCAGAATTTTAACGCCGATACATTGAACACTTCAAAATGACTGTTCAGCTTCTCACTCTTTCCTTTATAAACACCTGATGTCTTTTCTTTTTTTAACTCCAAAAACACACAAAACTCTCTGTAAACACAGAGCTTCCAACAAAATACAATGACCTTTAACCCCATCTTTCGATTTCTCACAGATGATGAACAAACTGTTCATAACCAAAGATTCATTGTTCGTCTCTTTGAAGAGATGACTTGTCTCATCGCTTTAGACATGGTTGGAGTAGATCCAAATAATATCCAGAATCTTCTCTTAAAACATCCATCTGTTGGATACAATCACCCTCTAACCTCCTCAAAACTTGAGGATGAAGAATTTGGTCGAGAGTCTGAGGTTGATCTTGATGGAGATGCTATACATTCTAGTCAGCTGCTCTCATTCAAGTCGCCCAGACAAGGAATCCAGGAGTAATCATCAAAGTGACTCTTGAGATGCTCCTTGTCCTGAAGTAGATCTTTGAAGACTAAGAACAGCAACAACTTTAGACAAGAATAGGGTTATCAGTAGAAGTTAAACAAAAAGATATTTGTATTTCATTTCCATGTATGTAATGCTTTCAATTAATGAAAATACAATTTCTTATTATCTACTTGTCTTTTGTTCTCTGTTTATCGAATGATCTGACTAATGGTATAAATTATCAGTATGCACATATTAAAACTTGCTGGCATAGACTTAACAGAACTCGGAATTAGATTACTACACAAAGTAAACGTCAGGATCCGAAACAATTTTCACAATCCTGATACTGACACAATACTGATGACATCAGCATCCTAATAACAATTCTAATCCTGATGATTATTAACAAGTCTATCATACTGAAATTTATCAAGGCAAAGTGTTACAGCTAAAACCTTTAACAATCAAATATAGATCCTGACAAGAATATCAAGTCTATAAGCTGAAAACAACATGCCTTGCTACTTTTGCAGATGTTAAAGATCTAGAAATTTAACATTCCTAACTCACTTACTAACCTACTGAATGTAGCCTCATCAAGTGGTTTAGTTAAAATATCTGCAAGCTGTTTGTCAATAGAGACAAAGTGAAGTTCCACAGTACCATTCTCAATATGTTCTCTAATAAAATGATACCTGACATCAATGTGCTTAGTCCTTGAATGTTGAACTGGATTTTCTGCAATTTTGATAGCACTAGTATTATCACAAAACATAGGAATATTACTAAGTGTCATACCATAATCTATCAACTGATTTCTTATCCAAAGGAGCTGTGCACAACAACTGCCTACTGCTATGTACTCAGCTTCTGCAGTTGAGGTTGAGACAGATTGTTACTTCTTGCTTGCCCAAGAAATCAATCTGTTTCCCAAGAATTGACATGTACCTGTAGTGCTTTTCCTGTCTATTTTACACCCTGCATAATCAGAGTTTGAATAGCCAATTAGGGAGAAATCAGATTCTCTAGGATACCACAAACCAAGATTTGGAGTTCCTTTGAGATATCTAAAAATTCTCTTCACAGCAATTAAATGAGATTCCTTAGGATCACTTTGGAATCTAGCACATAAATAGGTAGAAAACATTATATCTGGTCTACTTGCAGTTAAATATAACAATGAGCCTATCATGCCTCTATAACTAGTGTTATCCACACTTTTTCCCTTAGGATCAGAGTCTAGTTTAGTGGCTGTTGCCATGGGTGTTTTTGCAACTGCACAGTCTTGAAAGTCAAACCTTCTTAAAAGATCTTTGATATACTTTGACTGATTAATGAAAATACCAGTCTCAGTCTGTTTGACCTGCAAGCCTAAGAAATAATTTAGTTCACCCATCATGCTCATCTGATACTTAAATTGCATCAGCTTACTAAATTTAGCACACAACTTTTCATTAGTAGAACCAACTATGATATTATCAACATAAACTTGAACTAAAAGTAATTCACATTTTATCTTTCTAAAGAATAGAGTTTTGTCAATTGTACCTCTTGTGAAACCATTTTCAAGAAGAAATTTAGACAAAGTCTCATACCATGCTCTTGGTGCCTGCTTTAGTCCATAAAGTGCCTTGTCAAGTTTGTAGACATGATTTGGAAACTTTGGATCAACAAATCTAGGTGGCTGTTCCACATATACTTCCTCATCAAGCTTTCCATTTAGAAAAGCACTCTTTACATCCATCTGGTATACCTTGAACTTTGAATAAGCTGTAAATGCAAGAAACATTCTGATTGCTTCCAATCTTGCTACAGGTGCAAAGGTTTCATCATAATCAATTCCTTCTTCCTGAGAGTAACCCTTGGCCACCAGTCTTGATTTGTTTCTTACAATCATACCAGATTCATCTAGCTTGTTTCTGAAAACCCATTTTGCACCAACAATTGATCTATCTTTAGGTCTTGGTACCAGTTTCCAGACTTTGTTTCTCTCAAACTTATTTAATTCATCCTGCATTACAATTACCCAATCAGGATCCTGTAAGGCTTCTTCAACCTTCTTAGGTTCATTTTTTGAGAGAAAGCAACTATACAAGCATTCATTTTGAATTGATCTTCTAGTTCGAACACCACTATTTGGATCACCAATAATCAAATCTTCAGTATGATCCCTTATCCATTTTCTAACAGGTGGTAGTTTTCCTCTGCTAGATTCTCCCCCTAAGTTAGTGGTTTCTCTCATAGAAGAACTCTCTCTGCCTTCAATAGCTCCCCCTTGATCAGTAGAATCAGTAGATTCCATATTGCTGCTAGTTACTGATCTTTCCCCAGTAGTCTCTGAAGGATCAGTTCCTGATGTAGTAGACTCTGAATAGCTAGTCTGCTCCTGATGATCACTGTGTTCTCCTTGATTTATTTGCTCCCCCTCAATAGTAGCACTTCTTTGAGAAGCAATAGAAATTCCTTCTAGAGAACCTTCATCATCACTGGAGAGTATCTCAGAATTCTTCAGATTTTCAAATTCCAATTTGTCATGGCTTTCATCAGTTTGCAGAATTCTAAATTTCTTGTCATCAAATGCAACATGAATTGATTCCATAACAATGTGAGTTCTGAGATTATAAACTTTGAAGGCCTTTGATGCTGAATATCCTAGAAAGATTGCTTCATCCGATTTGGCTTCAAATTTTCCAAGTTGTTCTCGATGAACTTTTAGGACATAACATTTGCATCCAAAGATGTGAAAGTATTTCACACTTGGTTTCTTTCCTTTGATCATCTCATAGGGAGTTTTTCCATGACTATTTACCAAGGTACAGTTTTGAGTGAAATATGCAGTGTTAATAGCTTTTGCCCAAAAATAGGTTGGAAGTTTTGCATCTGCAAGCATGGTTCTTGCTGCCTCTATGAGAGTCCTGTTCTTTCTTTCCACTACACCATTCTGCTGAGGTGTTCCAGGTGCAGAAAACTGTTGAGTGATTCCATTGTCTGCATAATACTCCTCCATTGTAGAATTCTTGAATTCTGTACCATTGTCACTCCTAAGTACTTTGACTTTGTACTCAGAGTTATTCTGAATATTCTTGACAAGTTCAATGATTTGCTGAGGAGCTTCATCCTTCTTGTGTAGAAAGAACACCCATGTGAACCTTGTGAAATCATCCACTATAACTAGAGCATATCTTTTCTTGCTGATAGACATAATGTTTACTGGACCAAACAGACCAAGATGTAGCATATGAAATGGTTCAGTAATTGAATTTGCAGTCTTGCGCTTGAAAGTGGTTCTTCTCTATTTTCCAAGCTGACAGGCATCACAAAGTCCATCTTGCACAAAATTTGCCTTAGGTAGACCTCTCACAAGATTGTGCTTAATAAGTTGATTAAGCTTCTTGAAGTTGAGATGTGAGAGCTTCTTGTGCCAATTCCAGCTTTCATCATTTGTTGCTTTGCTGTAGAGACATCTAACAATTCCTTTAGATGTTTCACTTAAGCTGGCTTCATATATGTTACCATGTTTTTGACCAGTTAGAACAATGTCTCCATTCTGCATATTCAAGATTTTGCATCCTTCTCTGTCAAAGATTGATTGATAACCTTTATCACCCAGTTGACTTATGCTTAAAAGAGTATGTTTCAAGCCTTCAACCAGTGCTACATTTTCTATGATGACATTCCCCAAAACAATTGAGCCATATCCCAGAGTTTCTCCTTTGTTGCCATCTCCAAAAGATATTACTGGGCCAGCTTTCCTCTCAAACTTTGTAAGCAGGGACTTCTTTCCAGTCATATGTCCAGAGCATCCACTGTCCAAGATAATTGAATGCTTCTTTCCTGTGCCCTGCAAACAAAAAGTAACTAGTTAGAATTTTTTAGGACCCAACTTTGATTGGATCCTTTCTTAATAGATTTAGAAACAACAAGCTTTGAAGATTTTGCCTTTACTTTACCTGTTGCAGAGTCAACCTTAGACTCTGATTTCACAAACTGTTTGTGACTAGGAGTTCAGATTTCAGAGAATAATAGTCATAATATAGTTCATGATATTCTCAACACATGTAAATGGAATGAAGTAAACTAGCACAATGATAACATGCTTTTTGTGGTTGTTATTGAATTTTCTGAGTCTTGGGGAATCTGGACTCAGTTTTCCAAGAAGGTTTTTGATTGCAGTCTAGGGCCAAATGATTATGATTTCCACACTTATAGCATTTTTTCCTAGGTGCATCAGGTACATTCTTGTAATTATTCTCTTTGTTAATACCTTCTTTTTCATTCCTATTTCTTTTGATCTTGCTAGACTCTGAAAGACCATCTAGTCTCTGTTTCAACTGAGACTTAGACAGAAACCATATGTTTACATTCTTAGGTTTCTCTAACACTTTCTCATCTGAATTACTATTGTTAATTCTTTTGCGTACAACAGGGGTACCTTTTGAATCAACAAATTTAACATGTTTAGGTTCAGAAACAATTTTCTTACCTTCAGATTTAGATGTGCTAGCTTCTACTTTACTATCATCATTGACAATAGCTACTTTTTCTTCTTGTCTAGCCTTATCAAAACCTAAACCATTAACTTTGCCACGAATTCCACTTTCAAAGATTTCTAAAGTTTTTTTTACTGGAATTGTTAATAGTTTTAATCACATCTCTCTTTTCCTCTAGTTCTTTTCTGACATAGTCATAAGCTTCAAGAATAACACTATAATCATGCTTAGCTTTATCAGAACTTAACTTGTATTCTTCCATTTGAACTAGCTCAGATTCAAGAAAATTATTTCTATCAACTAACTTATCATTCTTAACCTTAAGTTCATCTCTTTCTCTAGTAAGAATTCTAAAATTAGTCATAACATTCTTAAACTCAGCATGGACAGATCTAATTTCATTAGAATTTAAGCTATCAAATGAATCAAGAGAGTGAAGTGATACCTTAACAGAAGATGGAGAAGTTTTCTTTGGAGATCCAGGTTTGTCTGAAACATTTGCCATCAATGCAATGTTGTCATAATCCAATTCATCTTCAGAATCACTGGAATCAGCCCAATCCTTCTGTTTGACCATAAGTGCATTACCCTTTCTTAAATTCTTAGGCTTCTTACACTCACTAGCAAAGTATCCAAGCTCGCTGCAGTTAAAGCACTTGATCTTGGCCTTATCAAGCTTGACAATTGTACTTTTGCCTTTGTCACTCTTCTTCTCCTCCTTCTTTTGAAAAGGTCCTTTGCTAAATCTTCTCCTGTTGAATCTTCCTTTCTTGAAAGCTTTAGCAAACATATCAAAGAGTTCCTGCATCTCTGATTCAGAATCACTGTTGTCAGAGTTTATATCAGTAGTCTCTGACTCAGAACTTTCTTTGCTTTTCTTCTTCCTTGAGTTCTTTACAGCAGGCTCATCATGCTGTTCATCTGGAAGCTTCTTTGATTCAGATTGAGCAGTAAGTGCAACAGTCTTCATCTTTCCTTCACCCCTGCTCTTCTTCTGCTGCTTGTCAAGTTCATAAACCCTCAGTTTTCCATACACTGCCTCTAATGATATCTCATCAAGATCATTAGCTTCCTCAATTGCAGATATCTTCTCATTGTAGAAATCAGGAAAGGCTTTCATGAACTTAGTATTCATATCCTCCAAGTCATAATATTTACCATGCATGGCCATCTCATTGATGAGTTTTGTAAACCTATCAAAGGTGTCAGTAAGTGACTCACCAGACTTGGATTCAAAGTACTCATACTGTTGTATAAGTAGTGTCCTCATGTTCTTCCTGACAGGCTTAGTTCCTTCACAGTGAACCTTAAGATTGTCCCATATATCCTTAGCAGTCTTACAAGAGAGAACATAGTTAGTGAGAACAGAATCAAGACTGTTGAATAATATGTTTCTCACTTTAGCATCTTTAAGAACATTCTCCTTTCATTCAGATTTAGGCTTCTCTGCTGTATGTTCTGGAACAACCTCACCATCAACAGTTGCTTGTCCAACAACCTTCGTTGGGATAAAAGGTCCGTCTCTGATTCTGTTAAGATAATCAGGATCTGTTGCTTCTAGATGATGCAACATCTTTACTTCCCATAGAGTATATTCGTTTCTCTTGAGCATAGGAATCTTAGTATTCCCATCCTTGTAACCAGACATGATTGCAGATCTTTATGATTATTCGAAATCAACCTGCTCTGATACCAATTGTTAACTCGAATAACTTGTAGAAGGGGGGTTGAATACAAGTTATATAATCGTGTCTGATTTTTGCTTGATTAGATAAACAAGAACAAACGAATAAATCAAACTCTGTTTGTATTAAATAAATAAAATACAAACTCTACCAAAGGTGTACAAATACCTTTAGCAGCTACTGACAAAATAAATCTCTCTTTCTGTTTGTTTCGAACTTTCGAATACAAACCTTATACAGAGCTACGCACACAAACTCAATTGCTAATCTCACAATTGCTTCGCACGACCCTTTTTACAATGATATATAGAGAGTATTTATAATGCTTCCTATCAACTAATAACAGAAAGATAATCTATACATGACAATGTTCTGCTGTAAGAACCCAGATTTTTGGGTAGAATTAAAACTTTTTATTATGTATTGATGTAAGAATGAATAGTGGTTACAACTAGAATGTAATACTGGTTTTAATGAATGAATAATGAAAGGATATATATTCCAAGGTTATATGGCCTGAAGGATGCTATTGGGTGATAACTTAGATTAGAATAATCTATCTCCTAGAAAGTTAAGATAAGATTTCCTAGAGAGAAATAGATACCCTCATGTCATTCAGATCAATATCGGTTACAAGTACGGAGGTTCCATGAAAGGTTAAGGAACACTCGAGGGTGAACCAGGTTCATTTTCCTAATTATAGGAATTAAATAAAAATAAGTGATGAATAGTGATTTTGGTGGAATTTGAAATATTATTATAATAATGTTATACCCGGTATTCGGAACGGATTTTTGAGTTCGTATTAGTGATCCAGGAGGAAAATAAGTGTATGTAAAAGCTGTCGGATTCAGAAAAAGAGCACTTTTATTTTCTCCGAGATTTCCCTGGACACTGCAAGACTTAAGGATTTATAAAAGAGAATTAAGGAATTTAAATTCGAGAAGTATTAAGAAAGATGAGGAATAGTAGTATAAATATTAAGAAGGTTTTCGGTAAAACCCTAACTAGAAACGAATGAGTTAGTCCCTCGAACGAGCAACGAATTGAGCAATAACCGGACAAAGAACAAACAGAGGATCAAGATGCATGCATGTACAAGGAGATAAGACCAAGTAACTAAGTAGTTACATGAGCAACTAGTATACTTAGCAAACATAACCAAGTACTTAGCTTCTTGTCATCATCTTACCATTACAAACCAACACTTGTCCATTTAATTACATCATGCATGACCTAGAACTTTATTAAAGCTACTTTATGGACAAGATATTATCCAAAGACATTCAATAATTCACTTTAGATAAGATGAGAGCAAGATCAAAGCCAAGCAAACACCACCTCTCCCCCATTTTTCCAGCAGTTTACATTTTCCAGGGCAGGGGTCTTTGCAATTTTTTTTCACCTAGATCTACTCATCTAAAAATCATGAAAAAATTCATGGAGCTTCTACACATCAAGGTGAAGTTGGGGATTTAATTTCATAATTTTTGAAGATCGTTTGGATGGGTAAATAAATTCGAGAAGTTCACTGTTTTTCCCCCAAAACCAAGGCACTTCGAATTTTGGAGTTTTAAGATTTCAAAATCCACCTTCCAACCATTGTTTGATCTCCAAATTTTTATGGTGAGTCCTATATTTCATAAAAATGATCTCCTAGAAATCTTAGCTTCAAACTCCATGTTTTCCATTTTCAAATAAATCCTCAAAGATGAGGGTGAATAGTGTTTTCAAGAAACTAACTTTGATTTCTTGGTTTCTTTGGATGATTTAAGCTCTGTTAAAGCCATACAAGGACTATATAAGGGTTATTATAGCTTGTAAACTCTCCAATCAAGGTATAATTCTTAAGAACCCAAGATCTTACTTTGAGTTTTATATATGTTCTTGATGGTTTTAGATTAGTTAAGATTATGGTGTTGTTATATGCATAAAAGCATGATTATGTAGTTAGTAGTGATGATTTAAGAGTTTTGATGATTATGATGGTTAATTGAAACCTTCTTGGACTGGTTAAGATGAAAACCATGTATAGTATGCCCGGTGTGGCTTGGATTGATTGTTATGAATTTTAGAACGTTCGATTTATAGCCGTCGTAATGCCGAATTTTCGTTAGACTATTAAACACCGAGCATCACAGTAGTTATAACTCACTGTACAGCTTCATGTTCTGCCATGATAGGATAGATTATGTTGCAAGCTTCGTTTTGATATAAAGATCGCATGAAATGGACTTACGGTTTAGGAGTTATGATTAAATTCGTAAAAGTGGTTCGAAATCGTAAACGAAAGTTCGTAATTGAAATTGATTCCCTTAAATGTCGTTTAATCAGTGGCGAATCTTATTAATTAAATATTAGAGGTAAAAAGGAAGGTGTGGGAGAAAACCACATGTCGAATGGATCGTTTTCCGATTTTATAAAAATGTTTGAATCGAGGTTAAACGCGAACGAACCCCTTAAAGGTATGACTTTGGTTATAACTTAGAAAACGGGCGATAACACTCGAGGTATAATCTTGATTCGTAAACGACCGACCTTAGAACTTGTACGACTTAAGTATATACCAAGTATAAGCATGATGACATGTCTTGATAATGAACGAATGTCGGATCGTATCGGTGATAAAAAGAGTTACACTAAAAGAGACGTAACGAGATAACTCGAAAACATATTTCGATTTAAATGGAGTTATACTTAGCCTTTTAAGAAGTGTTAAGTGATTAATCTTAAATATTCTGATTGTTTATAGATCGTCGAGCTGACCCGGGACACATTACCCCTACCCGCACTCGATTCCCAGGCAAGTTTCCAATACTTGGAACTGTTGTTGTGAAAATATATATGATGATTGTTTTATACATATGCCATAGCATGCATGCCTACTTTCAAGTTAAGATTGAATTACTTGTTCCCTGAATTGATATCGGCTTTTAGACTATATATGAAGTATCAGTTATAAGCCGGATTATTTCGTTAAGACCCTTAGCGAAGGGCGTATGATATTCATACTTCAAATATAGACCGGGAGTCGATATTTTGTAATATATAAATAGTCGTGGAAACCCGGAGGGATCCCAGCGACAAATTTATTATTTCGAGGATTTTTATTCGATTACGAATCTTTCGAGGAACGTTATTTGAGTATTACCTCAGTGAAGGAATATTTAATGAATATTATTTTAATATTCATTTAGAATGTCATTTATTTAATGAATATTATTTTGAATATTCATTAGAGTTATTTGGTTGACGAATATCATTCCCAAATATTCATTTGGCTTACTTATTATTATTTGGAATATTCATTTGATCTTTATTTATTTAATGAATATTACTTTCGAATATTCATTTAAGGTTTGATTTACTTAATGAATATTATTTTAAAATATTCATTAGAAGTTCTATTTACTCAATGAATATTACTTCGAATATTCCTTTAAAGTTTTGATTACTAAATGAATATTATTCGGATATTCATTTAGAATATTATTTGTTAAATGAATATTATTTTGGATATTCATTTAGAATATTATTTGTTAAATGAATATTATTTTGGATATTCATTTAGAATATTATTTGTTTAATGAATATTATTTGGATATTCATTTGGAATATTATTTGTTAAATGAATATTATTTTCAAATATTCATTTAAGGTTTGATTTATTCAGTAAATATTATTTTAAATATTTATTTAGGTTTATTTATTTAATGAATATTATTTTAAATATTCATTTAAGAAGAGATTTATTTAATAAATAATTATATATATTCATTCGAGGATTACTTACGAGCAATATTATGATTTAATAATATTCCGTAATTATTATTGACTTAATAAATATTCTTGGAATATTTAATTAAATTCTTTTGAATTCTTTTTGTAATGATTTATATTATTCAAGGGTTATCCTTCACCTTCAGATATTATGTAAAATATTTCGAAGTCTTTTATGACTATGTTATCAAGGGGAGGTTCCCAAAACTCTATTTTCATTTAAATCTGTCTTAAAGAAGATTTAAATACTCGCTCAACTTCCAAACGTATATAAGGGGACCTCACTTGAGCGATGTTATTTATTGGACTGCCCGGTCCTATACTTGCTAAAACTATCTTGTCACTCACATCTTGATTCTTTCAAGCATCGATATGAGTCTTTTGGTTACCTCCTCAACGCTCGAGGGGTATGATTGATGTAACAAGTTTATATCCATTAACAAGCATCAGCTTGGGAAATATTGGTGAATTTTCCTTTCCAATTAGATACGACTACTTTGTGGAGTCCTATCAACAAGTGTTACACTTGGGGAAAAGGGGAACGAACTTTACGTTTCAGAGTCATGGATGATATTCGAACTAGGAGACGCGTAAGTGGCCGAGTGGCGCCGGTCCAGCAATAGCCCAACCGTTGGCTGAGGAGTTCCAGAGGGCGGTAGATAAGTAAATCCGTCGGAGCTACCTTCTACATGTAGAGAACGACTGATGAGATGCATGACATACGACTGATCATCGTAAACGTCAGGGCATCTGGCGCGGCAATGCTCCCGTATTAGTTCATCTTCTAAAAGTGAGAAATTTCTGCAACACTGTTGGTGTTGGCAAGGTGAAAAAGTGTTGAAACCGGAATTGCAATATTTTCCTGCAAGTTCCTCTTTTATGATAATTGAGAATATCTTGCTTATCTTTTGCATAGCAGATATTTATTCAAAACAAATATATTTTTGAGTTACCTTGTAACTTCATCTCATACCTTATATTGGTACTACATCGTTAATGCATGGCATACGGTTTCAAAGATATTTTGGACTGTTATATATTATCACTGTTCAGTTATATTTCTGGTGGGCTATTGCTCACCCTTGCTTTATTTATTTATATCACAACAACAGCTAGATCAGATGGCCGCGCAAGGCGCACACAGCGTAAGCAGGTGTCAACGGTCAGAGGTTTACCGCTAAGGTCTTGGCTACCTTTGTTGAGGATGCAACTACTGGTAGGCTAGTTGTTAGCAATTGAGCCTCAAATGTATTTATATTATGGTATCTATTAATGGATGGCAAAGAGTATGTAATTGTACAATTGTAATTCTTTGGGGTTGTAAGAACTCAAACTTGTGATTAATAATATTGTTGGTTACTCTGATTTCATCTCTGGGACTATAACGGGTGTGTTTTATGTTGTTGTTTTGGGTCACAAGGTTGTAATTTAAATTATGTTGGTTTTGTGGTTGGATATTGAGACCGTAACGACTAGATCCCTGACCCTGGATCTGGGGGTGTTACAGAAATGGTATCAGAGAGAGCGTTATATATCCCAGAGATGATGCGACGTTAAAACAATAAATTCATTAAGATAATAAGAACTCTTGCCAAGTTCATAGTCGGACTACTTAATGTAGTATTGACGTATAAAACCCTTATGGGAACTATTAAGTATCATGATAGTGACTTAGCTCGTTCTTGTATCGACTAGTAAGGCGATAGACCTTGGGGATTACGAGAAGTAACTCAATGATGCTTGTTTTGATGCTGAAAATCGGATGGTGGATTCGATAGAGTACCCTACTGAGGACCCGAAAGAAGTTCCAGTAGAGGAGGAGAATATTGATAAGTATAAGGAGTTTACACTTAAGGAATGAGGGCTACAGCCAGAGAGACTGTAAGAGTTAAGGTATAGTGCTCAGAAAAGTGAGCATAAAGAGCTGAGATATTATTAAGAGAATTAAAGATGCGTATTGGATTCATAGCGGGACTGCTAGATGAAGTACCAGCAAGTAAGATGGATTTGAGGAATTACTTGAGATCTTATATGGGGATAGATAAAAACCAAAATCCTTAGAGACCTACAGATTAATGAGAAAAGAGTTAGAGTGGCACATGGTTATCAAAGACACAGATAGAGGACGGGGAGCAGAGTCCCTAGGAACAGTTAAGACATAGGTGGCAAGTGCCATATCTTCAGATAAATGAATTAGTGTGAATGTGGTTAAGGATAATTCGCCATGAGAAGGCAGATTTCATAAGTGATAAATTGTAAAGTCAAACTTAGATTGATGAGGTGGTTGGGTTCAAGGAAATGTCCATTTTATGAATGGATCAACTTAGAAAATAAAGACATTGAAAGGTGATGGCATGATTGAATAAAGTATATAAGGAAATAGTAAGCAAGACAATGA
The DNA here is from genome assembly GCA_037693485.1 of Kitagawia praeruptora. Taxonomy (NCBI): domain Eukaryota; kingdom Viridiplantae; phylum Streptophyta; class Magnoliopsida; order Apiales; family Apiaceae; genus Kitagawia; species Kitagawia praeruptora. Next base: position 22,094,152 of record CM075351.1, on the reverse strand, counting down.
TCTCAGAACCTACAAGACTAAAAGACCAGTGAGTCTATGATAAACTAGTAATGAGGCTATCGTCAAGAAACCAAGTATAAGTTCAGTTCAATTCAGTGAAATGATGAACCATAAACATTAGTTGCATGTGATTCAGAAGAATATTAAATTCTTTCTTTTCCTTGAATGGATTATGGTAGTTACCTTAAGTTTATTCTGACACTGAATCATAAATGGATTGAGTAAGGCAAGCAGTGGTTGAGATGAAATTGAGAATGCTTTTAGATGAAACCTGAATGAACAGGTGTAGGCCATGTTCTCGAAGTGAGGGTTTTGGCAAAATAAAGTCCAGACAGTAGGACATATGAGCAATAGGAAGTAGTGATTGATTGACCCCACCAAATTAAAGACAGTTTCAAATGGAGATTGGCCAACCACACCGGCGAAGGTGAGAAATTTCATAAGATTCACAAAGTATTATCAAAGATTTGTTCAGGACTTTACAAAGATTGCAATCCCGTAACCCGACTTATTTGTAAGACTAAAAGTTTGAATGGACAAGCTAAATGGGGGAAAATCTCCCTGGAGTTAAAGATAAAAAACTGGTGATGACCCAGCATTGGCGTTACCTAATGGAAGAAGGAGAATTTTGGAATATATTAGGATACACCTCGTACAGGTTTAGGTGTTGTGCTTGTGCAACATGACAACATAATTTCAAATACATTTAGACAGCGCAGTTCATCGGATTCGGATGGCCTTGGTAGTGCCAATGTTGAGGAACGACTAACCCCGACGGTAGTGTTCCTTCTGAGACTAGTTGTTAAGAAGACTGGTATTTGGTAGTATCGACTAATAGGACGAATATGTATCGGGAAGATGTGGCATGTTACTAGTGGGTGAATAGATTAACTGAAATTTTCCCAAATTCTGGAAAGGAATTCAACGAATTTCGGCAAACCTTGTCTTTCTGATTATCAAAAGACATCATTGAAGAGAGTGGAAACTGGAGCAAACCCTGTGGATTGGGTAAAGTAGCCGCCATACAGGTGGGTAGACATACCACGATTATTACAGTTGAATGTAGGGATAAAATTATGAAGTTGAATGTAATTAAGAAACAAGCCGGACTAAGAAAGTTCGGGATTGACTTAAATGAAAAGGTTGTTATGCCAGAAATGTTAAGTTTTTGTGACACGTGAAATTGATAAGAGTAACTAGAAGGAAAGTAAGGGTGACCGGAGATGGTACCGAGGAGTCGAAGTTTTTGAAAAGATCAAAAGGTATCAAGTAGACGGCAATATGCCAGCAATTGCTAGAAAAGTAATGCTATTAGCCGACCCCTAAGCTCACATATTTAGCATGGCCAGATGGGGGCCAAGTCACTAAGGATTATCAAGTGACTGAACCAGCAACGTAAGGACAAAGCGGGGTGCTTCTAATCAAGTGCCAACCGCGAGGGCTTTTGATATAAATTGAATTGAGATACAGGATGATGGATTTTATATATACCATGGACGTATTAGGATTGAGGGTAGTGACCACTGAAAAGTTACGAAGATTGCCAAAGTCAGTGCAGTATGATGCATAAATGTTATCTGAAGCTTAGTGTCCTCAAAAAGAGCATTAGACACTAAGAGATTCACGTTGAACACGACCAATATCTTCCAGAACATCCTTGCTACCATTACAAAGTTTTGTAAGAAAGAGCAGATAGACATGTGTTGTCTTTTGGAAGGTCAGATAGACTAACATTCGTTTGAAAGAAGAGGTTAGCATTAGTCTACCTATAGACTATCAAGATGAGAATGATTAAAAGAGACCCTTATTAAGGATATATGATTGAATTGCCAAGTACAGGATATAAGTATTCCTTGAAACTAGAATTGAGCATAGAATGTCCATATATTAAGACGAACCCTGGGGGATGCACAAAGGATAGCATCACCCCTAACAATAGGCACTGTGAAATCAGACGATATAAGTTGAATCGACCAAGGTATCAATAACCTGTAAGGATTTGTGGAAAGGAATCTCAAAAAGTACATAGACAGAATTGTTATAAAATTGACTAATGATGTTTGATATACCCTGTAACCAGAAGATGCAGGAGGAATGATGAGGATGGCCTAAGAAACCTTATAAGGGAAGTGCTAATATTCTAAACTTCAAACGGGAAGTTTGGTAAGGAATGTATGACATAGTAACAATAAGGCCAGATGAAGCATGTGTGAAACCATGTAAAAGTATGGATTGAACCAATAAGGTTGAGATTATCCTAAAAAAAAAAAAAAAAACAAGAAGGGAGTTAAGTAAGGAAATATCCTAGGTATGATTTAGAGTACCTGTAGTCAAGATCGCACTAGAAAGGTGGAAGCAATGACTTTTGGAAAAGACTGATAGATGTTTTCTCTCATTCAGCAGAATTTAAGGGAGAATGCTTCCACCCTGAGTTGGAATAGACCCAGAAAACATTGATCTCAAGAAATTATTATAATCAGGAAAGGCCAACGAGGTGGCCGACACTTTAAGTATAGGGGAGTAGGCATAAATGCTCAGACCAAAGAAATAGAATGATAATGTAAGGACCTTGATGGTCATAATGTGGTAGAGGAAGTTACATTCCGTCTAATGATTTTGCCAGGATCAACTATAAGAATAGTTTAAGTAAAGATTTGATTCCTGATGTTCCCAGTAGCACATTACCGACATTAGGAGGCTCTACGACAAACCAGACCAAATTCCCCAAGAGACTCACCTTTTCTTTGGAAAGAGAGAGGGGAGGTTAAGTAACAATGAATTGGTAGTAAATGACCAGAAGTAGAGAAGGTACAAATACTGATAAGCCAAATGGCACGATGATGAATGACAAGCAAGTTTATGTTGGTGTATTTCTGTGCAAACAAGATAGAGAATTATGAGGTTGGCAAGCGATTAAGCAAACCGCTAAGATTTTAGTCTTCTACCGGAGATATATGATTAATAATCTCACCAGCCTGTTCCAGCTGCGATGCTGGAAGCTTTCCTGCAATTTTATCTGCTTCATGTAATATCTACGTCAAGTTCAGGAAGCGTTCCTTATGGATAGGAAATAGTGATTATTTTGTTTTCCTAGAGGATCTTGAATTGACAATTATGATGCTTAGTTATTAAAGCACTGCGTAAGCGATAAGCGATGGTGATCCTTCTGAGAAATTAGGTGGTAACGACTGTGGAAATGTCGAATTGAATCTAAGTTAGAGAAATCATCCAGGTTTATTTCAGATGGTGTAATTTCTGGAATGACGGGATATTTGAAATAAATGATTAGGCTATGATGGTTCATAGAATGATTATAGTAGAAATGAAGACAAGCAACTGATTGAGATGAATGAAGAGTTGAGGATTAATAAGAAAGTCAGATATACGGACTCATGAGAAGCTCCAGTAATGAAGCGAGAAAAGTATGGAATTAACAGGGCAAAGTATTGGCCAAAACGGAACGTTGGAATTAGAAACATAAATGACATACGAATTGACCCCTTTTTAGGTTGGGGGAAATCGAGGAAATTTGGAATAGATTGATTGAGTAATAAAGAGACTCGTGGAATGAGAAAGTGAAATCTAGATGGTTGAACAAAGGAAAGTTTGACCCCAATCAAGTGACGCGTATTGAGTAAAGGTGACGAGCGTCTCAATAAAGAGATGACAATGGAGTTAAATAACCGAAGTGAATGAGAATCAGATAATAAGAAGGATGTGATTAATAAAAGAAAAGATTGGAAAAACAATTATGAAAAGGTGAAGCAAGGAATGTTATGAATGAACTTCCTAACGAGCTCTCGGAATGACAACCTGATAGTGTTAGTATTATGGATATGAAAGCTATAGTAGCGTGGCATGGAATATTAGTGACAATGATGTCACGCGAGAAATCCAAGATTTAACCTGAGAGGTTGAAGGATTTTCCAAAAAGTAAGTGGTGCTAATATCGAGCAAGAGTATAGGTCCATAGAATGATGGACAGAGCAGCAAGGACATGTGATATGTGAGATTACGAAAAAGTAGTATTTAATACGAATATGATTATTTTTTTCTCTAATAAACCTCTATAGTTCAGAGGAAAATTCTAAGTATGATATTTTGACAATCATGAAAACTTTCTTATATGATTCTTTGAAATTCGTTCCTTTTCTTTTCCCTTATTTATCTTCTTCTAAACTGAGAAGAACAACCCTTTAAGGAGGGGAGGTAATACTACGTGACTCTCTGTCTGTGTGATAGGAGTCTAAGTGGAATGCCATTAATTGTTTAATTGCTTGTCAAGTACTAAAGGCTGGCCCCCTTCTGTACTAGCTATGCAATATAACAAATGTTCATTGATCACAGTGATCTCTCGATAAATTTTTTTTCCACCAAAATATATATACATCGAGATTGCGAAGATTAAATCGATTAGGAATTGCAAAATTATGAGTGAGGTTATCTCCGGACTTCGTAGCGCGTTAGTGATACCGAAGTCACTGCACGTACCAATAAGGTTAATAGTATAAGAACGGACAAGAGCGTATACCGGATGATGTGTTGTGCGAAAGTATCAAAGAATTGGTAGAACGGATAAGGGTGTATTGTAACACCAGTATGAGATGCTTTAGAAAGATTGGAGTGTGTAAGGATCGACCAGAGAATTGGAAAGTGAAATAACCAACAAATACCCAATTGTCTTCTACCTGATTCCGGGACGGAATCCTTTTAAGGAGGGGAGACTGTAAGAACCCAGATTTTTGGGTAGAATTAAAACTTTTTATTATGTATTGATGTAAGAATGAATAGTGGTTACAACTAGAATGTAATACTGGTTTTAATGAATGAATAATGAAAGGATATATATTCCAAGGTTATATGGCCTGAAGGATGCTATTGGGTGATAACTTAGATTAGAATAATCTATCTCCTAGAAAGTTAAGATAAGATTTCCTAGAGAGAAATAGATACCCTCATGTCATCCAGATCAATATCGGTTACAAGTACGGAGGTTCCATGAAAGGTTAAGGAACACTCGAGGGTGAACCAGGTTCATTTTCCTAATTATAGGAATTAAATAAAAATAAGTGATGAATAGTGATTTTGGTGGAATTTGAAATATTATTATAATAATGTTATACCCGGTATTCGGAACGGATTTTTGAGTTCGTATTAGTGATCCAGGAGGAAAATAAGTGTATGTAAAAGCTGTCGGATTCAGAAAAAGAGCACTTTTATTTTCTCCGAGATTTCCCTGGACACTGCAAGACTTAAGGATTTATAAAAGAGAATTAAGGAATTTAAATTCGAGAAGTATTAAGAAAGATGAGGAATAGTAGTATAAATATTAAGAAGGTTTTCGGTAAAACCCTAACTAGAAACGAATGAGTTAGTCCCTCGAACGAGCAACGAATTGAGCAATAACCGGACAAAGAACAAACAGAGGATCAAGATGCATGCATGTACAAGGAGATAAGACCAAGTAACTAAGTAGTTACATGAGCAACTAGTATACTTAGCAAACATAACCAAGTACTTAGCTTCTTGTCATCATCTTACCATTACAAACCAACACTTGTCCATTTAATTACATCATGCATGACCTAGAACTTTATTAAAGCTACTTTATGGACAAGATATTATCCAAAGACATTCAATAATTCACTTTAGATAAGATGAGAGCAAGATCAAAGCCAAGCAAACACCACCTCTCCCCCATTTTTCCAGCAGTTTACATTTTCCAGGGCAGGGGTCTTTGCAATTTTTTTTCACCTAGATCTACTCATCTAAAAATCATGAAAAAATTCATGGAGCTTCTACACATCAAGGTGAAGTTGGGGATTTAATTTCATAATTTTTGAAGATCGTTTGGATGGGTAAATAAATTCGAGAAGTTCACTGTTTTTCCCCCAAAACCAAGGCACTTCGAATTTTGGAGTTTTAAGATTTCAAAATCCACCTTCCAACCATTGTTTGATCTCCAAATTTTTATGGTGAGTCCTATATTTCATAAAAATGATCTCCTAGAAATCTTAGCTTCAAACTCCATGTTTTCCATTTTCAAATAAATCCTCAAAGATGAGGGTGAATAGTGTTTTCAAGAAACTAACTTTGATTTCTTGGTTTCTTTGGATGATTTAAGCTCTGTTAAAGCCATACAAGGACTATATAAGGGTTATTATAGCTTGTAAACTCTCCAATCAAGGTATAATTCTTAAGAACCCAAGATCTTACTTTGAGTTTTATATATGTTCTTGATGGTTTTAGATTAGTTAAGATTATGGTGTTGTTATATGCATAAAAGCATGATTATGTAGTTAGTAGTGATGATTTAAGAGTTTTGATGATTATGATGGTTAATTGAAACCTTCTTGGACTGGTTAAGATGAAAACCATGTATAGTATGCCCGGTGTGGCTTGGATTGATTGTTATGAATTTTAGAACGTTCGATTTATAGCCGTCGTAATGCCGAATTTTCGTTAGACTATTAAACACCGAGCATCACAGTAGTTATAACTCACTGTACAGCTTCATGTTCTGCCATGATAGGATAGATTATGTTGCAAGCTTCGTTTTGATATAAAGATCGCATGAAATGGACTTACGGTTTAGGAGTTATGATTAAATTCGTAAAAGTGGTTCGAAATCGTAAACGAAAGTTCGTAATTGAAATTGATTCCCTTAAATGTCGTTTAATCAGTGGCGAATCTTATTAATTAAATATTAGAGGTAAAAAGGAAGGTGTGGGAGAAAACCACATGTCGAATGGATCGTTTTCCGATTTTATAAAAATGTTTGAATCGAGGTTAAACGCGAACGAACCCCTTAAAGGTATGACTTTGGTTATAACTTAGAAAACGGGCGATAACACTCGAGGTATAATCTTGATTCGTAAACGACCGACCTTAGAACTTGTACGACTTAAGTATATACCAAGTATAAGCATGATGACATGTCTTGATAATGAACGAATGTCGGATCGTATCGGTGATAAAAAGAGTTACACTAAAAGAGACGTAACGAGATAACTCGAAAACATATTTCGATTTAAATGGAGTTATACTTAGCCTTTTAAGAAGCGTTAAGTGATTAATCTTAAATATTCTGATTGTTTATAGATCGTCGAGCTGACCCGGGACACATTACCCCTACCCGCACTCGATTCCCAGGCAAGTTTCCAATACTTGGAACTGTTGTTGTGAAAATATATATGATGATTGTTTTATACATATGCCATAGCATGCATGCCTACTTTCAAGTTAAGATTGAATTACTTGTTCCCTGAATTGATATCGGCTTTTAGACTATATATGAAATATCAGTTATAAGCCGGATTATTTCGTTAAGACCCTTAGCGAAGGGCGTATGATATTCATACTTCAAATATAGACCGGGAGTCGATATTTTGTAATATATAAATAGTCGTGGAAACCCGGAGGGATCCCAGCGACAAATTTATTATTTCGAGGATTTTTATTCGATTACGAATCTTTCGAGGAACGTTATTTGAGTATTACCTCAGTGAAGGAATATTTAATGAATATTATTTTAATATTCATTTAGAATGTCATTTATTTAATGAATATTATTTTGAATATTCATTAGAGTTATTTGGTTGACGAATATCATTCCCAAATATTCATTTGGCTTACTTATTATTATTTGGAATATTCATTTGATCTTTATTTATTTAATGAATATTACTTTCGAATATTCATTTAAGGTTTGATTTACTTAATGAATATTATTTTAAAATATTCATTAGAAGTTCTATTTACTCAATGAATATTACTTCGAATATTCCTTTAAAGTTTTGATTACTAAATGAATATTATTCGGATATTCATTTAGAATATTATTTGTTAAATGAATATTATTTTGGATATTCATTTAGAATATTATTTGTTAAATGAATATTATTTTGGATATTCATTTAGAATATTATTTGTTTAATGAATATTATTTGGATATTCATTTGGAATATTATTTGTTAAATGAATATTATTTTCAAATATTCATTTAAGGTTTGATTTATTCAGTAAATATTATTTTAAATATTTATTTAGGTTTATTTATTTAATGAATATTATTTTAAATATTCATTTAAGAAGAGATTTATTTAATAAATAATTATATATATTCATTCGAGGATTACTTACGAGCAATATTATGATTTAATAATATTCCGTAATTATTATTGACTTAATAAATATTCTTGGAATATTTAATTAAATTCTTTTGAATTCTTTTTGTAATGATTTATATTATTCAAGGGTTATCCTTCACCTTCAGATATTATGTACTCCCTCCGTCCCACTTATTTTGTCCTCATTTGACTTTCTTGGTCAAATTGATAAAACTTTGACCTTAAATGATAATTTAATTATTTATGCTTTCATAAATTTAAAAGTTGGATATTATAATATGATAAGTGTACTTTGTGATAATAATTTTTAAAAAAATTATAATTGTCATATAATATAAGTAATTCTCATTATAAAATTGGTCAAATTGACCAAAATTTGGTCAAAGTGACAAAATTAGTGGGACGGAGGGAGTAAAATATTTCGAAGTCTTTTATGACTATGTTATCAAGGGGAGGTTCCCAAAACTCTATTTTCATTTAAATCTGTCTTAAAGAAGATTTAAATACTCGCTCAACTTCCAAACGTATATAAGGGGACCTCACTTGAGCGATGTTATTTATTGGACTGCCCGGTCCTATACTTGCTAAAACTATCTTGTCACTCACATCTTGATTCTTTCAAGCATCGATATGAGTCTTTTGGTTACCTCCTCAACGCTCGAGGGGTATGATTGATGTAACAAGTTTATATCCATTAACAAGCATCAGCTTGGGAAATATTGGTGAATTTTCCTTTCCAATTAGATACGACTACTTTGTGGAGTCCTATCAACAAGTGTTACACTTGGGGAAAAGGGGAACGAACTTTACGTTTCAGAGTCATGGATGATATTCGAACTAGGAGACGCGTAAGTGGCCGAGTGGCGCCGGTCCAGCAATAGCCCAACCGTTGGCTGAGGAGTTCCAGAGGGCGGTAGATAAGTAAATCCGTCGGAGCTACCTTCTACATGTAGAGAACGACTGATGAGATGCATGACATACGACTGATCATCGTAAACGTCAGGGCATCTGGCGCGGCAATGCTCCCGTATTAGTTCATCTTCTAAAAGTGAGAAATTTCTGCAACACTGTTGGTGTTGGCAAGGTGAAAAAGTGTTGAAACCGGAATTGCAATATTTTCCTGCAAGTTCCTCTTTTATGATAATTGAGAATATCTTGCTTATCTTTTGCATAGCAGATATTTATTCAAAACAAATATATTTTTGAGTTACCTTGTAACTTCATCTCATACCTTATATTGGTACTACATCGTTAATGCATGGCATACGGTTTCAAAGATATTTTGGACTGTTATATATTATCACTGTTCAGTTATATTTCTGGTGGGCTATTGCTCACCCTTGCTTTATTTATTTATATCACAACAACAGCTAGATCAGATGGCCGCGCAAGGCGCACACAGCGTAAGCAGGTGTCAACGGTCAGAGGTTTACCGCTAAGGTCTTGGCTACCTTTGTTGAGGATGCAACTACTGGTAGGCTAGTTGTTAGCAATTGAGCCTCAAATGTATTTATATTATGGTATCTATTAATGGATGGCAAAGAGTATGTAATTGTACAATTGTAATTCTTTGGGGTTGTAAGAACTCAAACTTGTGATTAATAATATTGTTGGTTACTCTGATTTCATCTCTGGGACTATAACGGGTGTGTTTTATGTTGTTGTTTTGGGTCACAAGGTTGTAATTTAAATTATGTTGGTTTTGTGGTTGGATATTGAGACCGTAACGACTAGATCCCTGACCCTGGATCTGGGGGTGTTACATCTGCCGTCCAGTTGATAGTTTCCATCAACAGAAAATTCTTTCCTTCATAATATCTTCTTGCTTGTTCTTCAAACAAAGATCCTGTTTTATAGCACTTGATAGTTTCTTTAGCATCCATATGACATCATCAGTAATACGACTGATATCAGGATTTCATCTTGCATTAGGATTTGACAATCCCATCAGTACTTGACTTGCTCTATCAGGATTCGATCTCAGTTCCTGACATGTAGTCCTCGATGCACTGTTCCTGACTTAAATTCTACAGATCACTGTCTAATACATATATCCTATACAAAGTGCTAAATCCTTTATAAATCAGGATATACAAGAAGTATAAGTAAAATTCTATTCTTAACATCACAACTAATGAATTATTCCTAACAGGTTAAATCCTTTATCTATCATTCATATTTCTCATACGACTCATGATATACCCGATGTCCACTTTTATCATCACCCGGTCAAAGGTAACTTTTAATGTAGTCAAAGTATATTAATCCTCGTATAAAAATATAATGATCTCAAGTCAAGGGATCATTACACCATTATCACTGTGAGTCTTTCTTATGACTTTATTAAACATGAAGAATCTCACTGTGGGTCTGTCCAGTACCATGTACTCCTACATGTACCTATGTATTGACTTTAGTATCTCCATACTTATAACCAATGAGATGTGGTTATCTGTCAAACAACATATTAGTCTATTTATGTATTATTATTGTCCTATATAATAATACTCGACTAGGGAACTTTTAAGAATATGATATATTATATAATCTCAAGTTTAAGTCATGTACTTAAACTATACAATGCGTATCATGATTCTAAGGACATTTATTATGCTAACAAATATATCGCAGTAATTAAAGTCATAATAAATACATGTATTGAATAACTAAATGACATAAAGTTTATTAAAAGAAACAATGTATTGCCTCTAGGGCACCTACACTAACAATCTCCCACTTGCACTAGAGCCAATCACCCATGTATCTAATACCCATGGAATTAGTGTGACCATCGTGCTTCTGCTGCGACAAGCCTTTGGTCAGTAGATCTGCAATGTTATCATTTGTGTGCACTTTACATATGTGTATGTCACCCCTTTCATTAATCTCTCGAATAAGGTGAAATCTCCTGAGTATATGTTTGGATCGGGAGTGTGATCTAGGTTCTTTAGCCTATGCAATGGCTCCATTATTATCGTAGTATAGATCAATGGGATCTGCGATCGATGGAACCACTCCCAAATCAGTAATGAATTTTCGAATCCAAACAGCCTCCTTTGCCGCTTCACAAGCTGCAATGTACTCAGCCTCCATTGTAGAATCAGCTACTGTTTCTTGCTTTGAACTCTTCCAGCTTACAGCACCTCCGTTTAGACAAAACACAAAACCAGACTGTGATACAGTATCATCCCTGTCTGTTTGGAAACTTGCATCGTTGTAACCTTTTACAACCAGTTTCTCCTCTCCTCCATACACCAAGAATGAATCTTTAGTCCTTTTTAGGTACTTTAGAATATTCTTGACTGTCGTCCAGTGACCTTCACCTGGATTAGACTGGTATCTGCTCGTCATGCTCAAGGCATACGAAACATCTGGGCGAGTACATACCATTGCATACATGATAGATCCAATTGCTGATGCATATGGAACCTTACTCATGTGGTCCTTTTCATCCAATGATTTTGGACACTGGTCTTTAGAGATCGTTATCCCTTGAGACACGGGGACATATCCCCTTTTTGCATTTTGCATACCAAAACGAAGCAAAACCTTATCAATGTATGTACTCTGACTTAGACCGATCATCCTTCTAGATCTATCTCTATATATCCTCATTCCTAGAATGTAAGTTGCCTCTCCTAAGTCTTTCATAGAGAAGTTGCTCCCTAACCAAGTCTTAACAGCCTTTAGAGAAGGTATGTCATTCCCCATTAGTAGTATATCATCAACATATAGTACTATGAATGCCACATGGCTCCCACTAACCTTCTTGTAAACACAAGGTTCATCTTCATTTTGAACAAAACCATACTCTTTGACTGTTTCATCAAAACGGATATTCCATCTCCTAGAGGCTTGCTTCAATCCATAAATGGATCGACGTAATTTACATACCTTGCCAACTCCTTGGATCGACAAAACCTTCAGGTTGTGTCATGTACACATCCTCTTCAAGACTTCCATTAAGGAAGGCTGTTTTGACATCCATTTGCCAGATTTCATAATCATGGAATGCTGCAATGGCAAGCAAAATCCTTATGTATTTGACCATAGCCACTGGTGAGAAAGTTTCATCATAGTCAATACCATGAATTTGTTTGAAACCTTTTGCAACCAGCCTTGCTTTATAGGTCTGAACATTTCCATCCATGTCAGTTTTCTTCTTGAAAACCCATTTGCACCCTACGGGTTTTACCCCTTCAGGTGGATCAACCAAAGTCCATACTTGGTTTTCATACATGGAATCCATCTCGGATTTCATGGCTTCAAGCCATCTCTTAGAGTCTGGACTGTTCATAGCATCTTGGTATGTGAGAGGCTCATCTTCATCTATGAGCATCAAATCACCACATTGAGTCAAGAGAAATCCATATCTCTCTGGCTCGTGGCGAATTCTACCAGATCTACGAACAACCTGTGTTTGTTTAGGATTATCATTATCCTGCTCTTGTTCCACTTCAGGTTCAATGCTATTTTGTGGTTCTCGATCTTCATCGAGATCTATAGTTCTCCCACTGTTTCTTTTGGAAACAAAATATCTTTCCATGAAGACAACATCTCGAGCAATAAACACTTTTTGCTCAGAAGGACTATAAAAATAATACACCTTTGTTTCACTAGGGTATCCCACAAAATTGCATTCTTCTGATTTAGGTCCAAGCTTGTCAGATACTTGACGTTTCACAAACGCCTTGCATCCCCAAACTTTCATAAAGCTCATGCCTAACCGTTTCTCCATCCATATCTCGTATGGAGTCTTTTGAACCTTCTTAGTAGGAACACGGTTAAGTGTGAAAGCCGCTGTTTCTAGAGTGTAATCCCAGACTCTAATTGGAAGATCTGCATGACTCATCATCGATCGTACCATGTCCAACAGGGTACGATTTCTCCTCTCTGAAACTCCATTCCATTGAGGTGTGCCTGGCAGAGTGAGTTGTGATACAATACCACACTCTTTTAAATACTCTTTAAATTCAGTACTTAAGTATTCATCCCCACGATCGGATTGTAAGATCTTAATACTTGCACCTCCACCAATTTGCTTCTCTACTTCAGCCTTGTATTCTTTGAACTTTTCAAAAGAATCGGATTTATTCTTCATAAGATATACATATCCATATCTACTGATATCATCAGTAAATGTTATGAAGTAGTAGTAGCCTCCTCTAGCCATCACACTCATTGGGCCACATACATCACTATGTATTAACTCCAAACGTTCACTGGCCCTTTGACCCTTACCAGTGAAAGGGGCTTTAGTCATCTTACCACGCAAACAAGATTCGCATTCTTCGTATGATTCAAAATCAAACTTATCCAAGTATCCATCCTTATGTAATTTGAATATGCGTTTCTCATTTATATGGCCTAGACGACAATGCCAGAGGTATGTTTGATTTGAGTCATTAACTTTAAGTCGTTTGTTTTCTATGTTATAGACAGGATTATCTAAATCAAGAACATATAAACCATTAAACAAACGCGCAACACCATAGGTTAAATCATTCAAAGCAAAAGAGCAACTGTTGTTCTTTATTGTAAACGAGAAACCTTTCTTGTCCAAACAAGAAATAGAAATAATGTTTCTGCGAATCGCAGGCACGTAATAACAGTCTTCTAGTTCTAAAACAAGCCCAGAGGGCAAAGATAAATAATAAGTTCCTACAGCTAAAGCAGCAACTCTTGCTCCATTGCCTACTCGTAGGTCCACTTCTCCCTTAGCCAAAGTCCTACTTCTCTGCAGTTCCTGCACATTTATACAAATGTGATAAGCACATCCAGTATCCAATACCCAAGATGTAGAAATAGACATATTGACTTCTATAACATAAATACCTGAAGTAGAAGCTTGCTCAGCCTTCTTCTTCTTCAGATCCTCTATGTAAACTGGACAGTTTCTCTTCCAGTGACCAGTTTTCTTACAGTAGTGACATTCACCCTTTTCAACCCCACCTTTAGGCTTTAAAGCCCTTTTGGGACCTGACTTTGGCTTGGGTGTAGAATCAGATCCAGTCTTCTTTTTACCCTTCCACCTGCCTTTCCCTTTGGCCTTACCTTTATCGCCCACCATCAGTATGAGAGCAGGTTCAGCTGTTTTCATGTTGGTCTCAAATGTTCTCAACATAGCCAACAATTCAGTAGGTGTTTTGTCAAATTCATTCATATTGTAGTTCACGACAAACTGAGTGAATTTGTTGTTCAAAGAATTCATGATTAGGTCAATACCAGTTTCCGCAGCAATCGGGAAACCCAAAGTAGCAAGGTACTCAATGTAACCAATCATCTTCAGAACATGTGGGCCAACTGGTTCACTTGCCCCTTGTTTGCAATTAAAGAGTAACTTACTCGTGTTGAACCTTTCTTGACGAGTTTGGCTTGCAAACATGCTTTGCAAGTGCTCATTGATAGTATATGCATCCATATGCACATGTTGTCTTTGAAGCTCAGCACTCATACTTGCCAACAAAAGGCATGCAACATCATTTGCATCATTCTCATCCCTTGTGCGGGTCGCTATTTTCTCAGCAGTAGCGTCATCAGGATGGGGGCCTGGCGGAGGGATATCAATGCAATGAAGCTTGCGCTCCTGCCTGAGGACAATCCTCAAATTCCTCTGCCAGTCTAGGAAGTTGTTTCCTCCTGTCAGCTTGCCCTTCTCAAGAACTGATCGTACGGATAGTGTGTTTGTGTTGTTTACCATTACTTAGTATCTACAATGATAAAAGCACAAAATAAACATTAGATTGTCGAAGTTATTAATTATTATGTTCAAATGATTATGATATATTCATAATATATCTCCCACTATTTTTATCAAATTGATAGCCCTTACTATTAATTCGGAAAGAGTATCCCATAAATCTTTCTAGTGAGCCAAGATCCATATTTCGTCAAGTCCTAAGTCAACCACTGGTAGTCCTTAAAACTTGATTATTTAGGTAGACAACAGTTGTCAATTATATCATATATAATTCTTGGATAGTTTGGTGATCAACGATTGATCTTATCTATCTAATAGATTTTTAACCAAACTCTATGCTTCTAAGTTCATAATAGTTGAATATAACCATTTATTTTCACCTTATTATGACGACTCAGTTAAGTTAGACCCAATGATACAACGACCGAATATAACCGTTTATATTCGTCGCATCTCACCACGATAGACAGGAGTCCCCTGCCACTGGCAGCCCTTCCCCTTATCGATTTATGATTCAATGAGTGTTCATTCATTGGAAAGCATCTGATTAAAACTTAATATTTTGTTAAGGGGTTTAGAAATTTTATAACGATCATGATCACATCATAAAGAGATCCTCAATTTTTCCTTGAACCAAATATTTCAAATTGACATCTTAAATTGTTCATTTCCCAGGTAGATGGAGGATCCCAATGGTCACACTTAATACCCATTAACCTTACGAATACGCATATCCGCTTTTGTCAGAAAATCTCAATTTTCGATATCAAAAATCCATATTTAATTCCGTGTTTTAAAAATCTATATTTCATAAACAGAAGAATCTCATGATCGTTTGTTCATTTTAAAATCTTGAATCGTTACAGATTTTATCTTGTTTAGTATGGCAAGCATGGCATGGGTGACGTATCTAATACATGCATCCATCATTAATCTAATTAAAGCATGCATCTTCTACTCTACACATTCATCCTATACATCATATGTAAAGTGCGTAAAGTAAACGTGCAATGGTTATGGCCCAATCCTATGTGATCTTTTCAAGCTAATGAAAAGATCAAGGTCAATCTATGGGGTAATAAATAAATATTACATATGTCTTCTCTATTGCTTTCAATGACTTCTTAGCCTCCATGAAATGCCTCCTTGTTCCCCTTGTCCTTCTTGGATGTTACATTAATAATTATACTAATGAACTTACAAAAGAACTCGAGTTACATTCGAGATAATCAATTACAAATAGAAAAACGACATGCAAGTCGTATTTATTACAAACCAAAAGAATAAACCATTACAACTAGGGTCAATAAGTCATAACCATGCACCATGCTCAAGTAACCATTAAAGCATATGTCACAAGCACAAATTAAAATGAAGCCCTAACCAGAAGCATATATCAGCATACATGCAACCTTGATTCCAGTTACCAGAAACATGTATCAGCATACACGTAACCCTAATCCCAGTAAACAGATCGTATCCGTTTGCATCCATTCGACATTTCATATCATCATACAAACCAAACAACATACATGTCATAACAGATCGCATACAGATGAGTCATGGCAGATTCCAAACATACTAATATCATCATATCAGATTATACAGATTCATTATATCAATCATATAACATAACTGTATCATGGCAGATTCATCAAACATGCATACTCGTAAAAATAATAGCAATTAGTCATGCTGTTATTGATAATCATGTATGTAAGTAGAATGATGTTAACTAATGTTGGTGGAAGTCATGATTATACTCTAAGGAGTCATGAACAAGTACAATTAGCTTGATTTTATTTGAGTTCGTTGTTGTGTTGATGTCTTTTCATTTTCTTTATAAACGAAATTCAATATTTATCTCTTTCTTATCAATTTATTTCTCAAGCATAAGACAACTCATTAAACACACTTGAGACTTGGACTTGAATAAAAAAATATGTACCTCATAGGCTTTTTGAAAGTCAGTTATGCTCATTGTCTGGACTTCACCAATGTCGCTAGCATGACTTTCGAGCTATTTTGTTTCTTTAATGAGATTATCTAGAAATTCGTGAATATACTTCGATACATTTGTTGAAAGATCAATACTTGCAGCAAATTTCTGCGAAAAGGATTGCAGACTATTAGTTTAGATGAAGTAAACACATGATCAGAAGAGCGGTTATTAAGTTATTATCATGGTAGATTAAAAAACTGCGACAATACTCAAATTAATTGCATAATAATAAAACACTATTAGTGAGTCAGATCTCTAATAATAATTTTCTAAAAAAAAATCATCCAAAAATAACTACACATTAAAAAGAAATGTAACGATTCCAAACCTGACGAAGCTCTCAAGCAAAAATGGCCAGCTCTCTTTGTTGGATTGACAAACTTTTGTGAAGTTCATCTAATATTAGGTTTATTTCAACTGATTATGCGCCTAAAAACTGATTGAAGAACACAAGGAACAAGAAAACATGAGAAAGTACATCATCAATAAGATGAAGATGCATGATAGTTGAATAAACATAAAAAGTACAATAAATACTCCTGAGCCTTCTTACTTCTTCAAATGATTGAACATTAGCAGCAACAACAGTTGAAATTTCCTCTAGACCAACATTCGAACAAGCCTTGTGGAGTCGCACAATAATACAGCATTCAGAAAATGAAAAATGACACAATACAATTTCCTTTAACAGACATAAATACATTACACATGTTAGATTTACAAAGTCTTGCTCTATTTCCGAGAGATATATTATGTTATTGCTAGCAGAAAACTGATGCTACGCTTGAGATAATTCACATACATTGTTTAAGACAGGAAGATGCAAAAAGTTATGACAGCCTTAATTTGCAAGAAAAGTGGCAAGAAAGAATTCATAGCAAGATAGTTCATCATCAGATGAACATCAGCAATCACGAGGGAAAACAAAATCAGTTGGGCATTCGCCTCAAGAATACTTATACATCTATGCAAGTATGTCTTAGTAGCACAAAAAAGATTGAAGTGACAGACTTGCTTAGCAATGTTACTAAAGTATCATTACACCATTTTAATGCCTGCAGCTATTGAACAAAGCAGTGAAATAATACTTGGTGAAAACACAAAACAGAAGTAGCATATAAAAATCTGATTCTCATCACTACATGCATATATTAGATAACCCAGAACTACCAAAAAGTCAGTACCTTGACATTCACGTCCGAAAAAGAATTACAAAATTTCTCAATGCATTACAGATGTTCATTTTGTTGAGATATTGATGCAACCACTGTGTTGCAGAGGGTACGGAGTTCTCATGTCAATTCTGCTTGATAATTGTCCACGACTGATCTATTATCAACATTCAGTTTATCCTCTCTACCTGTGTATTAGGTAAATGAAAAAATGTACAATAAACATTTTTTAAAATTGATAATCTATGTAAGTAATACAACTACACAAGAATAACTGTATTCTACTTACCAATTTTTGAAAATAGTGATGCATCACATGAACATCAGCTATCACGAGGGAAAAAAAATCAGTTGGGCATTCGCTTCAAGAATACTTATACATCTATGCAAATTACACTACACCATAGATTGCATATGGCAACCAATTTTTAGAATTTTGATAAAAAAAATCGTTGCCATTAGTTGACATTTTTTAACAAGTTTATGAAAATTTGGATATACTGTAATGCTTTTTAAAACCGTTACGATTGATATAAAAAATTACTAAACTTCTATACTATCGCAAAGCTTTTCATAAATCGTTGCTATAGACTTAAAAATTTCGGACATAAATAATTGGCGGGCTTCCAAAAACAAGTGCCTCCAAAATTAAAAGAGCGGGATTTCAAAATTTTTAACCAAAATTAAAAATAAAAGTAAATAAATTGAAATAAAAATTAAACAAAATAGATAAACACACCCAATGACCCAAACAAACACTTCCATCAACAACTAAATCGAGGGCTAAAATTGAAGAGAAGAGAGAGCAGACATGAAGACTCGAAGAAAACGCTCAATCATATTCAAAGATTGAAGTTTTAATTGAATACTGAAAGCAAAGCTCAAGTTTTTTTCCCGAACTAAAGCTCAAATACTCCAAGGTATATTCAAATCGATCTTGTATATGTTTGATTTTATATGTTCGTTTGGGGTTCAAATCTATTTTTATCTTTCAGTTTATGTTTAAAACCATGTTTCAGTTAGGGTTTAATTGATATTGGGGTTAAATTTTTGGGTTGGTTTGTGCCTATTGTTTTGGGGCTTTTTTTCAATAAATTGTTTGAGGTTACTTTATATATTTCGATTTGTATATAACTGCTAATACTATGTCTGTGTTGCTAATTTATGTTTCGATTAGGGTTCATAAAACTATTATTCTTGTGTTGTTCATGTTCATATTTGTAGTTAATTTGGAGTTTGTACAGATTAATTGTCGAGTTTGAAATGCTATTAATGTAGTTGAAGGGGATACTGAATTATCGATTTTGTAATTACGTACATATGAAGGCTTTAAAGATATTGCAGGTTTAGACAAGGATTTTTTAAAGGTACATTTGTTTCTTTATCACGTGGCTGCTCAATATTTAATCCCGACTAGATTTAACACATGTTTCTACTCTTGTTGATTGTAATGTGATAGGTGACTCTATTTTTTTACATATGGACTTTTTCTGGGAAATTAGTAAAAGTTTGCATTTTTATCATTAGGAAGGCCAGAGTATTGCTGGACTCAAATGTTGTATCTAGCCGTTTCCAGGTGCACAGGAATTGTGAAATTCAGGTAATATTACCCAATCATTTGAACACTGTAATGTTGAACTTAAACTGAGTTAACTTTTAGAAGTGAAATGGGTCATGAATGTTAAACTTAAACTCAGATGGTGCATTAGGGTTTTGCTGATTAGTTTTTTAAACACATGTTGTGTTGTAGTTGAGTTCCTTAGTTACTCAATAAAAAGAGTTCCTAAATGAACCCAGGCCTATATATATATGAGTAGGGATCTAGAGAAAACCCCTTTAAAAAGAGAACTTAGAAAACTAAATTAAAATATAGCACATATGGTATTCAAACTGATCGTTGGGAGATGGAGAAAAATGTGGTGAAATTATATTTTAAAAAAAATATCACCGATTGACGGGAAAAATCAAATTAAAAACGGAGGGGATTAGGTGGGATTGTGTGTGTGAGGGTGTATTTGATTAGTGTGTGGGTGCCCCCTGGCGGGGCCATTGATTATAATACATCCAATGGTTAGGATTAGTACCTTAGTTTTCTTCAAAAAAAGAGTTCTCTTTTGATCATTTGCCTATATTTATATATATATATATATATATATATATATATATATATATATATAGAGTAAGGATCTAGGGAAAACATATATATATATATATATGAGTTGCACTTTAGGAAGAACACTTTATATAAAGAATAATAAAGAACACCATCATAATACTTTATTTTTCATAAAAAATGATTTGTTATGATAAGAATCACAAATTATAACAACAATTAAGCTTAACATATCGAATCTAACATAAATTCTCATCTAAATTTAAAAATCAAATGTTACATAGAATCCAATATATAATCCACTATAGAATCTTATATATATTTTTGTAACAATAAAATTATGTATAATCGTGTTATATTTGATCATAATTTTTTATTAGATTTTATTTTTTTTTCATAAAAAAGCATTTTCGATGTGAAAATTAGAATCCAAAATCGATTTTAAGTAAGATTCTATGGTGTTTTTTATTGTTCTTTATATAAGGGTGTTCTTCATGTAGTAATGACCTATATATATATATATATATATATATATATATATATATATATATATATATATATATATATATATATATATTATAATACTCCGTATATATTTGAGGTGCATACCTTCATACCTTTATGTACTGACCAAATGTAAGAACCAACGATATTTCTCTCATCTCTTTCTGGGGGTACTTATGTAAATTGCAGTCCTCTAGAGATGTTCTTTCAAACGCTTATTTTAGCTGATCACAAACTACAGTAACACTTCACAGACTTTGAAAAGACATAATGCCAATATCTATGTTTAGATCCTCACCTTTTAACACAAATATATGGATAGAATAAAGACGTTATGCAATAAGAGTTGAACCAGGAATAAGTATATATGTACAGTTATCATATTAGAACATATGTACAGTTGTCATATTTTTCGTGGGAGGACACACAGTACCTGTATGCCGCTGGGAAACGCTACACACTCTTTATGCTAGCATTTCATCTATATATATTTCTCGTCCATTAGGCTTCAACTTTGTTGAAGAATTTCAAACACCCTGTTGCTCAACTTATTCATCCCTGTTAATTTCTATCATCCAATATCACATCGGTAGTTGACATGTTGTCACCCCGCGGAATAGCAAGATATCCATATCACATAGTTAGTTATTATATTTATTAAAAACAACTTCATCACACATTTATAAATGATGCTCACAATTTTCGCCAATTTTCTTAAATAAGAGTAGTACTTGGCATATTTATTTGAGTTGGCAAATTATAGGCTTAATTTGTAATAGTCTACGTTGAAGAATTGTTTCTACCGTTAATTTTTTTTTTTTTTTGCCAACCTTGGTAATGTCATGATGAGATCTGTGGACTCCTTCCTTTCTTTGTATGTATATCTTTACTTCTTTATATAAACAATATATATTTTTAATTTTTCCCAACTCAAATACACAAATATCATTACGTTAATCTAGGAATTTATGTCCTTAGATTATGTTGAATAAATCTTTTTTTAATGCTATTTTTTATCTAATTTTCTTTAGAGAAATATTTGAACAATGAAAATTCTTCAAGTGACAAATCCAGAATCAAGGAATCTTGAAAAGTGTACATGGACGGACTTAGGTTATGATTTCGTTGTATCCTTGTTGCAATTTGAATGTAGACCGGAAACATGTAAGGGGGACAGAAATTCTTATCATGTTTAATTTTTCGAATTAAGTATATTAACAAGTGGCAGTCATAAATAACAATGTTTGGAAGTTAAGAAATTCTTAAAATTGGTAGGGGCAAGAGAGTCTCTAAAGCCAAAAATATGTGTTAAAACCCTTGAATCGAGACAAGTAACTAATCCAACATCCACATCTAATAAAATCAGTTACTATGAATCTAAAATCTGGCGTTTCAATGAATGAATCAATGGTTTAGATACTAAGGAAATTTATACTAGAAAGCTATATCTAATATATTAATTTCTAGTAAGACGGTAATACTAGAAGTGTCCCAACAAAATGCATGTCCCAGAGAGAAGTGTTGATGTGCTCTTCTATCTGTAGAGTGTATCCATTCTTTTAGTTAAAACTTCTTTATTGCTTTTATGAACTGTATTTGTTAAGATAATATATGATCATGGTAAGCCCACTTCCCTAACACCTTAAGATTTTAGGAGAACTGATAACTTAACATGGTATCAGAGCTCATGCACGCAGAGGTCCAATGTTTGACTCTCTGCGACCCCCGATATTCTCACAATTTATTTCGGACACGAAGGAAAATTTATGCCCTAAAAATGGACGTTCGTGATTCACTCTCGATTCAAAAATGAACTTTCGAGTGAGGGGAGTGTTAACCTATATACATCCTAAAAACATCAATTACACAGAATTAACTTTATTCGGAGTATTAAATTATGTACATAAATGGTTATAAAGTATGTCCATTGTAGAGATGCACAAAAAGCCCGAGCCCGAAAATCTGGCCCGGCCCGATCCGGCAAAGCCCGGTCAAAGCCTGGCCCGGTCAAGCCCGGCCCGAGGGCCTTGAACGGTCACTATATTTTTGGCCAAAGCCCGGCCCGGCCCGGCCCGGCAAAAGCCCGGTCTTCTAAAAATCCCGGTCTTAGCCCGGTATTCGGCCCGGCCCAGTTCGGCCCGAAAAAGCTTGGGTAAAATTCGATTATTCTAGTATACTTACATAAAAATTTTATGTATTTACACTTCCTACAAATATAAAAATAATTTAAGTACATATATATTTACATATTCATTATTAATAATAAGATTATTTATATGCATATATTACTATACATGAACGAAAACAAGTTAAGTACACGTGTAATCAATTAATATATCATCAAATCAAAAAGTAAATCGATAAATGTAATATTTGTATCGGCAATATAGATTGTTTAACACATGACTGTCATTATTACATAAAAAATATTCTTATATAACATAAAATCTCGATCCCATTTGATCCCGGAAAAAATCCACCGCGGCCCGCTTCCAGGGTCTAAACGGGCTCACATTTTCCACAGAAGCCCGGCCCGGCCTGGCCCGGTCAAAGTCAAAACCCGGGCCGGGTTTTGACCAAAAAGCCCGGGCTTTTCAAAGCCCGGTCAAAGTCCGGCCCGATGGACTTTGACCAAAAAGCCCGGGCTTTTCAAAGCCCGGTCTAGTCCATTGTCATAAAATGGCATATATATACATAAACATGCATCCATATTGTGTGCATCAGTGTAAAAAAAACCAGTCAACTATCCGCTCGTCCTTTTTTCTCTTGACAGATGATCAGAAAGTGTAACATGAAGTAGGCGAAGTAACTCAGAATTCGTGTTGATGAGTTGTCAAATTTTGATTGGTGGATATTTATGTGAATGCAGGAAGGGTCCATCATTATTAATGAAATCTCCACCAATCAAAATTTAACAACTAAGCTAGCACGGATTCTTAGCATGTGCCCTTGAGCACACACTAGAAAATTCGTTATAGATAATGCAGTGTCATAACAAAACACTAAAATGATGCATTAATTCAATACAAAATGCATGTTACTCCCTCCGTCTCGTAATAAGTTGTTTGTTTGAAATGTCGGGACTGTTCATAACATGAGACAAATTACTAATTTACGTCTAATCTATAAGACCAAATATAGTCATGAGTGATATTGTTGGATTCGTATTTATGAATACTTTAATACAATGAAGTTTTTATATTTAATACTAATACGAAATTCAAGATATTAACGATCAAAAGTGTGCGTTGGCAAACGTGTCCAGTCAAAACAGACAACTTATTTAGAGACGGAGGGAGTATTAATTATCACTGATCATAAATTTTGGTGTGTACATTGAAGTAATCTATTAGAACCATTGTTATAGAAATTAGCCGATTTCTGAAAAATCACTGATAAATCGGCCAAAAATCGATCAAAATTTTGAAACCAATTTGCCCGATTTTACAAAAATCGCCGATAAATCACCGAATTGAATTGACGTAATCAATTAGAACTAGTGAATGTAAGATTCTAGTGAATAGTTCTTGAGCATATATGCAGAAGCGCGCAACCTAACACATTACACATTCAGAGTAAACGCACAGCTCAAGAAGTGCAGCAGCAATATTGATTTATTACGAATCTAAAGATGTTAAAACTTAACAAGGCCGACAGTGCTTTTCTTATGTATTCTACTGAATTTTTTTCCATGGAATCAGACTTGCACATGTAAATTTCGATTAAATCGGATTTTAGCATATACTCCCTCCGTCCTATCCATTTCTTTACACTTTTTTTGTCACTTTCTGGCACGCATTTTAAGGTGAATTTTAAGTATAGTTCCATAACTTATTTTTAAAATTTTCTTTTTTTGTATAAAAATAGGATTGTTCTATTTTTATACAAAAAAAGAAAATTTCAAAAATAAGTTATGGAACTATCCTAAAAATCCACCTTAAAATGCGTGCCAAACACCCTATTTTCTAATGATAAGAAAAGGAATGGACAGAGGGAGTATAAATTAGCCCCCAATTGATTTCACTAGACAAAAATATATATACACTAGGGAAACATATCCGTATTTTGAACATTATCATCAAATTTCCTTAATTGATTTTCCTGTATGGAATCTTTTGTGTTCAGAATGATACACTATACTTCCTCCACTATATCATTAACGACAATAGCAGATAATGCTTATAGTCAAATGATATATAGTAATTAATAAATTTCTTTCATTAACGACACATGTAGTAACAAAATCTGAAGATTGATTAGTGGTTAATAAGCTGTAAAGTAAGTTTGTTTCGTCATCCATAACCAAATTCACATATTATTTCGAATTTTCTTGGGAACCAAGGATTCCACTCTTTTACATATAATTTAATCTATCTAGTGCCAGACCCAGAATAGGATTATGATAAACTGAGTAATCAGGTCTTCCCGATTAAGTCTGCTTTAATTAAACGCACTCCATTCCTGATTCCCACTTGAAGATACTTATATTAGCTTTTACATAAGTTGAAAATTATCCTGCCTGAACATTGGATATTTACTAAAAATAAGAAAAAATGACAAAAATGACTGGTTTTTGAATTTTTTTTACAAAAATACCCGATTTTAAAAAAGTGCGCAAAACTAATCGGTGGAATACACATTTATTAAATGGGTATATGGGATACGCAAATGCTTATCTTTCACACTTTTTTTTTTAAAATGTGTATTTGTTCTGTTTCAAAAAGTAAGTGTTCCACATGATGTGGTGTCAGAAACCTGATAGCTGTGTCTTTACTGTCCATAAAGCGCGTGACACGCACGCGCCCGAGTTAAAGCAAGAACAATGCCCGAGTTAAAGCAAGAACAATGCCCGCGTGCTCTCACCTTTAAGTTCTAAAATAACTAAAATGTAAGAGATACGCATTACTAAAATGCATATTTGAACAATACCCAAATTCCACTTGCGTATTTAGTATAAAAAAATTTAATAAATTAGTAATACTCCACTGTGAAATGCGTATTAATGGATACCCATCCATCAAATGCGTAATCAACCGGGTATTTTTGTCAACTTTTTCAGAACCCGGTAGTTTGGTTGCTATTGTTCTAAAAAATGGGTATTTTTGTCTTACACCCTAAAAATAACACTTTTATAAGCTTTTTTTTTTTTTTACAATTTAACCATTTTTTCTAAATTATATTTGTTAAAAAAACTTTTACAAAAATACCAATCCTCAATAATAATAAAATTATTATAATTTTTTTAGTAAATCTCATTTTGAAAATTATTTTAGTAAATTATTATTTTTTAAATAAAAAAAATTATAGTCTTGGTATTTAAGAAAAAAAATCTCATTTTGAATTAAAATGATTAGAAAATATTATAAACAATTTTTTTAAAATAGACTAAACCTGGAAAAATTATTAAATTTTTTTAAATTAAAATTAAATTTTAGAATGGAAAAGTAATTATTTTAAATTTCGAAATTTTGTAAGGATTACGGTCTAGATTAACCCTCTCTAGGGTAAATCAAAAAAATAACGTTTTTTTTAATCCAAAAACTAAAAATAACATTTTTTGAGGTGGGGTGTTAAAAATGACATTTTGGATACGCATTTTCAATTTGGGTATCCTAATACGCATTTCGAATTTGGGTATCAGTGGGTCCTGTAGAAAAAAAACGAAAAAAAATAAAATAAAAAATAGTGATACACATTTTGGGAATGCGTATCAGGTCCAGATACGCATATGTAAAATGCGTATTAGACCCTGACACGCATTTACAAAATGCGTATCACTATTTTTATTTTGATTTTGCCCCTGCGGGGCCCACTGATACCCAAATTCAAAATGCGTATTAGGATACCCAAATTGAAAATGCATATCCAAAACGTCATTTTTTACATCCCACTTCAAAAATTGTTATTTTCATCATTTTTATCCAAAAAAATGTTATTTTTAGCATTTTTTTTCCCCTCTGTACGTGGTGAACTGCTGCTGATGCATGTACGTTTTAATGCTTAAATTGTAGTTTGTGGGAGCAGGCACGGTAACGTAAGGATCCATGAAGCAATTAACAAATGTTTACTAAGAGCATCTCCAAGGATACACTCTTTCCTTATACCCTAAAATAAGGATTATTAATAATATAGGAAATCAAAATGATATTTCACTCCAATGATAATCCCTATATAGATATCCTATATTTTTTAAAAAAAAGTTTAATTTTTAAAATTTAAAAGTTTGAAATTTAAATAAATCAACCAATGGGAAGAGGAGCAGATGACGTGGAGAAAGATAGGGGCTATTTGGATCCTCACATGTAGGAATCTATTTTATCTCCCCTAAAATATATTGGGAAAGGGAGAATGATTGGAGAGTATTTTTTGGAAGAAAATCCCTAAAATTGGTAAGGGTGTGCATCCTTCTAAGTGGTTGTTCAGTTCTAATTGTTTGTTTCAGTCTGAATGCATGAAGTCCAACAACTTTGAACTGTTTACTTATTTTATGACTCCAGGTCTCCAGTCCAACCAAACATATACACACTTGATTTTCGTGAGTTTCAAAAAAAAAAAAAAACCTTGATTTTCGTGCATTCTCTCTATATATAATTTACACACAAACTAAATCTTTACCATTGTTCAGTATACCAATCTAATTCTCCTTCTAATTAGTGCTGTTATTATGTGTGCACTCGCTGTAAGTAGAAAGAAGCAACTACAGTACATCTTACAGCGAGTGTCATATAATAACAACATTCATTAGAAAGAATGGTGAAAGATGATTGGTTTCACTTTGCGAGTAGTACGTAAGATCAAGATTCTGCAACAGCCCATTTACATTTTCGAAATTAGAAAAAATCGAAGTACCATATTCGAGTTTGATCATATTATGTTCTTTTACGTTTGTATTTCCGTTCATGTTTACTAATATTTTGATCATGCTTTTATGTTGTATGGCCTTTAATCAAGTAATCATTGTGCTGCAATTGACTGTCCAAACTTCAATTCTCTCATCGGAATATACTTCTCAAGAATCATTAGTCCCCCGACGGTAAAGCTTTGTGTAGGTTAAATTCCTTAATCTTTTAGTTAACATACACGGTAAGAAAATTGCAAATGAAAGTGGAGATGCCCACAGTATTATGTTTTTTGTAGATTATGATCAGGCCTCCACTTGAGCATTGGCTGAGCAACAATTTCTGAACTTAAGTAATCTGTGTCAACGTGACGTGTCAGCAAGCAAAGAATGCTCCCTCGCAAGGAATGGAGAACTTCAGCAGACTTTCAAAACAGGCACAGATCACCTTCGCCAGCAAAGTCTGCAGCAATGTTTCACATCTTAACTATTTATCAAGCAACTGGAGAGTTGGTTGCTTCCAGGAAATACTTTCCAACGTCTCCCTGCTTTAAGTTCCCCCTTTGTGGGATTCTTGATCTAATCAGAAGACTTAAGTTTTACATTCTTGTCATATCGAATAATACTTATTCTTTAACCAGTTTTAGACTAATCGGTTTTCCAGAAAAGAAATATTATTCATACCTGAGAGGCTGAACTCAAACTGAATTATATATGTCCTGTTCTTGCATGTTAGATGTGATCTGTTGACAACCCTAGATGTGATCAGAATACATCTGACATATATATTTCTTATTTTGAATTAATTAATTGGTAAATAAAAATAAAAATATAGTTGAAGTTCCAATAAACTCTTCATGCATTGGCAAATTAGCTTTAGCAATAATCAACCACTTAAACCAAAAATCTTTTAATTTAAACTATTCATTTAGAAACATTTAACATCTAAATGAAAGCCCATTTACAGATGAGAAATGCTGCAGATGGCAGTGAGTCCCCTGTTTGCTTAAAAAGGAATAGTGTAAACTGCATTCTTGAAAGCTCTGAAACTGACAGATGAAAATACATAGCAGACCAACCTGAGCTTCTTCACTTATCCTTTCCAACCATTCCTGTGTCCTTTTCATGGAAAATGCTAGAGTACACACATAAATCCTCCTTCATTTTTACTTAATAAGCGTAATTAACAATTTAATATCATCATAATCATACGAACTTAACATCATGACCAGTCGGGACAGCTAGATAAATAAAGCTTTCATTTATAAGCTCTTTACATTTAAAATACACTTCAGTTCCTCATTAGTATCACCGTATGTTTCGTGCATAATATACACTGACTAGCGATAAAAAGAAACAAATAGACACTCCTATAAATACAAATGTTAAGTACCATTGTTTACTAATGATTTATGAAGGGAAAAGAACTTGTAGAAATGTTAATTACATGGATTGTCTTTGACATTACTCAAAAGTTGTTCTCCAACAACAGTTGGTCCAAACAATACCTAGTTTGAAGCTTAACTATTCTAGCGTATTGCCTTCCTTCAAACTCACAAAATAATTCTGCATGTATAAATTCATATTAATATTCATGCATCACCTTAAAGGTAAAGCACCACTGCTATATATATGTGCAGTTTCAAGATATTCAATTCATACAAAATTCACTATCTATCTATTAGCCCATCTCACAATATAAAAAACAGGGGAAGCTACTTACAATGGGGGTTTCCTTAACATTATCTACGAGAATTCTTCATTTCTCATTGTCGTTATGGTGTCTCCTTCTTCATTTGGCCTCTGCAAGCAATGCAGGTGCCATAACTAGGCATTACGAGTTCAACGTAAGTTTCCTCTCAAGTGTTAAATTATTGTCACTGGCAAAAAATATTTTATTAAAAAAACATAATTATTCTCCTTGTGCTATTCCCTTTCTGTGCTTAACATATGTCATTATTTTTTACTTTTTCTTCCAATAGATTAAGCTGCAAAATGTGACAAGACTGTGCCACACGAAGAGCATTGTTACAGTAAATGGTCAGTTTCCTGGACCGAGGATTGTAGCTAGAGAGGGTGATCGTCTACTCATTAAAGTCATTAATCATGTCCCAAACAATATCTCTATCCACTGGTATATACATGCACGAACCTCTCCTGTCAGTTAAACTTGTATATCTTGTGTTGTAAGCTTAACCAAGGTACTTTTATAAATGGAACAGGCATGGAATTCGACAGCTTAGAAGTGGTTGGGCAGATGGACCTGCATATATAACACAGTGTCCCATACAAACCGGCCAGAGCTATGTGTATAACTACACCATTGTTGGGCAAAGAGGAACTCTGTTTTGGCATGCTCATATTTCATGGCTAAGATCAACTCTTTATGGCCCTCTTATTATTCTTCCCAAGCTCAATGTGCCTTACCCATTCCCCAGTCCCCATAAGGAAGTTCCCATCATATTTGGTACCTACGTCGCCCCATCAAATCAATTTTTTATTGCTCTAATAGTGTATTCATTACGATCAAACAATATATATAATCTCATAGTAGTTCTACCACAGTCATTTACAAATTTAGATGAGAAGCTTACATATTTTCATTTGTAGGAGAGTGGTTCAATGCTGATACAGAAGCCATTATAACCCAAGCTCTACAAACTGGTGGAGGTCCTAATGTTTCGGACGCATATACATTTAATGGACTTCCTGGACCTTTGTACAACTGCTCCTCAAAAGGTATTCACAAAACACATCAGTATGAATATAACCAATGGTTTTATGTCAAAGCATTATATGCATAAAAACACATTACACATAAACTAGAAAAGTTTAAGTATAATCGAGGATCACATGCAAGTTTAATTGTTCTTATGTATTTGGAATCATTTGCAGACACATTCAAGTTAAAGGTGAAGCCAGGAAAAACATATCTCCTGCGATTTATCAATGCTGCACTCAATGATGAACTGTTTTTTGGCATCGCAAATCATAGTCTTACAGTTGTTGAAGCAGATGCGATTTATGTGAAACCATTTGAAACAGAGACAATTCTACTTACCCCTGGACAAACAACCAATGTTCTTCTAAAGACCAAACCCAACTATCCAAAAGCTTCTTTTCTCATGACAGCTAGACCTTATGTTACTGGCTCTGGCACATTTGACAACTCCACAGTTGCAGGAGTTCTTGAGTACGAAGGATCTTCTCATCTTCCAATAAAGAAACTTCCACTTTTCAGACCAACCTTACCTTCTCTCAATGACACATCTTTTGCCACTAAATTTTCAAAGAAACTTCGTAGTTTAGCCACAGCTCAATTTCCCGCTAATGTGCCTCAGAAAGTTGACAAACATTTTTTCTTCACAGTTGGCCTTGGAACAAGCCCTTGTGGACTCAAAAACCAAACTTGCCAAGGTCCAAATGGAACCAGATTTGCAGCTTCCATTAATAATATATCGTTTATACAGCCAACAACATCCCTCCTTCAATCTCACTTTTTTGGCCAATCAAAGGGTGTTTATAAACCTAACTTCCCAGTCAGTCCTTTGCAGTGGTTTAACTATACCGGAAACCCTCCCAACAATACTTTAGTGAGCAATGACACTAAACTTATGGTTTTGCCGTTCAACACAAGTGTAGAGCTAGTCATGCAGGATACAAGCATATTAGGTGCGGAAAGTCATCCACTTCATCTGCATGGCTTCAATTTCTTTGTTGTTGGACAAGGTTTTCGGAACTACAATCCAAATGTAGACCCCCAGAACTTCAATCTTGTGGATCCTGTAGAACGTAACACTGTTGGTGTGCCCTCTGGTGGATGGGTTGCTATACGTTTCCAAGCCGATAACCCAGGTAAGCTTAAACATTAGTCATGATAGAAGCATAATTGTGTCAATTCACTACCTTTAAAAACAGTACTCAACCATGTTTATTGATCAAGTAATTTTTATGTGAGTAGGGGTGTGGTTTATGCATTGTCATCTGGAGGTCCACACAAGCTGGGGTTTGAAGATGGCATGGCTTGTTTTAGATGGAAAGCTTCCAAATCAAAAACTGTTACCACCTCCAAAGGATCTTCCCAAATGTTAGTTTCAAGTGATACACACCAGAGTTTCAAGAATTGAGCTGATGAGATTTTATTTTTTATTTCTTATTTTCCATGCTTTGAGTTTTTCGACATTGTCAATTTGTCGCCTTTGGCCTTATCAATTAATAACTGCAATATTTTGAATCATCTTTTTCTGATTTCCTGTAACATTCATAAAGTGGACAAGTTTAAGGAAGAGAGAACAATATTTAATGATGTTATTTAGTTTATATTTAAAGTTACAATCAATTATTAATCTCTTCTAAAAATAACATTTTTTGAAGTTAAGCCAGTTCTTATTTTCCCCAAAACATGAACCTAGCAGACAGATCAAGGCAGTCCCCTGTGTACTGATAGCTAATGTATACAAACTCATCTTTTACTGTTCTTCGGCAATGCTGTTCTTACATGTTATATAACGACAATAACACCATAATGTGTCTAATAGTAGAACAACATCCATAGCAGAAATCCTGATTTTTCTAGAACCCCTTTTCTGGTTAGGCCACAATCTCACCACCATATGGGGCACAATGTGTCACCAGAACACTGATAAACTGATTATTCCATGCTTCTTGCTCACTTGAAGTCTTGAAGATACTACATCTACTTTTACTTGCTATGGATAATCAATGAAAAGTTGTTCAAGAGAATGCCTTTAAATGTCGTTAGTAAAAAGAAAATATAAAAAAAAAATTATAATGAAACACAATAAATTTCTTATTTCCAGCTCAATTTAAAGTACAATGCATGTCTTCAATGCATCTTTACTAAGGTACATAAAAGTAAAGGTGCTCATAACCCATAAGACTCATATGATCTGACAAAATACACATACTTACCAAAAACTGAGATTAAGCATGGAGTGTGTTAATTTATAATATGTGTGTAAAAAGGGTGGAAAGCAGAAGTGATGTCTGAATAAGGATTAGGGACATGGGGGACCTTCTAAACGGATATAGTCATACATGAGACCCTGAAAAGGACTCACACACCTCGGCTGTGTTAAATACATGGTATTATCACCTTGCAACAGTCGATTTCCTGGTACATCCACATTGTACATCCAGTATAGCCCATGAATGCCATGTCTAGCAATCGCATTGTCCCTCCCAATCAGTCTTGTTGTAAACAGTGGGCGATTTGTGTTGGGGTCATTGATTCGAATCTACATGTGAAGTTGAAAGGGAAGCGTACAATCAGTGAGAAGAAACCTACACTTAACAAAATCAACTATTTACCTGCAACTCTGCAAGAGCTGCGGCTGCCAGTGCCAGTCTTAGCTTGTATATTCCTTTTTGATTGACGCTGTCAAGTTTGAATTTGATTTGCCACGTTGTTCCTTGATGAGTACCATCTTCTTTTCTCCTGAATTGCGAGGAAGCTTGTTACAAATCAAAAAATGATAATTCCCTGAACCACCCAAGGTCCCAAGACAGACACTAGTTGCTCAAGTTTAGAGCAGTTAATTTCTGGTGATCTTAAGACACATCAGGAATAGTAGAATAGTATTATCTTTGATTTGATAATTTGTATAGGATTTTTATCCCTTTTCTTTCCCCGCTTTAGAAGTACCAGAGAACTCTCACCAGTCACCACATAAATGTTCCGGAATAAACCCAGAGCGTGATACACAATATATGCAAACGGAAAATACCTTCTGGAACAGATACTTTTACGAAACGTACCTGGTTACATGAGCAAAGAACCAATCTTTCCGATAATCACTCTCACCAATTGTATACACCAAGTCTCCATTTGGATATAACTCTGCATATTTCTCCCATAACCCATACTGCCTAAATCTGCCAGTAGTACAGAGCTATCAGACTTAATTTCAACATCTTAAAAAAGAATCTTCCCTAGAAATAAGCACCACGGCTAGGCATAGCTCACATAAATATTAGAATAGAGTGCAGGTAATTTTTCAATGTCCACTTTAATACAATCATTTCTAATTGTAAAAATACTTTGCAGTTTAGGTAATAGCTTGTATAAGACACCTTTTCAATATTTACTATGCTATCACGAGTCCCTCCATTCAAATCTTAAAAATGAATTTAAATGACGATAGGTAAACATATTATAAGTTTTCAAATATAATCAAGCTAGAATGTAAAAGAGCCACCAGAATGATAGTCAAGTTGGCATAAGACCACAAGTAAGTTGCAATATACCGAAAGTTTGTAATGGAATTCGAAGAAACATAAGCTACTTACCGGTCAGTTTGATTAAACAAAACTCTGTTTACGTGCTCTGGATTTGGATCAGGAACGTAAAACTCTGCAGCTGAACGATCAGGAATTCCAATTTCCCACAGTGTCGGTCCATCTCGTGGAGGCTCAAACACAAGATCCTCCTTTATGATATGACACCCTGATTTCCATATCAAACAAAACCAACCATAAATTGTTTTGATAACATGCATAAAAAATTACCATCAATGACAAGTCTAGAACTTAGACCTGAGGTTATAGTAACCAAAGCATCACTTTTGTAGTCTCCAAGAAATCCTGGGACCCAAGCATACAGATTATAGTCACCAGGACGTATGTTGTTAATCGAGAAGCAGCCCATCTCATCTGTTCTTGTCCAAAACTGGTAGTCCTGATTAAAAATAAAATGTAGAATCATTGCTTCATTATCTAATAGAAAAATTAAATGTAGAATTTTTGCCTCATTATCTAATTTATTTATACATTTATACATGTGAATAGCTATGTCTACTGCTGTTTGATTTCATTACAACAAGTGGCCTCTGTTATCAATATCTAGCCACGTTAAATCTGGGTTGTTGGATTAACACTCAACTGTCCAGATTTGATATCAGCATTTTAAGTAAACCTCAAGAAAGTTTTGAGGTCCTCAAATAGATTTGAATAATTTGATGACTACTGTAGCTTTCTTCCTATTCCGATTTTACACTTGTTCCTTTTAATCAAACAAACTGACTGTAACCCTCATTTTATAAGCACGAACATAGAAATATAGTAGAGGAAAACGCGGACACAGCTGGATCATCAAGCTTCAAATTAGGCAATATTTTCAACCTAGAGCCTAGAGGTGTTGTATGGGGAAGTTTAAATATCTATATTGTGTAATACTGTTGTGAATTGGATGTGATTTCATTGTGCGTATATGAATTGGATGTGATTTAATTGTGTTAATTACTGTTAAGAATTGTGAAGTTGGAAAATATATATCGAAGATATCTTTATTAAATTACCTAGCTAATGTTATATAGTATATAAAATCTCAAATCATTAGCAAGTGTCATCAAGTTACGCACTATCCCTTTCAATTGAATTTTTTGTTCACCCCCTGATTAACCCTGTCTAGAGTTATGGCTTCTTCAGCAGATCCCAAAAGGCAAACATGTGCAAGATCCGAGTTGGCATATGGAATAAGAGACCGCCTTTCCCATCCCATTTCCTCTTCCAATCCGAACGAGGTGAAAGATCATAATTTTTTTATAAATTTTATATAATAAGATCCATATATATAATTTATAAAAAATCATGATTTTTCACCTCACTTGGATTGCAAGAGGAAATGGGGTGGAGAAGAGGATCTCTTCTTCCACATGCCAAGCCGAATCTGGTACATGTTTGCCTTTGGGATTTGCTGAAGAGGCCATAGCTCTGGATAGACCTAATTACGGGGTGAACCAAAAATTCAACTGAAAGAAAAGTGCATGACTTGATAAACTTACTAGCAATCGAGATCATATATACTTATATCACATTAGCTAGGTAAGTTAATAATAGTATCTCCGATGTATATTTTCGAACTACCAACTCCTAACAAAAAGTCGGGGAATACACGGAGAAAAGAAGTTAAAGATTTTCATCAATTACATATCTACAATATATGTGCTTTAATACACATCTTTATTGTGAGAATGGAAACAAGGAAGGCGGGACAGATCCCTATTTGGAATTCAGATCGTTCGAATCATTTGAACCTGATCCCGAAATAAATGTGTTAATCATTTGAACCTGATCCCGAAATAAATGTGTTTCAGATCATCGGGGGTCGCGTCTCATCGTTCATGGTGACAAACTGGTGGATTATTATAAGTGAAGCGACTTTGCAGTTGACTACTTGACTTTGATGTCGTAAGACTCAGTGGTGAATTATAACAAGTGAAGCGATTTAGCAATTGACTTTGATGTTGAGGCAAAGGCGATTGATAGAGATCAAGGAGGAAGAATGACTGTATATATATAATGTTTCCAAAAGAGAAGGATGACGATGAGGCGGAGGAGAGGAAGAGCAAGGAAGAGCAAGAGTGGTTGTATATATGTATCAATATGATATGTTTACCACTCTGTATATCTATCTATATTTATATGTAACAGATGTTGCCGATAAATTAGGGTTAGCAAGGTCTAGAATCTACTTAAATTTGGGCCCCTCTATGTGCAGGCCCAATAACTTTATTTTTTAAAGGGCCACTACTAAAGTATTTATAAATGTCACCCTCTAATGTTTTAAACACACAAGCCCGATTAACTGTATCATTTTTCCGCCCAGTCACCTTATAGATAGCAAAATAATCAGTGAACTTATAATAATACACAAGTTCAAACCATTTTAATAATAAATATGTATATTATTTAAAATAGTACTCCCTCCGTCCCACTCATTTATTTACATATGGGTTCGGCACGGAGGTTAAGAAAATGTATAAAGTAGCGAGAAAAAGTAAGAAAGTGAGTAAAGTGGTGGGACACTGGGACCAATCAATTTTAAAAGTATAAAATGAGTAAAGTGGAGGAAAGTAATGGGTGTAGTTAAGTTTTATATTATAAAAACTTACTCCCTCCGTCCATTTCATTTCTTTACACTTTCTATTTTGGGCCGTCCATTCCATTTCTTTACATTACTAAAAATAGTAACTTTTAACAATAAAATACATTATTACATCCACTACCTCACTCCACCTTTTCAACCCTTTACACTATTACACCCACTACTTCACTTATTTTAACAATAAAATTACTATTACACCCACTACTACATTTATTTTAACAATATTACATCCACTATCTTGGTTTCCGTGCAAAAAGCAAACGTAAAGAAATAAAAAAAACGGAGGGAGTAACTATTTTTGGAAACTTTAGAACTGTAAAGAATTGAGAGGAACATCCATAAAAGGAAAGGGTAAAGAAATGGATGAGACGGAGGGAGTATATAGTATCTAAGTATATAGATATTATAACATTTTTTTTAAGAAAAAAGACATACGTTCCAATGTACCGGATAGAACAGTGATGTTGTTTCACGTATCCGATATTGTACCCTATTTCAAATCAAACACCGTACTATGTAAAATTAGCTAAAAAAAAACAAAGGAGCTGCAAAACGCAATGCACTATGATGCTCAGACTCGTCACGAGACCCAACGTACTCGTGTTGATACGTCACAATTTGGGTACGGACACAGAATCCAGATTGGATTCTTTTGTAGGACACTTCCCCGTCACAGGAAGAATTAGAAGTCGCCAAGAAGGTTCGAGATGAGGTTGCAGTGAGATATGGAATAGCGAGTAACAAAGGAACGAGAAGGGGGAGGAAAAAAGGGAAGAATCTAGGGTTAGTTTGAAGACGATGATGCAAAGTAGAAGAAGAGAGGCATTGATGATTGAGTGATCCAATGTTTAATATATCTACAAAACATAGTGTTTCCATTCATCCACTATTTGATTTATTTAAGATAATCATGTACAACTCTATACCAGAAGTCACATACATCTATAACATCGGTAGTTTTAAAATAAAAATTATAAAACACTTTTTAGTTTTAAAATAAAAATTATAAAACACTTTTTAAAATTACAATAAAAGTGCAAAAAAGACGTGTAACACATAAATTTTAATACAATAACTAATGAACTATATATATTTTAGAATATTACAGAATAATATTAATATTAATTAATGTAATTGAAATTACAAATTGCCGTGTCCAA
This sequence comes from Kitagawia praeruptora, assembly GCA_037693485.1. NCBI lineage: Eukaryota > Viridiplantae > Streptophyta > Magnoliopsida > Apiales > Apiaceae > Kitagawia > Kitagawia praeruptora. Next base: position 22,056,629 of record CM075351.1, on the reverse strand, counting down.
GTCAGAGTGTCTTGATTTTGGAATTCGAAGAATCTGACACTCTGATTCTGTGTCGGATCCTTCAAAAAGAGTCTGAGCATCATAGACGCTCTTATCATTTGTCCTCGTGCGGATCTTAGTAGTGTTTGAGCACGTGAAGGTGCTAGACCTAAATTATCTACAAAATTCACTATTACTATATTACAAACATGCATATTGTTTACAGTTTATCTTCATAATTTACTAAACTATTTCATTTTAGGAAATGCATTCCTTTATCTTCAATAAAGAAAAAAGCTTTAAATATTGAAAATTCAATTCAGTTTAATTCCGTCAAGATTATTTCCTAAGCTAATTCGACTTGTTATAGGTGTTAACCTTACTTTATTTGAATTTGGAAATCAAAATATATAGGTCACTGATGGTTCTAACATATATTACCTTGCATTCTCTTTGCCAAGAACCAACATCTCCTGGTCGGGCTAATCCCACATATGCACCATTAGCTGGTATAAGATCACTGTAAAGATAACTGCAAAGTCGATAAAGGAAAAAAAATGTTAAGACCAAAAAAGTAATGAGGTCCATGTATTTTAATGAAAAATCAGTTAAGAGCAACAAAGAGATAAGCAAATACCTGTCCTTAACTAATAGTCTACCGCTGACATTACCACGTTTATCAGATGAAGGAAAGTCATCCGATGCTGGAAAACTATAGGGCCAACTTTGAACTTCAATCATCATCTACTAAGAACCAGAACTATCAATACCCAACTAGTTTAAATATATTAAAAATCATTGAATTAAGGAACAAATAATATGAAATTAAGAAGCAAATTATTTTCTTTGGCAACACGACCTGGTTTTTTGCATCATCCCAAAGTGTTCGTGGATCATTTCCATTCATCGCGGAATTGAGATAAATGAATACTGGACCAAAAACTTTCTTCCAGTACTCCCCCTGTCCGATTTTCGGGCACAAGTCGTCACCAGCATAGTGACCACTAAGAAACACCTGGGCAAACTTTATATTCTCAGCAAAACATTGACCAACTTTTTTACATAAGATCGTCAATTTTTTTGTCATCGGTAAAGATCTGAAAGCAGAAGCTGAAGCAATACAGTTTATGTTATGAACTCACTGCTAGACAAGTGGGCCCCACATGTGAAGTGAGGTTCTGCTTGACAGGTCCACCTGATCTAAACTCGTCACTAGGAGTAATTTGCCAGAACCCCACAGGTGGCGTCATAGATATCCATCCATGGACCTTAAGATTATTGTTCTCACAAGAATATTGGTATTTGTCATCTACCTGCACATTAAACATCAAATTAAGGTGAGCTGATATGTTAATTGTTAACCATTTGTTTTTATGTAGGAATTCACAGACGGTCCTCTGAAATGAAAGGCTATTAAGTATCTTAACGAAATTTACAAACGTGCATTTTGGAGTAACTTCTTCGACGAAAGCTAGTAATGCACGCCAATTCATGTGCCTAACAATCACACTGGAGTAGACACGGCAAATTAACTTTAAAGCTCATATGTCTCCACTCTTCACCTAGGAGGAACCAAGTACGAGGTGCATGTATATGTATTTTTCGACAACAATTAAGGCCAAGGTGAAGATATGAAAGTACATGCTGAGATACAGGAGAACTTAGCATAACAAAAATGGGTAAAGCCATAGATCAGTGGAAAATCTGTAAATAGTAGCCTTTTTAGAACAGTTTGTTGGTGGGATACCGGTTCATTTATCCTATAATAGAAAATTGTAAAAATCAAGATACTTCCTTTCACATTTCTCTCAAGTATATGTGTTCAACCGGACACCCCTTCCGATATATCATTTTTAACACTTAGCAACTTACAGAGCAAAGACAACTTAACTACATTAATCCTTTAAAAAGAACATATGACACTACATTAGTCAGAATGATTTTTCTCAATAATAAAAATAAAGTTGAATATTTGATGCTCTAAAACTGGAGATATAAAACAAATTGGTGAAAGAAAAGTGACCTCTCCATTAAGATCGGGATTTACTGGATTGACTAATCGGACGGCTTCAGCATAGGCAAGGGGTTGACTTCTCCTAGGTAAACGATCATCCGGCAGGGGCATACATCTTTGCCTATTATCGTCCACAGCCATATATTGAAACCTGTTCATTCAAGTAACTATTAGCTCCTAAAGAGGGCTTTATGTGCCATAAAATCTTTAGTAACATGGCTGGCCTAAGGACATTGAACAAATATTAAGGAAAGCATTTTGCTTTTCAGATTCACAACTTCCAGATGCGGTCAACATACTTCATATTCAATTCAAATATCCTTATGAGGTACTTATGGCAACAAGCATTAGGTCAGGTGATGTAATAAGTGGTAACTCTTTCCTCCCTTTAGATTTTGAAGACCAAAATTACTACTAATAGTTACTCGCCTATCCAGAAGGTTGAGTACCATTATGTAGTAATAATAGTTGGAAAAATCACTACTCTTTCAAGTTTAGCAGGACCGTTTTAGGCTGATATAGAGATGCACAAAAGCCCCACCGCACCGGGTTTATCAACTTAGAGTTGCACTTACATTTTTTGAAGTCTTAAATTCTTTTAATACAAAAATTTCACACTACCTAGCTTAGATTGATAAAACATAAAATTTTTAACCAGTCGTTACTGTAATTTTATGTTAGAAGATAATTGTGTATGTTACTTGCCTGTCTTTTCTTAGCTTGAATGCGATTCTGGTTTCACCAATGCTGAAGGCAGGCCATTCCTCTGATCCTAAGTGTTCATAAATGGCATAAGTATAGAAGCCTGAACAACCACGCAGCAATATAAACCTATCAAAGAAAAATGTTGTTAACTCAATAATTTTGCTAGTTACTGAAAATCTTTCATGCTATGAATAAAGATAAAACCTTTTGTCAATATTTATGGGAGCAAGCTTCCCCAGGAGAGAAGGGTTCCATGGTCTTGAGAATGAAACCTCAACTTGGTCTTCTGTTTCCACGATAACATTAAAATGTGTAGCTTTAAATCTGCAAAAGAAAAGGTTTTAGTCTATACAATAGCATTAAAACAGTATTATAGAGTTACATATACATATACACATATAGCGGCAATATACACTTCAAATGTTCCACCCTTCTTTGTTCCATCAAGTGCACTCCAAACAATATCCCAGTACCTATAGATAACATAATGATCATGCTGTGCTATGTCATTTTTTCGACTTGTATAATAATAAAAGAAAATATAAGATAATGCAACATCAATATCAATTACCCTCGATTATCCTCTTTATTAAGAACTTCAAGTAAATTGTCAACGCCGTTATATCGTATTCCAGTGACTATGCCATCCGGATTAGATAGTGTGACTTGGAGAATGCCATTATCAATCACCACCTATAATTAAAAAAAAAAACAGGTTTTGCTTTTATGGAAAAACATATGATATAACAAACCAGGAACTATATCAACACTAAGATTATTGACTTCCGACAGTCTCTAATACCCTCAACTTGTACAAATAGTTAGGATATGCAAAATTGATCAAAGAGAAGTTCATGATCAAAAAATGTTTTAAGAAAATTCATAGAAAAAACAGGAATGCAGTTACATTGATGTCAATTATTAGTAACTGATGCTAAAAAATCATGTTAACAGAAATGGCATAGTACATGTGTGTGTATTTATCCAAAAAAAGCACATACATATGGAGTGGATAATTTTAAATTAAACATACATGGTTGCCTTGGACAAACAATCTGACCCCATAGGACGGCACAAATCCTTGATCCTCTGAAAAAAAAACATACTGAGAACTAACTATATGTAACGATAGATAGAACAACTCTAGTTATGTACCAAGTCTTTTCCTAGTCAAACGTCTAGTAATTATATGTATGGGTAACATACATCTGCTTCACTAAATTACAGAGAAAGAATACAAATCTTTTCTTGGTTAAGCTTTCATTGTCCAATTATTTACGAACAATCTAACCAAGATTTAGGAACCTGGTGTACGAAGAGAAGCCCAAAAATGCAGGCATTGCAATAATTGTATGCAATAAAATTGTTTAATATATATTTTTAACAAAATTCAATTCAACTTTATCATATACTAGAAATCCAGAATGCTGCAAAATTGCCATATTTTTAAGGACAGAATCACACACACACACAGACACACACTATGAGCCCTTGATAACAAATCATTAGAATTGCCTTTTGTGACAAAGAAACATGATAAGTGAATCAACATAAATAAAAATGCAGTTATGTATAAAAATATCAAACAAAAAAAAAAAAGAAAAAAGAAATACCTGTTGATGAAGTTCCAGGAGAAAAAAGCTTTTTGACAAGAGATTTAATTTTGTGGCGACTTGCCATGAAAATAAAATTATAATAATATGATTCTAAACGATGTTAGTAACAAACAGCCATATATATGAATATGATATGATCCTTGCTGTGCTTCAGGCTTAGGGTAATTCACCAGTAAATTATAAGTAAAGTGTGTTTATTTTTGCTGGAATCAATCAAAAGATTGTGAAAAAGGATGGTGGTGGTGGGGTTTAAAGAGGGGTGGGGACAAAGTGATAATCGCGACGGAGGCTTACAACTACGACGAGTTGGTTACTGTGATGGTTAATTTTCGGTTCATTCCCCGTCCTAAAGAAATTTGCAATTGCATCATCAAATTATAATTAATTTATAGTTATATTATTAAACTTTAAAATATTTGCACCATTGGAACAAGTTATGTAAGCGATCATGGGATTAAATTTTTAAATCTAATTCATTAATAAACGAGAAAATTATCAAAATAATTATTTTTGAGATTTAATGGCCCAAAATAGTGAAAAACGGAATTGAGACCTTTTTATCGATTAGATACGGAGTTCCCTCCATCGTGTCATTTTCCCTCATTCCCTGACCGGACACGTGAAATCGTTTACCGTGTTTTTTAGGAGACATGCTATTCCATATAACGTATCCGTTACCCTCATTCCCTGACCGGACACGTGAAATCGTCTATCGTGTTTTTTAGGAGACATGCTATTTCAGACAACGTGACCTTTGTTACACGGTAGCTCGTGTTTCGTATTTGATATATTCAGGAGCACCAGCTCAGTTTGACGTGTAAGAAAGAGTGCTCAAGATGGTATCACGGCATATGGTGTTCCGTATCCTTTATAAGGAGACAATTTAATGTGACACGGAGATGCTTAACACGGAACACGCAATAACGTATTAAGTCTGTAAAAATGGCAGTTATTCCGCTTTTCAGTATTTTAGGCCATCACTATTTATTTTTGATTATTTAGGGCCTTCACCTTTACTAAACTCTCTACAAACTTTCAAATGGATCATTAAGTGGGCAAAAAAAAAGATTTTTGAAAATTTATAATTATTTTTAATAATAAATTATTATTTTATTAAAGCAATTGATTGTTATTTTTTAACTTAATTAAATTATAATAATAATAAATTAAAAAAAATGAATAACAATTAGTATATTTCCTCCATTTATCCATTTACAAGCATATGAATCAAATAAACATGTTCCATTTAATTTTTTGTTAAATTATAATGACTAAAAAATTCGTAAAAAAATATCGTGAGCTGAAATTCGTTGATTCTAGACTTTTCGAAAAGATCTTTTCGTTCTATACAAGTTTCGTGATTTAAGTTTATTCACGAAATATCATTTAGAGGGTAAAAAAAATTACAATAGATCTAAGTCTTTTCTAAAAAATCGATTTTCTCGATTTGTAAGCATATGTATTAACTATTAAATGAGTATGTACAATTTTATATTAATTAAATTGTAATCATTAGAGAAAAAACAAACATTTAAAAAATTACACTTTTGGTACGATTAGTCGATGTCAAAAATAATACAACTGAAAAATGCATGATTTAATAAATATTCATTTGTTTACAATAGTATTGAAGAAAAATTTGTAGAACTCGATGAAAAATTACTTTTTCTAGAGGTATCCATTTGATATTTATTATGATTTCAATGATTCAAATGATATCGTTTTTGAATGGATGGTCTACTTGATACATTCGAGTATAATGGGTAGCCACTTTGATATAAACCCCTATAATATGAATTAATCATTTAACTGTTGTAAAGTTAATAAATACAAAAAAAATGTTTGAAATTGTTGAAACGAATAAACGAGAATCTATTAAAATTGCTTGAAGCTTTCTTTAATTTCTTAAGAAAAATTCATTAAATTTTTGTTAAATGAAAATTTTCAATTTTACAAACAAAAATGTATTTTCTTTGTTTTTTTCCTAAAAACGCGGAAGGCATTTGCACTTTCTAAAAATACCTATTAAACCTGCATTCAGTGTGGTAAAAAGTGCATTAAGTGGCCGTTTAAGCGGAATCGCCATAAAAACGTTTCGATTTTATACTAAGCGGGTAATTAAGTGTTTTTGAAAATTAAGCGGATTAAGAGGTCAAAATGATGTTGACCTACTAATTTTTTTAATTTTAAAATATTAATATTTATTATAATATGACTATAATTATATTAAAATATTAAAAATACCTTTTTTAATTAAGAACATTTTATGTTTAAATTCATATTAATTAATTATTGCATAATTTTAATTATATATATAATAATATTAAATTAAAAAATTATATATATTTTATTAATTCGCTTAAAATTCCGTTTAAGCGTCCGTTTAACCGCTTAAGTACTAGAATCACCACTTAGAACCGATTTACGCTTTTTAGAACACTACCTGCATTTTATGTGAAATAAAGCATCATCTATACTATTAGGGTGTGTTCACTTGGAAAGAATGGAATGGGGTAGGAATGGAATGAAAATTGTAAAAAAAATTTATGAAGAAAGAGGGATGTTGTGGGAAATAATGAACAAATATAAGGGAGAAGAAGATTTTTATGATGAAGATTGCAAGGAAAATGATGAAGATTGAGAATGGAGCATTCCTTCCAAAACATGTGGGTCAGAATTCTAGTTCAAATTATTTGAAGAGGAATGAAGCAAGGAATGAAATTTATAAACACTTTCCCCAATCTCCCTCAAATAATACTATAAATTTCATTACATTCTCCCCTCATTCCATTCAATCCAAGTGAACATAGTAAATTCCGAAACATTGAAAATTTTGGTACCTGTTTTTTGGTACTTAGTGAATTTACTTATTTGACCTTCATTATAAAAAAACATAAATACACCTAAAATAAATAATAACATAATATAAAAAATGGTAATTAGTAGAGATAATACCTTTTATAAACACCTAAAAACATCAGTCGTATCATATTTTTCCATCATTAATATTTTCTTTCCAATTAAAACACGTTGTAATTAATGATAATTAGTCAATTAAAATAACAAAATTAATGGTAATTAGTCGATTACCTTTTTCACATTAATATAATAAAATTTATGGCAATTGCCTTTTTCACATTTACTTTTAGTTGAACATATTACCTTTTATAAACACCTAAAAACATCAAGCGTATCATATATTTCGATCATTAATATTTCCTTTATAATTACAACACGTTACCTTTTTAATTTACAACAAATCTTACAATCATTAATATATACCCGAAAATATCACATCTTATTTCTCAATTATTAATAAAATTTATTAAAAATCGTATACATTATTTATAATAAGGAAACATTAATATAATTTGTAAACATGAGTATATTAAATTATATTAAATAAAAATTAAAAAAATTATTAAAAATAATGATTATACAAAAATATAATTATAATATTAAATAAAATTTATAATATAATACTAGAAACCCGTGCATTGCACGGGTTATAAGCTATTATTTTTAATTTGTATGATTTAAAATATTATTTTTTTTAAGTTGTGTTATCTATACTATACTATTATAAGCAAAATAGGGTATATTTGGTTTGGTACTCTTTTTTTGGTCACTATTTTTTAGTACTCTTTTTTTGGTCACTCTTTGGTTTGGTTAAATCTCTATTATTAATAAAATTAAAAAAAAACACATCTATACTATACTATTATAAGCAAAATATCTATACTATTATAAGCAAAATAAGGTATATTTGGTTTGGTACTCTTTTTTTGGTCACTCTTTTTTAGTACTCTTTTTTTGGTCACTCTTTGGTTTGGTTAAATGTCTATTATTAATAAAATTAAAAAAACACATCTATCTATACAATACTATTATAAGCAAAATAGGGTATATTTGGTTTGGTACTCTTTTTTTGTCACTCTTTTTTAGTACTCTTTTTTTTGTCACTCTTTGGTTTGGTTAAATCTCTATTATTAATAAAATTAAAAAAAAAACATCTGTATTATACTATTTTAAGCAAAATAGGGTATATTTGGTTTGATACTCTTTTTTTGGTCACTCTTTTTTAGTACTCTTTTTTTTGTCACTCTTTGGTTTGGTTAAATCTCTATTATTAATAAAATTCAAAAAAAAAACATATATAATATACTATTATAAGCAAAATATCTATATATATACTATACTATTATAAGCAAAATAGGGTATATTTGGTTTGGTACTATTTTTTTTTTCACTCTTTTTTAGTACTCTTTTTTTGGTCACTCTTTGGTTTGTTTGATACTCTTTTTTTAGTCACTCTTTTTTAATACTCTTTTTTTGGTCACTCTTTGGTTTGGTTAAATCTCTATTATTAATAAAATTCAAAAAAAACACATCTATACTATACTATTATAAGCAAAATATCTATACTATACTATTATCTATACTATACTATTATAAGCAAAATAGGGTATATTTGGTTTGGTACTATTTTTTTGGTCACTCTTTTTTTGGTCACTCTTTGGTTTGGTTAAATCTCTATTATTAATAAAATTAAAAAAACATCTTTATTATACTATTATAAGCAAAATAGGGTATATTTAGTTTGGTACTCTTTTTTTGGTCACTCTTTTTTAGTACTCTTTTTTTTGTCACTCTTTGGTTTGGTTAAGTCTCTATTATTAATAAAATTCAAAAAAAAAACATATATACTATACTATTATAAGCAAAATATCTATATCTATACTATACTATTATAAGCAAAATAGGGTATATTTGGTTTGGTACTCTTTTTTTGGTCACTATTTTTTAGTACTCTTTTTTTGGTCACTCTTTTGTTTGGTTAAATCTCTATTATTAATAAAATTAAAAAAAACACATCTATACTATACTATTATAAGCAAAATATCTATACTATACTATTATAAGCAAAATAAGGTATATTTGGTTTGGTACTCTTTTTTTGGTCACTCTTTTTTAGTACTCTTTTTTTTGTCACTCTTTGGTTTGGTTAAATGTCTATTATTAATAAAATTAAAAAAACACATCTATCTATACTATACTATTATAAGCAAAATAGGGTATATTTGGTTTGGTACTCTTTTTTTTGTCACTCTTTTTTAGTACTCTTTTTTTTGTCACTCTTTGGTTTGGTTAAATCTCTATTATTAATAAAATTAAAAAAAAAACATCTGTATTATACTATTTTAAGCAAAATAGGGTATATTTGGTTTGGTACTCTTTTTTTGGTCACTCTTTTTTAGTACTCTTTTTTTGTCACTCTTTGGTTTGGTTAAATCTCTATTATTAATAAAATTCAAAAAAAAAACATATATACTATACTATTATAAGCAAAATATCTATATATATACTATACTATTATAAGCAAAATAGGGTATATTTGGTTTGGTACTATTTTTTTTTTGTCACTCTTTTTTAGTACTCTTTTTTTGGTCACTCTTTGGTTTGTTTGATACTCTTTTTTTAGTCACTCTTTTTTAATACTCTTTTTTTGGTCACTCTTTGGTTTGGTTAAATCTCTATTATTAATAAAATTAAAAAAAAACACATCTATATATACTATACTATTATAAGCAAAATAGGGTATATTTGGTTTGGTACTCTTTTTTTGGTCACTCTTTTTTAGTACTCTTTTTTTGGTCACTCTTTGGTTTGGTTAAATCTCTATTATTATTAAAATTCAAAAAAAAAAAAACACATCTATACTATACTATTATAAGCAAAATATCTATACTATACTATTCTATACTATACTATTATAAGCAAAATAGGGTATATTTTGTTTCGTACTCTTTTTTTGGTCACTCTTTGGTTTGGTTAAATCTCTATTATTTATAAAATTAAAAAAAAAACACATCTATACTATACTATTATAAGCAAAATAGGGTATATTTGGTTTGGTACTCTTTTTTTGGTCACTCTTTTTTAGTACTCTTTTTTTTGTCACTCTTTGGTTTGGTTAAATCTCTATTATTAATAAAATTAAAAAAAAAACACACACGCACACGGCAAAGCCCACGAGAGTCCTTTCTACAGCAAACAAGTCGTCAAGACGTCAAGTAGTTTGTCTGTTACAGTGCACAATTTTTGTAATCAGCATTAAAATTAATTTTGTCACAAAAAAAGTTAAAAAATAATTAATTAATAGAAAAGATCGTTTCGAAATTGTGGAGTTTTGAAAGATATAATGGTCTGTTTTATATTAAAAAAAAGAATATCAGTTATATCAAAAACCAATAATCATATTTTATTATCTTTTATAATTTATATTATTACTAATTAATTAGCAAATATTAAAATTATAAACAATCAAATAAAAATATTAAGATAAAAATATTTAAAATGTTAAAAAAAACTACTTTTATATAATATTTTTATATATACATATGTATTTGAAAGTAATAATTAAAATACGTAATTATAATAACATTTATTTTCATGAAATTTATAAAATTCAAAAAAATATTTTAATAATAAAAACATATATACAACTTAAAATTTTAAATATAATTAAACAATTTATAAGCAACCGTGCATCGCACGAGTTATAGGCTAGTAATTATAAAGTGTTGACACCCATTTTTCAGAACCGAAGCCAACTTTTGGAGATTCAACTTTTTTTATGCAAAACCGAATGTGTTCAAAATTGCAACGATGAAGTGGGCCTCCGAGAAAGCCCAAACTCACATTTTCAATAACCCATCACATTTTGTGAAGATACATCATACATTACTAGAATTCATTTTGTTTTGGTGTTTTCACTTCAGGATAAGCTGCAAATATACATAGCCAACACAGTTACACTGAAAGCCTCCCTCTTCACTTCTCTGCAATTCATCACAGTAAGCTTTCTCTTCCGCATATACATACACTGTCTTCTGTATGTATTCTTGAGCATGTTTAGTATAAAGTTTCAAACTTTCTTGAAAAATCTTTAAACACAATATATATTTAGGCCCAGAGTGTTGAATTTATGGATTCTTTGGTGCCTGTAAAGCAAACCCATGAAGGGTTATGCTTATTTCATTCTGTTCGTAAAGATAATAGTAGAAAGATTCAATCTTTAGGGTCTAATGTTAGTTTTAGGCCTTGTTCTACTGTTGGTTCAGTGAAGGTGTTTGATGTGGATAAGTCATGTTTTCTTGTTCTTTGTGGTGGAAATGGTAATGGGTTGAGGAAAAATGAGAGTTTTTGGAAGAAAAGACGAAGCTTGGTATGTGCCATTCTGAGCTCTAATGGGCATGTGTCTAATCTTGATTTTAAGAATGGGGGTAGTTCTATTTCTAGTTCGGGTTCGGATTCGGGTCAGTATTATTCTTCTAGGAATTTTGAGGAGTTTCAGAGTAATAATAATCTTCGGAGGTTGGTTAAAAATGGGGAGTTAGAGGAGGGGTTTAGGTTTTTAGAGAGTATGGTTTATAGAGGTGATATTCCTGATATTATTCCTTGTACGAGTATGATTCGAGGGTTTTGTCGACTTCGGAAAACTAAGAAAGCTACTAGGGTTTTGGAAATTATTGAGGAGTCGGGTGCTGTTCCTGATGTTATTACTTACAATGTGTTGATTAGTGGGTATTGTAAGTTGGGAGAGATTGATAATGCATTGGAGATCTTGGATCGGATGAGTGTTGCTCCGGATGTTGTTACTTATAATACTATCTTGCGTAGTTTATGTGATAGTGGGAAATTGAAACAAGCAATGGAAGTTCTTGATAGGCAGTTACAAAAGGAATGTTACCCTGATGTCATAACGTATACTATCTTGATCGAAGCTACTTGTAAGGAGATTGGGGTAGGTCAAGGAATGAAGTTGTTGGATGAAATGAGGAGTAAAGGTTGTAAACCGGATGTTGTTACTTATAACGTCCTTATCAATGGTATATGCAAGGAAGGGAGGTTGAATGAAGCAATAAAATTCTTGGATAATATGCCATCATATGGTTGTCAGCCAAACGTAATAACGCATAATATAATTCTGCGTAGCATGTGTAGCACTGGTAGGTGGAGGGATGCTGAAAAACTTTTGACCGAGATGGTTCTTAAAGGGTGTTCTCCTAGTGTTGTTACCTTTAACATATTGATTAATTTCTTATGTAGGAAAAGGTTATTGGGTCGAGCGATTGATATATTGGAGAAGATGTCTAAGCATGGATGTACTCCTAATTCGTTGAGTTATAATCCTTTGCTTCATGGATTCTGCCAAGAGAAGAAGATGGACAGGGCAATTGAATATTTAGAGATTATGGTGTCCAGAGGGTGTTACCCCGATATTGTGACCTATAATACCTTGCTCACTGCTTTATGCAAAGATGGAAAAGTTAATATCGCAGTCGAGATACTTAATCAGCTAAGTAGCAAAGGTTGCTCGCCGGTATTGATCACTTATAACACAGTGATTGATGGGCTAGCAAAAATGGGGAAAACAGATTCCGCTATACCTCTGTTGGATGAAATGCGAGAAAAGGGTCTCAAGCCTGATATCATTACTTATTCTTCACTTTTAGGAGGGCTTTGCAGAGAAGGAAAGATTGAGGAGGCCATTAATTTCTTTCACGACTTGGAAGCACTGGGAGCCCGGCCTAATGCTATTACCTACAACTCTATCATGCTTGGGCTCTGTAAGGCTCGTAGAACTGATCGTGCCATTGACTTCCTAGATAATATGGTAGCGCAAGGATGTAAACCTACTGAAGCTACTTACACTATTCTTATAGAAGGTTTAGCTTATGAAGGACTAGCCAAGGAAGCCCTGGAGATTTTGAACGAGTTGTGCTCGAGGGGAGTCGTAAAGAGAAGTTCCGCACCACAGGTGTTGGCCAAGATTTAGATTAAAATATGCTTCTGTGATGTTACTGTTATTTGGATTTTACTTCATTTTGTGACGAGATATCTTTTAGTGTCAAAGCTCTTTGCTTGATATACTGCAAGCTAAATATGGTCGTGTTGCTGCTGAAGCAGAAACCATTTTTATTATACAGTAATCTTATGGTTGTGTTGCGACAGCCAAAGCAAAAATCAATTTTGTTAACAATCTTCAGTGTTATCTCAGGATTTGATATACATCATTTAACTTGTGGTCATTTTTGTCAGTATCAAATAATCAATGTTACAAGAAGAAGAATCATAGTAGTACTAATTGCTTTTTTATTTTTATGTTTGCTCCCTGGTTCACTGACTGCTGTTACTTGACTACTACAAAAAACTTAAGTATTGTCAGCAGAGGTGTGTTTTCAATTTGTTGCAGTCTGCTTGATTTGAAATGTATCTCTAGTTCCAGGCATTACGAGGTTGCATCTGCATCAGCTTTGATGTTTAGAGACTATATTGTAATTTTCTTTGACCATTTCGCTTCCTACCATTGTTCTTCTAGCGATACTACAAATCTACAATGTTAGTAGGGGAAGACAAGATGCCATGTCGATAAGGCATTCGTACTTTAATATGGGGTTTATCATTATCAACGAGCCGAGTGTGTAAAATGACTTTGTGATAAATGAATCTGCATAGACTCTGTAAACCAAACCAAACTTACTCAGTTATAATACCACTCAAAGTGGTGTCTGAGGAAGGTAGTTGTACGCAGACCATGCACCTATACAATAGGGAGGCTGTTTCCGAAGGACCCCCGGCCATTACAAATATAGAAATACAAATACAGAAAGGAAACCTAATACAAACTAAGAAACTCTGTATAGACTTGAAATCTGTCAAAATTTATAGATCGTTTATGATCAGTTAATATCCTTTACAATCTTAATTAAATACACTCCTCTAACTCTACGAGATACTGTATCCTCCATTAGGAAGCACTGAAGAAAAAAAGTTTATGCATGTATAAAAGTGAGGTCAGATTCCATCAAAGTAAAAAAAAAAAAAAGTTGTTCTAGGTTTTTACCCCAAGGCAAATGGCACATCAGCTGCAACTGAAAAAACACAGATACAAATGTCACGACTGGAAAAAAACACCAGAAACAATAGCTGCAATAATCATATCAGAAACATATGCATTCAACCGTCTTCTTGACTTCCCTAGACCACTTCTACTATGAGATGGATTTGATAAAAACACTGCTTAGTTGAATACTATTACATTAGAAAGTAGGACAGCCATCAACTGTTATACCCTTGGCAGTAGGACACGTTGCCAAATCGCAATGCTCCGGATCATTTGTACCCCACCAATATATCGCCCTCCCCTCCATATTGACAGTAAAGTAGAGCAGAACCGCCATAAAAGCCACCCCAGCATCAAGAGCAGCCGAAAGAATGTAGTTATACTTCTGCCACCATTTCTTCCTGTATCTGAACACAAAGAAGTTGAATATTGTACCAACTAAAATCCAAGAATTATAGTTCAATGCTGAAGCAGGCGGCATTGCAGCTGTTGCACCGAGGAGAACTGGAAGGTTAATCAGTGGAATCCAAGATTGCTTAGGGAATGCCTTGTGAAACATCCATACTATAAAGGGTCCCATTAGTCCTCCAAGGAAGAACCAATTAAGTGCTCCGTAGTTGCCATAAGGTCCGAAAATTCGCCTAGGGCCTACCAATCCCCAGATTACAGATGCATCAAAGAAGACGCGGTCGTTGGGACATATCCATGGGCTGTTTGATGGAAGTTTATTTATTTGACAAATGTTGTGAACTGAGTGCAGTAGCCACCATGCTACACTTAGATTAACTGTTCCTGCTATTATTGTTCCGAGGAACTAGTACGCAATATATGAACATAATAATTATAAGTCTGTCATAAGAAAACTTAATATGATACTTATTATGTAAGATCTTATTCAGATAGAAACTGAACACACCTGAACCAAAAACATGGACCTTGGAGGGATCTTCATGTAGTGGCCTAACTTGAAATCGCTTAGAAAGGAGATTGCTTGAGTCATGCTCATATATCCATAAGTCTTAAAACAGACATTGGCTATTGGCCTTCCAACATAAATCAGCCCCATTATGTACTCTGTGATGATATTTAGACCTGGTGTCTATGTACAAATGAATGTAAACAGGCACAAGAACTCTTAGGTACTGACATTATTCTTAGGAATCAATACAACAATATTAATGAATAGACAGATTAGTAGATTACCTGGTTGGTGGTAGCAGTAATTATGCTAATCGGAAGGGTGAACATGAAAGCTAAGAAAGCTGCAAAGAGAAGACCCCAATAAGGCATCTGAATGTCGTCCTTCATAAAGAGAGTGAGAGAGAGAGAGATGAGCAATGTCACAGCAAGAAGCACATAAAACCACCATGCAGGTATATCTTTGTAGTTCTTCATTAATCTTGTGTGAACATCCATTTTCTCCTTTTTAGAAGCTCGGTAACGATCATATATCTCCCTAGGTGCATTTAACATTATGTGTCACACAAATATTACAGAAGAGTATATATGTATTAGTTCAGTAGCATCAAACACAGAAGTTACCTTCCATAGAAAAGGCCAACATGTGTAAGAGTAGATGCAATGGCAGCAAATCCAATCCCATAGGCAATAGCAAAGAAAGTACTTAGATTGATTCTACCTTGCTTCGCATACTCCGTCTTATCTAACTCAAAACTTTTATTAACAATCTTAGTTATGTTATACAATTGACCTTCTCCAGTGAACAACTGCGACGAAAAAATTGGAAACGTTTGGGCATTGTAGGCATTGAGTCCCCAGTACGACAGAGGAATGACAACATAGACAAACAATGTATAGCCAATGAAAACATTGACAATGGCAAAGAAAGGAGAAATGAGAGGACTAGACAAGTACGATGCCACAGCTGACCAATCCAAAGTAAACGCTCCGATTCCCAGACCATTAAAACCTGAACCAAGCTGGTGGGCTGTTACAGAGTTAGGAAATGCCCAGCAAACCCATGAGACGCTTTGCAGTGTTTGAAATAAGTAATTAGGGACCAAGTACCAACAGAAACTGCAACATAGTGCAATCACAAAGAATTTTGAACGCGACATTCCTTGTCGGGGGGCCACAGCCTCATGGTTTTCTTGGATGAGTTCTGCATCTTCTCGTTCATGGAGTGCACTGTATAGATTAGATTCCAATAGTATATATCAGGACCTTGTAACTTATTTTCTGACACAGAGTTCTGTGGTTTAATTAAATGTTCTTATATTAAGAATCTATGAATAACTTCACATTAATTCGGATAATTTGTTCGTGTAGTTGAAATATCTATAATTAAACACCATAATAACTGAAGCTTTACACATACTAAACAAACAAATCAACAATGAGTTTAACAAAATTCAGTGAATAAACAGCTCTGAAAACAACAGCAAGCCAATGCAGATTCTGTTGACAGAGACTTTGGCCCTTTGCACTATACTGATACTCAAGAGGGACCACTACAACTCTACAAGTGACTAGCCCTACTAGGAATCAGTCAAGTATTTGAGCAGAACACGGGCTATGTTACAAACAGGGCACGCAGTTCAACTAATTTGTCTTCCATGCAGCAGGAAATTGCACAGTTTTATAGGAGTAACATGTTATCTATAACTAGATGGTGATTTTGTAAATTACTCTACATTGTTAAACATGATTTGAATTATATAGCCTACTATACTGGAACAACATTTTTAAGTACTTGACTCTGCCTCCATTATTTTGCTCATTAAAATATGATAAATTGATAATAACAAGACTGGAGGAGCATTGTAAGCACATCTTGCATCCTATCATAATACACTTTGTTAGGGTTTATGAAACATATATAGGAAAATGACAGAGAAACGGCAGCATACCGGAATAGAGAGATCTGGACAAGAGTGTTAGGCCACCACATGTGTGCTGGCTCCACTACATATTTCCTTAATAGACCCGCCCATCCATATCCCAATACCTGTCCATCATTAACTTCCACGCGGTTAACAAAAACGAATCAAATTGTTCGTGAGCTAAGTACGTTAAGCAAACATCATATGATCTCTCAGAACATCATTTAATTACATGCATGTAATTAACATTACTCACACAAAAAATAACTATACTTATGTTTAAACTAGCTAGTGCATAAATATCCTGTACAGCAAAAAAAAAAAAAAATAATAACCAGAGAGGATCAGTGTTCGAAACCTGAGTAGTGATAATGAGAAGCCATGCAGCCATAAAATGAATTTTCCTGTAATAAAAAGCTTCAATAATATTCACAATCCCAACAGCATAAGCTGAACCATTTCCAAAAGCACTCCCAGCATTAGCAAATATTGTAATAAGCACATGCTCCTTCATGTTAAACGGACCCGGGTTCAGCGAAAACATCTTTGACCCGAACCCGGGTATTCGAAACTTAGTCATTGGTAAAACAGCTGCCATGAACCGTCCGATGGGTAGTGTTGCCACCTGGACAGTGATCTGTGATATGATAAGTGGCTCTCTCCTGTAAGAGAAGAACTGGTTAAGAAAAGAGAGCATGACACATGAGATTAAACCCAAGACCCACATTCGAAATGTCCATACGGGTTGGGTCGGGTCATCTGTTATGGGTACAGTTAGAATGACTTGCTCTATAGGTGATATCACATCATCTTCTTCATTTGGACTATCACCATCTTTTAAAATAGTTGTGCTCACTGGTGTTTCAACCTCCATTGTTCCCATTTTTTTAGAATGAGATGTTTTGTTAAGGGAGCTACTGCATGAGTGTCTTTATATACAGAAATCAGAATAAACAAAGGGACATGGTGGGAACAAACATATGTTGTAGCATACTTACTTTGAAAAAAATACTTTTTATTAGCTCAATATCTATCGTAAGTATATCATGGTCATTATTCTAGAGAGTACCTCCTTATATAGAGAATATGAGAGAATCAATCTAAATCATTTATTTTCATTTATTTCTTAGGATTCCGCCAGGGGCACCTTCACAAAAAAGTCTTATAATTCTACCCTCTATCTATTTATAAAAAAAAAATTTAAAAAAAAATTATTTTTTTTAAAAAAAATGATGACAAGGCAGCAGTTTTTTTAATTTTTTTTAAAAAATTTAATTTAATTTTTTTTCGATAAATGATAGAGGATAGAATTATAAGATTATTTTGTAAAAGGGCCCCAGTATATCATAATATATACGTTTGTTTAGGATCCGAACAAACCTGGTGCATGAAAGGATAGGCTGACAGAAATAGAAATTGAGCGTGTTTGGCTTAACTTAAAAATTGTTACTTATCACTTAAAGTGCTACTTACTCACTTTAAGTGAAAAGTGATAATTTTCACTTAAAGTTTGGTGTATCTGTTTGGCTAATTTTACTTAAAGTAAATTTTTTAAAAAAAAATTAACTAAAAAAAAAGAAATTTATATTTTTTAAACATAATATAAAAGTGTAAAATACAAATATATGCAAAGAATATGATACGAGTTAAAAGGTGACTCAAATACATAAAAATTGATATGAGAAAAAAAATAAATGGAAAAAAAGTACCTCCAAGGTACTTTTTTTTTTGAACTAAAACTAATTTTAAGTGGGAAAAAAAAAGGTAAGGCAAACACCCTTAAACTACTTTAAGTGGGTTAAAAAAAAAAATAAGTAACCCCAAACAGGCTGTCTGTTTTTGTAGTATGTACTTTGTATTTTGTAGTCAACCGTTGAGTGGTTTACTGGATTACTTTTATGGTTTTTCTTGGTTGCGACGCATGTTGTTGCAATTATGGATTTTATTACTAGTTGATAGATTGTGCTTCTACGGCGTAGTTTTTGAGATGATTGAGAAGATTTCGTAGAAAGTTTTTTCTCTTTCTTTTTGATTTATTCATTTGGTTTATGCTCATTCTTTTGTTCTATATTAAAATCAAACGACGGTAGCATCAAACTGAATACTAAAATAAAAGTATATTGTGCTACATGAATATTTAAAAAGTATGCAAGAACATAGTACAATGTTAAACTGTAACAACCACTGCAACAAAAACAGGCATTTTCGACGTAGGTTCTTTACTTTTTTGTCACAACTTGAACTTTTATTATTAAAAAAGAAAAAACGTTTAAAACAGCACAATTAGGAAAATATGATATCAACAAACGTAGTTTCAAAATTTATTTTTCTTAAAAATTAACTTAAGTAATTATCTTCTTAAAAAGAAGAATTATAAATGCATGCAAGTTAAACTTGCGTTACCACAATTCTAATGAGTTTGTACAACAAAGCCGCATCGTGCAGGAATGTTACGGTGGCCTAATTAGCCAATGATTAAAGAGAGTTGTGTGAGCTAGAAAGAATGTCCAAATACTTTTTTTTTAGGTATATTGTACCCAAAATACTGATTATTGACAATTACCGTCCGATATACCCACCTTATACACCGTTCCGTGCAGCGCAACCAATCTAAATGGTTACAATTCAAGTGGGGTTTCATCTGTCTTGTGAATTGTAAACAACACTTCTATATAAAATTGGCACTTGTTCATCTAAGAGCGTGGAACTCAGCACGCATCCCAACATAAACCTTAACTGAGGAACAGACTATGTGGATGTTTGGGGTAGCTTATACTCCCTTCGTCCCAACCAATACTTTACATTGTGGCTAAGCACGGAAATCAAGGATAGTATGTGTAATATTGTTAAAATAAATGAAGTAGTGGGTGTAATAGTGATTTTAGTGTTAAAATAAGTGAAGTAGTAAGTGTAATAGTGTAAAGTGTTGAAAAAGTGAAGTGAAGTAGTGGATGTAATAATGTATTTTATTGTTAAAAGTTACTATTTTTAGTAATATAAAGAATTGGTGGGACGTCCCAAAAAGAAAATTGTAAAGAAATGGATGGGACATAGGGAGTAACTTATTCTTAGTAGACAATGTTACTAAAATGTATAACTCAGAAGTAAAGATGGCTCGACTGAATGCCTTGATTTTATTAATACTGAAACGATTACAATATATAGAACAAAAGGAGACAACTTGACACACATTACTCCCTAACTGAACTCAATCATACTTGACTTATTCTTCTAACAATACTAGAAAGGAAATAGGATCAAATCAAATCAAATCAAATCAAAACAAGAACATCTGATCATATCAAATCAGATCACACTTATTCAAGACACAATATTATGCTAACAAACTGAATAATGTTTGAGATTAACTCCAACATTCTCCCCGGTAATCTCAAACGTGTCTGCTCAAATCCTTAACACCTAGAAGATTCCTCATTTTCACAAACTTGGCAGTTGCTAGTGCTTTGGTCATGATATCAGCACGTTGCTCATTGCTGCATTCAAAATTACTTCTCCTCGCTCCACACATTCTCTAATAAAGTGATATCGTATGTCGATATGCTTGCTCCTGCCATGAAACATTGGATTTTTGGCCAAGTCAATAGCTGACTTGTTGTCAATACAAAGAATAACTGGACCAATGTCTTTAGCCGTTAGCTGTCTCAACAAGTTACGAAGCCATATCCCTTGGCAAGCTGCAGCAGTAGCTGCCATGAACTCTGTTTCACATGAAGAAAGTGCGACACATCTCTGCTTCTGAGAAACCCATGTAATCATGCTTTCATTCAGATAGAACACCATCCCACCAGTGCTCTTTCTATCATCTGGTTGGCCAGCCAAGTCACTATCAGAGAATCCATTTAAGACAGTGTTGTTACTGTTAGCATAATACACCAAGCCAAACTGAATTGTTCCTTTCACATATCTCATAATTCTTTTCACAGCATCTTGATGCAACTTTGTAGGACGCTCCATGAATCTGCTAACAATTCCTACTAAGTATGCAATATCTGGTCGAGTGTGGACCAAGTATCGCAATCCACCTACCATGCTTTTATACTGAGTTGAATCAACAACTATTCCTCCCTCATCTTGAGTTAATTGCTCTTTTGGATCCATTGGATACATAATAGGATTACAAGCTACCAATCCTGCCTTCTCAAGTATTTTTCGTGCATAACCAGCTTGTTTTAGCTCAATATAGCCATTTCTTTGTTCCACTTCAATGCCCAAATAGTAACTTAACTTCCCTAAGTCACTCATCTCGAACTTCTGGCTCATTTGTTTTTTTGAAAGCTTCAATCATTGCAACACTAGTACCTGTTACAAGTAAGTCATCTACATACACAGCTATGACCAAGTTCTCATCATTTTCTCGTTTAGTGTAGACAGCATGCTCATAGGGACAACGAGCAAATCCAAGACTCAACAAATATGAATTGAGCTTGGCATACCAAGCACGTGGGGCTTGTCGTAAGCCATACAACGCCTTTGACAGCTTATAAACCAAATATTCTTGCCCGGTTTTTTCAAAGCCCTCAGGTTGAGACACATAGACATCTTCTTTTATATCTCCATTTAGAAACGCGGTTTTCACGTCAAGGTGATGTACTTCCCAATTATTTTTGGTTGACAAAGCTAGCAAGAATCTTACTGTCTCGAGACGTGTCAAAGGAGCAAACACTTCATCCAAGTCGGTTCCCTGTTCTTGAACGTAGCCCTTTGCAACAAGACGGGCTTTATACTTTACTATCTTTCCATTCGCATCTTTTTTCAACTTGTAGATCCATTTCAGTCCTATTACTTTCTCCCCAGGTGGCAAGTCTGTCAACTTCCATGTTTCATTATTTTCAATAGATTCCAACTCTTGTTTCATTGCAAGTTTCTATTTGTTGTCCTTGACAGCCTGTTTGTAGTTGACAGGCTCATCGACACCCATCAGATAAAGTTCTTCATCCAACACCACCTCATCAGTTTCATCATATAGCTGACTGAGAGACTTGAATTTCTTTGGTTCTACGTTGTCATCATAGTTATCACTATTGACACTTGAGACTGAGTACTGTGTTGATGGAGTGTTCTCACTGTTGAGCCTTGAAGTTGAGGTTTGAGATGATGGAGTACGAGTGCCTCCCATGCCATCTTCTGTGTCATTGTTGCTGTCAACCGTGTCATTGTTTTCATGAAAATTATCTCCAGTGTCTGTTGTCATCACATCATCAAGCTCGTTTACTACCAGGTCTGGGAATTGCATCATTGTGTAGTTGTTGTCTTCATTTTTCTGCCAAGGCCATGACTTCTTCAAAGATCACATCTCGACTTACATGGATTCGATTTGTCTCAGGATCATACAAACGATATCCCTTTGTACCCTGCTCCCTTCCGAGATTGACAACCCGTTTGCTTCGATCATCAAGTTTTCTTGGTTGATCTCCTGGTGTCTTCATGTGAGCCACGCACCCAAAAACTCGAACATGACCAATGTCTGGTTTTCTTTCTGTCCAAGCCTCATACGGAGTTGTTTCTGTCAAAGCTCTTGTGGGAAGTCTATTCAAGATATACACTGCATTTTTGACAGCCTCACCCCAGAATTTCGTTAGCATTTGCATCTCTTTCAAGCAACTCCTTGTCATCTCCACTACTGTCCTATTTCTACGCTCCACAATGCCATTTTGCTGAGGCGTATATGGAGTTGTGTAATGCCTTTCAATTCCTGCTCCTTCACAGTAGCCTTTGAATTCATTTGAAGTAAACTCTCCTCCACGATCTGTTCTAAAAGTTTTCACCTTTCTTTCAGAATTCTTCTCTACTAGTGCACGAAAGCTTTTGAATGCTGAGAGTGCCTCATCCTTGGTTTTAAGCAAGTAGACCCACATAAAATGGCTAAAATCATCCACTAGTAAAAAGAAATACCTGAAGCCTGATGCCGTTTCTAGAGAAATGGGGCCACATAAATCACCATGAATCAAATCGAGCACCTTCTTTGCACTGAAGTTGGCTTTGCTTGGAACCGATTTTCTGGTTTGCTTTGACATGAGGCATCCATCACATACAGTGTTTGGCTGGACAATATTTGGCATTCCATGCACCATTACGTTTTGACATGAGAGACATGGATTGATAATTGACATGCCCAAGCCGTGAATGCCACAACTTTGAAACTTCATCCGTTTTTGACATTAGGCAGGCCTGTTTGCTCGTTTCAATGATAATTTTGTACAACATGTTTGGAGAGCGCTTTACCTTCATAAGTAATCGTTCCTGCTTGTCGAATATCCACAAAAAATCCCCTTTGAGCATCACTTTGTTTCCATCTTCAGAAAGTTGGCCCAGGTTGATGATGTTGCTGTGTAAACTAGGAATATAGTACACGTCTTGCAGGACCTTTTCTTCTCCATTTTTGCACATCATTATGATTGTTCCTTTGCCTTGAATTTTTACAGTAGAACCATCACCAAAACGAACCTGACCAGTCACACCCTCATTCAATTCCTTAAATTTTGATCTCGAGCCTGTCATATGATTGCTTGCACCATTGTCAAGATACCACAAGTTAGACTCACTCATCTCCTCCCCGTTTTTTGACAGCATAGAAAATCTTGTTCTACTTTCATCCAGTTGCACCTCCAAACCATTTCTTTCACATTTTACCATCAACAAAGCTAGCTCATCTCCCTCGATCATGGCCATGTTAACTTCTTGACTTTGTTCTCTGTAGCGCTTAGGCTTTCTGCACTCAGATGCAATGTGACCAAACAAGTTACAGTTGTAACACTTTATCTTCCCATTTTTGTCACGCAAACCTCGACTCTTGGTATTTGAGTAACTACCTGCATTATTTGATTGTTTAATCCACTCTTCACGAGTAAATAACAATTTTCCTTCATTACCTTCACGCCTAGCCCACTCCTCCTCTGATAGAATCAATTGATTTTCATTTGTTTCAGACTTTTCCCTTTATACGTTCCTCGTGAGCCTTGAGTGACCCTATTGCTTCTTCCAACGACATTTTGTCCAAGTTTCCAAACTGCTCCATAGTTGATGCAATTTGTAAGAATCTCGAAGGAACTGCTCTCAGCATTTTCTTTACAATGTATGCCTCTTCCAAAGTCTCTCCTAGTGCTCGTATATTTGATACAAGTCCATTCATTTTCATGTAAAAGTCATCTATCTGATCGTTCTCTTTCATGTTCAAAGCCTCGAACTCTGATTTCAGCGTCTGAATTCTGGCTTGCTTCACTCGATCTGCTCCTTGACACAAAGTCTGTATTGCCTCCCAGACATCTTTCACCGTTTTCTTTTCTGCAACAGACAACAATATCTCTTCTGGTATGCCTTGGTAAATCATAGCCATTGCCACCTTGTCCGTCTTTTCTTCAATCACCACTTTCGGATCACGTGACTCTACTGCGTTCCAAACCCCTTGTGCTTGCATAAAGACTTTCATCTTGAGAGCCCACACTGTGTAATTACTTTTTGCAAGCATAGGATAGGTTAAGCCTATAGATCCTCCTTTGGCCTTTGTCACCTCCATCGTTGGTGCCTTTGACACTTGCCTAGACCTTCTTCACCTGCTCTGATACCAAATCTTAGTAGACAATGTTACTAAAATGTATAACTGAGAAGTAAAGATCGACTGAATGCCTTGATTTTATTAATACTGAAACGATTACAATATATAGAACAAAAGGAGACAACTTGACACACATTACTCCCTAACTAAACTCAATCATACTTGACTTATTCTCCTAACAATACTAGAAAGGAAATAGGATCAAATCAAATCAAAACAAGAACATCTGATCATATCAAATCAGATCACACTTATTCAAGACACAATATTGTGCTAACAAACTGAATAATGTTTGAGATTAACTCCAACACTTATAAGTATAAATGTCATATAAGTGATAAGTAGAGCACAATTTATAAGTCAGTAAAGTGTTTGGTAAATCAGAACTTATAAATCAGTAGGGTGTTTGGTAAATCAGAACTGTTAACTTTTTTTATTATTTTCAAAATATTTATTTTTTAATATATATCATGTCAATGGATAGATCTCGATAAGTAGAGTAATTTGATATATACATATCAATTTTCTAATGAACGGATCAAAAGATATATGATTTTGAAGATTTGAAAGATATTATATATTGCATATATTGAGAAATAAGTTATAAGCACAAGTTGAATGTTAGGATTTCCTAACATTCAACTTATCAACATATAAGTCATAAGTTGAGCTAAAACTTAAATAGGCAAACACTCCTCATAAATTCTTATGACCTTATAAGCCATAAATTAACACTAATATGATAAAACAATACCTCCTCCAAATTTCACCACATACAAAGAAAATTTAACTTCCTACATCAAGCAAATCTTAAAAAGATGGTATGAAGGAATCTATATAAGCTGATGCAGTTGTATGAGGTAGGAGTTGTGGATTGTATTAAAGTTGACATTCCTTAAATACCACATCGAATAAACATGGGTGCAAAGAAACTTCATTTGCCTATATAAACTAAAACAAAATCTAAGTTCTAATAATTTTCTAAACATTTTCACTTTCGATTGTGTTAAAAAGAGGAGGAGTGCCCAAAATACCCACCTTTTTACTATCCACATACCAAAATACACACATCTCGTGCTGCGCGCCAAAAATGTCCATGGGATATGCCCATGGGTGAGGAGTATCCCTGAATACGCCTATGGGGTAGGAGTGTTTTTGAAGATACGCCTGTGGGTTCGGAGTGAATAGTTGATGCGCTACCAGAAAAGGCGTAATTGAGCCTATGATACGCATTACTCTAAGGCGTATCCGAAGTTACGCAACTGCAATATGCGTGATGACGTCATCTGATGTCATCACTCATTTTCCTCAGATTTGACGCAAAATTCTCAGTTGTGGCGATTTCACCGAAAAATAGAAAAAACCGGCCATACTCATTTCAAGGCATCTTCCCATAACGTGTTAGACACCAATAGAATCGTCGTTCGACGATCTACATAGATATGTAAATTTGAAACCCTTTTTTTTGCCGGATCTGCAACGTTGACGACCTTACTTTATTTTTCCGATCTGTTCGTTATTTGTTCCGATCGACCTCTCCGTTCAACCTCCATTACACGTATTATACATCTATGGATTCAGCTTTCAATGGTCTACACAACGATACCAGTTTTAATCTATATTCATCCCTAGTTTAAAACCTCCAATCTTGTTTTTGTAGAGCTTTGACGGAGAAGAAGACGCTACAGTAGTTGTGGATACGCCTCTGGATGGAGCGTGTCCCACGGGTATTTTGATCACCTGTTTCCCCGCGTGTCTATTTTGGTTAGTGGGTACCCAAAAAGTGGGTATTTTGGGCATTCTTTCTTAAAACGAGTCATTTTCCTCCTATAAATTAAAGTCCTTCATTTTGCCACTTTTATTTAATTTTCTAGTCTTATTCAAAATAATTATATATTTGGAACATATCCATCCACATGTCTATCTCTTTTTAAGGCATAACCTGAATTTTGAAGATAAATTTTTAAAGTGTTCCAAAAAACTCTTATTTTAATTTTTATTAATATAAATCATTTTTTGAAAGAATGTCCAAAATACCCACATTTTTGGGTACCCACTGACCGAAATAGACATGCGGGGAAACAGGTGATCAAAATACCCGTGGGACACGCTCTTTCCAGAGGCGTATCCACAACTACTGTAGCGTCTTCTTCTCCGTCAAAGCTCTACAAAAACAAGATTGGGGGTTTCTAATCTAGGGATGGATATGGATTAAAACTGGTATCGTTGTGTAGACCATTGAAAGCAGAATCCATAGATGTATAATACGTGTATAGAGGTTGAACGGAGAGGTCGATCGAACAAATAACGAACAGATTGGAAAAATAAAGTAAGGTCGTCAACGTTGCAAATCCGGCAAAAAAATGGTTTCAAATTTACATATCTATGTAGATCGTCGAACGACGATTCTATTGGTGTCTAACACGTTATGGGAAGATGCCTTGAACTGAGTATGGCCGGTTTTTTCTATTTTCCGGCGAAATCGCCACAAATTCGCCACAGTTGAGAATTTTGCATCAAATCTGAGGAAAATGAGTGATGACGTCAGATGACGTCATCACGCATATTGCAGTTGCGTAACTTCGGATACGCCTTAGAGTAATGCGTATCATAGGCTCAATTACGCCTTTCCTGGTAGCGCATCAACTATTCACTCCGAACCCACATGCGTATCTTCAAAAACACTCCTACCCCATAGCCGTATCCAGGGATACTCCTCACCCATGGGCGTATCCCATGGACATTTTGGGCGCGCAGCGCGAGATGTGTGTATTTTGGTATGTGGATAGTAAAAAAGTGGTTATTTTGGGCACTCACCCTCATTTTTTTTCCAACTTTTACATAATATCATTTTCTTTTATTCAAATAATCGGTATTTTGTTAATAAAAAGACAAAACAAGTTTAAAAGAAGGTAAAAAAAGGTTGGAAATAATAGGTATTTGAACGTGTTAAAAAACACACATCATATTTGACGTGCAACAATAAAAATAACTAATATCTTCCCAGTGTTAGTATTTTATTTTATTTAAAAAAATATATAATTACAAGATTATCACTAACACTTTTAAAAAACATAAATGCTTTAGATTTTAAATCATTCTATTTTCCTTTGAACTACTAAAATTTGATTAAATATATACAAGATCAAATGAATGCATATTTAATAGAAAAAATGACCAAAATGCCTAAAATTTCACTACCCACTAACCAAAATACCCAAAATTGAAAACTCCGACATCTGTACCCATGGGATGCGCAACTCCCATGGGCGTATCTGGTTACTGTAGCAACGCCAGAAACTCACTTGCTTTTCTTCTTTCTCCCACCCGGCGACTTCAACGGCGACTTCGACGTCTCCGGCTCTTCTCTTCGATCTCCCTCTCCAGGAATTTTTCGAGTGACTAATACATACTAAAATGATCGCAAGGACATGAACTTCATCTTCCCCGACTGCGTTTAACGTCTCCGGCCCCGCAGGGGCCAAACGAAGCTCGTCGGAGATGTGGGAGTCGATGAAATCGACGATTTAGGCATTTTTAATCCTTCAAATTAACTGTTATAAAATTAGTATGGTTGTGTAGATAATTGAACCCCGATTCTAATGGTATATGGTATGTGAATGGAAAATCAGGGATGTGGACGGACGAACAAATCGAAAAACAACGCCGGAATCGCCATTGTTCGCCCGACAGAGGAGCTCTGTGCTGACGTATGATACGCATCTTGGAGATGCGTATCACAAGTTACGCTTCTGGAATTGGCGTATCCATGGCAGCTTGCGTCTTATCTATGGGCGTATACACACGATACGCTGTACGTAGTGGCGTGACATGGGATGCGCTGTACGTAGTGGCGTATCCCATGAGTATTTTGGGCGGTAATGTGGCGCGGGCATTTTGGTGAGATAAAGTGAAAATGTGGGTATTTAGGGCACTCACCCTATTTAATAATTGTAAATGTTCATAATGACTTGAAATTTTATATATGAAAATTATTGATGAACCTTTAAAATTTATATGGCTTAATCTATTGATGCCACTCTCCAAATTTACCACAATCATAAAGTAAATTTCACTTTTTGTACTTGAAAAAAACTGATCTTCTATTTTTTGTCACAGTTACATTCTTTCAATCTAATTTCAATTGATTATGATTTTTGAATTAAAAAATAACTTGAAAATTCTAATACATTTATTAATTGTCAAGACACGCTCAAGTTCATGTTCAACACGTAAATTCATAAAATCGTTTATTTTACATACCAACATTTTACCACGACTCCTCCAGTGTAGATTGCTCATTTGTTTCATTTGGCTAATTTATATAATAGAGATAAAAATATAATGAAAATAGTAGTACGTAATAATCTTTATTCAAATTATGGATTAAATTTTTTTGGTCAAAGAGGGATACTTAAACTTTTTTATACAATTTTTAATTCAATTATAAATTATTATTAAATCGTACAAATCAAATTAGTAAGGAAATAAAAAAAGGGTTAATATAGACATGATTGGATTTCAGTAATTACTAGAATTTTATTTTAAAATCTTAAATTTAGTTATATGGATATCATGAACTATTTATTGCTAAAAATAGATAATTAAAGATATGAACCAATTTTTTACCAAACAATTAGAGTGAACCAACAAGCTAAAATTATTTTAATCATTTAAGTAAATAGAATGTGCAACAATTTTAATTGGATGTGCATGTATCACTATTTTTTTTATTTACTAAGAGCATCTCCAATGGGAGAGACCCCTTAGGTAAATTTTAAATTTAATTACCATAAATAAAAATTATAAAGAATGTGTAAAAAAAATTACACTCCAATGGGACAAAACTGTTATCTATAATTATAGATAATCTCTTGATGTTGGCTATATTTGTCGAACCTCTAGAGACCTGTAGTGAATTGCCACATCACTTATTTCTATATTAAAATTATATATTCCATTAATAACAACTTGAAATATTAATAACATACCATTTTTAAAATATAGCCAATCATTATAGCTAATACCCTCGGAACACAATGTCTTACCGGTTCGACAAATTTTACATAATAAATATTTTATGTAATTTAGCCAATTATTTTTAGCTAACACCATTGAAGATGCTCTAACAACACTAAAAATGTTAATTTTTAATATTCTTGAGTTATAATTTTTATATTGAGCTGATTTGCAACTCATCAATATAAACTAATTCTTGACCTTGAGGACACCACCACTCTGTAAATTTTCTGTCATCATTTAAATAAGGGTTAATTGGCAAATTCATAATTGAACTCATACTCAACTTACAGTTGGGTAATCGAACTCAAAAAACTTGCAAATGGGTGAGTACACTAATAATTGATTGCAATTAAATCATTATACATGAAAAAACTTGCATTGCCGTTAAATCGTATTGACTTTTAACGGTGTTCCGTTAAATATTGCCATGTATGATGCCATGTAATTATTTTAACTTAAAACTAATTTACTTATTTTTCTTTTCTTTTTATTTCCTTTTTCTTTTGTCTCCCCTGTACCCTCTCTTCTCTCTTGTATCTCTCTCTCCCCTTTAATCTCCCTCTCACTCCCGTCTCTCTCTCGTGAGCTTACATGTCTCTAAATCTCCCTGAATCTCTCTCCTCAAAATCTCCTCTTCGATATTATCTCAATCTCACCTCTATTTATCTTTTTTTCTTCTTCTCCGGGCTGTCTCGGCAATTGGGTCTGTTCTTCCCATCCCCTTGTTTCGATAATTCTGGATTGCCGTGTAGTGATTGCAGGTGGCTTGTACGGTTATTGGGTGAGCTAAAATAGCCAAGAAAACAGCAGGTGTGCCATGGGCATAAGAGATTAAACAAGAAGCAGCTTCGGGTCGGAGATATTTTTGCCACAGATTGGTTATTTGGTTGAGGACTTTGAACTCTTGAAGTCTCCTACTACTAGTATTTGTTGGGGTTATTTGGCATGTGGTTGTTGGAATGCGGGATGAACGGGAATGGAAGGAAATGGGTGATGACAGAGAGATGGGAAGGAGAATCAAGGATGGAGTTGTGGGAGAGGGAAATGGTGGAGAAGAAAGAGATGAAAGTTGATTGTTGGTGAGAAAGGGGAGGAGATGGGTGTTGGAAAAACGGAGAGGAGTTTTAAATTGATGGGTGGAGGTGAGTTGATTGTAGGGGTTGGGTTAGGGATGGTGAACAGGCGGTGAGGAGGGAGAACCTGAGAGATGGTGGGTGGGTTATTGGTGCTGGCGCGATGGTGGGTGGGTTTTGGGGTTTGTTCTTGTGAAAATATTCCGGTGGGTTAGTGAGTTTGATCTTGTGAAAACTGTAAAAAAAAATTACAAAGTTGTTTTGGGAATTATTTTGTAAATTTTAAAAATCTATTTCAATAATTATCTATTTGATTTCACCACCTCAGCAAACAACGTGTAATTTTTTAACACATAAGCATGCCACGTCAGATTTCCGTCAGGACCGTTAGATGGAGTTAACGGTAGTTACTTGATTGCAAGTTTTAATTACTTTGATGAGTTGACTGCAAACTTTTTGAGTTCAGTTACCCAACTGCAAGTTAGGCACGAGTTCAGTTATGTATTAGCCAATTAACCCATTTAAATAATAACTAAAATTGTCATGGGAATGAGACATGTTAGAGCAATTTCAAAAACGTTTTTATACAAGTTCCTAAGCCAAAATTTAAATAATTTATAATAAAATTGATCTCCAACAAATTCCTAACCTTTCCTCAAATATTTACGAATTATGTATCCTTCTCTACCAATGAGGAGCACTTAACTTTTCCTCGATCATTTTATATGAAAAATAAAGTATATGTATATATATACTAAAATCATACCACATAACAACTACAATCAATTACGGTCATAACAAAATGGATGAAGAGGTAGTTTAAAAAGTATTTTTGGAGAAAAAATGTGTTTTGGTATCTTAAATTTATTTAAGAATATTTAATTATATTATTTTTAAATTGCTTTTACAGAAGAATGTTGATTTAACAGATACTCCCTCTGTCCCGACAGATTCTTAACATAGAGGATGGGCACGGAGACCAAGGATAGTAGGTGTAATATTGTTAAAATAAATGAAGTAGTGGGTGTAATAGTGATTTTATTGTTAAAATATGTGAAGTAGTGGGTGTAATAGTGTAAAGTATTGAAAAAATGGAGAGAAGTAGTGGATGTAATAATGTATTTTATTGTTAAAAGTTACTATTTTTGGTAATGTAAAGAATTGGTGGGACGTCCCAAAAAGAAAATTGTAAAGAAATGGATGGGATAGAGGGAGTAATATTTTTAAATAAACATAAATGTATAGAGGAGGGGAACTGGCTCAACCAGATGGGAAACGGCAGGTCTACCGGCGCAACTTGTCAACGACCTGCTCAACTTGTCAACTACTTTCCCTTTTCTCCCCGCACACCTATTCTCTCCTGTCTCCACCAAATATTTCCACATTTCCGTTTATGATTTGGATTTTGTTCTTGTACAGATTGTGCGAATTATTCTTTTTGTTCAAATATTCCATCTTCTTTGATTCAAATAATAGGATATTGAAAAAATAATCATTGTATGTAAATATTATAATTCTGGTATGTACATACTGTAATTCTCACTTGCAAAACAAAAAAGTTATTTTGGATTTCTAAAATTTGAAGTTAAAACATAGGAGAAAAAGTACGGAAAAAATTTATATATTTGAAATGAAATTCAATTTAGTTTGTCATAAATATATAAATTATAGGACTTGCTGGACTACTTCTGATATGGACTAGGCTTTCTTATGATTAGTGGTTTTCGGAAGACCGTACCGTATAATAGGGCTAGAGGCTTAACAGTGACAGTTTTGTCATCTCCACGCTCACTATCGGGTTTACATGGTCTTACACCGATCACATTAGTTTGGAAAACATATATTATATGTGTTTGCAACTTTTAGCTGATTTCCCTCGGTCTCATTTCTGAATTTTAGTTATTTTTGGCTGATGGTATGCACCGAGAGCATGTGGTCTCATTTCCATGATGGAAAATGCTTCTTGAATAAAAACTCGTCATTCCATCTATTGCTATGATTATTATGCAACTAAGGACAGCATTTTGTGTGTTTTCGTTCGGGATATCCTTGGATATTGTGTTGTCTTTTGTGGGCTCTTCTTCATGCTGTCTCCGGTTGCCATTCACATAGACACAAGTTTGTAGGGCATTCTACGGTTTATGGGTTTTTTTTTGTTCATAAATTGAATTTAATTGGTTTCGTCTTTGCCCCAGGGTATGAGCTTACCTGTTAGTCTTTGAATTTGGTAATCCACGTTTCAATGATGGCCATGCATAACTAGGGGCCATTTTTTCTCGTTTGATTAGGCTCGTAATTCCCAACCTTCGGAATTGTGGGTCAAACCGGTCTAAATACTTTTCTGGGTATTGTTTTTTTTGTAGGTGTAGGTGTCCCAGGGCCAGCACGGAGGCGTGGTCGCCCTCCGATCCCCGTCACTGATGCTATTATGGAGCAGCGCAGGCTTTCTAGGCAGCGGGTGAATGCCCAACGGTCAAAGAGTAAGTTACATTAGGTCTTAATGTTACAAGAAAGTTGTGTACGGTTTGATTAATGCAATGAAACCATCACCACATTGTTAAATTATACGGTATGTACTTTTCCATTGTCTTCGATCTGGGAGGTGGATTTGTGTTATGTTCCTTGTATATGCTGCTGGTGACAGCCGGTTCCATTTGCTTCAGATTGGGTCCGACTAAAATATGAATTGTCAATGAATTTGGACCATCAACTAGGAGGCTTGGTGACATGCTTCAGTAGTTTGGAAGTGTAACTGTACATAGTTAGATTATGGTATGATGTACTTTACATTGTACTAATACTACTTTAAAGAAGAAAATGTAAAATCTACTTGCGCCTGCAGCATTCCTGTTGGGCTACTTGTGATATGGACTAGGCTTTCTTTTAATCCGTGGTTTTCAGGAGAACGTATAATTGTACCAGAGACTTAACAGTGACAGTTTTGTCATCACCACCACGTTCACTATCGGGCTAACATGGTCTTACACCGCCCACATTAGTTAGGAAAACATATATTATATGTATATGACTATTTATGCACGACTGTAGATACTAAAATAAGTTTTAGGGGCAATAATCTCGTGGCCAGTTGCCTACTCTTGCCAATCCCAAGGTCCAACCTGATCTATCCCAAAAAACGTCTCACTTTGTGTCAATACTCTTGGCAATCCCAAGGTCCAACCTGATCTATCCCAAAAAACGTCTCACTTTGTGTCAATCAGCCAACGAAAAACTGTCAACCCCATCTTATTACAACTGGATATTTATAATCTCAGAATTGAATATGAATGTTAAAATTTCAAAGTTATTAGAGCAATAAATGTCAGTGCTGTCCATTGGTTTGATATGTAGTAGAGCACAGCTAGGCTAAATATGTTTGTGTCCTGTTGTGTTTGCAACTTTTACCCACTTTTCCATATATTTTATTTTTGGCTGATAGTATGCACCAACAGCATGTGGTCTCATTTCCATAATGGAAAATGCTTTTTGAATAAAAACTCGTCTTTCCATCTATCACTATGTTCAGGCTGCTAGCTATCTTTTCTCAGCGTTCGCTCTTTTCCAGATATGGATGTCCAGCGGCCTGCACGGAAACGTGGTCGCCCTCCAATCACCGTGACTGATGAGGTTCTGGACCAGCGGAGGCTTTCGAGGCAGCGTGTAAATGCCCAACGGTCAGTAGGTATGTTATTGTCAATCCATTATCCTTCACCCTGCCATTGCCAACCGTGTTGTGTTCTGTTTTAGAAACATTCCCTGTTCGCATCAATAATTAATGGTCATTTTGCACAAACTTGACAAGCCCTTCCGCGAGGGGATTTTTATACCATATTTAGTGCTATTGATCCTGGTGATGATATTTAGCAGTTGTTTCGGTGTTTTTGGGTGACTCTGTTTATCTTCTAGGCAGCTTGTCTTTTGTTTTCAAATGCCATCCTTTGACGTCCCACGCTACCATCTTGCTCGCCTTACTTGATACTACAAGTCTAAGCACATATAGGGTTTTTACAAACATGCGCCTTGTGGTTTAGTTTATTCAGTTTCGGTGCCCAATCATTAGTGCAAAGGATTGATAATTTACGTTGACCACATTGCTGTTATCCTCTTTTAACAAATATGCATCGAGCATAAAAAAAATTTAATCTCGGTATACGTATATATGACCAGCGTAATTAGCTATTGCGGTTCATCCTTGCCGTTTTACTGAAATCTGGACACACATATAAGACGGCGTTGGTCAAAAAAATTATTCACAATTATTAATATCATATCGAAACTCCAGGTAACATTTTAGTTCTACTTCTTATGTAATGAAAATATATAATCACTGGTCTGAATCACTTATTAATCTAACATTTGTTTCTAAGAATTATGTACTATCGATATAGATTCTTAGGATGTATGCTAGAGTCGAAGGGGTACCTACACACACGGGGATTAGATATAAAGTATGTTATTACTATAACTTAGAAAACCACTTCTTAAATTAAAAAACAAAATCCTTTAGTCATACGGAATACGTACTAAACTGTCTTAAACTGTCTGAGACATTCAGGACACCATTACAATAGACATAAGAAAATGAAATTTATAAACTTTGCATGGCCCGCTATATTGGCACGAACAATTTATGGTCCCTTTTCATACAATTTCAGGTCCCGTTTCATAAGATTTGCTTAGGTCTACTTTTTTTTTCCCTGTTGTTGGGCTTCTGTTCTTTTTGTTTCTGTTGTTTTTATTGTTTATGACGAAGCTTCGCGCATCCCACCATATGTTTGATCTTTTGTTT
Source organism: Kitagawia praeruptora (assembly GCA_037693485.1). NCBI lineage: Eukaryota > Viridiplantae > Streptophyta > Magnoliopsida > Apiales > Apiaceae > Kitagawia > Kitagawia praeruptora. The sequence continues at coordinate 22,021,105 of CM075351.1, read as the reverse complement.
TTGTCATGGTTTCAATAGCTGACATATTAGGGAATATACAGATTGTTTATAGCAGTTTTGAGTTTGCAAGTAGGACATGAGTTTGCAAGTTATTATAGGTCGTAGAGGGTGTTGGAGTGACGGTCTTGCTTGATCACTGTTATTCTATGCTTTACTTAAAATTTTACGTTCTTTATTAATATGGAATATAAGTATATAACTGCTGCTCTTTTTCTCATTGTTTATAGCAGTTTTGAGTTTGCAAGTAGGACATTTATAGGTCGTAGAGGGTGTTGGAGTGATTGGCTTGCATGATCACTGTTATTCTATGCTTTACTTAAAATTTTGTATTCTTTATTAATATGGAATATAAGTATATAACTTTATATCTGCATAAATCAATTACAACTTTGAATTGTTATTTCTTTAATGCTGTGGTTACTATTATTGCCTAGACCAGGATCCCAACATTCGTCCATTGGTTGAGCAAGACACTAAAAGCTTGCAGCGCTTGCTCCCTGAAATACCTTTTTGGGTGAAAAATCCTAATGACCAGCGTAATTAGCTATTGCGGTTCATCCTTGCCGTTTTCCTGAAATCTGGACACACATATAAGAAGGCGTTGGTCAAGAAAATTATTCACAATTATTAATATCATACAGGAATGACAATTGAGATCTTATCATATACCCCTTTCCCCTTTCCATGGTTGACACCAATTGAGCGCAAAGTCCAACTCACCGCGTAGTTGACAAAAAGACGCAAAGAGGGATAACCTGCTGCATACATAACTTGATAACTTGACAAAGGTTTAATCTGTTTTTTTTTACCTGGATAAGCAAAGGATAAAACGATCTTTTCATGAGATTAAAAAGTCTCACTATTATTTTCACCTTGTTGGTGTATTATATATAGAGAAGATTATATATAGAAAAGATTGCTCAAGCTAAGCCTTTATCAACGACTACCACAACTTGGTTGTACCAAACTTCTTAATATTAATTTGGAAGCAATAAAGGCAATTGTGCATCCCATTTTCGTATGTGAATATGGTGTAAGCGCTTTCTTTCTACGAGAGAACATATATCTAATATATTAATTTTAAATTTTCAGCCTTGTTAAATTTATTTTCTTAGCACGCAATCTCCACGTTTAGCAAATTTATTTATTTTATTGGTATATGTGATTCCTCTCCGACATTCATATTCAATCTGGTCTCTACCATGTCAGTATTGGTATAAGTTTTTATTACCCAGAAAGGTTTGTTTGTAATGAAGTATTAGAAAGTTTTGTAGAGCTCTAATTAAATTCAGGATCCCAACAACCCAAAATAAAGAGTAATTACCAGGAGGGATACAATTCAAACAACACAAACAAAAAGCATGGAAAAGGATCATGTAATTACCTAGAGTGCCGTAGAATTCATAATATTCATTGAGACGTAACCGGAATCTCGATATTAACTCTATATTTAAATTCAAATCTCCCATTATCGAACTCCCGATCCTCGATTCCCAAACTTATAAGAATACGTTTTGCTATGTGGGCTTATCCAAACTCAAATATGCGTTCACCACATACAGTAGAGAAATTTAAGGATGATTTGCAACCGGAAAAGCACCGGTGGGTAAACCAGTAACGGTGTATAGGCGGAGGGGATGCAGGTTAATTCCTATTGGTATACGGGAGGCTGAAGGATGGGATGCGGGTATCGCATACGATTCGGATTCAGGTTAGGAGGTTCATCGACGTCGTTAACGGAGAAGAGAAATCACAAAGTAGGTATCTAATTGAGGGGAATTGTGCGATGGACTCTGCAGGAGGAAGAGAACCGCAATCTGTATCTGCATAAAAAGTGTTTGTGTGGGCTGCCCTTAAAGGGTAAAATTGTCTTTTACTGAGATTAAAATATCTCATAATATTTTCTGCTTGTTGGCGTATTATATATAGAAAGATTAGCTAATTTGGTAATAAAAATAAAAATATCATTAAAATTGTAGGGAAAAAAGTTGAAATTTCAAGAAGTTATATGAAACGATTTTCGTGCCCAATTTTCTCTAAACTAATTATACATATAAGTTTTTGCATCACTAAAACTAACATCAAATTTAGTTTACACTCTTTCTATACCATTTTAAAATAACAGTTCACTTTCGAGAAAGAATTCATAGGAGTAATTGTTTACATTCAACTTTTTATATAAAATTTTAAACAAATTCGAAAAATACCATTGAGTAGGAATTTTCAAAATAATCATTATTTCACATATTATTACTAAAATCAATATTCTTTAGCAAAATTTACGAATTTACAGAACTAACTAATTTTCTGTGTCACATCATTAATAGTAATCACAAAGAAATATTAAGGGGGTGGTATTGTATTATGAAATTTAATGACAATTTTTGGGGTAATGATTTTTATGGATTTTATATATTTTTAATGACTCGTCACCAAAATTTCGAAATACATTTGATAACTCCTAATAAAATGATTTTTAAAAACTTTCATAGACTTTTTGATAGATTTTGTGGTGTACTAGACTAACTACAGATCATATATTAGTCTATGTTGTGAAACCCGTTAACATTTTTTCACCGCAACCAGATTTGAATCCTGGGTTCTCTCATCAATCCGACCACCAGAAAATTTAGTACAAGGTATATTTATTGTTAAATTTAGTATTCATTTTGCATATTTTTATCTGAGAATTATATATTTGTCACTATTCATAGCTAATTATGATGTAGAGCTATGTCATTAGCCAGCAATATTTTTGTGATGCGAAACTATTTTATTGATATTTTATGTGAATTTTTGCAAGCACAATGTTTTTAAAAGCCCATGAATCTATATATATTATAATGCCAGGAGATCAGAAATGCACCAGAAACGTTTTAAATATTTTTCTTGAATTTTCAATTTTTTGATTTTTTATTAAAAATATGTTCTTGCATTAAATAACTCTTAATGACCTTTTAATTAGTCATTAATTACACCAATTAAATCTATATAAAATTTACTTTATTTCACATTTTAAAAATTTAGAAAACTTTGTTTGAGCATATAACTATTATTTCAACATTATATATCTATATATCTATATCTATATATATTATAATGCCTGGAGATCGGAAATGCACCAGAAACATTTTAAATATTTTTCTTGAATTTTCAATTTTTTTATTTTTTTATTAAAAATATGTTCTTGCATTAAATAACTCTTAATGACCTTTTAATTAGTCATTAATTACACCTATTAAATCTATATAAAATTTACTTTATTTCACATTTTTAAAAATTTAGAAAACTTTGTTTGAGCATATAACTATTATTTCAACATTATATATATATATATATATATATATATATATATATATATAATTATAATTAAGTGTATTTTTAGGTAAAATAATGACCGAAAATTGTTTATATCGCATTCTTTTTCATTCCCTATAAGACTACATTAATTTCTTTTCGAACGATCGTAAGTAGTAAATATGATCTTAACTTCTCAAACAATTTTGATTATAACTTATTTAGAAATCGTAATAAATTATGAAAATATATAGATCTTCGCTTAACATTTGAAATTTGTATAAAAAAAAATACAAACTATTATTATTTTTGCACATTAATAAATTATACATGGAGTATGACCAAACCGATTAAATTGAACCAACCAAACTATTTTTCAACGGATTAATGGATAAAAAAATTACGCCTGTTGTTCATTATATTGTGTCGAAATAAATTAATATTATAATTAAATAAATTTTTACTCTAATATTGAATATTTTTGTGATGGGAGGGTGTCGGCTTTTAAAAAATGTTATTCTATTTAATATTTATAATTTTAATCGGAAAGATTACGTTCGTATTGTCATTGCTAATTTTTATGCTTATTCTATTTTTAATATTATCAAAAATTTATTTATACGATGAGAGTAGTTTTCTAATTAATAATTTATATAAATTGTTTTAAATCAATTTTTGAGGAAATTCTTAAGAGATCAATAAATTTTTAAAAATAATAAAAATTATTTTATTTAACTTCAATATTTTCAAATATAAGTTTATAAACCGCGCGAAGCGCGGATTACAATGCCTGGAGATCGGAAAGTTAATAGAAGCGTTCAAAATGGATTTCTTGAATTTTGGTTTTTTTAATTTTTTTATTAAAATTTTTTTCCTGCATTAAACAGCTCTTAATGACATATTAATTAGTAATTAATTATACGTGATAAATATATAATTATTTTATTTATTTTATTTAATTAAACAATTATAAAACTTTATTTCAGCATTATATTTATTATTTTAATAGTAAAAGTAATTACATTTATAATTAAGTTTTTTTTTAGGTAAAATGACGACTGAAAATTATTTACATTGCGTCTTTTTTATTTTCTGTCGAATAACACTCCAATTTTTTTCCGAATAATTGTAATATAGATGACCCTTAACTTCTCAAGCAATCTTCAATGTTAGTAATTATGATCGTAATAAATTATAGAAGTATATAAATTTTCGCTTAACACCTATAATAAAAATAATACAAAGGGTTTTTATTTTTACACATGAATAAATTACACATGGGTTATGACCAAAGCAATTTAATTGAAAAAATCCAACTTTATTGATAGATTAAATAGTTTAAAAAGTTATATACCCGTTGTTCATTATGTTGTGTTGAAATCAATTAACATTCTATTTAAATAAATTCTTACACTACTATTGAACATGTATGTTATGAGAGGGGCGTCGGTTTTAAAAAGTATTATTAAATATTATATATAATATTTTTAACTTTTGATTACGTTTGTATTATAATTGTTACTTTTTATGTTTATGATATTTTTGAAATTATGAAAACTTTAGATATATAAACAGAGTATTTTCAAACTTATAATTCAAGTAAATTGTTTTGATTCAATTTTTTGTAAAAAACATTTAAGAGACCAATAAATTTTAAAATATAAATCATATAATTTCAATATTTTAAAATAAAATTTATGAACCGCGCGAAGCGCGGATAAGTTTCCTAGTTACTATAATGTTTGATGGATTCTTATTTTACTTTTTGTGTTATGATCTAGTTTTATAAAATTGCAAAAGGTCGCACCCTCAATAATATTGTTTACTAAAATGAATATAAATATGGAAATTGAAAACCAAAAACATGAAGAAAAAGAGTTGGAAGAAGAGGAATAAAAAGAAGAAAAGCGAAAGGAAATTTTAAAAAATTTGTTGACAGTAAATGAAACATTACAAATATTATCAAATCATGATTTTTAAAATATTATTGAAGATGATTTTTTTAGAGTTATTAGAAATCATGTCAAATCTTATCAATTTTTTTTTTCAAGGGATGTAGTTATAATTTTTGTTTAAAGTCATTCTAATTAAAAGTCATTGAATTTTTTAATAACACTATACTTATAAAGAGTTTATAAATGTCTGAATTCAATATCCCCTATTTTTAAATGCTTCTTAAAAGTCTTAATTGAATAACATCATATTTTTAAAAACTCTTTAAATGTTAGAATTGAATACATCATAACTTTTAAAATCATTAAAAGTCTTGAAAAATCTTAATACAGTACCACCCCAAATGAATATCTTCAAACAGAAAATATTAAAATTAGACGTCATATAATGAATAGTCAATTACTAATTCTAAAAATCCCTGATTAATCATTTCTAGACTAAGAGCATCTACAATGGTGATATGTAAAATGATTGGCTAAAAGATACTAAAATGATGATAATGTAAAATTTTAGCTAAGGGAAGTGATGAATACTCCAATGATGTTATGTATAATTATGATAATATAAATTATACCTAAGGATTTTATTGGTACGACAAATATAGCCAACCAAACTTGCTTATCTATATTTATTGCTAAGGGGTTACAAGGTTGGAATGTTACATTTTTTTACATATTCTCCAAATAGTGACATGTGGATGCCACGTAGATTGATTTAGCTAAGGGTCTAGTACCATTGGAGATGCTCTAAGATAATCAGTGGCGAAGCCAGGAACAAAGTTGAGGGAGGGCCAAGTTACACTATTATTTAAAAAAAAAACAGAAAAAGGCAAAAAAAAACGCATTAAAAAGAGCATAACTCATAGAAATTACCTGTTTACAACGCTCCTCTGCGATCTTTCATGTTTTGGAAGGTTTGAAGTACATCTTCAGTTTTGACATTTAAAAAAAATATCTCGTTCAATATATGCTACTAAGAGATCATTCAACCATTCATCTCCTATCCTATTGTGAAGTCTAGTCTTCACAATATTCATAGCAGAAAAAGCCCTTTCCACACCTGCTGTTGCAACTGGCAGAAGCATAGCCAACTTGATAAGCAAATAAACTAAAGGATGATTCAAATGTTTTCTTGTCTCAACCATTCTTTTACCAAGTCCAGCAATTCCATCAATATTAGAAAACCTTTCATCACGTGTGACATCTTGAAAGTAGGTAGGAAGTGCCCATTCAAGTTCCATAATATGAACCGGAGAAAATTTAGAAGATATAACTTTGCAAAATTTATCAATCTCTCCTTGTCAAAAGCAGCAAATAAATTCTGTGGATCAAGACATGTCATACCTAAAAGTAATTCAGTACCAATTTCACCAAATCGGTCATTTAACTCTTCAACTTGTCTTTCTAATATATATATGAACATGTCACTGCGATAATGGTGTAGATTTGTCAACACCTCAGACTTGCGTAAAACTCTTCTAGGATCAACAAAACTAGAACTCATGTCAACAACAACAATATTATGACTCTCACAGAACAAATTAACTTCTTGTAAAAAAGATTCCCATCCATCTGCTCTCATAGATCTTAACATGTTTTTTTGTGACATTAACTAAGTTCATCGCATTAATAATGTCCTGATCTTTTCTTTGTAAAGAACGTGATAGTCCATCATTGATTCCCATAATATTTTTCATAAGATGCAAGAGAAAAATGAAGTCAAATTTATTCATGGTTGACAACATTAATTCTATGTGCTGGTTTTGATGCATCAAATCTTGACAAGCTTTAACGCACTTGTTGTGAACACTATTTAAATCTCCAACATGTTCTCTAAATTTTCTCAACGCCTCTTTCCAATTGGTAAACCCTTCCGTAACAAAAATACCACCACCACCTTGGCCTCCACGCTCTGGTTTGAAGAGATAACAACACAAACAATACGCCGAATGATCTTTCAAACTATACTCTAGCTAGCCAGGATGTTCTTTGGGTAAATAAGCAAATTCATAATCAAACTGACCCTCAACTTGCAACTGGGTAATTCAACTCAAAAACCTTGCATTTACATAACTCAGGTAATTAAAACTTGCAACTGGGGCACTAAACAAAAATAAACTTGCAACTTGCCAACTGAATAAAAATAAACTTGCAACGGGGGTACTGAACAAAATTGAGACTGAGAATAAGAAAAATAAACTGATTGAGAGAGGAGAGAGACTGAGATTCAGTTTATTTTTTTATTTTAAGAAAATTCGTATTTTTTATAAATTAAAAAAAGATTAAGATTTAAAATATTTGTTTTATAGTTTTTATATATAAAAAATTAAGATTTTAAATAAAAAACTAAACATGAAATTTTTAAGAAAATTCAATTTTTTTTATAAATTAAACAAAGGTCAATTTTCAACGTAAAAAAATGGTTAATTTCTTCTCTCTTTTGTTTCTACATAGTTTTAATTGGGAAAAAATTGTTAAGTCATCACTAAATTAATGAATATTTTTCTAATTTCATGGACCTGTAAAATTGTTCAAATCAAATTTTAAGAATTCAAGATAGAACACAAATATTAAATTGAATGTGTAAAATCTTATATATATTAATTTTTTACCAACAATTTGATACGTAAATTAATAACATATAAAAATTTAAAAAAATAACATAATTAGAGATATTAGAAAAGGAGTCGTGCATTGCACGAGTTATAAGCTAGTAAATTAAAAAAAGGTTAAGATTTAAAATATTTGTTTTATAGTTTTTATATATAAACAAAAAATTAAGATTTTAAAATAAAAAACTGAATGTTTTGTTCAGGGCCCAATTGTAAGTTTATTTTTGTTCAATACCCCAGTTGCAAGTTTCTATTAATCTAGTAATGTAAATGCAAGTTACGGATAAGTTCAGTTATGTAAGTTGCAAGTTCAGTTTTTATTCTGTTAGTTAGGTTAACGGCAGTTACCTAAATGCAAGTTTTAATTTATTGAGTTATGTAATTGCAAGGTTTTTGAGTTCAGTTACCCAGTTGCAAGTTGAGGGTCAGTTTGGTTATGAATTTGCCTATTTACCCGATGTTCTTTGTACCATGTCAAAACAAATCTGCGCTTCTTACCCCCAAAAATTCTGCAAGGAAAAATTATATTTGGTTGGCAAGGTCCCTTTTGCAAATAAAATCTTCGAACATTTTCTCTATCGTTAACATGGAAGTCATAAATATTTTTTCTCTTAAAGGGATCAATTGCTAAGTCATTGAAATTAACTTCCTCCCGATTTTGTTGACCATTGTGAACACTAGGTTCACTCACATTTGCAGATTGTACAGAGGGTAAATCATTCGGCAAAATAGTATGAAAAAACCTCTTCATATCTGTGAAAGATTAAAAAAAAATTGTCACTGCAAGTCATATACTACTACAAAATATCCGGAAAGAAAAAAATATTAATACACAATAAATCAAGTGACTGCAAATATGAAAAATAAATTAACAGTTCACAAATCAAAACAAAATTAATTAAAACTATCATATATACATCAATTAAGTATCATCAATCATGTATGTATTACTAAATCTAGGTCAAAATATTAAATCAAAGTTTGTAGTTAAGAATTAGTGAATTACCTCAAAAAGGAGAAGAATAGCTAATGGCCTGATGATTTAAGAAGGTAGAGACTATCAATTAAGTATCATGTATCGATTTAAGAAGGAGAAGATTAGTGAATTGCTTTTGATATCTATGTCCCATGTTTCTCTCTTTTCTGTATGTAGCTCTGTTTTTTTTTACAACTGACGCTACCAACCTGTTAGTGAGGGAGGGCACAGTTTGATATTTGGGCTTAGGCTTAAAAAAAATAAAAAAAAATTGGCCCAATTTTTAGGGAGGGCCCAAACCTACTCTAGCCCATGACTACCTCCGCCACGGAAGATAATCAACCTATTCGATTTTTGAAATCGGATTAATCCTATGAATTTATTTAAAATGATATATTTAATTATAAATTATATTAATATATTAAATATTATTATAATATCTGATTAATGCTCTGATTAATTCTTCCTATTAACTTCCGATTATTCAATTAATCTTAAATCGATACCTCAACCGATTTATACTGATTATCAATTTTTACAATCATGATTACATCAGTATCTTTCTTTGTAGGAGTCGACTTTACTAAAACCCCCAAATAGGTAGGGGTGAACATAATCCGCCCAACCCGCCCAAACCAACCCAACCCAATTATTATTTCGGCCGAATAAACCGGACCGTCCAAAACCGAGGGTTAAATGGGTTAAATTTTGAAAAAACCGAATAAGTTGGGTTGGGTTAGGGTTTAATATAATTTAACCCTGACCCAACCCAACCCAACCCAACCCAACCCAACCCGTTTAGATGCAAGGCCCATTTAATCCATCCCATGAGCCCAATCTAGTAGTCCAGTCCAGACATATAACATTAGTCGAGTCTCTCGTTGGATCGGATGGTGCTAGGCCTGTTGGCAATAAGGTACATTGTTAAATCAACCACTCTTGTGCATATAAGTTGTGTGTAATGTATATTCTATTATATATGATACTTATAGTGTATAAAAGTAATTGCTATGCTTGTCAAAATGCAAAACCTTTTGGGTACTAAAATTCAACATATTTGATTTTTTTTGTAAATTTCACTAGTGGCATTTTTATGCTCTTAAGTTCTTACGATCACAAGAGTTGATCAGCTTAACAATTGCCAAACCCAAATGTCAGACTATGTCAAAGGTTCTTACATTCTACTTGTTTATAGTTAGAATAATATATGTTCGACTTGTTTATAGTTTTGTGGCTTGAAGAAGAGGGTTTAACCCGAACCAACCCAAACCAACCCGAATTAATTGGATTGGGTGGGGGTTGGGTTACATAATTTTTTTTTATTAATGGGTTGAGTTTTTAAAAACCCGAACTAATTGGGTTGGGCTATTTTTTGACTAAAACCCGCCAACCCGACCCGTGTTCACCCCTACAAATAGGTACAGAATAAAGCAACAATCACAAAGCTCCCTGTGGGCCCCACCCTTTACTTTTGTCATCTCGGGATTCGAAATTAAATCATAAATTCTCTTCCCACAAGACGCGCAAGGATTCTAAAATTATACTACTACTACTATCCCTCGTCTCTCTCCTTTTTCTCGCTGGCTGTATTTTTAGATAGAATAATAATTTGTAGAGAGAAAGTGTAGAGAGAGAGGAGAGAGATGGTGGTGAGGAAAGTGGGAAAGTATGAAGTAGGAAGAACGATCGGAGAAGGAACATTCGCAAAGGTCAAATTCGCGCAGAACACAGAGACTGGGGAGAGTGTTGCCATGAAGATTCTCGATCGGAGCACTATTCTCAAGCACAAAATGGTTGATCAGGTCAATTTGCTCCTCCCTCTCTCTCTCTCTCTCTCTCTCTCTCTCTCGCTTGTGTGTGTGTTTTGTGGAGTATGAGTTTAATTTTACTTCAGTTTTGTTGAATTTTAGTTTAATTGAAGATGTTGTCATTGCTTGCATTTTGTGTTTGTTTATATATGCATTCTGGTTGTTATTTAATTTCCTCGATATTAGGTTAGTTACTCTGCTTAGACATTGATTGTGCCAAAACTCCGTGTGTGTGTGTGTGGAGGGAGGGATAGAGAGAGAGAGAGAGAGAGAGAGAGAGAGAGAGAGAGATTGTCCGAAGAATAAGTAACTAGAAGTAGAGTTTCTCCTACTTACATTTTGTAATTGTTGTCCATATATGCATTGAGTTGCATAATTGCTTCGAGATTAGATAGCTACTCAGCTTAAATTTGAGTTTGTGAAAACTACGTGTGGTGTGCCTACAGGTATATTGATGTAAAAAGAAGTAGAGGTGCTTCTACTTAGTACTACTACCTCCGTCCCAAAAAGACCGACCCTCTTTGATTTTCACGGAGATTAAGAAAATGTAGTAAAAAAAGTGTAAATTTGTTTGAAAAGTGGATAAAGTGGTGGGACCTATCAATATTTAATAATAGATTTGAGATAGTGGGGGAGAGTAGTGGATGTAATAGTGTTTATAGTTATTTGTTTAATAAAAAAGGAATAAAGTTAGTGGGTGTAATAGTGTAAAGTAGTGTTAAAAAATAGTAAGTATAGTAGGTTCATTAGTTTTGGGACGTCCCAAAAAGGAAAGAGTGTCAATCTTTTTGGGACGGAGGGTAATTTCTTCAGTTGGATTTGTAAGTTTTCTAGTTTAAGTTGGAAAAAAATCCATAAGATCACTTTAGAGGATTAAGTAGAACAAGATGAATGCAGATTTTAGATAGTTAAGGAATTATAATTTTTGCAAACCAACGTAGACTTAAGTCAAAAATGGTGTTGCTGATTTATTTGGCTAATTAGCTAGTGTTGATTACTTTCTCCTTTGTTTATATATTCTATAATCTCTTTTATAATTGTATGTTTTATTTCTATTGCAGATTAAGAGGGAGATTTCTATAATGAAGCGTGTTAGACACCTACACGTTGTTCGTTTGCATGAGGTATGCACTCAAAGTTTCTTGTAACAGTTTTTAGATGTGGAGTTTGTTAAATGTTTTAGTAACTTGTTAGCTTGAATAGGCATGGTAAAATTATATTTTTGGACTGTACTGACGTTGACTGCAATATTTAGGTTTTAGCAAGCCGCACAAAGATTTATATAATCTTGGAATTCATTACTGGTGGCGAATTATTTGACAAAATAGTAAGTTAAGAAGAAATACCATCAGTTGCGTGTACGTCTGCTAGTTCACTGTAATAGTGTAATTCATCTATACAGGTTCATCATGGGCGACTTAGTGAAGCCGAATCAAGAAGATATTTCCAGCAGCTCATTGATGGTGTCAGTTACTGCCACAGTAAAGGAGTCTTTCATAGAGATTTGAAGGTTTTTTCGTCTATTTTGCAACCTGGACCGTGTATTCCTTGTTTATTAAACATCTAACCTTTTTATTTTCTCTATGTTTGCAGCCTGAAAATCTCTTGCTAGATTCCCAAGGAAATTTGAAAATATCTGATTTTGGACTCAGCGCACTGCCTGAAGAAGTAATTTTTTTCACTAGATATCATATATCAAATTCAATACCATCACAGAATATCTGATGGTATGGGCAACACAAACACACATACAATAAAGACACAGGGAAATATGGGGAGGGGGAAGGTTTAAGGACATGGAACATATCAGATGAATTATTACTTTGTCTGTTCTCATAGGGGGTCAGCCTTCTCCGGACGACCTGTGGGACTCCTAATTATGTTGCACCAGAGGTAAGAGTGGGACACCTTTGTGTATAGACTCTATACAGACTTGAAAATGTTTCTTATATAACCTTTTTCATCATGGGTGCTTAAGTTATGTCCATTATCATTTGTAGGTACTTAGCCACAAGGGTTATGATGGTGCTTTAGCGGATGCTTGGTCCTGTGGGGTCATCCTATATGTTCTCATGGCAGGATATCTTCCTTTTGATGAAATGGATCTCCCCACACTGTATAGCAAGGCATGAACCTTATGTGACTAGATTGTATATTGTTCTCTATTTTCTATTGAATATGAAAACTCTACTAAATATAATGAAAACGAACATTACCACTTACTTATTTATCCATCACCTATACATTGTTATTGTAACCATTATGATTAATAAATTTGCTGCATATATAGTGGATGGTCAGTTGGTCAGATGTGCTACATGGAGGAATATGCTAGATCAGTTTTAGGTATATTTGAAAAATCGTTACAACTTATGTTATAACAGGTTTTGGGTTCCCCTGCAAAGAAGTGTCAAGTTCTTGACTACAATAAAAATTCTAATTCATATAAATTTAGAAATTGCATCAAAAACTTTTATCATTCTGGATTTTTACCTTGCAAGCTGTTTGGGATGCTGCTTCAATTTGTCTTTGACCCTGTCACGCTCAATATATCCTGCGAGACACAGTAGCGTAAAATGATTTTAATGTTATAATTGTTTTCTTTTTCAGATTGAGAAAGCTGATTATTCATGCCCATCATGGTTTCCTGTTGGAGCAAAATCTTTGATTCATCAAATTTTAGATCCCAATCCTCAAACTGTAAGTATTGAGTGCATTACATAATGTAAATCATTAATCATAATTTGATGTGGTTTATCAAGTAAGCTTCAGCGAAAAATTAGAAAGTTCCCTGTCTCGGAAATCTTGATGTAATAGAAGACTATAAGAGGATATAGCATGCTCTGTGTATGATACCGCTTGTTGGCTTTTTACCCTTTAAAAGTGATGTGATTCTTATTACTTATAAGAAAAACAGTTTTTGTGATGAGTAGTGAGTACTAATTTTTATAAACTAAAATATTGTTATATTTTTATAAACTGAAATCAATGAATGCCATTTAAGGGTCTAACATTAATAGCTGCATTTTTACTCTAGAAAATAAGAATAGAACTATTTTCATGACGGAGGAAATCGTTGTTAAATTTCATGATTTCAACCTATGTTACTCGGACTCGACTGTAAGTGTCGGACATGGGTACGTGTCCAAGTATCAGACTCGACAACATTTTGAAAAATGTACATGTTTTTGGCTTAAAATAAGTGTCCAAGCCCGAGTGTCCATGTCCGAGTGTCGAGTGTCCGACACCGGTACTCCAAGGTAAAATGAAGAGTCCGAGCAACATAGATTTCAACCCTACATTATAGTCTTAATGTTGTACAATTGATGCTAGTGGTATGGATCTCCCCCCATCTCTTATCTGTACCCTCTATTTTCTTACAATTATACATCCACAGCGTATACATATTGAAGAAATAAAGAATGATGAGTGGTTCAAGAAAGATTACGTTCCTGCTGGATTTCTTGAATATGAAGATATTAACCTGGATGATGTAAATGCTTTTCTTGATGATTCCGAGGTTGGTTTCACTTTTGACTTTTGTGTATTCTTTCAGTTTATTTTGTTAAATTATTTAGCTTAATGTGTAAACTTCTAGTCACATTGTTGGGTAATCAATGTGAATTCCTTAGGATAGTAGTTTTTTTCTTGTTTTGACTTTTGAGTTTACCATCAATTCTGCATGTAGTTGTAGTCTTTGACTAAAGATACTACTTATATAGATGACCTCCTGCCACCAAGTTAAAAGGATATCAAAATTTCCACAAAAGCTTTTTGTCAAATGGTATATTTACCTGTAAAAAGTCGTAAATAGAACCCAATACGATGTAGAATAATATATGAAAAAGGACATACAGGCCTAACCACATTTTGGATTTGGTGTAATGACCATGGATTTGATTAAAGAATTTAAGTTGGCTTTTTCTCTCAATCTACATCACCATGCAATATGGTTCCCCATGTTTCTCTTAAAGTTTTAAAAGAGTAGACAGCTTTCTTAATTTTGGAAATTACTCAATGAGATGATTCATTTAGTGATTATATTATAATTTAAATCTTGATTACCATTCAGCCAGTAAAATTAGATTTCAAGTTCAAGGTGTGACTTCTGCTGTAATATCTCTATTTGGATTTAGTTTATTGGTTTTTTTTTTATTAAAACACCTATTTTACTGTTACTTAATTAGGGAGAACGACCCGATGAGCAGTGTAGGGATGAAGATGCAGGTCCACTCAATCTTAATGCATTTGACCTAATTATCCTCTCCCAGGGCTTGAACCTATCTGCACTATTTGACCGTGGGCAGGTACGAATGATAAACTTTTAATTCATAAATGGGTGATATATCTGACCTGATTTTTGTTTTTCAGAAATCTATTTCCTGTTTTTTTTTTTAATTATAAGGCGGTGGTTTAGTCTGGGAAAATGTTTTCCTGTTTTTGTTAAAGTGAGTAAAATATTTCCAAAGAAAGGAAAAAATAGAGAAAATTTTACGAGTCTAGGGAAAATGTTTTCCCCTTTTAAAAAGAAATAAACATTTTCTCACCAATATGGTTATGAACATTACATTAGATAATTTTCTAGAGAAAGTATTCCGCGAAGTTATTTTCAGTTTTTCCCAGAAATTATTTCAGGTTATCTTTCTGCAAACAAAGGGAGCTTAGTGGTTCATTAAGTGTAGCTGTAGGTACCAATACTTTTAGCTGTGTATGTTTACAAAAATTAAAATCTCGGGACTTGTTCAAATCTGAATTCCTTTTATCATATTTGATCTTTCAAAATAAATTGTATGGACTATGTTTTTAACTTTCTAGTTTTCTTTTTCTTTTATGTTTTAAATTTAATTCTTTGGAGGGTGAAGGTTGGGGGAATAAATTACCCTCTCCAGGGATAATTTTAATTTCTTGGAGATGAACAATAAAGTAATTTAAATTTAGTCCATGCCTCCACGGGAAAACCGAAAGACAATACATAAATAGATCTGTAGCCCGGGAATTATTCCTTCAAACAAGCATAGCCTTCATGGTTCGAGCTACAAATTGCAGATCTTTACGTTTATTATTTAGTCAACTAGTCATGCATGAAGCATGATATCCATTGGTATTATATATAAGTTTCAGATAAAATTGGTATATTTTGTCTGAACTGATACAAAATTTGCGGCTCTTTTTCTTTATTGCAGGATTCAGTCAAGCATCAAACACGTTTTGTCTCACAAAAACCAGCAAAATTGGTTTTATCTACTATGGAAGTTGTTGCACAATCAATGGGTTTCAAAACACATATTCGTAATTACAAGGTAAAATCCGATGGACTTTCTTGCTCTACTCGACATTTAACAAGTTGAACTGGTTTACATTATTCTTTTGTGGCTTTGCCAAGTAAATTGGCTGGCTTTAATGAAGGTCCGGTACCTCAGAATATTGTCCAAACAAGAGGTTTCGTGAAACCTATTGAACTGAAATTATTTGTTCATGGTCCAGATGAGGGTGGAAGGGCTTTCAGAAAATAAAACCTCCCATTTTTCGGTTATACTTGAAGTAAGTTATCAGTCTTGACTTCTACAAATTTATGTGTATCACTTATGCAATATTACCAAGAAGTTCTATTCTTTATCAGATATTTGAAGTTACTCCAACTTTTGTTATGGTTGACATTCAAAAAGCAGTTGGAGATGCTGGAGAATACCTCAAAGTGAGTTGTTCCTCTTGTGCTATACTCTGCCTTTAAAAAAAAGTCAGTCACAAATCTATAACATACTGTTGATTTATCATTGTTCCATATGCTCCCTAGTATGGAATGACATAGTTTCAATTTATACTAAGTATTGGTATTGAACATTTTTAGTATACAAAAAATGAACTAAAATTGGGATTCTTTTTGTGCAACGGTGAAAATTGTCTTTTTTCTGACTGTTAAGGACAACTGAATGCAGATGATGCTCGTACATCCTTCTACATTATGAAGTTCTTCCCTTCTTGATATTTATTACAAAGGAATTATCTTGGCTTTCCTTTTCCAGTATTAAAAGTTATATATCTATGTTTCAGTTCTACAAAAGTTTTTGCAACAATCTTGAGGACATCATTTGGAAACCGCCTGGTGAGTATACCAAATCAAGGACTACTAAGGCTAAGAGCAAACCACGTTGATTTTCTTTGCTCTTCAGTTGCTCTAAACTCTGAAACCTGCCCTGATGGCGGCCAAGATTGGATAGGAACAAATGCTACTAACGTGCTTTTTCGAGATGTTACTGTAATTATGCAGAGTTGTATCAATATATACATATATAGTTTGAGTCTTTGACCGGACTGCTTTTGGACAAAATACAAGTTACTATTTACTTGGAATGATTCATTCGTCTCTGATAAATATAGTTGACACCTGTCTGCCGATACCAATTTTACCAAGAAGGGAGAGTTCATATAATTTAACTTGAAGGTGGTGACATGAATAAGTGCGTGTTTGGGATATTTTGAAGTTTTTTATTTGAAATGAAAAAGCATATGAGTGATAAATAGAATAATACTTATAAGTTATACAAATACAAGTGTTTGGATAAATTTACTTATAAGTTAGGGAATTATTTTATTAAATTATATTAAAAAATTTATTATTTAATAGAATAATATCAATACGTACATTTTAAATTAAAATGATATTTATAAATACAAATTTTAAATTATTAAATAAGCAAAGAAACTTAACAATAAGAAATAAATTGAGAAAAGAATACGTCATTATTAACATTCAAGAATATATAAATTATAAGTTTACTTAATAAATTGAATAAAGAGAAAATGCCAAAAGTACACTCATTTCCTTAGAACATGCCCGAAATTCCTGTTTGCGGGGGAAGCTACCCTTTTTACCCACGGTATATGCATTCCACGAATGCGTATACTGTGATACGCATGTTGCTAATGCGTAACCCAAGTCATGCATTTCCCAGATGCATGTTGACGTCAGCTGACGTCATTATTGCACAAACAGCTCCGGCGTTCCGATGTCCAAAAAATCGCCTGAAAATTGTCTATCTCCATCCATAACATTCCGGCCACCTCCACAAAAACTGATGGCGTCAAAAGGAAGCCCAGGTCTGCCTATACATCTTGCTGTGTTCATTTGTTGAATTTTGGCCCCGTAGGGGCGTGTACGAAAAGATCTGAGAATGTTATCGGAAAAAATCTCTGATTTGGATGTTTTTAATTATGCTAATAAAATAAAAAACGAATGGTATAGACATATTGAGGGTGAAAAGACGATCACTTTGGTATATATTATAGTAGTGAAATATTGTTGGAAGGAGTTGAACGGAGTGTTCGATTTTTTAGTCACAAAATTTCTCCGACGACAGCGTTCGAAGAAGATGAGCAGTACTTGGTATACGCATCTTCAAGATACGTATCGGCATCCACGTATCTCCAAGATGCGTAACCGAAGTACTGTTCACAGGTGGAAAATCTGATATTACAAAGACCACGCAATCAGTACATGCGTATAGCCTATACACATCTTTAAAATGCATATATGGTGGGTAAAAAGGACGGACATCAACGCCAATAGGTATTTTGGACACTTGGAATTAAATGGTGGGTATTTTGATTTTTCACCCTTGAATCAACAAACACCTCATAAATTTTTATAGGATTATAAACTATAAGCTAACTTATTCTTAGCCAAACAGGTCCTAAGTAATACTATCTTCAAGCCCGCATTCTTAGATTTAGTCAAAATTAACCAAATTTTAGTTTCGTTAATTCATTTCACTAATATCAGTGAACTACCTGAAGAAAATAATATGTTCTCATTGCTATAAATCTTTGGTATTCATTTTTTTTGTATTTCAATATAAATAATTTTTTTGATTTATATGTTAAAATATAAAATATTTTTTATGTTAGATTCAACATTTTTCATATATTTATTTTAATATTTAACGATCTTTATTTATTTTGTCGTACGGAGTAGTAGACTACCAACTATCAATTTTTTGGACTAAATTTCTTTTACACTTGCTAGCTTATAGCACGAGTTATTTTTAATTTTTTAAAATTTATTTATAATGTAATATAATATTATAAATATTAATTTAATATGTTATTGGAACAATTTGAACCTTACATCTTTGTATATACTCATTTTTAATATTAAATATCAATTAATATGTTGTTGGCGGGAATCGAACCTTGGACCTCTATGTATAACAGCTTTTAGTATTGCTATATCTAACGGTCATGATCTGTTTGAGTTGATAATCTAACGATTGTGAATAGGGGATAACCAAAAATAGGAAATAAATAAACTACAAATTATACTACCTTACGCTTATTATAAATTTTATGTTATAATTATTTTTATATAATCAGTATTTAAAATAATAAACAATTATATACCTTATATAATATATTTATCTAAGATAATTATAATCATAATTATGTAATTATGTTTTTATTATGATTATATAATTATATAATATAAATATAACTTATCTAACTGTTCTTATTTATTATGGTCATTATTCTTTGTATGATTGGAATAAATGGGTTTTAATATATTTATTAATGTATATTGATTTTTAATATATTTTATTAGTAATTGAAAGATGTTGTGTGATATTTTTGGATATAGATTAATGATTGCAAGATTAATTTTAAATTAAAAGATAACGTGTTTTAATTAGAAAAAAATATTAATGATTATACTACCTTACGCTTATTATAAATTTTATGTTATAATTATTTTTATATAATCATTATTTAATATAATAAACAATTATATACCTTATATAATATATTTATCTAAGATAAATATAATCATAATTATGTAATTATGTTTTTATTACGATTATATAATTATATAATGTAAATATAACTTATCTAACTGTTCTTATTTATTATGGTCATTATTCTTTGTATGATTGGAATATATGGTTTTTAATATATTTTATTAATGTATATTGATTTTTAATATATTTTATTAGTAATTGAAAGATGTTGTGTAATATTTATGGATATGTATTAATAATTGCAAGATTAATTTTAAATTAAAAGCTAACGTGTTTTAATTAGAAAAGAAATATTAATGATTGAAAGATATGGTATGATTCATGTTTTTAGGTGTTTATTAATGGTTGAAAGATATGGTACAATATTTTTGGATATGTATATTAATGATTGCATTATTAGTTTTAAAATAAAAGGTAACATGTTTTAATTAAATAGAAGGTAACATGTTTTAATTAGATAAAAATATAATTGATTTAAAGATATGTTATGATTTATGTTTTTAGTTGTTTATAAATGGTAATATTTTAAACTAAAAGGGAATAGAATCTTAGACTTCTCAATATAACAATTTTTAATATTATTGTATCTAACGGTCATGATTTATTTGAGTTGAAGATCTAACGGTTATGAATGACTTGGTTAAACAAACTACAAATTACAAAAGTTCTCTAGTTTGCTTATAATAATATAGTATAGATATAGATTATTAAAGTTGTATTTGGTTGTTAGTACAACTATCTTCAAATAATAAGAAAATTATTTTGATAATCAAAACGAAATATAAGTAGATTTTCTAAATGGAATATAATTTTTAACGTGAAAAATTATCAATTTCTTCTCCCTTTTGTTTCTTGGTAGTTTTAATTGGAAAGTAATGGTTAAGTCATCATTAAATTAAAAATTATTTTGTTAATTTCAAGTGGGATGTAAAATCGTCCAAATTAAGTTTTAATTATTCAAGATAAAACACATAATAAATTGAACTTGTAAAATCTTATATAGAGTAAAGTTCTATGGAGTACTCATTTAATTGGAGTTCTTGGAGTACATATACATTTTGCATTCAAAATTTTGTAAACTTTATTATATTGCAAAACTTATTACATGAATATCACTATTTCATTGAAAATTTTGTATGTTTTGCTAACAAAATATTGCAAAACACGAAATGTTCTGCGAAACATATTTGAGTTGCAAAACATATATGTTCTGATTGTGAAAAATAAAAGATTTTCAAGATGATATATTACAAAACATACATGATCTTCAAGATTATCAATGAAATTATGATATTCATATAACAAGATTTGCAAAATAATAAATTTTAAAATATTTTAAATGCAGAACATATATGTACTCCAAGTACTCCAATAAAATGAGTACACCATAGAACTTTTCTCATCTTATATATATTAACTTTTTAACAACAATTTGATATATAAATTAATAACAAATAAATATTTTTAAAAAATAATATAATTATAAATATTAGAAAAGAAGTCAGACATTGCACGAGTTATAAGTTAGTAATCTGTAATTTTTGTAATCATTTTTTATATTTGTTTTTGTCGTTTTAGTTTTTCTTAAAGTGTATTTGATATCACATCAAAAACATTAATATTATAAATCAAAGATTTTATGTGTTATTTTGTATTTGTATCCAAAATAAGCTAAAAATTATAAATCTTCAAAGTAAGTCAAAAATTATTTGTATTTGAATTTGACAATTTCCCATTTGTATCCACTAATATCCTAAATGGTTCAAAATATCACAACTCAAAAATATGATCTAAATGTCATATTAAAATACTAAATCGTGTAGTGTTTTCAATTTTAAGTTCAAAACGCTACTAAAATGGTGTTTTGGATTCAAAACGATACTTTAAGTTGTGTTACCTTTTTTTGTTTCAGAAATATTCATTTTTTTATTAAAATTTTTAAACTTTATCTGTTTCCTTTAGGGATTCAACAATTATCATTTGGGTTTCAACGGTTCCATTTTGGATTTTAGAAATATTCAGAATGACGAATAAATCGTATACGAACTTAATATTTAGGATTGTTTAACCTTTGGGGTTCAACGGTTCCTTTTTGAGTTTTAGAAATATTCATAATAACGAATAAACCGTATACGAACTTAAGGTAGATCCTAAACCCAACTTAACCTGATTTTTATGAAAATCGGAGATGACTCTCGATTTTATTTAAAATTAGGCCGTCGAATTCAATAAAAACACATTTTTGAATTAACGTTTTAATTATAAAAATTTTAATATTGTTTGCAAATACCTATTTAGCAATAAATAAAAGTAACACAGCTTAAAGTAGTGTTTTAAACCCAAAATACCACTTTAAGTAGCATTTTGAATCCAAAACATTATTTTAAGTAGTGTTTTGAACTTTAAAAAAATAAATTTATCCAAAACGTTACACAATGTAGCATTTTTTGTAAACAGAGAAAATTACCAAAATGCCTATTTTTCCTAAGTTTTTGCCCAAAATACTGATTTTGAAAAAAATGGCCCGAAATACCGACGGGATACGGAGTTTCGGCCTCCGTATTACCCTAATACGGTACACCGTGTACCGTATTATGCATGATACGGAACACGGTCTTCCGTGTTATGCATGATACGGAACACGGTCTTCCGTGTTAGGTGGGTGCGCAGCACTGTCACGGAACACCGTCCATCGTATCATGCATAACACGGAAGACGGAGCTCCGTATCATGCCCTGTTACAGAGGACGCTTCTCCGCATCACACCCCCTATCACAGTACACGATGTATCGTGTCCCGTCAGTAAAAAGGACCATCCAGTTTTTCAGGTGATTATTTTGGGCCATCACCATTCACCCCTGTAAACACAACTTTTTTTTTTTTTTTAAATATTTTGGCTTATAGTTTATAGCATTAATATAATGTGTAGTTCCGAAATACTCCCTCCATCCCCCAGGTTGTTTATATTGGAGGATGGGGTTTAACACGTATTTTAAGGTTCTTTTAAAGTATAGTTTCATAATTTATTTTTTATTTTGATTAAAAATTTAACTTTAAATTTTTATTCAAAAAAAGAAAATTTTAAAAATAAATTATGAAACTATACTTCATATAAATCTTAAAATACGTGCCTAAGTAAAGAAAAAGTTTTGTAAAGAAATGGATGGAGGAAGGGAGTGCATTAACTCGACATTGCCGAACCGTAATAAAAAATTCTAGGTATAGTTATCGTACTTAACATCATCACTTTATTTCGCAACAAAAGGACCTGCCTGGACAAAAACTGTGCCTACAAAGTTACAAAACATGGGCTCCCTTTTTGCAATGAATGGTAAGAAAACTAGCGCTGATCTACTAGAATGATCAATGAAATGGTATACGTTCGCAAGTTCCAGAAAGTACTCAACTAAAAAGCGAGCTCTACACCATCTGGAACTTCTCACTTTGCAGCTGTATCACTTGGAACATCAGCCCCGCTAGGAATTTTACCAGGAAAGTCCGTTACCGAAGAATTTGATCCTATCATACTGCAAAACCCAAGATATCTGCAAGTTAGTAGGTAGTAACTGATAATAAATACGTATAACCAGTAATTTGTAAAAATTTAACTGACACACTAACCTTTTATCAACAATGACCACTGACCGAAGCTCACAATTGTTAAAGCTGAGTAAATTAATAAAACAAAAGATAAATGTCAGTGAATATAAGATAACAAGCATCCAAGTCAAGGAACAACTAAATTCAAAACAAAGAACAGCACTATACAGGGCTCCTTGTGAAGGTCTTTCAAATATTAAACTACATTCTGCTGGCCTATTTTGTTAGAGGAAGCTAGTGGTGAATGATGTCGTATGATGTGTCTAAGGCTATACACATGCTTAAGAGTTAGAGATGCATGGATACATAGTCACACAGGTATATATCAGAGTTGGTGCCAGAAGTTGGTGTTTTTTTTTCCTGAAAACAAAGAGTAGTCTCGTACCTAATACATTGGTAGTACACTTCAATTTTTCTGTATGATTGTACAAGACTAGAACCAGCCTAGAGAACTACAAGGATAATGCCTTATATTTTGATCAGTATTTTGTAATATTACATCAAGAATCTTGCGTAATTGAGTTATTATAACATAGGAGTCATTGAATGCTTACAAGTTGCCCATTTCATTCTTAATGGAAGGATGGCAATCATCTCCATATTCCCTCAAAGTATGAACAAGAAATCCACTGTGGGTGACAACTGCTATCTCTTTCTCCTTTCTGGTCCACAACCTGATGGAATTGTAATAAAAAGGAATGTATAAATTAATCAATAAATAACATGCGGAGAGAAAATCCTACATGGACACATTTCATTCAAAGACCAGTGTAAATGCAGAACAGAGTAGAAACAGTTACAAATTTACCATATTACACGTACTCAGAAGCATGTCTGTTTAAAAAAATTTGATTTACAGACTCAATGATTAAATAGGTATGAGATGCTTAGATACATAGACTGAAGTTTTTTGAGGCAAACATAAAATTCTTTGCTGACTAATAATCCAATCATAATCATATTTAAAGAGTAGAACTTTACCAGTCCAAAAACTTCTTTCCTCTGGCCGCGACCTCTTCATTCTTCTCTCTAACATCAGCTTTCCACAAAACGTCAGCTTCGTTTTCTATCTGCATAAAAATAAAGTTATATAAGTCAGCAACTCTGAGAAGTTAACCATCAACCAGCTAATAAACTAGACACTTGATAAACTTAGGGGGAGGGGAGGACTTGCCAATGAAAAGTCAATAGCAGGAAACAGGGGTTTGTACTCGCTGATGCTTCTTCTTTGATCGCATGGATGAACTCCCTGCATTGCAATTTAAGTATGATGAGAGAACCAAATGCAAATGTTATATAAAAAGGAAGGCGCACTTAAATGTTTCATTTATTCTTTATGTGAGAAAGATAAGTAATAAACTCTTCTTACTTGTATCTCTTCTTACTTGTATCCTTCTACAAGGGAAACTAAAACATGGCGGACAATTGGAAATTTGTATATATTTCAATAGACAGACGTATCGCAATCAGGCATCTTGAAGCAGATTTCTTTGAAAAAGAATTTGTGAACTAATGTAAAATAAACCAGCTTATTACCACCAATTTTTGACAACTAAGACCTACTTATAGTGAAAAGCTGAGGCAACTTAGGTAATTATGTTCTATGCTACCTTTGCCAGACAATTAAAGTGAATTTTCAAGATATACAATATGATTATAATGAGATGTTGGTAACATTTTTTGTTTAAAATATGCGATTTACCATAAAATATGCTTTCAGATAACATGCTTTACAACTTAGCTATGGCATTTGGATGATAGATGAAGTGACGATTGTAAATAAAAGCACAAACAAGTTACTATATCATACACCCAAAGACAGACACAATGTATGTTTTCATGCTGACACTATTAATATGAACTAGTGTTAATAATAATTGATGCATTTCGGGATGTAAATTTACATCATTGCCATCAGAATAATACAAAATGAATTTGTTTTTCACAGATTTGAACTTATGAAAGATTACTGCCAAACACCTGTGGCTTCTCGAAAAATGAGTAAGATAATAATCCGTAGGAATATAAGAATAAACTCAAACCATAACAAATACGGTACAGCACAATGTGGTGCTTATTGTTAGATAGTCTTATATGTTTGACTGTTTGAGGAATAGAGAGCTACTGTTTTTTTTTCTTGCACTACATACCATATGCTCTCGGCAAAGCTCTACAGCTATGAAAGGTGGACATTTCAGACTTGAGATTGCAGGGCGATTACTGTTACCAGCATTTTCCGTCATTAGTGGAGGTACATTGGCCCCATCAGCACAACCTTCACCCCCAAAAGTTCCAACCGCTGTTTGCATAGTTCTATAATGTAATTATTAATAAATGTAACCAGCAAAAAGATAATAGAAGACAATATATCAATGAATTTCAATGTATATTGTATACAGCTCGGTCTTCCAAACACAAATAATTGCATTAAACTCTTATAATGTGAACAATATAAAACGAAAATAAAGAAACTATCTATGAGCATTCGGCTAACTCTATCAACCACATGGGAATCCAATGGCGAAAGTGTAACTGACCAAAGAGTTGTTGAAAAAATTGTTAATCTTATAACTTTGATAATGTTTTAACTCTGACAGAAGAAATAAAAAATTTCACGCAGAAAATGTAATACAATTGATTGGTTCTCTTCCAAACCAAAAAGACACGAGGCCTCAGAAAATGAAGCATCCAGAGAAGGAGCATTCCAAATTAAGCACAAAGTTCCAGTAAGAATGGGTAATCTGTGACCAAACATATTTATATATTCACCAAAATAGACTTTTCTATCAAAGTTCCGTAAAGATTAAAGAATGAGAGGTGGAGCTGTAGTGAAACCTGAAGGTAAGGGCATAGTCATTATTTAGCAAAGAAGGAATGAGCCAAAGTAAAGGCCTTTTTTTAAGTCCCTAGTTGGATCAAAATACAGCATAAGTATTGTTTGTGCAAGGATAGAATTCTAGATGGCAAGGCCACATAAAAAGGAGAAATGTTTGTGTACAATTTGGGTAGAAACTACATACACAGTGGTACATCTTCAGATAAGTAGTTAAAGGGTGAGACGCTCAAATAATCTCCTTTAGGGTCTGAATTCTAGTTCAGTTTAAAAATATACAATTTGATCATTTCATGCCTACTTTTGTATCCTGTGATTATATCTGTATTTTAAACAGATAAGTAATTATGAATGTTGGTAATGTAGCAATCATATATGTCATATGCAAGATACTTCTTAGCTGGTAGATCATTCCCTATTTGTTTATTAAATTCCACAATTGAATGAGAAAATAGAAAAAAATATCAGATTATTTTCAAAAAAGTTTATTGTATAACTCATATTGCCAAGTTTCAAACGTTTAAAACTTAGAAATACAGAGTGACAGAAGGGTACCTTAACAGTGGTGAAACAACAACTAATTCGACTCTATCAAAGATCCCAGATGCACGAACATGCTTATGCAGATTGTCCACCTGTTAAAATGCATCAAAATAGTTGAATCACTACTCTTAGTAGGAGGTTAGATCACATAAACCACAGCACAAAAAATTATAACAATATTTAAGCAGATGCGGAGCTCTACTAGGGAAGAGGGGCCATAACCCCCCACCGAAATTCAGTTGTACTAACATAACCATATCCAACCAAGCAACATGTTTTGTCGTAGCCCAACTGGTAAGAAATTTATGACTTGAGTGTTGATTTAAGAAGAAGAATGTTCATATCTTATGACCTAGCTCAGCAAGTAAGAAAAACTTGTGCATATGGTTTATCCAGGTTCAAATATTACTGAAGCATATATCCTTTCTACCCATGAATTTGAAAAAATATAGCTAACTTCTACTTGTCATCTTCATTTATTTCTTACTAAATCATTGCTGGATGTAAACCAGACCACCCCTAGTACTAAGGCAATATTCCTAAAAAGTATAGCCTTCTAGATAAACAGAGTAGATATTCACATTATGAACTCTAGACTTGTAAGTTTTAATTGCTAAATTAATCTTCAATTTAAGTAATTGAATTGAGAGTCTAGAACAGGTAGAAGCCAAACCATATTTCAAAATTAACGAACATTACCTGCTGCCAGCCTAGTGGGGTGAGATGGGCATCAAAGAGTTCTTGAGATAAGTAGGCACTATGGTCCTTTTCTCCTGCTACATTATGAATCCCCTGAGCATGTCTAACCTACATACACAATAGCAACATATACATACTCCTGTTTAAATGAAGGATTGTGCATTCAAGTTCCAACTATACAATCATATGTTCGAAGCAGCTTCACACTAAAAAGCCTAACGAAAAACAATATATTGTGAAAGAAGCGCAAATTATATATATAAATGGAAAAGGGGATGATAGAGGGACGAACCAGGTGAATAGTTTTAGAACGATGTAAAGGGTATACACTAGTGCCAGGAAGAGGATTGGAACCCATTTCAGCAACTACTGGACATATAAGAAAGCCGAATCAGAAAGGATACAGGGTAAAACAGCATCCCACATCTTATAAATCAAATCCCTTTCCAGCCCCAATCATTAACCCTCTTTAAACTAGTCACGTCTTGACACACATTTAAAACAACATGAATAATACTCAAGTAAATCAACAATCCAAGTCACTTATCTGACCCTTCTTGCCTAGTAATCTATAGATAAGATCATAAGATACAGTAGTGTTCAGAACAATCGAATCGAATCGAATCGATTTAGCATACACATCACAACTGAACATATTAGGATAACAACAAAAAATCCAACATACATAGAGATTCGCTAAATATACGAATATGATTATCATCATATAATCTAAACATAAAAAATACAGCTATGATTCATATACTAAATAACCGTATAAAATGATTGATTTATACGTATCGAATTGACAATACAAAACAAACTCAAAGGCATGGAAAATGCAAAAACAAACAAGAAGAAAATACGAATAAAACAGGGTGACATAACACAAACAAATCCACAACAACACGACATACAATTACATGTAAGTATGCAAAAATAATAATATTAAAAGACAACATTACCAGAAAAAGATGATGAAGATCGGAGAGTGGGAAAAGAAGAGAAACGTTTGTGTATGGTGTTGAGAGAAATAAGAGAAGATGCGGGATCACGGAGGGAATATGACAAATTATTATTCGGAGTTGATAACAATAAAATATTATTATTATTATTATTATTATTACCCGAAATGGTAGGGAGAAGTGAAGTCATAGATGCGTGTTTGATTTGCATTGTTTATACTCAGTGTTTGATTTGCATTGGTTTTTGCGCTTATATACTCACTCATCGTATCTAAGAGCATCTCCAATGACATTAGCTAAAAATGATTGGCTAAATTACATAAAATATTGATTATGTAAAATTTGTCAAACCTGTAAAACATTGTGTTCCGATGGTAATGGCTATAATGATTGACTATATTTTAAAAATGGTATGTAATTAATATTTCAAGTTGTTATTAATGGAATATATAATTTTAATATAGAAATAAGTGATGTGGCAATTCACTACAGGTCTCTAGAGGTTCGACAAATATAGCCAACATCAAGAGATTATCTATAATTATAGATAAAGATTTTGTCTCATTGGAGTGCAATTTTTTTTACACATTCTTTATAATTATTATTTATGGTAATTAATTTTGAATTTTACCTAACTAGTCTCTCCCATTGTAGATGCTCTAACAGCCTCAAGTGTTGCCTTTTGTATGGCTGTCTCTCATGGCTTTATCATGCGGTTTAGAATAACTAAGCAATTTACGCACGCATCCCGACTCTTAAATAAAAATTTTTAATTGAATACTTTTTTTACAATTTTTTTGAATAAAAAAAATTAAAAATATTTTAATTCAGAAAATGAATCATTAAAATATAACAATTTTTATTAAA
Organism: Kitagawia praeruptora; assembly: GCA_037693485.1. Taxonomy (NCBI): domain Eukaryota; kingdom Viridiplantae; phylum Streptophyta; class Magnoliopsida; order Apiales; family Apiaceae; genus Kitagawia; species Kitagawia praeruptora. The sequence goes on along the minus strand of CM075351.1, from coordinate 21,992,167 downwards.
ATTTAGAAATACTTTATATTGGAAATACCAGTTCCCTACTTTGTCCTGAATAAATTTTACCAGTTTCTTAGTTAAATTTATTATTAAAATGTATATCTAGTTATTTTTAAATTATAATATATAATTTCTTAATATTATTAGAAAATAATGTTTCGTTTTTAGTTAAGAATTACTTGATTAAATTATTAAAACGTTAACCATTATAGTTCACTCCATACAATTTAAGTTTTTACAAATTTGTTTAAATTTGGTTATAAACAAACAAATATAACCAATATATCAATTTATGGGCTATCATCAACTTTTTTGGTTGGTGATAAACCTCTTTTACTATTTTTCTCTCCATTTTCATTGTTATTCAATAAATTTTTCTCCTTGTAAGAATAGTTCTACCCAATAATTGGGTTTGTTTGTCTTTCGTTGTGAGAGTTTAATTTGTTTGTCTCTTTTTGTGAGAGTTTGGTTTGTTTTATGTTCAGAAACGTATATATGCAGGATTATTATATTAATGATTCGTTGATGATGGTCTGTACGATATCGCATTTATGGTCTGAAAAGTTATTCGCAAAGTCTCTTCTCATTAAATCGTGAAGACGTAAGGTCTTGACTCGTTTACAGTATAGTGATCGTTTATATAGCCAATACTTAATTGATAATAAAGATAAACCAAACCAAACCAAACCAAACATACCCAGTATATCCCGCACAGAGCAGGGTCTGGGGAGGGTGAGATGTACGCAGACCATGCCCCTACTTACGGTAGGGAGGCTGTTTCCGTGAAGACCCCCAGCTTAGTGCACAACAGAACAATAGTGTGTGATATTTACAAAGGCCTCATAAATTTTGGTAAAGATCGCAATCATACCTGCGCCCATGGCTTTGATCACATGGGACTTATCTACGTGGGGGTTGTCCACTCCGTTCTCGAAACACTCTGATCCAGGATGTCTCCTCGCACAGATCCCTGCAACTGCAAAACCAGAAAACAAAAGAAAAAAAACAACAGAACCAAGAGAAAAAAAAAACTTTAAAGATAAAGCTAACCGAGATAACCCAACTCTAAGGCTTTCAATCACAGAACCGCTACCTAAAAGAGAATCCACCACTCTGATCTTGCGTCTCCAAGCGCACCTATCAGCGGTCATGGTCTCATTTAAGTTTAAGGCCTTCAAATCCAACCTAAGTTGCTCTTCCCATGACCTCCTCGGTCTGCCTCTCCTCCTCACCCCAACAACCGCAAGACTCTCGACCCTACTCACCGGGGCTTCAGCCAGCCTCCTACGGACGTGGCCGAACCATCTCAACCTCCCTTCCCTAACTTTCGCAGAAAAAGGCGCTACCTCAAGCTCGCTCCTAAAAACCACATTCGGGATTCTCTCTAACATCGTGTGCCCAGAAGACCACCGCAACATCCTCATTTCAACCGCTTCCAACTTGCTCTCGAGGGCCTTCTTTGCCGCCCAACACTCCGAACCATATAACATCGCAGGACGGATAGCCGCTCTATAGAATTTCCCTTTCAGCTTTAACGGGACTTTCTTGTCACACATCACTCCTGACGCTGCCCTCCACCTTAGCCACCCAGCCTTAATAAGATAATTGATATAATAAGGAAACTGTCCTTCTTCGCTAATAATGATAATGTAAATCGTCATTGTTTTCAATTAAAAAACAATCGTCTAATCTTGTTGTGAGTCGTTGCATCGTCGTTGGATTGAGACAGTCTTTCCCACAAACCCATCATCATCGTTATTGTGGCTTCGCCTTATCGTCATCTTCGTTAATAATCTAGGCTCTGATACCATGATAAGTTATTCGCAAAGTATTTTCTCATTAAATCGTGAAGGCATAAAGTCTTGATTCATTTAAAATATAATGATCGCTTATATAACCAATACCTAATCGATAATAAAGGTAAGTAATATAATAAGGAAACTATCCCTATTCGCTAATAATGATAATTACTGTAATTTCCCGTATGACATCAATAATAATATATATACACTAGTACAGACTGGACCTATAGCGTCGCCACCTATAGCAACGGTTATTGACCTATAGCGTCGCCACCTTACCTATTGCGTCGGTTGTTTGCATTAACCGACGCTTATTGACATCTGCAGGAACTTATAGCGTCGGTTGTTTACATTAACCGACGCTATAGGTGTAACCTATAGCGTCGCCACCAAAAACACCGACGCTAATTTGTGTATTTGCGTCGGTCAGAGAAAGAACCGACGCTATAGCTATACCCTCTAGCGTCGCTTTATGGAATGCCGACGCTATAAGTACACTGTAGTTTTGACTTAAAGCGTCGCCTTTAAAAACGCCGACGCTATAGGTACTCTTTAGGTGTGACTTAGAGCGTCGCCCCTATAAACGGCGACGCTATAGGTATGTACCTATTTTTTTTTTTTTAAATGATGTAACAAATTTATTAATATTATTCATTTTCTTATATTTTTAAAGAAAATTTTATTTATATAATTTATCTATTATAAAATATTATATTTTTTTGACAAATTTCTTAATATTTGGCAAAAATTATTATATTTTATATTAGATAAATTATATAATTAAATAGAATTTTCTTTAAAAATATAAGAAAATGAATAATATTATACAATTAAGTTTTGTAAAATAATATTTTTAATATTTTTATCACACATAATGAAAAATTATTAAATTGACAAAATGAATTAAAATCTTAATTAATTATTTACTTGTAGAATATAAAAAATAAATAATGTTATTTTTTTAATTAAATAATACAATAGTTTTGTCAAGAAAAAAAATAATACAGTGATAACTGATCGAACCCAGAAGTCCAAACCCGGTCTTTGGTTTTCGTTACTCTTCCCCCTTTTAATTTCGCCCCTTTCTGTTTAGAGCCCTAATTTCCATCTCCCTCCCAATTGGACGCTGCTACGAATTGCAATTCTACGAACCCAGAACCTAGAACCCAGAACCCAGAACATCTCAACTTCTACGAATTGCACATCTCCATCTCCAAATCTCCATCTCCCTCTCTCAATCTCCATCTCCCTCTCCCAATCCAAATCCACATCCAAATCTCCATCTCTCTCCAAATCTATAGCTACAAGTACGAATTGGACATCTCCGGTCTTAACTTCTACGAGTACGAAGAAGACAAGTACTCTCCTCCATCTCTGCTGGTATTGTGCTTGAATTGCTGAAGACGAGTACGAATTGTTCTTAACTTTCTAGGATTTGTGTGCTTCTCCCTGCTGGTATTCTCTCTCTCTCTCTCTCTCTCTCTTGCTCCCTCCCTCTCTTGCTCTCGATATATTTAATGTATAATTGGTACGCTGTTTTATATATATATTAAATGTGTAATTGGTACTCTGTTCTATACATCTCTAGTCAATCACCTGTAGTATTGGTATGCTTAGTATATGTGCTTTAAATACCTACAGTTATTACCCCTTTACTCCAAAATTGCGATTTTATTAGGAAGTTATTCACTTGGACCTACAATTAGCTGTGATGAAGATTTTAAATTTCGAATTGGTTAAAGTGCATACAGGTTCTTATGTTGTTAGTATCATTTCATTGTAGTTGGATTTCAAGTTCTGTTACTGTTGTAGTTTAGACATCAAGTGAAATTTAAAATTGGAATTAGAGTGAAATGACCTTTGGAAGTAAATATTGGCCGTTTATGCCGTTAAATTGAATATGGTTATGAACCTTGACGTGATTTTATATATGCTTTTTGGCTGGATGAATTAAGATTGCCTATATTAGAGGTAAACCTTTACACATATTAGAGATAAGTAAAAAAGAGAAGAGGACTGCTCATTTATCTGGTGTTCTGTTTTATTATGCTAAAAAACAATCTGTTAGACTCGTTGATACCTTATTACAACTTGAATTTCGTATGTGTCTATTGCCACATGAAAAGATATAAGAGAGGATGAGAGGGAGCAGACAAAGTTAAGAATGTTGAGAACCTTGACAATAGTTGTCGACTTGTCGTGATAGCGATTTGCGTGTTGGTTTAGCAGTTTTAAGAATTTAATTTCTTTAGATTATATCTTAAAATTGAGGCTGTGATAAATTCCTATGTGACATACAAGAATATCCTCAATTGCAGCTTTCGATAATTGAAATTATATGTTAGACTTCTAATCTTTCTTCATGAGCTTTTAGTAATGATTTTTGACTGGAATAATGGAATTGTTGTCAAGTTGGAACTTTATAAACAGTAGTGCGTATCATACAGTATAATTTGGTGCATCTTCAACGAGTCAATGTTTTGATGTGTTAGTAGTTTATCATCAGCAATGTTTGTGTCCATTACTATTTTCTAACAGTCAACTAATCTTCTGCTTGCATATGTAAATTTATATCTACAAAGTGGTTGCTTCTTTCTCTTTTGTACTTGTGAACTCAATCTGAATGTGGTCTTTCAGCAAATTGTACCATTGGTGATTAATTCTTTCTCTGACCAAGATAGTAGAGTTCGTTATTATGCGTGTGAAGCTCTATATAATATTGTCTGCGCTTTTATATCGTTAAATTATGGCAGAATGATAATTATCGTTAAATATTACATATTTTATATTCTCTAATAACATAATAACTAATGACTTCCCTTCTTCAATATGTTCTATAGATATATAACATGGACCACCTTACATGGATGTATAAAATATCACGGACATCCCATGAGTATATTAGCCATGTTAATGACTTTATTAAATTTGCCGAGCAAAATCTAAAGAGGACCGAACATGGAAAAGAAAGGATGACATGTCCATGTTGCGATTGTTATAATTTAGAAAAGTATTCCGATGTCGATATAGTGCGTGGACATTTATTTCGACGTGGTTTCATGGATAATTATACCAAGTGGATCTGGCATGGTGAGGGAATACGCTCTCGAAAGGCAGAATTATTTAGTGGGAATTATGAAAGCTGTGGAGATGGTAATCCTACCTATAAAGAAGAAGAAGAGGACGAGGAAAATGATAGACTTGATGAGGTGATCCAAGATGTTGAAGAAATTTTGATGCACCAACCGAAAATTCTTGAGAACTTGGTCGACGATTCTAAAAGACTTCTATATCCTGGTTGCAACGATCAGTTTACTAGGTTATCAACAACCTTGAAGTTGTGTAATATCAAAGTAAAGAGCGGGTGGAGTGACAAAAGTTTCACAAAATTGTTGAAACTTGTATCAGACATACTTCCTTTGAATAATGAGCTTCCAACTTCCACCTACGAGGCGAAGAAGATATTGTGTCCCATGGGTATGAATGTAAAGAAGATACATGCTTGTCCATATGATTGTGTGTTGTTTCGCAATGAGTATGAACATCTACACACATGTCCAAAATGCGGAGCCTCTAGGTATAAGCGGGTGGGAAATAACTCTTCAAGTGGTGTTAAGAAAAGCCCTCCTGCCAAGGTGTTGCGGTATTTACCCATAATGGACAGATTCAAACGCCTCTTTGCAAATAAAAATGATGCAAAGCTTATGAGGTGGCATGTGGAAGGGAGAAAATCAGATGGGATGCTCAGACACCCTGCTGACTCTCCACAGTGGAGAACCATTGATAGAAAGTTCCCGGATTTTGGTGGAGAATTAAGAAACCTGCGGCTTGGACTTTGCGCGGATGGCATGAATCCGTATCGCACTCTTAGCTCTACACATAGCACTTGGCCGGTTCTTCTGACGATTTATAACTTGCCTCCTTGGTTATGCATGAAGCGCAAGTATATCATGTTGACATTGTTAATTCCCGGTCCCAAAGAACCTGGCAATAACATAGATGTTTATCTTCAGCCACTTATTGAAGATCTGTTGCTATTATGGAATCAAGGTGAGAGGATATACGATGCATACAGCCAAACAAATTTCACTTTGCGTGCCATGATTTTTTGCACTATAAGCGATTTTCCTGGCTATGGAAACCTTTCAGGGTACACTATCAAAGGAGCTAAAGCTTGTCCGATTTGTGAAGATGCTACGATTGACCTTCGTTTAAAAAATTGCAAAAAAAATGTATACGTGGGTCATCGTACATTTCTTCACCCTAATCACCCTTATCGTAAGAGGAAAAGGTCTTTTGACGGGACTATCGAGACTCGAGTGGCTCGTTTGCCTTTGACCGGGAAGGAGGTTTTTGAAAGAGTTAAAGATATTAATGTTGTACTTGGAAAGTTGTATAAAAAACCAACTCCGAACAGTCTTTGGAAGAAGAGATCTATATTTTTGGATCTTCCATATTGGGAACACTTGCAAGTTAGACATTGTCTTGATTTTATGCATATCGAAAAAAATGTCTGTGAAAGCATTATTGGGACACTTTTGAATATTCCGGGCAAGACAAAGGATGGGATGAATGCAAGATTAGACATGGAAGAGATGGGTATACGGCCAGAGTTAGCACCTCAACAATCTGGTAAACGTGCATATCTACCTCCGGCTTGTTTTACTTTGTCCAGAAAAGAGAAAATCAGCTTTTGTGAGTGTTTATCTAGTGTGAAAGTTCCAACTGGATATTCCTCAAACCCAAAAAACATTGTCTCAATGAAAGATTTGAAGCTGGTAGGGATGAAGTCACATGATTGTCACGTGTTAATGCAACATCTACTGCCGGTTGCAATTCGAGGCATATTGCCAAATCATGTGAGATTGGTTATCACCAAACTGTGTTTCTTCTTTAATGCTATATGCAGTAAGGTGATTGATCCCATGACACTGGACAAATTACAAGCTGATATTATTGTGACAATTTGTGAATTTGAAATGTATTTTCTTGAACCATTCTTTGACATTATGGTGCATTTAGTGATTCACCTAGTTAGAGAGATTAAAATTTGTGGTCCCTTATATGTGCGGCAAATGTATCCTTTTGAGAGATTCTTGTGCATCTTAAAAGCATATGTGAGAAATCGACGTCTACCTGAAGCCAGCATAGTTGAAGGGTATTCGGTTGAAGAGACTATTGAATTTTGCACAGACTATTTAGCATCTGCCGATCCAGTTGGAATTCCAAGATCTCGTCACGAAGGAAGACTTGAAGGTCAAGGTACATTGGGACTTAAAATGATCTCTCCTAGTGCTGGAATATGTGAAAGAGCCCATCTATTTGTATTGCAACACATGACGGAAGTTAATCCTTACTTGGAAGAACACATAGGCCAGATTCGACAAATGCATCCCTCTAAGAGTGGCAAGTGGGTTACAAATGAACATAATCGCTCGTTTGTTAATTGGTTTAAAGATCGAGTAATGTCTCAATATTCGGAAAGTCCTACCACCGTTTCTAATACACTAAAATGGTTGGCATATGGCCCCGACATGCCAGTGACATCTTACAAAGGATATGATGTTAATGGGTATACTTTTTATACACAATGTCAAGATGACAAGAGCACTGTGCAAAATAGCGGCGTATGTGTAGAAGCTTCTTCAACAGAATTTGATAGAGGCAATTCCATCACATCACGAGATATTAAAAAGTCATATTATGGGGTGATTGAAGAAATTTGGGAGCTCAACTACAAAGATTTTAAAGTTGCTCTCTTCAAATGTAAATGGTTCGATGTCAGGCGTGGTGTTCGAGTGGATGAGTCAGGCTTCACTTTGGTTGACTTTACACGTTTTGGTCACGAAGATGACCCATTCATTTTTGCTACACAAGTTAAGCAGGTTTTCTATATTCGAGACCCCGCTGATTCCAGGTGGTCCATTGTTCTTGAAAGCAAGCGACGGATTCTTGGAATTGATAATGTTGAAGACGAGGAAGAGTATAATCAATTTGATGAGAATCCCCCTTTCTCAATTGGTCTACCTGCATTGAGGGATGACAACATAGATAAAAATTATGCACGTAGTGACCATCAAGAAGGGCTATGGATTGATCGTCAAGTCTGATTTGTAGGCTTCCTATTTTACTCATCTTATGAATATTTTTTATGCTTCTTAAACTCTGCATCAGAAAATCAAAAATTTACTTTATTTGGGGAATTTAGGAGTATTTGCTTATGTATTTTTTTATTCTATTTGATAATATCCAAATAATTTTAGTGCCATTTATCAACTGTTCCAAATCATTAGATCACATCTGTCATCCCTCGCTATCCAACCTATCCCAAATTGATTAGAGCTTCTGAATAAAGTGGCGTCACAATTGACCTTAACACTACCATTATCCGGTTTAGACCATCGTCCAGTACTATCAGTCGATTGACCTGAACTTGGAAGAGAATTACTCTCCATTTTCTGAACGTCCCTCCACTGTGTAAGGTATGCAATTGCAGTTGACACTACATTCCCTGCTCTCGTCTTTCTGTTGTTCCAGATCACATCATTCCGAGCTTTCCAAATGCTCCAACAAACCATACTAATCATTGCCACCTTTTCACTCAGCTGTTCCAACACATACAAGAACCATGTGGTAATGTTCAACGAGCTATCAAATTTAGCTTCTGGACATATTATCTGCCAACAGCTCTTTACAAAGATACAATGAACAAAACAATGTGTTGTGGTCTCACTATCTGCTTCACAAAACGGACACTCATCATCCACCTGAACCATACGAGTTTGCAAATTACACTTCGTTGGCAAGCACCTGTTCAGAACTCTCCATAACAAAATTTTCAAATATATATCTAATAAAAGTTTTAAAAAAATATATAGTTTTTCAAAGTTTAAAATCAAATAAAATTAGTATTTCACTAATTCACTTCTTCGTTCTTTAAAGAAAGCAACGATTCCATTACAAAACTGTTGGTTAATTTTAAACTTGGGATATTTATTTGTTTGAATAATTGCTGGCAACGTCTTTATCTTTGTTTAGGTTATAGACGTGCAGTATGCAAGTGTCTTTTAGTTAGTGTTTATCAGTTGCATTATTTTCGGAATTAGAATAAGACAGGTTGTTAGAGTTCATGTAGGAGATGATTTAGGATCGAGTCAATCGCGTCCTTACTTCTTGGTATTCAGTTCTTGTATTTCTCTATTTATGTATCAGTTCTTTGATAATAAAACATATGCTTTCTGGCAAAGCTATGTGCTTTATTCTCAGCTTTATATCATAAGGTTAATATTCATATGTCATATTGAACCTAATGGTGGGGACTGGAAGAATATTACTATTATGATGGTGACAATGATAATGATGCTTAATAACAATGATTATTGTAAGTAACTCATTATTAAAAGATAAAATGTATACATCAGAGTTCTAATTTCTTAGCTCATTTTAGAATCAAATTGAAGTCCCTATAGGAGCATTTTTCATGTCTGCTGTATACATCAGGGCCTTGTTGGAAACCTGGTCCATTTTTTGCCTTAAAATGTAATTATTTTAATCAATGTACTGATCCGTTTTTATATTGTAGGAACCTTTTGCCATGGATGAAGAAAATGGTAACTCTGAGCCAGGTCCTAGTGCTGAATCATCCAGGAAAATGAGTAGAGGTCCAACCTTGTGCAAGAAATTTAAAAAAAGGATTGCAAAACAGGATTTGGAGTGTAGCATTTCTTTTAACGAGTTTGGTCGCCCAACTGGACATATGCTTAAAGATTTCAGGAATTATTTGGGATCGGTGGTTCGATTCCAAGTTGATATTAATATTGAAAGTTGGGATCGAGTTAACCAAGGGTTAAAAGAAGCAATCTGGGATGATGTTAAGGTATGCATTGCAATGAACTTTTACCTGATATAGCAGTAAAAATATATCACAATATGCATAAAAATTAGTCCTTAGCCACACTTGAAGAGTGGTTTTAAGTTAGTTCCGTTTATAACCTTTTACCATTAGATATAGCCGAAACAAAATTAGAACTGTTTATTCTCAGTCATACATCACATGTTACGCGCGAGTTAGCTCAAAATCGACTAAACTGCAAAAACCAGACACTATACTATACCTTTGCATTGAGATGCCATTTGTGTAGCTTGTAAAATGAACTAAAAACTCTGCAGCTTATATGTATGTAATTCTTTTGTAAGCAATTGAAGTGATTTAGCTGCCAGTGCTACTATTTATAGAGACTGTTGGTATTTGGCTCGACTTATCGGTAACTTGTAAGCTAAAAATTAAGCTCAAATTCTACCAATGTTCTACGTGTAATTCTACTATTTATAGAGACTGTTGGTATTTGCTAGTACTACCAATGTTCTACGTGTAATTCTAGAAATTCGTGCCATTGGTAAACATATATATGAACACTCATGATAGCTTTTGTTGGACCAACAAGAGGTTTTATCTGCAAATGCAAATCAGATTGTCAAAATAAATAGGAAAGTGGTGACTTTTGTCGCAGTTTAGAATTAGTAGACAAACCTTTTGCAAATATAATTATATTCAGAACATGTAGCCCTTTAAGTAGTTTTTTTTTAGAGATAAGGTTTGGAATAATAGTAAAAGACTATTTGTTCTTTTATAGTATAGTAAATCATTTTATATACACTAAATTCTTTGATTTATTCCAAATTATTCCAAGGACTTTCTCATCACTTCCATAACTTTTTAGTTCAAATATGGACGATTATATAGTCACGTACTGAAGTACTATCTGAGGGATCTTTAGTCCCTTTGCAAAAATTCCTATTCCAAGCATTAATATTGGAACCAAATGTAGCGACTGCGTTATAAGTTTTTACAAGTAGTAATATCAATCATTCAAAAAAGTTTTCACCGTTTAAATTTCCAGATTTCCCTGAAAGCAACAAGTACACAAAATATCTTTGTCAATGATTTCACAGTTAATTATAAATTGATGAATTAAAAATATTCATACACACTTGATCAAAGGATACTGAGTACAAATCTAATCTTTTTGCTATCTTAAACTAATTATGTGTTTAGGCTAAAATGTTATTTCGTAAATTAACTCCTTACCCATCTCATCATTGAGGTGGATAATTAAAAACTTGTTTAAGTTGAAGTATTTAAAAGAGAGAGTGTGGTAACTAATATAGTAGATATTATTGGAAATGCATTCAAATGTTACTACTATAAACAAAAAATATAACTGCTTTAGAGTAGTTGCAACAAAATTTAAGCCACGTTCTATATTCTACCAATGTTCTACGTGTAATTCTACTATTTATAGAGACTGTTGGTATTTGCTAGTACTACCAATGTTCTACGTGTAATTCTAGAAATTGAATTATGCATCGTTTGTTGTGTGCTATTAAAAGATTGGTGATTGAATTATTTTTCAGAATCGTTGGAAACTTCCTGATTCACAAAAAAAACACGTGTTAGAAAAGGCAGGAAATCAGTGGAGGGATTTTAAGGGTAAGTTGACAAAGAACTTTCTTCGCAAAGGAAAGGATCCTACTGAACGTTATCCTTACCTCAGCCAGGAGCAGTGGGAAATATTCGTAAAGAGACGTGAAACTGATGAGTTTCAGGTACATATAAAAAACTCTTCTTCATGGCATCAATATATAGTACACTGACAAGATACTCTCGTACAACAAATTTTTACTAGCCTGCTCTACATTTGTAAATCATGATCAGGATTACTTTCTCACTTTATTATTGATAAAAGTAGCTCTAAGGATATAATACCCACAAGAATCAACTTGAGTAGAGTTTAACAGTAATCCAATTTCTAAAAAAGAGATACTGAATTTTTATGCATAATTAATAAATTAATAATTAATTATGTTTCCTTCTTGTCAACAGGCAATAAGTCTCAAAGCGCAAGAAAGTCAGAAACATAATGACCAAGTACATTTTCTAGGGCCTAGTGGATATGAAGGAAAGAAAGCCATCTGGACTGTTGATGACCCCCTCACTGCATTGGAATCTTGTGAATCGGTTGATCCATCACTTTTATCGTGTGATCGTACCGGACGTAGTTTTGATTATATTAGAGCACGAGCAAAAAAAAAGGAGGGCGGAGGTTATTATTTCCCAAATGAACAGACTAAAAAAGTGATTGTGAAAATGGTAAAATCCATGATTTTTCATCTTTTAAATTCCATTGTTTTTAACATATTATTGGTCTTGTTTTCTGATATTTGTTTCTTTGCATACATTAATCTGCACTAAATTTTTGTTTCACTGAATTTTTACTTGGCCAGATGTTGCTTGTTCATCCTTGTTTTTTACATGTTTTCTGATATTTGTGCATTTTGTAAGGATGTTTATATTTGGCTTTTTTTATCGCTATCTAATTAATGAACATTCTGAACAGGGAGAGTTGCAATCGCAAGTTGTAGATGGTGTGTGGACTCCAGAAGGTCAGGATGACATTTTGTCGCGTGCACTGGGTCGTAAGGAGCATGGAGGGCGTGTTAGAGGGGTTGGGGGGGGAGTTAAAGTTAAAGAAGCATTTGCATCAGGTAGCAAACATAGTGGGATGATATCGGCTGATCAGTTGGCTACAATCACGCAAGAAATTACCAAAAAAGTTCAGAAAGAGTGCGAGGACAGGATGAACCAAATGATGAATTTGAAACTAGAAGGCATCTTCAGTCACTTGAAGCAGATAGGTGTGTCATTTCCAGATGGTAATTTTGTGAAAGATAATGCTACCCCGCAAACTGTTCGGAGCAGTTGCCAGTCTGTGGATCGACAAGATCCTTTGTCGAATCTCAAGGTACTGTTATACAAGTATCTGTTTTACATGCATTCAGTTAATTTCGTTTGCATCAAGTATCTGTCTCTCTGTTACTGCCTTACTGGAAACAATTTGTCTTACTGTTTCAACCTGCGAAAACTGTTATGGTCTTACTTTATTCACTTGTTGCTTCTTATTGATTAGGAATTAGGATTATAATCTGGGTAGCTGTGACTTCTCCCTTAGTGTTCTTGGTTTTTGGCAAAGAACGTAACCTTACTCTTTTCTTTGTTGATCCATATTATGCTTAGATATATGTATAAACAGTACATATATAAGTAGCTGCAACTGAGTTCTTGAGTAGCTATATGTTTTTTGATTGAAACGACAGACATTTGGATAACAGAACTACACTTGCTTTTTGATGGCCTATATTCTATGCATTACTTTCATTGCTTCTTACACTCATTGCGTATTTGGTAGGGAGTCCTTTTAAGGGACACCTCATCTTGCATTTTTTTCTTTTTTTTATGGATGAAAATTCGATTGATCATAACTATTGTGCTGTCCACTGTCTGATCTATTGAAATTTAAATTAATTCATTGGATGTACTTAGGTGAACTTAAATACAAAATGTGCATTGGTGGCCAGGAAAAAGTGAGTGTTTATTGACAGAGCTATTAGATTTCAACATTGGAATGAAAAAGTGAGGAATGAATCACTTTACTTCTCTGTGATTGACAAGGCATATAAAGACATTTATATACACGTACACACGTGCACATATGTAGATGTCATGGTGTTGAAATAAATCCAAATTCTCTTGAAATAATTGAGCATGTCATTTAGACCAATTGTTTTATTTTAAAGGTACTGTTATACAAGTATCTGTTTTACATGCATTCAGTTAATTTTGTTCAAATGAATTCTAACTTAATGCAGGGTCCGACCCCATGTCATCTTTGGGTGGTAGATCAGGATAAAGGAAGAGTTGTCGTGGCAAGGGGGACTGTTTTCCCGGCAAATAATCAGAGTGATAATATGGTTCATAATAATCCGATTCTTTCTCATAATATAAGAGTATCAATTGATGATGTTGGACCTGAATATCAGCTTACTCGACTTCCGGTGCCATGTGACGAACTTGAAACGGTAGGAAGTGCAGCTGGTAGTTTTGTCCAATGGACAAAAAAGCTTGTGACATTGGGACAGGTATATTTAAGTGTCAGTTGAAGTGAAGTTGTTTTTTCATATATTTGCAATATATCATGTGGCTAGTCGTGTTTGATCAGGATCCCCCCTTGGAGAGCACTCCAGAAAAGGGTACTAAGATGCCTCAAATAGTTGAAAGCAAAAATTCGGCGGCTCCCGTCAATAAAACACCACCACTGGCAAGGGATGGTGATGATAAACATTTATCTGAGCATTGCCGATCTTTACGTTTCTTGGTTAATAAGAGGACCTCTGCTAAAAAAGATGTGTTATTCAAGTTAGCAGAAAGTGGACAGCAAACCATATATGTATCCCCTGTTGATATTGATGAATTTTTAACAATGAGTTGTTTAAACATGCATGTTGTGGAAATTTTTATCAAGTAAGACAAGTCTTTTTTGCTCAATTAACTTTAAAATCATTTAAGTACATATACACGTGTTTATTGTGACAAGTTACTTTTGTAGGTATCTTGGGACACTATGCAGTGAGTTGAAAGAAGAAAGATTTGCATTCATGTTGCCATCTAGATTGGCAATACCGAATAAGGGTGACTATGTACGTAGCCAGGAAGCATGTGATTACATCACAACAACTTTGGTTGCCAATAAAGAGAGGCATTTCATTCTAGCACCTTACGTCCAAGAGTAAGAATGAATTAAAATTAAATTGTACATACTATATACATGTGCATATTTTAATGTATGTATGTGTGTATTATCGTAGCAACCACTGGATATTGCTGCTTTTCAGTCTCAAAGAAAGTGTTATTTATATATTTGATTCGTTGAAAAGAGAAAGGAATATACGCTTGAAGACACCTGTGCAGAAGTAAGTTAAATAATACTTTACATTTAACGTAGTCCACCTTTGTATTGAGATCTGATTGTGCGTATACTTATTTCACTGTACAGTGCATTTAAATTATACACAATAGAAGGTGGACTGAGGAATAATAGAAAAGAATTTCTCATTTTTCACAACGAGGTTCAGGTATAACCTACTTGAACTATACATTTAAATTCGTCCATTGATTTATTGTTTGTACTTAATAAAAATTGTTGGCTTCTTCGTAGTGTCCTCAACAACATGGAGGAACGGAGTGTGGTTTTTTTGTCATGAAGTACATGCATGACATAATCATGCATTCTAAAAAAAAACAGACATGAATTGGAAAGTGGTAAGAGAAAACTAGTTAGCATCGTTTTACACATATCGGACTAAATTTTTTCTAAAAATATGAAATCTTCTATATTTTGAAGGTTCTTGGTTCATCAAGACGCTATACCAAAAAGGAAATCACTGACATACGATAGCTCTGGGCAAAATATTTTATCAGAGAATGTCTTTAATCAGGTACTAATAATGTCCCTGCTTAAATATCCAATTTGTATCTTATCATTTTTTCTATAATATTTTCACCAGTAAAACTTTATTTCTTCGAAGGCTCTCTTTTTGGAATTATTAATTTCATATGATTTTGGAAGTCTATATAATCTTGTGGGAAATTTTGTTGAACGCCAGTTCAAATTAATTCTGAAAAGGTCATTGCACAAGTGCATATTGTAGGCATATGTTGTGTTGTACAGTTCATGATATGCATTAAAAAGAAAGCCCAACTATTTATATATCTTCCCCCTCTTGACCTCTTCTGTGTGTTTCTCATGCCATGTCTTTCAATTCTTCTGGCACAATGCGTGGTGTATGGTTAATTGTGTCCTAAACGCTGTTAATAGTCTATATATATGCTGTGGATCGATGTTAATAATCTATGTATGGTTAATAATCTATATATATACTGTGGATCGATGTGCTTTGTACTTTCATTCGCACGCATCTTAAGTTTCTCTGATACTTCTGGTTCATTTTCTGGGGAACATTTCTTTAAGAAATAACTGCCAGAAGCAAGGATGCCAAAATGTGAACTTGGCCGCACACTCCTTTTTTGTAAACTTATTCCTATGCTAGTGACTTTTGTAAGCTTTATGGGCTAGTGTCTTTCTCAAGCAGCCTGTTAACAGTTTACTTCTGTGCCTGCGGAAACGCTTTGTACTTTCAATAATAATACCTCCTTTGATTACTTGTAACTTGCTTTGTAGATACTATATATATAAATACTTGCCTAAATGCATGTGTGTATTGCACATCATATACACAAATGAAATACCATATTGCTGTTAATTAATAAATGTGTTCTGTTCTTCCGAATCATACAAATGTCCTGATCGAGCATTGAAAGAAGCCTACCACACCAGCTGAAATTTATCTAGCTGATGTTTACAATGCATAACCCATTTACACCAGCTGAAATTAATCCAGCTGAAATTGAAAGATTTAGCTCTTGTAATTAAGTTGATTGATGTTCTTTATAAAAGCTAGAATTCTAATTGTTTCGATCTTTTGTTTGCCTCTGATTATTTGTTTCATGATTAAGCTAATTTCCATGGCTCTTTCAATTTAATGCTTGATTTGGCTGTCAAGTTGCTATCTAGCAAAATTGGGTTTGTTGAATTGAGTTTCTGCTATGCAGAAGCTTCTATTTATTTTTTCTCTAATACTCTATTTTATTGTTTTCAATATTGATCGTTCATATGTGTGTGTTCGATCTCTATCTGCTTCTCACCTAAGTTATACATTGATATTCCAGGTGTTGAGCTTCTCTCAGACTCGTTCCCATACAAGGAGACTGAAAACGGATGCCTATGGGAAGGTAGTTTGATAGACTCGTTCCCATACAAGGAGACTCGTTCATATGTGTTTGTTGGGGTCTGTTAAATTGGGATTTCAACCCTTAGCAACACAGAATTCTGTAGTAGTGATAGAAAAATGTTTTTGAACATTAATGTACTTTTTTTTTGTAATAATACTAGCTTAAATTCTTTAATTTAAATTTATTTTAATCAAAATTTGTGTTATAAGTTTTATTTTCTATGGTAGTTCATGTTTGTTGATATTGTGGATGGTATGTAAAAAATGAATCAGGTTAAATATTGTATATCAATTAATAAAACAGGTAAAAAAGAATATTAAAAAAATAGGTCCCCCCCAAACTTTAGCGTCGGTTGTCAACATTGGCGACGCTATAGATCATCTTCGAAAATAAACATAAAAAAAAATTATTTTTTCATAGACTTTAGGCGTCGGTTAAAATGGCAGGCGACGCTATAGACGACAACTGGAGCGTCGGTTGTTACTTCTGGCGACGCTATAGAGTCAACCAAAAGCGTCGGCTGTTTGAAGAACCGACGCTATTAACTGCACAAATAGCGTCGGTTTTTATACCTTTTGCGATGGGTTTTTAACCGACGCTATAGAGTTGTTTGCGTCGCCCTTTTGACCGTCGCTATAGGTGTATACCTATAGCGACGCCTGCATATACTACGCCATTTGACCGACGCTATAGGTCCATTCTGTACTAGTTATGTTAACATGGTTGATTTCTCGAATACGTTATGACAAATTAGGTATGCATATTCTTCACGATTACACCAATTCGTTCGATTGTCTCTCCAAGAAGGCTGTATATCTCAACATTGTGGAGTATCGCTCGCTAGATGCTCCACAGTGCAAGATCTACAAGACGATAGTAGCTATATGGTGTACAGACGATCTGCTCAATCGCATTAACCGCTCGCAACTGAACCTCATTTTGCGGATAATAGTGAAATGTGGGTTGGTTGCATATGTAAATTTTAATAATCGCTTATTTGCGGTTTTATATGTTCAAAAATCGTAAAATCCGAACCGTAACCGTAAATCGCAATATACATATAATAATTTATATTTCTATATAATACATAATAAATAATAAAAGTTAATAAGTTTGACACATATATATATGTAATCATATTTCTTGTCAAATATTATAAAATTGACAATGTTGTTCCACTTGGCATCGTACTAAAATTCTATTGGATAAATTGTATTAATATATGTGCTCGTTGTACCCCGTTTTCATGTTTAAGCGGACAAAATTTTGCTTAAATATCTTGTTATGTTTGTATTTGAGTATCACTTGTTCTTAACTCATTAACTCATGAATCTTTAGTGGTATCTCAAAATTGATAATTTGGACCTAATACGTGTAATAATTTATAATAATATAAATTTATAATTATTATTTTATTTGATATTTGTAATAGGTGATTCAATCGCAAACCGAACCGCATCAACCGCACTTTCGTAGTTGGAATTGATGTGGTTAATCGCAACCGCAAATGCGATTGTGGTTGAAATTTTTATAAAATCGCTATATGCAGTTTGGTTCGACTTTTAGTCCAAAAACGATCTAATCTGAACCCCGTACACCGTATAACGAAGAAATTTTTGATTTGATATTTATTATGTGTTCGTTAATGTTTAATGATTTTTGTAGATGTCGTATAACTTATTATTAATGGATCATTTTCCCTTAAAAAAATATATCTCACTATAGATAAAATACCTAAAATGATAGTTGCTCAAATTTTAGCTCTAAGTTCTATTTTGTCCGTCAAGAATGAATTCTTTCGATCAATTTGGCTTATTGTAAAATGTCTTGAGTTTTTCTTGGGATTATATTAATTGTGAATCGGAATCCAACAATAGATATTGGTTCTCCTTAAGCTTGTTTGATAACTGAAAAAATACCTCACCTCAAGTTTTAGCTGAAAATCCAACCCTACCTGTGAAGAGAGAATTTTTCAAAAAATATTGGTTAGTCTTAAGTAAATTACATGAAATTAACTCTTATTTTGGGAATCTTTCCGATTAAATGAAGTGGATCGTGGAATGGAGCATGATCTTATAAATGTCATTTTATTGGCTAAAGAAGCGTTTTCCTTTGTTTTGGGAACCACATATTTTTAGTATTTTTCTCAAATGTAGTACTGTATGAATCAATGTTGTTTAGGTATTGTTTTCTCAAAAATATAGTTTGAAGATTAATTTTTGGGTTATTGACCTTTTGGCCCTTCAAGTTTGCACACTTATACCCATAAAGCCCTAACGTTTAAACTCGTTCTTTTTTGCCACCCGAACTTCACAAATGTACCTTTTAGCCACTATACCGGGTCAGAGTATATATCGGATTATATCGGCAAGGGCATAACAGTCATTTCACCAAATTTAAAATTTACATTAATTTAAAATTTATATTAATTTATCATTAATCTAAAATTTACACCCCATCTGCTCCCCCCACTCCGTTTCATTCAACACCCACTCCGTTTCATTCAACACCACCACCACTTCCTTCACCTCCGTTCACATCATCACCTCCGTCCTCACACCTCCCTTCCACCGCCTGCAACACAGCCCCCCCTTTTGAATCTCCCCACCACCCTTTTATTCCGCTCCCAACCCATCTCTTTCTTCTTCTCCCTTCACTAACAACTCCACCTCCACCGCTGTTCGCCCCTCTCCTCCAACCCCCACAACACACACCCATCTTCTTCAAACCCATTACAACGCCGACCATCTCCTTTCTCATCTCCTGCTCCCTTCACAAACAACTAACCTCTCCTTCTATAACAACCACAAATCCCCCACAACACCCATTTCCTTTTCCCCCTTCACCTTCATCCACGTGTAACCTCCAACAACACTTCCTCTTTCTTCTTCTTCACCTCACCTCGGAACCAATACCCACGCCTCCACCCACCTCGTATACCCGCAGCCGAACACACACCGAAGCCCAGACACACGCACGCATCAACACAAATGACACACACACACCCCCTCTTTACAGGCATGTACATACAACTCATCTCTTAACAGAACTTAACCGAACTTGCATCAATTAGTCGAACCAAACCCCGATTTCTGCATACCAGATTCGAGCACGCACAGCAGTACCGTATAACACCCCAACAAAAACCCCCAATCACTCCTAAACATCAACTCAAATCAACCCCAACATCCCCAAAACTCATTTCTGCTGCACTGGATGCGAACTACACACACATAGCAGCTTGCCTGGCCCAAATAACATCTCAGTAGTGGCAATGGTTCGAAAACGAAATCATACAAAATAAAAGAATAGAAGAATTGCAGGGGTACTTCATATGGAATCCCACAATCGGCATCACCCAAACACTGTTGGACATAACCGCACACACCACATCAATTAACACACGCACAACTCGTATATACACGCACACACTCAGAACACACGCCACACGCACACTTTCCATACACGCAGTGAATAGAGGAGGAGGGAGAGATGGTTAACTTGCAACGAGGATCAACAAGAGCTTCCGAATCGAAGCTTACACAGCCAGAGAGATTTCGAGCGAGAAATAATCAAGAAAGAGAGAGAAATCGAGGGAAAGAAAATGGGAGAAAAGGGAAACAGGGGAGTGGATGGGGGAAACGATGACTTTCAATGGAGACAAAGAAAGAAAAAGGTTGTGGTTTAGTAGTGGTGGTGGTGGCGGTGTAAGGCGGTGGTGATCGAAGAGAAGAAAATGGCGGTGATGTGTGCGTAATAAGGCTTAATGACCTTTTGGCCCTTCAAGTTTGCACACTTATACCCATAAAATCCTAACGTTTAAACTCGTTCCTTTTTGCCACCCGAACTTCACAAATGTACCTTTCAGCCACTATACCGGGTCAAACTATGTATCGGCTTAAAACGTTACATAATAGCAGGGGTATAATAGACATTTCACTAATAATTTAATTTAGCAATTAAAATTAGTAATTAATTATAACAACAAAATTCTTATTTCTTTTTACAAGATTATAACAACATAATTGTTTTTAAAAAAGAAAAATAGTGGTCAAGAAGTGGAGATGAAGATGAGTTTCTCTCGTTCCTCGTCACTAGCTTCCATAATCACCAGCAATAATCCGAAACAGAACTCCACCCAACCCAAGTTTCACAATAATCCGTATCTCCCATTCACAATCCTCCTCACCAAGATCCAATTTTGATTTCACACAATCCATAACCAGACGCGCATATTAGCAACATTTGGCACCATTAGAATACCACATTTGCAGCACAAAACACGGCCAACAGTCTGCTGAACCGTAAACATACCTGCTTCTTGAGCCATTTCTGGAAAAGCAAAACAAAAGTATATCACTGTCCAACGAAAGACAATTCAAGTGCAGGTCACTTTGTACGAACAACAATTCGATCTCCTTTTTAAGCGGATGACACCTGTTGCCAGCAATAAATTCCACAACACCACCATCAACCTCAATCAAGCTACAACCAGGCACCTTTTTCACTTCTTTATTACCTTCCTTATTCTTTCTACTGTGATCCCATTGGTTAGCAGATGCATAAATATTCGAAAGAAGAACATGAACTCCACAATCCCAGCATGATTAGGCCTCATCCCACACTCCACGAAACAACATTTCTCTCCGGCATTTCATCAAACAATATCTTAGCACTCCCAACATCTCTCCGCTTTTTACATACCCATTAAGCACCGCAGTCAAAGTCACAACATCACGATTCAAGCTTACATCAAACAACATTCGAGCACACCGCATCAGATCATAACTAACATAGAAATGAATCAACCCATTTTGTACAAAATCATAACATTCCCAGCAACACAATTACATAAACCAACAATACGTACTAAATAAACAAACTTCCGCCGAACAATTAAACCTATTGGAGATGCGTCATAGAGGTTTATGATGCGAAACAGTAAATTAATGCAGGGAAATTCAAGCTAGAACAAGAGGGATTAAAAGGGGCGGGGGGGTGAGGGGAGAAAGCAGGGAAAAGAGAAAAAGGAAGGAAACATTAAGGAGATAGGCTTACGGGGTGAGGGAGAGAAAAGGCGAGGGTTCCCAGGTGGTGGTGGCGGTGTAAGGCAGTGGTGATGGAGAGAAGAAAATGGCGGTAGTATAAACACATTACTAGATTTTCGTATGTCAACGGATAACAGGTTGTCCACGTCATCGATGGATAAACTGGTTCTCAACCGTCCATTCCTTATCCGTTGATATACATTTCTTTTTAATTATAGCCATTTGTTAACGTGTATATTTAGTCATGGCTGTACTTCTTTTCTTTTCATTTATTATCTGACAGTTACTTTTGCCCAATGGAGTAATTACTTTTAATTATTTCATTTTTAATTCCTGAAAAATATAAAAGGCTGTCTTGTACTCTCACATCTCACTTTTATTCATTTTTAAGAATCTCATAAGTTAACTGCATCTTCTTCACTAAAACTCTCTGCAACAAAAGTTCAAACACTTCAATGGCGCCTATTGTTAAGATGATGTCTTCCACTTGGTTTACCTATGATAAGAACAATTTCGCGGCCTTTGTTGATACAGTGAATGCTCCAGAAGCCTATCACACCATGATTGTAAGAACCCAAATTTTCGGTAGAATTAAAACTTTTATTATGTAATAATATATGAGTGAATAGTGGTTATGACTGCGATGTAACGAATGTCTATTGAATGAATGAGATGGATTCAGATTCAAATATTTTTATGTCATGAAGAATGCTTCTGGTTGACGGCATAGATAAGAATGATCTATCTCCTAGGGATATAAGATATATTATTTCAAGAAAGATTATTCTCGTGTCATCCAAATCAATATATGTTATTAGTACAGTGGTTCCGTAAAAGGGTTAAGGAACGCCCGAAAGAGGACCAAGGCATTTTTAATAAATATAAGGAATAAAAGAAATAATAAAGTGTGAATAGTGATTTTGGTGGAGATGGGAATATTATTGGACGACGCTATATAGAAGTATTCAGAACGGATTTCTGAGTTCGTATTCATGATCCAGGAGGAAATTAAGTGTATGTAAAAGCTGTCGGATTCAGAAAAATAGCACTTTTATTTTCTCCGAGAATTCCCTGGACACTGCAAGACTTAAGGAATTATTAAAGGGATTTAAGGAAATTAAATTCGAGAAGTATTAAGAAAGATGGAGAATGCTATTATAAATATTAAGAAGGTTTTCGGTAAAACCCTAACTAGAAACGAATGAGTTATTCTCTCGAGCGATCAACGAATTAAGCAATAACCGGACAAAAGAGCAAGCAGAGGATCAAGGTGCATGCATGTGCAAGAGGATAAGACCAAGTAATTAAGTAGTTACAAGAGTAACTAGCAAGATTAGAAAAACAAACCAAGTACTTAGCTTCATTTCATCATCCAACCATTAAACACTAACACATGTCCACTTGATTACCTCATGCATGACCAAATCACTTTAATAAAGTGGCTTTAGGCTAGATATTATCTAAACACACCACAATAATGCAAGATTGGATCAAGAGAAGCAAAACAATTCCATCTTTCCATCTTTCTACAAACTGCCCAGCAGGAGCATCATGGAAAGAAAAATTCACATCTCCATTTCTAACCATGATAAAATCACCAAACTTTAACCCAAGCCTCTCCACTCCATGGTAAATACTCGCTCAAAGTTTCAGGGCAATCCAAGTAGTCTAGCCTAGTCAAATCCCCTCCCCAATTTGAAGTAACCAACCTGTCCAGATTCTGGACAGTTTCTGTATCGATTTTCAAACAGCGATATCTCCTTCCTTATCCAATGAAATTTTGTGTTCTTTAGCTTTTTGAAAATCTGTTCAGATTCTCTACAACTCTCCTTTAGAAATCTCATTCAGAAAAACATGGTAAGGCCCCCATTTTTGTATTTCTTTGAACGGATGTATAGTAACCTTTGAGATCTAACTTTGCTTTCTTGGTTTCTTTTGGATGATCTAAGCTATTATAAGGCCACACGAGGACTATACAAGGCTTATTAAGTTGTTTTATACACCAAGGAAGGTAATCACCTCTTGAAACCCTAGGCCTTATTTTAAGATCTTGCATGTTCTTGATGATTTTTAGCATAGTCATGATACTAAGCATGATTATGGAGTTTGTTAGTGGATCTAAGTATGATTATGTTATGATGGTCAAGTAGATGATTTTGGACAGTTGGGGGATGAATAATATATTTATAAGTTGTATGGATGCCCGGTGTGGCTTGTGATTGATGTTGTGAATTTTAGAACGTTCGATTTATAGCCGTCGTAATGCCCGATTTTCGTTAAACCTTGAAAACCGTGAATCACAGTAGCCTTAACTGACTGCATAGCTTAGTAATCTGCTATGTTAAGATAGATTATTTTATAAGCTTCGTTTTGATATAAAGTTCGTATGAAATGGACTTACGGTTTAGGAGTTATGATTAAATTCGTAAAAGTGGTTCGAAACCGTACACGGAAGTTCGTAACTGAAATTGGATTCCCATAAAACTACGAAATCAGTGGCGAATCTTGATAATTGAATAATAGAGGTAAAAAGGAAGGTGTGGGAGAAAACCACATGTCGAATAGATCGTTTTCCGATTTTATAAAAATGTTCGAATCAAGGTTAAACGCGAACGAACCCCTAAAAGCATACTTAGTTATGACTTTGGTAAACGACTTAGAAAACGGGCGATAAAACTCGTAGCACAACCTTGATTCGTAAATGATCGATCTTAAAACTTATATGACTTAAGTATGTATCAAGTGTGGGTATGATGATGTGGCATAATAGCGAACATATGTCGAACCGCATCGGTGATAAAAAGAGTTACATTAAGAGGTGTATAGCGAGATAATTCGAAAACGTGTTTCGACTTAAGTGAAGTTTATATTTAACCTTATAAAGTGTTAAGTGATTAATTCCGAATACCTTGGCTATTTATAGATCACCAGGCTGACCCGGGACACGCTACCACTACCCCTACTCGCACTCGATTCCCAGGCAAGTTCAAATCCTTCTTTAAGGCTGTTGTTGTGAATATATATATGTTTTCTGTTACAGTACATATGCCATAGCATGCATGCCTACTTTCAAAGTCATATTGATATACTTGTTCCCTGAATTATTGTTGGCTTTTAAGCTAGATAGTTATTATATCAGTTATAAGCCGGAAATTACTAAGACCCTTAAGCGAAGGGCAGTTGAATCTCATTCTTTGATTATAGACCGGGAGTCGTTATTTCTTGATATATTGATATTATTTTCAGGGGAAAATATTTAAATAAATATTTTCCATTTATTATCTGGTAAATATTATTCGGAATATTCCTTGGAGATTATGTGATAAATATTATTCGGAATATTCAGCCGATATTTATTTATTCGATGAATACTATCTTTAATATTCATCTAAGGTCGATTTAATATTTGAATATTATTTCGAACCCTCATTTAAGTTATTTACTTAAAGAATATTCATTCTTAATTACTCAATAGATATTTTTTTGAATATTCATTCGAGTTTGTTTATTTAATGAACATTATGTTAATATTCATTCAAGCCTTATTTATTTAAATGAATATTATTTCGAATATTCATTCAATCTCTATTTATTTCATAAATATTAGTTGAGCATTGATTCGAACTCCAGTTACTCGATAAATATTATTTTAAATATTCCCTTGGGACGATGAACCTTATCTTCGACGTTCATTTAAAGTCGATTCAATTATTGAACCTTATTTCAAATATTCATTCGATAATCATTTCTTCTATAAACACTATTAATTGAATACTCATTGTTTATTCAATGAATATTGTCTCGAATATTCAGTCGATAATTATTTCATCAATAAGTATCATCTTTAAGTTAAATATTCATTATTGATTCAATGAATATTATCTCAAATATCCATTTGACGATTATTTCATCAATAAATATTATGATCAGTTTGAATATTCATTATTCGTTCAATGAATATTATTCTAAATATTTATTCAAAGATTATTCCGAGAAACCCTTTTCCAATATCAGTGACTTAATAAATATTCTTGGAATATTTATAACTCGTTTCAAAACTGATTTATTTCATTCACATAGTATGATAGACCTTCGAACATTATATAAATTATTTTTTAGTCTTATTATTATTGTTATATTATCAAGGAAGGTTCTCAAACTCTATTCTTCGTTCAATCCTGTCTCACAAATAATAAGGGAACCTTACTTGAGAAATGTTATTTATCTCGTGACTGCCCGGTCATAAATTATTTGTTTCACTCGCAACTTGGTTGCTATTATTCATGGAATTGTGTATACCCACTCATTATTCGAGGGGTAGGAATGTTGGAACAAGTTGGTATCCATTAACAAGCAGCAGCTTGGGAAATATTGGTGAATTTTCCTTTCCAATTAGATACGACTACTTTGTGAAGTCTCATCAACAAGTATTATACTTGGGGAAAGGGAGACGAACTTTACGTTTCAAAGTTATGGATGTGAAATGAACTAGGAGATGCGTAAGTGACCCAGTGGCGCCGGTCCAGCAAATGGCCCAACCGTTGGCCGAGGGGGTTCCAGAGGGCGGTAGACAAGTAAATCCGTCGGTGCTTCCTTCTACATGTAGTAAACAAGAGGTGGGGAGCATAACATGCGACTGATCATCGTGTAAATGCTATGTCTCCTGGCGCGTCAAACTCCAGTATTAGTTCATCACTCAATGTTGGAAATTTTCTGCAACATCATCATAGTTGGCAGAGTTGAAAAGTATTTCAAACTGGAATTGCAATATCTTTCTTGCAAGTTCCTATTTTTATGAAAATGATGCTATCTTGCTTATTTTGGCATAGCATATGCTTCCACGAAATATATACCTGTTGAGTTACCTTGTAACTTCATCCTTTATATTAAACTGGCACTATTTTCGCTAATGCATGGCATATGATTTCAAAACATATCTTTGAACTGTCATATATATTACTGCACAGTTATATATTGTTGGTGGGCTATTGCTCACCCTTGCTTTATTTATCTATATCACAACAACAGCTAGATCAGATGGCCGCGCAAGGCGCACTCAGCGTAAGCAGGTGTTAGCCGTAAGAGGATTAACCGCTGAGGTCATAGCTACCATTGCTGAGGATGCAGCTTCTGGTAGGCTAGTTGTTAGCACTTGTACATCAAATGTATTTATAATATGGCTCATACCAATGGATGGCAAAGAGTATATAATGGTAAAATTGTAATTCTTTGGGTTGTAAGAACTCAAACTTATGATTAATAATATTGATGGTTACTCTGATTTCATCTCTGGGACTGTAACGGGTGTGTTTTATGCTGTTGTTTTGGGTCACAAGGTTGTAATTTAAATAATGCTGGTTTTATGGATGGATATTGAGACCGTAACGACCAGATCCCTGACCCTGGATCTGGGGGTGTTACAATGATGAATTTCATGAAGAAATGCAAACTGTCATATGCTATGATTGCCACTAATCCACTAATCCACGAGGTAATTGAAGAGATGTGGGCATCTACTGAGTACATTGGCACAGACGGTACACTTTCTTTTTCTTTAAAGGGTAAAAACTATGTAGTTAACTCTGATGTGATAACCGCTTGTTTAAAACTGCCTGAGAATAACTGTCTGGAAGTACCCAGTAATGCTAAAATTGTTGCCATGCTTAATTCTATAAATTATACCCTTAGTACTGAGAACTTAGGGAAAATTGTTAGGAAAGGAATGGTTAAAGAATGGAGTTATTTTTGTGATGCCTTCATTAAAACTTTTTCTGGCAAAATTAGTAACTTTGATGTTGTTACCAATTCCATGCTAGTTATGCTGTGTATGCTTTTGACTGATAAATTCTATAATTTTGGCACACAAGTCATGTATGAGATAGCAGGAAAATTAGGTAAAAAGGAAACTAGGAGCAAGAATATCTATTTTGCTAGATTTTTTATGCTCTTAGCACTGCATGTATCTGAGAAAGAGCTATCCATTGCTAACCCGGATAGCAAGTTCAATTGTTTTGTTCAGGAGAAAAGAGTCTTAAGTGATTTGATTCGAATGAACTTAAATGCAGAAGTACAATTGGTATATCTACCAATTGTTCAGGTAACTATTTCTAACCCTGAAACTCCTATCTCTAACCCCCAAATTTCTTTGCCTTCTAGTGTCACAATGGAGTCTGTAGCTGTGACCAAACAGGCTCCTACCAAAGTGACCAAATCCAAAGTTCCAAAACCACAATCTAAAAGACAAACCTCAGGTGTCTCTCAAAAGGCACCTGTTGCAAAAACTACCAAAACTCTTGAGGGGAGTGTGAAGGTGGTAGTGAGTGGTGAGGGACAGGGTGAACATCAAAGAAGCCCTAAGGATAAGGAAGGTGAGGCAGGTGCAACCAACATTTCAGTCTCTCAAAAGACTTTTAATAAACCTTCAAGCCAAATTCTAGTTACATCCTCTCAACAGGGTGTGACTACTGATTTAAGTTCCACTCCATGAACACTGCACAAAAGGGCAAGAGACACAGATAGCTCTCACTCAAAAACCTATGGTAGAAGAGTAAAATCCAAAACCATTGAGGGAATCACAGGGTGCACACACAGTACAACAAACTGTACCTTCTCAAATTCAGTTTGATGTGACTTCAATAAATGTGGAGTCACAGCTAGGGGTGCCCATGGATTCAAAAACCCGATTAAACCGACCCAACCCACCCCCTACTTGGGCCGATCTAACCGTTACTTTCTAAACCGAAATGTAATTGGGTCAATATTTGTCCAAGCCAATTAGATTGGGTTGGGTATGGGTTTTGATAAATTTTGGCCAACCCAACCCAACCCGAGATATTCATAAGGCAACATCTATATCAGATTATCAATTAGTTACACTTGATTACTTCATTCTTGATTGATTCACTTGCGTTAGATACGCCATACTTCCAGAAAGAATTTGATACTAATATGATTTTGTGGGATTGATTAGTAACCTAAATTACTCTTGTTCTTGTATAAATAATAGCCCAAATGCCTAATATTCTTTCAGAGCAGCTTAACGTTCATTGCACTCTGCCATCTGCCTCCATCTTCTCTGTTCTAACGTTTGATCAATTTTCATAAATCATAAGGTATTTTCTTAATTTAATCTGTTCATATATATATATATATATATATATATATATATATATATATATATATATATATATATTTGTGTGTAGTGTCTGTGTGTATACTTCAAAAGCTTCAATTTCTTTTATTTACATGTATTTTCTCAGAGTTTACTTGTTAGTGTATTAGATATCAATATGTTCTTGTCAATTTTTTTGTTTAATCAGTGTTATTTATGTGGGAATGTAGGATGTTAATTGACTAAGTTCAGTAGTTCAATAGTTTTCGAAATAGGCTTTTATAGACTGTAAATATGTGGTTAAATATAGTTCATATTGTATGATAATTGTATATGATGATTGATCAATGACCAGTGACCAGTGTACATTTACCCAAAGTCATTCCCTTGCATACCTTGTAAGTATGAATGCTACTTCTGTACTCTCTAATCATTTCCTTGTAAATTTTATTACAATCAATATTTATATGGCATGTTGAACTTTGAATCGATTTAAGTTTCGTTGATTTCTCAAGTTAGTACAGTTATTTGTTAGAGCTAGAGGTAACTGGTAAGTAATCACAAAGTATATGTATTTTGTAACATGCCATTAAGTTTATTTTGTCTGTCTGGATGGAGTGATAATTTTCCTGTTAAGTAAGTCTATTATTGGTCAACAAGTGCATCAACTTCAACCACAATAGTATCTTACTCTCATGTTATATACAAGTCACCAGTAAGACCACAACCTATTGTAGTAGCTTCTGATGTGACTGATAATTTTAACTTTTAACATAGGTTAGAATTAGATATAACAGTTTTAGAATTTGATGCCCCTATCCGTTATTATTTGTTTGTTCAGTACTATGCTGCTGTAGTTGATCACACGCACACCTTTTATTTGTGCATCTGCAATGTAACTCAGTAACGCATGGTAGGGGTTTTTTTTGTTCATTTACAGTCTTCTAATATAATTATCAGCCTTGTATGTTATCTTTTTTTCATTAAGGTGTTGGTGTCTGTATCTTTTATACATGATAAAAGTGATGGAAAATCATCCAACTTTCAACAATGAAATGAACAATGTCCCAAACATCACTCCAAATCCTACCCCAAACATTACTCCAGATCCTACACTAAACACTCCCACTGAGCTTAAATCACCAAAAAAAAAAAGACAATGATGGACCGCTAACGAATAAGAAAAAGCCTACCAGAACTTCTAGTATTTGGGATCACTTTACTAAAATAGCAGGTGGAGATTCGAATGATCCTAGGTGTACTTGTAATTATTGTGCTGCAGATTATGCTTGTCATAGTCGGAGAGTTGGAACAAGTAGCTTGTGGGCACATTTGGATAAATGCAAGAAGAATCCACATCGAGTGGCTGATAAAAAACAGAAACTGCTCAGCTTTCAAAGTGGCAATGATGGTGGTGGAAGTTTATTAGCCGTGACATTTAACAAAGTGAGATGCCGCAATGCACTGGCCAAATTTGTGGTTAAGGATGAGCAAGCTTTCAATGTTGTGGAGGGTGAGGGGTTTAAAGAACTTCTTCAAGAGTTGCAGCCCAGGTTTTCTGTTCCTAGCAGAAATACTATCACCAGGGATATTCACCATCTGTTTTGTAATGAGAGAGTGAAATTAATGAAACAGTTAACCAAAGATGGTCAAAGAATATGTTTGACAACTGACTGCTGGACGTCTTCTACACAAATGTCATACATGTGTATCACTGCACATTATGTTGATTGTGATTGGAATCTGCAGAAAAGAATAATAAATTTTTGCCAAATTTCGAATCGTAAAGGTGATACAATTGGCAAGGTGATCGAGGCTTGTTTGCTAGGTTGGGGAATAGAATGAGTTTTTACAGTAACACTTGATAATGCATCAGCCAATGAAGTTGCTGTTGGTTATGTAAAGAGAAGGGTTAATGCATGGAAAGGTTCGGTTCTTGATGGTGAGTTTATGCATATCAGGTGCGGTGCTCATATAGTAAACCTAATAGTCAATGAGGGTTTGAAAGACTTGCATGATTCAATAGCAGCTATTCGCAATTGTGTGAGATATATTCGATCCTCTCCTGCTAGGTTGGCCAAATTTAAACAATGTGCTGAACAGGAAAGAATTGATTACAAGGGGTGGTTGGTATTAGACGTGTCTACGAGATGGAACTCCACATATATGATGCTAGATGTGGCTCTAAAATTTGAAAAAGCTTTCGTAAGATATGAGGAAGAGGATGACAAATTTCTGAAATTTTTCATGGAAAAAGAAAATGGAAAGAAGAGGATTGGACCTCCTACCTCAAATGATTGGGAGTGCGCTGCTGTTTTTGTCAAGTTCTTATCTACCTTCTATGAAGTTACTTTAAAATTCAGTGGCACCTTACATGTAACCTCCAACAACTTCTATCATGAGATATGTGAGATTCATACTCAATTGAGCGATTTGGCTGCTAGTACTGATCCTCTGTTATCTACTATGGCAATGAGCATGAAGGGAAAATATGAAAAATACTGGGGTAATGCAGAGAATCTTAATCCATTACTATTCCTTGCTGTTCTGCTCGATCGAAGGTACAAGATGGCATATTTGAAGTACTGTTTTGACAATGTTTATGATGCGGAAACTGTTTCTAAGATTATTGTCAAAGTGGAAACAATTCTTCAACGCTTATATGCTACTTACAATGTTGAAGGTGACGATAATAGCAGCAAGGTTAGTATACTGATTTCTATGTTTAAGATTTTAAATAGTTCTGTAAACTGCACTTTAAGTACTTTATTTATGATTTAAAAAACTTAAGAAGAAAGCATCTTTTTTTTAAGTTTAAGTTTCTCAAGCAGGCCAGGCTAATGTTATCAAAATTATCTTAATAGCTTATATTTGTTTTGTTATTTTATATTACTTGCTGCTTATAACCTCTTTTTATTTGTTTTTTTTTGTTTTAATAGCTTATCAGGAGTGGTTCACCGCCAAAGAGTACTAGCACAGAAAATCAAACACAAAGAAGGAGGTTATTAGAAAACTATTTGCAGCAGCAACATATGTTTGGAACTGAGAAAAAGAATGAAATCGAAAGATATTTGGCTGAAGAACCTCTCAGCCCAATGACTTCATCATTCATTATTTTACAGTGGTGGAAAGAAAATTCGAGTAAGTACAAAATTCTGTCTTTGATAGCTAAATATGTTCTTGCTATTCCCGTGTCTACAGTTGCTTCTGAATCCGCTTTTAGCACTAGCGGTGGTATCTTGGACTCGTTTAGGAGTTCTTTGAGTCCAAAAATGGTTGAAGCTTTGATTTGCACTCAAAGTTGGTTGAAAGAGGGTCATGGTGGAATTAAATTAAAGGAGTATTTAGATGAAGTTCAAGCATACGAATTTCTTGAAGAAGGTATTATCTAAAGAAATTAATGTAGTAGCAGACTAGCAGTAGCTTCATTCTATTCTGATTTACTTTCAACATTCCTATAACTATTTTTTTCTTGATTTGTAGAAAAAGAGAACAAAGCTAAGGGTGTCACACCAAGTGAAAAGGTCATTGATGTTGAAGAGTGATTCAGTTTACACCTCAGTTCAGACACTTTGGACTTTTGTTTAATTTTTTTTCTTCTGGTGTGTTATCACTATTGAGAACTAGAATTTTAATTTTCAGAACTTTGGTTTGCATTTGATTTGGTTTTTGTAATAATTTTAGTGGTCAAATGTTCAACCACTGAGACTTTGTTTTAAGTTGGAGATGATGAACTGATTATCCGATTTTCATTTTTAAATATTTTAATAAAAACTTAACCCGATTAACCCAACCCGTTCCGAACCAACCCGATATATTATTTTAGGGTTGGGTTATAAATTTATATTTATATTAATGGGTTAATTTTTTCAAAACCGAATTAGATGGGTTGGGTGATTAAATCGACAAAAACCCGGCCAACCCGACCCGCGGGCACCCCTAGTCACAGCCCCTTGATCTTAACCTTCAAATCGATACACATTTCAATCCACCATTACCAACTCAATATTTGGATGTGGATATGATATCTACATCAATTCCTGATTCTCCATCTTTAAAATTCTTGGAGAAGCCCCACTCAACAATTGGTGGTCATCATCTTTTAGATGATTTGTTGGGCCATCAATCATCCATTCCTGAATTCACAACAATATCTGTGGCCTCTTCCTTAAAATCAATCACCACAGATTCAGTGTTGGTTTTCACTTCAACGGATACTTTTTTTCCTTCATCAACGGATATCCTTCATACGTTGACAAGTGTTTCTCCATCAACGGATGTGTCTACAACTACTCATCCGTTGACAGCAATAACTACTACATTAACGGATACATTTTATCCGTTGACAACTCTCTCTACCACTTCAAAATGTGACATTCCCATGTCAACTATAGAGGAGTTTGTAGTAGTTGAAACACTTTTAGGAATGAGGGAAGGGAGTGAGAGGCTGCCTTGTGAGCAGGCAAAAGGAGAGGCAAATAATGAGAGGCTAACCATTTCTTCAGGTCAGGCAAAAGGAGAGCAAGAGAGTTCCACCTTAGTAGGTGAAGGTGAGGGTGTGAGAGGTGTGAGCCAGGGGGAGCCCCTGATGCAATAAAAGAGAGAAGAGTGGAGAGAAGGGATTACAGGAGAAATAAGGCAGGAAGATCCAGCCATTGCAAGTGAGTTAATGGAGGTTAATGAAGCTTCTAAAGAGATGGAATTTCGACAAGAATATCAGTCAATCATTGACTCTATCTCTTTGGATCCTGAAACCTTTACTCATCCTGTTTCTACCTATCAAGTCATGGCACAACAGTGCAATGTGGAGGCAGAGGAGGCAATGCACCTAGTGCACACCTCACAATCTCTACAAAGAGCAAAGGAAGCTTTGACAGCTCTACCTTCAGATGCTGACAGTGAAGAGTTTGGCAATGATGACAGTGATAGCACACCAAGTGATGAAGAAGTCAATGTGGAGGATACTTCTGAATGGGTATTTCTACTACCACTGTGATTGGTGACTTCAATGTGGAGATTATGAAGCAATATCAATCTGCTATGGCTGAGCACCAGAATGCAGATCCACAGAGTCTATCAGAAATCTCAAATGGTGAAAGGCAAGCCAGAATAGAGGCCTTAGAAAAGATCAACAAGGAGGTAAATGAAAGAATTCTGAGGACAGAGAGAATGATCAATGAATCAATTGTATCAACTCTGTTCTCTACTCAGTCCTCAGCTCCAATAATATCAACTACAATTCTGAAGGTGATCACTCCAGAGATTGTGGCTCCTACATTCTATGATGCTGAACCATCTTATGTCAAAGAATTTGAACCATACATAAGAACCAGAGCCTACTCTCCACCAAAGGCAAATGGGAAGAACAAGTTACAATTGGACTTTCCATTTCCCAAGGATGATGATGAGAAGCTAATGGGAAAT
This sequence comes from Kitagawia praeruptora, assembly GCA_037693485.1. Lineage (NCBI taxonomy): Eukaryota > Viridiplantae > Streptophyta > Magnoliopsida > Apiales > Apiaceae > Kitagawia > Kitagawia praeruptora. Next base: position 21,958,102 of record CM075351.1, on the reverse strand, counting down.
ACAATCAAAGAGTTCAAGGAAAAGACAAATAAGAGTGTAAGAGATTGGATGACTGTGATAATAAGGAATGGAAAAGTGTTAAATATATCCAACAGCCATCCTAGATTTGTTGAAGAAAAAAGAGAGGAGACCTCCAAACTTCTAAGGGAAGCTCATCCAAGTGAAGAAAATCAATATGAAAACTCAGAGGAGAAGCAAGCCAGGCTGGCTCAGGAGTTAATGGATGAGGTAGAGGATGAAATGAGGGAACCTGAGGAAGTCCCCAAATCCAAAACTAAAAAAAGAGTGAAATCAAAGGCAAGGAGGCCTGTCTCTCCAGAAATTGTAAGAAGTAAGACTGTTGGCTCATCACAATTTATCTCTACACAAGTATTCAACCCAGCTATGAATTTCCATGGTGACCCTATAATCCCTAAAGAGGAACCAATGAATCTTGACTCCATTGAGGTTTCTTCATTCTTGTTGAAGCCTCAACAGAAGCATAAACAGAAGAAAAGGATACCAAGGAAGCAACCTTCAAAGGAACCAATTCAAGTTGCTAGGGTACCTGCTATTGTAAAACATTCAGTCTTGGAAAACAAGGATGATTTTATCTATCAGGCAGATATTGAAGAATACTCTGGCATGAATCTGTATCTGGATGAATTGTCAGAAGTAAGAGGAATTGACAAATATAAACATTTGCCTGAGAGATTGGTCTTTGTATACAAGGGAGGAAAGGAAAGGACATGGCCACTATAGAGGGTTCTTGGAGAAAATTATCTGACCTTAACCAAAGTGTTCTCTGCAATCAAGAGATACACAGGGTTCTCCAGGATAGCAAAAGGGGATATACTGGACAGAATAGAACAGATAAGGAGAGAATGGAACTCACCATCAAGACTACCAAGGAAGATGAAGATCCCATACAATGGACATAAAATCCATCTTCAACCCTTCTGGATGATGGAGTTCAGGGATGAAGATGGTAACAGGAGATTCTTCAGGTTAGAAGACCAACTATCAAAGGCTAGTTTTCAATACCTGAGATGGTTACAACAAAAGCTAAATCCAAAAGTTGTTGAAGAAGATGCCTTCTATAGGCAACTCCAAATGCAGATTGAGTCCAACTCTGCCAAAGAAGGAAAATCAAGGGTGATGCCAACCAGAGAGAAGAAACAGTATTAATCTGCTCAGTCTAGAGGAGCACTTCTCTGTAAAGTTCTCAAACTTTCTGTTTTTAATTTTTGTAGCTTAATACAATTTTTGCATTGTTTTATATATATCCTTAGGAATGTTTTGTTATCATCAAGGTCCTAAATTTATGCTTTATTGCCATCAAGTATAAATTGGGGGAGATTGTTAGGAATATGTTGTACTTGATGATAACTTCACAATCAATCAAATTGTATAAGTCATGTTTTGTAACTGTCAACGGATGAGACATTATAACTCTATCCGTTGACAGGTAGCTCATCAATGAATGAGGTTTTGTAGCATACTGCAGTACCTCTATGTTATCAGTTGATAGTGTTTTTATTCAGAGTCATGTTGACCATTATTGGATAGGCAGAATAGGGTAGCCAATTGTAAATAAGCTATGCTATGTAATTCTGTCTAAGTGAAAGTATATCAACGGATGAAGACAGGACTCTATCAACGGATACAACTCAAATCCACTCTATCAACGGATACAGCACAAATCTCAATATCAACGGATACAGTTCAATATATCATCAACGGATGTTAGTGTACAATGCCAACGGATAATCATTGACACTTACTTCTATGCTAGCTGGGAATCAGCAGTTGATAAGGACAGGTTTGACTGACAGATCACATGGGTTGATAGTAGGTATAAAAAGCAGTATGGCAGCCATACTTTGGAAACACAGAAGAAAGAAGCATTCCATTTACACAGTACATACAAGAAAGGTGCAGGGGACATATCTGTTCACAAGGACAACCTTTCGGCTACATGTGGATTTGGAGTGGAGTAGCAAGTCAACTTGAATTAGATTAATATTATCTTATTCCTGTAGTACTTGTAAACTTGGGATATATAACCAAGTGTAGCAACTCTTTAAATACTAAGAAAACAGACATATTTGCTTAGGGTTTCTTGAATATCCTTAGAAGCAAAGAGTTGTAAAACAGAAGCTGTGTACATTTGTATCACAGAGTTTTCTTCAAATAAAAGTCTCAGGTGGTACATTTAACCACCTAATTTTTTATGTGTTTGTGAATCATTTCTCATCCAGCAATTATCTCCTTATAGATTTCTGTGGTTTATATCAGAAATTTATAAATATCAAGAATTGTATTCAACCCCCCCTTCTACAATTATACAAGTGTGTAATCTGGGAATAACATTCACCATCAGGACAGCCATTTTTCTCATTTCCTCTTCATCCTTAGAATCAGATGATTCATCAGTGTTTGAGTCAACATCAGAATCTGATGACTCACTTTCAGAATATATAGCTAAAGCTTTTCCCTTAGCTTTCTTCCTTGATGCTTCCTTCTTCAAGGGTTTCTCTTCCACCTTAAGAGCAACAGACTTTGCCTTCTTGCTTGATCCTCTATTTCTCTGTTCCATTTCCAGTTCATGAGTTTTGAGCAACCCATAGATCTCATCAATTTCAGTATCAGCAAGATCATAATTATCTCTAATAGTGGTTGTTTTCACATCCCACTTTTCAGGTAGAGCAAGAAGAAATTTGAGATTCGAGTCTTCTAGATCATACTCTTTATTTACCAATGATAAATCATTAATCAGTTTACAAAACCTGTCAAATGTTTCTGTCATGGTTTCTTCAGACTTTGCCTCAAAATGCTCATACTCATGTAAGAGTATATTCCTTCTATTCTTCTTGATAGCAGCAGTTCCTTGACATCTAACTTCAAGGGCATCCCAAATTTCTTTGGCAGTAGTGTAGTCAATCACCTTATTAGACACGACATTGTCTAATGCACTATGAAGTAGGTGCCTTACCTTTGCATCCTTAGCAATAGATGAAAGATCTTCAGGAGTCAGATCTTTCTTTTCCTTTGGGACTGTCTTAGTTTCTTGACCAGCAGTAGCAGCATATAGCTTGGTAGGTTTATGAGGACCTTCATAAATTCTGTCAAGATATTCTGGATCTGTAGCTTCTAGAAACATAGTCATCTTTACCTTCCAGATAGTATAATCTGCTGGTCTAAGAATAGGAACCCTAATAGTCTCATAACGACTCACAGTAGTTGGAGCCTTCTCAGAACCTAAACCTGTTGGAGGAGGAATCTCTGCCATTGATTATATGTTGTGTGTGTGGATCTTAAACTGTATTAAGTAACAGATTGACTCTGATACCACTTGTTAGGTCGAATACACAAATATAATCAAGATTTGTATGAGAGATTAACAAGAACACACATTTTTAACAATTAAAAACTGTTTGAAATTAATAATTCCTCTCTCAGTGATGTAAACTATCACAGAGAGCTGCTTAGGTTACAATGAATGATAATTCGTTGTTCGATACCCTTCTAGGGTTAACCTAACTGTATTTATAAAACATACAGCTACTATACAATCGTAAATTGATTCTCCTATAATTTAGCTATACAATTGATATCAATCACGATTAGGGGTGTACATGGGTCGGCCAAACCGACCAACCCGAACCAAACCGGCCTTATTTTCGGCCGACCCAACCCGAAAAATTATAAACCGTTATGTAATTGGGTTAAATCAACTCCAACCCGATTTTAATGGGTTGGGTATGGGTTTAGATTATTTTGGGCCAACCCAACCCAACCCGAGAGGTATTTTAGTAATTAATCGCATGATTACATTTTGTTCATGTTCTAGTTCATTTAGTATTATTTAGACCCACATTTCCTAGATATTATAACTTACCGGAAATGAGCTAAATGAATTATACGATATATGATAACTTGAGCATTGAAAGAAAATCAAAGTAAAATTGTAAGTTAAACCAGCAGAGCAGATGTTATAATCTGATGAAACAAACATAAGGCATACATGTACAAAAGTATTTGCAGTTGTACTGGCATATGATATTTCCAGTTGTACTGGTTGGTTGAGATGAAGGCAACAAACATAAGGAAAATTATATGCATTTGGTTCAGAGACTTCAGATCAGAATCATCATACTATGTATTTGTTCTTTTTTTGGATTGATTATTCTTTTGCATATCTAGCTTGTTTATTTAATTTTTATATATAAATAACTCATTCAAACCGACCCAAACCGACCTATAACAAATAGGGTTGGGTTGTAAATTTAATTTTTATGGGTCGGGTTAAAAAATTTCAAACCGATTTAAAATGGGTTGGGTTGTTTTAATGCTCCAACCCGGTCAACCCGACCCGTGTACACCCCTAATCACGATTGTTACACGTCTTCTAAGTCAACACAATCTCTTTGACAGCTATCCAATCTTCAAAGATATTTCTTCCATAATTGTCTTCAATTATTCTTCAATCACTGTTGACAAGTAGAAGCTTCCGCCAGACAGAGTTTATCAAACTCTGTTGCGCTTCCATCCGTCAACGTTTAACAAACTCTGACCTGCTTCCAGCTAAACTCTTATTTATCACTGTTACACTTAAACACTGACCACCCCCTTGTAGATTGTAATGGCGTATGCAGATATTTAGTACTCCTTTGGTTCGTTTTTGTTGGTTTTCTAGCTATACAAAGCATTAAACATATACTTCGCCTCGCGTTGTGAATTGTGATCATGGTATCTTTTTTAATCTTAGACTTATTTCTTCAACTTGGTACCTAGTGTTTAGACAGATGCATACAAGGATGGAGCAAATAACTTGTCATAGTTTATAAACATAAACGCGACAAAGTACACAGGATAGGATCTGATTTACAGGTGCCGTAAAACCTAGGTTCTGGACTTGTATTGGAGAGCAGCGGTGAAGATTCAGGTGACTGCTTCTCAGCGGCAAAACTGATGACAATGCAGTCCCCAACTCACAACTACTAAGTTTCTCCCAAGTTCTTGACAAAATGCATAGAGTTCAAGGCAGCTAACGCTGAAACTCTTTTTGTTGGTCCTCCCTGATTTGTTTCATTGCACGATCGTATTTAAACAAGCAACATAATGAAAATTAAAATGTCTGCCCATCTTAAGAAGACCTGTATAAAAAGTTTTACGAACTCATTCAATTTTATGTAAGACCTGTATAATTGAATTTTATGTAAAATTCAATTGAATTTTATAAAATTCAATTGTTTTACAGAAAATATGCTTTTTTTCCAACCAAGAAAAGTTGCAGCAAGGACTAACATACAAGTAGTGTGTGATAGCCTCACCAAGTTCATGCAATTGCATCATTAGAGGAGATAAACATTTGACAAGATAATCATAGTTTTGGGTGCAAAGAAGAAATAATTGAAATGTCCAAGAGCAGTGATCAAGCGGGTATTACAATCATTGTGGAAATCATCAAGTTCCCAACAGAATACCCGAAAGACCAAAAGCAGTGAAACTGAGTACGGAGAACAGCAACAACTAAAGAGTGAACTGATATGGCACCAGTGAAGAGTGAACTGATAGAGAAATCAGTAAACAAGGCAAGAGAAAGAAAGGAAACCTGAAGAAAAAAACAGTTGGATAAAATAAAAACTAAAGAGTAGCAACAATTCCAAGTATATAACTCATAACAAGCCCACCGAATGGCAATAAAAAACACATGACATAAGTCTACTACACGCGAATAAATAAAGCACAAATATCTTGTCTTAGTATCTATATATATTATAATGCCTGGAGATCGGAAATGCACCAGAACAGTTCAAGGTATTTTTCTTGAATTTTCATTTTTTTGATTTTTTTATTAAAATTCTTTTCTTGCATTAAATAGCTATTAATGACATTTTAATTAATCATTAATTACACCTATTAAACATATATTAAATTTACTCTATTTAATTTGTTTAAAAATTAGAAAACTTTAGTTGAACATTATAGTTATTTTTTCAATATTAAATATTTATTACATATAGTTATGTTTATTTTTAGTTAAAATGACGAATAACAATTGTTTATATTGCTTATTTTTTATTCCCTATTCAAGATGACTATAATTTCTTTTCGGATGATTATAGGTACACGACCTTAACTTCTCAGGCAATTTTTATTATCAATAATTGTGAAAATAGTAATAAATTATGGAAGTACAAGATATTTATTTAATATCTGGAATTGTATACAAATAGTACAGATAGATTTTCAATTTTGCACATGAATAAATAAAACATGAGTTATGATCAAATCGATTAAATTTAATAAATCCAGTCATTTATCGGAAGATAAAATTGATAAAAAAAGCTATACACCCATTGTTTCGTTATATTGTGTTGAAATAATTTTTTATTGTAATTAAACAAATTCTTATACTATTATTGAATATGTATATTATGAGAGGGTTGTCGGTTTTAAAAAACATTATTAACTTCTCAAATAATCTTTATTATCAATGATTGTGGAATCGTAGTAAATTATGGAAGTACATAGATCTTTACTTAATATCTGAAATTTGTAAACAAATCATGCGCATACACACATGAGTTATGACTAACTAATTAAATTGAAAAAACTCAACCATTTTGTCGGAAGATTAAATTGATAAAAAAATTATATGCCCATTGTTTCACTATATTGTATCAAAATAAATTAATATTCAAATTAAATAAATTCTTAAACTATTATTGAACATGTATATTATGAGAGGGGTGTCGGTTTTAAAAAACGTTATTAAGTTGTATTCAATATTTGTAACTTTTGATTGTAAATATTATGTTCATATTGTAATTTTTATTTTTATATGTTTGTGATGTTTTTAAGATTATCAAAATTTTAGATATATATAATGAAAATATTTTTCCAATTAATAATTCATGTAAATTATTTTTAAATTAATTTTTAATAGAAAATTCATAAGAGACCAATCAATTTTTAAGAATAATAGAAATTAATTTATCTATTACAGTACTTTTATATAAAAATTTATTATAATAGCAGGAAACTGGAGAGACTTGCACAGTTGCACTCAGAAGCTTCAAAATATTTTTCTTGAATTTTTACATTTTTATTTTTTATCAAAATAATTTTCTTGCATTTAATTAATAATTAATTATACCTATTAAATATATATTAAATACACTTTATTTCATATTTAATATAAAAGTTTAACAATTTTATTAGAACATTATTATTATTATTTTGTTATAAAATATTAATGATTTATATAAAAATACCATTATTTTAAAGTAAAACAATAAAATAAAATAATTTTTATCGTCATTTCTAATCCTTATTCAAATCATTGCAAATTTTTTTGCAATAATTAATAGACGATTTTAACTTTTCGATAAATTCGTAATCAATGATCGTGAGAATCATGATAAGATACATAAGTATATATATTTTTCGATTAACATCCACAATTTAAATAAAAGTAATATCGTAGAATTTACATTTATACCTGAACAAATTATACACGGGGTGTGACCAACTCGATTAAATTGAATTAAGTGGACCCTTTTTTTCGTCAATTAAATCAATAAAAAAAATACCCATTCGTTGTTTGATTATTTTGTGTTGGAAAAATTAACATTCTAATTAAACACATTCTTGTACTATTACTAATCAATTAATCATGCATGTATGTTATAAGATGGGAGACGGTGTTTAGAATCGTTAATTAGTTATATTTAATATTTCCAAATTTTTATTATAGGAATTATGTTGACATTGTAGTTTGGTATGGAAAAAAGTAAAATGTGTTTAAGGAGTTGATTTTTGCTATTTTAAACAAATTCTCACTTTTTGAGCATTAAGTAAGTGTTATAAAACGAGCATCGGCTTAAAAAACAATTATATGTACAAATTTATTATAAAATTTAATAAAAAAATATTAGAATATGTGAGTATCACTTTGATGTGTCCATGAATTTAATTTTAATGTTACAAACAAAACAGTTCTTATAAAATGCTCTGAAAAATTAATTAAATGTAGAGATACGGGTGTCGGATCACTCCAAAAAAACATGAAGCATGACTTATAATATGCATTTGAATTATGCTTTTTTCGTCATAAAACCAAATATATCGACAAGTGAAATCAATCACATCTCTCATCACATTTACATTCTAATTCTTTTCATCGTACAATCAATTTTACTAACAAATAATTTAATAACAAATTAACCAATCACGTCTTTAATGATGTCATCGACAATAGAAAAGATTCACAAATGTTATTTTTACTTATTCAATGTCAAACTTTGCAAATGTTTGTCAATATTGAATTTCAAAAGCATTTTTTATGCGACAAAATAGGTTCGTCAATATCTTCAAATTTAGTATTATTATTAATATTCAAGAATTTAACTGAAACATGTTTTTTTTCACCTAATTTTTTTTCTCTTTAATTTTTAAACATTAAAATTTAATTACATTTCACATAATTTTTAATTTATAATATTAACTTTCAAATAATAAAATTTAACAAACAATAATGTTATGTGTATAATTTTTAAAAATATTTCGTGCCGCGCGTAGCGCGGCTTTGTTACCTAGTTACTAGTAAGTAGTAATACACGAGTTTCACCATCATCACATCTCTCATGTCTTATTATTACTGCTAATACATGACTTTCACCATCATCACATCTCTTCCAACTTAGAAATGAAGCTCTTTCATTGCCACTTCAAGCTGCAACACACCAGATCTGTATGTAGGAATGAGCAAAAAAAGTGATAAGTTCACAAACACATTTACATAAATTCAATGCCAAGACATATAGACATTTAGACTTTCAAAATAACAGAGTTGCATGGTCCTTAGAGGGAGGTGGAAACAGAAAAAATATTGGGATAGGGGAAGTGCGAGAACAGGAAGGTGGAAAGCATGGCTTAAAGATAGTAGAAGCTTCACTTTAAGGTATGCCTAGATTGAGGGTATCTTAACACACTAGACGCTTAGGAGATAAGGAGTAGTACATCACACAAAGGCCTGATTTAGAACATGTTTGAACTATTGAACAAGCAACGAAAAGCACAACTGCAAAAAAAAAAAAATCGACATATCAAGAGGTACAGGAAACATATGAGCAAATTCAAGTATAACAATAATTTTCGTCTAATTTATTTCAACCAGTATTTTATGAACTACAAACATTGATGTACAAATATCCCCAATAAGAAACACATTGTTTTCTTGTACACTAGCTATTACAACGGACAAATGAGAGAGAGAACACCTTCAATTACCATGAACAGGTATAAAATTAAGGGAGAGAGAAAACACTTTCAATTCCCATGAACGGGTAATAAATCAAACTAGGTACCTCATGATTCTTATACATTGTATATCCGAAAAGATTCGTGTTCTAGGAAATGCATTCTCAACAGTCAACATAGCTTAGCTTAGGTTGCTCAGATACTGGAATTTGGAAAACCACCTTTCATTCGTGGTATATTTTTTAAATATACCACGTTTAACTACGAATGACTAATTTCTAATGAGAAAACTATACTTGAGTTTATGCAAACAATAATATAATAGCTTTCAACATTATTTCAACATAATAATAGACATTTTAGACTTTCCAAATAACATGGGGTTAATGGTGCTAGGGGAAGAAGAAAACAGAGAAAAAATGGGGATAGGTAAAAAGAGAGAATAGAATGGTGGCTAGCCTGGGTGGCTGGAGCGGGTGAATTTATCAAGGGAAGTAGTTTAGGGACCATTCGTAAAAATATTTGAAGAAATGGTTAAAGATGGTAGAAGCTTCACTTAAGGTATGCCTGTATTGAGGGTATCTTAAATCTTAATGTATTAGAAACTTAGGGGATAGAAATCATCACACAAAAGCCTGATCCAGAATAGGTTTGAACTATATTGAACAAGCAACGAAAAGAACGATTAATAAGTAAGTAAAAATGGACAGGAGTACATGGGTAGCAAAAGAAACCACCCTCTGATTGTAATGTGAATACCAATGTGATGCAAAATTATGGGATTACATGTGGATACACAGGAGTACATGGGTAGCAAAAGTAAAGGAAAACTAATATGACAGAAAAATATGCTTTTTCTTTTTCCAACACAGCAAAAAAGGAAACCCAAGAAAAGTTGCAGCAAGGTCTAACATACAAGTAGTGTGTGATAGCCTCGCAAAGCGTAGGTTCATGCAATTGCAGCATCAGAGCAGATAAACATTTGATACAAAGATAATCATGGTTTTGGGTGCAAAGAAGAAATAATTGAAATGTCCAAGAGCAGTGATCAAGCGGTTATTACAATCATTGTGGAAATCATCAAGTTTGCAACAAAATACCCGAACAACCAAAAGCAGTAAAACTGAGCACGGAGAACAGCAACAACTATATAAATAAAAATATAATAAGTGAAAGAATTACTTTACCTTACCTAGAGAGCAATGCAGCTATGAAGTGTACAAGTAGAATCAAGATCAAAGTATTGGGAAGAAAGCGGAGTGACAAGCACCACCTTCTTAGTGTCATCATTATTGATGAGCTGGACTTTGAATCGCACTAAGTGAACAAGGGTGGTTGAGTTTTCGGGGTCAGTTTGACGATCCTCATAACGAGAAGCAAGCAAGCAGAGTATGTCATTGCCCAGAGATACCAAAGCTCTATAACTGTAGAAAGGTAGATGAGATTTAACGTTGCCTGCATCAGGGGACACTTGAACGTTCAACCATTGTTTGGTGGCAATATCATAAGCCGTAAAGATGTTTTCACATTCGAGATGATGAACATATATAACCCCGTCAAGAAGTGTCACCAGTTTACAATGTCGCAACCAACAAGGGAAGCCCTCCTGCAAACACTCCCATTGTTCCCGAGAAGGATAGTAGGCGAACATTGAAGAGGGCTTGTCAAAGAATGCAATGATTCTATCATTTTTGTGATCCGCGAGTACTGGAGGAACAAGCCACCGAGATTTAACTGGTGTGGATTTTATGAGACGCCAGTTGGGCTTAGTACGTTGAGTAGGATAAAAAACCTGCAAATCAGAAATTCCAAAGTAATAAATCTTGCCACCAAATGCGACAGGAAAGCCCATAGGTCTAATCGGAGGAGGGCATCTTTTCCAACAATTTGATTCTGATGAATTGGTGGAATCAAGAAAATAGAGGGAGCTTGGTTTTTTGGCATTAGAGTTATGTATTGGCATTCCAACGATGTAAATTCTGGATCTCAAAGCCACCATGCAACTCATCTTACGAAGATCCTGCGCTGTACAAGGAAGGGTTGAGACACCACCACTAAGGACATCCAAAATATAGTAACCAGTAAAACAAGGAGGTTCATATTGACCACCGGGCGGCCTCTCCCTGGTCTGCACCAGAAAAAGATGCTTATCCGATGAATCTGATGAATCCACTCTCCTCACGCTCTCCCTCTCTACATTCATCGTCCCTCTCCCCCCTTTCTTCTGCCGCCTCCTCTTTTTCCTTCCTCTTCTTTTCTTTTCGGGAAAATGAATTTTTTTGCCACTAAACTATTGTCGTTTTTAGAAATCTACCACCGAACTAAAATTTGATTTATTTTAAGCACTAACGTTAGGTTCGGTTTTGTTTTTAGCCACTAAACTTATTTTCAAATTTTTATATCACTAAACTTAGGTTCAAATTTTATTATTAGCATTATGTTAATTTTATTTTATTCACTAACCTTAGATTTAGAGTGAACAAGTCAATGAAAACTTTAATACTTAAAAATGATGTATTAAATTTAGTAAGATAAAATAAATCAATAGAGTTTAATAAGATAAAGTTATCATCTCTAAGGATTTATCTTTACAGTTAAACCTCGATAAATGAATACGATCGGAATCTAAAAATTTTATTCATTAATCAAGATTATTCATTTATTAAGGTCAAAATTACACTATCTTTATTATATTGGGACCGAAAGGAGATATTCATTTAACAAGGTTATTCGTTTAACATTTATTGAGATTTTACTATATCTTGAAAATCATAATAAGATAAAGTTTAATAAGATATAAGAAGTTAAAATTAAATTTATCTTATTAAACTTCATCGATTTATTTTCAAAATAAGTTTGATGTATATTTTTTCTTATTAAATTGAATCGATTAATTTTTAAGATAAAGGTTAATGTATCATTTTCAAGTATTAAAATTTAGCAAAATATCTTTTATAATGCATCATTTTTAAGTATTAAAATTTAAATTGACATGTTCAGTCTAAATATAAGGAGTGAGTAAATAAAATTAACATAATGCTAATAATCAAATTTGAACCTAAGTTTAGTGATAAAAAAAAATTTGAAAATAAGTTTAGTGGCTAAAAACAAAACCGAACCTAACATTAGTGCTTAAAATAAATCAAATTTTAGTTCGGTGGTAGATTTCTAAAAAAGACAATAGTTTAGTGGTAAAAAAATTCATTTTCCCTTTCTTTTCCAATCTTGAAATTAGGGTTGAGACCTGTTCTTTTGTACCCGTTTCTAAACCGGCCCACCAACTTTTGTAATTTTTACCCGTTGTTTAATCGGCCCATCAAACTTTTGTCAAAAAAAAAAAAAATTATTTTCTTATCTACATCAATACTATAACTATACTAACTTATAACCCGTGCAACGCACGGTTTTTTCTCTCTAATATTTATTATATTATTTTTTTTTATTATTTATTTGTTATTAGTTTACCTATCAAATTGTTGTTATGAAATTGATATATGTATAAGATTTTACACATTCAATTTATTATGTGTTTTATCTTGAATTCTTAAAACTTGATTTGGATGATTTTACAGCCTACGTGAAATTGATAAAATAATCTTTAATTTAATGATGATTTCACAAATTTCTCCAATTAAAACTACCAAGAAACAAAAGAGATATGAACTTGACAATTTTTTAAAGAGGTTTAACTGTATTACCCATAACAAGCCCACCGAATAGCAATAAAATAACACATGACAAAAGTCTACTACATGCGAATAAATAAAGCACAAATATCTTGTCTAAGTATTACTAGTAATACATGAGTTTCACCATCATCACATCTCTCATGTCTTATTGCTAAAACATGACTTTCACCATCATCACATCTCTTCCAACTTAGAAATGAAGCTTCTTCATTGCCACTTCAAGCTGCAACACACCAGATCTGTAAGTAGGAATGCACAAAAAAGTGTATCCACAAAATTCCACTCGAGCCTATCATAGGCTTTCGATATGTCAACCTTCATACACGCTAATCCTATCTTCCCTTGAGTTCGACGCTTCATATAGTGATTTATCTCGAAAGCAATAAGAGCATTGTCAGTCAAAAACCTCCCTTCCACGAAAGCACTTTGCTTATCCGAAATGATACTCCCTAAGCACGGTTTCAACCGATTTGTCATGACCTTCGACAGAATTCGAAGTAGCACATTACATAATGAAATAGGACGCACATCCGTCATCTTCTGAGGTGTCTTTACTTTGGGAATCAAACATACCAGCGTTTGATTACTTCCAAGTGGTAATTCCCCTGTTCTGATAAACTTCTGACAAAACTTAACCACATCAGGACCTACAATACTCCAGTAAGTTTGAAAGAAACCTGGATTTAATCCGTCCGGTCCAGGTGATTTGTCCGCATGTATAGAAAAGATGGCTTCTTTAACCTCCTCTGGCATTACATCCTCCAACAACAAAACATTCACCTCATTAGAAACTTGCTGCACAGACTCCCTCTCAGAAAATCTCTCATCCACTCCCATTGATGTAAAAAGTTGTTCGAAATAACTACTTATTACCCCTCGAATCTCATCTGCCGTTTCTTTCCAATTCCCATCTTCGTTCATGATTTTTGTTATACGATTAATGTTTTTTCTGGCAGACGCATACCTGTGAAAAAAACGGGTGTTTTGGTCTCCTTCACGAAGCCAAAATTGCTTCGCCCGTTGCTTCCAGTAATTCTCTTGTTGTTCCAATAACTGAAGATACGGCCGTTGATGTGCTAAAAAATAAAGATTTAAATTGCAAGTGCACAATTTCATCATTTTAATACTTGAGGTATCGATCCACAGAGAATAATATTTTCGCGATCCTTAATTTTTAATTTAATCGGATTAGAACAATTGGGTTTTGGAAAATTCGGATTTTTTTTATTTTAATTCCTAATTCTAAATTATGCTATAACTAAATTATTCTAAAAACTCTAAATGTGAATTAAAACCAGATTTTATTCTAAAACATTTTTTTTATTGAATTAAAGTTTATTTACCGAAAATTTTAGGAAAAAATCGACATGATATATCCGTAAATTTAACTAACCAAAAACAAATCCAAAGCATTTTTTATCTACAAATTCGGAGTCAGCTCGACAGTAACTCAGCAAAAATCAGAATAAAAGAAGAGGAACAAGAAATCTTTTTTAGAGAAAACAAAAACCACATAACAACATCCAATTCCTACGCAGACACAGAAAACTTGACTCAGCAACTATTCGAAAAATAACAATTCGACTGCAAGTTAGAACCAAAAACTAACCAGCAAATGACATTCTACTTAACGCAATAAAACAAAATTAAACTGACTCAGTATTGACTCGCAAGAAAGAAAAACAAAACCAGAACAACACTCGAACAAAAACGCAGAAAAGAAAAGAAAAATTAAACTCAAAACAAGCTGAAACTCGAACAAGAAACAAGACTCAAAAACTCAGACCTGAACTCAGAAACACAGCAAATTCGACTCAGCAACAAACCATAAACAGACTCGGTAACTCGGCAACAACCAGTCGAACAAACAACAACTCGTGAAAACAAAATGCAGACGCAAAGAACAACCAAACCCAGTAATTACAAGCTAACTCCATGAATTAATGAACTCAATTTCTAATTTCAACGAACTAAATAAAACAGAACTTAATAAAACGAAAACAAAACTCAAACTTGCGGCTTAGTGATAACAGCTAATGCATCAATAGTTCGCAGCAAACAAGGGGAAATAATTAACCAATACGCAAAACTCAAACAATACGCAGACATGACTCAGAACTCGATTCAGCAACTTAACTTAACTTAACTCAAACTTTTGTCAAAAAAAAAATATTTTCTTATCTACATTAATACCTTATATATACGGTATAACCTCTATAAATTAATACTCGATAAATTAATAATCTCGATAAAATTAATAATTTATCCAGTCCCAACTTGGGACCAATACAAAATTGGACCCCAATCGATGAAATATTAAGATAATAATTTTTTTTGAAATCCCAATGTTTATATATTGGTCCCAACGAAACTATAAATTAATAATTACTAAAAGATTCCAAATTCTAAGATTGTCTAGTAAAAAATGAATCTATAATCACTTATTTTTTGTTGAACTTCAAATCTATATTGAGTTCATCTTTAAATCTTCTCATTGCACTTAAGAGTTTGAGCATTGTCTTCTCGTATTTCAACAAAAAGTTGTGAAGAGTTGTTTCCGTTTGCAATGCTTCTTTCCGAGTGACCGGTTCCAAAGCTAGTGAATCAAACTCAAATTCAATTAATTTGTGAATGTACATTAATAGAATGTTCCTTTGAACTTGTTTTTGTAATTTACTTTTCATTTCTAACTAATATACATTGTAAATAGTACATTGGACTTGAAAATTTAAAGATCATACGTAAAACTTCTTTAAATTAATAAATTATTAATTTATCGATATAATAATATCTCGCTAAATTAAAAAAATATCCCGGTCCAACATTATTAATTTATAGAGGTTTTACTGTAATAAGCATAAGGGAGATCTTATCCAAATTCGTCATGTCATCCGTTGGATTATAAATTATATCTTTATATATTTATTTATAATTTTCACTTTGTTAATTTACTATAATACCCTTTTTTCATTGATTTGTTTTTTTCTTCATCATTACAACTAAATTTAATTTAAAAATATCTTTATAAGAGGGATCTTATCCAAATTTTTGGTCTGGTCGTTGTACTACCAAAATTATATGATCCGTTGGATTGAAACTAGACGATCAAGATTAGATCATCCTTACTAAATAAATTTATATAACCTTTTTTAATGTAAAAAAAAGTAAATAAATTTATATATTTTTTTAATGATATCTTTTTTAGATATTAACACCTAGAAGCAATAAAGAAAAAGTAAATAAATTTATACAACCTTTTTTAATGATATCCTTTTTAGAAATTAACACCTAAAAGCAATAAAAAAGTAGTAAATAAATTTATATAACCTTTATTAATGATATCCTTTTTAGATTATAATTTCCTTATTAATATGATATAATCTTGATCGACTATTTTTAAAAATATTAGATTCGACGGTTGAGATTATTTTATCCTTTTTAGATATTAACACCTAAAAGCAAAAAAAAACAAGTAAATAAAATTATATAACCTTTATTAATGATATCCTTTTTAGATTATAATTTCCTTATTAATATGATATAATCTTGATCGTCTATTTTTAAAAATATTAGATTCGACGGTTGAGATTATTTTGGTAGTACAGTGATATCCTTTTTAGATTATAATTTCCTTTTTAATATGATATAATCTTAATCATTGTACTACCAAAAGCATATGATCCGTTGGGTTAAAAAATTGGATTAAAAGTCATCCGTTGGATTATAAATTATATCCTTATATATTTCTTTATAATTTTCACTTTGTTAATTTACTATAATACCCTTTCTTCATTGATTTGTTTTTTTCTTCATCATTAGAACTAAATTTAATTTAAAAATATCTTTATAAGAGGGATCTTATCCAAATTTTTGGTCTGGTCGCTTTACTACCAAAATTATATGATCCGTTGGATTGAAACTAGACGATCAAGATTAGATCATCCTTAGTAAATAAATTTATACAACCTTTTTTAATATAAAAAAGAAATAAATAAATTTATATAACTTTTTTAATGATATCCTTTTTAGATATTAACACCTAGAAGCAATAAAAATGAAGTAAATAAATTTATACAACATTTTTTAATTTTATCCTTTTTAGATATTAACACCTAAAAGCAATAAAAAAGAAGTAAATAAATTTATATAACCTTTATTAATGATATCCTTTTTAGATTATAATTTCCTTATTAATATGATATAATCTGGATCGTCTATTTTTAAAAATATTAGATTCGACGGTTGAGATTATTTTATCCTTTTTAGATATTAACACCTAAAAGCAATAAAAATTAAGTAAATAAATTTATATAACCTTTATTAATGATATCCTTTTTAGATTATAATTTCCTTATTAATATGATATAATCTTGATCGTCTATTTTCAAAAATATTAGATTCGACGGTTGAGATTATTTTGGTAGTACATGATATCCTTTTTAGATTATAATTTCCTTTTTAACATGATATAATCTTAATCATTGTACTACCAAAAGCATATGATCCGTTGGGTTAAAAAATTGGATTAAAAGTCATCCGTTGGATTATAAATTATATTTTTATATATTTCTTTATAATTTTCACTTTGTTAATTTACTATAATACCCTTTCTTCATTGATTTGTTTTTTTCTTCATCATTATAACTAAATTTAATTTAAAAATATCTTTATAAGAGGGATCTTATCCAAAATTTTGGTCTGGTCGCTGTACTACCAAAATTATATGATCCGTTGGATTGAAACTAGACGATCAAGATTAGATCATCCTTAGTGATATGGGCTAAAAATAAGCCCTAAAGACACATTTAATGTGGCATTAAATAAACCTAGATTGGTCCAAGGTTAAAGCCCATTAATGAGGCACAAAACCCTATTTTAATAATAAATTCGTAGTTAAATAAATCAGCCAATGTGAGACTCCAATATTGAGTCCAATGAGGACCCAAAATCTTCAAGGAGTAGTCCCCAAGTCATATGAGTCAAATAGGAATCAGCCTTCCTCATGGAAGGATCCAGAAGTCTATCTAAAACGGGTATCTTGTCCACCAAGACACCACACCCTACCCTAATTCCAAGGCTCCCAATGCCTATATAAAGGGCCTAACCCCTCAGTCTCAGAAAAGAGCATTTTTGGGACACAGCTCCATACGTCACCCACCACGTTTTAGGCTTCATCCTCGAATAAGGATATACAAGCCACTACGTCACTACGCCGCGAGGGCGCATCAAGCCACGTAGGCAACTCTAGAACTACGTTTTGGCTTGATTCTTGATATTCATCGAGGTACGTAGGCATCTTGCGAGGATCGACAAGTCCCGACAGCAAGAGCAGCCACCATTAAAGCTCGAAGCTCTCAATCCCTAGCAATCAATACACGAATTAATTACACCCTACTTTTTATTCCACAACATTTGGCGCCGTCTGTGGGAAAAAGACATCAACCATGGTTATCACACGAAGAACGTCAATCGCAGAAACTACTGAAACCACTACCAGCACCACCGTACCCCCGGTTGGGGAACGTGTACCCCCAGGAGCGGGCTCTCAACCACTGATCACTGGAGCGAGTTCCCAACCACTGATCACTGGAGCGGGCTCCCAACCACTGGTCATTCAGCCCCAAGGGACTGAAGAACAAACTCATGGATCGTTACCCCTAGTGACAAAATCCTCCAACCTAGGGACGAATCCCCTACATATGGTAGTCTCCCCTCTCGGAGGCTAGTCCGTCCCTCCTAGAGCCCAGATCTCCACTACCTTGATTCCCGCAAGCACGCGCCCGGTGTATGGGTTGCCCAATTATCCCCCATACTAGGCTAGACCAAGCGGTCATGCCCTTTAGATACATGAGCCACCTTATATCAAGGGGCTAGGACCCATACAAGGCCAACAATACCGCGACTACTCCGGCCTGTATTATGACGATTCATCCTCGGAGGAAGAGGATAGGGATGAAGCCCCAAGGAGGCGACGTCCGAGCAAGGAACCTATGGGGCAAAATGGATATGACGATCCACCAGCCTCATTGCGCGTTTCGACCACCGTTGTTGGAACTCACCCAACACATACCGATATTCAAGGGTTGAACCCTCTAAGAACAGGAATTCAAACGAGTCTCCAAGGAGATGGAGTCCAAGGAACGATTCTAAACTCTCCAAGGGCGGATCCCCCAATCCTAGGCATAGCTATGCCGATAATAGGCTAGCATGATTACAAATCTCTATCATGGTGCTTCCACCACTAACAACTCAAAACCCATGTAATGGGCTCCCACCCCAACGAGGGGGCGATTGGCCCCATATTTGAGGCTTGGAACCCCCGCATATAGCAGGAGGGAGAAATCTTGATCATGCACTAAAAGACAATCAGACTGATGATCCACTCCCCTCAATTTCCAATCAAGGAACGACGCCCCTAAAGACGCGTCTCCAAGGGGTGATCCCCAAGGGGCGATTCAAAATCCGCTAACTCAAGGAGAGGATCCCCAATTGCAGATGGTGGTTTTACCTTTGTCTAATGGAGCACAAGGAGCACGGGTCGCCACCACCGTCATGCCAATTCTTATAACTCGAAACCCCGTTTATTGGTTGTCACCGTACCCAACTACTAATGAAACCATCGATCCACTCATGAGAAGTATGTGCCTCAATACATTGAAGCCTTTGTCCATTTGTTGGAGGACACCAGAATCTCCTCGGACCATACACCGAAAATGACCCCTCATTTGAAGAGGAGGAAGAGGACGTCTATCCTAGCAAGAGACGCCAAGGCAAGGAGCCCACCAGAGGGGAAGGACATTCTCAACCCCGAGAGAATCAAGGAACGGCTCTTCAGGCCATAGAAGAAAGGATATGGGGGCTCGAATTACCAATCCGCAACAGCCGACTGTGGGTTCAATGAATTCAGGGACGAATCCTCATCTCTGTCATTACACAATGAACTTAAGTTCCCACCAATGGAATGTCGTTCATCGATGGTAGCAGTGGCCAGCAATGCGAGACATACGTGCCTCAACGCAATCAGGGCCTAGAACGCCCATGAATGAGTTGGGATTTTTCCGGACCCTATAATGTTGATGATTCATCATCCACTGATGAAGATAATTATCTCAGAAAGAAAAGACAAAACAAGAAGCTCGAAGGAGGGTCAGGGCCTTCTAAGCCCCAAGGATCCAAATAATTGGCTCCCAATACTTTAGGAGGTTGGATACTCGCTCATGAAGCGCATGTCTGAAAATTAAAGAAAAACTTGGAAATACAATATGCTAGGCAGCCCCCAAGGGCTAGGATCCCCAATGTTTTTAATTTAAGTGATACCCCTAGGAGGAGAAAGGTTGATACACAAAGGGCTGATCCCGATGACTATATGCCTCTAGGAGATCATGATGATCCAATCCTATCATTTGCCAACAAGATAATGAGTGCTCATATCTCAAGGAAATTTAAGACGCCCACCATCGAGGTGTACGAAAGGGCAGGAGATCCCACTAATCATGTGAGAACATCCTCCAATGCATTACAAATTGCAACCCGTGACTAACACAATCAAGTGTAGGGCATTCCCTCAAACCCCGGGGGGGCATGACACAACGACAGTATTGTCGGTTACCCTCGAATCCAATCGGCTACTTTAAAGGACTAAGTAGGGCATTTATCACCCCATTTATTGATGGAAAATTCATACGAATTGTTTTACATCCCCATTAATGTGGAACAAGGAAATGATGAATCCTTGATGGATAACATGAACCGAATCACCAAGGAAGCCTTGAAGGTCCCGAACCTGAATGATAGAGTAGCTATCAAGGTAGAGGAAAGTGTAAGGAAAGCCTCAACCCCTGTTGGAGGCAATGGAGGTAATAACAATAAGCGAAGGTGGTCACAAATAGGTATCCTCGAATGGGTAACGAGTCTGACTCTGCCTGGAAGAAGAGCAATCAAGGACCAAGGTTCACCAGCTATGCACGTTTGTATACTCCCAAGACCCAAATCCTGATGGGCATTGAGAAAGCAAGAATCGCAGATGGCCGAAGCAAGTAAGGGCTGATCCCGGGAAGAGAAACAAGAACCAATATGGTCAGTTCCATAAGTTATTGGGGAATAACACTCACGATTGTAGACAGCTGAAATACAAGATCAAGTTTATGATCTAAAGAGCAAGGTTGAATAAATTCACCAAGGATGGTCAACAGGGTAACCTAAGGCAGGATTATGAAATAGAGATTATGAAGGAAGGATGACAGTAAAGATCGCAATCCATAGCCCCGGGGGCCCGATGATAAACGTGAATTCTGAAGAGCCAACATCGGTCGGGAATACAAGAATCTCTCATAAAAGCTTGTTCTCAAGAAACTATGCACATCATAGGAGATGCTCCACAATGAGCAAATATCGAGATGGCAATTGCCTTTGATGATTCTGACTTGGAAGGGGTGAAGTGCCTCCATGACGACCCGTTGGTCATAACACCTGTGATAGGCAACTCACAAGTGAAAGGAGTCTCGATAGACAATGGAATATCAGGGGATATCTCGCGTTCTTGAAGATGGGATACAACGATTCTCAATTGACCCTCTCCAAAATGCCCGTCTATGGGTTCAACGGAGTCAAGTCGAGAGTTGAAGGAACTATTCGATTGTCCATGATAATAGGACGGGAGCCTAGGAAGGCCACTCAGATGTTGAACCTTTTGGTGGTTAAAGAAAATACCGCTTACAATGTTATCCTTAGGAGGACAGGCTTAAGGCGGTTGCCTCAAACTAAGACCTAAAGACCAAATTTCTTACAAAAAATGGAGTTGATGAAAAGAGAGTTCAAACAATAACCAAGAATTGTTATCCGGCCGCCCTGAGGCCTGATGAAGTCGGGGGGCAGGTCCTCCCGATTGAAGACATGGACGTCCGAGAAGATGAGAAACAAAGAGAAAAACCTACCGAGGGCTTAGTCCCCGCTCCCCTAGTTCCCAAAGAACCTGAAAAGTTACCCACGTAGGGCATTGCTGAATGAACCCTTGAAGGGCAAATTGGATGCGTTCCTACAAGAGAACATTGTTGTATTTGCTTGGACAGAAGCTGATATACCAGAGGTCGATACCCAATTAATTACGTAAACTAGACATCCACCCGAATAGGGAGACGATGAAGCGGAAGAAAAGAAAGTTTGATTCAAAGAGGCAGGAAATCCAATGAAGGATGAAGGATGTGTATTGACTTCATTGATATGAAAGATGCATGTCTTAATGACTACTTTCCCCTACCAAGGAACGATACGTTGACCAATGCAACAAAAGTGACGACCCAAAGAGGCGACATATCGAAGATTGATGAATAAGATCTTTGAGCATCTTAGTGGAAAGACTATAGAAGTCCACGATTTAATCAAGAGCCTTGATAAGGTACATCACATCGAGCATTCTCATGAGACGTTTGAGGTGTTAAGGCACCACAAGAAGATATTGAATCTGACATAATGCGCCTTCCGCATAGGATCAGGAAAATTTTTGGGTTTGCTGGTCTCCAAGCATGGAAATTAAGGCTAACCCCGATAAGAGTAGAGCAATCCTTGCCACGGAAACTCCATGTGTTGGCACAACCAAATTACGAAAAGTTACTGTATCTATACTTGGTTGTATTTGATACGGCTTTGAGTGTCATCCTTGTGAAAGAGGAAGACAAGGTTCAGAAATCCATATGTTACGTGAGAAAGGTCTTGTATGAGATAGAGTAACCACAATAAATCCCCAAGCACTCGCTGACTTCGTGGTTGAATACACTATTGACAACCAAGAAGTCGGGGGGCAGGAGGTAGTACCCCAGGAGGGCAAAGGTTTAGAGAAGGAGAATCCAGAAGCGGTACTAAAGGAGTATTGAATCAATTTTATCGGATGTCCCCAAAAACAAAATTAAGTCAGAACATACCCCGATGGGCTCATGCTTGAGTATGCCCCGAAGTTAGATTTCCCAACGACAAACAACGAGGCTGGATGCAAAGCCTTGATAGCCAGTTTTGGCTTGGCCGGAGGCCCAAGGGTCAAAACCTTAAAGTCCGTGGAGACTCAAGATCGGTAGTACCAAAAGTGAATGGTGTGAGTTTGAGGCCAGGGCTGGAACCGTGATAAAATACTTGAAACTTGACTCAATTCAATGAGTGTTACGAGGGAGGAAAATGTAAAGGCTGATGTTCTATCTATGTTTGCCTCCTTAGAGATAGAGAATTATGTTGGAAATTCTTACTTCCAAGTCTCGGAGACCCGAAGCATTGATAGAAAAACTGATAACAAGCGTAGGTATGGAAAGCCATTGGATATATCCTACAAAGGCTCACCAGGAAACCGGTTGGTTACCCGACAATGCCTTGGAGGCACGGAAGTTGTCGATAAGAACACTAAGGAATCAAAATGCAAATTTAGCCTTGAAAGAAACTCATGTGAAAATATGTGGGCAGCACTCGGGGGGCAGGACCCTTGACCATAACTGACTGTAAGATGACCCGATTGGGATTCGACTAGCCTGAAATAACGGCTGATGCCAAGAGTTATGTGCGATCAATATCCAAAAACACACAACTGATGATCAATCCCCTGAAATACTAACACCCATCACTTCCCCCATTCCCAGTGGCAAGGTGGGGGATAAGCGTTCATGGTTCAATCCCAGTGGCAAGTGCCTAGAGGAAGTTCCTGATAGTTGCAATGAATTCCTTCATGAAGTAGACCAAGTCCAAATCCCAAGCCAAGATAACCACCAACTAAATGACACAATTCCTGTAGGAAAGTGTGA
Source organism: Kitagawia praeruptora (assembly GCA_037693485.1). Lineage (NCBI taxonomy): Eukaryota > Viridiplantae > Streptophyta > Magnoliopsida > Apiales > Apiaceae > Kitagawia > Kitagawia praeruptora. The sequence continues at coordinate 21,934,386 of CM075351.1, read as the reverse complement.
TACATAGATATGGACTTCCACCAATCCTGATGCTAGAAATGGATAACAATTCAAGAATGAGGCTCTTACAAGTTGGAAACGTTTGGAAGAAATGTGGTGCCCAGACTTGGCATACCCCAAACCTCAAGGTTTATCGTATCTGAGCATCCGGTTAGGACACACCACATGATCAGACTTAGTAGAAATAAGGCTCGAATAGGCCACGTCCCATGCAATTGATGGTTCGAATAGGCCATGTTCCATGCAAATGAAGGCTCGACTAGGCCACGCTCCATTCAATCAAAGGCACGAATAGGCCACGTTTCATTCATTTGAAAGCTCGAATAGGTCACGTTCCATCCAATGGAAGACTCAAAGAATGGGAAGATTGAGTAAATATTATGAGTAGTTTTGCGCAAGGCTTGCCAACAATCAATTTAAAAGCTAAATATTAGTCATGATTGACCTCGTTCCAGGTTGAAAACCCCTCGAGTTGGGTACCAAATGAACCCATAATTCAATCTCAATCCAGATCTAAGGATTGTGGATTCATGTTGTGAATTACGATCTAAGGGGTCAGAAATCCTGATCTAGGGGGTTGGGATTCCTGATCGAAAAGCCTTAGACCAGAGTGAATAAATGGCCTTAATTCGACCAGGATCCTGATCTAAATGTCAACCAGGATTCTTAATCGAAAAGCCTTAGACCAGAGTGAATAAATGGCATTAATTCGACCAGGATCCTGATCTAAATGTCAACCAGGATTCCTAATCGAAAAGCCTTAGACCAGAGTGAATAAATGGTCTTAATTCGACCAGGATCCTGATCTGAGGAGTCAGGATTCCTGATCGAAAAGCCATCGACAAGAACGAAGAAAATGATAATTCGACTATAATCCTGATCTGAGAGGTCAGGATTCCTGGTATGAGATATTAGAATTCCTTGTTAAGGGGTCAGGATTCCTGATTTGAGAGGTCAGGATCCCAAGTCAAAAAAAAAATCCTGATCTAAGAGGTCAGGATTCTTGATCGAAATTGCTACAATCGGAATGTAAAAATGGCCCTTAATTCGACCAGAATCCTGATCGAAATTCGACCAGGATCATGGTCGAAAAGCCATCGACCAGACCGCATTTGAAGCCAATAATTCGACCATGATCCTGATCTGAGAGGTCAAGATTCCTGGTCTAAGGGGTAAGGATCCCCGATCGAAAATCCATTGATTAGGATGCGCAAAACACCCTTAATTCGATCAGAATCCTGGTCTACGGGATCAGGATTCTGATCGAATTAAGGGTCAGGAAGCATTTTTGAAATAAATATATTTTGAAACATGAGAATAATTCATTAAAATTATTTCTATGCGTGTTGCACAAAGAAATAAAAAATTTATGTGCCTACAGTCATGAAAGACCTCAATTTAGGACGAATTTCGTAGTTTTGGGAGCCAAAAAGGTCAGAAATATGATCTTAAATTACGAAAATATTAGGGCTGATGGCCCCTCCAAAATTGTGAAAAAAAATATTATTATTATTTTAATAATAATAATAAAATCCGGGTCGAATATTATTTGAGTGAAATTTTATCCGAGTAAGACACCTCCGATTTGGGGTTGAAATTATACTAAATTCGAACAAAACAAATATATTATTATTATTCAATAATAATAATATTAAAAAAGAAAAAAAAAAGAAGTGCAAAAAAAAAAAAAGAATTTCGACCTCAATCCCGCTCGATTTTCGAGCAGGAATCCTGCTCTAAAGGACGTCGACCAGCAAGGCCAAAAATCACTTAAGTCGACCAGAAACCTGGTCGATTTTCGACCAGGTTAACATTTCATGACAGATTGCAGTTTAATACCCCAGGTTATGCTGAGTTAGCACAAAGCCCCCTGTACTTTGGAACTTGACAGAAAGGTCCCTGCAGTTTACAAATTAACAAAAAGTTCCTGGAAAATTACGAAATAGTCCCCCTAAAATGCATGTGTGCACAAATTCAATATTTTCGATTAAAATATTCGAATTATTTACAAGAAATTGTCCGATTACACCAAAAAATCATAAATTTCGTAGGATTGAGGTCCCATAAATTATTTTAAGTCTCGTATAAGACCAGATAATTCGTGAATGACATATTTAAATTGTCAAGAATAACCCAAAAAATACCTGTGGGTACGAAACAATTCCTAAATTATTAGGAAAAATTTAGAAAAATACCTGTGGGTACGAAAAAATTCATAAAATATTAGGAAAAATTAAGAAAAATACCTGTGGGTACGAAAAAATTCCTAAATTATTAGGAAAAATTAATAAAAATACCTGTGGGTACGAGAAAATTCCTAAAATATTAGGAAAAATTAAGAAAAATACCTGTGGGTACGAAAAAATTCCTAAAATATTAGGAAAAATTAAGAAAAATACCTGTGGGTACGAAAAAATTCCTAAAATATTAGGAAAAATTAAGAAAAATACCTGTGGGTACGAAAAAATTCCTAAATTATTAGGATAAATTAATAAAAATACCTGTGGGTATGAAAAAATTCCTATATTATTAGGAATAATTAAGGAAAATACTTGTGAGTACACGAAAATTCCTTAAGTAATAGGAAAGGTACAAAAAAGTATGAGGAAAATTTTAGAAATATTTTCTTGACAAATTGAGCAATAATTAATGCTAATAATGCATAAAAGCTCTATGAAAGTGCCGAAATTGCTAAAAGCAAACACAAGTTAAAGCCTCGAATAAGGCAAATCGTCGTAAATGTGTAGGTCGCTCCACACTTTACAATAAGGCGATATATGTGAAACACTAGTGTAAAACAAAATCCCATATGAGGGTAGGAAAATTAAGGAGTCCCAGGTAAGGGATAAAAACGACCCCAAGTCTCGAAAAAGACAATTATAACTTATACGAAAACCTGATCAGTTTTCCTAGAAGCTGGGGGGCAAATGATATGGGCTAAAAATAAGCCCTAAAGACACATTTAATGTGGCATTAAATAAACCTAGATTGGTCCATGGTTAAAGCCCATTAATGAGGCACAAAACCCTATTTTAATAATAAATTCGTAGTTAAATAAATCAGCCAATGTGAGACTCCAATATTGAGTCCAATGAGGACCCAAACTCTTCAAGGAGTAGTCCCCAAGTCATATGAGTCAAATAGGAATCAGCCTTCCTCATGGAAGGATCCAGAAGTCTATCTAAAACGGGTATCTTGTCCACCAAGACACCACACCCTACCCTAATTCCAAGGCTCCCAATGCCTATATAAAGGGCCTAACCCCTCAGTCTCAGAAAAGAGCATTTTTGGGACACAGCTCCATACGTCACCCACCACGTTTTAGGCTTCATCCTCGAATAAGGATATACAAGCCACTACGTCACTACGCCGCGAGGGCGCATCAAGCCACGTAGGCAACTCTAGAACTACGTTTTGGCTTGATTCTTGATATTCATCGAGGTACGTAGGCATCTTGCGAGGATCGACAAGTCCCGACAGCAAGAGCAGCCACCATTAAAGCTCGAAGCTCTCAATCCCTAGCAATCAATACACGAATTAATTACACCCTACTTTTTATTCCACAACACTTAGTAAATAAATTTATACAACCTTTTTTAATGTAAAAATAAATAATAAAATTTATATAACTTTTTTAATGATATCCTTTTTAGATATTAACACCTAGAAGCAATAAAAAAGAAGTAAATAAATTTATACAACCTTTTTTAATGATATCCTTTTTAGATATTAACACCTAAAAGCAATAAAAAAGAAGTAAATAAATTTATATAACCTTTATTAATGATATCCTTTTTAGATTATAATTTCCTTATTAATATGATATAATCTTGATCTTCTTTTTTTTTAAAATATTAGATTCGATGGTTGAGATTATTTTATCCTTTTTAGATATTAACACCTAAAAGCAATAAAAAAGAAGTAAATAAATTTATATAACCTTTATTAATGATATCCTTTTTAGATTATAATTTCCTTATTAATATGATATAATCTTGATCGTCTATTTTCAAAAATATTAGATTCGACGGTTGAGATTATTTTGGTAGTACATGATATCCTTTTTAGATTATAATTTCCTTTTTAACATGATATAATCTTAATCATTGTACTACCAAAAGCATATGATCCGTTGGATTAAAAAATTGGATTAAAAGTCATCCGTTGAATTATAAATTATATCCTTATACATTTCTTTATAATTTTCACTTTGTTAATTTACTATAATACCCTTTCTTCATTGATTTGTTTTTTTTCTTCATCATTAGAACTAAATTTAATTTAAAAATATCTTTATAGGAGGGATCTTATCCAAATTTTTGGTCTGGTCGCTGTACTACCAAAATTATATGATCCGTTGGATTGAAACTAGACGATCAAGATTAGATCATCCTTAGTAAATAAATTTATACAACCTTTTTTAATGTAAAAAAGAAGTAAATAAATTTATATAACTTTTTTAATGATATCCTTTTTAGATATTAACACCTAGAAGCAATAAAAAAGAAGTAAATAAATTTATACAACCTTTTTTTTAATGATATCCTTTTAGATATTAACACCTAAAAGCAATAAAAAAGAAGTAAATAAATTTATATAACCTTTATTAATGATATCCTTTTTAGATTATAATTTTCTTATTAATATGATATAATCTTGATCGTCTATTTTTAAAACACTTTACCATCTTTCTATATATAATAGGAGAACATGTACTTGTCAAACCTCCATCCTGAGCAAATAAATTAGCTCCCGAACCTAACTCCGAACCTAACTTAATTATAATATTTAAAAAATATTGTTGTACCAAGGAGTTGAACCCATGACCTCTCATAATGATACTAAACTCACCAACCAATTTTGCTAGATGGACATTTATGTTTATAATAGAATTCATTAACTACATACATGAATACTTTTTAGGTTATATTATGTTTAATATACATTAAACTATTCATTTAAGATAAAATTACTCGTATTATAACTTGTGCGCATTATTTTTTTATAATTATTTATAGACCTACCCATCTAAATAAATTTTACAGAAAATTTTCTTATATTTTTTAAATGGAGAAAATAAATATGATTTTGAGATAAATTGTTTTGTTCATAATCTCATATATGAAATGCATAGATAAAATAATTATTCTTTGAGATCAACTATTTTGTTAAAATATCAAATATGAAGTGCTCGTGGTTAATTTTGTGGTGAAATTTAATAAAAAAAAATGCACTAAATTTAAATTGGTTGGTCAAATTAGAATCAATTAAACTATAGGCATACTAAAAATGTGAATTTTAAGAAAATTTATAAAAAAAAATATACAAATGCGATTTGGATTACATATCGATTATTGGTTAATAATTACATATAATATATAGTTTATTTATAAGACAATATGATAAATACTAGACAAAATATAGCAAATTAATTAGCGAATTAAGAAAGATGAAGTTTTGAAAGGAAATTTGAAACATATATATATAAGATTTGTACTCCCATGTCGGTTATCAGTTATCGATTAAATAACTAAATAAAATATATCGTTGAGTTATGAGACGATACTATAATTAAGACTATGTATATAGTGCTATATAACAATGTATCTTCTTCTACATTATATATAATAGGAGAATAAAGGGAGTACCTCTGACTTTAAAATAAGTAAGATCTTGTATGTTACAATAATTAAGGTCTTGTAATCTTTAAAATGTATTGTAAAATGTCTAAAATTTTAAACATGAAAGCATTCAATAATTTGTTGCATGGTCATTTTCCTTTAAATGTGCAGAGACATATACTTGCCTATTGGTGGTCGAGGAAGAAGTTGTTTTGGCATCAGAAGCCACAACGGTATCCCTCCCACACTTTTGGTGATCGTGCATTTCTCACATACGTGCTCCAAATTTGTTTCATATATATTTCTAATGTATAAAAATATCACCAAATCGTTCAAATAATACACATCTTTACGATGTTCAACAATGCTAGAAATGGCTCGTGCCTCGCACGGGCTATTATGCTAGTTTAATTTAAAACCAATAACAACTCAATTACCCATTTTTTCTAAAAATTTCACTTTTAATTAAAACACTTTACCATTTAATTTAAAACCAATCTATACTATTATATAAAAGCCGAAACATTAAAAGTTTGGTTCAACGGTACCTATTGAATTTACTTAATTACCCTTACTCAATTACATATCTATTAACTAATCAATTTCCTTTTTCAGGTTACGCATATTATCTTTTTTATTTTCAAGAACTAAGTAATTTCCTTTTACAAGTAAAATACAATATCTTTTATAGTTTATCTAACTAAAATTTCTCATTAATTAATCAATTTCCTTTTTCAGTTTAAACATATAACCTTTTTTATTTTTAATAACTAAATAATTTCTTTTTTCATTTAAAATAGAATGTCTTTTACATTTTATCTAACTAAAATTTCTCCTTTTTAAAAACACTACGAGTAATTTTGTTTAAAAAATTAACTTAATTATATATAATTGCTATTAACTAATCAATTACTTTTTCAGTCAAAACACGTTACTTTTTCTATTTTCTCTAACTAAAATATCTCTTTTTCCAATTATATTATGGATGGTTACATTTTTCAGCAAAACAAATTAGCTTTTTTCTTTCTTCTTATTAAAACCTCCATTTTTATAATTATATTACAGGCGTTTCAATTTAATAAAAATAATAATAATATTATAATACTAATAATTAACCAATTACCATTTCAGCTAAAAAATAACATAATTATATATAATTATTATTAACTAATCAATTACCTTTTTCAGCCAAAACACGTTACCTTTTCTCTTTTCTCTAACTAAAATCTCTCTTTTTCCAATTATATCATGGATGGTTACCTTTTTTCAACAAAACACGTTACCTTTTTTCTTTCTTCTTACTAAAACCTCCATTTTTCTAATTATATTACAGGCGTTTCTATTTAATACAAATAAAATAATAATATTATAATACTAATAATTAACCGATTACCTATTTAGCTAAAATATATCATCTTTTCTATTTTTTCTAATTACATTCCCTTTTTTTCTAGAAATATAATGGGTAGCGTTAATTTCTCATTTTCTAAAAACTATGAACAATTTTATTTCGTAAAATAACATAATTAAATTATAATTACTATAAACTAATCAATTACTTTTTCCATATAAATCATGCACGTTACCTTTCTATTTTCTCTAACTAAATGTTTTTTAATTATATCACGGACGGTTCTATTTAATAAAATAAACTAATAATATTATAATATTTTTAATTAACCGATCACATTTTTCAGCTAAAACATATCATCTTTTTTATATTTTCTAACTAAAATCCCTTTTTATAATAGAAATACCACGGACAATATTATTTTCTCATTTTCTAAAAACATTACGAGCAATTGTATTTAATAAAATAACGTAATTCAACTATAATTACTATAAACTAATCAATTACCTTTTTCACCTAGAACATATAACCTTTTTTTTAGCTAAGTAAATTCTCTATTTTGCTGATCATACCACGGATATTCTATTGAATAAAATGAAGTAATAATTTTATAATTACTAATAATTAATTGATTATTCTTTTTAACTAAAACCTATCATCTTTTCTATATTTTCTAACTAAATCCCTCCTTTTCTAGAAATATCACGAATAATATTTATATAATTATTATCAAATCATCTCATATAAAAAAGTAAGTCTCCAAAATTCATGTTTTAAAAAAAATTAATTTTAATTAATGAATTTTTTTATATAATATAAAAAAAATTCGTGCATCGCACGGGTTTTAGGCTAGTCTATACTATTATATAAAAGCCGAAACATTAAAAGTTTGGTTCAACGGTACCTATTGAATTTACTTAATTACCCTTACTCAATTACATATCTATTAACTAATCAATTTCCTTTTTCAGGTTACGCATATTATCTTTTTTATTTTCAAGAACTAAGTAATTTCCTTTTACAAGTAAAATACACTACACCAAATATGCCCTGTTGCAACACCAATATCTATTGTGTTACATAAAGTGTTACAATAGACACAAAATTTGGTAGTCTATTGCAATATTTTTAAAAATGTTGCAAGAAATACGAAAAATGTTGCAAGCAAAAGGATCATTTTGAAATTTTAGAACAATTGCAATACTTTAGCAAAAGTGTTACAATAGACGTTACACTTTACCCAAAATTGTAAGCGCGAATTTGATTTTTTGGCTAGGCGGGATAAAAAAGAGTACCAAAATATTTCATACACAATTAAAACAAAAAATAGTCCCCAAAAACACATCTCACCGGTCTCTCTCCACATTAAACTCTCTTTCTCTCGGTCGCTCTTCTCTCTCAAACTCACCTATCTCTCCCATCTTTCTTAATTACTCACTCATATCTCCCAATCATCTCTCTCGCTCTTCTTCTCTCTGTTTCAAGCCCCTAATTAGAGCAAAACCCTAAAATCCCAAAATTGTCTGAAGTCTCTAAAATCGATTAGAGCCCAAAATTGATTAGAGAAAAGTTTACAGTAAATCTTGATTCAAACTTCAATTAGAGGTAAAAAATACCCCTTTTTTTAATTATATTGGATTATACATGTATAAATATGTATGCTTGTGAATTTTTTCGATTATATGTTGGATTAAAACTGGTATGAACTGGTCAATTAGTAGGATTTTTGTGTGTGTTAGTAGGATTGCAGTGTCAAACTTTTGGGAATTTTGTGTTAATGTTGTTGTAATTTTTTTTCTAATTTTGTGTTTTTACAGGCTTTCCCGTATATATGATTCAATTTGACTATGATCTCTTGTTTGTAATTGAGCACACACCTGTTTCTTTTGGTATCATAAGGGGAACTAAGCAGGTTTTTAGTTTCTATTTTAATTATTAAGTTATTTTTTAGAGGTTATAGAGTTGCTAGACAGGCTTTGTTTTCTAGTATTTAGTAACTGTGATCTAGAATTTTAGTAGTTTAGAGGTTACCATAATATCGTGACGATATCTGCTAAGATCTCCAAATGTTGTTTTCACTGTGTAGGGGCGCACTGTTATTATTGAACAATCGTATGGGGTGCCTAAAGTTACAAAAGATGGGGTGACTGTCGCCAAGAGCATTGAGTTTAAAGACAAAGTGAAGAACATTGGTGCAAGCCTTGTCAAACAGGTTGCAAATGCCACCAATGATGTCATCGGTGATGGTAAAGTCTTGCTTCATCTCTTTTATTCTTTTTGTAGTAGTTACCAGGGTGTTTTGTCATTGATGTGAGAAATAAAAGACATAGAATTTTATAGCTCTGACTCATAGTCAGTTTGCCTTGACCATGTCATCAGCATAGTTGTTTTCCAAAAAATGATAATCTGCTTATTTCTAACATCTTATAATGATGAGTAATTGTGCCAAGAGATTGTTCTCTGTATCTATGTAGTATGTACATGTTGTACAAATTGGTGCCCCTAACATGTGGGTATGTTGCCTGTTTCAGATTTTTTATTTTTATTTTTCATTTTTGGCATTTGCTTCAACCTTCAAGTCATACAATTTACCATTCTTTATATGAAATTTCAGGAACTATTTGTGCCAATGTCCTCACCCGTGCAATATTTACAGAAGGTTGCAAGTCAGTTGCAGCTGGTATGAATGCCATGGACCTTAGATGTGGTATTACCATGGCTGTAGATGCAGTGGTAACAAATTTGAAATGTAGAGCACGGATGATAAGCACATCCGAAACAATAGCACAGGTTTGTTTGTACTGTTTAGTACTCTTTGTTTGTTATAATGCTATAGTATCAATAATTTAGTGTTATACATCTCGGACTGCTATGTACTTTAAAAGGTTGGAATGATATCTGCAACTGGAGAACGAGAGATTGGTGAGTTAATTGCAAAAGCAATGGAGAAAGTTGGCAAGGAGGGAGTAATAACAATCCAGGTAACTTGATTATGTTATACACTATCTTCAACACTATCAGCGGTACAGTTATCGTAACACACGTTTTATTATGAGCTAAAACAATTGAGATTTATATTGTTTGTAAATTAGTTATCTTTTGCTTACGTTTGTTGCCCTAGCCAAACAATGGAGATTTATATGAATTTGTAAATGTGGGTTGACATTCCTCAAATCTAATGCAGGATGGAAAAACATTGTACAATGAATTAGGAAAAAAAAAGTTGTTGAAGGAATGAAGCTTGACAGGGGTTACATATCCTCTTACTTCACATTTACGGACAGAATAGGCCTGATTATTATTCTTCTATATACTTTTTTAGGTGTTGCAGATTCGAAATCTTACGTCATTACAAGCTAGCTACCCGTTGATGTCTACTAAGAATATGTTCAGGACGTAAATACCTCGCACCTTACTGGGTTCACTTTTGTAATTATTAGCTTTGTGCATCTTGCTGGAGGCAAAATTACAGAAGGTATCGTTCTATCTTAGGTAACTCCAATTATGTTTAAAACATAATCTTAGTAGTTGGTAAAGGTTCAAGACTTGGATGTCCGCAGACCCACAATTCCGCATTAAATCAGATTCTAAGATACAGGGTGACATATTTTTTAAATGCTATCGAAGTCTCTATGTTGAATTTCATTATTTCAGCTTTGATTTAACAAGTGATAAAATGCTTTTTAATCTTCTTTTTCTTCCAGGATGTAGCTAGATACCGTGATGAGCTAAAAGAAATTGCGCCACACTATCTCTTGAAATGCGCCAGATTTTTAAAGACTATTAATAGCAAAAAGTACTGGGTTGATCTGGTCTGCTTTACATCTCATCCCACAACTGTCATATACTCCTCAAAGAATGGTTGGGACGGTATGTATGTACTTATATATGTCAAAACAAAATTCTATCGTGTATATTTATTTAATGACAATAACTTACATTGCCATTTTCATCCAGAGTCACTGCGGCTACTTTCACTGCATGACAAGTATTTGCGGTACTTTAAAGGTCACCATGACAGGCACAGTTCTCTCCCTTTATTTATTAGTTCTCTGTTTGCATCTTATAAGAAATCATCCGTGAACTAAAATTGACATTTTGTTTCTTTAATTTGCTAAAATTGACATTTTATATGTTTCTTTAATAGAGACAAAAAATTACTCTACACAGATGTGTAAACCATTAGCACATTGTCGAATCATATACTAACAAGATGAGTCATTTCCTTTGCTTTCAATAGCCTGATAACAATTTAGATGAAATCACAAGCATTTAATTTAGCTATCCAAATTTGAGTGGCCTTTAAACAAAAAAAGTACACAGCAATTCTTATTAAATTAAGCAAATCATATTAAATCAGAGAATATAAACAACAAATAATAACAATCATATTATTTGCAAATGAGTGGAAGAAAATTTAAATAAACAACCAGAAAATTTAAATAAACAACCAGAGAATATACCTTACTAACTAAAAGCTAATTCCACGCTAAAAAATTATGGTACTTAGCTTGCTAATATGATAATTGTTCATTGTACTTTTTTGTATGAGTAAAAGCTAGAGAGTTTTGATTAGCAATAAAACTAGATAGTTTCTCTTTAATTAGCAAAAAAATATCTAAATAGTTCATTTTATATGAGTACTAAAACTTTTTGCACATTGTCTTCCCTTCCTAGAGAGCTATTTTGCACAATTAGTGGATTTCATATGATATGCATATTGCGGAACAATGGAGTGTGCTCTTGCCTGTTTCTGATTAAATGTCTCTTATAGGCTCTTTATTAACTGTTATTGCTGCTAAGTTTAACATGATAATCTCATTCAAAATAATTACTGACATGAAGCTCCTTAATTACATGTATAACAGGTATGCTAGAGCCAGACCTCTCTGGCCCATGTCAAATGTTTTATGGGAAAAAAATCAGGAGATCAAAGCATTTTATACGAGGCAAAATGATGATGGAAAGACGCAGGAGGACGAGGACGATGATCGCGATGATGACAATGATCACGAGGACGATGAAATGATGATTGATGATCAGTACTTAACTTTTATTTTATATATGCGTACTTTTGGTAGTAGGTTGATTTTTTTACATGAACCAAATATGGCCTATTGCAACACCGATATGTATAAGTGTTACACAAAGTGCAATTTCTGGTTTGGTTGGACATTAATGAAATGTCATTTCTGGTTTGGTTGGACATTAATGAAATGTAATTTCTGGTTTGGTATATGCTTTCATGCATGGATATTGAAATTTCAAACAGGACATTGCAATGTGAACTAATAAAAATGTTACAAATAAGTGTTGCCAATAAAATTTAAAAGTATTACAATAGTAATTAAAATGTTGCAGAGAAATGTTGCAAAAATATCAAAAAGTATTGCAAAAGGTTCCAAAATGTTGCAAAAAAAACCAAAAGTATTGCAAAATGCATAATTATGTTGCAAAAATATGTTGCAATAAACTCACTTTGTAACATTTTTAATAAATTAATGTTGCAAAAAAGTGTTGCATTCGTCTGTTGTAACATATTCAAAATGTTGCTAAAACATGCAAAAGTGTTACAACAAACTACACCAAACTCTTTTTGTAATACTTTGAAAAGCGTTGCAATAAACACAAAAAGCGTTGCTATAGAAGGCTATTGCCACGCCGGCAAATGCAACACTGACTTTTAGCAAAAGTGTTGCATAAACATCTATTGTAACACTTTTGGAGCCTAATGTTACACCTTTTCGGTGTTGCAACAGCCCATATTTGGTGTAGTGATACAATATCTTTTATAGTTTATCTAACTAAAATTTCTCATTAATTAATCAATTTCCTTTTTCAGTTTAAACATATAACCTTTTTTATTTTTAATAACTAAATAATTTCTTTTTTAATAACTATAATATAATTTCTAGTATTATATAAAAGCCGAAACATTAAAAGTTTTGGTTCCTATTTTTTGGTACTTCATGAATTTACTTTTTTACCCTTCATTATAAAGGAAAAAATTAATACACCTAAAATAAATAATAACATAAATAATTCATGGTAATTAATCGAGATATTACCTTTTATAAACACCTAAAAACATCAATTGTATCATATCATCATTATAAAGGAAAAAATTTATACACCTAAAATAAATAATAACATATTATAATTCATGGTAATTAGTCGAGATATTACCTTATTTTAAATATCTAAAAACATCAATCGTATCATATCTTTCCATCATTAATATTTCTTTTTGAATTAAAACAAGTTACCCTTTAATTTAAAACAAATCTTACAATCATTAATATATACCCGAAAATATCACACCATAATTTTCAAGAAAAATATAACTAATTAATGGTAATTAGTCGATTGCCTTTTTCACATTTACCTTTAGTTGAAGATATTACCTTTTATAAACACCTAAAAACATTTGTATCATATCTTTTGATCATTAATATTTCCTTTCGAATTAAAACACGTTAACTTTTTAATGTAAAACAAATCTTACAATCATTAATATCTACCCGAAAATATCACACCATAATTTTCAATAAAAATATAACACCGAAAATGAATAATAACATAATATAATTAATGGTAATTAATCGATTGCCTTTTTCACATTTACTTTTAGATGAAGATATTACCTTTTATAAACACCTGAAAAGATATCATATCTTTCAATCATTAATATTTCCTTTCTAATTAAAAAACGTTACCTTTTTAATTTAGGTTTTTTTTCAAAACTACCCAAGTTGCAATAGATTTTTTCAAAAATACGGCTTGCAACCTTTGCAACCTTTTTTTGCCTGCGTTTTAAGCTCATTTGCAACCTTTGTCACCTGCGGTACCAGTTTTACAACCTTTGCAATAAAAAAATTGTATTTTTGTAAATAGTTTCAAAACATTAGTTAGTTTTGTAAATACCCCTTAAATTTACAACAAATCTTACAATCATTAATATATATCCGAAAATATCACACCATATTTTTCAATTATTAATAAAATATATTAAAAATCGTTTATGTTATTTATGATAAGGAAACATTAGTATAATTCGTAGACATAAGTATATTTAATTAAAATTAAAAAAATTATTAAAATAATGATTATATAAAAACATAATTATAATATTAAATAAAATTTATAACATAATACAAGAAACTCGTGCATTGCACGGGTTATAAGCTAGTATTACAATAATTAATATATATCCAAAATATCACACCATATCTTTCCGTAATTATTTTTAGTAGTAATTAAAACACGTTACATTTTGATTTAAAATTAATCTTGCAATCACTAATATACACCCAAAAATATCTCACCATATATTCAAGAAAGAATTACCAAAATGCCACTATTTGAGGCTGCCCGGCTCAAAATACTCATACCCAGATTGATGGCCCGATATGCCCACTTATTACGGCATTTCGGCTCCCGTATCACTTTGACAGCCGTAGTTTACTCAAATATTGATAATTTTGGTAATTCAGACATGGCCCCCGTACACTAATGATTCTGGTTGTCAATTGGTACTCCCTCCGTCCTCTTTTAGTTGGCATATTTGCAAAAAACACACATATTAAGAAAGATTTAATTATATAATTTGTTTCCATGTGTGCCCTTAATTTCTATGTATAATATAAATCCTGAATCCTTTTTGCCTCAATCTTCCTATTTTGTCCTTACTTTTTGCCACATTATACCTGTTTTGTCCTTACTCCCACATTGTAAAATAAATCTATCATGGGTATAACTGTAAAATCACTTACAAAAAATAAAAGCCACGTCAGAAATCCATCAAAACTGATTATCCTTGATCGATGCTAACCCTATTCTCTCTCATTTATTCAAAAACAAACCACGATCCTAATTATCTGTCATCATCATTATTTCAAAAATCAGACTTTGAACAATTTCTCTATCATCATTTTTTCAAGATCAACAATTGCAGAATACATCAAAACTGGAATTATGTTAAGAATTTGATACATGTTATGGATGAACAATCGAAGAAATCAAAATCTTATGTTGATCATTCTAATCCAAACGATGAGTTCCGTATTTCAACGAATTTTGATTTCATTCCGAGGAAAGAGGGAGACCTAAAAAGCTTGAATCATCATCGGATGTTACTTTACTTCGCAGTAACGTTTGTCATGAAACCATTCCATGTTGTTCTTCTGGTGATTCGAACAAGAGCAATCGAAAGAAATCAATGAATTTCTTTTGTAAAAATACAATTACAGGTATGTTGTCAAGTTGTTTGTTGTACATATATGAATTGTATATGTACCGGATAAAGCTTATTCTCAAAAATTTCTTTACTATGCAGATAATGCATTCTCTCCTCAACAAACCAATTATATGCATCTTCAGGAACAAGGTTCTGTTGCGTTTCCGAGTAGCAAATACTCTCAAGTCACCGGAAACAAAGAGAATGTTCAGCCCATATCTACAAATGAAATTCCAAGTTAAGTTACGTTATAAACTCCATTATTTTTCCTAAGATGAATTATTTATTGCCTCTTAATATGATTATTACAGACGTACCGATTACCAAAAAGCGAGGAAGGCCAAGGAAGCTGGATATATCATTGAATTCCAACAATGTTATTGTCTTTCCAAACAATACTATGGAAACTATTGCAGGAAACAAAGAGAATGATCAGTCCATGGCTACAACTGAAATTTCAAGTTAAGTTACGTTATAATTGCACTTTTGTTTCCTAAGATGATTTATTTATTGGCTCTTAATATGGTTACTACAAACGTACCAATTACCAAAAAGCGAGGAAGACCAAGGAAGGTGGATATATCATTGAATCCCAGCAATGATAATGTCTTTCCAACTAATTCTACGGAATCTATTGTAGGTTTTTGCAATATTTCTATTTGTTACCTATTGTACAATGATTATACATAGATGCTATGTCCAGTTACATTTTAATTATGATGATATTCAAGTAATTCTGCAAATAAAAAGCATACCATTGGTTATGTTCCTTTGTTGTTGTATTCCTATTCCAATAATTGGTTATGAATAACTCATTGTGCCTATTGTTGAGTATTGAATACGATAGGAGAATACAGAGGGGGGGGGTGAATGTATTCTTGAACTTTTCTTCTTTGAGTCTGTGTAGCAAGAGTGTTTGTGTGTGCAAGATTGAAGGTGCGGATAAAGAATAACACAAAACACAATATCACTTTAATCTAATGTATTATTAGATAAAGGTTGCTACAATCTGTGAATACAAATGATAGTATTCTCAGCTTCGTTTTTCTCAGAGAGATACAACTTAGTGTATGAAAAACTTGACTCACAAAGTTACTAAGTTCAGAAGTGAGGCTGTGTCCTTATAGAACATGGATACAGCCTACTTACTGCAAATAAGGTAGCTAAACAAATTACTTTCTAGTCTGTCTATCCTTTTTGAGTAAGAGTCCAAACGGTTACAGATTTGACTTTGCAAAGCCTGTTTAGATCCACTTCTTTAGCTCCTTGTTTCTTCTATATCTCTCCAAGCTTCCTTGTAGGCTTTCCAGAGCACGTTACAGATTGTGGTCCATAAAGTGCATTGGCTTGTTGCAGGTTTCTGACTTGTACAATTTCTTCAGTATTTTGTCTCCAAGAATGTATTCGAGAAGTGACTAAGTAAGTGATTCGAGAACTGGAATTGACTTGATCGATAACTCTGAGTTCTCGAACACTGTTATATTGACATATCGAACCACTTCTCGAATAGCTCTTTTCCATCAGGATTCCTTGAGTTGTCGAATAGAACATTTGACTTATCGAATCCTCGAGATATCGAATAGCTTTCTGAGTCCTTGAGATATCGAATGGAACTTTGACTTGTTGACTCCTTGAGAACTCGAATACTACTTTGACTTGTTGACCTCCTGAGTTCTCGAATAGAGTACATAGACATATCGAATCTCTGAGATATCGAATGAGATATCGAACAGTATATACAGAGATATCGAATAGTGTCTTGAGATATCGAATCCCTGACTTCTCGAATGCTTGACTTCTCGAATAGACAAATATACTTCTCGAATTGGTACTTAGGCAAATTCTTCATTTCTTCAAATCCCAACTGTGATTATTTGACAGTCTTTATCTTCTTGCTTGAGGCATGAACCTTGGAACTTCTTTCAAGCATTATTCTAGACTCTATAAGTATAGTTACACAACTAGGATTTGATGCCTACTACAAGTACAATACAAATAGAAACTCTACAACTAGAGGTTCCCTCAGTTAAGAGGTCATGTAAGTAATGCAAAGCATTACAAACAATTAGGCTTGTTATTAGATGTTTACAGGCATGCCTCTGTGACTAACAATCTCCCCCAAATTGTGAGTGAGACCCTTAGTCACAATTTCATGTCTGATAACAAGCCTAACATACATAAAGATAAAACTTTAAAAGTACAGGTATGTAGATTGATTGAGCACATGAATGAAGTTACAAGATGAATAATCTTACAGTATGATGAAATACTAGCCATTCTCATTTGATTCCATCTCCATTGCTTTGGCTTGTAGATCATCATATGCTTTCTGTTTTCTTTCTTTCTCCTTTCTTGCATTATCATCCATGGCCTTTATGATCTCTGCCAGAGCATCCAATTCTTCAAGCATGATGGAGTCTTTGAAATCTTCAAGTACTGGTTTCAGAATGTTAGCAGGATAGTGACTGAGTAGATTCATTCTGATATTGACATTGTCTCCATTTTTCCTCCAATACTTCACCATATAGGGATCAAACTGAACTCTACACAATCCCTTGGCCCTTAGCTTATCTGCTTCAACTTCCAGCCTATCAATCTCCTTCTCCCTTTCTAGCCATTTCTCAAAGCACCCCTTTCTTATCTTCTCAGCATAGTCTCTCTTCATTTTTACAAAATCAATCAACTCCAGCTTCCATACTTTCTCCACTTTGTCTTCAGAATCCAATAATGCAATGATTCTTTCTATTTCATATAGCTTGCCCCAATTTTGACACTGTCCTTGTTTGAATTTCTTCTCCCTTCCATCAGTATATTTAATCTCAAGGCAGTTATTCATAATGGCAGCAAAGTAGATTCTTTGAGCTCTTAGATATTGCAATTGGTCTTCATCAAAGTCTTCATCTAATGGTTGGAGTTTTAAGCCTGGATATATTGTTAGGGCCCTTGACCTGGATGGCTTTACTCTCCTAGCAGCATGCTTGAGTTTAAACTTTTTCACTTGATTGTTTGGCAGAAACTTCTGACCTTTGTTGGCTGACCATAGTAGTGTTCCATTAAAAGTTTGCTTTTTGAAACATACATATGGTTTCTTGACTTGAATCCCTTTCTCTTCTTGAGGTAGTAAAACACTTGCAGAGGCCAGAGATGTAGATTTTGATGAATCATTACTAGTGACATCCACCCTAGACATTGAGCCTTGTGTTGTGGTAGGAGTATCATTAGTAATGTTCATGGCTTGCTGTTTTCCAATTTTCCTCTCATAGACTCTTCCTTGGTCATCACCATCTTTCTTATTCTTGTCATCCTTCTTCTTCTTCTCATCTTCATCACCCTTATCTCTCCTGTGATGTCTCTTCCTCCCATCACTTTTGTCTTCAGAATCATCATCCTTATTTCTCCTAGGTTGAGCCCTCGAGTTTCACCAGTTGCTATAAAAGATCTGAGAATGTGTAGTGCTTCAATTTCTTCAGCATTTCTGGTTCCAACCTTCTTATGTAGTTGATCAATGATAGCAATGACCAGTCTGTGATTTCGAGAAGTGAGATCATGGGGAATGACCAATTGCTTGATGTCTTCAATTTTGGTGCCAGATTGATAGATGATTGTCCATGGCTTCTTGATCACTTCTGGCAGCCTTGAAGGTTGGCCATTCCTCGAATCATCAAACAGACTTTTGTTGTTCTCATTTCTCTTCTCAATTAGCTCAAGTATGGCATCTATCTCTGAGTGTTTTAGGGCTTGTAGAGTCTTGTATGTTGGATGCCATATCTTTGATTTAGATATCATCACTATCTCCTTGAACCATAGATTATTGACTTTCTTGGGGATGACAGTGATGTAGTCAATCTGCTCCTTCAACTCCCTCAGATAGAACTGAGTGTCACCAGCCTGTTCCCTTGTGGCTTTCAGAAACTCCAAGAAGGCTTTATCATGATAAACATCTGAGTTAGCCACTTCTTGTAGCTTGGCCTCAGTAATTACTTTGACTTCTATAGGCTTGGCACTTTTAGATATGAAGGATGGAGGTTTGTCAGTTGGCATACTCCCTGCAACCACTGTGGTTGTGATATATTGCTTCTGGCCACCAGGAGTAATGACATGCACAGTTGGTAGAGTAACAACTGGCAGTGAGGTAGGAGGCTCATCAACCTTTGTTTTTCCTTTGCCTGGCACATGAGTTGGAGATTTATTTGCCCTTTGGTGATCACCCTCTCTGAACTTTATCCCTTTTTCCTTGGGTTTCTCCCCCTTAGTATTTGAATTCCTTGTCCTCTTCTCCCCCTTAGGCTTGTTGTCAGGCATAGAGGCTTTAGAAGAGACCTTTGGGGTGGAAGATTCTTCAGGGAGGGGAAGACCCATATGCTTCCTCATAGCAGCCAACATAGATTGTTGATGCAGAAGAACATCAGCTGTGGTTGTTGCTTGAGTGTCCAACTGATCATTGAAAAGTGCAACCTTGTCTGTAAGATGAGCATTGGACTTAGTGAGAGTAGCCACCTCCTTTTCAAGAGTATCCACTTTAGTGAATAGCTCATGAGCCCTGAAACCAGAGAGTGATTGATCCTTGAGTCTCTGGACTTCATACTTGGTCATGTCATGAACAGGGACCTCAGTTACCAGCTTATCCCCATATTGATTCTTGAATAGTGTTCTCAGCATGGCATTTGAGTCTGTGGTTTGATCAGACAGAGATTGAAACTTATGCCCCAGCCCTGTGACAGTATCCTTGAGAAGGGCCAAGCCATTGTCCATTTTGATACAGCTAGACTTGCAGGCTAGAATTTCCTTGACCACAGTGTCCAGTTGAGGGAATTTGGAATCAAAATCCCTTTTTAGCTCATGCACCTCCTTGGTTGTGGCTGTACACACTTCTGTGACTTCTGTCTTTAGACCCTTGCCAAGGTAGTGTACAGCCTTGAGAATTCCCTTGTAACTGTCATTGACTGCTTCATACACAGCACTAGGGGTGAGAGAATTGGCATTGGACCCTAGTGAAGTGATGTACTCTTCTCTGAGGTACTGTAGGCCTTCTGAGAGAGGAATGTCATACTTTCCTTGAAGCCAGGCATCTATATTTCCTTTTCTCTCAGACTCATCCACAATTTTGGCCTGTTGTTGCTCCACATCCTCTTTATGGCACAGGAGAATAGTTTCATAGTCAGGATTAGGCAGGTTGGCAGTGAGAAGGTGCTGTGCAATCTTTGTGAACTCAGGAATCTGATCCACAATTAAGCTTTGAAGTGCTTCAACCGTCAATTGTTGTGGAACAGACCCTGATCCTGAAGCACTGTCATGGTGCACAGGCTTCAGCCATTGTGACATAAAGTCAGAGCTAGAGCTAGGTAAACTAGACTCCTCAGTTACAGATGCAACTTCTGTAACCGAATGGATTGACTCTACTACTGGTGTCTCCACAGAAGTGGGATGAGTTACACCAGCAGTTGACACAGGAACAGAGTCTCTAGTAAAAACTAGTGAAGCCTCTGTGTTTGTGATGGTGTCATTAGGATATGCCCCAGCATGCATTCCCTCACCATCTAAATGTGGGTCCTGGGTGGTGAGCAAAGTGTCATGCACTAAGTCACTTGAGTCCATTGGCTCATCAAGAGAAAAGAATTCTTGATGATCAATGCCTTGCTCTTCAATTGCTTGAATTGCAGGCTGCAAAGAAATTTGAGATGAAGATTCTGGAAGAGAAGTGTGTTGTAGAGTAGATTTTGGCAACTCCCCCTGAGAGATAGAGGGAGTTTCAAGTGTGATGTGCTCTCCACTCAGTGTAGTGCCGTCCTTATCACTCCCATGTGCTGACTCAATACAAGAAGGTGCATTGGGGAGGATGCTTGATTCTATAGATGCACCATGTTGAGAGGATACATTTAGTGAGCTGTGTGCCCCTGATTTTACAACTTCAGCCATTTGTGTGACTGAAGAGGTGGTCTTTGTTTTCTTCTTCTTCTTTGGCCTTAGTAAGGGTGACTCTGGTTCCTCACTTTCTAGACCTAGTTCAACAGCTAATGCTGCTTCAGATAAGATATTCAATGGTGCAGACATTACTTCCTTTTTCTTATTTTTACTGACATCACCCTTTTGAGAGGATGATGCAGTTGGCTCAGTGTGTGGTAAAGTGTTTGGTTGAGAGGGTTGGTTAGCTAGCCCTGGGTTAGCATTTTGTTCTACTTGCTTGGGCTTAGCTAACTGAGATTTTGCATCAAATGTTGGCATGTTGTGGGGGTAAGTTCTGAACAAACTCTCCATATGGGGAGTCATGTTAAGTCTTACATCCACATCATTCCTAGTCTCTAAATTACCAAAAATGAGTTTGGTCATGGATTTAGGATAACCTATTTTATTTTTATCTATCCCAGGCAATTCAATCAATTGAGCATTTTTAAAGTTAAGTACAGATTGAATAAAGCGAGGGAAGAAAATATCAGTACCTCTCTTGGTTGTGTTCTTACCAAGTCTCTCATATAGTTCTTGTAGGATGATTTGGCCAACATCTATCTTCTTTCCATAGGCCAATGCATAGCCAATTTGCTGCACAGGTGCACTGATTTGATCAAAGCTTGATTTCCTTGCAGTGAAGACTTGAAGAAGAGTTGCAAACACATAGCTCCACTCCTTTCTCAGTTTCTTTCTGTTCAGCTTGCCAAGATTGATCCCATCTGAGTAGTTGATGAACTCAAAGAATTCCTCTAACTCTGCATTCGTGGCCAGTCTATCAAATGACTCTTGTTGTAGGCCCAGTGCTTGATTCACGTCTGCAGTAGTGATAGTGATTTCCTGATCCTGAATCTTGCAGTAGATGATATATGAAGTGATTGCATTTTCCAGGGCTACAACCTCCACAGTAGCAGTGCCCCAAAACTGTTCCCGGATATCCAGATATAGAGTTGGGTTGGCAGAGAGTGCATCCTTGATGTATGACTCAGCCATCCATTTCACAAAGCACTTGAAATTTGGCTTTTTGCAGTTAGGGTTTCAGAGGTTTAGAGAGTGTAGATGCTTGAGAATCGAATGAAATGAATCGAATAGGTGTAGAATTGTGTAAGTATGAAGTACTTGAATTGTCGATTAGAAGTATGTTTTGTATCGACAAGTCAGGCATTCGAGAAGTATAAAACAACTATTCGAGAAGTCAAGAAAGGCTTAATCGATAACTCAAGCAGATAGAAACTCACAGCTGGCAGTTATCTAACTCAGAAATAATTCTAAATTAAATAAAATGTGTTTTTATGAGTGAATTAAACGTTTAGACAAAAGTCCAAAATCGGTTAAAATTCAGCGAGAATTCAGCCTTTTTAAATGATTCGTGAACTCAAATATAGTATTCGAGAACTCAGTCAATCGAGAACTAAAACACTATATTCGAGAAGTCAAGGAAATCTCTATTCGAGAACTCTAAAAGACTCTATTCGAGAACTCAAGAGTAATCTAATGAGACTTGTTAGAGATGTCGAATAGTGAATCATTCGAGAAGTTGGACTTATCGAACTATACCCATCACTCATAAAAATTGATTTTCACTATCTTTTTAAAATTGACCAGCCATATTCATTGAAGAATATTCTAGCAAATTAAATAGTGATTTTCTCAAAATTTCATAGAAATTTCAAGTTATCAAAAATATGATTTCCAACATATGCAACAGATTTGAAATATTTATAAATCATATTTCAGCCAACACTTACTCCAAAAATATTGAAAATTTAGATAAAGTAAGTGTTTACTGCTGCAACAATCTAGATGATATATTCACTTAGCCAGAATCTGAAGAATTCAGCATTCCAATCTCACTAACCAACCTTGTGAAGGTGGCTTCATCTAGTGGCTTAGTGAATATGTCAGCTAGTTGTTTATCTGTAGAGACATAATGCAACTCAATGGTTCCATTAGTTGCATGTTCTCTAATGAAATGATATCTGATGTCAATGTGCTTTGTTCTAGAATGATTGACAGGATTGGCAACTATAGAGATTGCACTTGTGTTGTCACACATGATTGGAATTCTTTCCAACACAAGTCCATAATCTCTAAGTTGATTTCTAATCCAAAGCACTTGAGCACAACAACTTCCAGCAGCTATGTATTCAGTTTCAACTGTAGAAGTTGACACAGATTGTTGTTTCTTGCTATACCAAGAGACTAACCTTTGTCCAAGAAACTGGCAGCTACCTGAGGTGCTTTTCCTATCAACTCTGCATCCAGCATAATCAGCATCAGAATAACCAACCAGATTGAACCCTATGTCCTTAGGATACCATAGTCCCAAGTTTGGAGTGCCCTTCAGATATCTAAAGATCCTTTTTATAGCAACCAAATGTGATTCTTTTGGATTTGATTGAAACCTTGCACACAAGCATGTAGCAAACATGATGTCTGGCCTACTTGTAGTGAGATAGACCAGAGAACCAACCATGCCTCTGTAGACTGAGATATCTACCTTCTTGCCTTTAGCATCTTCATCCAATTTAGTGGTAGTGGCCATGGGTGTCTTTGCAGGTGAGCAATCTTCCAAGTCAAACTTCTTCAATAAATCCTTGATATACTTGGTCTGACTGATAAAGATACCATCCTTTCTTTGACTGACTTGCAAACCAAGAAAGAATGTCAACTCTCCCATCATACTCATCTCATATCTGCTCATGCTTCTTGTAAAACAATGTCTTGTCCAGTGTGCCTCTAGTGAATTGATTCTCAAGAAGAAATTGTGATAAGGTATCATACCATGCTCTTGAGTTTGTTGAACTCGAGTTTCAACTTCAGTTCCAGTCTCTTCATCACAATCATCTAGATTATCAAACTTTAATGGATCTTTATCTTCATCATTGGCTTCTTCTAGTCCAGGTAGTTTGCTGTCATCAAATGTCACATCTGTGCTTTCCATAACTTTCTTTTGACTGATGACATAAACCTTGTATGCAATTCTTTCCATAGAGTAGCCAAGAAAAATTCCTTCAAATGCTTTTGCATCAAATTTTCCAACATATTCAGAATTATCCTTCAATACAAAGCATTTGATTCCAAAAGTATGAACATACTTTAGAGTAGGCTTCTTTCCAGTCATCAAGTTATAAGGTGTCTTTCCAGTGTTTTTGTTGATGAGGGTTCTGTTCTGGATATAGCATGCAGTGCTCACAGCCTCAGCCCAAAAACATGTAGGCATTTATGCATCAAGTAACATTGTTCTAGAAGCCTCAATTAGAGTTCTATTCTTTCTCTCAACAACCCCATTTTGTTGTGGAGTCCTTGGAGCTGAGAATTGCTGTGAAATACCATTCTCTTTACAGAATGCTTCAAGTATGGCATTTCTGAACTCTATTCCATTATCACTTCTCAGTGCAATCACACTTGCATTGTTGGCCTTTGCTTCCTTGTCAACTTTCTTTATATGCTCAATGATTACTTGTGGAGCCTCATCTTTTGATGCCAGAAATTCCACCCATGTATACCTTGAAAAATCATCAACCATCACCAAGGCATACTTCTTTCTTCCTAGTGACATAATGTTGACAGGCCCAAACAAATCCATATGAATGAGTTGTAGAGGCTTGGTTATTGATGTCACTGTCTTTGACTTGTGGCTTGATCTTTTCATTTTTCCTTTTTGACAAGCCTCACACACTCCTTCTTGACAAAATTCAAGTGTGGGCATGCCTCTCACTAACTCTCTTTTGACTAGAGAATTAATGGCTTTGAAGTTCAGGTGTGATAGTTTCTTGTGCCACAGCCAACAATCTTCATTTGATGCTTTTGAGTAAAAGCAACAAATTTTGTCCTTGTTTGCAGAATCCATATTGGCTACAAACAGGCTTCCCTTCCTTACTCCAGATAGAGCAAAATCATCAGTCTTCTTGTGGGTGATCAAACATTCATCTTTGTCAAAATCCACCTTGAATCCCCTATCAGTGAACTGACCAACACTAAGCAGGTTATGCTTGAGCCCCTTGACTAGTGCTACATCTTCAATGATGACATTACCAACTTTCAACTTGCCATATCCCAATGTGTTACCCATGCTGTCATCTCCAAAAGCAACCATTGGGCCAGCCTTTTCCTCATACTGTGATAGCGGGGCCATATCACCAGTCATATGATTTGAGCATCCACTGTCCAAAATCCACATGACCTTCTTTTCACTTTCTTTGCCCTGCAAACACAAAGGTATTACTTTTCCTTTGGTACCCAAACAAGTTTGGGTCCATGTGACTTAGAAACAGTTTTATCATAAACAGCATGCTTGTCAACTTTCTTGGCATTAGTCTTCTTGTCACTGTTAGAAGTCTTGGAACCTGAGGTTTCAGACTTAGGTGACAGAGGTACCTTCCTAGCTTTAGGAGGACTCGAAGACTTTGACCTGGTGTAGTGTGTGTGAGAATTGTGACTGATACAACCATCAATGAATTGCCTTCTCAGATTGAAACAACTAGTCATAACATTCATATTGCATGGCATACAATCAAATTTATCACAAAATGGTGCATCTCTATGTCTTAGAGGCACAGAACAATCATAGAAAGGTTTGGACACACTACTAACAGGTTTCTTGCATGCATGAGTTAAATGATTGGTACTGAAACAGTTCTGACAAGTTTTCCTAGGGGCATTAGGCATATAAGCATAGTTGTTATCCTTGTTAATCCCTAACTTTCCATTTCTGTTCTGTTTCTTCTTAGTCACTTTCTTTTCTGATTCACTTTTCCCAGCTGAAACAAACTTAACAAACTTCTTAGGTCTTGGCCTATCAACTACTGGCTCCTTGTCTTTTGACCTGACACTCTCACTCTTGGATGATGCTTGTTGTTCATTTGATTGTGCCTCATCCTCATCATTCAACATTTGTTTGATGAGTAAGGCATCCTCATCAATTTCAAATGTTGATTCCTTAAAAATTGGATTTTCAGTCTTTTTCAAAATGTGAGGCACTTCCTCATGAACAGCTGTGTCATCTTCAATGACAGCATAGCCTTTTCTCTGTTTAAGAGTGTCATAATCAAGTCCAATAGCAGCCTTGGGTTTTGCTTCAATTTTCTCACAGTAGGATTTCACTAGACCAGATGATTTCTTGAAAGTTTTTAGTTTGAATTCATTTTCAGCTAATTCATCCCTAAGAGCCTTTTCAACCTGACTAGCACACAAAACCTTATTCTGCAGATATTCAACTTCTTTCTTAAGGTTTTCTATTTGCATAGCAGTTAGCTCAAGTTCCTCATTCCTTTTGGTTAACATTTCATTTCTAGTAGACATTTTAGCAATCTCTTCATTAGCAGCAGTCATACTAGTATGAATGTTAAACATTTCAACAGATAGTTGTTCAATCATGCATTTATACTCTGAAACAGACATATCTATAGTAGTGAGAGATGGTACCTGAGAATCAGATGGAGATGGGTCATCCTTGGAATTGGCCATCAAGGCATAATTGCAGAATTCTTGCTCCTCTCCATCACTGTCAGAATCATCCCAGCACTTCCCTTCAGCTATGTAGGCCTTACCTTGTGTCTGCTTTTTCAGAAGGGCCTCATACTTAGCTTCAAGCTCAAGATAGTCTCTATCCTTCTTTTTAGGCTTTTTGCATTCACTGGCAAAATGCCCTAGGTCATTGCATCTATAGCACCTTACAGATGACCTATCCACATGGCTGGTTTTAAACTTATTCTTGTTTGGTTTCACAATTGCCTTGCTTTTGTTGAATGAATGGTTTTGGGTTTTGGGCTTGAAGGATTGATTCCTTTTGAATCTGATGTTTGGAAATTTTCTGGCCATGAAAGCATATGAAGTGTTTTCCATCCCATCTAGTTCTTCAAGAGTGTAGAACTCTTCTTCCTCCTTCTCCTCAACATGTTCACTTACCTCAGGTTCAGTTTCTTCCTCTTCTACTACCTCCTCTATCCTTAACTGACTTGTAGATGCTTCCAGGTCTTGAATAGATTTATTGACAATCAGGGCACATGATGTGTTTACCATTCTACCTTGATTGGCTTGGATAGCCCTTTTCTGAAGCAACTCAAGCTCATGAGTTTTCAAAACTCCATAGAGCACATCATATGTAACTTTGTTCAAATCTCTTTCCCTCAGAGAGATGACCCTTTGCTCTAAATGGTTTGGTGAGGATAGCAGAAACTTCATGTTTAACTCCTTGGTACTGTAAACCTTGCCATTCATCTGCAACTCAGTAACTAGCTTGTGAAATCTCTCAAACATCTCAGTAATGCTTTCCTTGGACTGTGCCATGAAAGCTTCATACTGTGTGACCAGTATCTGTTTCTTGTTTTCCTTAACCTCATCAGTTCCTTCACACAACACCTCAATGTGATCCCACATTTCTTTGGCAGATGTACATGATGCAATGTTTGCAAACATTGACATGTCCATGGAATCAATGATAAGCAACATGAGGTGGCTGTCTAGAGCAACCTTCTCCCTTTCTGATTCTGTCCATTTTGATGGATCCTTGGCCTCATAAGATCTTGGGATAGTTGTGGTTCCAACAGTCTTCTCTGGTATCTCTTGTTGTGGAACAAAAGGACCATTCTTGAGAATCTCAGGATACAAAGGATGAGAGGCTTTGATGAACAACATCATCTTTATCTTCCAGAGGTTGTAATTCTCTTTGTCAAACTTAGGGACCTTCACCGTTCCTGTAGTATTTGGTGTATTCGAACTCATGATCATTTTTCTGTTTTTGAATAAACAGCCCGCTCTGATACCACTTGTTGAGTATTGAATACGATAGGAGAATACAGAAGGGGGGTGAATGTATTCTTGAACTTTTCTTCTTTGAGTCTGTGTAGCAAGAGTGTTTGTGTGTGCAAGATTGAAGGTGCGGATAAAGAATAACACAAAACACAATATCACTTTAATCTAATGTATTATTAGATAAAGGTTGCTACAATATGTGAATACAAATGATAGTATTCTCAGCTTCGTTTTTCTCAGAGAGATACAGCTTAGTGTATGAAAAACTTGACTCACAAAGTTACTAAGTTCAGAAGTGAGGCTGTGTCCTTATAGAACATGGATACAGCCTACTTACTGCAAATAAGGTAGCTAAACAAATTACTTTCTTGTCTGTCTATCCTTTTTGAGTAAGAGTCCAAATGGTTACAGATTTGACTTTGCAAAGCCTGTTTAGATCCACTTCTTTAGCTCCTTGTCTCTTCTATATCTCTCCAAGCTTCCTTGTAGGCTTTCCAGAGCACGTTACAGATTGTGGTCCATAAAGTGAATTGGCTTGTTGCAGGTTTTTGACTTGTACAATTTCTTCAGTATTTTGTCTCCAAGAATGTATTCGAGAAGTGACTAAATAAGTTATTCGAGAACTGGAATTGACTTGATCGATAACTCTGAGTTCTCGAACACTGTTATATTGACATATCGAACCACTTCTCGAATAGCTCTTTTCCATCAGGATTCCTTGAGTTGTCGAATAGAACATTTGACTTATCGAATCCTCGAGATATCGAATAGCTTTTTGAGTCCTTGAGATATCGAATGGAACTTTGACTTGTTGACTCCTTGAGAACTCGAATACTACTTTGACTTGTTGACCTCCTGAGTTCTCGAATAGAGTACATAGACATATCGAATCTCTGAGATATCGAATGAGATATCGAACAGTATATACAGAGATATCGAATAGTGTCTTGAGATATCGAATCCATGACTTCTCGAATGCTTGACTTCTCGAATAGACAAATATACTTCTCGAATTGGTACTTAGGCAAATTCTTCATTTCTTCAAATCCCAACTGTGATTATTTGACAGTCTTTATCTTCTTGCTTGAGGCATGAACCTTGGAACTTCTTTCAAGCATTATTCTAGACTCTATAAGTACAGTTACACAACTAGGATTTGATGCCTACTACAAGTACAATACAAATAGAAACTCTACAACTAGAGGTTCCCTCAGTTAAGAGGTCATGTAAGTAATGCAAAGCATTACAAATAATTAGGCTTGTTATTAGATGTTTACAGGCATGCCTCTGTGACTAACACTTATAATGAATAATACAGATCTCCCAACTGCAAAAAAAAAAGGAAGGCCAAGAAAGCTAGCTTTATTACCAAGTCAGATGTCTTCACGTCCTTTCTCTGATATAACTGTAACACCCCCAGATCCGGGGTCAGGGATCTGGTCGTTACGGTCTCAATAACCATTCACGAAACCAACATAATTTAAATTACAACCTTGTGACCCAAAACAACAACATAGAACACACCCGTTATAGTCCCAGAGATGAAATCAGAGTAACCATCAATATTATTAATCACAAGTTTGAGTTCTTACAATCCAAAGAATTACAATTTTACCATCACATACTCTTTGCCATCCATGGGTATATGTCATATTATAAATACATTGATACTTGAAAGCCAATCATCTAGCCTACCAATAGCTTCTTAATCGACAGTGGCAGCTAGAATCTCAGCGGTTAATCCTCCGACAGATGTCACCTGCTTGCACCAAGTGCGCCTTGTGCGACCGTCAGATCTAACTGTTGTTGTGATATAAATAAATAAAGCAAGGGTGAGCCATTGCCCACCAAAATATAATTGAACAGTGATAATATATAACAGTTCAAAATATCTTTGAAACCATATGCCATGCATTTACGGAAATGATGCCAGTATAACTTAAAAGATGAAGTTACTAGGTAACTCAAAATATATATTCTGAGGACATATCTGCTATGCAAAAGATAAGCAAGATATTCTCAATTATCATAAAAGAGGAACTTGCAGGAAAAAAATATTGCAATTCCAGTTTCAACACTTTTTCACCTTGCCAACACCAACAATGTTGCATAAATTTCTCACTTTGGAAGATGAACTAATACGGGAGCATTGCCGCGCCAGATGCCCTGACGTTTACGATGATCAGTCGTATGTCATGCATCTCATCAGTCGTTCTCTACATGTAGAAGGTAGCTCCGACGGATTTACTTGTCTACCGCCCTCTGGAACTCCTCAGCCAACGGTTGGGCTATTGCTGGACCGGCGCCACTCGGCCACTTACGCGTCTCCTAGTTCGAATATCATCCATGACTCTGAAACGTAAAGTTCGTTCCCCTTTTCCCCAAGTATAACACTTGTTGATAGGACTCCACAAAGTAGTCGTATCTAATTGGAAAGGAAAATTCACCAATATTTCCCAAGCTGATGCTTGTTAATGGATATAAACTTGTTCCATCAATTCTACCCCTCGAGCGTTGAGGAGGTAACCAAAAGACTCATATCGATGTTTGAACGAATCAAGATGTGAGTGACAAGATAGTTTAGCAAGTATATGACCGGGCAGTCAAATAAATAATAGCTCTCAAGTGAGGTCCCCTTATATGTTTTTGGAGATTTGAGCGAGTATTTAAATCTTCTTATAAGATAGATTTAAATGAAAATAGAGTTTTGGGAACCTCCCCTTGATAAAATAGTCATAAAAGACTCCGAAACATTTTACATAATATCTGATGTGAAGGATAATCTTTGAATAATATAAATCATTATAAAAAGAATTCAAAAGAATTTAATTAAATATTCCAAAAATATTTATTAAGTCAAGAATAATTACGGAATATTATTAAGTCATAATATTGCTCGTAAGTAATCCTCGAATGAATATATAGAATTATTTACTAAATAAATCTTTTCTTAAATGAATATTCAAAATAATATTCATTAAATAAATAAACTCAAATAAAGATTTTAAATAATATTCACTAAATAAATCAAACCTTAAATGAATATTTAAAAATAATATTCATTTAATAAATAATATTCTAAAGGAATATCCAAATAATATTCTTTTAGTAATCAAAACTATAAGGGAATATTCGAAATAATATTCCCTAAGTAAGTAGAACTTTAAATGAATATTTAAAAATAATATTCACCACGTACATAAAATCTTAAATGAATATTTGGAAGTAATATCCATTTAATAAATAAAAATTCCATTGAATATCAAAGTAATTATTCACTAAATGACCAAACTCTAAATGAATATTCGAAACTAATATTCATTTAAATAATTAAAGCTCAAATGGATATTAAAATAATATTCAGTAAATAAATAAACTCGAATGAATATTCAAAATAATATTCATATAGTATTTCTCGATTGAGATAATGCTCAAATAACATTCCTCAAAATGAATACTAATCTGTCGCTGAAATCCCTCCGGGTTTCCACGACTATCTCTATATCTCAAAATACCGACTCCCGGTCTATATTTAAAGAATGAATATCATACGCCCTTCACTAAGGGTCTTAACACAACAATCCGGCTTATAACTGATAATTCATATCTAGTCTATAGGCCAATATTAATTCAGGGAACAAGTAATCCAATATACTTTGAAAACAAGTATGCATGCTATGGCATATGTAAACAGAATCATATATATATATTATCACAACAACAGCTTCAAAGTTTTGAAGACTTGCCTGGAAATCCTGTAGGGGTAGTGTGCCTCGTGTCGATCTGGTGATCTATAAATAGTCACAATAATCGAGGTCAATCACTTAACACTTTTTTTTTAAAAGGCTAAGTATAAACTTAACTTAAGTCGAAACACGTGGTCACGTTATCTCGTTAAACACCCTTTAGTGCAACTATCTTTATTATCGCTATGACCCGTCATTCGTTCGCTACTAAGGCACGTCGTCATACTTACACTTGGTATATACTTACGTCGTATAAATTCTAAGGTCGGTCATTTACGAATCAAGATTATACCTCGAGTTTTATCACCCATTTTCTAAGTTATAACCAAAGTCATACTTTTAAAGGGTTCGTTTGCGTTTGACCTCGATTCGAACATTTTTATAAAATCGGAAAACGATCCGTTTGACATGAGGTTTTCTCCCACACCTTCCTTTTTATCTCTAATATTTAATTATCATGATTTGACACTGAATAACATAGTTTACAAGGGTTCAATTTTAGTTACGAACTTTCGATTATGGTTTCGAACCACTTTTACGAATTTAATCATAATTCCTAAACCGTAAGTCCGTTTGTTTCGATTCTTGCGCCAAAACGATCTATGACTCGAGATCTACAAGGTTATGTCATATACTTATCAAGTCCAGAAAATTATACCAACTGTTATGCACGAATTCTTAATGCCTAACGAAAATCGGGCATTACGACGGCTATAAGTCGAACGTTTCTAAATTTTTAAATCACGATCAAACATCAATCAAGCCACACCGGGCATACATACACTATAATCAGTCCATAAGCATCTGATTTCACCATCATATGCATCATTTTACTTAGATTAACTACACCACTAACTAATCATGCTTACATGCTAATAATAACACCATAATCATCACTAATCTAAAACCACCAAGAATATTCATAAAACTTAAAGTATGATCTAGGGTTCATGAGAGATTTACCTTCCTTGGAGAGTGTATATGAGTCTAACAAGCCTTGATCTAGTCCTTAGAGCTCCTTACAACCTTAAACTAGCAAGAATCATCAAGAACATAATTAGTGATTTTCGGATCTGCTATAACTCAGTGGAAAGATCATGAAAAACGAGGGCCTTACCGAGGTTTTATGGACGAGGCTTCTAAAGGATAGTTGTAGAGCATCTAACCAGATTTCCAACAAGCTAAAGAACACCAAATTCCATTGAGTAATGAAGGAGATATGGCCGTTTTAAAGTCGTCACAGAAACTGTCAAGGATTCTGGGCAGCTCGGTTATCCATCTTGGGGAGGCGATTTGACTAGGCTACACTCATTAGAATGACATGAAATTTTGAGCGAATGATCTCCATACTATGAGGGAGCTGTGGTAAAATTTTGGTGATTTTATCATGGATAGAAATGGAGATATGAATTTTCTTTTCATGGGTGTTCTTGCTGGGCAGTTTGAGAGAGTTGTGTTCTTGCCTTGTTCTCTTGCACTATCTCATCCAATCTTGCATTATTGCTATGCCAAAATAATATCTTGGTCATAAAGTGGCTTTAATAAAGGTTTTATGTCATGGATGAGGTATTTGGATGGACAAGTGTTGGAGTTTTAGTGATAAGATGAGAAAGTGTTGCTAAGTACTAATTTGATTCTAATTGTGCTAGTTCCTCTTGTAACTAACTTGGTTACTTGCTCTTATCCATTAGCACATGCATGCATCTAGCTTTCCTGCTTGCTCTTTTGTTCGGTTATCGCTCAATTCATTAATCGTTCGAGGGAATATCTCAAGGATTTCTAGTTAGGGTTTTACCGGAAACTTTCTTAATAATAATACTAACATTCTGAATCCTCCTTTATAAATCTTGAATATAAATTCCTTAAATCCTTTTAATAAATTTTTGAATCCTTCAGTGTCTAGGGAAAATCTCGGAGAAAATAAAAGTGCTATTTTTCTGAATCCGATGTCGTTTACATACACTTATTTTGCCCCTGGATCATGAATACGAACTCAGAAATCCGTTCTGAATACTTCTATATAGCGTCGTCTAATAATATTCTCATTTCCACCAAAAACACTATTCATTGCTTATTCTCTTTTTATTCCTTATATTTATAAAAAAAATGTCCTTGTTCTCTTTCGGGCATTCCTTAACCCTTTCGCGGAATCACTGGACTAATAACAGATATCGATTTGGATGACATGAGAATATTTCCTCTACTTGGAATTTCCATATCTAATCTTTCTAGGAGATAGATTATTCTAATCTAGGTTGTCAACCCGTTGCATTCTTCCTAACATATAAACCTTGGAATCTATATCCATTCAACACTCATTCATTACAACTGTTAC
The DNA here is from genome assembly GCA_037693485.1 of Kitagawia praeruptora. Taxonomy (NCBI): domain Eukaryota; kingdom Viridiplantae; phylum Streptophyta; class Magnoliopsida; order Apiales; family Apiaceae; genus Kitagawia; species Kitagawia praeruptora. The sequence continues at coordinate 21,900,398 of CM075351.1, read as the reverse complement.
TACCTTGGAGTCAGAATAATTGTTCCTTCTTTTCTCAACACTTAATAAAAAGTTTTAATTCTACCGAAAATTTGGGTTCTTACAGTCTCCCATCCTTAAAAGGATTCCGTCCCGGAATCAGGTAGAAGACAATTGAGTACTTGTTGTCAATCCTCAATCAATCCCAATCCTTTTTTTTCCAGCACATCTTACTAGTGCTACAATACATCCTTTACCCTTTTTCATTAATCCCTGCTACTTTTCGTACAACACACTATCCGGGTTATGCTCTTTACTCAGTCATATACTATTTTCCTTATTGGTATCGGTAGTGACTTTGGTATCACTATCGCGCTACGAATCTCGGAGATAACCTCACTCGTAATTATGCATTTTCGGATCACTTTAATCTTCGCAATCTCGATCAATATATAGAATTTAGAAGAATTTATTGAGAGATCACTATGATCAATGAACATTTGTCATATTACATAGTCAGTACAGAAGGTGGCCAGCCTTTAATACTTGACAAGCAATTTAGACAAGTTATGGTATTCCACTTAGACTCCTATCACATAGACAGGTAGTCACGTAGTAGTACCTCCCCTCCTTAAAGGGTTGTTCTTCTCAATTTAGAAGAAGATAAATAAGAGAGAAGAAAATAAAAGAATTTCAAAGAATTATAGAAGTTTTTCATGATTGTCAAATATCATACTTAGAATTTACCTCTGAACTATAGAGGTTTATCGGAGAAGAAAGTAATCATATTCGCATTAAATACTATTTTATCGTAATCTCACGTGTCAACATATCCTTGTTGCTCTGCCCATCATTCTATGGACCTATTCTCTTGTTCGCTCTTAGCATCACCTACTTTTGGAAAATCCTTCAACCTCTCAGGTTAAATCTTGGATTTCTCACTTGATATTATTGTTACTGGCATTCTACGCCACGACACTGGCTTTTTCATATAATACTAACATTATCAGGTTGTCATCCCAAGATCTCGTTAGAAAACCCATTCTTAACATTCCTTGTTTCACATTTCATAATTATCTCCCAATCTTTTCTTAATCAATCACATTGTTCTTATTGTCTGATTCTTATTTACTTCTGTTGTTTAACTCCACCGTCGTCTCATTGTTGAGACACTCGTCACCTTTATTCAATACGTGTCACATGACTGGGGTCAAACTTTCCTTTGTTCAACCATCTAGATTTTCACTTTCTCATCCCATTAGTCTCTTTATTCCTCAATCAATCTATTCAAAATTTTCCCGACTTCCCCCAAGTTGAAGGGGTCAATTTGTATGTCATTTATGCTTCTAATTCCAACTTTTCGTTTTGGCCAATAACTTTGCCATGTCAATTTCATAATTTTCTTGCTTCATTACTAGGGCTTCTCAGGATTCCGCATATCTAACTCCCTTTTTGATCCTCAACTCTATATTCAACTCTATCAGTCACTTGTTTCCATTTCTACTATAATCGCTTTATGAACCATCATAGCCTAATCATTGATCGCAATATCACATTATTCCAAAATTTAAACCATCCGAGATTAAACCTGGATGATTTCTCTAACTTAGATTCAGTCCCGACACTTCTACAGTCGTCATCACCTAATTTCTCAGAAGGATCCCCATCGTTTATGGTTTACGCCGTGCTTTAATAGCTAAATATAAGGGTTTCATAATTGTCAGATCAAGATCCTGTAGGAAAACAAAACCATCATTATTCCTTATCCTCAAGGAACGCTTCCTGAACTTGACGTAGGTATTACATGAAGCAGATAAAATTGTTACAGCATCGCAGCTGGAACAGGCTGGTGAGATTATTAATCATATGCCTCCAGTATAAGACTAGAAGTTTAGCAGTTTACTTAATCACTTTCCGAACCTCGTTAATTCTTTTCACAAGGATACCTTTCAACATTACGAACTTCCAACCTCATATTCTCTATCTTGTTTGCACAGAAATACACCAACATAAACTTTCTTGTCATTCATCATCATGCCAATTAGCTTATCAATATCAGCACTAATCTACCTTCTGTATTCAGTCATCCCTTATCACCTAATCTCTCATCTCTCTTCCTAAAATAAAGGAGAGTCTCTTGGGGAAATTGGTCTTGCCTGTCGTAGAGCCTCCTAATGACGGTAATGTGCTTCAGTCAATATCAGGAATAGAATGTTTACTTAAACTATCCTCATAGTTGATTATCGCACAACCCTCAGAGGGAATGTAAAATCCTCCATCACATTCTAACCTTCAAGGTCCTTCTCAATATCGCTCTATTCCTTTGGTATGAGCATTTATACTTACTCCCCTATACTTAAAGTGTCGGCCACCTCATTGGCCTTTCCTGAATATAATAATTTCTTGAAATCAAAGTTTTCTGGATCTATTCCAACTCAGGGTGGAAGCATCCTCCTTGAACTCTGCTAAATGAGAGAAAACATATTTCAGTCTTTTTCCAAAAGTCATTGCTTCCACCTTTCTGTGTGAACTTTATCACGGTTACTCCCAATTATACCTAGGATATTTCTTATCTTAGTCCTTTCTTATTTTAGGATAATCTCAACCTTATTGGTTCAATCCATACTTTCTCATGGTTTCACACATGCTTCATCTGGCCTTATTGTCACTGTATCATACATTCCTAACCAAACTTCCCTTTTGAAGTTCAGAACATTACCTCTTCCCTCATAAGGTTTTTTTTAGGTCATCCTCATCATTCCTCCTGTATCTTCTGGGTACAGGGTATATCAAACATCATCAATCAATTCTATAACAATTCTGTCTATGTACTTTTCAAGACTCCTTTCCACACATCCTTACAGGTTATTGATACCTTGGTTGATTCAACTTATATCGTCTGATTTCACAATGTCTTTATTAGGGGTGATGATATCCTTTGTGCATCCCCCAAGGTTCGTCTTAATCTATGGACATTCTATCCTCAATTCTATTTTCAAGGAATACTTACATCCTGTACTTGGCAATTCAATCATATATCCTTAATAAGGGTCTCTTTTCAATCATTCTCATCTTGATAATCTATAGGTAGCCTAATGCTAACCTCTTCTTTCAAACGAATGTCAGTCTATATGACCTTCCAAAAGACAACATATGTCTATCTGTCTTTCTTACAGAACTTGGTAATGGTAGCAAGGATGTTCTGGAAGATATTGGTCGTGTTCAATGTGAATCTCTTAGTACTTAATGCTCCTCTTGAGGACACTAAGTTTCAGATAACCTTTATGCATCATAATGCACCATCTTTGACAATCTTCGTAACTCTTCATTGGTCACTATCCTCAATCCTAATACGTCCATGGTATATATAAAATCCATCATCATGTATCTAAATTCATTTTATATCAAAAGTCCTCGCGGTTGGCGCTTGGTTTGAAGCACCCCGCTTTGTCCTTACATTGCTGGTTTAGTCTCTTGATAATCCTTTGAGACTTGGCCCCAACTGGCCATGCTAAAATATGTGAGTTTAGGGGTTGGCTCATAGCATTACTTTTCTAGAAGTTGGCATAGTGCCTTCTTCTTTGATACCTTTTGATCTTTTCAAAACTTTACTCCATATAAGTCTCAATCGACTTCTCGATACCATCGCCGGTCACCTTTCCTTTACTTTTATCCTTTTAACTACTCTTATCAAATCCATGTGCCACTTAAGCTTAACACTTCTGGCATAACAACCTTTCCATTTAAGTCAATCCTGGAATTTCTCAGTTCGACTTGTTTCTTAATTACATTTCCCTTTTTACCATTCAATCTCAACTTTATCCGTTTATCTCTATAATCAATCGTGATAATCGAGCTCTGTCTCCCAGCCCGTATAGCGGCTACCTTACCCAATCCACAGGGTTCGCTCCAGTTCCACTCTCTTTAGTGATATCTTCCGATAATCAGAAAGACAAGGTTTGTTAAAATTTGTCAAATTCCTTTCCAGAGTTAGGGAAATTTTAGTCAATCTATCCACCCACTGGTAACACTAAAAAGATCCATTTTGATACACGAAGAATATTTCTAGGAACATTCAAGCGGGTCGAACTATCAACAGTTATAAAAATGAAATGATTGACATAAAGTTGGGAGCTTAACCATTGGAAGGAAACCAAATATATACCTTCCCTAGAAGGGGAAATGAAAATTTCTAAACTGAAACATGCCACATTTTCCCGGTACATATTCGTCCCAATAGTCGATGCTACCGAATACCAGTCTACCTAACAACTAGTCTCAGAAGGAACACTACCGTCGGAGTTAGTCGTTCCACAAAATTGGCACTACCAAGGCCATCCGAATCTGGTGAACCGTGTTGTCCAAATATATTCGAAATTACACTATCATGCTGCCTAAGCACAGTGCCTAACCCTGTATGAGATGCATCATAAAATATTACAAAATTCACCTTATTCCATTTAGGCGACGCCAGCGCTGGGTCGTCACCAATTTCATCTTTAGTTCCAGGAAGATTTTCTCACATTTATCTTGTCCATTCTAACTTTTAGTCTTACAAATAAGTCGAGTTACGGGATTACAATCTCTGTAAAGTCCTGCACAAATATTTGATAATACCTTGTGAATCTTATGAAATTTCTCACCTTTGCTGGTGTGGTTGGCCTTTCTCCATTTGAAACTATCTTTAACTTGGCGGGGTCGACCAATACTACTCACTACTGATCATATGTCCTAATGACTGGACTTCATTTTGACAAAACTCTTACTTCGAGAACTTTCAGGTTTCATCTAAAAGCATTCTCAATTACATCTTAACCACTGATTGCCTTACCTAATCCATTTACGATTCAGTGTCGGTATAAACTTAAGGTAACTGCCATACTCCATTCAAGAAAAAGAAAGAAATTAATATTCCTCTGAATCACATGCATCCAATGCTTCTGGTTCATCATTCCACTGAGTTAAAATAACCTTATACTTAGTCTCTGACAATAGCCTCGTTACGAGTTAATCATTGACTTACGGGTCTTTTCCTCTGGTAGGTTCCGAGATCATTGTCTCGCTTACTACTTCCTTATATAACTTTATCCATTCAGGCCATCACTTTCCACTATCTATACTTTCTAAGCTGATCCCTTCATAAAATGGACACCTTACTAAATAAAACCACCTTATCAATCTCAATTTGGTTTCATAAATTATAACCTATGAAATCTGCCTTCTCATGGAGAATTAATATTAACAATATTCAAGCTTAACCCATTTATCAAATGATATGACACTTCTTGCCTCTATCTCAATTGTTCCTGGGTCTCTGCTTCCCGACATATATCGATGTCTTTGATAATCATGCATCATTCTCACTCTTTTCCCTTCAATCTAGAAGTCTCTAAGGATTCTTATCTAACCCCATATAAGATCTCAAGTAATTCCTCGAATATGTTTTATTTTCTGGTACTTTATCCGGCAGTCCAGCTATGAATCCAATATGCCTCTTTAGTTCTTTTAGTAATATCTCAGCACTTTACGCTCACTTCTCTGAGCAGTATATCTTAACTCTTACGGTCTCTCTGGCTGTAGCTCTCATATCCTCGAGGGTAAACTTCCCTGTATTTAACAGGATTCTCCTCCTCTGCTGGAACCTCTTCCGGGTCCTCAGTAGGGTACTCTATCGAATCCACCATCTGATCGTCAGCATATAATAAAACATCATCGTGTTGCTGCTCGTACGCCTCAAGGTCCGTCGTCTTACTAGTCGACACGAGAACGAGCTAAGTTACTATCATGATACTTAAGAGTTCCCATACGGGTTTTATATGTCAGTACTACACTAAGTAGTCCGACTATGAACTTGGCAAGAGTTCTTATTATCTTAGTGAATTTATTGTTTTAACGTCGCATCATCTCTTGGATTTATAACGTAACTCTCTGATACCATTTCTGTAACACCCCCAGATCCGGGGTCAGGGATCTGGTCGTTACGGTCTCAATAACCATTCACGAAACCAACATAATTTAAATTACAACCTTGTGACCCAAAACAACAACATAGAACACACCCGTTATAGTCCCAGAGATGAAATCAGAGTAACCATCAATATTATTAATCACAAGTTTGAGTTCTTACAATCCAAAGAATTACAATTTTACCATCACATACTCTTTGCCATCCATGGGTATATGTCATATTATAAATACATTGATACTTGAAAGCCAATCATCTAGCCTACCAATAGCTTCTTAATCGACAGTGGCAGCTAGAATCTCAGCGGTTAATCCTCCGACAGATGTCACCTGCTTGCACCAAGTGCGCCTTGTGCGACCGTCAGATCTAACTGTTGTTGTGATATAAATAAATAAAGCAAGGGTGAGCCATTGCCCACCAAAATATAATTGAACAGTGATAATATATAACAGTTCAAAATATCTTTGAAACCATATGCCATGCATTTACGGAAATGATGCCAGTATAACTTAAAAGATGAAGTTACTAGGTAACTCAAAATATATATTCTGAGGACATATCTGCTATGCAAAAGATAAGCAAGATATTCTCAATTATCATAAAAGAGGAACTTGCAGGAAAAAAATATTGCAATTCCAGTTTCAATACTTTTTCACCTTGCCAACACCAACAGTGTTGCATAAATTTCTCACTTTGGAAGATGAACTAATACGGGAGCATTGCCGCGCCAGATGCCCTGACGTTTACGATGATCAGTCGTATGTCATGCATCTCATCAGTCGTTCTCTACATGTAGAAGGTAGCTCCGACGGATTTACTTGTCTACCGCCCTCTGGAACTCCTCAGCCAACGGTTGGGCTATTGCTGGACCGGCGCCACTCGGCCACTTACGCGTCTCCTAGTTCGAATATCATCCATGACTCTGAAAAGTAAAGTTCGTTCCCCTTTTCCCCAAGTATAACACTTGTTGATAGGACTCCACAAAGTAGTCGTATCTAATTGGAAAGGAAAATTCACCAATATTTCCCAAGCTGATGATTGTTAATGGATATAAACTTGTTCCATCAATTCTACCCCTCGAGCGTTGAGGAGGTAACCAAAAGACTCATATCGATGTTTGAACGAATCAAGATGTGAGTGACAAGATAGTTTAGCAAGTATATGACCGGGCAGTCAAATAAATAATAGCTCTCAAGTGAGGTCCCCTTATATGTTTTTGGAGATTTGAGCGAGTATTTAAATCTTCTTATAAGATAGATTTAAATGAAAATAGAGTTTTGGGAACCTCCCCTTGATAAAATAGTCATAAAAGACTCCGAAACATTTTACATAATATCTGATGTGAAGGATAATCTTTGAATAATATAAATCATTATAAAAAGAATTCAAAAGAATTTAATTAAATATTCCAAAAATATTTATTAAGTCAAGAATAATTACGGAATATTATTAAGTCATAATATTGCTCGTAAGTAATCCTCGAATGAATATATAGAATTATTTACTAAATAAATCTCTTCTTAAATGAATATTCAAAATAATATTCATTAAATAAATAAACTCAAATAAAGATTTTAAATAATATTCACTAAATAAATCAAACCTTAAATGAATATTTAAAAATAATATTCATTTAATAAATAATATTCTAAAGGAATATCCAAATAATATTCTTTTAGTAATCAAAACTATAAGGGAATATTCGAAATAATATTCCCTAAGTAAGTAGAACTTTAAATGAATATTTAAAAATAATATTCACCACGTACATAAAATCTTAAATGAATATTTGGAAGTAATATCCATTTAATAAATAAAAATTCCATTGAATATCAAAGTAATTATTCACTAAATGACCAAACTCTAAATGAATATTCGAAACTAATATTCATTTAAATAATTAAAGCTCAAATGGATATTAAAATAATATTCAGTAAATAAATAAACTCGAATGAATATTCAAAATAATATTCATATAGTATTTCTCGATTGAGATAATGCTCAAATAACATTCCTCAAAATGAATACTAATCTGTCGCTGAAATCCCTCCGGGTTTCCACGACTATCTCTATATCTCAAAATACCGACTCCCGGTCTATATTTAAAGAATGAATATCATACGCCCTTCACTAAGGGTCTTAACACAACAATCCGGCTTATAACTGATAATTCATATCTAGTCTATAGGCCAATATTAATTCAGGGAACAAGTAATCCAATATACTTTGAAAACAAGTATGCATGCTATGGCATATGTAAACAGAATCATATATATATATATTATCACAACAACAGCTTCAAAGTTTTGAAGACTTGCCTGGAAATCCTGTAGGGGTAGTGTGCCTCGTGTCGATCTGGTGATCTATAAATAGTCACAATAATCGAGGTCAATCACTTAACACTTTTTTTTTTAAAAGGCTAAGTATAAACTTAACTTAAGTCGAAACACGTGGTCACGTTATCTCGTTAAACACCCTTTAGTGCAACTATCTTTATTATCGCTATGACCCGTCATTCGTTCGCTACTAAGGCACGTCGTCATACTTACACTTGGTATATACTTACGTCGTATAAATTCTAAGGTCGGTCATTTACGAATCAAGATTATACCTCGAGTTTTATCACCCATTTTCTAAGTTATAACCAAAGTCATACTTTTAAAGGGTTCGTTTGCGTTTGACCTCGATTCGAACATTTTTATAAAATCGGAAAACGATCCGTTTGACATGAGGTTTTCTCCCACACCTTCCTTTTTATCTCTAATATTTAATTATCATGATTTGCCACTGAATAACATAGTTTACAAGGGTTCAATTTTAGTTACGAACTTTCGATTATGGTTTCGAACCACTTTTACGAATTTAATCATAATTCCTAAACCGTAAGTCCGTTTGTTTCGATTCTTGCGCCAAAACGATCTATGACTCGAGATCTACAAGGTTATGTCATATACTTATCAAGTCCAGAAAATTATACCAACTGTTATGCACGAATTCTTAATGCCTAACGAAAATCGGGCATTACGACGGCTATAAGTCGAACGTTTCTAAATTTTTAAATCACGATCAAACATCAATCAAGCCACACCGGGCATACATACACTATAATCAGTCCATAAGCATCTGATTTCACCATCATATGCATCATTTTACTTAGATTAACTACACCACTAACTAATCATGCTTACATGCTAATAATAACACCATAATCATCACTAATCTAAAACCACCAAGAATATTCATAAAACTTAAAGTATGATCTAGGGTTCATGAGAGATTTACCTTCCTTGGAGAGTGTATATGAGTCTAACAAGCCTTGATCTAGTCCTTAGAGCTCCTTACAACCTTAAACTAGCAAGAATCATCAAGAACATAATTAGTGATTTTCGGATCTGCTATAACTCAGTGGAAAGATCATGAAAAACGAGGGCCTTACCGAGGTTTTATGGACGAGGCTTCTAAAGGATAGTTGTAGAGCATCTAACCAGATTTCCAACAAGCTAAAGAACACCAAATTCCATTGAGTAATGAAGGAGATATGGCCGTTTTAAAGTCGTCACAGAAACTGTCAAGGATTCTGGGCAGCTCGGTTATCCATCTTGGGGAGGCGATTTGACTAGGCTACACTCATTAGAATGACATGAAATTTTGAGCGAATGATCTCCATACTATGAGGGAGCTGTGGTAAAATTTTGGTGATTTTATCATGGATAGAAATGGAGATATGAATTTTCTTTTCATGGGTGTTCTTGCTGGGCAGTTTGAGAGAGTTGTGTTCTTGCCTTGTTCTCTTGCACTATCTCATCCAATCTTGCATTATTGCTATGCCAAAATAATATCTTGGTCATAAAGTGGCTTTAATAAAGGTTTTATGTCATGGATGAGGTATTTGGATGGACAAGTGTTGGAGTTTTAGTGATAAGATGAGAAAGTGTTGCTAAGTACTAATTTGATTCTAATTGTGCTAGTTCCTCTTGTAACTAACTTGGTTACTTGCTCTTATCCATTAGCACATGCATGCATCTAGCTTTCCTGCTTGCTCTTTTGTTCGGTTATCGCTCAATTCATTAATCGTTCGAGGGAATATCTCAAGGATTTCTAGTTAGGGTTTTACCGGAAACTTTCTTAATAATAATACTAACATTCTGAATCCTCCTTTATAAATCTTGAATATAAATTCCTTAAATCCTTTTAATAAATTTTTGAATCCTTCAGTGTCTAGGGAAAATCTCGGAGAAAATAAAAGTGCTATTTTTCTGAATCCGATGTCGTTTACATACACTTATTTTGCCCCTGGATCATGAATACGAACTCAGAAATCCGTTCTGAATACTTCTATATAGCGTCGTCTAATAATATTCTCATTTCCACCAAAAACACTATTCATTGCTTATTCTCTTTTTATTCCTTATATTTATAAAAAAAATGTCCTTGTTCTCTTTCGGGCGTTCCTTAACCCTTTCGCGGAATCACTGGACTAATAACAGATATCGATTTGGATGACATGAGAATATTTCCTCTACTTGGAATTTCCATATCTTATCTTTCTAGGAGATAGATTATTCTAATCTAGGTTGTCAACCCGTTGCATTCTTCCTAACATATAAACCTTGGAATCTATATCCATTCAACACTCATTCATTACAACTGTTACTACCTTGGAGTCAGAATAATTGTTCCTTCTTTTCTCAACACTTAATAAAAAGTTTTAATTCTACCGAAAATTTGGGTTCTTACAATAACGAACACCAATTGTAAGATACATTTTTTTGAATTATTATAAATGCTTCTAATGCTCTGTGAATTAAACATTGTTTCTGAGTCATATGTTTTTGTATATCATGAACTAGATATATCAAAAAAGCAAGGCCATATAACACAAACTCAAATATATGGTGAATTTAAACCAATAACAAAGTCAGCAGTTCCGGATTTCAACAGAAGACATGGGAAGGAAATTATGGACGATATAAACATAAATCAATATTATATGAATATGAATATACATGGTATGGATTATCTATACATCAGTGAAAACTGCATTTATCCCTCAAATTAGATGTCTATACTGAATTAAAACGCTATTTTTATATCTATACTTTCAGGTACAAATCAACTACAATCAGATGGAACTTATAACCTATCCAATAGTAGAGTAGAATTGTCTTCGCAGGATGTTGCTGAATCATATTATTCCAGAGAATACGATTTCGAGAATTATGGTATAAGAATATCTCAGACCTCAAAATATTCGGATAACTTGAAATTAATATATTTTGTCCTTAAACATTATTAAATATGATTCATTTGTCTCAAATGCAGATGGAATTCCTCTTACGAATCCAACTGTTGATAGCGATTTTGATGATGATTTCCATTATTTGTTCCGCCCGGAGTCTGATTTTGGATCTGATTTGGAGTTAGATTTTACAAATGAGAATAATAAGAATAAAGAAACTGCTTCAACATCCAAACAATTTTTTGAGTTTATACATAAGCCACCAGTTTCATCTTTTTTGGTAAGGCATTTCAAAAACATGTTAGTTCTTTCAGTTTCACATTCTTTTCAATACAATAATTCTTTTTTGAATATTCCAGAAAATGACCTTTATGATAGACCAAATTCTGAGTCTGAAGGTGATGATTTCAGTAGTGAAGGACATTCTGATGGTATGTTTTCTGGAGATTCAAAAAAATGATAGTCAGGTTGAGAATGATTATGAAGATGAGGAATTCCGTAGTGCACAGCAAAATGAGAATCAATCTTCTATCAGAACACCACTCTCATCTGAAAATGTTTTGGAAAAAAATAGAAATCCATATATTATGCTGAACATTGGAAAAAGACATTTACCTATTTGTTCAGAATACCGTAGCCTTGGAGGTCCAACCTCAAAATGTAGACATTGCAATGCTCAAATGTGGGAAATGGAGCGTGTAAATAAGAGAAATAGGAATAAAGCACATGTGTTCTCTTTGTGCTGTGGTAGAGGTCAAATTAAGCTTCCTAAGGTAAGGCCTACTCCTAAATGCTTGCATGATTTGTACATGGACAAGGAGAAAGGTCAAAATTTCAAAAACAATATTAGAACCTACAACGCCATGTTTAATTTTTCTTCCATTGGTGGAAAAATAGATCATGGAATAAATAAAGGAAGAGGACCTAAGGAATTCAGAATGACTGGAATTAATCACCATAAAATGGGAAGCCTGTTACCAAATGATGGAGAGTTGCCTAAGTTTTGTCAATTGTATATTTATGATACAGAAAATGAGGTTGAGAATAGAATGAAGTCTATAAATGTACAACATTCTACCAAAATAGATCCAGAAATTGTGGAAGGATTGATTAAGATGCTTGAACAAAATAATCATTTGGTTAAAAAATTTAGAATGGCCAGAGATCGTTTTAAGAATGATAATGTTATTGATTTGAAGATAGTTATGAAAATCTCAAGGTCTACCAGTGCTCGTGAAAATCACATTCTGCATTCTGATGAAATTGTTGTAATAATGGTTGGTGATGATGATCCAAAATGTGAAGACCGAGATATTGTTGTTTCAAGTATGACTGATGGTTTACAACGCATTACTACTTTTCATCCATTGATGATGGTACTCCAGTATCCGATACTATTTCCGCATGGAGAAGACGGTTTTAGAAAAGGTTTGAAGTATTGTGCCAGTTCAGATGATCGCAAAAAGAAAAGAGAGAATGTTACCATGAGAGAGTATTATTCTCACACTTTTATGGTTAGATTGGACCAAGGTATTTTCACCATCATTAAAATAGTATGTAAATTCATTGATTTCAATCAAATTTTCTCATCATTAATATGTTTGCTCCTAACAGGTCATACTCTTAGACTTGGTGGTAGACTATATCATCAGTTTATAGTGGATGCATTCTCTGCTGTTGAACAATCCAGGTTATGGTATATTCGGAAAAATCAGAAGAAACTGAGAGCAGAATTGTATCGAAACCTGTGTGATATAGTTTATAGCACTGATAATGTTGTAGCAGCAAATGTAGGACAAGGATACATATTACCATCTAGCTTTGTCGGTTCTGCTCGATATATGCAGCAAAACTTCTAAGATTCCCTTGCCGTCTATCGGAAAATTGGATATCCAGACCTCTTCTTGACCATGACATGCAATCCCTACTTGGATGAGATTCTCCAGATGATGTCACTACTTCCTCATTGCAAACCAGATGATTGTCCAGATATAATTGCTCGCGTGGTCAAGCTAAAATTAGACCAGTTGTATGATGATATAAAGAATAAAAATAGGTTTGGAAAGTGCCTTTCAGGTATTATTCAATTTATAAATATTAATGTCATGTAGTTAATATTGATTTACTCTGCTTTCTAATCATTTTCAACCTAAAACTGTAGTTATGTATGTTGTGGAATACCAGAAGAGAGGTTTGCCTCATGCTCATATGTTAATTTGGTTAGACCCCGCTGCAAAATCTAAATTGAATAAAGATATTGACAGCTTTGTATCTGCTGAAATACCTGATGAAGTAGCCGATCCTAATGGCTATGCTGCTGTGAAACAAAATATGATACATGGTCCTTGCGGTGTTCAACACAATTATTCACCATATATGAAAGATAATAAATGTACAAGAGGTTTTCTGAAACAGTAAGTTTTAATAATGCTCAACTCTTACTTTAAATATGCCTGTTAATTTTCTTGGTGATCAATATACATGTTAATACATGTTGCTTTATAGGTATTGTGCAACTACAACGTTTGATCAATATGGATTCCCTGCTTATAGTGTGACAGCCCCAAATCCGGGGTCATAAATCTGGGCCATCACGGACCAATTTCCATTCAATATCAATATCCCTTGGGTTTTTTTTTTTAATATCTTTTAATGCTTAAACAGTTGACCCCACACTAATACACACACACACCAGTCATATGCTCATAGAACAACATTTACCATAACAAAAGTTTAGAGTTGAAAGTTAAAAGAGTTATTACAAACCAGGATCATACTTAAGTACATTGTTGAATAACACTTTGACATGAAGCGTTTCAACAACCAAAAGTTTATTACATATCTTCATACTTAATTATACATAAGCCCTCAGAACCCGTCTGTCTCATTACTACCTCCGGGATTGATGCTAACGTGCCCTCAGAAAGTCGCCTTCCCCTTACCCTCTTGCGGGGCGTTCTGCGAAGTATTGGCATACCTAGCTGTATGTAGATAAGTAGCAAGAGTGAGCTATAATAGCTCAGCAAGATAATATTGTAAACTAGAATTTAAAATGTAACCAAGTATACATGTATATACATATGTAAGCGGTAACCAATTATAAACTTTAAGGAAGAATAAAACTCTTATTTAATAATACATCATTCACTTACTATTATAAGAAAGAAATCTAGGATAATACAGTATCAGTTTCTCTTCTTAAATAATATAACAATCAATATACCCTTTCAGTGTAATATTTCAAAATAATATGAATACTTGAATAAATCTCTCACTATCATCTTCTCATTTCCTTCTTATACAGCAATTTTATAAATTAATATAAAATCAGTTTCTCTTCATCTATAACAATAATTCTATCGTTTCATATCATTTTCCCTTTTCATTATACCAATCTGACTTTATCATTGATTCTTTATTCAAATATTTTGGGGGTTTTCACTGTTGCCGAATACGTGAGGCACGATGATCAGTCGTCCTCCGTACCCGTCCCTTTTTACTACCGGTAGGAGGAGGAAGGTACACAACTACATCCCCCTGGAGGAAGGTACACCACTACATCCTCCTTCGGAAACTCTTCGGCCGAATAAAATATTGATTGCTGGACTGTGCAGCACACAGCCTCCTACGCTTTTTGTTGCTATCCCCCTTTTGTCAAATCATTATTCCATTTACCAAATATCATTCCACATTTCCATTTTCTCGCTTTCATTTCCATATATCATTCACTCATCTCATTTCCATTCTCGCACATTATTTCTATAAAATATATATATCATAACACTTTGATTGTGATTCAGATATCTCTTTTATATTTAAGAATTCAAATATGGTTTTATATTCATAAAACATTCCGTCTATTTTAATGGTGGTAAATAATAATCAAATAATATTTATTCAATCACTAACACTAAAAAGAATATTTTCAATATAGTATTATAAACCATATAACCCTAGATAACAACTGATACCATTCTCTTTCATATCTCTTTTACCATAGAGCATATTCGTTCCATTCGTAATCATCTCTATATTCATATTTCATAAATCATATCCATCTCTCTTTAATTTCCCAAAATCAAGGAAATATATTCTTTGCAACATAGTAATAATAGCATCACATATATGTATATACATTCCATAATATCATTATTATTCCGAAGATAAATAATTTTCAAAGTAGGGATAGAAAGATCTTGCCTCGGTTCCGGTATCCTGACAGTATGGTTTGGGGCTCTTCCGGAGTTTCTATAACACAGAAGGACCGTCGTTAGAATACCACATCTCTTACTCACTACATTCTTATATAACAAGACCCTTTACACTTCAATATATGTTTAACGTATCATTATTACCCCAAAGGTTCAAGAACTTAACCATTTATAAGCTCGATCTAGGTTTTAGCATTTTCCACTATTCCCCTTAATAACCACACTCGACTGTAAAAATTCTCAGAAAATATAGATTTCGAATTTTAATGCAAGATCAACTGTCAAGGGTCCTCTGACCCCCCTACTACACTATCCCAAAATTTCGTGACTTATAAAAATGTCTAAGTATGGTAACTTTAGCCTCCAAGTTGATACAATTACGTTTTCTCGGTTATCGAACGTCTTTCACTAAAACTGACTTTTCTCCTAACGCGTTCATCAGATTTTAACGCACCTTATATCAAAACGATCTATGAACTAAGCTCTATCATTTCATGGTAAATTGGTAACCTAGGCAGTGAGGTACCGTACGAATACAGGGGTCACAAAACAGGGCAGATTTCGTCCTAACGAAAATCGGACATTATAACGGCTATATTTTCATACTTTCCAAAAATCAAACTCCTCCAAATCAATCATCCACCTTATACACCATCACCTACACCATGTGGTCTACATCCCAACCATGGTTACAAGTCCACAACACACAATTTCCATATCAAAACAAACCATTTATAACACATAATCATCATAAACATTACATTAACACCACTTAACTACCAACCACTTCAATATCTACCATAAATATAAAAGGGCAAGGGTTGTTATACCTCTTTGAAGCTTGAAGAACACTGAATAAGCTTTGGGTACTCCTTAAACACTCCTAATATAGCTTGAATCAACTAAATGAACCATTAAAACAAAGTTAACAATTCGGAGTTACTAAACTGCAGCTGAAAGAACATGAAAAACGAAGGCCTTAACTATGTTTTCTGGATGAGGCTTCTAAATGAAAGTTGTAGGGCATCTTAACAGATTTCTAACCATATAAAGAACACAAAATTTGGCTGAGTAACGAAGTCTCTAGAGCGGTTTAACTGGGCTGCTGGAAATCTGGCCGAAAATGATGGTAATGGAGGGGGAGAGATTTTTGCTCTTGTTTCTTGGTCTTATCTCATCTAAATCTTGGTTTGTCTAGTGTCTTGTGGAAGCTTTGCAAGATATTTGTGATTAAAACCTAGCAAAAGTACTAATTTGCCCCTTAAAACAATTTAGTGGAAAGTGATGTCATGCTAGTGATTTCATAATTCTCTTTTCTTGATTTTCTTTTCTAAATGTAATGCTAGTACTCTTGGTAATTATAATGTGATACAATCCTTGTTATTCTACTAATCTTGGTTGTTTGGTTTCCAGACTCGTCTAATTGTGGTTCGTTTCGAATATATCTCACTATCCAGTGGTTTTGAAATCGTTTATAAAATCCAAATTCCCTTAGCATTCTCTTAACTTAAAAATCCCTTAGTTTAACTTAAATTCAATAATTCCTCAATATATAATCCCTTTAATATTTCTATGTTCCTTAATATCCAATAAATAGAAGTTCGTTCGAGCTCAAAATCCTCAAAATCTAAATTCAGGAATTTCTGAAATCCATCGTCATTTCGAGTCACTTATTTCCTTAGTATATCACTAATATGATTTCTGTTTATTCATTTTCCATTTCCAGTCTAGGGTACCTACACACCCTTTTCCTAAATTCCCCGAGATCATTATTCATTTGGGCACTATAGCCTTTCTAAAGTTAGGGTTATTACATCCTTCCCCCCTTAAAAGGATTCCGTCCCGGAATCATGTTGAAAATACTAATGAATACTTTTCTTACTTGACAAATTCCCAATTCTCACACTACTTCCTTTATCCTTTAGTTCCTTCATAACATCTCTACCTTGTTCGCGTAAATACACCAACATACACTTGTTTGTCATTCATCAACATTCCATTTAGCTTATCAATAGCAGTACTTTCACTATCCTTTTCTTGCAAATCTCCTCATGTTTCCAGTCATTCTATATTATCTCATTCCTCCTTTCTCCTTTAACTAAGGTATCGGCCACCACATTGGCCTTTCCTGAATGGTAGTGTATCTCACTTATGGTTTGGTCATATTCTGATCTCTATCATGACATAAAATATTAGTACTTCATCTTAATACATCTCGTCTCTGTAAAATCCTCCAGAAACTAGTCTTATGCTATTCCTTGAAACAATTTTAAGAAAATATTATTTATAATATATATATCCTGTTCATACTTATACGAGCAAATACTTTCCCTTCATTCTAAGAATTATCCTTGCACTTTCCCCATTATTCACAAATCTCCTTTTTTATAGAGTTCTCTGACTCTTAACAGATATTGATTTGGATGACACGAGAATAACTCACTTTCTTATATCACCATAGTTTACTTTCTCACAGATAGATTATTCTTATCTATATTATCAGCCCATTTACACCATTCATTGACTTAATCGATCCCTAACCAAACATTTACACTTAAGAGGTTAAATTAGCGCGCACCTGCAATTTCCTCCGGATACCTTATCCCATATGTCTATTGTTCACTATACGCTCTTTACATCTTGTTGATCCACCTTAGTTCCTTCATGATATACTATCTATTCCACCTCTGTAATTTCCTTTTATTATTCTCATCAAAATCTTTACCTCAAGTTTTACTCATTCACACCTTTTTGGATTAATCATTTGAATACTTAACATCTTTAATCTCTCTCTTTTCTACTTAGGGTATTAGTCACAATATTGGCCTTCATCCACTAAAAGTTATTGCACCTCGAATCCTTTATTAATTATCCTCACTTCCTTTGTTTATCCTTATTCTGACTCTATCCCCAAAATACACCTTAATCTCAATAGTAACTCTCAATTATACCTTAAAATTCCTTATATTCTTTTCTCTTACTAATCATCAAATATACCCATTTCTTCTCGCGAAATTCCTTCCTCTCTTATATTGAAACACTTCCAGTTCTAATTATCTCTTATTGAAATATCCCTTTGAATCTCCAGTTCCCTTGTATAATCACGTATACTCTAAACATTGCTTCCATCCATTAATGAAATCTTCTATATTCAAAATAATTGATAGAATTTAAGAGACTTTGAATTGAAACGAACCCAGAAACAAGCAAGGGTCCCACAACAATTTATAAGATTAAGAGTTTTAAATAGCTCTTATTCGAAACAAAAGAATATTTAGGAAATCAATATGATGAAAGAACCAGTACGTCACACAAGTGAGGGCGTCCCCTCCGACTTTCTATCACACAGACAGATCATCCTTGTGTATACATGTAGGGCTGTTCCTCTTAGTTGGAGTAAGAAATATAGAGGGAAATTTACATCACGATGACAAATACCATCTTCCGAAAATAATCTTAGAGGAATATTTTGACTAAGATAGATAAAATACAATTTTGAAACACATTTCAAGGGTACCAAAAAGTTTTGAAAAGATACAGGCACTTAATAAATAAGAGGTGCCAGATCAAAACTGGAATTACCCATCAGTGGAGGAAAATTTAAAACTCAATATATAATTTAGCAGGGCTTTAGGAAATTTGAGAATATGTACCGTTAATAGCTTCTGCCCAATTGAAAATCCCAATAATGGAAAGTTTTCCTCAAATACCATTTATATCTTAGACTGCGTACTTTCCAAAATTTCTCAAATTTGGCCTTCACCATTTATCCTTAACCTATCGTCTGATATTCTCAATTATCATCATTTACCTAGTCGTGACTTGGCTCAATACTTTCTGCCTTTATCCATAATAAAACACAACCTTCTGATCGATATACTTACGTAATATTAATCGTCTTGGCCTAACACTGCTCCGGTATCAAGGACTCTTCAAACTATACTTTATAATTGTATATCCCAACATACCCTGTATACTCATGAGGTTATCTAACGTACACTTCCCGATACATCAAGTATTCCCTTTCTCATATCAATCCCGTGTGCTACACAATTTAACACTTTTGGCATAATAACCTTTTCATTTAAGTCAATCTCGGAATGTCTTAGTCTGTCTTGGTCCTTAAGGTATATCTTGGCTTTACCGACAAATCTCAGTTTCACCATTTCATCTCCACAGTCAATTGAAACAATCAGTGTCTGTTCACCAATCCACTTACAATATTTCTTCAAACTCCCTTAAACATAAGAAGACTTTCAATACTCTTAACTTTGACTCACCAATCTCCTCTCCCTATACTAAAACATAAACTTTTATTATTAATAATCTATAAAATTATAATCACTACTTAGAATAAATGCTTCGTTCGATAAACCACCCTTGAACTCGATGTGAGTTCACAATTTCTATTATTACTGATATATTTATTATTATCACTATTGTTCCTGAGCATTATGACTCTTAGCTCTGATCCAAACTGTGACAGCCCCAAATCCGGGGTCATAAATCTGGGCCATCACGGACCAATTTCCATTCAATATCAATATCCCTTGGGTTTTTTTTTTAATATCTTTTAATGCTTAAACAGTTGACCCCACACTAATACACACACACACACCAGTCATATGCTCAGAGAACAACATTTACCATAACAAAAGTTTAGAGTTGAAAGTTAAAAGAGTTATTACAAACCAGGATCATACTTAAGTACATTGTTGAATAACACTTTGACATGAAGCGTTTCAACAACCAAAAGTTTATTACATATCTTCATACTTAATTATACATAAGCCCTCGGAACCCGTCTGTCTCATTACTACCTCCGGGATTGATGCTAACGTGCCCTCAGAAAGTCGCCTTCCCCTTACCCTCTTGCGGGGCGTTCTGCGAAGTATTGGCATACCTAGCTGTATGTAGATAAGTAGCAAGAGTGAGCTATAATAGCTCAGCAAGATAATATTGTAAACTAGAATTTAAAATGTAACCAAGTATACATGTATATACATATGTAAGCGGTAACCAATTATAAACTTTAAGGAAGAGTAAAACTCTTATTTAATAATACATCATCCACTTACTATTATAAGAAAGAAATCTAGGATAATACAGTATCAGTTTCTCTTCTTAAATAATATAACAATCAATATACCCTTTCAGTGTAATATTTCAAAATAATATGAATACTTGAATAAATCTCTCACTATCATCTTCTCATTTCCTTCTTATACATCAATTTTATAAATTAATATAAAATCAGTTTCTCTTCATCTATAACAATAATTCCATCGTTTCATATCATTTTCCCTTTTCATTATACCAATCTGACTTTATCATTGATTCTGTATTCAAATATTTTGGGGGTTTTCACTGTTTCCGAATACGTGAGGCACGATAATCAGTCGTCCTCCGTACCCGTCCCTTTTTACTACCGGTAGAAGGAGGAAGGTACACCACTACATCCCCCTGGAGGAAGGTACACCACTACATCCTCCTTCGGCAACTCTTGGGCCGAATAAAATATTGATTGCTGGACTGTGCAGCACACAGCCTCCTACGCTTTTTGTTGCTATCCCCCTTTTGTCAAATCGTTATTCCATTTACCAAATATCATTCCACATTTCCATTTTCTCGCTTTCATTTCCATATATCATTCACTCATCTCATTTCCATTCTCGCACATTATTTCTATAAAATATATATATCATAACACTTTGATTGTGATTCAGATATCTCTTTTATATTTAAGAATTCAAATATGGTTTTATATTCATAAAACATTCCGTCTATTTTAAGGGTGGTAAATAATAATCAAATAATATTTATTCAATCACTAACACTAAAAAGAATATTTTCAATATAGTATTATAAACCATATAACCCTAGATAACAACTGATACCATTCTCTTTCATATCTCTTTTACCATAGAGCATATTCGTTCCATTCGTAATCATCTCTATATTCATATTTCATAAATCATATCCATCTCTCTTTAATTTCCCAAAATCAAGGAAATATATTCTTTGCAACATAGTAATAATAGCATCACATATATGTATATACATTCCATGATATCATTATTATTCCGAAGATAAATAATTTTCAAAGTAGGGATAGAAAGATCTTGCCTCGGTTCCGGTATCCTGACAGTATGGTTTGGGGCTCTTCCAGAGTTTCTATAACACAGAAGGACCGTCGTTAGAATACCACATCTCTTACTCACTACATTCTTATATAACAAGACCCTTTACACTTCAATATATGTTTAACGTATCATTATTACCCCAAAGGTTCAAGAACTTAACCATTTATAAGCTCGATCTAGGTTTTAGCATTTTCCACTATTCCCCTTAATAACCACACTCGACTGTAAACATTCTCAGAAAATATAGATTTCGAATTTTAATGCAAGGTCAACTGTCAAGGGTCCTTTGACCCCCCTACTACACTATCCCAAAATTTCGTGACTTATAAAAATGTCTAAGTATGGTAACTTTAGCCTCCAAGTTGATACAATTACGTTTTCTCGGTTATCGAACGTCTTTCACTAAAACTGACTTTTCTCCTAAACCGTTCATCAGATTTTAACGCACCTTATATCAAAACGATCTATGAACTAAGCTCTATCATTTCATGGTAAATTGGTAACCTAGGCAGTGAGGTACAATACGAATACAGGGGTCACAAAACAGGGCAGATTTCGTCCTAACAAAAATCGGACATTATAACGGCTATATTTTCATACTTTCCAAAAATCAAACTCCTCCAAATCAATCATCCACCTTATACACCATCACCTACACCATGTGGTCTACATCCCAACCATGGTTACAAGTCCACAACACACAATTTCCATATCAAAACAAACCATTTATAACACATAATCATCATAAACATTACATTAACACCACTTAACTACCAACCACTTCAATATCTACCATAAATATAAAAGGGCAAGGGTTGTTATACCTCTTTGAAGCTTGAAGAACACTGAATAAGCTTTGGGTACTCCTTAAACACTCCTAATATAGCTTGAATCAACTAAATGAACCATTAAAACAAAGTTAACAATTCGGAGTTACTAAACTGCAGCTGAAAGAACATGAAAAACGAAGGCCTTACCTACGTTTTCTGGATGAGGCTTCTAAATGAAAGTTGTAGGGCATCTTAACAGCTTTCTAACCATATAAAGAACACAAAATTTGGCTGAGTAACGAAGTCTCTAGAGCGGTTTTACTAGGCTGCTGGAAATCTGGCCGAAAATGATGGTAATGGAGGGGGAGAGATTTTTGCTCTTGTTTCTTGATCTTATCTCATCTAAATCTTGGTTTGTCTAGTGTCTTGTGGAAGCTTTGCAAGATATTTGTGATTAAAACCTAGCAAAAGTACTAATTTGCCCCTTAAAACAATTTAGTGGAAAGTGATGTCATGCTAGTGATTTCATAATTCTCTTTTCTTGATTTTCTTTTCTAAATGTAATGCTAGTACTCTTGGTAATTATAATGTGATACAATCCTTGTTATTCTACTAATCTTGGTTGTTTGGTTTCCAGACTCGTCTAATTGTGGTTCGTTTCGAATATATCTCACTATCCAGTGGTTTTGAAATCGTTTATAAAATCCAAATTCCCTTAGCATTCTCTTAACTTAAAAATCCCTTAGTTTAACTTAAATTCAATAATTCCTCAATATATAATCCCTTTAATATTTCTATGTTCCTTAATATCCAATAAATAGAAGTTCGTTCGAGCTCAAAATCCTCAAAATCTAAATTCAGGAATTTCTGAAATCCATCGTCATTTCGAGTCACTTATTTCCTTAGTATATCACTAATATGATTTCTGTTTATTCATTTTCCATTTCCAGTCTAGGGTACCTACACACCCTTTTCCTAAATTCCCCGAGATCATTATTCATTTGGGCACTATAGCCTTTCTAAAGTTAGGGTTATTACATCCTTCCCCCCTTAAAAGGATTCCGTCCCGGAATCATGTTGAAAATACTAATGAATACTTTTCTTACTTGACAAATTCCCAATTCTCACACTACTTCCTTTATCCTTTAGTTCCTTCATAACATCTCTACCTTGTTCGCGTAAATACACCAACATACACTTGTTTGTCATTCATCAACATTCCATTTAGCTTATCAATAGCAGTACTTTCACTATCCTTTTCTTGCAAATCTCCTCATGTTTCCAGTCATTCTATATTATCTCATTCCTCCTTTCTCCTTTAACTAAGGTATCGGCCACCACATTGGCCTTTCCTGAATGGTAGTGTATCTCACTTATGGTTTGGTCATATTCTGATCTCTATCATGACATAAAATATTAGTACTTCATCTTAATACATCTCGTCTCTGTAAAATCCTCCAGAAACTAGTCTTATGCTATTCCTTGAAACAATTTTAAGAAAATATTATTTATAATATATATATCCTGTTCATACTTATACGAGCAAATACTTTCCCTTCATTCTAAGAATTATCCTTGCACTTTCCCCATTATTCACAAATCTCCTTTTTTATAGAGTTCTCTGACTCTTAACAGATATTGATTTGGATGACACGAGAATAACTCACTTTCTTATATCACCATAGTTTACTTTCTCACAGATAGATTATTCTTATCTATATTATCAGCCCATTTACACCATTCATTGACTTAATCGATCCCTAACCAAACATTTACACTTAAGAGGTTAAATTAGCGCGCACCTGCAATTTCCTCCGGATACCTTATCCCATATGTCTATTGTTCACTATACGCTCTTTACATCTTGTTGATCCACCTTAGTTCCTTCATGATATACTATCTATTCCACCTCTGTAATTTCCTTTTATTATTCTCATCAAAATCTTTACCTCAAGTTTTACTCATTCACACCTTTTTGGATTAATCAATTGAATACTTAACATCTTTAATCTCTCTCTTTTCTACTTAGGGTATTAGTCACAATATTGGCCTTCATCCACTAAAAGTTATTGCACCTCGAATCCTTTATTAATTATCCTCACTTCCTTTGTTTATCCTTATTCTGACTCTATCCCCAAAATACACCTTAATCTCAATAGTAACTCTCAATTATACCTTAAAATTCCTTATATTCTTTTCTCTTACTAATCATCAAATATACCCATTTCTTCTCGCGAAATTCCTTCCTCTCTTATATTGAAACACTTCCAGTTCTAATTATCTCTTATTGAAATATCCCTTTGAATCTCCAGTTCCCTTGTATAATCAAGTATACTCTAAACATTGCTTCCATCCATTAATGAAATCTTCTATATTCAAAATAATTGATAGAATTTAAGAGACTTTGAATTGAAACGAACCCAGAAACAAGCAAGGGTCCCACAACAATTTATAAGATTAAGAGTTTTAAATAGCTCTTATTCGAAACAAAAGAATATTTAGGAAATCAATATGATGAAAGAACCAGTACGTCACACAAGTGAGGGCGTCCCCTCCGACTTTCTATCACACAGACAGATCATCCTTGTGTATACATGTAGGGCTGTTCCTCTTAGTTGGAGTAAGAAATATAGAGGGAAATTTACATCACGATGACAAATACCATCTTCCGAAAATAATCTTAGAGGAATATTTTGACTAAGATAGATAAAATACAATTTTGAAACACATTTCAAGGGTACCAAAAAGTTTTGAAAAGATACAGGCACTTAATAAATAAGAGGTGCCAGATCAAAACTGGAATTACCCATCAGTGGAGGAAAATTTAAAACTCAATATATAATTTAGCAGGGCTTTAGGAAATTTGAGAATATGTACCGTTAATAGCTTCTGCCCAATTGAAAATCCCAATAATGGAAAGTTTTCCTCAAATACCATTTATATCTTAGACTGCGTACTTTCCAAAATTTCTCAAATTTGGCCTTCACCATTTATCCTTAACCTATCGTCTGATATTCTCAATTATCATCATTTACCTAGTCGTGACTTGGCTCAATACTTTCTGCCTTTATCCATAATAAAACACAACCTTCTGATCGATATACTTACGTAATATTAATCGTCTTGGCCTAACACTGCTCCGGTATCAAGGACTCTTCAAACTATACTTTATAATTGTATATCCCAACATACCCTGTATACTCATGAGGTTATCTAACGTACACTTCCCGATACATCAAGTATTCCCTTTCTCATATCAATCCCGTGTGCTACACAATTTAACACTTTTGGCATAATAACCTTTTCATTTAAGTCAATCTCGGAATGTCTTAGTCTGTCTTGGTCCTTAAGGTATATCTTGGCTTTACCGACAAATCTCAGTTTCACCATTTCATCTCCACAGTCAATTGAAACAATCAGTGTCTGTTCACCAATCCACTTACAATATTTCTTCAAACTCCCTTAAACATAAGAAGACTTTCAATACTCTTAACTTTGACTCACCAATCTCCTCTCCCTATACTAAAACATAAACTTTTATTATTAATAATCTATAAAATTATAATCACTACTTAGAATAAATGCTTCGTTCGATAAACCACCCTTGAACTCGATGTGAGTTCACAATTTCTATTATTACTGATATATTTATTATTATCACTATTGTTCCTGAGCATTATGACTCTTAGCTCTGATCCAAACTGTGACAGCCCCAAATCCGGGGTCATAAATCTGGGCCATCACGGACCAATTTCCATTCAATATCAATATCCCTTGGGTTTTTTTTTAATATCTTTTAATGCTTAAACAGTTGACCCCACACTAATACACACACACACACCAGTCATATGCTCAGAGAACAACATTTACCATAACAAAAGTTTAGAGTTGAAAGTTAAAAGAGTTATTACAAACCAGGATCATACTTAAGTACATTGTTGAATAACACTTTGACATGAAGCGTTTCAACAACCAAAAGTTTATTACATATCTTCATACTTAATTATACATAAGCCCTCGGAACCCGTCTGTCTCATTACTACCTCCGGGATTGATGCTAACGTGCCCTCAGAAAGTCGCCTTCCCCTTACCCTCTTGCGGGGCGTTCTGCGAAGTATTGGCATACCTAGCTGTATGTAGATAAGTAGCAAGAGTGAGCTATAATAGCTCAGCAAGATAATATTGTAAACTAGAATTTAAAATGTAACCAAGTATACATGTATATACATATGTAAGCGGTAACCAATTATAAACTTTAAGGAAGAGTAAAACTCTTATTTAATAATACATCATCCACTTACTATTATAAGAAAGAAATCTAGGATAATACAGTATCAGTTTCTCTTCTTAAATAATATAACAATCAATATACCCTTTCAGTGTAATATTTCAAAATAATATGAATACTTGAATAAATCTCTCACTATCATCTTCTCATTTCCTTCTTATACAGCAATTTTATAAATTAATATAAAATCAGTTTCTCTTCATCTATAACAATAATTCCATCGTTTCATATCATTTTCCCTTTTCATTATACCAATCTGACTTTATCATTGATTCTTTATTCAAATATTTTGGGGGTTTTCACTGTTTCCGAATACGTGAGGCACGATAATCAGTCGTCCTCCGTACCCGTCCCTTTTTACTACCGGTAGAAGGAGGAAGGTACACCACTACATCCCCCTGGAGGAAGGTACACCACTACATCCTCCTTCGACAACTCTTGGGCCGAATAAAATATTGATTGCTGGACTGTGCAGCACACAGCCTCCTACGCTTTTTGTTGCTATCCCCCTTTTGTCAAATCGTTATTCCATTTACCAAATATCATTCCACATTTCCATTTTCTCGCTTTCATTTCCATATATCATTCACTCATCTCATTTCCATTCTCGCACATTATTTCTATAAAATATATATATCATAACACTTTGATTGTGATTCAGATATCTCTTTTATATTTAAGAATTCAAATATGGTTTTATATTCATAAAACATTCCGTCTATTTTAAGGGTGGTAAATAATAATCAAATAATATTTATTCAATCACTAACACTAAAAAGAATATTTTCAATATAGTATTATAAACCATATAACCCTAGATAACAACTGATACCATTCTCTTTCATATCTCTTTTACCATAGAGCATATTCGTTCCATTCGTAATCATCTCTATATTCATATTTCATAAATCATATCCATCTCTCTTTAATTTCCCAAAATCAAGGAAATATATTCTTTGCAACATAGTAATAATAGCATCACATATATGTATATACATTCCATGATATCATTATTATTCCGAAGATAAATAATTTTCAAAGTAGGGATAGAAAGATCTTGCCTCGGTTCCGGTATCCTGACAGTATGGTTTGGGGCTCTTCCGGAGTTTCTATAACACAGAAGGACCGTCGTTAGAATACCACATCTCTTACTCACTACATTCTTATATAACAAGACCCTTTACACT
This sequence comes from Kitagawia praeruptora, assembly GCA_037693485.1. Taxonomy (NCBI): domain Eukaryota; kingdom Viridiplantae; phylum Streptophyta; class Magnoliopsida; order Apiales; family Apiaceae; genus Kitagawia; species Kitagawia praeruptora. Next base: position 21,872,637 of record CM075351.1, on the reverse strand, counting down.
TCAATATATGTTTAACGTATCATTATTACCCCAAAGGTTCAAGAACTTAACCATTTATAAGCTCGATCTAGGTTTTAGCATTTTCCACTATTCCCCTTAATAACCACACTCGACTGTAAACATTCTCAGAAAATATAGATTTCGAATTTTAATGCAAGGTCAACTGTCAAGGGTCCTTTGACCCCCCTACTACACTATCCCAAAATTTCGTGACTTATAAAAATGTCTAAGTATGGTAACTTTAGCCTCCAAGTTGATACAATTACGTTTTCTCGGTTATCGAACGTCTTTCACTAAAACTGACTTTTCTCCTAAACCGTTCATCAGATTTTAACGCACCTTATATCAAAACGATCTATGAACTAAGCTCTATCATTTCATGGTAAATTGGTAACCTAGGCAGTGAGGTACAATACGAATACAGGGGTCACAAAACAGGGCAGATTTCGTCCTAACAAAAATCGGACATTATAACGGCTATATTTTCATACTTTCCAAAAATCAAACTCCTCCAAATCAATCATCCACCTTATACACCATCACCTACACCATGTGGTCTACATCCCAACCATGGTTACAAGTCCACAACACACAATTTCCATATCAAAACAAACCATTTATAACACATAATCATCATAAACATTACATTAACACCACTTAACTACCAACCACTTCAATATCTACCATAAATATAAAAGGGCAAGGGTTGTTATACCTCTTTGAAGCTTGAAGAACACTGAATAAGCTTTGGGTACTCCTTAAACACTCCTAATATAGCTTGAATCAACTAAATGAACCATTAAAACAAAGTTAACAATTCGGAGTTACTAAACTGCAGCTGAAAGAACATGAAAAACGAAGGCCTTACCTACGTTTTCTGGATGAGGCTTCTAAATGAAAGTTGTAGGGCATCTTAACAGCTTTCTAACCATATAAAGAACACAAAATTTGGCTGAGTAACGAAGTCTCTAGAGCGGTTTTACTGGGCTGCTGGAAATCTGGCCGAAAATGATGATAATGGAGGGGGAGAGATTTTTGCTCTTGTTTCTTGATCTTATCTCATCTAAATCTTGGTTTGTCTAGTGTCTTGTGGAAGCTTTGCAAGATATTTGTGATTAAAACCTAGCAAAAGTACTAATTTGCCCCTTAAAACAATTTAGTGGAAAGTGATGTCATGCTAGTGATTTCATAATTCTCTTTTCTTGATTTTCTTTTCTAAATGTAATGCTAGTACTCTTGGTAATTATAATGTGATACAATCCTTGTTATTCTACTAATCTTGGTTGTTTGGTTTCCAGACTCGTCTAATTGTGGTTCGTTTCGAATATATCTCACTATCCAGTGGTTTTGAAATCGTTTATAAAATCCAAATTCCCTTAGCATTCTCTTAACTTAAAAATCCCTTAGTTTAACTTAAATTCAATAATTCCTCAATATATAATCCCTTTAATATTTCTATGTTCCTTAATATCCAATAAATAGAAGTTCGTTCGAGCTCAAAATCCTCAAAATCTAAATTCAGGAATTTCTGAAATCCATCGTCATTTCGAGTCACTTATTTCCTTAGTATATCACTAATATGATTTCTGTTTATTCATTTTCCATTTCCAGTCTAGGGTACCTACACACCCTTTTACTAAATTCCCCGAGATCATTATTCATTTGGGCACTGTAGCCTTTCTAAAGTTAGGGTTATTACATATAGAAGGAGAAAAACAAACAACACTGTAGATGTCAGAAATGCTGTTTTGGATAACCAATGGGTAGTTCCTTACAACAGGGATTTGATAGTTCAGTATTAATGTCACATAAATCTTGAAGTTTGCAATCATGGCCGCTGTATCAAATGCCTGTTCAAGTATTGTTTGAAAGGTCCCGACCGTGCTACTGTTATGGTCCAGGGTTCGAGCAATTCTACTAAAGAAAATAACAAGGCTAGGAATGAAATTAAAATGTATTTGGATGGCAGGTTAGGGTCATTTGTAATCGTGATATTTTCATCTTATACATATGCAATTTACTTGACAAATTTTATAGTATTTTTCACCTTTGCAGATATGTTTGTGGGGCTGAAGCTGCTCATAGGATGTTCGGTTTTGATATACACCATCGTAGTATATCTGTTGAAAGGTTATCATTTCATTTGCCAAATGAAAAGTACTTTACATTTAACAATAATGATAATCTGGCTAAGGTTTGTAGAAGAGCATCTTTTAAACAGAGCAAGCTAGAAGCTTTCTTTCAGCTTTGCAGAAAAAATCCTCAAGCAAGACAATACACCTATCAAGAAATTCCGAAACATTTTGTTTGGGATGCCGGGCAATCTGCATGGATGTATAGAAAAAAAGGTCAGAAGGTTGGTAGGTTGAATTCTTCCCATTATTCTTCAGGAGCGTTGTGGTACTTGCGTATGCTATTATGTCGAGTTAAAGGACCTAGATGCTTTAGAGACTTGCGGTATTTTGAAGGTAGTACGTACGATACATTCCAGGAGACCTGTGCAGCAATGGGATTACTTAATGATGATAATGAATGGCATGATGCAATACAAGAAAATGTTCATACTGCTATGCCTTGCCAGCTACGCTCCCTCTTTGTTCATATAATTGTCAACTGTCAGGTCAGCGACATACTCAGACTGTGGACATCTCACTGGAGGCCAATGTCTGATGATATATTAATGAAACGATAGAAATTGACAGGCAAAGATAAGCTATGCTTAAGTGATCAAGATTTAGAATATTACACCCTTGGAGGTAAAAATTCGTCCATCTTCATATCATTTTTTATTAATATAAATATTACAACATTAAGTATGTGTATTCAAATATTTTCTTACATTTTGCAGAGATTGAGCATTTATTAAATTCTATTGGTAGATCTCTAAGGAATTATCCAACTTTGCCAATGCCTCCACCTAAATACCTAGACAACTGCAAGAATAAACTGGTATTGGAAGAGACAAGTTATGATAAAAAAGAAATGGCAGAACAGAACCAACGGTTGGTTCAAAATTTAAATCTTGAAAAAAAAAGGTGTATGACGCTGTTATCGGAAAAGTTGAGAAGAATGATGGAGGATTCTATTTTGTCTACGGTAGTGGAGGTTGTGGAAAGACCTATCTCTGGAACACTATTATTACTAAGCTCAGATCTGAAAATAAAATTGTTCTCCCAGTTGCATCTTCTCGAATTGCAGCTACTCTATTACCTGGAGGCCGAACAGCTTGGATGACGAATCATCATGTTCCATTCCGCATAATTCAGATATAGCAGAGCTTATTAAGAAAACAAGTCTTATTATCTGGGACGAGGCTCCAATGCAGAATAAACTTGAATTTGAATGTTTGGATCGTACTCTTCGAGATATCATGAAATCTGTGAGTGCCGAACGATATGACAAACTTTTTGGTGGAATTACTGTATTACTTGGTGGGGATTTTAGACAAATTTTGCCAGTTATCAGTCAAGGTTCTCGAGCGGATATAGTATCCGCCTCCATTTCAAGGTCTCATTTATGGTCTCAATGTCATCTATTTGTTCTTAAAGATAACATGAGATTACGTCGAGGTAATTCAGAGGATGATATACGCAGGATTAAAGATTTCAGTAAGTGGGTTCTTGATGTTGGTGATGGAAAAATACCACATTTGGATAGTAGTTGTGTGGATGAAATTTCCAAATCTATCAGTATACCCAGCCAATATTGCATACAATCTGATACAGCTGACCTAAACCAGCTCATTGATGCTATCTTTCCTCAATTGCAACATCGATTCAATGAAGTCAGCTATTTACGTGAGCGAGCTATATTGACACCAACAAATAAAATTGTTGATCATGTTAACAATCTTATTCTTAAAAGAATAGATGGTTAGTCATTCACATATAATTCTACTGATTTAGTTCAATGCCCTGTTGGTTGTCATGAGAACTTAACTTCTGCATTCCCTGTTGAGTATCTTAATTATATCAAAGTTCCTAGAATGCCTCACAAATTAATTTTGAAAGAGGGTGTTGTTGTAATGCTGTTGAGGAATCTTAATCAGACTCTTGGACTTTGTAATGGAACCCGGATGATTGTCAGAAAGTGTATGAAACATACCGTGATATGTGAAATCATTGGTGGAAGTTATGATGGAGCAAAACATCTTATTCCCAGGATTGAGCTCTGTCCATCTGATACAAATCTTCTGTTTGATTTAGTTCGATTTCAATTCCCACTTCAGGTATGTTTTTCCATGACAATCAATAAGGCACAAGGACAGTCTCTTGATCGTGTTGGAATTTATTTACCGGAACCAGTTTTCTGTCACGGACAATTGTATGTTGCTGTGAGCCGTGTAACCTTTCCAGAAGGTCTCACTTTCTTTACAGAAAGTAAGGAAGGAGCTACATGTAGTAGTACGAGTAACATTGTTTATGATGAATTTTTTTATGATTTGTTATCCAAATTATGACATTTAATGGCACATCTTTTATGTAACATTCCTGTTAAATAAATGTTAATATTCTTTCAAAAATTGAGTATTAGTGTAACTATCTAGGTTTTATCATAACCTTATTTACCTAATGAATAATGTACAGTGATTTAATTTTTAAAAGAAGACAAAGAATGAATAAGATCTCAACATTACATGTTTAACTGTAAAACATTTTCTATTTACTGGAAATAGAATAACCTGATTTGATGATATTACAAATCTCCTACAATTCTTCTGTCAGTTAATGAAACATGTTACATTAGCTGATTTTCCATTACATGTCACAAATGTGACTTCATTAATAATGACTTTCTGAAACATCTTAAAAAATGTTTCCGTTATATCCTAAATATAACACAAGTTACTTTCACCAATTTAGCTAAACAGATTATGATTTATTTAGAATAATGTTAATATAGAAAATATTCAAGATATTAAAGTGCAAATAGTCACAACTTCCCTTTTGCAAAAATAATTACCAATACCAAACATAAAATATCCATATAACAATTCAGAGACAAAGGTAACAAAATCTTTTAACTTCATAGTATATTCCAACATGATAGCATCAACATTAATCTGTCATAATCGTTAATTAATATTAACGATGATATTCATCCATTTCGGATGTCAAAGATTACACCATCATGTTCCTCTTCAAATGTGAAAACTAATTTCTGGTTCTTCCGTAGTTTTGTGTCACGAGTAAATCTGTTCCATCCTGACGAAAACCTTGGTAAACCATTGTTGCTAAATACTATTCCAACTTGCCAGTTTCCAGTAGGAGTTCTAAGGGAAACCTGTTCACCAGCTAGCCAATCTCTGTTTTGTGGTCTTATGTGTCTTGGTATGTGCTGAAACAAATTAAAATAGTGATCAATATAAGAAATTGGCAAAGATCATCTTTAATAGACCACATGTAGGTTTTAATACTATACACTACACCAAACTGGCAAATTAGTAACAAATAAAAAAACCTATTAGTAACAGATATATCCGTTACTAATTAGTAACGGATATATCCGTTACTAATGGCATTAGTAACAGATTTATCCGTTACTAATTAGTAACGGATATATCCGTTACTAATTAGTAACGGATATATCCGTTACTAATGAGTCAGATATCCGTTACTAATTAGTAACGGATATATCCGTTACAAATGTCCAAATCCGTTACTAATTAGTAACGGATATATCCGTTACTAATTAAATTATCCGTTACTAATTAGTAATGGATATATCCGTTACTAATACCTTTGGTAACGGATATATCCGTTGCTAAATAGTAACGGATATATCCGTTACTAATGAGTCAGATATCCGTTACCAAATCTGTTCCCCTTATAACGAAAATTTTGTAATTTCCCCCTCCCCAATTCTAATACATTCAGACAACTTATTAATTCACTAAAATTAAAAAAATTTAGAACCCCGCCCATTTTTCCCCCTTTTAACCAAAATTTTCTATCAAAAACATTAAAACTCCCCCTCAATCAAAATTTTCTATCTCAAAAATATTAAAACTCCCCCCTTAACCAAAATCCCCCCAGCACAAAAACATAAAAACTAAAAACTTAAAATCATTAACACACAAACATTACACACATATCATAGGGACATCGGCGCCTCTTTTCCTCTCTGAAACCCTACTTGGCGATTTTCTTTTTCCGATCACCTCCGACCTTGTCTGTAAAAATGGACACCATTTTCGTGTTCCTTTCATCTTTCTACATCTCTTCTATTGTTCAGATTCTATATCTCATCACCTGTGTGTTCATACTCAAAACCCTAGATTTTGGTTGAGTTAATTGAACTTCAATTCAATGAAGATTCGATTGATTCTTGCCATATTCAAGCCTGATATGATGTTCTTGATATAATATCTCAAAAGCCCTTTGATTTGGCTTCAAGTTCTCTCAAACCCTAGATCTCTGTTCTTTCAATTCACTCATTTATATACGGGTTCTGATGAATTTGTTGAGTTTTACAGGTATCTCTTATGTTATCTTGATGATTTCATGGAGATTGAGGAGTGTCTCGGTGAAAGTCGTGTTGACTCATTGAGTCATGTGTTTGGTTGAAGCGATTCCAAGTCTGGTATGGTTGTTTATGGTTTGTTTGTTGTATCTGGAGTATTATGCTATGTGTATTACCACCATAGCCAAGGTGTCTTTCTTGAACCTTATTTATTTTGCTGCTGTCTCAGTTTAATTGCCTAGTGATATAATTCTTGGTTCAGATGAAGTGTAAGATTTGTTAAGACTCCATGACTTTGATTATGTCCTGAATATTACTTGTCTAATTACTGTCATGAGCCTTGATCTGAAGCTTGATTTTTATTGTCTGGACATTGAATTTATGTATGTTAAATACTTGTATATGATATACAATTCTCTTCGTATGTGTTGCAGTGCTTAAATCTGTCTCAATATATATGTGACTTGTGGCCTATGATATCTGTGGGGTCTAGCACTGTTTTTCTGTGATTTTGTTTTCTGGGAGGGGTGATGGATACTGGAGGGAGATTAATTGCTGGCTCTCACATTAGAAACGAGTTCGTTTGTATCAATGCTGATAATACAATTGAACGGGTAAGTATTTTTATAACACGCTCATTTTGTCTTTGACAAGAATTGAATTATCGACATCTCGTAAAGGGTGCGATAGAGATACTATTTTTCATCTGGATACAAGTGGTTCTAATACTTGACTATGCATGTTTTCTAGACTTGTTAGTTTCAATTTCAATTTTAATGGAACTACATCTTGTTTCAGCTACATGCGGAGAGAGACTTTGATGAACATATATATCAGATTTGCGGGGATATGATTGAGATAACTGAAGATCTGGAGCTCTTTGTTGCCTGTCTTGAATGTGCTTTTCCTGTTTGTAGAGCTTGCTATGAGTACGAAAGAAGATAGGGAAATCAAGTCTGTCCTTGGTGCAAAACTAGATACAAGCGATTCAAAGGTGAGCTTTTTTATTTAAATTGTAGTGTACATGTCATTCAAGTCCAGCTTCCATGCAAATTATATATTTGGAAATTGGAAAATACTTTACAGGTTGTCCTGGGGCTGTGGGTGATTTAGTTTAGGTGAAGTTGAAGATTTAGTTGAAGTTTGTTATCCCCCATGTCAGAGGTCCAAATATCGGACCCTCCCAGTACCAAGCTGATGTCGGAGTCTTATGGATTACGTACAATATTTTAATAAATTAGTCAAGAAACAACTATCATCTTTAACTGAAGATGTGGAAGAAAAACTAGAGAGCAGTTTTTTACTTTTAGTTTTTGAATCATAAATTCTGTGTTATTCAAAAAAAAAAAACCAGGTTATGTTATCTTGTGCTGTAAATTGAATACATCATTCTAACTACAAGCTCATTGGTTTACTGTGTCAGGGCGGACGAAGGCAGACAGCCTAACAACCTAATTGATGATCGAAAAAGGGAAATTCGTAACGTAAATAAGAAGGCACACAGAGTTCAGTCTTGTGCCCGCGGAGAAAGTAGCAAATTAAAAGCTGTTGCAAGTCCTAGTGTTGCTTCTCCTCTTGCTGCGGGTTCTAGTGGGAAGACTATCAAAATTGCAGCTACGGTTATTGTGCAAATAACTGATGAAGGATTGTTAGATTATATCGATAATGTTATGGGCAGAAAAATTATAGTCCGGCTTGTTCCTGCAGAGAAGAACAGCCACAGTAAGTTTAAAATTTTGCATCAATGCGGCTGTTCTTTTTTAGATTATCAGTTCGGTCAGTTCCTTCTGAGCAACAATTTAAGGTTTAGTTAATTTTTGGAAGGATACTTGTGTACATTTCATTTTTTTGGCACAATTACATAAATTGTAAAAATCAACAACTTTTTCATGGGAGCATATCATGCATTCGTAATCTTTTCTAGACGATAGCTATGTATCATGAATCTATAAATGTACTTCAGCTAACATTTTGTTAATGGATGGATAGGCAGCTTACAGAAAGAACCAAGACTGAATGTTGGTGACACTTCCTCTGGAGAAAATAACGACTAGAGTTGTTGGTTCATTCTACAAGAACAGCAGTCATACTTTTCTGGATCTACTGAGGAAGATGTGCTCTTGGAGTACGTACTGTGACACTCCAGTAGTCTCTGTAGAGATAGGACATGGATTTGTATATTTTTAGTGTATTTCCGTATTTGATTTGTGACAATTGGATTGGTATTTTAATTTCGTAATTCAAATTTGGATTGGCTTTTTTTAATATATTTTCAGCAGGTGGCAAAAACAATTTTTTATTATTTTTTTTCACATTTTTTAATAATTAGTAACGGATATATACTGAAAATTCGTTACTAATTAGTAACGGATATATCCGTTACTAATTTTTTAAAAAAGCAATTGTGACGGACGATTAGTAACGGATATATCCGTTACTAATGTCATTAGTAACGGATATATCCGTTACTAATTAGTAACAGATATATTCGTTACTAATTCCAGATATCCGTTACTAATTAGTAACGGATATATCCGTTACTAATCTATTTGTAACGGATATATCCGTTACTAATTAGTAACGGATATATCTGTTACCAAAAAAAAAACAATTGTGACGGACGATTAGTAACGGATATATCCGTTACTAATGACATTAGTAACGGATATATCCGTTACTAATGGCCAGTTTTGATGTAGTGATACATACCATTCCATGAGATGTAAAATCCACATTTGATGGTGTCATGCATGAAGTGAATGTATTATTCATGACATTAATTGGGTTTTCAATTACTAAATTATGTTCCTCATTATCAGGATCTTGAGGTTGGTCTTGCACAAATACACCAAAGTTAGATGTTTCTGCATTATTGTGCATCTCTTGGTCTAAATCCATACCTGTTTTCATAAATTGCATTTAAAAAGCAGTCCAACTATTTGCATAGAATTTATATTAGACAACAACAATTAATAGCCAATTGTATATAAGTAGAAATTACTACCTGTACTTGCTCCATCATCAATCAAAATTCTCTCAATCTTTTTCTTATTAAATATGACAATATCAAAATTTCCAGCACCACAATAGGTAAACAAAACCAGATCTTTTCTCTGAAGATGTTTTAATTGAATTAGACGTAGCAGACCAGACATCCTTTTCTCATTTGCCAAGTAACTACCATGGAATGTATCACCATTCTTCAATGTCAATGAAATTGCATTAGGAATCAACTCTCCAAATCGCTTATAAAACGAATTTGGCATGATCTAAAAAAGAAAATATAAAACATGGTTATATAAACCAAAAATATCACACTTAGTGATTTTCATTTGGCACAAAAAATTGTTGTGAAATAGTATTAAATTGTTGTATAAAGCTTACTAACTCTCCATATTCATAAACAGTACCAATAACAAAAACAAAAAATTTGAATCCAACACCACTAAATTTTTCTGCATTTTTTTTGTCAAAAAGTAATTAGAAGAATCGCAATCTAATAACCAGATTACTATTGTTTTATAAGTATGTAAAATAACGTACCTTGGCGTAACGGTCGCTTTATTGAAATGTTTCGTATTGGGGTGTACTCTATTTCTGAATAATCATCATTTAGTATATGAACCAAGAACAGTCCTTCACCCTTACAACAGAACACAAGTATCGTACCAGCATACTTTGTTATTTCTCTGAGAAATGTAGAAATGTTATAGAAACATTGCTCAATCCTATTAAAACCAACGTGTATTTCACAGCCTGATGGTAACTGGATTGTAACATTCAGGGGAATGTTATCTCCGTGTTCCAAACTGACTTCTTCGGGAATTTTCTGTTCCAATAAATGAAAGAGGAAATTAAATACAAGTACTAGATATCGCACAGTTCTCAGTCTAATCCAAATGTCACTACACCATATTTGGCTTCTAGCAACACCAAAAATTGATGTTGCCACGTAAAATGTTGCCTTAGATGACTAAAAAAAACTTTAAGTTGATGTATGCGAACATCATAATTTAATGTTACCATTGATATCACTAAGTGTTGCCTTAGATGCAAGATGATCATCAATGCCAACACCTACGGTGGTGTTGCCTTAGATACCGAAAAAAGTGTTAAAATAAAGGGGGAACCCCTCTCCTTCTCCAATTTTTGCCGCTCTTCTCAAATTTTGTTCTGCCCGCTCATCTCAACTTAAAACAAATCAGACAATACAATTAAAACAATTCACAATTAAACATAAAACAAAACAAAACACAGTTAAATCAATTCACACAAAGCCCTTATCTAATAGGTAATCCCTCTCTCTCTCCCTCTCTCACTAACAAAGAGATTATTCATCTATCTCGTTTGATAGGTAATCTTTCTCTCTCTCTCTCCCTCCCCTCTCTCTAACAAAGCAATTATTCATCTCTCATCTCAGTTCGTTGGTGGTCGTCTCTCTCATTTCAGTTCGGATCTTGTTGGTACTCACTCGGTGCTCGGTTCTCATATCTTCATTTGTGCTCAGTTCATCTAAGTTCGTAGGTAATTTCTTCTCTCCGCTCTTACCTCAACTCGAGACTTTTAATTTGTTAAATTTAGGGGTTTGTAATTCGTTAATTTTGGGGGGCTTTAACACCATAATTTTTGGGGCTTTGTTTGGGTATATGGGTTTTTAAAAGGCTTAATGGCCTTTTAGCCCTCAAAGTTTCCACCAAAATACCCATCAGCACTCACTGTTTCAAAACGTTCCTTTTGACCCTCCAAGTATCCGTAAAGGTCCAATTAGCCCTTCTACCGGTATAGGAAATGGTGAGTTTTGGTGATTTTTGGTTCATTTTAATCGACACAACAACAATACAGCAAAAATCTGGCTAGAAACCTGTAGCATCCCAAAATCCGGGGTACAGATATGGGGCCACTAACCAACAACAATAATATACATCTCTGAATATAAACAACATTTAATAATAAAAACTCCTTAACCAAGATCGCATACAGGTTATGGTATGAAACAAACTATCAATTACAATATTACAACTCAATCTTAGAATAATAAAATATTATACATTCTGTGAATAAATGAAATCACTGTCTAACTCTATTTCCAATCTCGACTATTCTCAATCCACTATCTGGTGTGATCCATAACTCGACCGTCTCTTCTCGCTACCCGGAAATCAATACTCCCGGTCCACTACTAGGTCTACTATGCTTCACTATTAACTGGAGAAAAATAACAAAAGCAAGAGTGAGCCAACAATGCTCAGCAAGTGAATAAAATGACAACAATTTCAATTATCGAGACAATCTAATAGCAAGAGGATTTCAACTTATACTGGAAGAATTTGTGATATTTTCTTTTGAATTGCCACAAGGGCTAATAATTCTCAATTACTGAGGTGCAACAGGAACTAGAACGGGTAATAGTCTTGTTCAACTAGAATCAACATTTGGAGACTTCAAGGAATCAGACTTTCACAAATCAAGAATGATACTCAAAAACCCAAGGTCAAATGATAGCCATTCGACAATAATACTTGAAAGTTCATGGTTAAGCAAAAAGGATCAATGTCCCACTGGATACTCAATTTATAGATTAGAATTGGATTTTTATATATTTTTATAAAAACAACATCAAGGTTAGGCTGCTGATCAGTCACGCACTAACCCCGGACAAACGCACACAGCAATGTCCTTTAATGGATCCACGGCACACATTGGCCTTAACATCTGACCATTAAACTGGTCTCCCCGAAGGGACATCCGTTGACGATAATATGGTCTCCCCGAAGGGACATCTATTTTAAAAACATTCCAATTCTATATCCAACGCACTAGGTGTCGGAACAATCGACAACCTCTGTCAATCAAACAATCTGGAAAACTCACGTTCCAGAACAACAACTCATAATCCCGAATTCAATGAAGGATTCATGATCAACAAGTGTCGACAAGTTCGACACAACAATTGGGTAAATAATTAAGGAATACTAATCTCAAAAGGGTATCGACGAGTTCGATACAACAAGTGGGGTGTAAATGAATAAACAATAGCAACAACAGGTATCGACAAGTTCGATACAATAAATAAGTGTAAATGAATAATTAGTAACTACAGGTATTAAAAATTTCAATAGAAATAATTGGGGTGTAAATGAAGAACAACAATATAAATAGGTGTCAACGAGTTCGACCCAAGAATTGAGGTTATAATTAAAGAACAATCTCAAAGGGTATCAACAATATCGATACCAATACATCGAATTACGACCACAACAGATTAGACAAGGAAATTCCATTTTCGAATGAGAAGTACTAATTCAGGTTCAATATACGTATAATCAAGTGAATACGATCAAAGGAATATGATTCAGCATAAATGAATTGACTTGATCTCAACAGGGAAAGTAAATCAACACAACCTGATGTATCTACAGAGGTAGGGTTGTATGATAAAGTACTACTGAAACAATATTCGATATAATTTGAAGAATCAAGTTAAGGTCACTTGGGTAAATTATGCTAAAATCGGGAATTTCGTTAACAGGTATTTATAAAAATTTTGAAATCTGGATTCTTTTCTATTCAACAAGTTTCTTAACACAAGCGAAGAAAATGAAGAAATGACATTGTGTAGAAAAGTTATTGGTGAGGTTCGTTAAAGTTCCATAGTTGAACTGAGAGTGGGAAAATAAACATTTTCTAAATATACCTTGTCCTCATCATATTATACAACAAGAAATTGAATTGCATCACTTGAATGATAAGTGAAGAGCAAGACACTTGCCTCAATATATGAAGTTTCCATTTCCATAAATTCTTTACTTATTGCACCTCTGTCTCTATTTCCCCTTCGCTGGCCTTTACTCAGTCCTACATCTGTCTTTCTTCTATAACTTGTCAGTCGCTCCACGAGCACACTCGTCAATTTCCATAATTATTCCATTCCTCAAGATTCCATATACGCGTGCACCGGCTCTCAACCAGCCTCTTACTTGTACCTTAGTCAAGAACCAACTGATTACTCTGCTTTGCCTTTACCCTTGCCACTGGGAACTACTTCCTTCGTATCTACACATAAAATTACTACTTCAGTACTCGGTCTAATACTCGACATACATCTACTCTAATTCTACCCATTCGTTAGTCCCCTACTATAAAATAAAATTGTAACAAAATAAAACAATAATACATGGGTACATAGTACGTATAATCCTTACTGAGTAACAATTAACAATTTAATTTATTACCACTCAAATACAATATAATTAACAACATTTATATAACTCATTCTTAATTCGCATAATTATAATTTTGGAAAATTTTTGACAGGGTCGTTTTATTTAACTAACCTCCTGTCGGATTACAACAGACCCAAATCAATTCAATTCCGAAGTAATACAATCGCAATCATCGTAGATAAATACTATTGTTAATATAATATTTGGCTCAAGTCTCATCATTGCCAATGTACCCTCGGCTCAATTTTAAAAATCATCGCAGAGGGGGCAAAATCTTGAGGGTGCCCTAAATTTGGGTTTCCGACTCAAGACTTCGCACTTACTAATTTTCGGACAATTTAACAGTTAATATCACATATAGTCAATCAAACACATTACTGATTAAATCATCACAATGTCGAAGTATCAAGCCACCACAGTCGAATTACAACAACAATATAATCAACTAGCAAGGATAGACCAAAACAATAATTCGTGTACACATATACACTGCAGGAGCACATCACCCTTGCAACAATGGAAACGCCAATTGATAACTCACACACCCAGCTGTAATAGTAAGACCACAAACAAAGAACTCACACACACTGTCACTCGTACACACGCGAACACACTATACACACCCACACACTCAGTAACCAAACGCACACACATCAGTAAATATATAAAGATAATTTTACAAAACTCAATAAATATATAAAGATAATTTTACAAAAGATTTCATGATTAATCCAAATTAATCCACCCAACACTTTTAAAAACTCAATAAATATATAAAGATAAATATATAAAGATAATTTTACAAAAGACAAGAGACTGATAAGAGACGGAAATAGAATTGGGAATCAATAAGAGAGTCAGATAGGCGGGCTCATGAGAAGCTCCAGTAATGAAGCGAGAAAAGTATGGAATTAGCAGGGCAAGGGTATTGGCTAAAACAGAAAGTTGGGATTAGGAGCATAAATGACATACAAATTTACTCCTTAGTAAGTTTGGAAAATTCGAGAAAATATGAAATAGATTGACTGAGTAATAAAGAGACTCATGAAATGAAAAAGTGAAATCTAGATGATTGAACAAAGGAAAATTTGGCCCCAAACGTGTAACACGTATTGAATAAAGGTGACGAGTGCCTCAACTCTGAGATGAAGGTGGAGATAAACAACAAAAGTAAATAAGAGTTAGATAATACGAAGGATGTAATTGATAAAGAAAAGATTGGGAAATAATGATGGAAGTGGAGCAAGGAATGCTATGAATGGATTGATGAATGGGTTTTCCTAATGAGCTATCGGAATGACAACCTGATGGTGTTAGAAGTATGAATATGAAATGGCCAGTGTCGTGGCGTGAAATGCCAGTAATAATAATGTCAAGCGAGAAATCCATGATTTTAACCTGAGAGGTTGAAGGATTTTCCAAAAGTAAGTAATGCTAATATCAAACAAGAGTATAGGTCCATAGAATGATGGACAGAGAAACAAGGACATGTGATATGTGAGATTACGATAAAGTAGTATTTGATACGAATACGATTACTTTCTTCCCTAATAAACCTCTATAGTTCAGAGGTAAATTCTGAGTATGATATTTTGACAATCATGAAAAAATTTCATATATGATTCTTTGAAATTCGTTCTTTTCTTCTCCCTTATTTATCTTCTTCTAAATTGAGAAGAACAACCCTTTAAGGAGGGGAGGTAATACTACGTGACTCTCTGTCTGTGTGATAGGAGTCTAAGTGGAATGCCATTAATTGTTTAATTGCTTGTCAAGTACTAAAGGCTGGCCCCCTTTTGTACTAACTATGCAATATAACAAATGTTCATTGATCATAGTGATCTCTCAACAAATTCCTCTAATTCTATATATTGATCGAGATTGCGAAGATTAAAAGCGATCCAGAACGTAGTACGAGTAAGGTTATCTCCAAATTCGTAGCACGTTAGTGATACCGAAGTCACTGCACGTACCAATAAGGTTAATAGTATAAGAACGGACAAGAGCGTATACCGGATAATGTGTCATGCGAAAGTATCAAAGAATTGGTAGAACGGATAAAGGGTGTATTGTGACACCAGTTCGATGTGCTTTAGAAAGATTGGAATGTGTAAGGATCGACCAGAGAATTGGAAAGCGAAATAACCAACAAATACCCAATTGTCTTCTACCTGATTCCGGGACGGAATCCTTTTAAGGAGGGGAGACTGTAAGAACCCAGATTTTTGGGTAGAATTAAAACTTTTATCATGTATTGATGTAAGAGTGATCAGTGGTTACAACTACAGTGTAATACTGGCTTTAAAGAATGAATAATGAAAGGATATATATTCCAAGGTTATATGGCCTGAAGGATGCTATTGGGTGATAACTCAGATTAGAATAATCTATCTCCTAGAAAGTTAAGATAAGATTCCCTAGAGAGAAATAGATACCCTCATGTCATCCAAATCAATATCTATTATAAGTCCAGCGGTTCCGTAAAAAGGTTAAGGAACACTCGAGGGTGAACCAGGTTCATTTTTCTAATTATAGGAATTAAATAAAAATAAGTGATGAATAGTGATTTTGGTGGAATTTGGAATATTATTATAATAATGTTATACCCGGTATCCGGAACGGATTTCTGAGTTCGTATTAGTGATCCAGGAGGAAAATAAGTGTATGTAAAAGCTGTCGGATTCAGAAAAAGAGCACTTTTATTTTCTCCGAGAATTCCCTGGACACTGCAAGACTTAAGGATTTATAAAAGGGATTTAAGGAATTTAAATTCAAGAAGTATTAAGAAAGATGAGGAATAGTATTATAAATATTAAGAAGGTTTTCGGTAAAACCCTAACTAGAAACGAATGAGTTATTCCCTCGAACGATCATCGAATTAAGCAATAAACGGACAAAGAATCAAGCAGAGGGCCAAGGGGCAACCATGTGCTAGTAGATAAGAGATTTATTATGTCAAGGAATTAAGGATTTTATTTAATTATGATTTGAGAAATTAGAATGAAAATCCTCGAGTTAGAATGATAAGCGTTTTAGAAATCGCTAGAACTTTATAACAAGATTAAGCGATAAAGCGAACACGAAATGAATTACGGATTAAATATATAATGAGATGAGAAACACCACATGATCATCTAGGGTTTACTAATATTAGATTGGTGGAAAAGAAATGAGAAAAGAAATGAGAAAAGAAAAGTGATGAGGTGTGTGATTAAGAAGTAAACAACAAGGCTTCATGTCACCACTCTTTTCTAACACACCATCAAGTCTTGACACTTGTAATTAGAGTGTATTAGCAGCCATAACACCCCACAAATATCACAAAATCATTTCACAACTAGGCAAACAAGAAAGAAAGAGAGAAAAGCAAGAAACTCTCCATTCTCTCCCCTTTTACTCCCATTCGGCTTTATGCCAAATTCCAAAATCAAAACCCCTCTTCCCACCATCTTTTGATCTTGCAAAAATTATGGTGAGTCTTACATTTCCTAAAAGTGATCCCATAAAAATTTCAAAGCCAATCTCACTTGTTTCCATTTTCAATTAATTCATCAAAGAGGAGGATGAATAGTGGTTTTAAGAACTAATCTTGTTTTTTCTTGTTTTTCATGGTGGATTTAGCTAGCTTAGGATCATCCAAGGATAGATCAAGGCTTAGCAAGGTCTTTAACACTCTACAAGGAAGGTATAAACCTCATGAACCCTTAGTTTGACTTTGAATTTTTATGATGTTCTTGGTGGATCTAAGTAGTTATGATTATGGTGATATTATAAGCATGATTAGTTAGTGGTTTAATGATTTTAGTAAGAGATGATGATCTTGTTCGTTTAACATGATGTTCTTGGACTGATAAGGATGTTAATCATGTGTACAAGTTGTATTGGTGCCCGGTGTGGCTTGGTTTAGTGTTACGATTAGTAGAACGTTCGATTTATAGCCGTCGTAATGCCCGATTTTCGTTAACCTTAAGAAATCAAGATTGACAGTAGATGAAACTCACTGCATAGCTTCGAATTATGCCATGATTAGCTAGATTATGTTATAAGCTTCGTTTTGATATAAAGATCGTATGAAACGGACTTACGGTTTAGGAGTTATGATTAAATTCGTAAAAGTGGTTCGGAACCGTAATCAAAAGTTCGTAACCGAAATTGGATCCCTTTAATACCACGAAATCAGTGGCGAATCTTGATAATTAAATATTAGAGGTAAAAAGGAAGGTGTGGGAGAAAACCACATGTCGAATGGATCGTTTTTCGATTTTATAAAAATATTCGAATCGAGATTAAACGCGAACGAACCCTTAAAAGTATGACTTTGATTATAACTTAGAAAACGGGCGATAACACTCGAGGTATAATCTTGATTCGTAAACGACCGACCTTAGGACTTATACGACTTAAGTATATACCAAGTATAAGCATGATGACATGTCTTGATAACGAACGAATGTCGGATCGTAGCGGTGATAAAAAGGGTTACACTAAAAGAGACGTAACGAGATAACTCGAAAACATGTTTCGATTTAAGTGGAGTTTATACTTAGCCTTTTAATAAGCGTTAAGTGGTTAATCTTAAATATTCTGATTGTTTATAGATTGTCGAGCTGACCCGGGACACATTACCCCTACCCGCACTCGATTCTCAGGCAAGTTTCCAATACTTGGAACTGTTGTTGTGATAATATATATATGATGATTGTTGTATACATATGCCATAGCATGCATGTCTACTTTCAAGTTATATTGCAATACTTGTTCCCTGAATTGATATTGGCTTATAGATTAGATACGATATATCAGTATAAGCCGGATTGTTGGTTAAGACCCTTAGTGAAGGGCATGTGATATTCATTCTTTAAATGTAGACCGGGAGTCGGTATTTTGAGATATAGATGTAGTCTTGGAAACCCGGAGGGATTCCAACGACAGATTAGTATTCCTTTTGAGGAATGTTATTATTAAACATTAATTATATTTCCATAAAGTATTATTTACTTGGAAATCTTTCGAGAAATGTTATTTGAGTATTATCTCAGTCGAGAAATATTAAATGAATATTATTTCGAATATTCATTTAGAGTTTGATTATTTCATGAATATTATTTCAAGATTCATTTAGAATATTGTTTATTAAATGAATATTACTTTCGAATATTCATTTAAGGTTTTATCTATTCAATGAATATTACTTTAAGATATTTCTTTGAAATTCTAATTACTTAAGGAACATTATTTCAAATATTCCTTGAGAGTATTGATTACTAAATGAATATTAATTGGATATTCATTTAGAATAGCATTTATTAAATGAATATTATTTGGATATTCATTTAAGGCTTTATTTACTTAATGAATATTATTTTAAAATATTCAGTTGAAGTTCTAATTACTTATGGAATATTGTTTTGAATATTTCTTTAAAGTTTTGATTACTAAATGAATATTAATTGGATATTCATTTAGAATACTATTTATTTAATGAATATTATTTTCAAATATTCATTTAAGATTTGATTTACTTAATAATCATTATTTTAAATATTTATTTGAGTTTATCTATTTATCGAATATCATCTTGAATATTCATTGGAAGTTTTATTTATTTAATGAATATTATTTTGAATATTCATTTAAAAAGAGATTTATTAATAAATAATTTTATTTATTCATTCGAGGAATACTTACGAGTAATATTATGATTTATTCATATCCCTTAATTAATATTGAGTTAATAAATATTCTTGGAATATTTATTTAAATCCTTTTGAGTTCTTTTATAATAATTCATATTACTCAAAGATTATCCTTCACCTTCAGATATGGTGTAAAATATTTCGGAATATCTTATGACTATTTATATCAAGGGGAGGTTCCTAAACTTTAATTTCATTTAAATCTATCTTAAAGAAGATTTAAATACTCGCTCAACTTCCAAACGTATATAAGGGGACCTCACTTGAGCGATGTTATTTAATGGACTGCCCGGTCATATACTTGCTAAAACTATCTTGTCACTCACATCTTGATTCTTTCAAACATCGATATGAGTCTTTTGGTTACCTCCTCAACGCTCGAGGGGTATGATTGATGTAACAAGTTTATATCCATTAACAAGCATCAGCTTGGGAAATATTGGTGAATTTTCCTTTCCAATTAGATACGACTACTTTGTGGAGTCCTATCAACAAGTGTTACACTTGGAGAAAAAGGGGAACGAACTTTACGTTTCAGAGTCATGGATGATATTCGAACTAGGAGACGCGTAAGTGGCCGAGTGGCGCCGGTCCAGCAATAGCCCAACCATTGGCTGAGGAGTTCCAGAGGGCGGTAGATAAGTAAATCCGTCGGAGCTACCTTCTACATGTAGAGAACGACTGATGAGATGCATGACATACGACTGATCATCGTAAACGTCAGGGCATCTGGCGCGGCAATGCTCCCGTATTAGTTCATCTTCTAAAAGTGAGAAATTTCTGCAACACTGTTGGTGTTGGCAAGGTGAAAAAGTGTTGAAACCGGAATTGCAATATTTTTCCTGCAAGTTCCTCTTTTATGATAATTGAGAATATCTTGCTTATCTTTTGCATAGCAGATATTTATTCAAAACAAATATATTTTTGAGTTACCTTGTAACTTCATCTCATACCTTATATTGGTACTACATCGTTAATGCATGGCATATGATTTCAAAGGTATTTTGAACTGTCATATATTATTGCCGTTCAATTATATTTTTGGTGGGCTATTGCTCACCCTTGCTTTATTTATTTATATCACAACAACAGCTAGATCAGATGGCCGCGCAAGGCGTACCCAACATCAGCAGGTGTCAGCCGTTAGAGGATTAACTGATGAGGTCATAGCTACCATTGCTGAGGATGCAGCTTCTGGTAGGCTAGTGTTAGCATTTGATCCTCTAATGTATTTATATATATGGCATATATCAATGGATGGCAAAGAGCATGTAATTGTAAAATTGTAATTCTTTGGGTTGTAAGAACTCAAACTTGTGATTAATAATATTGTTGGTTACTCTGATTTCATCTCTGGGACTATAACGGGTGTGTTTTATGTTGTTATTTTGGGTCACAAGGTTGTAATTTAAATTATGTTGGTTTTGTAGTTGGATATTGAGACCGTAACGACCAGATCCCTGACCCTGGATCTGGGGGTGTTACAGAAATGGTATCAGAGAGAGCGTTATATATCCCAGAGATGATGCGACGTTAAAACAATAAATTCATTAAGATAATAAGAACTCTTGCCAAGTTCATAGTCGGACTACTTAATGTAGTACTGACGTATAAAACCCTTATGGGAACTATTAAGTATCATGATAGTGACTTAGCTCGTTCTTGTATCGACTAGTAAGGCGACAGACCTTGGGGATTATGAGCAGTAACATAATGATGCTTGTTTTGAGGTTGAAGATCGGATGATGGATTCGATAGAGCACCCTACTGAGGGCCCGGTTGAGGTCCCAGCAGAAGAAGGAAATATTAATAAGTATAAGAAGTTTACACTTCAGGAAATGAGGGCTACAGCCAGAGAGACTGTAAGAGTTAAGGTATAGAGCTCATAAAAGTGAGCATAAAGAACTGAGATATTATAAAGAGAACTAAAGATGCGTATTGGATTCATAGCTGGACTGCTAGGTGAAGTACCAGCAGGTAGGATGGATTTGAGAAATTACTTGAGATCCTATATGGGGATAGATTAAAATCCTTAGAGACCTTTAGATTAATGAGGAAAGAGATAGAGTGGTACATGATCATCAAAGACAACAATAGAGGACAAGGAGCAGAGTCTCCAGGAGCAGTTAAGATAGAGGCAACAAGTGCCATATCATGTGATAAATGAATTAGTGTGAATATTGTAATGATAATTCACCATGAGAAGGCAGATTTCATAAGTGATATTTTGTGAAGTCAAACTTAGATTGATAAGGTGGTTGGGTTCAAGGAAATGTCCATCTTATAAATGGATCAACTTAGGAAATAAAGACATTGAACAGTGATGGCATGATTGAATAAAGTATATAAGGAAGTAGTAAGCGAGACGAGGATCTCAGAACCTACAAGAGGAGAAGACCAATGAGTCTGTGATAAACTAGTAATAAGGCTATCGTCATAAACCAAGTATAAGTTCAGTTCAATTCAGTGAAATGATGAACCAGAAACATTAGTTGCATGTGATTCAGAAGAATATTAAATTCTTTCTTTTCCTTGAATGGATTATGGTAGTTACCTTAAGTTATTCTGACACTGAATCTTAAATGGATTAGGTAAGGCTAGCAGTGGTTGAGATGAAATTGAGAATGCTTTTAGATGAAACCTGATAGAACAGGTGTAGGGCATGTTCTCGAAATAAGAGTTTTGGCAAAATGAAGTCCAACAATAGGACACATGATCAATAAGAGTAGTGTTGGTCGGCCCTACCAAGTTAAAGACTGTTTCAAATGGAGATTGGCCAACCACACTGGCAAAGGTGAGAAACTTCATAAAATTCACAAGGTATTACCAAAAATTTGCTCAGGACTTTACAGAAAGTGTAGTCCCGTAACCCGACTTATTATAAGAATAAAAGTTGAATGGACAAGATAAATGTGAGAAGATCTTCCTGGAGCTAAAGGTAAAGTTGGTGATGACCAGGGTTGGCGTTGCCTAATGGAAGAAGGAAACTTTGGGAGATATTATGATGCAACTCATACAGGTATAGGTCTGCGCTTATGCAGCACGACAGCGTAATTTCAAATACATTTAGACCGCGCAGTTCATCGGATTCGGATGGCCTTGGTAGTGCCAATGTTGAGGAACGACTAACCCCGACGGTAGTGTTCCTTCTGAGACTAGTTGTTAAGAAGACTGGTATTGGGTAGTATCGACTAATAGGACGAAAATGTATCGGGAAGATGTGGCATATATGTTACTAGTGGGTGAATAGATTAACTGAAATTTCCCTAATCCTGGAAAGGAATTCGACGAATTCTGGCAAACCTTGCCTTTCTGATTATCTGAATACATCACCGAAGAGAATGGAAACTGGAGCGAACCCTGTGGATTGGGTAAAGTAGCCGCTATACAGGTGGGAAGACATACCCCGATTATTACAGTTGAATGTAGGGATAAAATTATGAAGTTGAATGTAATTAAGAAACAAGCCGGACTGAGAATTCTGGGATTGACTTAAATGAAAAGGTTGTTATGCCAGCAATTGCTAGAAAAGTAATGCTATTAGCCGACCCCTAAGCTCACATATTTAGCATGGCCAGATGGGGGCCAAGTCACTAAGGATTATCAAGTGACTGAACCAGCAACGTAAGGACAAAGCGGGGTGCTCCTAATCAAGTGCCAACCGCGAGGGCTTTTGATATAAAATGAATTGAGATACAGGATGATGGATTTATATCTATACCATGGACGTATCAGGATTGAGGGTAGTGACCACTGAAAAGTTACAAAAATTTCCAAAGTTAGTGCACTGTGATGCATAAATGTTATCTGAAGCTTAGTGTCCTCAAAGAGAGCATTAGGCATTAAGAGATTCACGTTGAACACGACCAATATCTTCCAAAACATCTTTGCTACCATTACCAAGTTCTGTAAGAAAGACAGGTAGACATATGTTGCATTTTGGAAGAACATATAGATTGGCATTCGTTTGAAAGAAGAGGTTAGCATTAGGCTACCTACAGATTTTCAAGATAAGAATGGTTGAAAAGAGACCCTTATTAAGGATATATGACTGGATTGCCAATTACAGGATGTAAGTATTCCTTGAAAATGGAAGTGAGGATAGAATGTCCATAGATTAATACGAACCCTGGGGGATGCACAAAGGATAGCATCACCCCTAACAAAGACATTGTGAATTCAGACGAGATAAGTTGAATCGACCAAAGTATCAATAACCTGTAAGGATTTGTGGAAAGGAGTCTCCAAAAGTACATAGACAGAGATGTTATAGAATTGACTAATGATGTTTGATATACCCTGTAACCAGGAGATGCAGGAGGAATGATGAGGATGGCCTAAGAAACCTTATAAGGGAAGTGCTAATATTCTAAACTTCAAACGGGAAGTTTGGTAAGGAATGTATGACATAGTAACAATAAGGCCAGATGAAGCATGTGTGAAACCATGTAAAAGTATGGATTGAACCAATAAGGTTGAGATTATCCTAAAAACAAGAAGGGAGTTAAGTAAGGAAATATCCTAGGTATGATTGGGAGTACTGGTAGTAAAGTTCACACTAGAAAGGTGGAAGCAATGACTTTTGGAAAAGACTGATAGATGTTTTCTCTCATTTAGCAGAATTTAAGGGAGAATGCTTCCACCCTGAGTTGGAATAGATCCAGAAAACATTGATCACAAGAAATTATTATAATCAGGGAAGGCCAACCAGGTGGCCGACACTTTAAGTATAGGGGAGTAAGTATAAGTGCTCAGACCAAAGAAATAGAATGATGATGTAAGGACCTTGATGGTCATAGTGTGTTAGAGGAAGTTACATTCCGTCTAATGATTTTGCCAGGATCAACTATAAGAATAGTTTAAGTAAAGATTCGATTCCTGATGTTGCCAGTAGCACATTACTGACATTAGGAGGCTCTACGACAGACCAGACCAAATTCCCCAAGAGACTCGCCTTTCCTTTGGAATGAGTGGGGGAAAGCTAAGTAACAAGGAATTGGTAGTAGATGACCAAAAACAGAGATGGTACAAATACTGATAAGCCAAATGGCACGATGATGAATGACAAGCAAGTTTATGTTGGTGTATTCCTGCGTAAACAAGATAGAGTACATGAAGTTAAAGATTCGTGATGCTAAAGGGTATCCCTGTATTAAGGATTATCAAGATTCGAAAGTGATTAAGTAAGACGCTGAGCTTCCAGTCTTCAATTAGAGATGTACGATTAAAAATCTCCTCAACCTATCATAGCTGCGAGGCTTGAAGCTTCTCTGCAATTTTATCTGCTTCATGTAATATCTACGTCAAGTTCAGGAAGCATTCCCTATGAATAGGGAATAGTGATTATTTTGTTTTCCTAGAGGATCTTGAATTGACAATTATGAAACCCGTATGTTTAGTTATTTAATCACTGCGTAAACGATAAGCGATGGTGAACCTTCTGAGAAATTAGGTGGTAACGACTGTGGAAATGTCGAATTGAATCTAAGTTAGAGAAATCATCCAGGTTTATTTCGGATGGTGTAATTTCTGGAACGACGGGATATTTGAAATGAAGAATTAGGTTATGATAGTTCATAAGATGATTATAGTAGAAATAAAGACAAGAGACTGATAAGAGACGGAAATAGAATTGGGAATCAATAAGAGAGTCAGATAGGCGGGCTCATGAGAAGCTCCAGTAATGAAGCGAGAAAAGTATGGAATTAGCAGGGCAAGGGTATTGGCTAAAACAGAAAGTTGGGATTAGGAGCATAAATGACATACAAATTTACTCCTTAGTAAGTTTGGAAAATTCGAGAAAATATGAAATAGATTGACTGAGTAATAAAGAGACTCATGAAATGAAAAAGTGAAATCTAGATGATTGAACAAAGGAAAATTTGGCCCCAAACGTGTAACACGTATTGAATAAAGGTGACGAGTGCCTCAACTCTGAGATGAAGGTGGAGATAAACAACAAAAGTAAATAAGAGTTAGATAATACGAAGGATGTAATTGATAAAGAAAAGATTGGGAAATAATGATGGAAGTGGAGCAAGGAATGCTATGAATGGATTGATGAATGGGTTTTCCTAATGAGCTATCGGAATGACAACCTGATGGTGTTAGAAGTATGAATATGAAATGGCCAGTGTCGTGGCGTGAAATGCCAGTAATAATAATGTCAAGCGAGAAATCCATGATTTTAACCTGAGAGGTTGAAGGATTTTCCAAAAGTAAGTAATGCTAATATCAAACAAGAGTATAGGTCCATAGAATGATGGACAGAGAAACAAGGACATGTGATATGTGAGATTACGATAAAGTAGTATTTGATACGAATACGATTACTTTCTTCCCTAATAAACCTCTATAGTTCAGAGGTAAATTCTGAGTATGATATTTTGACAATCATGAAAAAATTTCATATATGATTCTTTGAAATTCGTTCTTTTCTTCTCCCTTATTTATCTTCTTCTAAATTGAGAAGAACAACCCTTTAAGGAGGGGAGGTAATACTACGTGACTCTCTGTCTGTGTGATAGGAGTCTAAGTGGAATGCCATTAATTGTTTAATTGCTTGTCAAGTACTAAAGGCTGGCCCCCTTTTGTACTAACTATGCAATATAACAAATGTTCATTGATCATAGTGATCTCTCAACAAATTCCTCTAATTCTATATATTGATCGAGATTGCGAAGATTAAAAGCGATCCAGAACGTAGTACGAGTAAGGTTATCTCCAAATTCGTAGCACGTTAGTGATACCGAAGTCACTGCACGTACCAATAAGGTTAATAGTATAAGAACGGACAAGAGCGTATACCGGATAATGTGTCATGCGAAAGTATCAAAGAATTGGTAGAACGGATAAAGGGTGTATTGTGACACCAGTTCGATGTGCTTTAGAAAGATTGGAATGTGTAAGGATCGACCAGAGAATTGGAAAGCGAAATAACCAACAAATACCCAATTGTCTTCTACCTGATTCCGGGACGGAATCCTTTTAAGGAGGGGAGACTGTAAGAACCCAGATTTTTGGGTAGAATTAAAACTTTTATCATGTATTGATGTAAGAGTGATCAGTGGTTACAACTACAGTGTAATACTGGCTTTAAAGAATGAATAATGAAAGGATATATATTCCAAGGTTATATGGCCTGAAGGATGCTATTGGGTGATAACTCAGATTAGAATAATCTATCTCCTAGAAAGTTAAGATAAGATTCCCTAGAGAGAAATAGATACCCTCATGTCATCCAAATCAATATCTATTATAAGTCCAGCGGTTCCGTAAAAAGGTTAAGGAACACTCGAGGGTGAACCAGGTTCATTTTTCTAATTATAGGAATTAAATAAAAATAAGTGATGAATAGTGATTTTGGTGGAATTTGGAATATTATTATAATAATGTTATACCCGGTATCCGGAACGGATTTCTGAGTTCGTATTAGTGATCCAGGAGGAAAATAAGTGTATGTAAAAGCTGTCGGATTCAGAAAAAGAGCACTTTTATTTTCTCCGAGAATTCCCTGGACACTGCAAGACTTAAGGATTTATAAAAGGGATTTAAGGAATTTAAATTCAAGAAGTATTAAGAAAGATGAGGAATAGTATTATAAATATTAAGAAGGTTTTCGGTAAAACCCTAACTAGAAACGAATGAGTTATTCCCTCGAACGATCATCGAATTAAGCAATAAACGGACAAAGAATCAAGCAGAGGGCCAAGGGGCAACCATGTGCTAGTAGATAAGAGATTTATTATGTCAAGGAATTAAGGATTTTATTTAATTATGATTTGAGAAATTAGAATGAAAATCCTCGAGTTAGAATGATAAGCGTTTTAGAAATCGCTAGAACTTTATAACAAGATTAAGCGATAAAGCGAACACGAAATGAATTACGGATTAAATATATAATGAGATGAGAAACACCACATGATCATCTAGGGTTTACTAATATTAGATTGGTGGAAAAGAAATGAGAAAAGAAATGAGAAAAGAAAAGTGATGAGGTGTGTGATTAAGAAGTAAACAACAAGGCTTCATGTCACCACTCTTTTCTAACACACCATCAAGTCTTGACACTTGTAATTAGAGTGTATTAGCAGCCATAACACCCCACAAATATCACAAAATCATTTCACAACTAGGCAAACAAGAAAGAAAGAGAGAAAAGCAAGAAACTCTCCATTCTCTCCCCTTTTACTCCCATTCGGCTTTATGCCAAATTCCAAAATCAAAACCCCTCTTCCCACCATCTTTTGATCTTGCAAAAATTATGGTGAGTCTTACATTTCCTAAAAGTGATTCCATAAAAATTTCAAAGCCAATCTCACTTGTTTCCATTTTCAATTAATTCATCAAAGAGGAGGATGAATAGTGGTTTTAAGAACTAATCTTGTTTTTTTCTTGTTTTTCATGGTGGATTTAGCTAGCTTAGGATCATCCAAGGATAGATCAAGGCTTAGCAAGGTCTTTAACACTCTACAAGGAAGGTATAAACCTCATGAACCCTTAGTTTGACTTTGAATTTTTATGATGTTCTTGGTGGATCTAAGTAGTTATGATTATGGTGATATTATAAGCATGATTAGTTAGTGGTTTAATGATTTTAGTAAGAGATGATGATCTTGTTCGTTTAACATGATGTTCTTGGACTGATAAGGATGTTAATCATGTGTACAAGTTGTATTGGTGCCCGGTGTGGCTTGGTTTAGTGTTACGATTAGTAGAACGTTCGATTTATAGCCGTCGTAATGCCCGATTTTCGTTAACCTTAAGAAATCAAGATTGACAGTAGATGAAACTCACTGCATAGCTTCGACTTATGCCATGATTAGCTAGATTATGTTATAAGCTTCGTTTTGATATAAAGATCGTATGAAACGGACTTACGGTTTAGGAGTTATGATTAAATTCGTAAAAGTGGTTCGGAACCGTAATCAAAAGTTCGTAACCGAAATTGGATCCCTTTAATACCACGAAATCAGTGGCGAATCTTGATAATTAAATATTAGAGGTAAAAAGGAAGGTGTGGGAGAAAACCACATGTCGAATGGATCGTTTTTCGATTTTATAAAAATATTCGAATCGAGATTAAACGCGAACGAACCCTTAAAAGTATGACTTTGATTATAACTTAGAAAACGGGCGATAACACTCGAGGTATAATCTTGATTCGTAAACGACCGACCTTAGGACTTATACGACTTAAGTATATACCAAGTATAAGCATGATGACATGTCTTGATAACGAACGAATGTCGGATCGTAGCGGTGATAAAAAGGGTTACACTAAAAGAGACGTAACGAGATAACTCGAAAACATGTTTCGATTTAAGTGGAGTTTATACTTAGCCTTTTAATAAGCGTTAAGTGGTTAATCTTAAATATTCTGATTGTTTATAGATTGTCGAGCTGACCCGGGACACATTACCCCTACCCGCACTCGATTCTCAGGCAAGTTTCCAATACTTGGAACTGTTGTTGTGATAATATATATATGATGATTGTTGTATACATATGCCATAGCATGCATGTCTACTTTCAAGTTATATTGCAATACTTGTTCCCTGAATTGATATTGGCTTATAGATTAGATACGATATATCAGTATAAGCCGGATTGTTGGTTAAGACCCTTAGTGAAGGGCATGTGATATTCATTCTTTAAATGTAGACCGGGAGTCGGTATTTTGAGATATAGATGTAGTCTTGGAAACCCGGAGGGATTCCAACGACAGATTAGTATTCCTTTTGAGGAATGTTATTATTAAACATTAATTATATTTCCATAAAGTATTATTTACTTGGAAATCTTTCGAGAAATGTTATTTGAGTATTATCTCAGTCGAGAAATATTAAATGAATATTATTTCGAATATTCATTTAGAGTTTGATTATTTCATGAATATTATTTCAAGATTCATTTAGAATATTGTTTATTAAATGAATATTACTTTCGAATATTCATTTAAGGTTTTATCTATTCAATGAATATTACTTTAAGATATTTCTTTGAAATTCTAATTACTTAAGGAACATTATTTCAAATATTCCTTGAGAGTATTGATTACTAAATGAATATTAATTGGATATTCATTTAGAATAGCATTTATTAAATGAATATTATTTGGATATTCATTTAAGGCTTTATTTACTTAATGAATATTATTTTAAAATATTCAGTTGAAGTTCTAATTACTTATGGAATATTGTTTTGAATATTTCTTTAAAGTTTTGATTACTAAATGAATATTAATTGGATATTCATTTAGAATACTATTTATTTAATGAATATTATTTTCAAATATTCATTTAAGATTTGATTTACTTAATAATCATTATTTTAAATATTTATTTGAGTTTATCTATTTATCGAATATCATCTTGAATATTCATTGGAAGTTTTATTTATTTAATGAATATTATTTTGAATATTCATTTAAAAAGAGATTTATTAATAAATAATTTTATTTATTCATTCGAGGAATACTTACGAGTAATATTATGATTTATTCATATCCCTTAATTAATATTGAGTTAATAAATATTCTTGGAATATTTATTTAAATCCTTTTGAGTTCTTTTATAATAATTCATATTACTCAAAGATTATCCTTCACCTTCAGATATGGTGTAAAATATTTCGGAATATCTTATGACTATTTATATCAAGGGGAGGTTCCTAAACTTTAATTTCATTTAAATCTATCTTAAAGAAGATTTAAATACTCGCTCAACTTCCAAACGTATATAAGGGGACCTCACTTGAGCGATGTTATTTAATGGACTGCCCGGTCATATACTTGCTAAAACTATCTTGTCACTCACATCTTGATTCTTTCAAACATCGATATGAGTCTTTTGGTTACCTCCTCAACGCTCGAGGGGTATGATTGATGTAACAAGTTTATATCCATTAACAAGCATCAGCTTGGGAAATATTGGTGAATTTTCCTTTCCAATTAGATACGACTACTTTGTGGAGTCCTATCAACAAGTGTTACACTTGGGGAAAAAGGGGAACGAACTTTACGTTTCAGAGTCATGGATGATATTCGAACTAGGAGACGCGTAAGTGGCCGAGTGGCGCCGGTCCAGCAATAGCCCAACCATTGGCTGAGGAGTTCCAGAGGGCGGTAGATAAGTAAATCCGTCGGAGCTACCTTCTACATGTAGAGAACGACTGATGAGATGCATGACATACGACTGATCATCGTAAACGTCAGGGCATCTGGCGCGGCAATGCTCCCGTATTAGTTCATCTTCTAAAAGTGAGAAATTTCTGCAACACTGTTGGTGTTGGCAAGGTGAAAAAGTGTTGAAACCGGAATTGCAATATTTTTCCTGCAAGTTCCTCTTTTATGATAATTGAGAATATCTTGCTTATCTTTTGCATAGCAGATATTTATTCAAAATAAATATATTTTTGAGTTACCTTGTAACTTCATCTCATACCTTATATTGGTACTACATCGTTAATGCATGGCATATGATTTCAAAGGTATTTTGAACTGTCATATATTATTGCCGTTCAATTATATTTTTGGTGGGCTATTGCTCACCCTTGCTTTATTTATTTATATCACAACAACAGCTAGATCAGATGGCCGCGCAAGGCGTACCCAACATCAGCAGGTGTCAGCCGTCAGAGGATTAACTGATGAGGTCATAGCTACCATTGCTGAGGATGCAGCTTCTGGTAGGCTAGTGTTAGCATTTGATCCTCTAATGTATTTATATATATGGCATATATCAATGGATGGCAAAGAGCATGTAATTGTAAAATTGTAATTCTTTGGGTTGTAAGAACTCAAACTTGTGATTAATAATATTGTTGGTTACTCTGATTTCATCTCTGGGACTATAACGGGTGTGTTTTATGTTGTTATTTTGGGTCACAAGGTTGTAATTTAAATTATGTTGGTTTTGTAGTTGGATATTGAGACCGTAACGACCAGATCCCTGACCCTGGATCTGGGGGTGTTACATGGTATGACTTTCACGCTTTACGTATTACCACACGATTTCACATAGAACTTCGAGAAAAGAATCTCAGGAAATCCTCCGATCGCTTCCACTCCACTTTTCAAGTACCGTGTTAATCGATAAGGGAATAATTAAAAAAATTTCTTTCTTTCTTTAGTCCTAAAATTTTACCGAGTACCCAATCGGAAACTTAACATCATTTTGTCCGTTCTTAGTCGCATTCTCGAAATCGAATACTATAACCAAACACATACGTCCTTAGATGCACATCAAGCATAATTTAATTAACGACCCGATTCTGAATCTTATAAAATAGTCTGGGTTGCTCAATCTTTTGAAACATAGCCTCAGATATTTGTAGCCTTTGGAAGCTATTATACCCGTCACCTTGACTGTAACTTCACTTTATACATGAACAATTCCTGAGGTCACAACTCCACTTGATAGCAATCATGATACAATTCTTTAACAATTCTCAACAAGCTCCCGCTTTAACAACACGCATATAAAACTTAATACGCATCATCGCTTATTGATATATCTTAAAACAAAATCTTCCTCAATTAAAACTTTGAGAAAAGGAACATCAAGAAATTCCCCGATCGTTCTTACTCCTCTTTCACGTGCAATGTTACTTGAGACGGGAATAATCGGAAACTTCTATACATCCTTCATCTCATTGTTTCACTGAGTACTTATCCTGGAAAATTAACCTTATATCATCTATTCCCAATTGCAATTTGAACGCGAACAACACGCTCAACTCTTATCGCATGGCATTTGCGCCAACCACCATTCCGTTTAATACTCAATTTCTACCTTCTTACAACATTGGTTTGCTAAAACATTTGAAAGAAAGCCTCAAATATTTTGTTGATTTAAATAAATTAAAAACCATTTGAACCAACTGAAAATCATTTTGAAAGATATTTTAGAAAGTCATTTTAAGAGAAAACATTTAAAATAATAGGGTTTTAATAATAAAAAAAAAGCTTTTTAAACCAAAATATTTTTGAAAATGTTAAAAATCAATAAGCAAACCATGACCTTGGCTTCGACCTAACTTCCTCCAATCTTGTTTTGTGACTTCACTGACCCGTATCCTGCGAAATAATTTTCGGATCACAATTTTATATAATTGATGAGTCCTCAAGTTTGACTTTACATCTTGCGATTTCAATATTTAACATTACTCACATTAACTACGAAGATCATGACATCTAAATCCTTGTGCCGCATTTTCTTTCTTTTCTTGGAACCCTTTAAGGTCATAATCGATTGAGTTGCATACGCTTCACCAATCTTTGAACATCTTAATTTGTGATCTATGATCATATTAAATTATGTGTCCAAATGCTGTTTGAAATCTTATTCATTGGAATATGCTTTGACTTAATTATCTCTTGATCTGCTTGATTGCTAAGACTTTTATATCTGCTTTCGACCTTAAATCACTGCCTTTATCCTTCTCAAAAGTCAAAATCTCCTTGTCTTACCCTCATAATTTGCTCGCATTTCGTTGTTAGGAAATAAATCCAATCCTGAATCGGACTTAACCCTTTTTAGGGCCATCACAACCCCAATCCACTCCTTGTTAACTTTATTCACAATTGTGTTGAATTTATAGATCCTTATTAATTATAAACAACCGTCTTGTCGTTCTTATCATAGGTCGCACTAAGATTGACATGGCACAATCTCGGGCACAATTCTTGTGTTTTCAAATTCATAGAGCGTAGCTTTAACTTCCGACTCTACTCCTTGTTACCACACTACCCTTTTTGGCCACAACCACAACTTTCCACGCTTATCTTAATAAAATCTCTAGGGATTCTCTCCCGAAATCTTATTTTCTGACCATGGGATCTCGTTAATTTCTACTAATTCTCCTTCTATAGGCAACCACGATGCCCTTACTCTTCTAACTCCAATTCTTCGGGAATCCACATTCTTCCCTTAGTTAATTTGTATTTCTGTTTATTCGCTTTTTGGAACCTTCTGGTTTCTCTGTCTTCCTCCTCACTGTCATTTTATTCCATCTTGGTCAACTTTCCCCTATCCTTGATGATCATGACTTTTTACATTGGATTGCATAATTTATTTACTCCACATATTCACCTTACCCCTCATTCAATCTTGGCTCTTCTTGTTAATTCTTACAAACCTTTTCGCTCTGCTTCATTCTGCTTTACTCAAGTCAAGCTTCATTGATTGTAAAATCTTATATCCGACAATGGATTTGAAACATTCAAAACCTTGTGATATTTCATTTACTATTTCTGCCCTTAAGTAGGCGTCCAAAACAATCTTCCTTCATTGAAAATCTGATATCAATCATCACCGTCACTATTCAATTTTCGCACTTTAACCATATCTGCAATCATATGCTCTTATTTACTGTTCTTTTTGTTTTTGCATTAATATCACGCAAGCGTACGTGGTCACAAGTAATATATAAGGTTAAGTCCAAATTCGTTCCCACAGGGATCAAGTTATGGTTCTATTCAGTAAATATGCCTATGCAACAATGTATGGTTATTATGCACTGCTAAGACAATAACAATTTTCGGTTTATTAAACTAAATTAACTAAGACACAAATTAACAAAACTAAGAATTAACTAACTAACAGGAATTAAAATCTAATTACGTCTGCAAGAGTAAACATGGAATCCTAACTTCATTAAATACTTTGCTTAGATCTGACGCCTTTAATCACTATATGCAATGGTTATGATATCTGATCGGATAACACGAAACAAGTACACGCTACTTCTCAGTATACGTATACCAAACTAATCATACATCCACAAAAGAGATAGAAGATGAATAGACACCAATTATGCTTAGACCCTATATGTCTACAGAATTTGAAAACATAATGGTTGAAGAACAAGTTATCCATAATGATCACATAGGGCAACGTAATATCTCTATTTACGCTACAAATCATGATGTTAAAACATCAACCTATCCTATGCTAGCATGACAAGTTCTAAATCTCAAGATCCACTCTCGCTTCACAAGAGATTAACAAATTAGATGCTAGCTACGCATCTAAATACATGAAACACAACCATACGAGGATATCAGATATACATCACACACAGATCTGTAAAGCATCAAGATACTAAAGCTCCATAAATAAATCCGTTAGAATTCCATGACAACGATTAGTTCATAATCGAACCTCTCGTCATCATGGGATCTGATGAAACCATGATAAAAACAAAGTATGAAAATATACAAATAAACCTAAGTAATTGATATGTAATGGTTCTACTCCTAATGATGATACAAATTACAAGGGTTGGATGTGTTTATATAGGCTCTAGACATCTTGCCCAACAAGAAAATATCAAATCAGAATTATAATAGAAGTACGTTTCCTAAACTGATTCTGATTTAAAGGGAAATTCGCAGCTGTCTTTTCTTCAGTTTTTCAGGACCGTTCCAGTAGTAATTGGACATCTGGACCACTTTAGAATGATAGAGAATTCCGTTATCTTCGCGTGGACTGCTTACGGGCCCCAAACGGAGTTGTAGAACTCAAGATATGGCCAAAATAGTAAAAACTGTAATTTTTAAGGGGCAACTTGCGCCCAGCAGTCTGTTCTTCGCGCAGATTGCTCCTACACAGCGCAATTTGCTCGTAGGAGTCCTATCCCAAGTTGTAGAAAATCTCCCAGGCTTCGCGTGGGCAGTAAGATCGCTGAAAACGGACTTCTAGAACTCCAGATATGTCCAAAACAGTGTAGACTGCGCAACCGTCTCAGAAATCCGAATTTTAATTAATTTATTCTCCAAAAACGATAGAAGCATCAACCTTAATCAACATTCTTGTAAATCTGCACAACTA
Organism: Kitagawia praeruptora; assembly: GCA_037693485.1. Classification (NCBI taxonomy): domain Eukaryota; kingdom Viridiplantae; phylum Streptophyta; class Magnoliopsida; order Apiales; family Apiaceae; genus Kitagawia; species Kitagawia praeruptora. Next base: position 21,837,423 of record CM075351.1, on the reverse strand, counting down.
AGCAAAACACATCAAAACTACAAGAAACTTGAGTCCAAGACAATCAATTTAAGCCGATATGGAACGCTCCAAGTGGATATAAAATCCACTTATCACTTTTCCTGTATAAATTCTCATTAGCTTCAGATCTTGTCCATGATTTCTCGAATCTATAATTATTCCAATTTGTCATGTCATATTTGTCTTCATCACCAAGTTCTTAAACTCGCATAACCATTTCTTCATCAAAGCAGTTGTAGTTTCAATCATTTAAAACGTCGTCACGCTTATCTTCGCATCTCTTCATCATTATGAAAACATCGAATTTCTGACAAAGGAGATCAATAAAATGAATGGTATCAAGTATGGATATACACTGAGTTTATTTGATAAAGCTTTTATAAAACAGTTCAACCGAGAGATCAATATGATTTTTGAACTATTTTCAGGTTGCATTTGTCACTAGGTTAACCTCCATAGTACATAAAGATGGCCAGTCTTTAGTACTTTCATGACAAACACAATCAGTGGCGTCCCACCGGACTTTTATCACAAAGATAAAATGTCCCTGAATCCCTATCTGTATAGGTTGTTCATCTCAGCTGGAACAGAGAAAATCAAGTATTCATGATAATGGAAAGGATTCAAGAGTTTCAAAAATCTTTCTGTAAAGATGGATCAGGTATCATCTGGAAATATAAATATTTCTAAAAGAATGGAATTGAATTCGAATAAATTTGATGTACGAAACTCATCATCAATTGATGTATAGAATACTTTTCAATAGATGCATCAACTACTGATTAAGCAAACTTTTAAGAAATTCCTAATTATTCAGTCTCACTCTTGTCGACTAAGCACTACTATACTTAGCTGCCAAAACCGGCCTGACAATAATGAGTTGAATGATTAAGAAGATCTCAATTCATTCTCGATTTTGGACCGTCACTGCGCAACGAATGCCTCAGCCACGATACCAACCGAGAATTAATTTACGACGATTCAAAGAAAGAATAGGAAATTTCTTCAGATAATGACTTTGAACGAATCAATAATTAGGGTGCACGGCTACGCTTAACTTCCAATTCTTGCCAATAATCGCTTCTCACTTCGCATTCTTAACCTTCTCCTACCATTTCCAAAACGTTCACATCGAAACTAATCTCGTAGGATGTCCTAAATTCTACGCGAAAATCTCGAGATAACATCCCCCGGACTGATAGCTCCAGCTGCTCACTAGCTTATGCCGCTTCAGGTTCGCTGCTTTGCTAATAGCTCAATCCTTAAACGATTCGAACTTCTACTCACGCGATATGCCGAAGGGCCGATTAACGTCGCGACGCTTGCCTAGGTATCCTAACGCGATCCTTACCCTAAACCGTTCTACCCAACTCCTATCTCATACTCGTACCCTAACCCTCCTAATCTGTTTCAGTGACCATAACCTGTAGCTCTGATACCAACTTGTAGCATCCCAAAATCTGGGGTACAGATATGGGGCCACTAACCAACAACAATAATATACATCTCTGAATATAAACAACATTTAATAATAAAAACCCCTTAACCAAGATCGCATACAGGTTATGGTATGAAACAAACTATCAATTACAATATTACAACTCAATCTTAGAATAATAAAATATTATACATTCTGTGAATAAATGAAATCACTGTCTAACTCTATTTCCAATCTCGACTATTCTCAATCCACTATCTGGTGTGATCCATAACTCGACCGTCTCTTCTCGCTACCCGGAAATCAATACTCCCGGTCCACTACTAGGTCTACTATGCTTCACTATTAACTGGAGAAAAATAACAAAAGCAAGAGTGAGCCAACAATGCTCAGCAAGTGAATAAAATGACAACAATTTCAATTATCGAGACAATCTAATAGCAAGAGGATTTCAACTTATACTGGAAGAATTTGTGATATTTTCTTTTGAATTGCCACAAGGGCTAATAATTCTCAATTACTGAGGTGCAACAGGAACTAGAACGGGTAATAGTCTTGTTCAACTAGAATCAACATTTGGAGACTTCAAGGAATCAGACTTTCACAAATCAAGAATGATACTCAAAAACCCAAGGTCAAATGATAGCCATTCGACAATAATACTTGAAAGTTCATGGTTAAGCAAAAAGGATCAATGTCCCACTGGATACTCAATTTATAGATTAGAATTGGATTTTTATATATTTTTATAAAAACAACATCAAGGTTAGGCTGCTGATCAGTCACGCACTAACCCCGGACAAACGCACACAACAATGTCCTTTAATGGATCCACGGCACACATTGGCCTTAACATCTGACCATTAAACTGGTCTCCCCGAAGGGACATCCGTTGACCATAATATGGTCTCCCCGAAGGGACATCTATTTTAAAAACATTCCAATTCTATATCCAACGCACTAGGTGTCGGAACAATCGACAACCTCTGTCAATCAAACAATCTGGAAAACTCACGTTCCAGAACAACAACTCATAATCCCGAATTCAATGAAGGATTCATGATCAACAAGTGTCGACAAGTTCGACACAACAATTGGGTAAATAATTAAGGAATACTAATCTCAAAAGGGTATCGACGAGTTCGATACAACAAGTGGGGTGTAAATGAATAAACAATAGCAACAACAGGTATCGACAAGTTCGATACGATAAATAAGTGTAAATGAATAATTAGTAACTACAGGTATTAAAAATTTCAATAGAAATAATTGGGGTGTAAATGAAGAACAACAATATAAATAGGTGTCAACGAGTTCGACCCAAGAATTGAGGTTATAATTAAAGAACAATCTCAAAGGGTATCAACAATATCGATACCAATACATCGAATTACGACCACAGCAGATTAGACAAGGAAATTCCATTTTCAAATGAGAAGTACTAATTCAGGTTCAATATACGTATAATCAAGTGAATACGATCAAAGGAATATGATTCAACATAAATGAATTGACTTGATCTCAACAGGGAAAGTAAATCAACACAACCTGATGTATCTACAGAGGTAGGGTTGTATGATAAAGTACTACTGAAACAATATTCGATATAATTTGAAGAATCAAGTTAAGGTCACTTGGGTAAATTATGCTAAAATCGGGAATTTCGTTAACAGGTATTTATAAAAATTTTGAAATCTGGATTCTTTTCTATTCAACAAGTTTCTTAACACAAGCGAAGAAAATGAAGAAATGACATTGTGTAGAAAAGTTATTGGTGAGGTTCGTTAAAGTTCCATAGTTGAACTGAGAGTGGGGAAATAAACATTTTCTAAATATACCTTGTCCTCATCATATTATACAACAAGAAATTGAATTGCATCACTTGAATGATAAGTGAAGAGCAAGACACTTGCCTCAATATATGAAGTTTCCATTTCCATAAATTCTTTACTTATTGCACCTCTGTCTCTATTTCCCTTCGCTGGCCTTTACTCAGTCCTACATCTGTCTTTCTTCTATAACTTGTCAGTCACTCCACGAGCACACTCGTCAATTTCCATAATTATTCCATTCCTCAAGATTCCATATACGCGTGCACCGGCTCTCAACCAGCCTCTTACTTGTACCTTAGTCAAGAACCAACTGATTACTCTGCTTTGCCTTTACCCTTGCCACTGGGAACTACTTCCTTCGTATCTACACATAAAATTACTACTTCAGTACTCGGTCTAATACTCGACATACATCTACTCTAATTCTACCCATTCGTTAGTCCCCTACTATAAAATAAAATTGTAACAAAATAAAACAATAATACATGGGTACATAGTACGTATAATCCTTACTGAGTAACAATTAACAATTTAATTGATTACCACTCAAATACAATATAATTAACAACATTTATATAACTCATTCTTAATTCGCATAATTATAATTTTGGAAAATTTTTGACAGGGTCGTTTTATTTAACTAACCTCCTGTCGGATTACAACAGACCCAAATCAATTCAATTCCGAAGTAATACAATCGCAATCATCGTAGATAAATACTATTGTTAGTATAATATTTGGCTCAAGTCTCATCATTGCCAATGTACCCTCGGCTCGCAGAGGGGGCAAAATCTTGAGGGTGCCCTAAATTTGGGTTTCCGACTCAAGACTTCGCACTTACTAATTTTCGGACAATTTAACAGTTAATATCACATATAGTCAATCAAACACATTACTGATTAAATCATCACAATGTCGAAGTATCAAGCCACCACAGTCGAATTACAACAACAATATAATCAACTAGCAAGGATAGACCAAAACAATAATTCGTGTACACATATACACAGCAGGAGCACATCACCCTTGCAACAATGGAAACGCCAATTGATAACTCACACACCCAGCTGTAATAGTAAGACCACAAACAAAGAACTCACACACACTGTCACTCGTACACACGCGAACACACTATACACACCCACACACTCAGTAACCAAATGCACACACATCAGTACCAAGTTGATCCAAGCTCGTACATGGGAAAGGAATTTGCAGTGAAGAACCCACACACACACTATACAAACGCAACAAGACCCAGACACACTCTCGACCCAACTACTCAACACACACACACTCAATTGACACACACACACACACGCACGCTTCTTCGCCCACACACACAGAAACATACACTCATACCATTGATACACTCACGCACACACAGTCGGACACATATATGTAGAGATACATACACACGTACAACGATTACAACCGCCACAGAATTTCGAAGTCAAGAACAGGGGAGGGGGAACTATAAACACTCTTGGACTTCAAGCCCACAATACACACACAGCACATAGCACAAACACGCAGCAGTAAACCGAAACAGTGATGTTGAAATGAAATCGGACAACACCCACACACACAGCAACTTAATCGCGAACACACACTAGCACAGCTGATGATTAGAACCGGGGAGAGTAAGGGAGAGGAGAGATTACGGGAGAGATTGATTAGGAAGAGAGATTTGGGGATTTACCAGAGAATTCGAGAGAGAGATTGAGTTTATAGAACAATCTAGAGCCCCAACTGATTCTAATTTAGGGATTGATTATATAAGATTTGGGGAAATGGTTTTGTAATTAAAACTGATTTTGCTTCCAAATTTAAACAAATAAAATTCAATCGGTAAAATATCAAACAAATAAGTGACAATTGGGAAAAATCAAGATTTCATTTTTAAAACGTAGAGAATAAAATTATCTATCTCCCCATATTTTGAAAATATTTTTAGGATCAACAATGAATTAAATATGAATTTTACAAGTTTTGATTATTTAAATGCAACAAAACTCTTAAAATCATTTTAAAATACCGAAACATCCAAATTAATCCACCCAACACTTTTAAAAACTCAATAAATATATAAAGATAATTTTACAAAAGATTTCATGATTTTTAAGCCCTCCGATAATTTTATAAAATTTACAGAGGATCAAAAATACATGATTTAAATATATTTAAATCCTCAAAATTACAAATAAAAATATACTGACCTTCACGACCCATACTAATCATCATATAATCACACAAACATAACTTCACACATAGTCCACTTTCCAACAATACTCACATAATAATATTCATAATTTATATAAAATAAATTATTATAAATTCAAAATTTTCTAGGGCGTTATAAAACCGATTAAAACGAACCAAAAATCACCCAAACTCACCATTTCCTATACCGGTATAAGGGCTAATTGGACCTTTACGGATACTTGGAGGGTCAAAAGGAACTTTTTGAAACAGTGAGGGCTGATGGGTATTTTCGTGGAAACTTTGAGGGTTAAAAGGTCATTAAGCCTTTTTAAAACCATAATTTCATGGGATTTGTTTGTGTATCTGGGTTTTTTTGGAAACCCTAATTTTTAGTTTGTTTAATTTCAGGGCTTTGTTTTGCATTCGTGGGTTTGTTTAATTTTGTGCTTAATATGTTAGTTTGTAACATTTGTTATCATTCGGATCTTTGTTTAATTTTATGTTAAAGTTGTTAACTTTGTCTTTGTTTAATTTTCTGTTAGCATATAATGAGAGTAGTAGTTAATTATATGTACAGGGGACTTGTAGTGCTGAAAGATTAACAATCAAGCATAGTTGGTTATGCAGATTGTTTTTTGTGTTGATTTGATCTGTAATTAGACATGTTTATTCTTCTTTGGCTACAGGGGCCATTTGTATTATTTTGTGCTTCACTTATATGTGTGTTTGTTTGTATTCTATAAAGAATGCTAAGGATTGTCAATTAGCTCCTTCTACCGTATCCTTCTACTTGTGCTTTTTTTCTTCCTGCAAAAATATACTAATCCAGTTCAAATACTTTAGTTCCCTGTAATTTAGTTAATGAAATATAGATGATGACGATATGTTGCAAGCTCTTTGTCCATATTTGTAGAAGTAAAATATATAAGAATACCAGTATATAATCCACTTAGGAAATGCTAACTGCAAGGATTACTATTCTATTACTTTGGCATACCTCTGTGAAATGATCTGTTACTTCTATTTCTTATTTCCTAATTATTTGACTGTAATAATAATATAGGTTGATATTTAAATACAAAGTCCTATATGTAGCATCATTTTTTAAATGACTCATTCAGACCATATGACATGTATGGCGTCCATTGCTAATATATTTGTCTTATCTATTTCTGCTTTATGTTGTAACTTGTAATTTGAACTCCCTCCCATGAGCATCATGATTTGCGAGCTCCTACAAATAGCTTCACCGCCCTCAGTTTTATTTAGGCTTATCGATAATCGATTGCCTCCTCATACATCTATCAGTATTTCACAACCGTTGCTCATTCCAAGTAAGTTACGTGATGTGTCAAATTATACCTAACCGCAAGCGCACGATGTCTATTGCTAGTACAAATGGCAAGCGGGTCGAATCCACAAGGAGACAGGTTCTACTAATTTCTTTTCAGTTATCGCTAATTGTTTCAGGGACAAACGATTATTGAAGAATATTAATTAACTAATTAAACAAGATTAACACTAATTAAACAGATGATAAATAAATTATTTAAAACCTAGGGCAATTATAACGCCCTAGAAGATATCGTAATTATTATTATTATTTAATTATTTAATATTAAAGGTTGATTATAGGGTGTGAAATTTTTTAGATAAATATATGTGACATCATGTTTACATGTTTATATGGTGATTTATGTGTGCTGAATAAGTCCATGTATTTTTATTTGTAATCTTGGTGATTAGAATATATTTTAATTATGCATTATTGATCTTTGAAAATTTTTATAAATCATCGGAGTATTTAAAAATCCCGAAATCTTTTGCAATATCATATTTGTATAATTATTTAGTTTTTAAAATCATTGGATGAATTAATTTGGGTGTGTAAGTATTTTAAAATGATTTTACGAGTTAAATTGCATTTAAATGATCAAAACTTTTAAAATTCATATTTAATTCATTTGTGGTCCTAGAAATATTTTAAAAATATGTGGGTGTCCGTAATTTTGTACTCTTTATCTTAAAAATGAAAGATTTATTTTTCATTTACTTCCCATTTAAATTCGATTTTTAATAGTCAATTAATTGATTTATATTTTGTTTTCAGCGTTATTGATTTGTAAAAAAACACCCTTTAATCCTTTAAATCCCTAAATTAATAGAAAGAATGCCCAAAATACCCAATTTTTCCCTACCCCCTTACCAAAATACCCATTTTTCAAATCAGTTCCCAAAATACCCGCGGGATACGCCGTTTCCACAGGCGTATTCGAGGAACTGTTGCTTGCCAGAAAACACAAAATTTCGCATGAGGTTTGGAGAGCTCCTCGCCGGCGACTTTTGGTCGATTTAATCGCCTACCTCGATCTCCCACACCACTGAACGTCCAAACCATTAACGCACGTCTACGTGATCGGAACCTCGTCCCCATGCTTTTCCCTACGTCCGTTTCTCTGTTACGGCCCCGCAGGGGCTTGGAGGAAGCTCGTCGGAGTTTTCGAGCATGCCGGAATCGAGTTTTAGGCTTTGAAAATCCGGGATAAGAAATGGTAAAACACAACTATAGGATTGTAGACGCTTAAAAGGCGAATTGAATGGTGTGTAGAACATAACCGGAAACACACACCTGAGAGCGAGCGGAGAGATCGAAATATTTCGATCGGAATTGCCATTTGGCGAGAAGTGTGAGACGATGGTGCTGACTTCAGACACGCTGTTGTGAGAAGCGTGTTCGATAATACGCTTTTTCAGTGGGCGCATCTAACCATGAATACGCCGATTCTAGAGGCGTATCTCAAAAAAATTGTTACTGTCAATGGCGTATGATATTGATACGTGGTTGTGGTTGGCATGACACTACATACGCTTATGTGGTGGGTATTTAGGGCGCTGTTTTCAGATCTGGGCATTTTGGTTAGGAAATATTAAAAAGTGGGCATTTAGGGCACTCACCCAAATTAATATCCCCAAACCCCAACCCCATTTGATTTCTCACGGCTTCTCTGGATCCTTCTATAGCTTTCTCTCAAAACTTTCAATCTCTCTCTCTCTCTCTTATCAATCTCTCGCTGTAAATCTCTATCCCTCTCCGATATCTCCTCTCCCTACTTTCTTTTTCTGGCAATTGCAGAGTTGCCGATGCCTGTGTGTGTGCGCGGTGGCACTGGTGTACATGTACAATACATATATGTGTGTATGTTGCGTGTGTACACTGTGGGTCCAGTGTGTGTTGGTGATCTCGGGTTGTGATGTTCAGAGGGAAGAAACAGGGGAGAGTGAAGGGGAAAGAAAAGAATTAATGTGAGATTAAGGAGGAGATGCGCAGGTGTGGGTGTGGTCCGAAAGGGTGTGTGGGAGCATACGTGAGTGTAAGCAGGTATGTGTCTGTGGGGCAAATTGCGGGCTCCTGGGTGTTGGTTCAAGTAGTCGATGCTGGCGATTTTGTGTGGTTCAACAACATACTAGTGTGTGCGTATGGTGTTTATAAGGATGGGTGGTGTTTATAAGGATGGGTGCGTGTGTGTGTAAAATCGTTTTGTGTGTGAGTACAGATGAGTTGGGGTATTGCTGATGAAGGTTTGGTTGTTGTTTGATTGTTGGTTTGATTGCTAAGCTCCGTAGAGTCTGGTTTTGTAAATTCGTGGTATCTATCCGTTTTGTCTGTCGAATTGCTAGTTTTGACCAGTTTGATTTGGAGCCAAGTATTAGTGCTACGATGTTGTTGTTGGGTCTTTTGTAGAGTGAGTAAGTGCAGCCAAGAGTGTGTGTAATCCGTGGTGGGTGTGTGTGATAATCTGCAGTGTGCGTGTGTGTTTGATGTCGAATTGTGTGTGTGGTTATAAGCAAGTGTGCGTGTGTACTATGTAGTGTTGAGGAGTGAAGGAAAGGAGGAAAATGATTGAAGGCGCAGGTGGGTGTGTTTGTTATGGGCGTTAAGGTAGGCTGAAGAAGAACAGAGCATGGGAGCTTGAGGGAAGGAAAATGTGTTTGTAAACTGGGTAGAGGTGATAGTCAAAACTTTGTTGAAAATCCTTTATTCTTTCCTGTGTAAGCTCGACTTTGTGCTTGACATTTCTGTGGTAGCAGGTCTGTAAGCTGCAAGGGCATCTCGGTAGTGTTAAGCTACGTTTTATTGTTGTATGTGGTTCAACTAAATGTTAACTGAATTTTATTTCGAGGATTTATTTTGTTTTGAATATGTAATTGATTGTAATAGGATTCGGTGTTAAGGGTCTGTGAAACTTTAGTGCATACTTACCGAGGGTTGAATGTATAACATGTTTTAAATTAATTGTTGGTATGAAATATTACAAGGACCAAATTCGTGTGTGGTCGCCGGAAATTTCTTTGTCATTCCCTTTGAATTTGGTGAATTTGGTAAATGACTCGTTTGTTAGTGCGATGGTGTGAATGGTACATTGTACTTGGGAGTTATAAAAGTTTTATTAGATGATTATTTGTGGATTTAATAGTGATTAAGACAATAATTGTATTATTTGCATTCGGATTGAATAATAAGAGTGTATTGTTGTTTTGTGTTAGAGATCGTAAATAAGATTTACTGATCAACTAGTAATGTACCTGAGCCTGTATGTGTGTAATACAAGATGAATTGTAAATATATAAAAATAGAATTTGTAACTGATTATGGAGTGTACTAATGAGACACATTGGTATGGTTAAGATGGTTGTGATTTGTGAATTATATTGAAGCCACTGATTGCTTAAATACTTGTTTGGATCGGTTGTATTTCGACATGTTAGATTATATTATAAAGGAGGTGCTGTCCAATTTTCTTTGCAATTATTTTCTAATTTTTATAGTAATTAGACAAGAGCAATTTGTGAACCAATGTGCTTTGTGAATTATAGGTTATAACAGTAAATTAATATTATGTGTTGAGCGCTTATGTGATTTATGTGGTTATATACATTACTATTTTAATAATACGATTAATATGTGTTATAATTGTTAAGTTGTAGAGCGTGTATGACGCGTTTGGCTAGAGCAGAATTAGACGGTTAAGGTTGTAAGCGTACTGAAGCAGTAGTTTACCTTTTTATAGGTACCAGTAAGAGGCCGGCTGAGAACCAGTGCACGTGTAGATGGAATCTAGAGAAAGGAAGATAATGATCGGAGTTGACGAGTGTGCACGTGTAGAGACTGACAAGTGGTAAAGGAAGGACGGATGTGTGACCAAATAAAGGCGAGTATATGAAGGAATAGAGACGGATGTAAAGTGAATAACGAGTTAGTGTGTTGGAATTGGAAACTCCGTATATTGAGGCAAGTTTACTATCCCTCACTTATCGTTTAAGAGATGTGAACCTTTCTTTGTTATTTATTTGTTCTTTTAAATCCCTTCTTGCAAGCAATTATACTCTTCATATTTATTCTGAATAATGTGAACTTTCAAATCATTTTGCTAGTGCTTATACCCTTCATTTTATTTTCAATGACATTCTTCTCTTAATAATTTACAAACATTCATTCTTAAATTATTCTGTCATTGTTTATTCTCCTCACCTATCGTTCAAGTGTTTATTTCTTTTAAAAATTATTTTATATGAATATTCCTCATCTTTATTAAATATTCTCAAGGAATGTTTTTCTTCAAATTGTTGTAAACTAATTCGAGGTTTATACTGTTGTTGAGGCATGTGTTGCTCAGTGACGGTTAAAGCCAAGAATGAATTGAGATCTTCTTAATTATTCAAACTCATTATTGTCATGCCGGTTTGGCAGTTGAAGCCTATGAGTGCTTAGCTGACAAGAGTGAGACCTTGGGTAATTTGAGAATTTCTTCAATCTTTGTTTTGAATTATTCAAATCTTTTATGTAAGTTCGAATTTTGCCATGAAAAATTTTGTCAACTTGTAACCTTTTAAATAAATGGTCATACCTTGTGCAGTTACTCCAATTTACGGTTGAATTTCAGATTTCCTTTATTGCATGATTTTCCCTATAAATTGCTGTTCAATCTTAGAACATGAATATTTGCTCTGTTCCTTAATTGATTAATGTTTCCTTGTTGATATACGATTTTGTCTTGTTGAACCCTACCATGCTTAGCTAATCTTATTGCCTTGTTGTTATGATTCCTTGTATCGAATGTTTTCCTGCCCCTTGCTCTTTTATTGTGCTCATAAAAATGGTTAATTAATTAAAGATGTTTTTAAAATTCCTTATACTGGGCTGATTTGTTATCAGTGAGTATAAAGGACTTAAAAGTGAAATGTTTTAAAGATTTTAAAGATTTGATGTGGGGGGGATTCCGTTAAAATGTTTTCCACGGATTCCTTCAGATTGGAGCCGCGTAAGAGGCCGGGTGACGCCGGTCCAACATGTTTTATTTTTGTGCTGTAGTTCTGGTGGGACCAGTCCAGCACCTTTTAAAGGCCAATGTGTTGCCTAATTGGGAACCCAATTTATGTCCAGACGGACTAAGTGTCCGGGCTGGGGACTTTACGTGGCTGATCACCCGTATTGTCCGTAGTCGTGAAAAAAAAACTCCAATCAACTGAAATGATTTTAAAAAGGGTTTTATGGAAAGTATGTTTTAATAAAGGAATGGTTTTAAGAAAATGAATGTTTTCATGAAATTTATGATTTGATGAAAATGGAAAGTTTATCCTATGATGGAAATTGAATTCTTTCCTTGAGATTAATTGATCATTGATATTGTTCGTCAATGAATTATCGAGATATTGTTGTTTCAATATACTATTAACTTGCTGAGCGTTCTTTGGCTCACTCTTGCTTTGTTTTACCTAACCCTTTGCAGTTAGGTTTAAGGATGATCTACTACATGTATCCTTGCGAATGAGAGCGATGAGGCATTCTATACAGGATAGATTTCAGAGCTAGATCGGGTAAGCACAAATTTAGGTTTGAGCTACGAATTAGATGGTATAGTAAATTTGTATTTAGAAGTATAGATATAAGTTGTAATAATTTGTGTAATTTAGATTCTTGTTTCACACCATAACTTGGAATCGATCCTCGGTGAGGAATCATGGGTATATTAAGTTTTAATTGTATTTGTCAAATTGGAATTTGGCTTGGGTTGAATTACAGGTGGATAGTCCGATTTACGAATACTTCATGCCAAAATTTTCTAAAATTCCCCTGTATCAAAGTCTATTTTATTATAAAAAGTATATTTTCAATATTGGGAAGTCGGGACGTTACAGGTTGGTATCAGAGCGACAGGTTATGGTCACTGAAACAAGTTAGGATGATTAAGTATAAGTATTTAAGTGGGACGTTAGATAGAATGATTTAGGATAAGATTCGCCTTAGTTTATTAGGACAACAGTTGCGACGTTAGTTAGTATTTCGACATATCGCGCGAGCCAAAATTCGATTCATTCGAAGGTACGACTTTGGACGAAGCAGTTGATTCGGCGTTGCCTACGTTAAATAGACGACCGGAGTTACCAGCTTGGAGGATGCTACGTGTAGACCTTCGTGTATGTTCTAGAATTTCCTTTGTGACTTTAGTTACCCCGTGAACGACATAGAAAGTGCGAAAAGACGGTAAACAAGATGCGAAATGTGATTACTGGTATGGGTTGGAGGAATGGCGTGGTTATTCATTTCTAGCTGTTGATATCATTTAATTTATTGATTAAGGAGATTCAACCTTTCTTTATGTTTCTTCTTATTTTGATATTACCCCATCACCTTTGATAATCAACTATATTTCAATTGATGATAAATTTTTCAGATTCATTTAAACACATTCCTATTTTTCAGAGATACCTCTATTTTCCAAGGGATCACTTGATTCAACATGATGCATATAAATTATTGAGATCCTTGAACTCTTTCTATTTTCCTTGAATATTTGCTATTCCTTATTCAACACTGTATGTATATAAACTTTTGAAACTTTTGAATTCTTTTTGTTTCTCACTGAATACTTGACATTATTTATTCTAACTGGGATGAACAACCCTATGTATATAGGGGATTCAGGGACATCTTATCTCTGTGATAGAAGTCTGGTGGGACGTCACTGATTGTGTTTGTCATGAAAGTACAGAAGGCTGGCCCCCTTCTTGTGCTATGGCGGTTGACCTAAGTGACAAATGCAACCTGAAATTAGTTCAATGATCATATTGATCTCTCAGTTAAACTCTTTTATAAAATTCTTATCAAACAAAACTCATCTTATATCCATACATGCTAATACTTGTCTATTCTATTGATCCCTTTCGTTATAAACTCTTATGATTCTTAAAGTTACCAGTGTTGGAAAGGAGTGAAGATGGAGATGATGACATTCTAAGTAGTCCGAGTTACAATTACGTCGACGAAGAATCGGTTAATCAAGTTTGAGAAACTGATGTTGAAACAGGAATTGAATCTTTAGATAAAAGGAGTGAAGTGATTGTGTAAGAGTTAACAACTTATTTGGACATAGTTTGAAGACTCAAGAATTAATATTAAAAGTATAAGAGATTTGACCAAGACGGAATGAAACGGTAAGAAAAGGAAGACAGTGAACCAGAATATTTTCGGAATTGGATAACAGAAAACATGACCTAGGAGATTTAAAATCAGGAACGCGGAACAAGATCGCCACCGACAGAATACGAATTAGCAGTGACAGTAAGACCTCCATTGTTAGAAGGAAGGAATTCGAGAGGAAGCATATTGGAGTTGTACTACGCTAAATATGGAAAGCTAAGAAAGTAAGCGAAAATAATGGTATGGTAATGAACGACAGAGTTAGAAGCCAGAAGTGGTACGCCATAAGCGCGAGAAGATAAGACATTTTGTCGAGGATTGCATCATGTCATGTCCGATATTCGGTAGAATTGACATTCACGTACGAGTGGTAAACATCTAGAGTTAACGAGAGTTATGAACCAAAGGTTTAAGTTTATGTTGGAATTTACGGGCGTTACAGGTTGGTATATGAATTGATATAAAGGAATCCAGAATGAAAGAAATGACATGGAAATTGAAGGAGAAATGGTTGAGTAATATCGTCATTATGTTCTCTTAATATTGATTCTGAGGACAGAATTCTATTAAGGGGGGAAGGATATAACGCCCTAGAAAATATCGTAATTATTATTATTATTTGATTATTTAATATTAAAGGTTGATTATAGGGTGTGAAATTTTTTAGATAAATATATGTGACATCATGTTTACATGTTTATATGGTGATTTATGTGTGCTGAATAAGTCCATGTATTTTTATTTGTAATCTTGGTGATTAGAATATATTTTAATCATGCATTATTGATCTTTGAAAATTTTTATAAATCATCGGAGTATTTAAAAATCCCGAAATCTTTTGCAATATCATATTTGTATAATTATTTAGTTTTTAAAATCATTGGATGAATTAATTTGGGTGTGTAAGTATTTTAAAATGATTTTACGAGTTCTTCAAAAAAAAAAATGATTTTACGAGTTAAATTGCATTTAAATGATCAAAATTTTTAAAATTCATATTTAATTCATTTGTGGTCCTAGAAATATTTTAAAAATATGTGGGTGTCCGTAATTTTGTACTCTTTATCTTAAAAATGAAAGATTTATTTTTCATTTACTTCCCATTTAAATTCGATTTTTAATGGCGTCAAAAAAAAAAAATTCGATTTTTAATAGTCAATTAATTGATTTATATTTTGTTTTCAGCGTTATTGATTTGTAAAAAAACACCCTTTAATCCTTTAAATCCCTAAATTAATATCCCCAAACCCCAACCCCATTTGATTTCTCACGGCTTCTCTGGATCCTTCTATAGCTTTCTCTCAAAACTTTCAATCTCTCTCTCTCTTATCAATCTCTCGCTGTAAATCTCTATCCCTCTCCGATATCTCCTCTCCCTACTTTCTTTTTCTGGCAATTGCAGAGTTGCCGATGCCTGTGTGTGTGCGCGGTGGCACTGGTGTGCGTGTACAATACATATATGTGTGTATGTTGCGTGTGTACACTGTGGGTCGAGTGTGTGTTGGTGATCTCGGGTTGTGATGTTCAGAGGGAAGAAACAGGGGAGAGTGAAGGGGAAAGAAAAGAATTAATGTGAGATTAAGGAGGAGATGCGCAGGTGTGGGTGTGGTCCGAAAGGGTGTGTGGGAGCATACGTGAGTGTAAGCAGGTATGTGTCTGTGGGGCAAATTGCGGGCTCCTGGGTGTTGGTTCAAGTAGTCGATGCTGGCGATTTTGTGTGGTTCAACAACATACTAGTGTGTGCGTATGGTGTTTATAAGGATGGGTGGTGTTTATAAGGATGGGTGCGTGTGTGTGTAAAATCGTTATGTGTGTGAGTACATATGAGTTGGGGTATTGCTGATGAAGGTTTGGTTGTTGTTTGATTGTTGGTTTGATTGCTAAGCTCCGTAGAGTCTGGTTTTGTAAATTCGTGGTATCTATCCGTTTTGTCTGTCGAATTGCTAGTTTTGACCAGTTTGATTTGGAGCCAAGTATTAGTGCTACGATGTTGTTGTTGGGTCTTTTGTAGAGTGAGTAAGTGCAGCCAAGAGTGTGTGTAATCCGTGGTGGGTGTGTGTGATAATCTGCAGTGTGCGTGTGTGTTTGATGTCGAATTGTGTGTGTGTGGTTATAAGCAAGTGTGCGTGTGTACTATGTAGTGTTGAGGAGTGAAGAAAAGGAGGAAAATGATTGAAGGCGCAGGTGGGTGTGTTTGTTATGGGCGTTAAGGTAGGCTGAAGAAGAACAGAGCATGGGAGCTTGAGGGAAGGAAAATGTGTTTGTAAACTGGGTAGAGGTGATAGTCAAAACTTTGTTGAAAATCCTTTATTCTTTCCTGTGTAAGCTCGACTTTGTGCTTGACATTTCTGTGGTAGCAGGTCTGTAAGCTGCAAGGGCATCTCGGTAGTGTTAAGCTACGTTTTATTGTTGTATGTGGTTCAACTAAATGTTAACTGAATTTTATTTCGAGGATTTATTTTGTTTTGAATATGTAATTGATTGTAAATAGGATTCGGTGTTAAGGGTCTGTGAAACTTTAGTCCATACTTACCGAGGGTTGAATGTATAACATGTTTTAAATTAATTGTTGGTATGAAATATTACAAGGACCAAATTCGTGTGTGGTCGCCGGAAATTTCTTTGTCATTCCCGTTGAATTTGGTGAATTTGGTAAATGACTGGTTTGTTAGTGCGATGGTGTGAATGGTACATTGTACTTTGGAGTTATAAAAGTTTTATTAGATGATTATTTGTGGATTTAATAGTGATTAAGACAATAATTGTATTATTTGCATTCGGATTGAATAATAAGAGTGTATTGTTGTTTTGTGTTAGAGATCGTAAATAAGATTTACTGATCAACTAGTAATGTACCTGAGCCTGTATGTGTGTAATACAAGATGAATTGTAAATATATAAAAATAGAATTTGTAACTGATTATGGAGTGTACTAATGAGACACATTGGTATGGTTAAGATGGTTGTGATTTGTGAATTATATTGAAGCCACTGATTGCTTAAATACTTGTTTGGATCGGTTGTATTTCGACATGTTAGATTATATTATAAAGGAGGTGCTGTCCAATTTTCTTTGCAATTATTTTCTAATTTTTATAGTAATTAGACGAGCAATTTGTGAACCAATGTGCTTTGTGAATTATAGGTTATAACAGTAAATTAATATTATGTGCTGAGCGCTTATGTGATTTATGTGGTTATATACATTACTATTTTAATAATACGATTAATATGTGTTATAATTGTTAAGTTGTTGAGCGTGTATGACGCGTTTGGGTAGAGCAGAATTAGACGGTTAAGGTTGTAAGCGTACTGAAGCAGTAGTTTACCTTTTTATAGGTACCAGTAAGAGGCCGGCTGAGAGCCAGTGCACGTGTAGATGGAATCTAGAGAAAGGAAGATAATGATCGGAGTTGACGAGTGTGCACGTGTAGAGACTGACAAGTGGTAAAGGAAGGACGGATGTGTGACCAAATAAAGGCGAGTATATGAAGGAATTGAGACAGATGTAAAGTGAATAACGAGTTAGTGTGTTGGAATTGGAAACTCCGTATATTGAGGCAAGTTTACTATCCCTCACTTAACGTTCAAGAGATGTGAACCTTTCTTTGTTATTTATTTGTTCTTTTAAATCTCTTCTTGCAAGCAATTATACTCTTCATATTTATTCTGAATAATGTGAACTTTCAAATCATTTTGCTAGTGCTTATACCCTTCATTTTATTTTCAATGACATTCTTCTCTTAATAATTTACAAACATTCATTCTTAAATTATTCTGTCATTGTTTATTCTCCTCACCTATCGTTCAAGTGTTTATTTCTTTTAAAAATTATTTTTTATGAATATTCCTCATCTTTATTAAGAGCGTGTTTGGCCCCCATTATATTATTTTTTTCACTTAAAGCTTCCGTCCGAGCTGTTTGGCTCCCCTTAAAGGGGAGTCACTTAAAGTGGAAAGTAGGCTAAAAAAAAAAGTAGCTTTGATGTACTTTTTTTTCACTTATTTTTTTTCGTATATCAATTTTTATGTATTTGAGTCACCTTTTAACTTGTATTGTATTCTTTGCATATATTTGTATTTTATACTTTCAAAAAAATATAAATTTCTTTTTTTTTTTTAATTAATTTTTTAAAAATAAATTTACTTTAAGTGGAATTAGCCAAACAGATACACCTAACTTTAAGTGAAAAATATCACTTTTCACTTAAAGTGAGTAAGTAGCACTTTAAGTGATAAGTAACAATTTTTAAGTTAAGCCAAACACCCTCTAAATATTCTCAAGGAATGTTTTTCTTCAAATTGTTGTAAACTAATTTGAGGTTTATACTGTTGTTGAGGCATGTGTTGCTCAGTGACGGTTAAAGCCAAGAATGAATTGAGATCTTCTTAATTATTCAAACTCATTATTGTCATGCCGGTTTGGCAGCTGAAGCCTATGAGTGCTTAGCTGACAAGAGTGAGACCTTGGGTAATTTTAGAATTTCTTCAATCTTTGTTTTGAATTATTCAAATCTTTTATGTAAGTTCGAATTTTGCCATGAAAAATTTTGTCAACTTGTAACCTTTTAAATAAATGGTCATACCTTGTGCAGTTACTCCAATTTACGGTTGAATTTCAGATTTCCTTTATTGCATGATTTTCCATATAAATTGCTGTTCAATCTTAGAACATGAATATTTGCTCTGTTCCTTAATTGATTAATGTTTCCTTGTTGATATACGATTTTGTCTTGTTGAACCATACCATGCTTAGTTAATCTTATTGCCTTGTTGTTATGATTCCTTGTATCGAATGTTTTCCTGCCCCTTGCTCTTTTATTGTGCTCATAAAAATGGCTTAATTAATTTAAGATATTTTTAAAATTCCTTATACTGGGCTGATTTGTTATCAGTGAGTATAAAGGACTTAAAAGTGAAATGTTTTAAAGATTTTAAAGATTTGATGTGGGGGGGATTCCGTTAAAATGTTTTCCACGGATTCCTTCAGATTGGAGCCGCGTAAGAGGCCGGGTGACGCCGGTCCAGCATGTTTTATTTTTGTGTTGTAGTTCTGGTGGGACCAGTCCAGCACCTTTTAAAGGCCAATGTGTTGCCTAATTGGGAACCCAATTTATGTCCAGATGGACTAAGTGTCCGGGCTGGGGACTTTACGTGGCTGATCACCCGTATTGTCCGTAGTCGTGAAAAAAAAACTCCAATCAACTGAAATGATTTTAAAAAGGGTTTTATGGAAAGTATGTTTTAATAAAGGAATGGTTTTAAGAAAATGAATGTTTTCATGAAATTTATGATTTGATGAAAATGGAAAGTTTATCCTATGATGGAAATTGAATTCTTTCCTTGAGATTAATTGATCATTGATATTGTTCGTCAATGAATTATCGAGATATTGTTGTTTCACTATACTATTAACTTGCTGAGCGTTCTTTGGCCCACTCTTGCTTTGTTTTACCTAACCCTTTGCAGTTAGGTTTAAGGATGATCTACTACATGTATCCTTGCGAATGAGAGCGATGAGGCATTCTATACAGGATAGATTTTAGAGCTAGAGCGGGTAAGCAAAAATTTGGGTTTGAGCTACGGATTAGATGGTATAGTAAATTTGTATTTAGAAGTATAGATATAAGTTGTAATAATTTGTGTAATTTAGATTCTTGTTTCACACCATAACCTGGAATCGATCCTCGGTGAGGAATCATGGGTATATTAAGTTTTAATTGTATTTGTCAAATTGGAATTTGGCTTGGGTTGAATTACAGGTGGATAGTCCGATTTACGAATACTTCATGCCGAAATTTTCTAAAATTCACCTGTATCAAAGTCTATTTTATTATAAAAAGTATATTTTCAATATTGGGAAGTCGGGACGTTACAGGTTGGTATCAGAGCGACAGGTTATGGTCACTGAAACAAGTTAGGATGATTAAGTATACGTATTTAAGTGGGACGTTAGATAGAATGATTTAGGATAAGATTCGCCTTAGTTTATTAGGACAACAGTTGCGACGTTAGTTAGTATTTCGACATATCGCGCGAGCCAAAATTCGATTCATTCGAAGGTACGACTTTGGACGAAGCAGTTGATTCGGCGTCGCCTACGTTAAATAGACGACCGGAGTTACCAGCTTGGAGGATGCTACGTGTAGACCTTCGTGTATGTTCTAGAATTTCCTTTGCGACTTTAGTTACCCCGTGAACGACATAGAAAGTGCGAAAGGACGGTAAACAAGATGCGAAATGTGATTACTGGTATGGGTTGGAGGAATGGCGTGGTTATTCATTTCTAGTTGTTGATATCATTTAATTTATTGATTAAGGAGATTTAACCTTTCTTTATGTTTCTTCTTATTTTGATATTACCCCATCACCTTTGATAATCAACTTTATTTCAATTGATGACAAAATTTTCAGATTCATTTAAACACATTCCTATTTTTCAGAGATACCTCTATTTTCCAAGGGATCACTTGATTCAACATGATGCATATAAATTATTGAGATCCTTGAACTCTTTCTATTTTCCTTGAATATTTGCTATTCCTTATTCAACACTGTATGTATATAAACTTTTGAAACTTTTGAATTCTTTTTGTTTCTCACTGAATACTTGACATTATTTATTCTAACTGGGATGAACAACCCTATGTATATAGGGGATTCAGGGACATCTTATCTATGTGATAGAAGTCTGGTGGGACGTCACTGATTGTGTTTGTCATGAAAGTACAGAAGGCTGGCCCCCTTCTTGTGCTATGGCGGTTGACCTAAGTGACAAATGCAACCTGAAATTAGTTCAATGATCATATTGATCTCTCAGTTAAACTCTTTTATAAAATTCTTATCAAACAAAACTCATCTTATATCCATACATGCTAATACTTGTCTATTCTATTGATCCCTTTCGTTATAAACTCTTATGATTCTTAAAGTTACCAGTGTTGGAAAGGAGTGAAGATGGAGATGATGACATTCTAAGTAGTCCGAGTTACAATTACGTCGACGAAGAATCGGTTAATCAAGTTTGAGAAACTGATGTTGAAACAGGAATTGAATCTTTAGATAAAAGGAGTGAAGTGATTGTGTCAGAGTTAACAACTTATTTGGACATAGTTTGAAGACTCACGAATTAATATTAAAAGTATAAGAGATTTGACCAAGACGGAATGAAACGGTAAGAAAAGGAAGACAGTGAACCAGAATATTTTCGGAATTGGATAACAGAAAACATGAAGTTCAAAAGATAAAATGCAGGACCTAGGAGATTTAAAATCAGGAACGCGGAACAAGATCGCCACCGACAGAATACGAATTAGCAGTGACAGTAAGACCTCCATTGTTAGAAGGAAGGAATTCGAGAGGAAGCATATTGGAGTTGTACTACGCTAAATATGGAAAGCTAAGAAAGTAAGCGAAAATAATGGTATGGTAATGAACGACAGAGTTAGAAGCCAGAAGTGGTACGCCATAAGCGCGAGAAGATAAGACATTTTGTCGAGGATTGCATCATGTCATGTCCGATATTCGGTAGAATTGACATTCACGTACGAGTGGTAAACATCTAGAGTTAACGAGAGTTATGTACCAAAGGTTTAAGTTTATGTTGGAATTTACGGGCGTTACAGGTTGGTATATGAATTGATATAAAGGAATCCAGAATGAAAGAAATGACATGGAAATTGAAGGAGAAATGGTTGAGTAATATCGTCATTATGTTTTCTTAATATTGATTCTGAGGACAGAATTCTATTAAGGGGGGAAGGATATAACGCCCTAGAAAATATCGTAATTATTATTATTATTTGATTATTTAATATTAAAGGTTGATTATAGGGTGTGAAATTTTTTAGATAAATATATGTGACATCATGTTTACATGTTTATATTGTGATTTATGTGTGCTGAATAAGTCCATGTATTTTTATTTGTAATCTTGGTGATTAGAATATATTTTAATCATGCATTATTGATCTTTGAAAATTTTTATAAATCATCGGAGTATTTAAAAATCCCGAAATCTTTTGCAATATCATATTTGTATAATTATTTAGTTTTTAAAATCATTGGATGAATTAATTTGGGTGTGTAAGTATTTTAAAATGATTTTACGAGTTAAATTGCATTTAAATGATCAAAACTTTTAAAATTCATATTTAATTCATTTGTGGTCCTAGAAATATTTTAAAAATATGTGGGTGTCCGTAATTTTGTACTCTTTATCTTAAAAATGAAAGATTTATTTTTCATTTACTTCCCATTTAAATTCGATTTTTAATAGTCAATTAATTGATTTCTATTTTGTTTTCAGCGTTATTGATTTGTAAAAAAACACCCTTTAATCCTTTAAATCCCTAAATTAATATCCCCAAACCCCAACCCCATTTGATTTCTCACGGCTTCTCTGGATCCTTCTATAGCTTTCTCTCAAAACTTTCAATCTCTCTCTCTCTCTTATCAATCTCTCGCTGTAAATCTCTATCCCTCTCCGATATCTCCTCTCCCTACTTTCTTTTTCTGGCAATTGCAGAGTTGCCGATGCCTGTGTGTGTGCGCGATGGCACTGGTGTGCGTGTACAATACATATATGTGTGTATGTTGCGTGTGTACACTGTGGGTCGAGTGTGTGTTGGTGATCTCGGGTTGTGATGTTCAGAGGGAAGAAACAGGGGAGAGTGAAGGGGAAAGAAAAGAATTAATGTGAGATTAAGGAGGAGATGCGCAGGTGTGGGTGTGGTCCGAAAGGGTGTGTGGGAGCATACGTGAGTGTAAGCAGGTATGTGTCTGTGGGGCAAATTGCGGGCTCCTGGGTGTTGGTTCAAGTAGTCGATGCTGGCGATTTTGTGTGGTTCAACAACATACTAGTGTGTGCGTATGGTGTTTATAAGGATGGGTGGTGTTTATAAGGATGGGTGCGTGTGTGTGTAAAATCGTTATGTGTGTGAGTACATATGAGTTGGGGTATTGCTGATGAAGGTTTGGTTGTTGTTTGATTGTTGGTTTGATTGCTAAGCTCCGTAGAGTCTGGTTTTGTAAATTCGTGGTATCTATCCGTTTTGTCTGTCGAATTGCTAGTTTTGACCAGTTTGATTTGGAGCCAAGTATTAGTGCTACGATGTTGTTGTTGGGTCTTTTGTAGAGTGAGTAATTGCAGCCAAGAGTGTGTGTAATCCGTGGTGGGTGTGTGTGATAATCTGCAGTGTGCGTGTGTGTTTGATGTCGAATTGTGTGTGTGTGGTTATAAGCAAGTGTGCGTGTGTACTATGTAGTGTTGAGGAGTGAAGGAAAGGAGGAAAATGATTGAAGGCGCAGGTGGGTGTGTTTGTTATGGGCGTTAAGGTAGGCTGAAGAAGAACAGAGCATGGCACATCTAATTCAATCGCCAAACTTTGAGTTTCTAATTCTTTGATCGCCTCGGCTTGTTCTTCAGAACTCTTTAGCAGTTTATTCAAGATATCCCACATCTCATTTGTCTGATCAGCTTGCACATCTACACTGGGTTGAGAAACATGTAGATTTTCTTGTAGAGGAGGATATTGATATTCTTGCTGTGGCGGCTGCTCATATGACTGATAATATTGTTGCTCAAACTGTTGCTGATTATGATATGAAAAATTTTGAGCACCATTGTTCTGGTAGTAGAAATCTGGTTGATTCACGCATTCTTGATCAAAAGTGTTTGAATACTGATTGTACCCATACACTTCTTCAAAAGAATTCATTTGTCCCAACTGAGCACTCTGAGAATTATAGATATTGTAAGAGCATTCAAAACCATAGTGACACTGCACACCGCAAACTTGACAGAAGTTATAAGTTTTAGGGGCCACTTGTGACATCTCATTGATACTCATTTGACGCATAGTGGATTCTGTAGTCTTCGGCATGGCAATCTCTCGAGTATGTGCCTCTACTAGGGAAGATAAGAGTGCAAAAGTATCAACTTCACCCATTGCAAACCTGTAGACACTCAACAAAGCCAAGAAAACGCAATAAAATTTGCCTCAATTGGAACAAAGGTTCCAACGAGACAATGGAAACAATCGAAACAACTAAATTAAAATCAACAGAAACTCGTTGTCTCCCCGGCAGCGGCGCCAAAAACTTGATGTGTCAAATTATACCTAACCGCAAGCGCACGGTGTCTATTGCTAGTACAAATGACAAGCGGGTCGAATCCACAAGGAGACAGGTTCTACTAATTTCTTTTCAGTTATCGCTAATTGTTTCAGGGACAAACGATTATTGAAGAATATTAATTAACTAATTAAACAAGATTAACACTAATTAAACAGATGATAAATAAATTATTTAAAACCTAGGGCAATCAGGTCCACCATGCTTACACAATTGGCTCTTAAGCTAAAGCAATCAATGTGATCCTATAACTAGAGTATGTTAATATCTTCCAAGCATTAACACTCTCGAAACATTCAACACAATTAACCACTTTTAGTAATTCAATCAATCAGGTAATTAGAGTCAAGTTAATCTCTTCCAAGCATTAACGCTCTCAGAATCCAATGATGCTTCCGCAATTCAATTCTGCTAATCGTATGTGTGCCTCTAGTAAGTAAATCTCTCGATCCATACCCCTATTTGCATATAATTAATCCATGATATCGGCCGATTACACAAATTAATGATTAAAACATATCAATCAGAATTAACCATAACCAATCAAACCACTATGAAAATCATGCCAATATTAGTGCAAACATGGCTTCCCTTTAAGCCCTAGAAATAACTACTCGCTAATAATTAAACAAGTAAAACAACTAGTAAAACAAGAAAACATAATTAAACTAATAAGAACAAAGAAAAGATTAAGAGAACAAAACCTTCAAACTTCAATGTTGTCACCCAAAAGAAGAGTCATGGTGTTTCTCTACATCTCCAACTAATAATAATACTAATCTACTCTAAACTATATTATCTGATCTAATATTACATCTCTTTTTCTCTTCTATAAATAATACCCTAGATGTGTTTATATAGACTCTAAAAGTCTTGCCCAATAAAAGTATTTTAATACTCTAAATAAATTACAAGTAGGATTCCATAACTGAATAGGATTCCTTGTAAAATTTGTCACTTCTTTTTCTCCTCTGTTTCTGGGCTCTTCCAACTGGATTTTGCTTACTGGACCACCTCTGAATTGTAGATAATTCCACAAGCTTCGCGTGGACAGTAAGATCGTCAAATTCTGACTCCTGGAACTCAAGATATGGCCCAAACAGTGTTAAACAGCCCGTGTAGCCCAATAATACGAATTTTCTCCTATTTTATCTCCAAAATAGCTCTTTTTGCTCCAAATCCTTCCAAGTCATGAATTCTTTATTTCCTACAATAAAACAATCAAATCTATTAAATAAAAATCCAAATCAGTGCAAAACACAATAAATACGAGAATAAAATCATCTAAAATATATATAAAGATATATTCCATCAAACATCCCCACACTAAGCATTTGCACGTCCTCGGGCAAATAAGTGAAATAAAAACTAAGTCCTAGCAAACATCACTTTCGTAGATGACACGATTGCATTGAGCATATGCAGCAAGCCGTTAAACCCCTAGGCAGCCCTAGTAGGACGAGTGTTGTCTCGTGAGGGTTTATAGTGAATGTACCCACAAAATTCATCTAACCATGCAAAAGATCAATGCTAACACAACACCACACAAACAAGTCCTCTCATGCCACATCAACTTAAGAATCAAAGCAAACATACGATGTCTTGGTGTCGAAAGTGCAAGTATTCACGTAGTCTACTCAACCAACATGCAGAAGGTCATAAAAATTCATGTCAAGTGTAAAAATCGTTGGTAATCATGCTAAGCCCACAAGAAATACATCTTTAAGTCTAAACATGGGATCTCCTATGCCAAAACAAGTAATAACTCACCTTTCACTCAAAAACGAATATTCACTCAAGAACAAGGTTAAGTGTATCACTCAATTCCAACAAAATCATAAACACAACTTGACACTCGTAATCAATCTCACTCTCAACACAACATACATCACTGATGACAATCAAAAGGTCTTTATTCGGGTTGTAGCGTGGGCTAGGGACCAGGTATGTCAAGTAAAGCTAAAACAGGTTAAATGTCAAAAGCTAGTACCCAACAATGAAATTCAAACAACTCCCATACTTATTAAAACCAATGAATACTTCCCCACACTTGAACTTTTATTATTTTCCAATAAACACCTTGTCTAGTCGAATCAAAGTAGGATCACAAAAGATAAGAATGCTCTCAGATTTATTTATTTATTTATTTATTTATTTATTCTTTCTTTTTTTCTTTTTTTTAGAGAGCTAAGGAATAAACACAATGATCCATATGAATTTCGACTAGCAAGCATCAACCCAAAATCAATATTCCACCAATGGTATGATCATCAATAAAACCCCTAACACCTTATTACTCCCTTAAGCACGATACTAGCCTTTGACAATTTAGGTTCGAATTCAATGTAAGGCCAATAGAATAAAAAGGATAATGGCAAGTAATGTGGTGTGTCACCAAAAGAATAGGATTAAGCTCAACGGGTTAACTAATTGATCATGTATAAAAGGTGTGGAAATATGGGAAACACGAGGTTAAACCTAAGTGCCCTTATCATCTTATCATCAAGTAATATCATGCATTTCAAGAAAGATCTCAAGTAAGTGCTAGCAATGTAAACAACATGTGGACACTCAAGCAAACAAAAAATCATGCAAACGATATGCATATAGGCTCAAAACTCACTTGGTGTGACAAAACATAATCAATCCCAAGTAACAAGACTCTCTAACGCACCTACTTGTACTCAAAGCATTAAAACCAAGTCATCTTGCACATATTCATGTCATTCTAATCACTTACAACATCCAATTAAGTCTACCAGTCTCAACTTGCTAGTGAAAGTGTGTGCACAAGAAAAAGCACGTCACTTCTCATACAAAAGCGTCAAGAACACAAGAATTCTACGCATGCATGGGTGTATCAAGTAAAATACAACAACTAATCAAATTGCATGGCTAGAATTATTTTTGGTATTTTTAATTTTTTAATTTTTTTTCTTAACCATTGAGAACCCTTCCCCACACTTAAGCGGTTCATTGTCCCCAATGAACTAATGAACAAGATACAAAACTACAACTAAAAAAATAAAATAAAACTACACTAAAAAGAAAAGAAAAGAAAGAAAACTCCCCTGGAATCAAGGTGTCAGGTGTGAAAACCACCCCTCATTCGCTTAGAAGCCATAATAACCAAAACCCCACTCAACAATAGCTTCACCAACAACCACCAAGAAATTTCCTGCAAGACGTCTTACATATCCTTCCCCATCTTTTCCAACATGCTTGTTCGGCAAAAATTCCCTTCCTTTAGCAACCGACCTCTCCATCAATTTATTATACTCATTCTGCGCCTCCTCATTCAAAAACCTCTTAATAATAGCTTCCTCATCCGTAGATGGACGAGTACTAGAACTACCGCTCTTACGTTTTGGAGCCATTACAACAATTTCCAATGCAAGCAAGAACACCAATTACCCAACAATACTTCACACCAAAATTATCCCAAAATAACATGCAAACACAAAATCCCTAATTTTTGCAAGCCACAAATTCGTAAATAATAACAAGAATAATCAAAAATATTACCCAATACGAATTGGAGAGGTGAACTTGCAATGAAAAAGCCCCCAAACTTGAATCTTTCTTGAACTTGAAATTGGAGTGGAGGTTTAGAGATTTTAATTTAGGGATTGGGTTTATAAATTTGTGTGTATTGGTCTATATATAGAGGGTAATATGTAAGGATTTATGGTAGAGATTTAGAATAGGAGATGGATTTTGGAGAGGTTTAGAATTGATATTGGGTTAGAATTAGGAATTAGGGATTGGGGTTATAAAATAAGAAAGAGAGGTGTAAGAATTTGTGTTTTAAAAACACAAATATGCGTGTAAAAAACGTACCGACAGAAGACACCTGGCACTAGAGCCTCAATTTTCCGCGCCGCAGCCTCAAACATAATCTGTTGATCACACTTTTTTTTTACGGACAACAAACGTGGCCAAAAACCACAAAAACACTTACCTGGAGAGTTGGACACACGCGCCTGGCATGTAGTAGAAGATGGCGCCAGCCTTTTCCAAAAACAATACCACCCTCAAACAACTTCTGTCGGCACTTTGATTTGTATATATATATATATATATATATATATATATATATATATTTTCTAATAACATCACACTCGTACATACTGCACCTGACCAGAGACATCATGGCGCTGCGGCCTTGAACTCGACGCTGCGGCTTGGTACATATTCTGTTTACAATTTCTGATTTTTTTTTTTTTTGAAATACAACACTTTTTTTTCCTACACTAATGCGTGGGTTGCCTCCCACGAAGCGCTTATTTAGAGTCATTAGCTTGACCTCCTCAAAAATACTCCGGAAAAGGCGTAATATCCACTTTCTCAATCATAAACCTGTCACCACAAAAAGTATCAAGAGTGTTAGTGATTGTCTTTATTCTGCAGAAAGTCTCCAAACAAGCATCAGTAAAATAAAATATGTCATTAATAAGCAATAGAGAATTAAGTGCTTGTGCAGTTTTGGAAAACTTTGTGATAAAACAGCGATAAAATTCGACACCACGAAAATAACGAACTCCCTTGACATAAGGTGGAGGTTCTGTGGCGGCTTTTCTTCACTCCTCACTTTCACTGGAGTCATTCGGACATCTTGGCTTATCACATCATTGGTTAAGCCGACACTTCCATCTTCTCCCTCTCTTCGAGCTTCAAACGTAGGAGCCACTTTGTATGAATCATCAACCAAAATTTGAGAAATATCATCTTGGATAATATTTGTTATCACATCAACCTTGAAATAAGTAGTCTTGAGCAAAGAAGCCTTGTAAGTAGAGGCTAGATCGAGAGCAAATTTATCAATACATGGTAGCTGAGGCACAGGTTGTGGAAGAGAAACAACAACTATCTCTGTATTGCTTTCTTTTGTAGCCTCATCATCAGTCACATTGTTCTCAGTAACAGCAACATCATTGATCTCGTTATCGATGGCATGCTCCTTCACTTTATCAATGGCCTCATCATCAACATACATGGAGAAACTATCATATTCCTGATCGCTTGTGAGATTGATAGCAATCAGGTCCTCTTCGGATCGGATAGATGATGATGGTAAATAGTCGAGTTGCCCTTTAGTAGAAGAGTTAGCCAACTGTGCAATTTGAGATTCAATCGCCAAACTTTGAGTTTCTAATTCTTTGATCGCCTCTGCTTGTTCTTCAGAACTCTTTAGCAGTTTATTGAAGATATCCCACATCTCATTTGTCTGATCAGCTTGCACATCTACACTTGGTTGAGAAACATGTAGATTTTCTTGTAGAGGAGGATATTGATATTCTTGCTGTGGCGGCTGCTCATATGACTGATAATATTGTTGCTCAAACTGTTGCTGATTATGATATGAAAAATTTTGAGCACCATTGTTCTGGTAGTAGAAATCTGGTTGATTCACGCATTCTTGATCAAAAGTGTTTGAATACTGATTGTACCCATATTTTTCTTCAAAAGAATTCATTTGTCCCAACTGAGCACTCTGAGAATTATAGATATTGTAAGAGCATTCAAAACCATAGTGAAACTGCACACCGCAAACTTGACAGAAGTTATAAGTTTTAGGGGCCACTTGTGACATCTCATTGATACTCATTTGACGCATAGTGGATTCTGTAGTCTTCGACATGGCAATCTCTCGAGTATGTGCCTCTACTAGGGAAGATAAGAGTGCAAAAGTATCAACTTCACCCATTGCAAACCTGTAGACACTCAACAAAGCCAAGAAAACACAATAAAATTTGCCTCAATTGGAACAAAGGTTCCAACGAGACAATGGAAACAATCGAAACAACTAAATTAAAATCAACAGAAACTCGATGTCTCCACGGCAGCGGCGCCAAAAACTTGATGTGTCAAATTATACCTAACCGCAAGCGCACGGTGTCTATTGCTAGTACAAATGACAAGCGGGTCGAATCCACAAGGAGACATGTTCTACTAATTTCTTTTCAGTTATCGCTAATTGTTTCAGGGACAAACGATTATTGAAGAATATTAATTAACTAATTAAACAAGATTAACACTAATTAAACAGATGATAAATAAATTATTTAAAACCTAGGGCAATCAGGTCCACCATGCTTACACAGGCTCTTAAGCTAAAGCAATCAATGTGATCCTATAACTAGAGTATGTTAATATCTTCCAAGCATTAACACTCTCGAAACATTCAACACAATTAACCACTTTTAGTAATTCAATCAATCAGGTAATTAGAGTCAAGTTAATCTCTTCCAAGCATTAACGCTCTCAGAATTCAATGATGCTTCCGCAATTCAATTCTGCTAATCGTATGTGTGCCTCTAGTAAGTAAATCTCTCGATCCATACCCCTATTTGCATATAATTAATCCATGATATCGGCCGATTACACAAATTAATGATTAAAACATATCAATAAAAATTAACCATAACCAATCAAACCACTATGAAAATCATGCCAATATTAGTGCAAACATGGCTTCCCTTTAAGCCCTAGAAATAACTACTCGCTAATAATTAAACAAGTAAAACAACTAGTAAAACAAGAAAACATAATTAAACTAATAAGAACAAAGAAAAGATTAAGAGAACAAAACCTTCAAACTTCAATGTTGTCACCCAAAAGAAGAGTCATGGTGTTTCTCTACATCTCCAACTAATAATAATACTAATCTACTCTAAACTATATTATCTGATCTAATATTACATCTCTTTTTCTCTTCTATAAATAATACCCTAGATGTGTTTATATAGACTCTAAAAGTCTTGCCCAATAAAAGTATTTTAATACTCTAAATAAATTACAAGTAGGATTCCATAACTGAATAGGATTCCTTGTAAAATTCGTCACTTCTTTTTCTCCTCTGTTTCTGGGCTCTTCCAACTGGATTTTGCTTACTGGACCACCTCTGAATTGTAGATAATTCCACAAGCTTCGCGTGGGCAGTAAGATCGTCAAATTCTGACTCCTGGAACTCAAGATATGGCCAAAACAGTGTTAAACAGCCCGTGTAGCCCAATAATACGAATTTTCTCCTATTTTATCTCCAAAATAGCTCTTTTTGCTCCAAATCCTTCCAAGTCATGAATTCTTTATTTCCTACAATAAAACAATCAAATCTATTAAATAAAAATCCAAATCAGTGCAAAACACAATAAATACGAGAATAAAATCATCTAAAATATATATAAAAATATATTCCATCATTACGTTCAAAATTCATCATATCATACACAAGCTTACATACATGTAGATGCACGTTTATGATCTTTCTTAAGGTTCAGTTTTGTACTCTCTCTTAATCTATCATGTTATGTAACATCGCATGGATAAACTCCAACTTATCACTACACGGAACAAATCTTTATAAACACAACATACCCAGTAGAGGCTATTAGCCTGTTTCTCACGATATTTGATCATGGTGTACAGCAAAACCAGTGTTTTCTATTTCTACTAGCTAAAAAGATCCATCACCTGGGAAGATGTCGACTGTAACTAGTGAGAGAAACTTACCGCTCAAAGTTGAAGAGGAGAAGCAGGGGATGATTTTCATTCTTGGAACCAACTCTCAAGCACCCAAGCCACCTGCAACTGCCTCCTTCTGAAGAACTCTTTCTGCAGAGCAGACAATTGTTTTAACAAACCTCCGAAAATAAAAAGGATGTCTTCATCTGCACAGCTTTCATTTATCTCATCAGGTTTTGACCATCAGTCTTCTTCGTCTGAGGACCAAGCGGAAGAACTTGCTGGTAAAAAAATTGACCAGAACCTAAACAAGATTTGTGGAGTTCAATTGTATCACAAAAGAAAACAGAGGAGCTACCACCTCCTTATGTTCATCATCTTGTGAAGAAATCTTCAAGCACCCTGTGCTTAAAAAGTCTCGAGATATGCACTGAAGGCCTTGGATCAGAAACTGGTTCTGACAAGGTCACCTTAGACACTGGTTCTGACAAGGTTGAAGAACCATCACAACAGGCACAGCAAGAGAAAGCGAAACCACCGATTTCCTACCCAGGAGAAACACCAAAAATCGCAAAGTACATGGATGCTCATGGATGCTCATGGATGCTCCTGTTGAAGCTGATCATCTTCTAATGGAAGCAGCTTTAAATGATAGTCAGGTACCATATCTACTTCTGTAGTGTATAAAATTTCTTATTGATGCTTTCATGTTCCTTTCTTAAAAAAAAATCTTCTGTTGATTTTTTTTTTAAAAAGTAATGTAGTTTCCCTGCACAATGCGTCTCAGCATTCTAGAATCTAGATATATAAATTTTTTAGTGATTAAGGAGTGGAAAAGTTGATATGATCTTTTCAATGTATAAAATTATCATTAGATTTTATGTGTCTTATCACTTAGGTAATAATTAAAATTTTCAACTGGTTGCTTAAGTTGGGAAAGAAAACAAAATCATCTTGTAGATATATATGTAATGTGGAATATTGATTATTGATGGTCTGTTATGTTCTGTGCAAATATCTTGAATCTTTGGTCCATATAATGTTTGTTTTTATACAATCTTACATGTTTTAAAACCTCCCTTATCGTATTTATCAAGCTAATTGAGAAAAATCTGCAGCCAAAGGAAAAATCTGCAGCCCCTGCATCAAGTATCTCAGATCCGTACTTGGCAGATTTAACAGAGAAAATCAGGGAATAACTTGCGCGTGAGATGGATGAAAAAGTTGACAAGAAGGTTCAAGAGAATGTCAAGTCGATGAATACTAAGATAGCAGAAAAAATTTTAGAATTGAAGGTTGATATTGATGAGCTATATGAGCCATCAAGTATCCAAAACTCTTCTTTGTAAAATTTATAGTTTATAGCTGAGTAGTTTATCATATACCACCAATGGAACAAATGCAGCCTCATGTTTATGTAATTCATGTTATAGTTTATGTTGCAACAACCATGAAAATGTGTAGCTAATATTTAGAAAGTGTTTACTAGAAAATTGTTGGGATAACAAAAAAAAGGTGTTGCTAAAATATGAAAAGCGCTGTAACAAATATATGTTGCCAAAGAAATAGTGATGTTGCTAAATACTGAAAGTGTTTTATCGATTAAATGTTGCAATAAAGTGGAGAAGGTGTTGCCAAAAAACAAAGTGTTAGATGAACCAATGTTGCAATAGGAAAAAAATCGATGTTGCAATAGGTCTATTACAACATCCCTTTAGTGTTGTTATACATCCGAAAGTGTTGGCATAGATGACTAATGCAACATCTATTGGGATGTGGCCGTAGGGTGGCAAAAGTGTTGGCTTACCCACCTAAGGCCACACGACCAGATCCAACACCACTGAAATTTGAAAAAGTGTAGCCTTAAACCAATTCTGGGCTTATGGCAACACTTTTCAGGATTTTTTTACACTTTTTTGAGGTGTTGGCAAAGATCATATATGGTGTAGTGTTTTTGGAACAACCTGATTAACGTAACATTGTTAATATACGGCATATGACATTTTTCTCAAATTGTAACTGCTTAGAATTCCACGTTTAGAAGTGGATACATACATGGAAAATTCACTAACCAACAAATGTTAATAAATAATCCAAAAAATACATACCAACAAGCCATCATTTATTAAGATTTCTGATACAACTTTGAAGAAAGATGTATTCCAATATGCATTTCCTAAATCTCAAAAAACACATTACAAAATAAATATAAATATGAAGTTAAACCAATGCAAATGTTATTTATTCATAGCAAAATGTTTTGTACTACCTGCACTTTCATCAAATTCTTTATCCTTCCATTTAAAAATGCAGACATTGAAAGATGCAGATGCATATGATGGATCCTTATAGATCACAACAGTATCGCCAGGTTCGACCTCTGTCGCCATAGCAAATTCATGCCATCCTTTAACAAAAAAACATCTTCCATCCATCCACAGAATACCTATTTCCCATGCCTTTTCAACAAAGTTGAGATGTATATTTGTACCAACCTTCCACTCTTTGTACAAGTCTTCCATATCTACACTTAAAATCTGTTTTCAATGATAACAACAATTAGTCAAATATATATGGAATAAACCTTTAATAATATATCTTCACAACTCATAAAAACAGAACTTTTATATTGTCTAATCATCCAAATACCAAAACTAACCTGTTTATCGATTTCAACGGTGTGGATCATTAACTCAAAATATTGAACATAATTCTGACAAGCACTGAAGTTCCATAGTGCGCGTGCTTTGTCGTATGCCAATGACCAACCATCAAGTTCATACTCCTCTACTTTAAATGTAGATAGATGTACTACAGTAAGGAAGTCCTTTGGATTACATTTTAGATACTTTAACTCAATAGCTGATTCCTTGAAAATCTTGGTAACAAACAAATCATCTCCATAGTAATCAAACTGTACAAGATTGTACAATTTAATTTCATGGAAATGCATAAAATTTGTCAATCCACATAGTTTTTCTTTTTTTTCGTCGATTTCAGCTTTCCATGTAAAATTCATGCACTTTATCTTCACTTTTGATGATAGTTGTTTCCCAAACTCATTAAAGAATGAGTTACGAATCCTCTATAATAGAAAACAGAAAGCTCGAATTAGTACATAATGTTAACGCAAAATTATGATCTTAAAAATTTATAACAATAGAGTTCACACTTACTAATGATACAAAACAGTTTGCATAATGTATAAATTTTAACTAAAAAATGTTCCAAAAAAGCTCAAACTTACAAATGAGCCAAAAGAATTTCTATCATTATTAGCAGATAGAAAACTTGAATGCATCTGTCTTTTCCCTGTTACAATACGTGTTTATAATTAGAAACAATATGAATATGCATAACATACGGTGAAAGATGCAAAATTACATACCTGCATACTCACCTTGGCTGGATTTCGTTTTGGATTTGTCCTATATTTCACCAAAACACATGAAATTACCATTGTAAGGGTTGTAAAATATATAATTAATATTAAAGTTGGCTACATAAGATTATACATTGTAAACACAATATGTCTAAAATGTTGTCAACTACATTTGAACATTAGCACACATAAACTAATTCTGATAAACATGATGACTACAGTATAATCTTTGCATATTTGTTAGGTCATTATATCTTCTTCTGTTAATTCACCTATCTTACATAAATCATAGTAATTAGCAATCAGAGAATTAGAATTTTAACATCAATAACAAATTCCAGCCCATTCCAATATAAAGCATTATATTATTTAATCATATATCATCTTATTGAAGCGATATATATATACATCTATGCATCAACAATCAACAATCATATTAACATATTCATCAATCTGCCAACAATATATATATATATATATATATATATATATATATATATATATATATATATATATATATATATATATTGTTATATATGCATACCTTCACTGCTGAGGACTCAGTTAGTTGATGCATTATATTCATTTAGTTATGTTTCGAGAGCTCCAATCTTGATTCGAGTATCATCCGAGAGAGAAGATTGGTCTTTCAATACCTATAATGATTCCTCTCAAATTGGTTTACTATATTTACGTATGTATATATTGCCTGCTTTACTACTATCCTAATTAATAGCTTTAAGTGTCGTAGTGTATAGAATAACTGTCAACCATTATCTCTAAAAGTAATTTTAAATATTTTTTTTTTATATAATTTAGACTTAAACAAACCAAAAACACAGAAAGCTCTCACAAGGAAATAATAAAAAAACCAACAAAGGACGTATTTAAATTAAACAAAAGCTTAACATAAGGCTCGATTTTATAATTTGGACTCTGTCTGTCCCCCACAATTGTTTACATTGGAAAAAGGGCGTGGAACTAATTTTAATATTCCCAAAAAATTTATTATAAAAATAAGTTATGTAATTATATTTTATATACACATTACCTTAAAATGCGTGTCAAGTGATGTAAAAAACGTGTAAACACATTATTATATTTCTAAATTAATATAAACTCACTGTTGTTAAAAAAAATAGATACTTACAGAAGGCTATTGTTTATTTGTTTTATATATTTTTATAATATTATATATATATTACCCATTTTAATAATATATTTGTAATTAAGATAATTTTTTATTTTAAATTTTTATATATTTTTATAATTCATATACTATGTGACATGTTCTAAATTAATAACAAGCTACACTTTATAACAAATTTAAAAAGGATACATACGTTTATAAAATGTAATTTAAATCTTTGTAATTTTTGGTCAATATTTTCATATTTTTTATAAATATATAATTCATTAGCTCATTATATACATGCAAGATATCCATTTTTCTCATCACAAATTAATATATATGTACACTATAAACAATTTAAATTACAATAATTTCCGTATATCTTTGGAGATTTGTTCCTTATGAGATATTTGTTACATAATGTTGACATCTCATGTAATCTTAGAAAAAAAAATTATTTCCTTATTTAGTATTAAGGAGGTACAAAGATTTACATATTTTATTCTTTCTTTGCTTACCAACTTTAATTAGTGTATTGATAATCATTTGAAAAAATACGTATGAGTATAGTATTCGTGACTTAAGACTATATTATTTATTAACATTAAAAATTTTATTTTAAATATTTTCATATTTTGTTTCATATATAAATCACTAGCTCATTATAAACTTGCAAGATATGCATTTTTGCCTAATGCTGACTTCTAATGTAATTATTTTGTTTAAGTTTACAAGTTACGAAATATACACTATAGACTATGTACACTATAACCAATTTAAATTACAATGATTCCGGTGTATCTTTCGAGATTTCTTACATAATGCTGACATCTCATGTAATGATTTTGTTCAATTTTACAAGTTAAAAATATTTTCAAAATCTTTTATTAGATTCATGTATCCAATTTTAAGCTAAATTAAAAAAAAACTAATTAGAAACGTAGTAGCTTAACAGTCGATTCATATATGCATGCACGCGACAGACTGAGAACAAGTAAGAATTAACTGCATCCTTTCCCATTTTCCAAAGCTCAGACATAAAGCTTCATCTCAATCTTTTTCTGCGCCTCTGCTTAAGTTATCACATTTGTATTCAATCTTCATCATACCAAAAAATCAACAAACATACAAAAAAAAATCATGGATGCTAACAACTTTCAGAATTTATGAGCTGATGTTCTGTGCTAGATTTTCAACTTCATCATACTGGAAGATAACAATTTCTCAGGATTTTGCAAGCTACTGATCATTTGGACAATGGGTACATCAAGGCAAAGGATCAAGTTTGTGCTGGAGAGACTAAACTGGGATGCATTGTACCAGTTTCATATTGAGCCTATTGAGGTCGTTCGTGATCTTTTTAATGAGTTCATAAAATTTGCTGTTAGGTATGATGTTGATCAAGCAAAAATTTTCAATTCAACTCGAAACCTGTTTTTGAGCCAAGATGTTCAGCACCATCTATCTGTTTTAGCAGATCTCTCAGGTACCCATTTCCCTTCAAGATTCACTTATGTTTTTTTCAAAGCAATCTATAGAACATTTCATAGGAATGAAACCGTTGAGGAGATGAACACCTTGCTCAATGTTACTCATCTGAGGAGTCAGATAATCGAACAAATGACCTATCTTCAAGATATGTATTCTAACATGTTTGAGATCGATTATCTTTTGCCTGTTTTCAAATTTTGCCCAAATGCAAGGAATCCCCACCCATGTATCAGATAGATGGACTTCCTCTAGGATATGAGCAATGGTTCTCCCTCTGTCCAAATACTGTTGAAGACAAGTACATTGATGACCATCATCCATTGGGAAAATCCATAACTATGGCGCACATGTGGGACACTCAGTGTATTCACTGCAAGGTTCAGATCATTTTCTTCAAAGTTCTCCTAGGTTCTGTTCAAGCTTAAGCTTTTTTAAATTTAAGTAATTATGTTTTCGGACCTGATGTTTTGTAATATAACCTTTGTTGGTAGTTTATGACTTTCTATGTTTGTGGAGATGGATTTATGATGTGTTTTTGATTGATTTTCATATGTTTGTACTGAATCCATTATTTCGCTCTATGTTAATGCGTTTCATTTTGTTATCAATCGTAAATGTATGCCAAATGTTTACAAATACATTTAAGCTTTTTCTCATTTAATTGAGTTATAACTTTTTTTTTTGAATGTTTATTTTATAGACTTTGTTACAAAGACTATAGATACCAGGATTCAGTTTTGTTTTGCATTGTTTTATTCACTAACATATGACTCCATTACATAAGATATGTACATATTGTACTCATGTTAAGCTGAATCTCTATTTTTTTTTACAATTCTTAGAAGGTTTTGTTTCTTTAAAATCATTTTGTTCAGCAGTACATAGTACAAATATACTAAATTTTCTTACAATGTATTATGTCAACACTGCACTTCAAAGAATGATGAAGAGATTTAGCAAACTTAGACTTCAAAAGGAGGAATTAAAATCGTAAACTATGCAATAAGAAATATGTGAAAGCATTACACAAGACGCTTATATTTACATGGACACAACCAAACTACGTACAACATTAATAGATGACATGATCCAAAATTCATTAAATTCAACCAAAGCAAATACTTAAACATAAATAGACTTGATTAATACTATCCAAACTGAACTATATGTACCAGACAAATTCCACAATTTGAACTATATATTACGGATGAAATCCATGAGTTGTCCACCCATTTGGAGTCTCTACCCTTCCAGTTCCACAGACTTTGTTTTCCAATCATTTATCTTTTCAATCCATTTTGCTTGAAAAGTCTGAAAACCTGTTGACATTTCATCCAATCTTTCTGTCAATAGTTTTACATGTCCAACAATTGATGTATTTGTATCTTCCACAAACTTTCTTTCATTTTCTGTATATGCAGTGTTCTCTAGAACATTTTGCTGGGAAGATTCTCCAACACTTCCACGTTCGTTACCTTCCAACACCTTGATAATGTTCCTACATTTGGAAAATAGTATTTGTATCATTATAATGAAATTCAAAATAGTCTAGCAATAACAATTTTTTGTACCCGTATTTTTCCTCTAAGCCAATGGTGCGAGAAAATTGCAAAGATTGTCTATCAAACATGCTTTTGAAAAACAATCCAAAATCTTCATTTGCTTTACGAATTTCTTCATTCAACTCTGCCGATGTGATGTTAAGGTTGTTAAGGTCATTCACCAACATATTCTTGATGCTTGAGTATCTGCGCCTCTTTGATGATCTTGAACTCATTGTTGAAGAAAAAAAATTCTTAAAGAAGGAAATATGTTAATGTAATAACATATTAGAAGGCAAGTCATATATTTATAGGACTTTTTGGACGGTTTTACAATATGTGGTGGTTTTAAAACTGTCTTACCACGTTCAAGATAACTTATAGTTTAGTTATATTAAGCAGTTATAACATTCATTGTACGTTTAACCCTGGACTGCCTTTGGCATGAATCCATCTTATGCCTCATCAGTATCTGTTTGGACTTGATCCTCTTACTTTACTATGAAAACATCTTAGAACTAAACAAAAATGTAGTCATATTATATAAATATGACAATAACTTGCTAAATGTATAATGCATTATTGATTTATTGCATTTTGCACAATTTTACATATAGTCATATACATAATCCTGTTGTTTTATTAAACCAACGAAATTAAAAAAATGCTAATAGGAAGATTTGGTTCTGATATTTTAAATGGATTTATATGTACATTGCAAAATTTTCAGAATGCAATCAATCATGATCGTATTGTAAGTGTCTTATATATCCGATTCCTATTTTTAGCAACAAATTTGCATAGGTGATAAGTATTGATCTTCCTTTTAAATATAAAGATCATAACTGAAAAACTAATTGTGTGCTTCTCCCTTTGCCTCTCGAAGTGGTTGTCCCATGGGTTAGTTCTAAAACTTATTGTATCATGCTGCAACTCATATTCTAAGCACTATTCTGTTCTTAAATTACACCATACTTCCATCCTTATGTACATCTTTCTTTCTTTTTACAGATGTAGACATGTTTGATCAACTTGAATCGCTGAACATTTCCAAGGACCATAGTAGGATTAAGGTCCGAGTAACACGAATATGGCCAACAAGGAATTTGGAGGGACAAGTACTTGGAATGAATCTTATACTTCTCGATAACCAAGTAAGATTATGCAGTTTACAATCTCTATAAATGATAAGGTAATATATATGCTTCTAACTTTATCATATGATATTTACTTATTACAGAATTACCATTTGCAAGCATTAGTGAGACTTGATATTTGGAATGCCTTTGCCAATAATATCATGGTTGGAAATATTTACGAAATATCCGAGTTTAATGTTAGATATGCATTTGGCCAATACAGAGCAGTTCATTCATCCATGTGTATCATTCTTACAAATAAAACCAGAGCTCAAATTGTTGTTCCTGAAGATGTTTCCATACCATCACAAAAATTTGAATTAAGAGCCAAATCATTGAGAATGCTGAAGATTACCATAAATATCGTACTTATGCAATAGGTAATTTATCTCACATTATTTGCTTATATGTATTGTAAATGCAAGCAATTGTAACTTTTTAATCATATGGTTTGCATATGAAACAGATGTCATTGGAGTTGTTGAAAACATCCAACCTGTTCAGATGAAGTACACAACACGAGGAATAAGTCCATTGATTAGATTCAGGCTTGGTGATGGATGGTATAACATCCTCAGATTATTCTGTTTATGAAATTTTTTCAATATTCATTTTTTTTATTAATCATGTGTCCTTATATGTCTTCAAAGCCAATTAAACGTTCACTTATGGGGAGAGATTACAGAGGAACTGAATCCAATTTTTGAAGAGGTTATTGAACGACCAGTTATAGTAATTCTAGCAGCTGTCAAGGTCCTGATTTCCATGGGTTAGTTCTTAATTATGTGATTCTTTTTAATACATAGATTTATTAGGTCTTTTATACATAGCTTTTCCTTCACATTTACATTTGCTTTGCAGATAGAATAACTATTACTAATGTTGCACCATCAAAGGTTTATATTAACCCAAATGAACTTGCTGTTTTCGCATTGCGCCATAGGTATAATAATGTTTCCATTTAATTAGTTTAAAAACTGTATTTTCATATCAAATCCAATACTTATTCCTTCCTATATGTGACAGGCTTGATACAGATGGTTATGAAGAGCCACCAAATAATCACTGATGTGATTCTACGAGTATGTTTTGGAAGAAATAAAGTCACGAGCATCTTTGAGAATAATATGTTTTTATTTCATTCGTTGTCGATTAGACAATTTTATTTAATCGTAAAATTATAGTTTATACATTGCAATATTTTATTGACGTTGTAAAAATAATATTTTAGTTTCAACGTCGCAATATTATTTTGATAGTGAGTGTTGGATTATTAAAAACGGAAATAATCCTCATTTTTTTAAATAAAATAATGTATTAATTCAAGATTCTTAAGACTTGCAATTAAATTTTCAGAATTTCAACATTTATACATGTTGTTGTATGTTTATGCTTATTATTAATGCATTTCTCTTAAGTTTAAAAATATTACACTTAAGAACAAATAAACATATTTAATATTCTTTAACATATTCTACAAATTTAATACGGAAAATATAAATCAGTATTTAAAAAAATTCTTGACAAGTTTTTTTTAAAATCATTATTTATTTAGAGTATAGCTTTCGTTTAGATAAATTATATAACAACATTTCCTCTAAAATACTTTACAGTTTAAGGAAATGTTCTGACAGTTTGATTTTTATTTACGGAAATAATAATATTCTTCTTACAATTTTCAAAGTGAATACAAAATTATTGTAAAAAT
Organism: Kitagawia praeruptora; assembly: GCA_037693485.1. Lineage (NCBI taxonomy): Eukaryota > Viridiplantae > Streptophyta > Magnoliopsida > Apiales > Apiaceae > Kitagawia > Kitagawia praeruptora. The sequence goes on along the minus strand of CM075351.1, from coordinate 21,795,478 downwards.
GTTAAAATGATACACGACTTGAGACATCGATATTTTGTTAAAGTAAAAAAATAATATTTCTTAAATTAACATTTTATTTGTATATAAAAATATAAAATGTTAACAATATATAACACATTATACTAAATAATATGGATTTACATTAAATTATAGGTTGTTAAAAGGTTGTTATAGATATAAATGAACGTAATCTTTCTTAATCAAGTTTGTTACAACTTTCCTTAAACATTGCTGAAAATTTTATTTACATGAATAAATTAAATTTAATAGATTGATAATCCTATCCTTTAAGATTTGTTTGTTAAGATCAACAAAACTTGCACGATCATCGTTGTTATACTGATGAAATATTCCTAGGTCACTATCTAATTTTTTGTAATTATATGGACAATAATATATTTATATATTGGATATGCATAATAATGTAGAAAATTCATATCAATAATCATCCCACAAATGTAGGCTTAATTTAAGAGATTTGTATTCATAGCACGATTAACATTAGTGGCACATCTTTCTGCGTATTTTCCTCACTTTAACAATACCGAGGTCGTATATAAATGACCTATAAACATACACCTAATTACACACAGACTTTGATGGTTTACATCATCGTGAGTTACATCGAAAACTTATCAAGGTTTAAGTATAATCTGTTTTATGTTTTTTATATTTTACATCTTCTTTTTGCAGTTAAGCATTATGAGCAACGTCAAGTTTGATAGCTTGGATTCACTAAATGACAGTAAGTATGACCGGACGATTAAGGTTAGGGTCATTCGTATTTGGGATAGCTACAGTTCAAAAGGAGATAAAGAGTTCAAAGGCCGTAAAATGCTTTTGCTGGATGATAAGGTAATTGTACAAAACCTTGATAAGGTGATAGTGTTGTTTTATTTTCTTATATTCCATTTGTTTTCCTCTATGTTAGGTCGAATACACAATATATAATCAAGTACTGTATGAGTTAATAACAAGAACACACGTTTTTGTACTTAAAACTGTTTGGAATTAATAATTCCTCTCTCAGTGATGTAAAATATCACAGAGAGCTGCTTAGGTTACAATGAATGATATTCGTTCACGATAGATACCCTTCTAGGGTTAACCTAACTGTATTTATAAGATATACAGCTACGTACAATCGTTAATTGATTCTCCTATAATTAAGCTATACAATTGATATCAATTACGATTGCTACACGTCTTCTAAGTCAACTCAATCTCTTTGATAGCTATCCAATCTTCAAAGATATTGCTTCCATATTTATCTTAAATTAAACTTCAATCTCTGTTGACTTGTAGACGCTTCTAGTAGACAGACTTTAGCAAACTCTGTTGCTCTCCTAGCCAGCAGTGTTTGCGCTTCCTTCTGTCAGCCAGCAGTGTTTACACATCCTTCTATCAGCGTTTGCGCTTCCATCTGTCAGCGTATACAAACTCTGCTACAACTACTTTCAATAACAAGTTAAACTCTTTTTCCCTGTAACACTTAAACACTGACATTAAATCACATCAATTATATTTAACAATCTCCCCCAACTTGTTCATTAGAAAAATGTACAAGTTCACAGTAATTGATGATGTCAAAACAATCAAATAAAAACACAGTGTTTAATATATAACCAGAGTTTAATCTTGACTTAACAAAATCTACAGAAAATTCAAATTACTTACAAATTCTGTCTACCTAACCTCCTCAAGATCTGGAGTTGTTCTGAGATAATCTATCAACAGTCTTCTCTCAACATTTTCAAGTTCTCTCTGCATAGCTTACTTGATCTCTTTTAACTCTGGATCACTCTCATCAGTTTGATAGATAGCAGCTCTTAGATCATAGATTTTATTTCTCCTCATTTCATTACCCAGTCTTATGAACTTGACTTCCTCTGATTGAGAATTAAAATCAAGAACTGTAATACCCAGATCAGTCTTTAACTTTGCAGTTCCCTTCTTCATTTCAACAAGATTTCCATTCCAATCTCTGTATTTAGGAACATACTCTTCAGAAGTCTTCGATCCAGTAAAGACTTTAGCTCTCAGCATATATTCTCTTATAGAATTTGCAATAAGTTCTGTTCGTCGGTTTCTGACTCTGAATATATGCAGAACATACTGAAGTTCTTCAAACAACTTGAGCTTGATTGCTTCTTCATTCACTCTATACACAGTTCCATCTGCCATGAAGTACAACAGAAAGTGAATATCTAAGCTCTTTTGGTGAACTAGCTGAACTGATTCCAACTTGTCCAGATTTTCTTGAATAATACCAGAACCAAGAGAGACAAGTGCAGAGGGATCTCTTGGACTGTTACTAAATCTCAAATCTCTTCTTGAACCTAAGCCAAAAGTATTCCTGCCTGGTGGCTTTCCTGAACAAGCAATGTTATGTTGATAACCACCAATCCCTTCAGTTTGTGCTTGAACTGGAATCTTTGGTCTTGAAAATCCAGGTAAAGGTTTGCTTTGAATCTGTACAACTTGTGTGGCAACAGAGGTTGTAACTGTCTTTTTACCTTTGCTTTCTTCACCCAACACCCCTTTCAGTTTTAACTTAGCATCAAGAGAAGATTTTCTTACCAACTTTCCTTCTTCTTCTTCCTCTTCTTGAATACCAGATAAATTTTCTTTAATTTCAATTCCTTTCCTTGCAGGCCTTGAAGCTTTGACAACTTTCTTTCCTTTCTTGGACTTCAATGCTTTCAAATGTTCTTTTTGCAACAGCTTCTCTTCAGCATGTATATCTTCAAGTGTAGCCTCAGCATTTTCCTCACGAAAAATCTTAGCAGCCAACTCTTCATCTGTTTGTGGATTATCAGTGAATGATAAATCCTTTTGCCTTGAAGTAGGAGTACTCTGAAGATTTGTATCTGCTACCAAATTTGACTTTGACCTTGTAGACCTTCCCTGTCCATGTCTTGGATTTGTAGTTCTTAACCCCTTATCAGAATTTGCACCTTCTTCATCCAGATGATCCCTCTTTAACAGAGTTTGAGGTTGCTTGCACTTAGTTTTAGCAATTCTCTCCCCCTTTTTGACATCATCACCATCTGGAATCAGAATAGAGGTGATTAAATCAATAGAGTTGGCAATAGAATCTACCTTTTCAGTCAACAAAAGCTGATTCTGTTCAACTTTGCTCATTCTGTCATTAAGAGTCTCCTGAGCTTTGGAAAATTGTTGAAAAAGTTTAGAATTAGCTCTTTGAGATTTCTCCTCATGAGTAGCAACCTCTGTTCGAAGATCAACAATTGCCTTCTGATTGTCATCAAACCTGTGATTCAAAGACTTGATCTGAATCACTATTCCTTGTAGACAAGTGAAAATATCAGGATTTGAAATCTTTGAAGAATTTGCCTTGAGAAAGGTAGCTACTCTGCCAGGAGGAAAAATACAATCTGATTTGTACCAATCTGCAGTCTGCTTGGTCAAATAATTATCATCAATTTCATGAACAGAAGGTCCAGTAAAGTCTGGTTTCTCTCCTGTTTTCTGTCCATCAGTTTGAAATTGTTCATTTTCAGCTCCTGTACTCCTGTCTTTAAAAGAATCATTAACTGACACATCAGTATGTGCAACTGAAGCAATGTCTTCATTTTGAGCATCAACTGTTTCGTGAGCAACTTGTTTTCCTTTATCACCTTGTGCATGCTCTGAAGAAACAACCTTTGCTGGTTGATTAATCTCCTCACCATGATCAGAAACATGATGTGCATCAGAGTATAATTCTGTGTGTGATGCAACCTCAGTGTCTTCTAATATAACAGTAGGCCCATCTGCAATACCAGTATCAACAGAGTTGGTGACTACCATGGGTGTTGGAGTAGATGCTTCAACATCAAAAGAAAATGAAATGGGAGTTTCATCAAACTCTTCCATTTCAGGTAATGCATCTCTATCATCTGTATCAATCTGAACCTCAGCAATTTCTGGTTCATCAATTTTGAAACCTGTTTCTTCTACAGAAGGTTCTATGATAACCTCTGTCTCAACAGTGGGAATTTCCTTAGAAATATTCTCTGGAGCTTCAACAACTTGCTCATCATCAGAGTCTGTAAGAATCAGTCTCCTCCTTTTTTCTTGAGGCACTTCAATTACCTCTTCTTCTACACTGGAGCTATCCTCAACTGATGGTAATGAAGGCCTATTTGCCCTTTTAATGACTCTTCTGGTATAAACAGCTCTAAGAGATGTCTGTTTAGCCTTGGAATGCTTTGTGTTAAGGGCAGTATGCTTTTGCCTTTTTGGTTTAGATGTTGGTTGAGGTTGTGTAGTAGTGACAGGCTCAGAGTTTGTTGATTCAATGATTGGTTCGGGTTGTGTTTGATGTGATGTAGTAGGTACAGTGTTTGTGGGTGTTGGCTCAGGTGATGGTATAGGATTAGAGTATATGGTTTCAGTGTGGTCAGTGGCTAAAGTTTCAGGCATTTGGTGTGTTTTTGGTTGTTGTGGCTGTTGTGGTTCTTGGGGTGGTGATTGAGAATCTTGAGGTTGATTTAGAAAGTTTTGCAGAGCAAGTGGCAAAACGAGTTCAGGTAGATCTTTACCAACATCTTTATTAGTCATATCAGAGAATATTATCTTATTGACTCGAAAAGATTGAATCACATCAGCTGCATCAATTTCTAAACCAGGTACACAGGCATTGAACAAAAGTTGACAAAATCTAGCAAAATAGACTGTAGTAGACTCTGACAATTTACCGCCTAAATTCATTAACACATATCGACCAAAATCAAAATTACTGCCATAGAGTAGAGAATACCCAATTTGCAGACTATCCATAGGAATGGCATCCCAGTTGGTAACTTTCTTCTGGAATGTCCTGGTGATACAGTCAAAGAAAAAATTCCATTCCTTTCTAAGATTTGGCCGTTTGACACTGCCAAGCTTTGCCAGAGAATCCATGTAACCAATTTCTGTTAACATGTCCCACATATTTTGCTCAGAAACAATAGCATATGAGGTATGTGTGTCGAAGTCCATTGTCTCTCGAACAGTTTGTGGAGTTATCACAAATTCTTGTTCATCATGAGTGAAGATTATAGACGGTGTCCCACTCTCTCCTCCATCTATATACCTTGAGTTTTGCCAGAAAGTGGCAATTTGAGATGCAGATAGAACAGCAGGTTCAATCAATGCTTGCCCAATCTCAGAGTCACGAAGAAAATTTTGTATAAGATGAAACGCTTCGGGAGCACGGTCATTCTCAAGTAAAGCTGCAAAATTGTTAGGCACAAAACGAAGACCAAAAGCAGTAAAAGGTTTAGTCGCCATTAGATCAAGAAATGATCAAGAAATGACAGTGAGAATGATATGTAGGAAAGGTGTTTGTGAAAATGTCGAAACGAAAAACACAAAGGAGTTCTGTGGTTGAATAAAGTGAATATGAGTGGATGTGAAGTGATAGTAACAAAAAGTGATTTGAGTAGTAATTAAAAATTAAAACTCAATCGTTTTACATTGAAAACACGCAACCGTTCCTAGAGTAATGTGAAAGTGGGACACAATAATGGGTGAGTGGGACAGGTGTCATTCATGCAGCGAATCAATTAATCATGCGCAGTAAAAGCAATTATTACCGCTGTCTTTCCTATTATCAAGACACTTTACCACATTTACACTCTTTAACAGTTGTCAAACACTCTATTTACTCCAAAATTTTCAAATTATCTTAATGAAAATTTACCTTAGAGTACGGAACACAATCCAACAGTATTTGTCAATTTTCTAACTTTATCACCGAAACCCTTTCAAAAATTGCACAGTTGTGAATATATGTGTGTGTGTGTAGCAGAGGTTACCAAATCAACTTTTATAGCATCTAATATTTCATAAAATCCATAAAATAAATCAATAAACACCGAATGCACAAACTCTCATATTAAACACTGAGTATGTGATGAATGCTAAACTCTGTAGTTCCTTAAATACAGAAATCTGAATAACCCTATTCCCATTGATGTTCATGATTATCCAAGTAAGCACACAGTCATTATAGACAAAAAGATCAAGAGATAGGTATCAAAGCATCATTCAGTGAGTAACATGTCAGGGATTTGATAAACTCACAAACTCTCAAAGCACACAAGTGTTTAGGTGAAGTGTTTTCACTCAAATTCAATCAGTAAAAGCAGATACTTCCATAGGCTTGAATGTCCACCAAATCTACACTACTTTGAGTACATATATGCACAAATCAAAAGGACTTTATTCAGGGTTGTAATTTAGTAAGAACAAACAGGTGAGAAGAGATATATTTAATGAATAAATGGCGAACTGAACAAATTAAAAGACCAAAGTGTTCAGTCACACTGTTAGTACAAATTTGTACAAGATGATCAGCATATATACAATTTTTTTTATATATGTATATATACTGAGAAAACTTTCCTTTTGTTGAGAAACTCTCACCTGCTTGCATTCGATTTTCCAAAAGAATATAATTGCTCTTAATACATCAAAGTTTAAAAAATGAGCAGTTAATGAGGCTCAAAGGGGTTTACTAAGGGTGAAATTTATGAACAGTGTTTGGAGAAAGATGGTAAATCCTAGTGCCTTTATCATTTTCATGCACACACATATCATGTAGTCTCAAAATGGTTTAACACAAGTTCTAGAGCAACATACTCACTGATGAACATCACACATCAATAAAATCTGATTGATATAAAATGTATCAATCACTTATTTGGCTCAAATTCTCACAGGGTGCAGACATGAATTGTTTCTCACCGAACTAAACAATGACACAACTCAAGTTTTAAAATTTTCACAAGTACAAACTAGGAATCATCAAGAACTATGTATGTGTCTTGGGAACAGAGTGTCACTTATCAGAGTTTAGAGTTCATCAATATCAGAAGTTATTCATGAGAGGCAATGCACATAGTATTCATAGACTCAGAGTTTAGGACCAAATAAACTAAGAGATGCTCTAAATATGAAACAGTATCATGCTGTGTTAACTTACTGCACAGTTTCTGATTAGATCACAGTGACTCAGAAAGAGTCTTGATTTAATCACTGAGAATCATGCTTCATACATATTTCTTCTTTGGTGTTTTCATTCAGACAAAAATCAATTCAGAATTCACAGAGTTTATCAAACATATTAACAGTGTATGACAGACAGACATGCTGACAGAGTTGAATCAACAAAGTTCACATAGCACTTAACAATTCACAGAAAAAATGAGTAACACATTTTATAAGAAAATTTTGAGTCTAACCAACATTTTTAGTCAAAACCAGAGACCATTCCTAGTTCATTGACCAGTCTTGTAAATGTTGCTTCACTCAAGGGTTTGGTGAAGACATCTGCAAGTTGTTGATCTGTAGACACAAAGTGAAGCTCAATGTTGCCTTCCTCTACATGTTCTCCGATAAAATGATACCTTATGCTGATGTGCTTGGTCATTGAGTGTTGTACTGGATATGTCATTGCAATAGCACTTTGGTTATCACAGAAAATAGGTATTTTGCTATACCTCAATCCGTAACCCAGCAATTGATTCTTCATCCATAGAATCTATGCACAATAGCTACCAGCAGCAATATACTCTGCTTCAGCTGTAGATGTGGATATTGATTTCTGTTTCTTGCTGTACCAAGAAACAAGTCTGTCACCAAGAAATTGACAACTTCCACTGGTGCTTTTTCTGTCAATCTTACAGCCTGCAAAGTCTGCATCAGAATAACCAAGTAGTTTGAAATCTGATTCTCTTGGGTACCACAGCCCTAAAGTTATAGTGCCCTTGAGATACTTAAAAATTCTCTTCACAGCTGTTAAATGTGGTTCTCTTGGATCTGCCTGAAACCTTGCACACAGACATGTTGCATACATGATATCAGGTCTACTTGCTGTTAGATAGAGAAGAGAGCCAATCATTCCTCTGTAGCTTGTCATATCTACTGATGACCCTGTATCTTTGTCCAATTTAGTTGCAGTTGCCATGGGAGTTGTTGCAGATGAACAGTCAAGCATGCCAAATTTCTTGAGAAGATTTCTGGTATATTTTGCTTGATTGATAAAGATTCCATCATCTGTTTGCTTCACTTGTAAGCCTAGAAAATAACTTAGCTCTCCCATCATACTCATTTGATATCTGGACTGCATGAGCTTGGCAAACTTCTTACAGAGTTTATCATTAGTAGATCAAAAAATAATGTCATCAACATATATCTGAACTAAAAGCAAGTCACTTCCAGATTTGAAATAAAACAGAGTTTTATCAATTGTACCTCTATTGAACCCACTTTCTAAAAGAAATTGAGCCAGAGTTTCATACCATGCTCTTGGTGCCTGCTTAAGTCCATAGAGTGCCTTGTCTAGCCTGTAGACATGGTCTGGATATTTTGGATCTACAAAACCAGGTGGTTGTTCAACAAACACTTCTTCTTCAAGTTTTCCATTCAGAAAAGCACTTTTCACATCCATTTGAAACACCTTGAATTTCTTGTGAGAAGCATAAGCAAGAAACATCCTTATTGCCTCCAATCTGGCAACTGGAGCAAAAGTTTCATCATAATCTATCCCTTCTTGCTGTGAATAGCCTTTTGCCACAAGTCTGGCTTTGTTTCTTGTAACAACCCCTTCACTATCAGTTTTGTTTCTGAAAACCCACTTAGTACCAACAATAGACCTATTCTTTGGTCTTGGTACTAGTGTCCACACTTCATTTCTCTCAAATTCATTTAACTCTTCTTGCATTGCTGTTATCCAGTCAGCATCTTTAAGAGCTTCTTCAACTTTCTTTGGCTCAGTTTGTGACAGGAATGCATGAAACAGACATTCATTTGTTGTTGCACTTCTTGTCCTTACTCTTGCATCTGGATCACCAATGATCAAATCAGGTGTGTGAGATTTGGTCCATTTCCTAGCTGAAGGTAATTGACTTCTCTCAGAGTTTGATTCTCCCCCTCGATCCATGTTCTCCTGATTTCCTTGATATCTTTCTTCATTCTCTGAGGCTCCCCCTGAATGTGACTGCTCAGTGTTTGAACTGTCAGAATTTGGACTTCCAGAGTTTGAGTCACCAGAGTTTGATTCAGAATATTATCAGAATTTGAGTTATCACTTTGATGAGTTTCTTCATGCTCCCCCTCAACTGGTTCTTTTCTTGTTTCTGGCTGAAAGGTCTCTTCAGTATTTACTAGTAGAGGTTCAGAGTTTGTCTGATCAGAGTTTGTCAGATCAGACTCATCAGAGTTTAATTCATCAGAGATTAAATCTTCATTTTTGAAGTACAGTTGATCATGTTCATTTACATCTTTAAGTCCAGTTATCTTCTTGTCATCAAAAGACACATGAATAGATTCCATGATCACTCTGGTTCTCAGATTATAAACTCTGAATGCCTTAGTTGACAGTGGATAGCCAACAAAAATTCCTTCATCTGCCTTCAGATCAAATTTGGTCAACTGTTCAGGATGAGTTTTCAGCACAAAGCATTTGCACCCAAAAATATGAAAATATTTCAGGTTTGGCTTCTTTTCTCTCACCATTTCATATGGTGTTTTTCCATGCTTATTTATCAGAGTGGCATTCTGAGTAAAACAAGCAGTTTGAACAGCTTCTACCCAGAAATAGGTTGGTAATTTTGCTTCATCAAGCATAGTTCTGGCAGCTTCTATCAAAGTTCTATTCTTCCTTTCAACTACACCATTCTGTTGTGGAGTGCCAGGTGCAGAAAACTCTTGTTTAATTCCTTTGTTCTTGCAAAGTTCTTCCATTGTTGAATTCCTGAATTCAGTTCCATTGTCACTTCTGATAATCTTCACTTGATTCTTTGACCCTTTGTCCAACTGCATTATATGTTCTATCAGAGTTAATGCAGTTTCATCTTTCTTTGCTAGAAAATACACCCAAGTGTATCTGGTGTATTCATCAACAATGACTAGAGCATATTTCTTCTTTCCAAGAGACATGACATTCACTGGTCCAAAAAGATCAACATGTAGAAGATGATAAGGATCAACAATTGAAGACTGAGACTTGCTTTTGAAAGAGGCTTTTCTCTGTTTAGCCTTTTGACAAGAATCACACAGGCCTTCTGCATTCAACAAAGACTTTGGTAGTCCTCTCACAAGATCATTCTTTATTAGCTCATTGATGTTGTTCAGATTTAAATGAGAGAGTTTCTTATGCCACTTCCAACTCTCTTCACTGGACATCCTTGTTGACAGACACACTGCTTTGCCATCAGTGTTTGTTGACAATTTTATTTCATAGATGTTATTGTGTCTGTTTCCAACTAGAGCAACTTTCCCTGTAGATTTACTGATGACTTGACAGTATTCAGGCTGAAAATCTACATGATATCCTTTGTCACAGATTTGACTCACAGATAACAGATCATGCTTGAGTCCTGGAACTAGAGCTACATTTGTGATGATGACACTTCCAAGATTAATATTGCCATATCCCAGAGTATGTCCTACGTTGCCATCTCCATAGGAAACCTTTGGGCCAGCCTTCTCCACATACTCTGATAGCAGGGCTTTATTTCCAGTCATGTGTCCTGAACATCCACTGTCCACGACTAGGGTACTTACCCTGGTGCCCTGCAATCACAAACAATCACTGATTGTTAGTTTTAAGGATCCAGACTTGCTTGGATCCTTTTGCTTTATTGAATCTGTTAGTTTTTGCAGCGGATTTGTCATTATCAGAGTTTAAACTAACATTTTCTGTCTTAGTACCTGCAGAATTAACTTTAACCCATTTCAGATTAGGTTTCAGTTCATAGTAATTATGATAAATAGTATGATAATTCTTGCAAGTATAAATTGAGTGCCAAGTACTTCCACAATGTTTGCACAGAGTTTGTGGTCTAGGTATGACATTATTCTTTTTCACTCCAGATTTGGAGGGTAAAGAATTAATGTCTTTGTTCTTCCTGCAAAAACTAGCAAGATGATTAGTGCTACCACAATTATGACAAGTTTTTCTAGGTGCTAATGTAGCAAGCATTGGCCTATTTCCTGATGTAATGCCTACCTTTCCATTTCTGTTTTTCTTAGGCATTTTCTGTTTATTGACAGATTTTATTTCTTCAAGCTTTTGCTTAAGTTGTTTATCTGTCATTGAACCAATGTTAACCTGTTTGGCACAGGTTTTTACTGGCTCAGATTCAACAGCTCCATGTTCAGTTTTAACAGTACCATGAACAAATGTTCCAAATTTCATAGAAGAAAGTGGTGGTCTGATCTTGACTGTATTCTGAAACCTAAGTACATCATCCTCAGAATAACCTAGACCTACTGTGTCTGATTGAAAAACCTCTTGAGTGACTTTTCCAGAGTGTGTCCAAGTTTTAATAATATGCTTTGCATCATCCAATTCAGAATCTAGTTGCTTATACTTACCTAGCAACTCCTGTTCTATAAAAACAGCATCATCTTTTTCTTTCTGAATTTTATTCATGTTTTCAAGTTGTTCTTCAACAAGTTTATTTCTTTCTTTGAGTTGAGAACACTCATTTTTTATTCTCTCATTCTCTAGAGTCTGATCCCTATAACTGATATGTAATGCTTTAAGATAAATTCTCAATTCAGTTATATTATCAGTATTATAAGCATAGGTAGTTGGAGGTACCTTAAGTTCAGAGTCTTCATTCTGAGTAGAGGCCATGAGTGCATAGTTCACCTCCTCATCTGAATCTGAGGTGTCTGCCCAGTCTCTGCCTTTGGTGTAGAGTGCCTTTTCAGTTTTACCCTTCTTGCACTCAGGAGCATAGTGACCCATCTCCTTACACTTGTAGCATTGAATCTCAGACTTATCTTTCTTCCCAGATTTGAAGTCCTTTCCCTCAGATTTGCTGAAATTTTTCTTGTCAGACTTTGAGTAATTCTTGGTGAATCTCTTTCCCTTCTTGAAGTTCTTGAATCCCATCTTCTTGAAGGTCTTTACCATCAATGCAGCCATTTGCATCATCTCTTCATCATCTTCAGAATCAGATGATTCATCTGTGTTTGAGTCAACATCAGTGTTTGATGACTCACTTTCTGAATGAATGACCAAGGCTTTTCCTTTTGCCTTCTTCTTTGATGCCTCTCTCTTTGAAGATTTTTCTTCAACTTTCAGAGCAACAGACTTTGACTTCCTGCTTGATCTCCTGTTTCTCTGCTCCATTTCCAATTCATGAGTCTTGAGCAGTCCATAGATTTCATCAATCTCAGTATCAGCAAGATCATAGTTGTCTCTTATAGTGGTTGCTTTCACATCCCACTTTTCAGGAAGAGAGAGAAGAAACTTGAGATTCGAGTCTTCTAGATCATATTCTTTGTTAACCAATGATAGATCATTGAGCAGTTTACAGAATCTGTCAAATGTTTCTGTCATGTTTTCTTCAGACTTTGCCTCAAAATGCTCATACTCCTGTGTGAGTATGTTCCTTCTATTCTTCTTGATTGTAGCTGTTCCTTGACACCTAACCTCAAGTGCATCCCAAATCTCTTTTGTAGTTGTGCAGTTAATCACTTTGTTAGACATAACATTATCTAAAGCACTGTGAAGTAAATGCCTTACTTTTGCATCCTTAGCAATAGATGAAAGATCCTCAGCAGTTAGATCTTTCTTTTCCTTAGGAATCACCTTTGATTCCTCACCAGCAACAGCAGCAGTTAATTTTGTAGGTTTATGAGGACCTTCATAAATTCTATCAAGATATTCTGGATCTGTAGCTTCCAGAAACATGGTCATCTTCACCTTCCAAATTGCATACTCTGATGGCTTGAGTATAGGAACCCTAATCGTTTCATACCTACTAACAGTAGTAGGAGTTTTCTCAGAACCTGATGGAGGAGGAATCTCTACCATTGATTACAATTGTGTTTGGATCTTAAACTGTAATAAAGTAACAGATTGGCTCTGATACCACTTGTTAGGTCGAATACACAATATATAATCAAGTACTGTATGAACACACGTTTTTGTACTTAAAACTGTTTGGAATTAATAATTTCTCTCTTAGTGATGTAAAATATCACAGAGAGCTGCTTAGGTTACAATGAATGATATTCGTTCATGATAGATACCCTTCTAGGGTTAACCTAACTGTATTTATAAGATATACAGCTACGTACAATCGTTAATTGATTCTCCTATAATTAAGCTATACAATTGATATCAATTACGATTGCTACACGTCTTCTAAGTCAACTCAATCTCTTTGATAGCTATCCAATCTTCAAAGATATTGCTTCCATATTTATCTTAAATTAAACTTCAATCTTTGTTGACTTGTAGACGCTTCCAGTAGACAGACTTTAGCAAACTCTGTTGCTCTCCTAGCCAGCAGTGTTTGCGCTTCCTTCTGTCAGCCAGCAGTGTTTACACATCCTTCTATCAGCGTTTGCGCTTCCATCTATCAGCGTATACAAACTCTGCTACAACTGCTTTCAATAACAAGTTAAACTCTTTTTCCCTGTAACACATAAACACTGACATTAAATCACATCAATTATATCTAACACTCTATGATAACAGCATGTCATAATGTATGCATTCATATGGCCAAGCTATATTGATACGTTTGATAAAACCTTTGAAGAAGGCAAGATATATTCTATAAGGAACTTCTCAGTCAAAACATATCGCAAAGAAACTCTTCGATGCACAAATTATGACAAACAAATTTGGCTATCCAATTATACTAAAGTTATGGTATTTCAAGATTCCGAGATGATTGACAGGATGATACGTAAGATGGAATTTGATTTCTTTGACATCGGTGATATCCGCGAGATGATCAACCAATCTGATAATAATTATCTGATTGGTATGGTATAATAAATATGGTTATAACTGTAGAATTCTTCCTGTTTCTTTGAAGCATTTATCAACTTGGTAGTTTGGTCATTTTTTGTATATATCATTGGTGTGCTGAAAGATCAGGATATTATTAGAAACAGAATATATCAAAAGGAGGTCGACCAACGTTGCATCAAGTTTACTCTTACTGATGGAAGGTATTATCTCTGACGCATATCAATGTCAAGATTTTAATTACAACTTAATTGTTATGCAAGTAATTATTTATTTTGTTTCCTTTACATTTTATTTTATAGTGCATCTATCAGAGCATGTTTCTGGGACAAATTGGGAGAATTCTTCTTATCAGAAATACTGAAAATTACTGATATCCCAATAGTTGTTATTGTGGCTAGCTGCAGAGTTAATGATTTTAAGGGTATTCAATTAACTCTACTCCGTACTATGAATTGATGTTATAATTGTATCTTATTAGCGTCTAATAATTATGATAAAGTAGTACGCATTATTATTTGTGATTATAAAAATTAGACTCTAAGTTATTAGTGTTTATAAGAGAGCTGTACGTGTCCAATGTTGGAGCTACAAGGTTCTTCATAAACTACAATCATCGTAGTGTGTCTGAAATGAAAAGAAGGTATATTTATACGATTGTAGACAATAAAACATAGTACATTCAAAATAGATGAACTTTTAATAATCAATTCATTCAATGCTTAGGTCCATTCTACCAAAATTCAACCTGGATTAACCAAATGTTCTAGCAGAACCAGAAAAACCAAGTATTTTAAACATTGCTGAAATGCGAACACTTGATGAGTCGTACATTCTGGTATTGTTTGCAATCTCTTATGGCTGAGTATTCGTGTCTCTTTTATGTGTCTCTCTATTATGCATTGGCTGAAATTTGTTCTTTTATAACTGAATGTAGAAATTAGTTATGTGCTAATTGACTGTTAGTTCAGTGAAAGAAACAAAAGACTGGAACTATGATGCTTGCAGCAGTTGTCAAAAGGAAATTTATATGATTGAAGGAAAATTTAGATGTGAGGAATGTAAAAGAAATATTCCATTTCCTGAAAAGAGGTATTCAAACAGGTCTCTATTACACAAATGTAAGTTGTATTATTATTATGAAAATAGGTAATTCATCCATATATATGCTTGGTTCTGTTAAACAGGTTTAAGATATGTTTGATTGCTGGAGATTCTTCTGGTGTAGCTGCATTTATCTTATATGATCACGAGGTTGAAAATATAATTGGTAAAACTGTGTTTGATGTTCTGGCAGAGCAAGATAGGGTATGATCACTGCAAACACATTTTCATTTTGTCATTTAAATTTGCGTAAACATTTTTAACTGTTTCATAAATAGTTTTATATATTTGAAATCCTGATTTGATGTGCTGCACTAGGAAGGGAAAAATACTGAGTTTCCAAGAAGCCTAAAGATTTTTGTAGGCAATGAATATACATTAACAATTCGTACGAATGAGGAAAATGTCAAGAAGAATTCTTACACGTACACAGTTGTTGATATCAACAAGGGTTTTGAAATCATTGAACACAATAAACCAGATGATAGTGATTTTAGTCTTGGTTCTAAGATTTCCCAGGTATATGGAAAAAAACTTAAACATTATTTTCATATCATACTTTATTGTCAATGTTCCAAGCATTGGATTTCATGTTTGTACTGATAAAAATTTTGAATCACTTTGTACACAGTACTCATCAACATATTTTGTTCAGAATTCTGAATCCAAGACTCCAGATACTGAGAAATCTACATCAAATCGTCTCAAAAGACTGAATGACGACACTGTCATTTCTATACCGGACCTGCATGATGTCTCTGATAATGCAGTTGATAAAGAAAATACACCGAAACCTAACCCACTGAAGCAAATTAAAATGGAAAAGGTAAGTCATGTTTTCAATCAGTTTTGTAGCGTTCTTAAATATAAACATGTTGTACATATACATTACCTAAATCATATGTTAGGGCGAATACACAAATATAATCAAGATTTGTATGAGAGATTAACAAGAACACACGTTTTTAACAATTAAAAACTGTTTGAAATTAATAATTCCTCTCTCAGTGATTTAAACTATCACATAGAGCTGCTTAGGTTACAATGAATGATAATTCGTTGTTCGATACCCTTCTAGGGTTAACCTAACTGTATTTATAAAACATACAGCTACTATACAATCGTAAATTGATTCTCTTATAATTTAGCTATACAATTGATATCAATCACGATTGCTACACGTCTTCTAAGTCAACACAATCTCTTTGACAGCTATCCAATCTTCAAAGATATTGCTTCCATAATTGTCTTCAATTATTCTTCAATCACTGTTGACAAGTAGACACTTCCACCAGACAGAGTTTATCAAACTCTGTTACGCTTCCATCCGTCAGCGTTTAACAAACTCTGACCTGCTTCCAGCTAAACTCTGATTTATCACTCACTACGTCAAATTTGGGCTTCCGTCACTCTTTTGTACAGTAAGGGCTGTGACACTTTGGGAAAAACGAGTGACTAAAGGTCATCTTCTCAAGTTTTAGCCACACAATAGTTTTTCGAGTGACCAAAAATACAAATTTTGTAAGATTCAGTCACAACTTTAAAAATGTGTGACAATTGAGAGATAAAACAGAATGTTTTTTTGTTGACTTTGACCAAATCCAGGAGTTATAGTCATACTTGAGAGATAGCAGTGTGACAAAAAATAGTGACGCTTATTTGCTGTGTCTAAATGTTACGAAACGGCCACAGTCGTTTTCGGTGATGTGGCTAAATGAGAAATATCCCATGGTCACTACATTTTATATGTGACTAAAAGGTAGAGTTTTCTGCATATATGTCAGAGCTTTGTTCACTACATTTTAGATGTGTGAACTGTTCGGTTAGAGGGAAGTGATTTATGTGTGTAATTGAAGGCTTTATGTTCGAATTAGACCGAGTCGAATTCTTTTTTTTTTATCGATTTTAATTCATCCAATGTGATATAGTTAAGTTAATTTGATGTTGTGAGCAGTTTGAGGACAACTAATGTTAACTCGAATAACTTGTAGAAGGGGGGGGTTGAATACAAGTTATATAATCGTGTCTGATTTTTCCTTGATTATATGAACAAGAATAAACGAATGAATCAAACTCTGTTTGTATTAATAAGATCAAATACAAACTCTACCAAAGGTGTACAATACCTTTAGCAGCTGTTGACAATACAAATCTCTCTCTCTGTTTGTTTCGAACTCTCGAATACAAACCTTATACAGAGCTACGCATACGAACTTACAACTCACACTTGTTCGACTACGACACTTTTTACAATGATATAGAGAGAGTATTTATAATGCTTCCTATCAACTAATTACAGAAAGATAATCTATACATGACAATGTTCTGCCATCTAGTTGATAGTTTCCATCAATAGAAAATTCTTCCCTTCATAATATCTTCTTGCTTGTTCTTCAAACAACGATCCTGTTTTATAGCACTTGCCAGTTTCTGTAGCATCCATAATGACATCATCAGTAACACGACTGATATCACGATTTCATCTTGCATCAGTATCTGATCATTATCAGTATTAGACCTTCATCGGGATTTGCTCTCTGTTCCTGACATGTAGTCTCCGATACACTGTTCATTCCTGACTAAACCCTACAGATAACTGTCTAACACATATTTCCTATACAAAGTGCTAAATCCTTTATAAGATCAGGATATACAAGAAATATAAGTAAAATTCTATTCTTAACATCACAACTCATGAATTATTCCTAACAATCTCCCCCTATTTATGCTTTAAAATCTGAAGCATAAATCTGAGTTGTTGATGTCAAAACATATAACAATACAATCAGAATAGAATTTATGAATTCAAAAATCATGAAGTTAAGTACCTCCTCTTTCAGATATAGACATAGTATTTAGTACTTAGATGAAAGAATTCAACTATTTGATGCTTCTTTTCCTTTATCACTTCCATGATGAGATTCACCTCTGTCACAATCTTTATCTCCCCCAGTTCTTCTTTTATCCCCAGTCTGTTGTTGTTGTTGTCTTTGAATCTTTATCTCCCCCTTTTTGACATCAACAACATTAATTCCAAGAGATTCAGTAACAGAACAAATGAGATTCATCAGAACTGCTTGATTTTCCATAATAGTGACTTGGTTATCTTCAAGTGTTTGAAATCTTGATTGAATTTCAACTTGAGATTTGTGAATGTCTTGTAGAATTTCAGAATTGACTTCAATGTTGGAAGTGTTTGGAATATCTTCAGATTCAAGTCTTGTAGAAGAAGTTGCCTGTGTAGAATGATATTCAAGTAATAAAACTCGATTAGAGTTACAAACATCTTCATCTTTCTGATCTGAAGCTGCAATATGATCATCTTGTCCTTCACAAGTATTCTGGGTACTAACATCGACAAATCCTGATGCCTCCTTAGATTGATCAGATACTGTTGATGTCTCAATTCTAGCTGATATTGGTAGTACTAACAAAGGAATACTTGGATCATTAGAAATATCTTCTGGTACTGATGATATAGAAGTTTGTCTTAGCCTTTCACCTCTTCTGTTGATAATTCCTGCAAGCCTTTCTTTTTGCTTCTGAGCTTTAACTTCTGGCTTTGAATTGTGCTTTGCTAAGTCATTCTTCTCATACATCTTAATAAAAGAATAAGTACCAGCATCCATACCAAGATTATCAGACCAAGATTCAGGAAAAACCTGATCCCAGAAATCAAACGATGGTTTCCTAAATTTCTCTCCCTCACTATGGAGTTGATCATCCATACCCTCATTCTCACTTTGACTATCTAAAGTCAACACTCTTTCTACCTCTCCTTTTGCCTGGTCAGAAGCCAGCCGCTCTGAATGTGGATTAATATCCATCTTTTCAAGTGTATCACTCAAATTTGGATAAGTGCTCTCATGACCTACAGAAAAATAGAGTTTAGAAGAAGTTTTTATACCTGAACTCACATGGAGAGAGGGTTCCTCATATGGCAGGGGGCTTGAGATTTTCTCCAAGGAGTGAGCTGCTATAATCTCTAAACCCTTACAATCATCTTCTTTCCTTCCAGAGACTACAGGCTCCAGTATACCACTTTCAGGTTCTCTACTAGACTCTGATGTCTTCAGTAATACTTCATTAGACACCATAGTTAGTATTTCACCGTCTTTAAGTGTTGTTTGTTGAGACTCACCCTCAAGGTGGATAGACTCTGACTGAACAATGTTTGTTTGATCTTCAAGAAAATCAGTCAAAGTTATTCCTCCCATATCATAGGGTTTCTCACTTGCAATTTCAGTCATCACAGAAGACCTTTCAACATCAGCTATCACAGCTCCTGAGTCATCCAACCTCTGACTAGACGGTTCTTGTGTTGCAGTGACTGTGATCTGATCTTTCCTACTATCCACTACTGGTGCAATAGTATCTTCTATTGACTACATTCCTCTATCTACTTCCTCCTGTTGTTCACCTTGAGCTCAAGCATCTTCAATAATGACATCTTTGTCAAATAAATATGCATAAAGTGATTGAAATACAACATGCTTCGAGAGTCCAAATTTCTTGACCAATTGTCTTCTGACAAATACATAGAAATACATCTTCATTAAGTCAAGTCTTTGATGTAGAAGTCCATATTCATCTGGAAATAAAAGTTTTGGTACTCTTTCAACCAAAAAATCTAGAACAGGCCTTGACAACTTCACTTTGAGAGAAATTAGTCCCATAGCCAGTCTGTATGATAATGTAGTTTCCCATAAAGAATCAATATCCAGATCTCTATAGTCATTTGCTGACTTGATTGTAGCTTCATTTGTAGAGACCTGCATGATATTAGTTGGACTAGACTCTGTGTGTGTAGGTGACAATTGAATCTTTCTCCTTGTTCTCCTGATATAGTGAGCAAAAGATTTATCCTGAGAAGACTCAAGAGGTGTAGACATAGAATTGATCTTGGGATGAGATCTTTTTTCAATAGACACAGTCTTTTGAGAGACAGTATCCAGTAACTGTTTTCCCTTGTTAAGAACTACAGCCTTTTGGGAGACTGTAGCCTGGCTGTGACTAGGTGCTTCATCTCTTTGTCCTAGCTTAGAAAGTCGAATTGCAGCCTTCAATTCTTCTCTCTCAGCAAGAGATATATTATCATCATCTTCACTAGAACTACTACTACTACTACTACTTGACACAACAAATCTTCTCTTCCTTACAACTGATGTCTTTTGAGAAACACCAGAGGTTGGTTTCTTTGAAACAATAGACTGTGGATTAAAACTTTGTTCTTGGATTGTTTCAGAGACTATAATGTTTTGGGCTACTTGGGTAGACACAGGTGGGTTCTCCTTCAATTGAGATTCCTGAGCCATTTCACCACAAAAGAAAGAAGAATTGTAGAGAGTAGGAAGATGAGTTTTAAGAATTACCTGAACATGATGTGGATAATGAATTGCAGGTATTTCATCTAGATTCTTTTAATTGTCCTTCTTTGTAATGTCAGAGAAAATTCTCTTTTGCTGTACATAAGAAGAAACACAATGTTCTCTACCAAATCTAGCTTCAACATCAGGAATAAAATGGTTAATAAACATTTGTATAAATCTATGATAATAAACCATTTTACTGCTTTGATCTCTTAACCCAAGTTTAATACACATCTGACTTAAGATAATGTGACCAATGTTAACTACTCTGTCATAAAGTAAACTGTAAGCAATATGTAAAGTGACAGAAGCAAGTTGATCAAAAGAACTACATTTACTAGTAAAGCATTTAGCTAATTGATCAAAGAAGAAAGACCACTCTTTCCTAAGATAAGATCTTCTTAACTGGCTCATGTTATCTAAAGGTCCATTATAACCTAATGCAGATAACATAGTTCTAACATCATCATCAGATGGTACATTCTCATAAATCAAACTAACAGGTAAGTGAAGTACTGAATTAACAACAGATTCAGTAATATCAAATGAGTCTTGTCCTAAATGTAGAACAATCTTACCTGATTGACTCTGAGTAGAATCAATTACCTCAGCATTCTCCCAAGCTTGTGTAACAGCTGCTTGATTAATTTGTGGAGATGCTGTCAATGCATAACTTAATGGTCCATAGGCCAGAAAGTTCATGATTGGATGAAAATCAGATGACACTCCTTCCTTGTTGGTGATAGCTGCTACATGATTGTTCGTCATAAAATCGAAGTCACCAAACTTGAAGGCTATTGACTTAGGTAATCTTCTCTAAGCTGCCATTTTTGATCTGAAAAGAACTTGAAAAATTCTTGAAATGGATTAGTGATTTTGAAAACTCGAGAGTGTTTTTGCTTTAGAGAATGTAAAATTAGAGAAAGCAATTACACGATTAGAGTTTCAAAACAAATATATTTCACAAATCTTTCAGACCACTATCCCACGTTGACACGTAGATTGACAGGTGTCAGTCCCTGAAAAGTGCGGCTATCCACGATTTTTGGAAAATAAAATCCAAAATTGAATTTCATGAAATAAATCAGGGTATTATCAAGATAAAAAAAATCAATACTGATCAGCTTCATTTTCCTGTTGACCTCCCATCAAAATTATCACAAAATACATTGTGATTTAAAAATATAATTTTCAAATCCTGATGGTCACACTTGAAATCCTGATCAATATCATCCTGATTCCAGAGACTTAATATGGAGTTTCCACGTGGCATTTTCTTTTATCTGAAAAAGAAATAAACAATTAATCTGAACAAAATCAATTGGTTAGATATATTCGACATTTCTTGAGAATACAAGAAATATAGTCACACACAATAATTAGCATCTGACTTCATTAAAACTTCCAAATGACTGTTCAGCTTCTCACGTCTTTATATAAAAGAAACAAACGCCTTATGCCATTCTCCATAAACCTTTCAATTTCTTTTCTTCTCAACAATGCTTCTCAAACCAAAATTCCATTCAAACACATTCTTTAGGTTTTTCACAGTCGATGAACATCCTGTTCTTGATCATCTTTTTGAAAAGACGACTCTTCTCATCGAACTAATCATGGATAAATTAGTTTCAGATAACATCCAGAGGTTTCTCCTAGAACATCCATCTGTTGGATACAATCTTCCCCTAACCTCCTCAAAACTTAAGGATGAAGAATTTGGCCGAGAGTCTGAGGTTGATCTTGATGGGGATGCTATTCATTTAAGTTAGCTACTCTCATTCAAGTCGCCCAGACAAGGAATCCAAGAGCAGACAAGGCTGTTTAATCCCCTGATGGATTTCTTTAGATGCTCCTTGTCCTATACCTCAGAATTCATTTCATTAGACAAGTATAGAATTATCAGTAGAAGTTAGACAAAAAGATGTTGTATTTCATTTCCATATATGTAATGCTTTTAATTAATGAAAATACAATTTCTTGTTATCTACTTGTCTTTTGATTATTGAATGATGTATAAATTATCAGTATGTAAATATTAAAAATTGCTGGTATAGACTTAACACATCACAGAATTAGATTACTACCCAAAGTAAACGTCAGGATATGAAACAATTTTCACAATCCTGATACTGACACAATACTGATGACGTCAGCATCCTGATACAAATCTAATCTTGATGATTATTAACAAGTCTATCATACTGAAATTTACCAAGGCAAAGTGTTATAGCTAAAGCTTTTAACAATCAAATATAGATCCTGACAAGAATATCAAGTCTATAAGCTAAAAACAACATACCTTGCTACTATTGCAGATGTTAAAGATCTAGAAATTTAACATTCCTAACTCACTTACTAATCTACTGAATGTAGTTTCATCAAGTGGTTTAGTTAGAATATCTGCAAGCTGTTTGTCAGTAGGAACAAAATGAAGTTCCACAGTATTATTCTCAATATGTTCTCTAATAAAATGATACCTGACATCAATGTGCTTAGTCCTTGAATGTTGAACTGGATTTTCTGCAATTTTCATTGCACTAGTATTATCACAAAACATAGGAATATTACTAAGTGTCATACCATAATCCATCAACTGATTTCTTATCCAAAGGAGCTGTGCACAACAACTGCCTGCTGCTATGTACTCAGCTTCTGCAGTTGAGGTTGAAACTGATTGTTGCTTCTTGCTTGCCCAAGAAATCAATCTATTTCCCAAGAATTGACATGTACCTGTAGTGCTTTTCCTGTCTATCTTACACCCTGCATAATCAGTCTGAATAGCCAATTAGAAAGAAATCAGATTCTCTAGGGTACCACAAACCAAGATTTGGAGTTCCTTTGAGATATCTAAAAATTCTCTTCACAGCAATTAAATGAGATTCCTTAGGATCACTTTGGAATCTAGCACATAAACAGGTAGAAAACATTATATCTGGCCTACTTACAGTTAGATATAACAATGAGCCTATCATGCCTCTATAACTAGTATTATCCACACTCTTTCCCTTAGGATCTGAGTCTAGTTTAGTGGCTGTTGCCATGAGTGTTTTTGCAACTGCACAGTCTTGAAAGTCAAACCTTCTTAAAAGATCTTTGATACACTTTGACTGATTAATGAAAATACCAGTCTCAGTCTGTTTGACCTGCAAGCCTAAGAAATAATTTAATTCACCCATCATGCTCATCTGATACTTAGACTGCATAAGCTTGTTAAACTTAGCACACAACTCTTCATTAGTAGAACCAAAAATAATATCATCAACATAAACTTGAACTAAAAGCAATTCACCTTTTATCTTTCTAAAGAATAGAGTTTTGTCAATTGTACCTCTTGTGAAGCCATTTTCAAGAAGAAATTTAGACAAAGTCTCATACCATGCTCTTGGTGCCTGCTTTAGTCCATAGAGTGCCTTGTCAAGTTTGTAGACATGATTTGGAAACTTTGGATCAACAAATCCGGGTGGTTGTTCCACATACACTTCCTCATCAAGTTTGCCATTTAGAAAAGCACTCTTTACATCCATCTGGTATACCTTGAATTTTGAATGAGCTGCAAATGCAAGAAACATTCTGATTGCTTCCAATCTTGCTACAGGTGCAAAGGTCTCATCATAATCAATGCCTTCTTCCTGAGAATAACCCTTGGCCACCAGTCTTGTTTTGTTTCTTACAATCATACCAGATTCATCTAACTTGTTTCTGAAAACCCATCTTGCACCAACAATAGATCTATCTTTAGGTCTTGGTACCAGTTTCCAAACTTTGTTTCTCTCAAACTCATTTAACTCCTCCTGCATTGCAATTACCCAATCAGGATCCTGTAAGGCTTCTTCAACCTTCTTAGGTTCATTCTTTGAGAGAAAACAACTATACAAGCATTCATTTTGAATTGATCTTCTAGTTCGAACACCACTATTTGGATCACCAATAATCAAATCTTCAGTATGATCCTTTGTCCATTTTCTAAAAGGTGGTAGATTGACTCTGCTAGTCTCTCCCCCTAAGTTAGTGGTATCTCTTGTAGAAGAATTCTCTCTGCCTTCAATAACTCCCCTTTGATCAATAGAATCAGTAGATTCCATATTGCTGCTAGTTACTGATCTTTCTTCAGTAGACTCTGAAAGATCAGTTCCTGATGGAGTAGATTCTGAATAACTAATCTGCTCCTGATGATCACTGTGTTCTCTTTGATTTATTTGCTCCCCCTCAACAGTAGCATTCCTTTGAGAAGCAATAGAAATTTCTTCTGGAGAACCTTCATCATCACTGGAGAGTATCTCAGAATTCTTCAGATTTTCAAATTCCAATTTGTCATGGCTTTCATCAGTTTGCAGAATTCCAAATTTCTTATCATCAAATGCAACATGAATTGATTCCATAACAATGTGAGTTCTGAGATTATAAACTTTGAAGGCCTTAGATGCTGAATATCCTAGAAAGATTGCTTCATCTGATTTGGCTTCAAATTTTCCAAGTTGTTCTGGATGAACTTTTAGGACATAGCATTTGCATCCAAAGATGTGAAAGTATTTCACACTTGGTTTCTTTCCTTTGATCATCTCATAGGGAGTTTTTCCATGACTATTTACCAAGGTACAGTTTTGAGTGAAACATGCAGTGTTAATAGCTTCTGCCCAAAAATAGGTTGGAAGTTTTGCATCTGCAAGCATGGTTCTTGCTGCCTCTATGAGAGTCCTGTTCTTTCTTTCCACTACACCATTCTGTTGAGGTGTACCAGGTGCAGAAAATTGTTGAGTGATTCCTTTGTCTGCACAAAACCCCTCCATTGTAGAATTCTTGAATTCTGTACCATTGTCACTCCTAAGTACTTTGACTTTGTACTCAGAATTATTATGAATATTTTTGATAAGTTCAATGATTTGCTGAGGAGCTTCATCCTTCTTGTGTAGAAAGAACACCCATGTGAACTTTGTGAAATCATCCACTATCAATAGAGCAAATCTTTTCTTGCTGATAGACATAATGTTTACTGGACCAAACAGATCAAGATGTAGCATGTGAAATGGTTCAGTAATTGAATTTTCAGTCTTGCTCTTGAAAGTGGTTCTTCTTTGCTTTCCAAGCTGACATGCATCACAAAGTCCATCTTGTACATAATTTGCCTGAGGTAGGCCTCTCACCAGATTGTGCTTAACAAGTTGATTAAGCTTCTTGAAATTAAGATGTGAGAGCTTCTTGTGCCAATTCCAGCTTTCATCACTTGTTGCTTTGCTGTAGAGACATCTAACAATTCCTTTAGATGTATCACTTAAGCTGGCTTCATATAAGTTACCATGTCTTTGACCAGTTAGAACAATGTCTCCATTCTGCATATTCAAGATTTTGCATCCTTCTCTGTCAAAGATTGATCTGTAACCTTTATCACCCAGTTGACTTATGCTTAGAAGAGTATGTTTCAAGCCTTCAACCAGTGCTACATTTTCTATGATGACATTCCCCAAAACAATTGAGCCATATCCCAGAGTTTCTCCTTTGTTGCCATCTCCAAAAGATATTACTGGGCCTGCTTTCCTCTCAAACTTTGTAAGCACTTCTTTCCAGTCATATGTCCAGAGCATCCACTGTCCAAGATAATTGAATGCTTCTTTCCTGTGCCCTGCAAACAAAAAGTAACTAGTTAGAATTTTTCAGGACCCAACTTTGATTGGATCCTTTCTTACTAGATTTAGAAACAACAGGCTTTGAGAATTTTGTCTTTACTTTACCTGTTGTAGAGTCAACTTTAGACTCTAATTTCACAAACTGTTTGTGACTATGAGTTTCAGATTTCAAGGAATAATAGTCATAATATAGTTCATGATATTCTCTACACATGTAAATGGAATGAAGTAAACTACCACAATGATAACAAGCTTTTTGTGGCTGGTATTGAATTTTTTGAGTCTTGGGGAATCTGGACTCAGTTTTCCAAGAAGGTTTTTGATTGCAGTCTAGGGCCAAATGATTATGATTTCCACACTTATAGCATTTTTTTCTAGGTGCATCGGGTACATTCTTGTAATTATTCTCTTTGTTAATACCTTCTTTTCCATTCCTATTTCTTTTGATCTTGCTAGACTCTGAAAGGCCATCTAATCTCTATTTTAACTGAGACTTAGACAGAAACCCTATGTTTACATTCTTAGGTTTCTCTAACATTTTCTCATCTGAATTACTATTGTTAATCTTTTTATGTACAACAGGGGTACCTTTTGAATTAACAAATTTAACATGATTAGGTTCAGAAACAATTTTTTTACCTTCAGATTTAGATGTGCTAGCTTCTACTTTACTATCATCATTGACAATAGCTACTTTTTTTTCTTGTCTAGCCTTATCAAATCCTAAACCATTAACCTTACCACGAATTCCATTTTCGATGATTTCTTGTGTCTTTTTACCAGAAATGTTAATGGTCTTAATCACATCTCTCTCTTCCTCTAGTTCTTTTCTGACATAGTCATAAGCCTCAAGAATAACACTATAATCATGCTTAGCTTTATCAGAACTTAACTTGTATTCTTCCGTTTGAATTAATTCAGATTCAAGAAAATTATTTCTATCAACTAATTTATCATTCTTAACCTTAAGTTCATCTCTTTCACAAGTAAGAATTCTAAAATTAGTCATAAGATTCTTAAACTCAGCATGGATAGATCTAATTTCATCAGAATTTAAGTTATCAAATGAATCAAGAGAGTGAGGTGATACCTTAACAGAGGATGGAGAAGTTTTCTTTGGAGATCCAAGTTTATCTGAAACATTTGCCATCAGTGCAATGTTGTCATAATCCAATTCATCTTCAGAATCACTGGAATCAGCCCAATCCTTCTGTGTGACCATAAGTGCATTACCCTTTCCTGAATTCCTAGGTTTCTTACACTCACTAGCAAAGTGTCCAAGCTCGCTGCAATTAAAACACTTGATCTTGGCCTTATCAAGCTTGACAATTGTCCATTTGCCTTTGTCACTCTTCTTCTCCTCCTTCTTTTGAAAAAGTCCTTTGCTAAATCTTTTCCTGTTGAATCTTCCTTTCTTGAAGGCTTTAGCAAACATAGCAAAGAGTTCCTGCATCTCAGATTCAGAATCACTGTTGTCAGAGTCCATATCAGTAGTCTCTGACTCAGAACTTTCTTTGCTTTTCTTCTTCCTTGAGTTCTTTACAGCAATCTCTTCATGCTGTTCTTCAGGAAGCTTCTTTAATTCAGATTGAGCAGTAACTGCAATAGTCTTCATCTTTCCTTTACTCCTGCTCTTCTTCTGCTGTTTGTCAAGTTCATAAGCTCTCAATTTTCCATATACTGCCTCTAATGATATCTCATCCAGATCATTAGCTTCCTCAATCGCAGATATCTTCTCATTGTAGAAATCAGGCAAAGCTTTCATGAACTTTGTATTCATATCCTCCAAGTCATAATATTTACCATGCATGGCCATCTCATTGATGAGTTTTGTAAACCTATCAAAGGTATCAGTAAGTGACTCACCAGACTTGGATTCAAAGTACTCATACTGTTGTATAAGTAGTGTCCTCATATTCTTCCTGACAGGCTTAGTTCCTTCACAGTGAACCTTAAGATTATCCCATATATCCTTAGCAGTTTTACAAGAGAGAACATAGTTAGTGAGAACAGAATCAAGACTATTGAATAATATGTTTCTCACTTTAGCATCTTTAAGAACATTCTCCTTGTCTTTATCTGACCATTCAGATTTTGGCTTCTCTGCTGTATGTTCTGGAACAACCACACCATCAACAGTTGCTTGTCCAACGACCTTTGTTGGAACAAAAGGTCCATCTCTGATTCTGTCAAGATAATCAGGATCTGTTGCTTCCAAATGATGTAACATCTTTACTTCCCATAGAGTATATTCGTTTCTCTTGAGCATAGGAATCTTAGTATTCCCATCCTTGTAACCAGACATGATTGCAGATCTTTATGATTATTCGAAATCAACCTGCTCTGATACCAATTGTTAACTCAAATAACTTGTAGAAGGGGGGGGGGGTTGAATACAAGTTATATAATCGTGTCTGATTTTTCCTTGATTATATGAACAAGAATAAACGAATGAATCAAACTCTATTTGTATTAATAAGATCAAATACAAACTCTACCAAAGGTGTACAATACCTTTAGCAGCTGCTGACAATACAAATCTCTCTCTCTCTGTTTGTTTCGAACTCTCGAATACAAACCTTATACAGAGCTACGCATACGAACTTACAACTCACACTTGTTCGACTACGACACTTTTTACAATGATATAGAGAGAGTATTTATAATGCTTCCTATCAACTAATTACAGAAAGATAATCTATTCATGACAATTTTCTGCCATCCAGTTGATAGTTTCCATCAATAGAAAATTCTTCCCTTCATAATATCTTCTTGCTTGTTCTTCAAACAACGATCCTGTTTTATAGCACTTGCCAGTTTCTGTAGCATCCATAATGACATCATCAGTAACACGACTGATATCAGGATTTCATCTTGCATCAGTATCTGATCATCATCAGTATTAGACCTTCATCGGGATTTGCTCTCTGTTCCTGACATGTAGTCTCCGATACACTGTTCATTCCTGACTAAACCCTACAGATAACTGTCTAACACATATTTCCTATACAAAGTGCTAAATCCTTTATAAGATCAGGATATACAAGAAATATAAGTAAAATTCTATTCTTAACATCACAACTCATGAATTATTCCTAACAAATAAAGCTTCATTTTAACACTAATAATATCAGATGATCTACATACACGAAGAAATAGCAGACCACAGCATGTTCTAAATGATCTAAATGATTCCAGTCTATAACAATAACGAAACCAAAAACATAACTGTTCGAGTTTCCATTGCTAGTCAAAGCAAACTATTCAACAAGATCAATTGTTCCATGATAATATAAAAAAGCAAGAAGTACTAGTCTATCCCCAATCAACTTGAAGGTATTACCGCATAGAGCGCCATTAGTATCTCAAGAATTGTTCTATATGTCTCCCACAAAAATTTAAACCATGGGGGTGACAAGCTCTCAATCGTATCGATCCTTTCCTTTTTCACCGCTGACATAACTCAACATAAGATCTTCAGGTCTGTTATCATCTTCCAAGTCATCCACATCAAGAGCTTCTTCCAACGCTTGTGCCTGACTACGAGTTGCTTCAGCTCTCTTAGTAAAAAGGTCCATAAAGTGCATTATGACCTCCAGTGAACTGACCAATACTTGTTGACATATTATCCGGTACTGAATTAACCCATCCTTTGTAAACCTGCCTCTTCTCATGTCCACATAAAGCTTAATATACTTGAACATAATCTTCTCATGCGTCTTCTGCCATGCCCTGTACCTCTTCGAAGTAATCAGATCGTGAAGAGACTGCAAAGCATCCTGCTTCTGTTCCATATTAATCAACTCTGTAGTCAAATGCCAAAGATCATTATCACAACACAATGCCAGAATCAATACAAAAAGAAAGATATTGTCTTACTGATAAGCTTTCCAATGGTTCTTCGGGGTTCACCAATGTGACCTGAAAAGAAAGAAAAAGGTGAAATGGTATTGAAATAAAGACCACAGAGTGATTGTTTAGATTGATACAATAAACAAACATAAAACAATATAATTTAATTAATTTGAAGTATCTGGTCATTATCGCAAATATTAACACCATGCAATGAATTTACTAGTATTAAACAAATTTACCAGTATTATCACTTTTCTGCAGATCAAGATATTAAACAAATTTACTAGTGTAAGGCACGAATACTCTGTTTCACGACATCGACTACATACTCTGTTTCGGCTTCTGTGAGCTCCACCTGCGTCGAGGACTGGCAAGTGAAAGAATTATGAAAATCAAGTTAAAATACGAAAAAGAATAAGCAATTATACTTCTAAATCACAGACTATACACTAACCTTGAAACCAGTATTCTCTACATGTTGAGGAGCACCCAAACCAGTATTAGTATCAATATGTGAGTAAACATAAATCAGATTTAACCACCATGCAAGTCAATCTGTAGAACATTCATCCAGTACACATCTTTTACAGGTCTACAACTGCATACTTACAAGCTAATGATCAATAAACAATGACCATGTCTTCTTACGTTATAACACTTGCATAACATTAAAAAAAATTAGAAAGAAATAATAACAAAATTCTAAGAACCATTTTCCCTCCTCCTCTTGTAAATCCTGGATATGGTGCCAGCAAGTCCAATGATCCTCTCACGCAACTCCAGGGCCCAGACACGCTCCGCCT
This sequence comes from Kitagawia praeruptora, assembly GCA_037693485.1. NCBI lineage: Eukaryota > Viridiplantae > Streptophyta > Magnoliopsida > Apiales > Apiaceae > Kitagawia > Kitagawia praeruptora. The sequence goes on along the minus strand of CM075351.1, from coordinate 21,764,955 downwards.
CCCTCCTCTCCTTCTCTAGCACCCAGTTCATCATCAGAAACATCAACTCCATTTCCTGATAATAGGAGAACTCAGAGCTGATATTCTGTGGAACATCATCCACTGGAAAGCTTGCACCTTCCACTACGATCATGAAGTTTTCGTAATTGAACACTATATTTTCAATACGTTTTGCGAGATCGTTGAAGGGCATCATTTGATAGACGGGGGTTTGATATTAAAAAGATAAAATTAAGAATGTTTGAGAGGATGAGAAAGAGGATTAACCAGGGATGGTTTAAATATAAGAGTTGTAAGGCATATGAAACAACGCTATTAACTGAGAATGTCATAATTGCATGCAGTTTTAGTCTCTTAGATTCCCAATAGACGCAATAAACTCTATGAGTTTCAATATACACATTCTCAAACACATATTCCCAATGAATACATATTCTCAAACACATATTCCCAATGAATACTGTTAACTCGAATAACTTGTAGAAGGGGGGGGGGTTGAATACAAGTTATATAATCGTGTCTGATTTTTGCTTGATTATATGAACAAGAATAAACGAATGAATCAAACTCTGTTTGTATTAATAAGATCAAATACAAACTCTACCAAAGGTGTACAATACCTTTAGCAGCTGCTGACAATACAAATCTCTCTCTCTGTTTGTTTCGAACTCTCGAATACAAACCTTATACAGAGCTACGCACACGAACTCAACTTTTCACTCACGCTCTACGACTCTTTTTACAATGATATTGAGAGAGTATTTATAATGCTACCTATCAACTAATAACAGAAAGATATAATCTATACATGACAATGTTCTGCCTTCTAGTCGATAGTTTCCATCAATAGAAAACTCTTTCCTTCATAATATCTTCTTGCTTGTTCTTCAAACAACGATCCTGTTTTATAGCACTTGCCAGTTTCTGTAGCATCCATAATGACATCATCAGTAACGAAACTGATATCAGGATTTCATCTTGCATCAGTATCTGATCATCATCAGTATTAGACCGTCATCAGGATTTGTCCTTTGTTCCTGACATGTAGTCTCCGATACACTGTTCATTCCTGACTAAACTATACAGATAACTGTCTTATACATAAATCCTATATAAAGTGCTAAATCCTTTATAAGATCAGGATTACAAGAAGTATAATGTATAAATTCTATTCTTAACATCACAACTTCTGAATTATTCCTAACAATCTCCCCCTATTTATGCTTTAAAATCTGAAGCATAAATCCAAGTTGTGGATGTCAAAACATATAACAATACAACCAGAATAGAATTTATGAATGTAGAATTATGAAGTTAAGTACCTCCTTCTCAGATGTGGACGTTTATCTAGTACTTAGAAGAAAGAATTTTAACTATTAATGCTGCTCTTCCTTTACCACTTCCTAGCTGAGATTCACCACTGTCACTCCTGGTTCTTCTTTTTACTTCTCTTTGTCTGCTCTTTATCTCCCCCAGCTTTATCTCCTTCAGTCTGGTGGTGTTGTTGTTGTTGTCTGTCTTTGAATTGTCTTTATCTCCCCCTTTTTGACATCAGTAACATTAATTCCAAGATATTCAGAAACAGAACAAATGAGATTCATTAGAACTGCTTGATTTTCCATAATTGTGACTTGGTTATCTTCAAGTGATTGAAGTCTTGTTTGAATAGCAATTTGAGAATTCTGAATATCTTTCAAAACATCAGAATGAACTTCAATGTTGGAAGTGCTTCTAGTATCTTCATTATCAAAATCAGAAAGAACTGTATCTTCAAGTCTTGTAGAAGAAGTTGCTTGAGTTGTATGATATTCAAGTAATAAAACCTGATTAGAAGTATCAACATCTTCACTTTTCTGATCTGTAGCTGAAACATGATCTTCATCTCCTTCACCAGTATTCTGTGTACTAACATCTTCAAATCCTGATTCCTCCTTAGAGTGATCAGAGACTGTAGATGTCTCAATTCTAGCTGATATTGGAAGTACATTCAAAGGAACACTAGGATCATTAGGAACTTCATCTGGTACATATGTATCAAGAGATTGCTTTATCCTGGCACCTCTTCTGTTAATGATTCCTGCAAGCCTCTCCTTTTGCTTCTGAGCTTTAACTTCTGGCTTTGCATTGTGATGTGCTAGGTCATTCTTCTGATACATTTTGATGAATGAATAAGTACCAGCATCCATACCCAAATTTTCAGACCAAGATTCAGGAAAAACCTGATCCCAGAAATCAAATGATGGTTTCCTAATTTTCTCTCCCTCACTATGGAGTTGATCATCCATACCCTCATTCTCACTTTGACTTACTAAAGTCAACACTCTTTCTACCTCACCTTTTGCCTGGTCAGGAGCCAGCCGCTCAAATTGTGGATCTAAGTCCATCTTTTCAACTGTATCATTCAAATTTAGATAAGTGCTCTCATGACCTACAGAAAAATAGGGTTTAGAAGGAGTTTTTATACCTGAACTCACATGGAGAGAGGGTTCCTCATTTGGCATGTGGCTTGAGGTTTTCTCCAAGGAGTGAGCTGCTACAGTCTCTGAACCCTTACAATCATCTTCTTTCCTTTCAGAAACTACAGGCTCCAGTATACCACTTTCAGGTTCTTTACTAGACTCTGATGTCTTCAGTGATACTTCATTAGACACCATAGTTAGTACATCACCGTCTTTAAGTGTTGTTTGCTGAGACACACCCTCAAGGTGGATAGACTCTGACTGAACAATATTTGTTTGATCTTCAAGAAAATCGGTCATAGTTATTCCTCCCATATCATAGGGTATCTCACTTGCATTCTCAGTCATCACATAAGACCTTTCAACATCAGCTATCACAGCTCCTGAGTCATCCTTCCTCTGACTAGATGGTTCTTGTGTTGCAGTGACTGTGATCTGATCTTTCCTACTATTCACCACTGGTGCAATAGTATCTTCTGTTGACTGCATTCTGTTAGGAATAATTCATAAGTTGTGATGTTAAGAATAGAATTTACACATTATACTTCTTGTAATCCTGATCTTATAAAGGATTTAGCACTGTATATAGGATTTATGTGTAAGACAGTTATCTGTATAGTTTAGTCAGGAATGAACAGTGTATCGGAGACTACATGTCAGGAACAGAGAGCAAATCCTGATGGAGGTCCAATACTGATGGTTGATCAGATACTGATGCAGTATACAGATCCTGATATCAGTCGTGTTACTGATGATGTCATTATGGATGCTACAGAAACTGGTAAGTGCTATAAAACAGGATCGTTGTTTGAAGAACAAGCAAGAAGATATTATGAAGGAAAGAGTTTTTCTATTGAAGGAAACTATCGACTAGAAGGCAGAACATTGTCATGTATAGATTATATCTTTCTGTTATTAGTTGATAGGTAGCATTATAAATACTCTCTCAATATCATTGTAAAGAGCGGACGAAGTTGTGAGTCGAACAAGTGAATGTGCGTAGCTCTGTATAAGGTTTGTATTCGAGAGTTCGAAACAAACAGAGAGAGATTTGTATTGTCAGCAGCTGCTAAAGGTATTGTACACCTTTGGTAGAGTTTGTATTTGATCTTATTAATACAAACAAGAGTTTGATTCATTCGTTTATTCTTGTTCATATAATCAAGCAAAAATCAGACACGATTATATAACTTGTATTCAACCCCCCCTTCTACAAGTTATTCGAGTTAACAATTGGTATCAGAGCAGGTTGATTTCGAGTAATCATAAAGACCTGCAATCATGTCTGGTTACAAGGATGGGAATACTAAAATTCCTATGCTCAAGAGAAACGAATATACTCTATGGGAAGTAAAGATGTTGCATCATCTGGAAGCAACAGATCCTGATTATCTTGACAGAATCAGAGATGGACCTTTTGTTCCAACAAAGGTCGTTGGACAAGCAACAGTTGATGGTGTGGTTGTTCCAGAACATACAGTAGAGAAGCCAAAATCTGAATGGTCAGATAAGGACAAGGAGAATGTTCTCAAAGATGCTAAAGTGAGAAACATATTATTCAACAGTCTTGATTCTGTTCTCACTAACTATGTTCTCTCTTGTAAAACTGCTAAGGATATATGGGACAATCTTAAGGTTCACTGTGAAGGAACTAAGCCTGTCAGGAAGAATATGAGGACATTACTTATACAACAGTATGAGTACTTTGAATCCAAGTCTGGTGAGTCACTTACTGATACCTTTGATAGGTTTACAAAACTCATCAATGAGATGGCCATGCATGGTAAATATTATGACTTGGAGGATATGAATACAAAGTTCATGAAAGCTTTGCCTGATTTATACAATGAGAAGATATCTGCGATCGAGGAAGCTAATGATCTGGATGAGATTTCATTAGAGGCAGTATATGGAAAATTGAGAGCTTATGAACTTGACAAGCAGCAGAAGAAGAGCAGGAGTGAAGGAAAGATGAAGACTATTGCACTTACTGCTCAATCTGAAGTTAAGAAGCTTCCTGAAGAACAGCATGAAGCGATTGCTGTAAAGAATTCAAGGAAGAAGAAAAGCAAAGAAAGTTCTGATTCAGAGACTACTGATATGGACTCTGACAACAATGATTCTGAATCTGATATGCAAGAACTCTTTGCTATGTTTGCTAAAGCTTTCAAGAAAGGAAGATTCAACAGGAGAAGATTTAGCAAAGGACCTTTTCAAAAGAAGGAGGAGAAGAAGAGTGACAAAAGCAAGAGTACAATTGTCAAGCTTGATAAGGCCAAGATCAAGTGCTTTAACTGCAGCGAGCTTGGACATTTTGCTAGTGAGTGTAAGAAGCCTAGGAATTCAGGAAAGGGTAATGCACTTATGGTCACACAGAAGGATTGGGCTGATTCCAGTGACTCTGAAGATGAATTGGATTATGACAACATTGCATTGATGGCCAATAGTTCAGACAAACCTGGATCTCCAAAGAAAACTTCTCCATCCTCTGTTAAGGTATCACTTCACTCTTTTGATTCATTTGATAGACAAGAAGAAAAAGTAGCTATTGTCAATGATGATAGTAAGGTAGAAGCTAACACATCTAAATCTGAAGGTAAGAAAATTGTTTCTGAACCTAATCATGTTAAATTTGTTGATTCAAAAGGTACCCCTGTTGTACACAAAAGGATTAACAATAGTAATTCAGATGAGAAAGTGTTAGAGAAACCTAAGAATGTAAACATAGGGTTTCTGTCTAAGTCTCAGTTGAAACAGAGATTAGATGGTCTTTCAGAGTCTAGCAAGATCAAGAGAAATAGGAATGGAAAAGAAGGTATTAACAAAGAGAATAATTATAAGAATGTACCTGATGCACCTAGGAAAAAATGCTATAAGTGTGGAAATCATAATCATTTGGCCCTAGACTGCAATCAAAAACCTTCTTGGAAAACTGAGTCCAGATTCCCCAAGACTCAGAAAATTCAATACCAACCACAAAAAGCTTGTTATCATTGTGGTAGTTTACTTCATTCCATTTACATGTGTAGAGAATATCATGAACTGTATTATGACTATTATTCTTTGAAATCTGAAACTCCTAGTCACAAACAGTTTGTGAGATTAGAGTCTAAAGTTGACTCTGCAACAGGTAAAATAAAAGCAAAATCTTCAAAGTCTGTTGTCTCTAAATCTAGTAAGAAAGGATCCAATCAAAGTTGGGTCCTAAAAAATTCTAACTAGTTACTTTTTGTTTGCAGGGCACAGGAAAGAAGCATTCAATTATCTTGGACAGTGGATGCTCTGGACATATGACTGGAAAGAAGTCCCTGCTTACAAAGTTTGAGAGGAAAGCTGGCCCAGTAATATCTTTTGGAGATGGCAACAAAGGAGAAACTCTGGGATATGGCTCAATTGTTTTGGGGAATGTCATCATAGGAAATGTAGCACTGGTTGAAGGCTTGAAACATACTCTTTTAAGCATAAGTCAACTGGGTGATAAAGGTTACAAATCAATCTTTGACAGAGAAGGATGCAAAATCTTGAATATGCAGAATGGAGACATTGTTCTAACTGGTCAAAGACATGGGAACATATATGAAGCCAGCTTAAGTGATACATCTAAAGGAATTGTTAGATGTCTCTACAGCAAAGCAACAAGTGATGAAAGTTGGAATTGGCACAAGAAGCTCTCACATCTTAATTTCAAGAAGCTTAATCAACTTGTTAAACATAATTTGGTGAGAGGCCTACCACAGGCAAATTTTGTGCAAGATGGACTTTGTGATGCATGTCAGCTTGGAAAGCAAAGAAGAACCACTTTCAAGAGCAAGACTGAAAATTCAATTACTGAACCATTTCACATGCTACATCTTGATCTATTTGGTCCAGTAAACATTATGTCTATCAGCAAGAAAAGATATGCTCTAGTTATGGTGGATGATTTCACAAGGTTTACATGGGTGTTCTTTCTACACAAGAAGGATGAAGCTCCTCAGCAAATCATTGAACTCATCAAGAATATTCATAACAACTCTGAGTACAAAGTCAAAGTACTTAGGAGTGACAATGGTACAGAATTCAAGAATTCTACAATGGAGGGGTTTTGTGCAGACAATGGAATCACTCAACAGTTTTCTGCACCTGGTACACCTCAACAAAATGGTGTAGTGGAAAGAAAGAACAGGACTCTCATAGAGGCAGCAAGAACCATGCTTGCAGATGCAAAACTTCCAACCTACTTTTGGGTAGAAGCTATTAACACTGCATGTTTCACTCAGAACTGTACCTTGGTAAATAGTCATGGAAAAACTCCCTATGGGATGATCAAAGGAAAGAAACCAAGTGTGAAATATTTTCACATCTTTGGATGCAAATGCTATGTCCTAAAAGTTCATCCAGAACAAATTGGAAAATTTGAAGCCAAATCGGATGAAGCAATTTTTCTAGGATATTCAGCATCTAAGGCCTTCAAAGTTTATAATCTCAGAACTCACATTGTTATGGAATCAATTCATGTTGCATTTGATGATAAGAAATTTGGAATTTTGCAAAATGATGAAAGCCATGACAAATTGGAATTTGAAAATCTGAAGAATTCTGAGATACTCTCAAGTGATGATGAAGGTTCTCCAGAAGGAATTTCTATTGCTTCTCAAATGAATGCTACTACTGAGGGGGAGCAAATAAATCAAAGAGAACACAGTGATCATCAGGAGCAGACTAGTCTTTCAGAGTCTATTCCATCAGGAATTGATGTTTCAGAGTCTACTCCATCAGGAACTGACCTTTCAGAGTCTACTGAGGAAAGATCAGTAACTAGCAGCAATATGGAATCTACTGATTCTATTGATCAAAGGAGAGTTTTTTAAGGTAGAGAGAATTCTTCTACAAGGGATACCACTAACTTAGGGGGAGAGACTAGCAGAGTTAATCTACCACCTGTTAGAAAATGGACAAAGGATCATACTAAAGATTTGATAATTGGTGATCCAAATAGTGGTGTTCGAACTAGAAGATCAATTCAAAATGAATGCTTGTATAGTTGCTTTCTCTCAAAGAATGAACCTAAGAAGGTTGAAGAAGCCTTACAGGATCCTGATTGGGTAATTGCAATGCAGGAGGAGTTAAATGAGTTTAAGAGAAACAAAGTTTGGAAACTGGTACCAAGACCTAAAGATAGATCTATTGTTGGTGCAAGATGGGTTTTCAGAAACAAGCTAGATGAATCTGGTATGATTGTAAGAAACAAAGCAAGACTGGTGGCCAAGGGTTATTCTCAGGAAGAAGGCATTGATTATGATGAGACCTTTGCACCTGTAGCAAGATTGGAAGCAATCAGAATGTTTCTTGCATTTGCAGCTCATTCAAAATTCAAGGTATACCAGATGGATGTAAAGAGTGCTTTTCTAAATGGCAAACTTGATGAAGAAGTGTATGTAGAACAGCCACCTGGATTTGTTGATCCAAAGTTTCCAAATCATGTCTACAAACTTGACAAGGCACTCTATGGACTAAAGCAGGCACCAAGAGCATGGTATGAGACTTTGTCTAAATTTCTTCTTGAAAATGGCTTCACAAGAGGTACAATTGACAAAACTCTATTCTTTAGAAAGATAAAAGGTGAATTGCTTTTAGTTCAAGTTTATGTTGATGATATTATTTTTGGTTCTGCTAATGAAAAGTTGTGTGCTAAGTTTAGCAAGCTTATGCAGTCTAAGTATCAGATGAGCATGATGGGTGAACTAAATTATTTCTTAGGCTTGCAGGTCAAACAGACTGAGACTGGTATTTTCATTAATCAGTCAAAGTATATCAAAGATCTTTTAAGAAGGTTTGACTTTCAAGACTGTGCAGTTGCAAAAACACCCATGGCAACAACCACTAAACTAGACTCTGATCCTAAAGGAAAGAGTGTGGATAATACTAGTTATAGAGGCATGATAGGCTCATTGTCATATCTAACTGCAAGTAGGCCAGATATAATGTTTTCTACCTGTTTATGTGCTAGATTCCAAAGTGATCCTAAGGAATCTCATTTAATTGCTGTGAAGAGAATTTTTAGATATCTCAAAGGAACTCCAAATCTTGGTTTGTGGTATCCTAGAGAATCTGATTTCTTTCTAATTGGCTATTCAGACTCTGATTATGCAGGGTGTAAGATAGACAGGAAAAGCACTACAGGTACATGTCAATTCTTGGGAAATAGATTGATTTCTTGGGCAATCAAGAAGCAACAATCTGTTTCAACCTCAACTGCAGAAGCTGAGTACATAGCAGCAGGCAGTTGTTGTGCACAGCTCCTTTGGATAAGAAATCAGTTGCTGGATTATGGTATGACACTTAGTAATATTCCTATGTTTTGTGATAATACTAGTGCTATTAAAATTGCAGAAAATCCAGTTCAACATTCAAGGACTAAGCACATTGATGTCAGGTATCATTTTATTAGAGAACATATTGAGAATGGTACTGTGGAACTTCATTTTATTCCTACTGACAAACAGCTTGCAGATATTTTAACTAAACCACTTGATGAGACTACATTCAGTAGACTAGTAAGTGAGTTAGGAATGTTAAATTTTTAGATCTTTAACATCTGCAAAAGTAGCAAGGTATGTTGTTCTTAGCTTATAGACTTGATATTCCTGTCAGGATCTATATTTGATTGTTAAATGCTTAAGCTATAACACATTGCCTTGATAAATTTCAGTATGATAGACTTGTTAATAATCATCAGGATTAGATTTGTTATCAGGATGCTAACGTCATCAGTATTGTGTCAGTATCAGGATTATGAAAATTGTTTCAAATCCTGACGTTTACTTTGTGTAGTAATCTAATTCTGTGATGTGTTAAGTCTATGCTAGCAAGTTTTGATATTTGCATACTGATAATTTATACATTATTCAAAAATCAAAAGACAAGCAGATAACAAGAAACTGTATTTTCATTAATAGAAATCATTACATGGAAATGAAATACAACATCTTTCTGTCTAAATTTCTATTGATAATTCTATACTTGTCTATTGATATGAACTCTGAGGTACAGGACAAGGAGCATCTCAAGAAATCCATCAGGGGATGAAAGCATCGTTTGCTCTTGGATTCCTTGTCTGGGCGACTTGAATGAGAGCAGCTAACTTAAATGAATAGCATCTCCATCAAGATCAACCTCAGACTCTCGGCCAAATTCTTCATCCTCAAGTTTTGAGGAGGTTAGGGGAAGATTGTATCCAACAGATGGATGTTCTAGGAGAAACCTCTGGATATTTTCGAAAACCAATCCATTCATGATTAGTTCGATGAGAAGAGTCATTTGTTCAAAGAGATGATCAAGAACATGATGTTCGTCGATTGAGAAAAATCTGGAAAATGGGTTTGAAGGGAATTTTGGTTTGAGAAGCATTGTTGAGAAGAAAAGAAATTGAAAGGTTTATGGAGAATGGCATAAGGCGTCTGGTTCTTTTAAAGAAAGACGTGAGAAGCTGAGCAGTCACTTGGAAGTTTTAATGAAGTCATATGCTAATTATTGCATGTGACTGTATTTCTTGTTTTCAAGAAATATTGAAAATATCTAACCAATTGATTTTCTGTTCAGATTAATTGTTTATTTTCTTTTTCAGATAAAAGAAAAATGCCACGTGGAAAACTCCATATTAAGTCTCTGATGATATTGGTCAGGATTTCATGTGTGACCATCAGGATTTGAAAATTATATTTTTAAATCACATTGCATTTTGTGATTATTTTGATGAGAGGTCATCAGGAAAAGGAAGCTGATCAGTATTGATTATTTATACCCTGATTTATTTCATAAAAATCAATTTTGGATTTTGTTTTCCAAAAATCATGGGTAACCGCATTTTTCAGGGACTGACACCTGTCAATCTACGTGTCAACATGGGATAGTGGTCTGAAAGATTTATGAAATATATTTGTTTTGAAACTCTAATCGTGTAATTGCTTTCTCTAATTTTACATTCTCTAAAGCAAAAATCACTCTTGAGTTTTCAAAATCACTAATCCATTTCAAGGATTTTTCAAGTTCTTTTCAGATCAAAAATGGCAGCTCAGAGAAGATTACCTAAATCAGTAGCCTTCAAGTTTGATGACTTTGATTTTATGACAAACAATCATGTTGCAGCTATCACCAACAAGGAAGGAGTGTCATCTGATTTTCATCCAATCATGGACTTTCTGGCGAATGGACCATTAAGTTATGCATTGACAGCATCTCCACAGATTAATCAAGTAGCTGTTTCACAAGCTTGGAAGAATGCTGAGGTAATTGATTCTACTCAGAGTCAATCAGGTAAGATTGTTCTACATTTAGGACAAGATTCATTTGACATTACTGAATCTGTTGTTAATTCAGTACTTTGCTTACCTGTTACTGATAGTTATGAGAATGTACCATCTGATGATAATATAAGAACTATGTTGTCTGAATTAGGTTATAGTGGACCTCTAGATAACATGAGCCAGTTGAATAGGTCTTTTCTTAGAAAGGAATGGTCTTTTTACTTTGATCAAATTGCTAAATGTTTTACTGGCAAATGTAGTTCTTTTCAGCAAATTACTTCTGTTACATCACATATTGCTTATAGTTTGCTTTATGACAGAGTAATTAATATTGGTCATATTATCTTAAGTCAGATGAGTATCAAACTTGGGTCAAGAGATCAAAACAGGAAAATGGTTTATTATCATAGATTTATGCAAATGTTTGTTAACCATTTTATTCCTGATGTTGAAGCTAGATTTGGTAGGGAACATTGTGTTTCTTCTTATGAACAGCAAAAGAGAATTTTCTCTGATATTTCAAAGAAGGACAATGCAAAGAATCTAGATGAAATACCTGCAATTCATTATCCACATCATGTTCAGGTAATTCTTAAAACTCATCTTCCTACTTTCTACAATTCTTCTTTCTTTTGTGGTGAAATGGCTCAGGAATCTCAATTGGAGGAGAACCCACCTGTGTCTACCCAAGTAGCCCAAAACATTATAGTCTCTGAAACAATTCAAGAACCAAATTTTGATCCACAGCCTATTGTTTCAAAGAAACCAACCTCTGGTGTTTCTCAAAAGACATCAGTTGTAAGGAAGAGAAGATTTGTTGTGTCAAGTAGTAGTAGTAACTCTAGTGAAGATGATGATGATTTAACTCTTGCTGAGAGAGCAGAATTGAAGGCTGCAATTCAACTTTCTTTGTTAGCACAAAGAGATGAAAAACCTAGTCACGGCCAGGCTGCAGTCTCCCAAAAGGCTGTAGTTCTTAAAAAGGGAAAACAGTTACTGGATACTGTCTCTCAAAAGACTGTGTCTATTGAACAAAGATCTCATCCCAAGATCACTTCTGTGTCTACACCTCTTGAGTCTTCTCAGGATAAATCTTTTGCTCACTATATCAGGAGAACAAGGAGAAAGATTCAATTGTCACCTACACACACAGAGTCTAGTCCAACTAATATCATGCAGGTTTCTACAAATCAAGCTACATCTATGTCAGTATTTGACAAGAGAGATCTGGATATTGATTCTTCATGGGAAACTACATTATCATACAGACTGGCTATGGGACTAATTTCTCTCAAAGTGAAGTTGTCAAAGCCTGTTCTAGATTTTCTGGTTGAAAGAGTACCAAAACTTTTATTTCCAGATGAATATGGACTTCCACATCAAAGACTTGACTTAATGAAGATGTATTTCTATGTGTCTGTCAGAAGACAATTAGTCAAGAAATTTGGACTCTCAAAGCATGGTGCACTTCAATCACTTCATGCATATTTATTTGACAAGAATGTCATTATTGAAGATGCTTCAGCTCAAGGTGAACAACTGGAGGAAGTAGATAGAGGAATGCAGTCAACAGAAGATACTATTGCACCAGTGGTGAACAGTAGGAAAAATCAGATCACAGTCACTGTAACACAAGAACCATCTAGTCAGAGGAAGGATGACTCAGGAGCTGTGATAGCTGATGTTGAAAGGACTTCTGTGATGACTGAAAATGCAAGTGAGATACCCTATGATATGGGAGGAATGACTTTGGTTGATTTTTCTGAAGATCAAACAAATTTTGTTCAGTCAGAGTCTATCCACCTTGAGGGTGTGTCTCAGCAAACAACACTTAAAGACGGTGATGTACTAACTATGGTGTCTAATGAAGTATTACTGAAGACATCAGAGTCTAGTAAAGAACCTGAAAGTGGTATACTGGAGCCTGTAGCTTCTAAAAGGAAAGAAGATGATTGTAAGGGTTCAGAGACTATAGCAGCTCACTCCTTGGAGAAAACCTCAAGCCACATGCCAAATGAGGAACCCTCTCTCCATGTGATTTCAGGTATAAAAACTTCTTCTAAACTCTATTTTTCTGTAGGTCATGAGAGCACTTATCTAAATTTGAGTGATACACTTGAAAAGATGGACTTAGATCCACAATTTGAGCGGCTGGCTCCTGACCAGGCAAAAGGTGAGGTAGAAAGAGTGTTGACTTTAGTAAGTCAAAGTGAGAATGAGGGTATGGATGATCAACTCCATAGTAAGGGAGAGAAAATTAGGAAACCATCATTTGATTTCTGGGATCAGGTTTTTCCTGAATCTTGGTCTGAAAATTAGGGTATGGATGCTGGTACTTATTCATTCATCAAAATGTATCAGAAGAATGACCTAGCACATCACAATGCAAAGCCAGAAGTTAAAGCTCAGAAGCAAAATGAGAGGCTTGCAGGAATCATTAACAGAAGAGGTGCCAGGATAAAGCAATCTCTTGATACATATGTACCAGATGAATATCCTAATGATCCTAGTGTTCCTTTGTATGTACTTCCAATATCAGCTAGAATTGAGACATCAACAGTCTTTGATCACTCTAAGGAGGAGTCAGGATTTGAAGATGTTAGTACACAGAATACTGGTGAAGGAGATGATGATCATGTTTCAGTTCCAGAACAGAAAGATGAAGATGTTGATACTTCTAATCAGGTTTTATTACTTGAATATCATACAACTCAAACAACTTCTTCTACAAGACTTGAAGATACAGTTCTTTCTGATTTTGATACTGAAGATACTAGAAGCACTTCCAACATTGAAGTTCATTCTGATGTTTTGAAAGATATTCAGAATTCTCAAATTGCTATTCAAACAAGACTTCAATCACTTGAAGATAACCAAGTCACAATTATGGAAAATCAAGCAGTTCTTATGAATCTCATTTGTTCTGTTTCTGAATCTCTTGGAATTAATGTTGCTGATGTCAAAAAGGGGGAGATAAAGATAATTCAAAGACAACAACAACAACACCACCAGACTGAGGATGATAAAGCTGGGGGAGATAAAGATCAGACAAAGGGTAGTAAAAAGAAGAACCAGGAGTGACAGTGGTGAATCTCAGTTAGGAAGAGTAAAGGAAGAGCAGCATTAATAGTTAAAATTCTTTCTTCTAAGTACTAGATAAACGTCTACATCTGAGAAGGAGGTACTTAAACTTCATAATTCTACATTCATAAATTCTATTCTGGTTGTATTGTTATATGTTTTGACATCCACAACTTAGATTTATGCTTCAGATTTTAAAGCATAAATAGGGGGAGATTGTTAGGAATAATTCATAAGTTGTGATGTTAAGAATAGAATTTACACATTATACTTCTTGTAATCCTGATCTTATAAAGGATTTAGCACTGTATATAGGATTTATGTGTAAGACAGTTATCTGTATAGTTTAGTCATGAATGAACAGTGTATCGGAGACTACATGTCAGGAACAGAGAGCAAATCCTGATGGAGGTCCAATACTGATGGTTGATCAGATACTGATGCAGTGTACAGATCCTGATATCAGTCGTGTTACTGATGATGTCATTATGGATGCTACAGAAACTGGTAAGTGCTATAAAACAGGATCGTTGTTTGAAGAACAAGCAAGAAGATATTATGAAGGAAAGAGTTTTTCTATTGAAGGAAACTATCGACTAGAAGGCAGAACATTGTCATGTATAGATTATATCTTTCTGTTATTAGTTGATAGGTAGCATTATAAATACTCTCTCAATATCATTGTAAAGAGCGGACGAAGTTGTGAGTCGAACAAGTGAATGTGCGTAGCTCTGTATAAGGTTTGTATTCGAGAGTTCGAAACAAACAGAGAGAGATTTGTATTGTCAGCAGCTGCTAAAGGTATTGTACACCTTTGGTAGAGTTTGTATTTGATCTTATTAATACAAACAAGAGTTTGATTCATTTGTTTATTCTTGTTCATATAATCAAGCAAAAATCAGACACGATTATATAACTTGTATTCAACCCCCCCTTCTACAAGTTATTCGAGTTAACACAATCCTTTATCTACTTCCTCCAGTTGTTCACCTTGAGCTAAAGCATCTTCAATAATGACATCCTTGTCAAATAAATATGCATGAAGTGATTGAAGTGCAACATGCTTCGAGAGTCCAAATTTCTTGACTAATTGTCTTCTAACAGACACATAAAAATACATCTTCATTAAGTCAAGTCTTTGATGTAGAAGTCCATATTCATCTGGAAATAAAAGTTTTGGTACTCTTTCAACCAGAAAATCTAGAACAGGCCTTGACAACTTCACTTTGAGAGAAATTAGTCCCATAGCCAGTCTGTATGATAATGTAGTTTCCCATGAAGAATCAATATCCAGATCTCTCTTGTCAAATACTGACATAGATGTAGCTTGATTTGTAGAAACCTGCATGATATTAGTTGGACTAGACTCTGTGTGTGTAGGTGACAATTGAATCTTTCTCCTTGTTCTCCTAGTATAGTGAGCAAAAGATTTATCCTGAGAAGACTCAAGAGGTGTAGACACAGAAGTGATCTTGGGATGAGATCTTTGTTCAATAGACACAGTCTTTTGAGAGACAGTATCCAGTAACTGTTTTCCCTTTTTAAGAACTACAACCTTTTGGGAGACTGCAGCCTGGCTGTGACTAGGTTTTTCATCTCTTTGTGCTAACAGAGAAAGTTGAATTGCAGCCTTCAATTCTGCTCTCTCAGCAAGAGTTAAATCATCATCATCTTCACTAGAATTACTACTACTTGACACAACAAATCTTCTCTTCCTTACAACTGATGTCTTTTGAGAAACACCAGAGGTTGGTTTCTTTGAAACAATAGGCTGTGGATCAAAATTTGGTTCTTGAATTGTTTCAGAGACTATAATGTTTTGGGCTACTTGGGTAGACACAGGTGGGTTCTCCTCCAATTGAGATTCCTGAGCCATTTCACCACAAAAGAAAGAAGAATTGTAGAAAGTAGGAAGATGAGTTTTAAGAATTACCTAAAAATGATGTGGATAATGAATTGCAGGTATTTCATCTAGATTCTTTTCATTGTCCTTCTTTGTAATGTCAGAGAAAATTCTCTTTTGCTGTTCATAAGAAGAAACACAATGTTCTCTACCAAATCTAGCTTCAACAACAGGAATAAAATGGTTAATAAATATTTGCATAAATCTATGATAATAAACCATTTTCCTGTTTTGATCTCTTAACCCAAGTTTAATACTCATCTGACTTAAGATAATATGACCAATGTTAATTACTCTATCATAAAGCAAACTATAAGCAATATGTGATGTAACAGAAGTAATTTGCTGAAAAGAACTACATTTACCAGTAAAACATTTAGCAATGTGATCAAAGTAAAAAGACCATTCCTTTCTAAGAAAAGACCTATTCAACTGGCTCATGTTGTCTAGAGGTCCACTATATCCTAATTCAGACAACATAGTTCTTATATTATCATCAGATGGTTCACTTGCATAACTATCAGTAACAGGTAAGCAAAGTACTGAATTAACAACAGATTCAGTAATGTCAAATGAATCTTGTCCTAAATGTAGAACAATCTTACCTGATTGACTCTGAGTAGAATCAATTACCTCAGCATTTTCCCAAGCTTGTGAAACAACTACTTGATTAATTTGTGGAGATGCTGTCAATGCATAACTTAATGGTCCATACGCCAGAAAGTCCATGATTGGATGAAAATCAGATGACATTCCTTCCTTGTTGGTGATAGCTGCTACATGATTGTTTGTCATAAAATCAAAGTCACCAAACTTGAAGGCTACTGACTTAGGTAATCTTCTCTGAGCTGCCATTTTTGATCTGAAAAGAACTTGAAAAATTCTTGAAATGGATTAGTGATTTTGAAAACTCAAGAGTGGTTTTTGCTTTAGAGAATGTAAAATTAGAGAAAGCAATTACACGATTAGAGTTTCAAAACAAATATATTTCACAAATCTTTCAGACCACTATCTCACGTTGACACGTATATTGACAGGTGTCAGTCCCTGAAAAATGCGGTTACCCACGATTTTTTGAAAATAAAATCCAAAATTGATTTTCATGAAATAAATCAGGGTATAAATAATCAATACTGATCAGCTTCCTTTTCCTGTTGACCTTTCATCAAAATCACAAAATACAATGTGATGATAATTCTCAAATCCTGATGGTCACACATGAAATCCTGATCAATATCATCAGAGACTTAATATGGAGTTTCCACGTGGCATTTTTCTTTTATCTGAAAAAGAAATAAACAATTAATCTGAACAAAAATCAATTGATTAGATATTTTCAATATTTCTTGAAAACAAGAAATACAGTCACACGCAATAATTAGCATTTGACTTCATTAACACTTCCAAGTGACTGTTCAGCTTCTCACGTCTTTCTTTAAAAGAAACAGACGCCTTATACCATTCTCCATAAACCTTTCAATCTCTTTTCTTTTCAACAATGCTCCTCAAACCAAAATTCCATTCAAACCCATTCTTTAGATCTTTCTCGGTCGATGAACATCCTGTTCTTGATCATCTCTTTGAATAGACAACTCTTCTCATCGAACTAATCATGGATGGATTGGTTTTCGATAATATCCAGAGGTTTCTCCTAGAACATCCATCTGTTGGATACAATCTTCCCCTAACCTCCTCAAAACTTGAGGATGAAGAATTTGGCCGAGAGTCTGAGGTTGATCTTGATGGAGATGCTATTCATTTAAGTTAGCTGCTCTCATTCAAGTCGCCCAGACAAGGAATCCAAGAGCAAACGAGGCTGTTCAATCCCCTGATGAATTTCTTGAGATGCTCCTTGTCCTGTACCTCAGAATTCATATCAATAGACAAGTATAGAATTATCAGTAGAAATTAGACAAAAAGATGTTGTATTTCATTTCCATGTATGTAATGCTTTTAATTAATGAAAATACAATTTCTTGTTATCTACTTGTCTTTTGATTATTGAATGATGTATAAATTATCAGTATGCAAATATCAAAACATGCTGTTGTAGACTTAACTCATCATAGAATTAGATTACTACACAAAGTAAACGTCAGGATCTGAAATAATTTTCATAATCCTGATACTGACACAATACTGATGACGTCAGCATCCTGATAACAAATCTAATCCTGATGATTATTAACAAGTCTATCATACTGAAATTTATCAAGGCAAAGTGTTATAGCTAAAATATTTAACAATCAAATATAGATCCTGACAGGAATATCAAGTCTATAAGCTAAGAACAACATACCTTGCTACTTTTGCAGATGTTAAAGATCTAAAAATTTAACATTCCTAACTCACTTACTAATCTACTGAATGTAGTCTCATCAAGTGGTTTAGTTAGAATATCTGCAAGCTGTTTGTCAGTAGGAAGAAAATGAAGTTCCACAGTACCATTCTCAATATGTTCTCTAATAAAATGATACCTGACATCAATGTGCTTAGTCCTTGAATGTTGAACTGGATTTTCTGCAATTTTAATAGCACTAGTATTATCACAAAACATAGGAATATTACTAAGTGTCATACCATAATCCATAAACTGATTTCTTATCCAAAGGAGCTGTGCACAACAACTGCCTGCTGCTATGTACTCAGCTTCTGCAGTTGAGGTTGAAACAGATTGTTGCTTCTTGCTTGCCCAAGAAATCAATCTATTTCCCAAGAATTGACATGTACCTGTAGTGCTTTTCCTGTCTATCTTACACCCTGCATAATCAGAGTCTGAATAGCCAATTAGAAAGAAATCAGATTCTCTAGGATACCACAAACCAAGATTTGGAGTTCCTTTGAGATATCTAAAAATTCTCTTCACAGCAATTAAATGAGATTCCTTAGGATCACTTTGGAATCTAGCACATAAACAGGTAGAAAACATTATATTTGGCCTACTTGCAGTTAGATATAACAATGAGCCTATCATGCCTCTATAACTAGTATTATCCACACTCTTCCCCTTAGGATCAGATTCTAGTTTAGTGGCTGTTGCCATGGGTGTTTTTGCAACTGCACAGTCTTGAAAGTCAAACCTTCTTAAAAGATCTTTGATATACTTTGACTGATTAATGAAAATACCAGTCTCAGTCTATTTCACCTGCAAGCCTAAAAAATAATTTAACTCACCCATCATGCTCATCTGATACTTAGACTGCATAAGCTTGCTAAACTTAGCACACAACTTTTCATTAGTAGAACCAAAAATAATATCATCAACATAAACTTGAACTAAAAGCAATTCACCTTTTATCTTTCTAAAGAATAGAGTTTTGTCAATTGTACCTCTTGTGAAGCCATTTTCAAGAAGAAATTTAGACAAAGTCTCATACCATGCTCTTGGTGCCTGCTTTAGTCCATAGAGTGCCTTGTCAAGTTTGTAGACATGATTTGGAAACTTTGGATCAACAAATCTAGGTGGCTGTTCCACATAAACTTCCTCATCAAGTTTGCCATTTAGAAAAGCACTCTTTACATCCATCTGGTATACTTTGAATTTTGCATGAGCTGCAAATGCAAGAAACATTCTGATTGCTTCCAATTGGCCACCAGTCTTGCTTTGTTTCTTACAATCATACCAGATTCATCTAGCTTGTTTCTGAAAACCCATCTTGCACCAACAATAGATCTATCTTTATGTCTTGGTACCAGTTTCCAGACTTTGTTTCTCTCAAACTCATTTAACTCCTCCTGCATTGCAATTACCCAATCAGGATCCTGTAAGGCTTCTTCAACCTTCTTAGGTTCATTCTTTGAGAGAAAGCAACTATACAAGCATTCATTTTGAATTGATCTTCTAGTTCGAACACCACTATTTGGATCACCAATTATCAAATCTTCAGTATAATCCTTTGTCCATTTTCTAACAGGTGGTAGATTAACTCTGCTAGTCTCTCCCCCTAAGTTAGTAGTATCTCTTGTAGAAGAATTCTCTCTACCTTCAAAAACTCTCCTTTGATCAATAGAATCAGTAGATTCCATATTGCTGCTAGTTACTGATCTTTCCTCAGTAGACTCTGAAAGATCAGTTCCTGATGGAGTAGACTCTGAATAACTAATCTGCTCCTGATGATCACTGTGTTCTCTTTGATTTATTTGCTCCCCCTCAACAGTAGCATTCCTTTGAGAAGCAATAGAAATTTCTTCTGGAGAACCTTCATCATCACTGGAGAGTATCTCAGAATTCTTCAGATTTTCAAATTCCAATTTGTCATGGCTTTCATCAGTTTGCAGAATTCCAAATTTCTTATCATCAAATGCAACATGAATTGATTCCATAACAATGTGAGTTCTGAGATTATAAACTTTGAAGGCCTTAGATGCCGAATATCCTAGAATGATTGCTTCATCTGATTTGGCTTCAAATTTTCCAAGTTGTTCTGGATGAACTTTTAGGACATAGCATTTGCATCCAAAGATGTAAAAGTATTTCACACTTGGTTTCTTTCCTTTGATCATCTCATAGGGAGTTTTTCCATGACTATTTACCAAGGTACAGTTTTGAGTGAAACATGCAGTGTTAATAGCTTCTGCCCAAAAGTAGGTTGGAAGTTTTGCATCTGCAAGCATGGTTCTTGCTACCTCTATGAGAGTCATGTTCTTTCTTTCCACTACACCATTCTGTTGAGGTGTACCAGGTGCAGAAAACTGTTGAGTAATTCCATTGTCTGCACAAAACCCCTCCATTGTAGAATTCTTGAATTCTGTACCATTGTCACTTCTAAGCACTTTAACTTTGTACTCAGAGTTATTCAGAATATTCTTGATAAGTTCAATGATTTGCTGAGGAGCTTCATCCTTCTTGTGTAGAAAGAACACCCATGTGAACCTTGTGAAATCATCCACCATTACTAGAGCATATCTTTTCTTGCTGATAGACATAATGTTTACTGGACCAAACAGATCAAGATGTAGCATGTGAAATGGTTCAGTAATTGAATTTTCAGTCTTGCTCTTGAAAGTGGTTCTTCTTTGCTTTCCAAGCTGACATGCATCACAAAGTCCATCTTGCACAAAATTTGCCTGTGGTAGGCCTCTCACCAAATTGTGCTTAACAAGTTGATTAAGCTTCTTGAAATTAAGATGTGAGAGCTTCTTGTGCCAATTCCAGCTTTCATCACTTGTTGCTTTGCTGTAGAGACATCTAACAATTCCTTTAGATGTATCACTTAAGCTGGCTTCATATATGTTACCATGTCTTTGACCAGTTAGAACAATGTCTCCATTCTGCATATTCAAGATTTTGCATCCTTCTCTGTCAAAGATTGATTTGTAACCTTTATCACCCAGTTGACTTATGCTTAAAAGAGTATGTTTCAAGCCTTCAACCAGTGCTACATTTTCTATGATGACATTCCCCAAAATAATTGAGCCATATCCCAGAGTTTCTCCTTTGTTGCCATCTCCAAAAGATATTACTAGGCTTGCTTTCCTCTCAAACTTTGTAAGCAGGGACTTCTTTCCAGTCATATGTCCAGAGCATCCACTGTCCAAGATAATTGAATGCTTCTTTCCTGTGCCCTGCAAACAAAAAGTAACTAGTTAGAATTTTTTAGGACCCAACTTTGATTGGATCCTTTCTTACTAGATTTAGAGACAACAGGCTTTGAAGATTTTGCTTTTATTTTACCTGTTGCAGAGTCAACCTTAGACTCTGATTTCACAAACTGTTTGTGACTAGGAGTTTCAGATTTCAAGGAATAATAGTCATAATACAGTTCATGATATTCTCTACACATGTAAATGGAATGAAGTAAACTACCACAATGATAACAAGCTTTTTGTGGTTGGTATTGAATTTTTTGAGTCTTGGGGAATCTGGACTCAGTTTTCCAAGAAGGTTTTTGATTGCAGTCTAGGGCCAAATGATTATGATTTCCACACTTATAGCATTTTTTCCTAGGTGCATCAGGTACATTCTTGTAATTATTCTCTTTGTTAATACCTTCTTTTCCATTCCTATTTCTTTTGATCTTGCTAGACTCTGAAAGACCATCTAATCTCTGTTTCAACTGAGACTTAGACAGAAACCCTATGTTTACATTCTTAGGTTTCTCTAACACTTTCTTATCTGAATTACTACTGTTAATCCTTTTGTGTACAACAGGGGTACCTTTTGAATCAACAAATTTAACATGATTAGGTTCAGAAACAATTATCTTACCTTCAGATTTAGATGTGTTAGCTTCTATTTTACTATTATCATTGACAATAGCTACTCTTTCTTCTTGTCTAGCCTTATCAAAACCTAAACCATTAACCTTACCACGAATACCACTTTCAAAGATTTCTATAGTCTTCTTACTGGAATTGTTAATGGTCTTAATCACATCTCTATCTTCTTCTAGTTCTTTTCTGACATAGTCATAAGACTCAAGAATAACACTATAATCATGCTTAGCTTTATCAGAACTTAACTTGTATTCTTCCATTTGAATTAATTCAGATTCAAGAAAGTTATTTCTATCAACTAATTTATCATTCTTAACCTTAAGTTCATCTCTTTCACAAGTAAGAATTCTAAAATTAGTCATAAGATTCTTAAACTCAGCATGGATAGATCTCATTTCATCAGAATTTAAGTTATCAAATGAATCAAGAGAGTGAAGTGATACCTTAACAGAGGATGGAGAAGTTTTCTTTGGAGATCCAGGTTTGTCTGAACTATTGGCCATCAATGCAATGTTGTCATAATCCAATTCATCTTCAGAGTCACTGGAATCAGCCCAATCCTTCTGTGTGACCATAAGTGCATTACCCTTTCCTGAATTCCTAGGCTTCTTACACTCACTAGCAAAGTGTCCAAGCTCGCTGCAGTTAAAGCACTTGATCTTGGCCTTATCAAGCTTGACAATTGTACTTTTGCCTTTGTCACTCTTCTTCTCCTCCTTCTTTTGAAAAGGTCTTTTGCTAAATCTTCTCCTGTTGAATCTTCCTTTCTTCAAAGCTTTAGCAAACATAGCAAAGAGTTCCTGCATCTCAGATTCAGAATCATTGTTGTCAGAGTCCATATCAGTAGTCTCTAACTCAGAACTTTCTTTGCTTTTCTTCTTCCTTGAATTCTTTATAGCAATCTCTTCATGCTGTTCTTCAGGAAGCTTCTTAACTTCAGATTGAGCAGTAAGTGCAATAGTCTTCATCTTTCCTTCACTCCTGCTCTTCTTCTGCTGCTTGTCAAGTTCATAAGCTCTCAATTTTCCATATACTGCCTCTGATGAAATTTCATCCAGATCATTAGCTTCCTCAATCGCAGATATCTTCTCATTGTAGAAATCAGGCAAAGCTTTCATGAACTTTGTATTCATATCTTCCAAGTCATAATATTTACCATGCATGGCCATCTCATTGATGAGTTTTGTAAACCTATCAAAGGTATCAGTAAGTGACTCACCAGACTTGGATTCAAAGTACTCATACTGTTGTATAAGTAATGTCCTCATATTCTTCCTGACAGGCTTAGTTCCTTCACAGTGAACCTTAAGATTGTCCCATATATCCTTAGCAGTTTTACAAGAGAGAACATAGTTAGTGAGAACAGAATCAAGACTATTGAATAATATGTTTCTCACTTTAGCATCTTTAAGAACATTCTCCTTGTCTTTATCTGACCATTCAGATTTTGGCTTCTCTGCTGTATGTTCTGGAACAACCACACCATCAACAGTTGATTGTCCAACGACCTTTGTTGGAATAAAAGGTCCATCTCTAATTCTGTCAAGATAATCAGGATCTGTTGCTTCCAGATGATGCAACATCTTTACTTCCCATAGAGTATATTCGTTTCTCTTGAGCATAGGAATTTTAGTATTCCCATCCTTGTAACCAGACATGAGTGCAGATCTTTATGATTATTCGAAATCAACCCGCTCTGATACCAATTGTTAACTCGAATAACTTGTAGAAGGGGGGGTTGAATACAAGTTATATAATCGTGTCTGATTTTTGCTTGATTATATGAACAAGAATAAACGAATGAATCAAACTCTGTTTGTATTAATAAGATCAAATACAAACTCTACCAAAGGTGTACAATACCTTTAGCAGCTGCTGACAATACAAATCTCTCTCTCTGTTTGTTTCGAACTCTCGAATACAAACCTTATACAGAACTACGCACACGAACTCAACTTTTCACTCACGCTCTATGACTATTTTTACAATGATATTGAGAGAGTATTTATAATGCTACCTATCAACTAATAACAGAAAGATATAATCTATACATGACAATGTTCTGCCTTCTAGTCGATAGTTTCCATCAATAGAAAACTCTTTCCTTCATAATATCTTCTTGCTTGTTCTTCAAACAACGATCCTGTTTTATAGCACTTGCCAGTTTCTGTAGCATCCATAATGACATCATCAGTAACGAAACTGATATCAGGATTTCATCTTGCATCAGTATCTGATCATCATCAGTATTAGACCGTCATCAGGATTTGTCCTTTGTTCCTGACATGTAGTCTCCGATACACTGTTCATTCTTGACTAAACTATACAGATAACTGTCTTATACATAAATCCTATATAAAGTGCTAAATCCTTTATAAGATCAGGATTACAAGAAGTATAATGTGTAAATTCTATTCTTAACATCACAACTTATGAATTATTCCTAACAAATACACGCAAGACTAATGAAATACATCTCAATAGGTACGCGTCTTTTCAAAAAATGCAAGACTTAATAGATTTAGAGAGAGAGAGAGAGGGAGAGAGAGGAGACATACAGGTACTAATTGCCGGATATCATCTTCGCCGGAAAGGGGGTGAAAACCTAGGGTTAGCACAGGCCAATTGATCTGCACAGTGCCTCCGCTCATCTTAATTTTTAGCTTCTGGGACTTTGTTTCAATCAAATCTAGAACCGAAAAAAATGATTGAATTGTGTGTTTGAGATTCAGTCGAGAGAGAGAGAGATGTGATTGAATTGTTAAGGGGGGAAAACATTTCCAGTAAAGGGGGGAACTTCTTATTAATTAAGGGGGAAACATTTGGTATAATATATTTTTTATTTAATTTACTTTTTGAAAATCAACTTTAAATCATTTATTAATTCGATATTTAAATAAAAGAATATTCGAAAATCGAACTTTTGATTTTAAAATCAAGATATCAAATTTAGCTTCATCCCCATATTTTTAAAATGATTTTGGGATCAAAAATGAATTTATTAGGATTTTTACAAGTTTATTCGACTTTTTTATTTTTCGATTATTTTTTTGTTAAGATCGCGTCCAACCAGGCCTTTTTATTTTTCGATTATTTTTTCCCGACACTAAAACGAGTGTTTAATAACATCCGTACGGTTCGATCGTCGAAAAAAACATTCAAAAAAATTATTCAGTGAATCTGGATCGTGCCCTGTTACCAGGAAGTAGCACTTTCACGACGTTTTCGTTAAGATCGCGTCCAACCAGGCCTTTTTATTTTTCGATTATTTTTTTCCGACACTAAAACGAGTGTTTAATAACATCCGTACGGTTCGATCGTCGAAAAAAACATTCAAAAAAATTATTCAGTGATTCTGGATCGTGCCCTGTTACTAGGAAGTAGCACTTTCACGACGTTTTCGTTAAGATCGCGTCCAACCAGGCCTTTTTATTTTTCGATTATTTTTTCCCGACACTAAAACGAGTGTTTAATAACATCCGTATGGTTCGATCATCGAAAAAAACATTCAAAAAAATTATTCAGTGAATCTGGATCGTGCCCTGTTACGAGGAAGTAGCACTTTCACGACGTTTTCGTTAGGATCGCGTCTACCCAGGCCTTTTTATTTTTCGATTATTTTTTCCCGACACTAAAACGAGTGTTTAATAACATCCGTACGGTTCGATCGTCGAAAAAAACATTCAAAAAAATTATTCATTGAATCTGGATCGTGCCCTGTTACGAGGAAGTAGCACTTTCATGACGTTTTCGTTAAGATCGCGTCCAACCAGGCCTTTTTATTTTTCGATTATTTTTTCCCGACACTAAAACGAGTGTTTAATAACATCCGTATGGTTCGATCGTCGAAAAAAACATTTAAAAAAATTATTCAGTGAATCTGGATCGTGCCCTGTTACCAGGAAGTAGCACTTTCACGACGTTTTCGTTAAGATCGCGTCCAACCAGGCCTTTTTATTTTTCGATTATTTTTTCCCGACACTAAAACGAGTGTTTAATAACATCCGTACGGTTCGATCGTCGAAAAAAACATTCAAAAAAATTATTCAGTGAATCTAGATCGTGCCCTGTTACTAGGAAGTAGCACTTTCACGACATTTTCGTTAAGATCGCGTCCAACCAGGCCTTTTTATTTTTCAATTATTTTTTCCCGACACTAAAATGAGTGTTTAATAACATCCGTACGTTTCGATCGTCAATTTAAAAATAATATTTTTATGAATCGGATACGAATCAACTAGATCTATGTTAAAATTCTTTTCCCTCCCCACCCAATATTTCATTTCCCGCTTCCTCTTTCCCTCCTATGTACCCAAAAATTCACTTCCCTCCCCACCCAGTATTTCATTTCCCCATTATCCCCCGTCTTTTTCAGCACACACATATGTTCACGGCTCAAGTTCAAATCAAACACACACATACAAATTCAAGGGAAACCTTCTTTTTATACATAGTCCCGGCCCCGATCTGTTTGTTGGTCAATTGATTTTGCTAGATGTAGGTGTTCGTGATTTTGTCACAAACATAAAGGTGGTTTCATTATCTTGATTATCAATTTCTGTTTGTGACAAAACCAGGGAACACATACATCGATCAAATCTCAAGCTCTCTCAATCGCTGTTTACTGGTTCAACGGTTTTGATTAAATAAAGGTAAATTCACACTCATCGCTGTTTTGAATTGGCTTTGTTGTGTGTACTTTGAATCTTGAGTGTTTGTTTTGAATCGATCTTGTATGCGAAATGATGTTGAGGGTTTTATATTGCCAAGTCAACATATATCTTTGTGTTTGTGTTTGTGTTGCTAGTGATGCAGTGTCTTGTTGATTTTAATGGATAACTGAATTTTTGATATTGAGCTGTGATAAATATTTAGTCTTGCAGTTGTATGTGCCTCAAATGTGTCCCCATATGTTTAATAAGAATCCCCTCTTTTTCTGTTACATAAAGCCTGCACCTTGTATTTGTTGTAACTTATAGTAGTAAATGATAGATTTCTGATAGAGTTGTGCTGTTGTGCATTATGCATTATGTGCAGGAGTTACTACAAGTGAGGTCTGATTCTTCTACATGGTTCCATTTTATTTTTCATTCTTTTATTTGAGCTTCCATTTTGATATGTTTCAGTATATACACTTTTATGTAGGAAATTCAAGTCTATAAAGGAAAGTTGCAGGTTATGAAGAAAGAGGAAAAGAGAGATTATAACGAAAGTTTGTACCAGATTCTTGTTAATAAAGAAAGGGACTAACGATGAGCTTCAAGATGCTCGTAAAAAAAACTGATTGAGGTTCAATATATTTCCTCTACAAATAGCATGCCTAGGTATTAAAATGAAAATCATTTATTGTAACACTGTAACACGGTATATTGAACTATAATGTGCATAATGTACTTCGTCATTTCTTGTTGTGAAGCTGTTCGTGTGTATAATGTACTGGTAAGTTCACCAGAGGACAGTCCCAACGCTGATGGAATTCATATCACTATATAACCAGGGATCGACAAATGTCATTATCCAGAACACTAAAATTGGAACAGGTTCTACGCTAGTTTTACTGTATAATACAATCAATGCATAGTTTTTGGTAATTATTGCCTATGCAGTGCTTCCTGGTTCATAAGTTATCAACACAAGTTTGATAACTGATATAATGGATAATGTGCTAACTACTCTTCTGGTATGTGATGTATATATAGGTGATGACTGCATTTCAATTGTCAATGGTAGCTCAAATATCAAGATGAAGATGATCTCTTGCGGACCTGGTCATGGAATTAGGTATCATCGAATGTACAAAGTTATCTTGATTTGAGGATTTAGTACGTAGCAGTAATTACATGTAGCCATATTACTGGAGTGTACAGTTTTGGAAATTACTTCTCAATTAAAAGAGGAACAGGACAAGTTGCGTTGCATTGAGAGTCCGGATGCCGATATGGTTAACTTGAGGCAACTCGCTTCTAACCTTGATATCAAAAGGTCTAAAATGATCTTTCAGTGCATAAGGATTGTCAAGAGGATTCAATTAAAGAGTCTTCTCGTCCTACAGGCCTGAGTTGTCAGTTAGCAGAAATTCATGAGCATATATGTATTAGCGGCAGAGGTTAGACTGACTTTTGTCAAAACCCAATATGAAAGCCTGATTGAGGAGCTTGTGCTGCAACTTAAACAGTCCAAGGGGCACCACGTAGAGCTTCAAAAAACAGATTTTGATATAGAGTCACAGTTGAAGCGTAGTATTACAAGTGAAAGAACTCAGACAAGCTGGAGATAGCTGAGGCCGAGATCTATGAATTGATATTATGTAATGCTTGGAATTTGGTTTATTATTTGAATTTTAGGATAGCATTGTGTTTGGATTTTGGCATTTTAGTTACTTGTTTGAATTTTGGAATAGTTTGTGTTTGGATTTTGGCATTATAATTGTTATTATTATGGATCATTTATAATACAAATAAAACCCTGTAATTATTGGGCCTAAATATAGGTTTTAGTCAGTACTATAATTACTACAATTATTAGTGACTAAAAGCAGTTGTTTAATAGTATATAAAACATAGAAACGGCCACACAAAAATTATAAAATGTGGCCATACCCAAGTTTTTTGCCACGATTTACCAATAAATAGTGCGACCAAAAGTAAGCCTTTAATGATTGTTGGTATTTAGCCACGTTATTATTTATCTTTAGCCACGACACATCCTGTGGCTGCAAGCTGGTATTTAGTCACACTTTTGAGCTTAAAATGGGGGCTGTCAGACCCAAGGGGTGGTATGCTTTAGTCACTCTGTTTTGAGTTACAGCCACACATCTGGGGTGTGGCCATAGGGGGGCATAAAATGACGAGACCTTAGGTCACACTTGGCTAAAAAATTAAAACGTGACGGAAAGTGCTTAGCCACACATATTTGATGTGACGGAAGCCAAAATTTGACGTAGTGACTGTTACACTTAAACACTGATTAATACATACATCAATTATATCTAACAATCTCCCCCAACTTGTTCATTAGCAAAAATGCACAAGTTAACAGTAATTGATGATGTCAAAACAAAATAGATAAAATACAGTGTTTAACAAATAATCAGAGTTTAAACTTCTACTTAAACAAAGATCTACAGAAAGCAAGAAATTCTTACAGAGCATTCTTCACCTAATCTCCTCAACATCTGGTGTTGTTCGGAGATAATCAATCAACAATCTTCTCTTTGCATTCTCAAGCTCTCTCTGCATAATTTCCTTGATCTCTCTTAGCTTGGGATCATTCTCACCAGTTTGATAAATAGTAGCTCTCAGAGAATAGATTTTGTTTCTTCTCATTTCATTTCCTAGTCTGATGAATAGTGCTGTCTTTGACTCAGAGTTAAAATCAAGAACAGTTATACCCAAATCTGTCCTCAGCTTAGCACTGTCTTTCTTCATCTCAACTAGATTACCATGATCGTCTCTGTACTTTGGAACATACTGACTGTTATACTTTATACCTCTATATGCCAAATTTTGCATCATTTTCTTTCTCAGTACATTCGCAGCTTTATGAGTCCTTTGATTCTTTACTTGAAAAATATATAGAACATATACTCTAATTCTTCATAACACTTCAGATCAAGATCAAACTCACCAATTTTGAATACAGTACCATCTGCCATAAAGTACAAAAGAAAATCTCTTTCCAACCTCTTCTGATGAATCAACTGCACTGATTCCAGTCTATCTAAACTCTTCTGTGTAACACCAAGACCTGGAACAGATAGTGATGAAGGATCTTGAGGACTTGCATTCATTCTCTTTTCTTTATGAGAGCCCAAACCAGCTCTATCTCCTCTAATCTTTCCATCTTGAGTTCTGCCATGTATAAAAATACCTCCAGCCTTATTAACCTTCAGAGTTTCTTCACAAATTACTGATTTCCAAAAAATTGTTTGCAATGGAGTAGATAAATATTTCTGTATAACTTGTGTAGAAACAGAGGTTGTGTTAGCTTTCTATGAAACCTTTTCTATGACGGCCCCAAATCCCTTAATTATATTTAACTAGATAATGGTAAAGCATGCATATTAATTAATTACACATTACCAATCCCACGCCTAGATCGCCAACAGGTAAGAGTTTGAAACAATATAAACTACCACTTTAAAACATTTATTATTACAAGCCAACATAATTCTAAGTTCAAAAGTCATTACAGACTGAGTTCAAAGTTCTAGCAAAACAGAAACCATAAGGTCGTCTCTCCCTTCTACCTGGAACTGTGCTATACCGGATCCACCACAATTCTTACGCGTAGTCTCAAGTGTCCTTACCATCTTCGAGTTTCACTGAAAGGTTAAGGAAAATAAAATCATTGAGCCAATTGCTCAGCAAGTGCATAAACCAACAATATATGACTGGCAAAATAATCAACTATAAAGCAAGATATATAAATCTGCAAATGAAAGGTATCAACTGAATCAATATCAAAAGTAATTGAGTAGGAATTGGAATATCTGATAAGACGCTACGAGCAAAGCTGGGTGATCAGCCCACGCCAGAGCTCCGAACCCGCATATCCAATACGGTGTTCATCAAATATAAGGGGATCCCAGGCACACATTGGCCTATAATAATAATATAATTTGGACCGGCGCCTCGGTCAAAGTAACATTCCATCCAATTCCATTTAGGTCAAACGAAGTCTGTCAAATTCGATTCATCTCAAAGAAACAAGAATAACAATGTTATATCAAGTTGCTGGTAAACAAGAATAGGATTCTCAGATTTTGAATAAATGACAAGGCAAAATGAGAAAAGTCAATCATTTTGGATTCTTGGGAGTTGGGATTCTGATTAGTATAACTTGGTTAAGTCAAGAAAGGTTAATCAAGAAAAGTTAATCACGAAAGGTTAATCAAGAATCAACAATTGTTTTTAGATAGAAACGAGTTCAAGTACAAGAAGATATTTAAGTAGTTGGTTCAAGAATTCAATAAGGTTATGAAAAGGTTTTCCAAGTAATATGATTATCAATTAACAAGTCCATTCAAGTTCAAGGGGTATGAAAGAAATCACAAGGTATATGACAATAATAAGGTCGGAAAGAACTAGTTTGTGACAAACTAACAATTCGATATCTCATGGCATTCATCATATGGTAACAACAAGGTAGGATAGTACACTTGCCTTAAATCACGAGATTGCACTAGATAGCGTCCTCCTCGATTGGCTCATTGCCAGGCCTCCTACTCGGACCTATAATGTAACACCCCCAAATCCAGGGTCAGGGATCTGGTCGTTACGGTCTCAATATCCATCCATAAAATCAACATAATTTAAATTACAACCTTGTGACCCAAAACAACAACATAAAACATACCCGTTATAGTCCCAGAGATGAAATCAGAGTAATCATCAATATTATTAATCACAAGTTTGAGTTCTTACAACCCAAAGAATTACAATTTTACAATTACATGCTCTTTGCCATCCATTGGTATATGCCATATATATAAATACATTTGATGTACAAATGCTAACAACTAGCCTACCAGAGGCTGCATCCTTAGCAATGGTAGCTATGACCTCAGCGGTTAATCCTCTGACGGCTGACACCTGCCTATGCTGAGTACGCCTTGCGCGGCCATCTGAACTAGCTGTTGTTGTGATATAAATAAATAAAGCAAGGGTGAGCAATAGCCCACCAAAAATATAATTGAACAGTGATAATATATAACAGTCCAAAATATCTTTGAAACCATATGCCATGCATTAACGATGTAGTACCAACATAAGGTATGAGATGAAGTTACAAGGTAACTCAAAATATATTTGTTTTGAATAAATATCTACTATGTCAAAGATGAGCAAGATATCATCAACTTTTCATAATAGAGGAACTTGCAGGAAGAGTATTGCAATTCCAATTCAAACACTTTTCAAACCTGCCAATAATGATAAGGTTGCAGGAAAGTTCAAACATTGAGAGATGAACTAATACTGGAGTTTGACGCGCCAGGAGACATAGCATTTACACGATGATCAGTCGCATGTTATGCTCCCCACCTCTTGTTTACTACATGTAGAAGGAAGCATCGACGGATTTACTTGTCTACCGCCCTCTGGAACCCCCCGGCCAACGGTTGGGCCATTTGCTGGACCGGCGCCACTGGGTCACTTACGCATCTCCTAGTTCATTTCACATCCATAACTTTGAAACGTGAAGTTCCTCCCCCTTTCCCCAAGTATATTACTTGTTGATAGGACTCCACAAAGTAGTCGTATCTAGTTGGAAAGGAAAAATCACCAATATTTCCCAAGCTGATGCTTGTTAATGGATATAAACTTGTTCCATCAATTCTTACCCCTCGAGCGTTGAGGAGGTAACCAAACAGACTCATATCGATGCTTGAAAGAATCAAGATGTGAGTGACAAGATAGTTTTAGCAAGTATAGGACCGGGCAGTCCAATAAATAACATCTCTCAAGTGAGGTCCCCTTATATCTGTTTGGAAGTTGAGCGAGTATTTAAATCTTCTTTAAGATAGATTTAAATGAAAATAAAGTTTGGGAACCTCCCCTTGATAAGAATAGTCATAAAATACTTCGAAATATTTTACACCTTATCTGAAGGTGATAGATAATCTTTGAATAATATGAATCATCGTAAAAAGAACTTAAAAGAATTTAAATAAATATTCCAAGAATATTTATTAAATCATTAATAATTAAGGAATATGAATAAATCATAATATTGCTCGTAAGTAATCCTCGAATGAATATATAGAATTATTTACTAAATAACTCTCTTCTTTAAATGAATATTCAAAATAATATTCATTAATTAAATAAGCTCAAGTAAATGTTTAAAATAATATTCACTAAATAAATCAAACCTTAAATGAATATTTGAAAATAATATTCATTTAATAAATAATATTCTAAATAAATATCCAAATAATATTCTTTTAGCAATCAAACTTTAAAGGAATATTCGAAGCAATATTCCTTAAGTAAATAGAACTTCGAATGAATATCTTAAAATAATATTCATCAAGTACATAAAATCTTAAATGAATATTCACAATAATATTCATTTAATAAATAAATTTCCAAGAATATTAAAGTAATTACTCATTGAATAATCAAACTCTAAACGAATATTCGAAACTAATATTCATTTAAGTAATTAAAGCTCGAATGAATATTAAAATAATATTCAGCAAATAAATATACGCGAATGAATATTCAAAATAATATTCATATAGTACCTCTCGATTGAGATAATATCCAAATAGCATTCCTCGAATAATTTGCAAGTAATCAATACTTTATGAAAATATAAATAATGTTCATAAATAACATTCCTCAAATAAACTGTCACTGGAATCCCTCCGGGTTTCCACGACTAACTCTATATCCCAAAATACCGACTCCCAGTCTATATTGAAAGAATGAATATCATACGCCCTTCACTAAGGGTCTTAGCAAAACGATCATGCTTATAACTGATAATTCATATCTAGTCTATAAGCCAATATCAATTCAGGGAACAAGCATATCAATAGACTTGAAAGTAGGCATGCATGCTATGGCATATGTATACAACAATCATTATATATATTATCACAACAACAGTTCCAAGTATTGGAAACTTGCCTGGTAATCCTGTAGGGGTAGTGTGTCTCGTGTCAATCCAGTGATCTATAAATAGTCACAACAACCGAGGTCAATCACTTAACATTTTGAAGGTTAAGTATAACTTAACTTAAGTCATGTAAGTTTAGTCCAAAACACACCTCGAACCCACCCTTAATGTCAGATTTTTCGTATATCTTACTTAATCAATTATAACCTCGTTCTTTGCACCAATATGTGGTCTTCATAATTCTTAACAAGTTTCGTGTTTTAGTCGACTCGAAATTCCCTTTTTAACTTAGCCAAAAAGGGTGGCCAAATTAGTACCCCTAGGGTTGACTTTTTCGAGAATCACTATTTCGAGACTCGTACTTCAACACTTTTAATAAATCACTGGAAACGTATTTAATTACGAAACCACTTATAAAATCATCTTTGGTATTTGTAATATTTATCATAAAATTTCCAATTCGAAGCCACGAGTCTAAATAGGTGAAATGTATTTTTGAAGTTCAGTCGACTACGGATCTTTACTATTCACACATCTTTCACTAAAACGTTCATAACTCGGTAACCGTTAACTCAAATGACGCACCGTTTTCGCATACATGATCTAGAGAATGTCTAGAAGGTAGCTAACTCAAAATTGGACTTAGATCAGAAGATTAATTTTTCGGAATTTTGCCAAAACAGGGCAGGAGGTTTTAATGAATAATGTTACCTCCGAAAAGTGGTTTCTTCGCACTTATCCTCGATTCGAACATTTTTATAAAATCGGAAAACGATCCATTTTACTTGTGGTTTTCTCTCACGCCTTCCTTATGACCTCTAATATTTAATTACCATGATTCGTCACTGACTTAGTCATGTTAAGGGATTCCAATTTCAGTTACGAACTTTCGATTACGGTTTCGAACCTCTTTTACGAATTTAATCATAACTCCTAAACCGTAAGTCCATTTCATACGATCTTTATATCAAAACGAAGCTTATAACATAATCTAGCTTATCATGGAAGAAATCGAAGCTAATCAGTGAATTATACCTACTGTCAAACTCGTGTTCTTAAGGTTAACGAAATTTCGGCATTACGACGGCTATAAATCGGATATTTACCAAATTCCAAAACTCCCAATAATCATGATATCTACTCCAAACAACATATACATGATTTATAACCATGAACTGAGGCCAAGCAATGCCTTTCCGTTCACCTAGGCTATTGTAACATTTATCAAATCTAAACCATAATTGTGACGGCCCCAAATCCCTTAATTAAATTTAACTAGATAATGGTAAAGCATGCATATTAATTAAATAGACATTACCAAATCCCACGCCTAGATCGCCAACAGGTAAGAGTTTGAAACAATATAACTACCAATTCAAAACCATTTATTTATTACAAACCACAAATTATTCTAAGTTAAAAGATTACAGACTAAGTCAAAAGTCTTGCAAAATAAGATCCATCAGATCGACACTCCCTTCTACCTGGAACTGCCTCCTATAGGCTACACCTGAACCACCACAATTCTTACGCGCAGTCTCAAGAGTCCTTACCATCTTCGAGTTTCACTGAAAGGTTAAGGAAAATAATATCATTGAGCCAATTGCTCAACAAGTGCATAAACAACAGTATAAGACTGGCAAAATAATTCAACTGTAAAGCAAGGTATAAAAAAATCTGCAAATGAACTGTATCAACTGAATCAATATCAAAATAAATGAGAAGGAATTGGAATATCTGATAAGACGCTACGAGCAACGCTGGGTGATCAGCCCACGACAGAGCTCCGAACCCGCATATCCAATACGGTGTTCATCAAATATAAGGGGATCCCAGGCACACATTGGCCTATAATAGTAACATAATTTGGACCGGCGCCTCGGTCAAAGTAACATTCCATCCAATTCCATTAAGGTTAAACAATGTCTATCAAATTCAATTCATCTCAAAGAAACAAGATTATCAATGTTATATCAAGTTGTTAATCAACAAGAATAGGATTCTCAAATTTCGAATAAATGACAAGATCAAATGAAGAAAGTCAATCATTTCGGATTCTTAGAAGTTGGGATTCTGTTTAGAGTACTTTGGTTAAATCAAGAAAATAAGTCAAGAATTAATCAGTGTTTTAAGGTAGAAAAGAATTCATCAAACAAGACGATATTTATATAGTTGATTCAAGGGTTCAAGAATTCAAGGAAATAAGAAAGGGTTTCCAAGCAATGTGGTCATCGATTAACAAATCAAGTTCAAGTTCAAGTTCAAGTTGAAGTTCAAGTTTGAGTTCAAGTTCGAGTTCAAGTTCAAGTTCAAGGAATACGATTCAATCACAAGGTATACGACAATATTAAGGTTGGAAAGAATAAAGTATTAATTTGTGACAACCTAGCAATTCGATAACTCATGGCATTCAATATATGGTATCAACAAGGTAAGATAGTACACTTGCCTTAAATCACGAGTTCAAACTAGATAGCGTCCTCTTCAATCGGCTCTTTGCCAGGCCTCCTACTCGGACCTATAATAATAATAAACAATATCTTATTTTCCCCTCTTTTGTTTACATATCACAAAGCAATCCTAATAGTGCTAACGCCCCATCGATATAACCATGCTATATACATACATTCATATATACATGTAAACACATAAGTCATGTAAGTCACTTAGCATGTAATTCACTTAACCTACAATGTAGTATGGTATAGTACTATAATGATTCTACGACTTAACATTGGAGATGTGCCTTTAGGGTTTTGGAAATCATTCATTATATTTTTAGAAATTTCGGCGGCATCTCCTTTGTATAGTCGTCAAACCATACCGAATATAATCGGTCTCAAACAATCACAAGGCAATTACCAAACACCACCAATGCCTACAACTCCATCAACAAACCACCACTACTAACCACAATTCACAATCACTTACTAACTCTAAGATGACTTACTTACAATCCAATATTCAAATTCACATAACAATTTAAATCATGCAACCAATTAATTCATGTAACAATTTAATCATTTAGCACTTAAACAATTCAAGCAAGTAACTCACAATAATTCACACAACTCCCACAATCTCTCTTCTCCTCCTCTCTCTCTCGGCCTCTCGGCCTCTCTCTCTCCCTCTCTATCTCTCTCGGCTTCTCCCTCTCTATCTCTCTCTTCCTCCCTCTCGGTCTCTCTCCCTCTCTCTCAATCTCTCTTTCGGCCTTTCCCTTTCTTCACCAACAATCACACACAAACCCTCACACAATACTTACACAATGACTTACATGCATATCAATTCACAAAACCATAATCTCACATACCCACCAATGTTACTTATCAATTTTACAATCAAAATCAATTTATAAACTTAACCCATCAACACTAATTAACAATCTCATACTAAAATCAAATTATAAGTTGAACCCATCAAACTTCATATCATATAATCACCAAAATCACTAACCCTTGTAATTTTACACCTACTAACAATCATCAATTAACAAAACAAGCATACCCACAACTTGAAACCTTATAAAAACTCAAACCCATCATCAAAATCAACTTAAAAAGTTATAAAAACTTACATGCAATCACATATCACCTACTAATCATGTAAAATCATAAAATTAACACTTGCATGCAACCCTTCGGCTCACTTTCATTCATGGCCGAAGGTTTGGGGTCCTCCGGAGAGCCCGAAAATTCGTGGGTCTCTTCCAGGAAGTATACCCAATCATCAACACCCACAAACTTACCTTGATTCTTCAATTTTCGAAAAACCCTAATTTGGAAAAGTGAAGGAAATTGAAATTTAAAACCATGGGTTTGTAGAGGATGACAAGAGGAGTGTTTTTATGTATAATAGTGTAAGGTTTCAATGGAGGAATTACCTTGATTAAAGCTTGAGAATCAATGGAGGTTGTGAGAGTTCTTGAGAGAAAAAGATGAAGACAGTGGGGGGGGTTGTCTCGGCCGAATGAAAAAAAGAAGGGGAGGGGGAGGGTTTTTGTCTAGCCTACACACACACACATGTAATTAAATCACATTTTAATGATACATCTTTTAATTAATTAAAAGACTTAACAATTAAATCCTAATTGAAAATATTTTGGATCCAAAAATAATTTATTGACACCTAAAATTAAAATATGAAATTCTCTTCCTCAATATATTTTTAAAACATTTTTAAAATCGTTTTTATAAAAAGATTTGAATTTTACAAGTTTTAATATTTTAAAAAGGAAAATAATTGGAAAAATCCTTGTAAAATATTTTAATGCAAAAATAAATTAAACTTTTATTTTTAAAAAGTCTTTAAATGCATAAAGATAATAAAACAAGAAATTTCATGATTTTTACTAACTCCAAGAATTTTATAAAAATGTTTAAGCGCAATTAAAATCATGTTTTATCATTTAAAAACTACACAGAATTTTAATAAAATTTCACGTCAACACATCTAGCAATTAGACACGTAACACATATTCACAATCACAAAACAAGTAATGACTCATCAATTAAGCACATAATAATATTATAATGCCAAATAATATTATTTATAGAGTACGAAATTCCCAGATATTACATCCTTCCCCCCTTAAAAGGATTCTGTCCCCAGAATCAGCTATGTAAACAAATGAGGGTACTGTTCTAACTTATCACTTTCTAACTCCCAGGTTGACTCTTCAACCTTAGGGTTCCTCCACAAGACTTTAACTAACGCAACTGATTTATTTCTAAGCACTTTCTCTCGGCGATCTTCTATTCTGATCGGCCGCTCTACATAATACAAATCTGGCTGAATTTCTACTGGCTCATACTCTATTACACACTTAGTGTCAGGATGAAACTTCTTAAGCATCGATACATGAAAAACATTATGAATATGCTGCATCTGAGGCGGTAAAGCTAATTCATAAGCTACTTTGCCTACGCGTCGCAGAATCTCAAAAGGTCCTACAAATCTTGGACTCAACTTTCCTTTCTTCCCAAATCTGGTTAATCCTTTCCATGGCGAAACTTTTAACAACACTGGATCACCTACTTCAAAATCTACTTTCTTTCTTGCTGGATCCGCATACTTTCTCTATCTGTCTTGAGCAGCTCGCAATCTTTTCTGAATTAGTTCCACTGTCTCTTTCGTCTGTTGAATCAATTCTGGTCCTACAATCTTTCGCTCACCAACTTCTTCCCAACACACAGGAGATCTACACTTCCTTCCATAGAGAGCTTCATATAGAGGCATCCCAATACTAGCATGATAGCTGTTGTTGTAAGAAAATTCCACCAAAGGTAGATGCTCGTCCCAATTGCCTTTAAAATCTATGGCACAAACTCTAAGCATGTCTTCAATTGTCTGAATCGTTCTTTCGCTCTGACCATCTGTCTGAGGATGATAAGCAGTACTCATTCTGAGTTGCGTTCCGAGATGTTCTTGAAACTGTCTCCAAAATCTTGAATTAAAACGGGGATCTCTGTCAGATACTATAGATACTGGAACTCCATGACGAGTCACAATCTCCTTCAAATACAAATGCACCAACTTGTCTAGCGAAAACCTTTCGTTAATCGGCAAGAAATGAGCTGATTTCGTCAGTCGGTCAACTATAACCCAAATAGCATCATGATTAGCCTTCGATCTTGGTAGACCTACTACAAAATCCATTGCAATGTGCTCCCACTTCCACTCAAGTATCTCCAATGGTTGAATTAATCCACTTGGTCTTTGATGTTCTGCTTTCACTCTTTGGCATGTATAACAACGACTTACCTACTCTGCAATTTCTCTTTTCATGTCTGGCCACCAAAAGTTCTTCTTCAAATCTTGATACATTTTCGTGCTTCCAGGATGTAATGAAAACTTAGAGCTATGGGCATCACACAACAATTCTTCTTTCAACTCTTTCACATCAGGAATCCATATCCTTGAGGAAAATCTTAAAATACCTTGGTTATCTTTCTGCGTGCAAATTTCTTCTCCGGTCAACTCATTCAATCTCTGATTCATCACTTCTTCTTGGCATTTCCGAATTTTGTCCAATAATACTGGTTGAAATGTCATGGTATAAACTTGCTCTGCTGGCATCTCTGTTGCACAAACTTCAATCTCTAACTTCTCAAACTCTCTAAACATTTCTTGAGTCATTGTCAACGTATTCAATTTTTCCTTCCTGCTTAGCGCATCAGCTACGACATTCGCTTTCCCCGGGTGATAACTAATGGTACAATCATAATCCTTTATCAGTTCTAACCATCTTCTTTGTCTCATGTTGAGTTCCTTCTGAGTAAAAATATACTTTAAACTCTTATGATCCGTGAATATCTCACACTTCTCACCATACAGATAATGTCTCCACAATTTCAACGCAAACACAATTGCTGCTAGCTCGAGGTCATGGGTAGGGTATCTCTGTTCATGAGGTTTTAGTTGCCTTGAAGCATATGCAATCACCTTTCCATGCTGCATCAACATACACCCTAAACCTTTATGAGAAGCATCACTGTAGATTACAAACTCTCCTTTATCATCTGGCAATGCTAACACTGGAGCAGTTACCAATCTTTGCTTAAGCTCTTGAAAATTCCTTTCACACTTATCAGTCCATTCAAACTTTTCATTCTTCCGTGTCAACTTAGTCAATGGTACCGCAATCTTAGAAAAATCCTTAACAAATCTGCGATAATATCCTGCTAGTCCCATAAAACTTCTTACTTCTGTTGGTGTCCTTGGTCTTTCCCAATTCACAACTGCTTCAATCTTTGCTGGGTCAACTCGAATTCCTTCCTTACTCACAATATGTCCCAAAAATTGGACTTCCTTCAACCAAAACTCACACTTGGAAAACTTGGCATACAACTTCTCCTTTCTCAATATCTCCAATGCTATTCTCAAATGTTCTGCATGATCCACTTCTGATTTAGAGTATATCAAAATATCGTCGATGAAAACTATCACAAACTTATCCAAAAATTTCTTAAACACTCGGTTCATCAAATCCATAAATGCTGCTAGTGCGTTCGTCAATCCAAAAGCCATAACCAAAAATTCGTAGTGACCATACCTGGTTCTAAAAGCAGTCTTCGGTATATCCTCTGGCTTGATTTTCAGCTGATGATATCCTGATCTTAGATCTATCTTCGAAAAACATGTCGCTCCTTTCAACTGGTCAAACAAATCATCGATCCTTGGTAACGGGTATCTATTCTTGATAGTCAACTTATTCAACTCTCGATAGTCGATACATAGTCTCATACTTCCATCTTTCTTCTTCACGAACAATACTGGCGCTCCCCAGGGTGATACACTTGGTCTTATAACTCCTTTATTCAATAAATCCTGAAGTTGACTGGCGAGTTCCTTCATTTCGGACGGTGCCATTCTGTATGGAGCCTTGGAAATAGGTTCTGTCCCTGGTGCTAAGTCAATCGCGAATTCAATCTGACGATCTAGAGGTAATCCGGGTAGTTCTTCGGGAAAAACATCGGGAAACTCATTGACTACGGGAATATCCTTAAATTTTACTTCTTCTCGACTCTTGTCTATCACATAAGCAAGATAAGCCTCACATCCTTTCCTTAACAATCTCTTGGTTTGCATCATGGTAAGAAACGTACTAGCCTGCTTACGCCCCTTAAAGATAACTCTATCGCCTTCTGGAGATCTCAATGTAACCTTCTTACTCTTACAATCGATATGCGCATCATACTCGGCAAGCCAATCCATTCCTAAAATAATGTCAAAATCTCCTAGTTGAAAAGGTATCAAGGTGACGGGAAAAAGATATCCTGAAATCTCTACTACACAAGGTGAACACACTCTATCTACTGGTATCTGATCCCGATTAGCTAACACAATATTCAAAGATTCTCTTAACATACGAGTATCACACTTTAACTTATTCACAAAATCTTTAGCAACAAACGATCTAGTAGCACCCGAATCAATTAACACTTTTGCACTAATGGCGTTCACGAAAAGCGTACCTGCCACTACATCCGAGCTTCTCACTGCATCATTCATGTTCATGTTGAAGGTTCGGGCATGAATTGGATAGGCTGAAGCTTGATAACTCTGAGCTTGAAGGGCTGGAACTTGCTGAAGTACAGGTGGACTTAGAATTTGAGTTGGAATCTGAGATGTTGCCACTTGGTTCATTGGGGTAGAGGTTGTCAATCTCATCAAGTTGTTGTTTGGAACAGGCGATCTGCACTCTCTAGCCATATGTCCTACCTTACCACACTTGTAACAAGTCACACTCGATTTCGAATTCCGGCACTCATTAGCATAATGACCTTTCTGATTACACTTGAAACAAACAATATCTGCCTTCACACACGCTCCGGTATGCCTCTTAGAACATGCCTTGCACTCTGGAATAGAGGGTCGGGGAAATCTTGGTTGATTGGGGTTCTGAGGAAGGGTTTCTGAGTTCTTGTTTCTGGGCACATTCCTTTTAAAATTTCTTCCCTGGTTCTGAAATCCGGGTTTTCTCTCCATCTGATTTGCTGACTTTCCTTGATCCTGATTCCTTTCTATTGCTTCCACTTTCCTCTTTAAGTTGCCCCTTTCCTTCTGATTCTGATCACTCTCACCTTCTATTATCATTGCCTTCTGAACCACTTCTGCATACGAGTTGATCTCAAAAGCTGCAACTCTGCTCCTTAACCATGGCTTCAATCCCTGTTGAAACCTCTTCGCTCTCTTCTCATCTGTATCCACATAATCTCCTACAAACCTTGCTAACTCTGTAAACTTCTTCTCATACTCATCAACACTCATATTTTCCTGCTTAAGATTAAAGAACTTTAACTCCATCTGATTTTGCATATATCTAGGAAAATACTTCTCCAGAAAAATCCTTTTAAACCTATCCCACTGAATCACTTCTACTGCTTCCAATGCCTTAGCCGACTCCCACCAATAATTAGATTCACCCTTAAGAAAATAACTAGCAAATTCTACCTTCTGCTCATCACTAACCTTCACCAATGCAAAGGTCTTCTCCATTTCCTTAAGCCATATCTGGGCTTCAACTGGATCTTTTGTTCCTTGGAAATCTGGGGGTTTCACAGCCTGAAAAGATTTAAAAGTTACCACAAGTTGGGCTGGTTGTTGCTGTCCTTGTTGCTGTTGCAATTGCTGATGTTGTTGCTGAAGTAGCTGCTGCTGCTGAGCTAAAGTAGTCGTCTGCTGTTGCAAAAGTCCCAAAAGCTGGGCCATATCCATATTGCTTTGATTATCATCTCTATTCTGATCATCTTGATCCCTATTCTGGTTAGCTCTAGTATTGCTCCTTCTTGGAGGCATCTTTCTGAATATTAAACAAGCATTTATTTATCCACAAGCATACATCTAACCGCAACATGGCACAATATGGTCTAATAGTTCTAATATGACATGGTACAACCTAAAATTTAAACAATCTCACGCGCCCAAGTAATACGATAAAAAAGGAAACGATAATAATAAACGATACGGCACCGATGACATCCATCGATAACCCAAATCCAAAGGTCAAAGTACCAACCAACATAAAGTTCGAAAACCGAAACTGAAAATACGATAAAGTCTAACAACATAAGTCTGATAATCATATGGCTATACTATAAGCCATCGCATAAAACTCATAACATAAAACTAGTTATCCAGCAACCGGCTGATCACACGCTGAAGCTCGTCCACCATTATCTGAACCATAGCATAACTCTCCCAATCTCGATGAGGTACCATAGCGCGAAGCCTCTCGTTAGCCATCTCGGTGAGTGACTGAAGCCTGGATGCAAGAGTCGGGACATGATCCTCAGGTATATCCTCATCATCATTATACAATGCATCAACTCTCCTCTGAAGCTGAGCGTTCTCATCATAGAGATGATCACACTCCCTAAGCAACTCCTGATAGACGGGTAAAGGTACAGTATCTGCTATCTCGGCCGGAGGTGGAGCTGAAGGTCCTGGTGCCCTCTGTCGCTGCCAATAATAATATAATATATATATATATATATATATATAAAGCGTCAGATATAACCTAGAAGCATTCTACTTAAACACTCTCGATAATAGGAGTCAATCAATCCTATTCTTTTATAAAATCATACTATTTATACTCTAAGTGAGTTTCTATTTTAATCCTAAGTGATTATTGAAAATGTGATCTATCTTGTTACCTAAACCTATATTGTTCAGTGACTCAAACCTGTGGCTCTGATACCAAACCTGTGACGGCCCCAAATCCCTTAATTAAATTTAACTAGATAATGGTAAAGCATGCATATTAATTAAATAGACATTACCAAATCCCACGCCTAGATCGCCAACAGGTAAGAGTTTGGAACAATATAACTACCAATTCAAAACCATTTATTTATTACAAACCACAAATTATTCTAAGTCAAAAGATTACAGACTAAGTCAAAAGTCTTGCAAAATAAGATCCATCAGATCGACACTCCCTTCTACCTGGAACTGCCTCCTATAGGCTACACCTGAACCACCACAATTCTTATGCGCAGTCTCAAGAGTCCTTACCATCTTCGAGTTTCACTGAAAGGTTAAGGAAAATAATATCATTGAGCCAATTGCTCAGCAAGTGCATAAACAACAGTATAAGACTGGCAAAATAATTCAACTGTAAAGCAAGATATAAAAAAATCTGCAAATGAACTGTATCAACTTAATCAATATCAAAATAAATGAGAAGGAATTGGAATATCTGATAAGACGCTACGAGCAACGCTGGGTGATCAGCCCACGACAGAGCTCCGAACCCGCATATCCAATACGGTGTTCATCAAATATAAGGGGATCCCAGGCACACATTGGCCTATAATAGTAACATAATTTGGACCGGCGCCTCGGTCAAAATAACATTCCATCCAATTCCATTAAGGTTAAACAATGTCTATCAAATTCAATTCATCTCAAAGAAACAAGATTATCAATGTTATATCAAGTTGTTAATCAACAAGAATAGGATTCTCAAATTTCGAATAAATGACAAGGTCAAATGAAGAAAGTCAATCATTTCGGATTCTTAGAAGTTGGGATTCTGTTTAGAGTACTTTGGTTAAATCAAGAAAATAAGTCAAGAATTAATCAGTGTTTTAAGGTAGAAAAGAATTCATCAAACAAGACGATATTTATATAGTTGATTCAAGGGTTCAAGAATTCAAGGAAATAAGAAAGGGTTTCCAAGCAATGTGTTCATCGATTAACAAATCAAGTTCAAGTTCAAGTTCAAGTTGAAGTTCAAGTTTGAGTTCAAGTTCGAGTTCAAGTTCAAGTTCAAGGAATACGATTCAATCACAAGGTATACGACAATATTAAGGTCGGAAAGAATAAAGTATTAATTTGTGACAACCTAGCAATTCGATAACTCATGGCATTCAATATATGGTATCAACAAGGTAAGATAGTACACTTGCCTTAAATC
The DNA here is from genome assembly GCA_037693485.1 of Kitagawia praeruptora. Lineage (NCBI taxonomy): Eukaryota > Viridiplantae > Streptophyta > Magnoliopsida > Apiales > Apiaceae > Kitagawia > Kitagawia praeruptora. The sequence continues at coordinate 21,719,961 of CM075351.1, read as the reverse complement.
ACGAGTTCAAACTAGATAGCGTCCTCTTCAATCGGCTCTTTGCCAGGCCTCCTACTCGGACCTATAATAATAATAAACAATATCTTATTTTCCCCTCTTTTGTTTACATATCACAAAGCAATCCTAATAGTGCTAACGCCCCATCGATATAACCATGCTATATACATACATTCATATATACATGTAAACACATAAGTCATGTAAGTCACTTAGCATGTAATTCACTTAACCTACAATGTAGTATGGTATAGTACTATAATGATTCTACGACTTAACATTGGAGATGTGCCTTTAGGGTTTTGGAAATCATTCATTATATTTTTAGAAATTTCGGCGGCATCTCCTTTGTATAGTCGTCAAACCATACCGAATATAATCGGTCTCAAACAATCACAAGGCAATTACCAAACACCACCAATGCCTACAACTCCATCAACAAACCACCACTACTAACCACAATTCACAATCACTTACTAACTCTAAGATGACTTACTTACAATCCAATATTCAAATTCACATAACAATTTAAATCATGCAACCAATTAATTCATGTAACAATTTAATCATTTAGCACTTAAACAATTCAAGCAAGTAACTCACAATAATTCACACAAATCCCACAATCTCTCTTCTCCTCCTCTCTCTCTCGGCCTCTCGGCCTCTCTCTCTCCCTCTCTATCTCTCTCGGCTTCTCCCTCTCTATCTCTCTCTTCCTCCCTCTCGGTCTCTCTCCCTCTCTCTCAATCTCTCTTTCGGCCTTTCCCTTTCTTCACCAACAATCACACACAAACCCTCACACAATACTTACACAATGACTTACATGCATATCAATTCACAAAACCATAATCTCACATACCCACCAATGTTACTTATCAATTTTACAATCAAAATCAATTTATAAACTTAACCCATCAACACTAATTAACAATCTCATACTAAAATCAAATTATAAGTTGAACCCATCAAACTTCATATCATATAATCACCAAAATCACTAACCCTTGTAATTTTACACCTACTAACAATCATCAATTAACAAAACAAGCATACCCACAACTTGAAACCTTATAAAAACTCAAACCCATCATCAAAATCAACTTAAAAAGTTATAAAAACTTACATGCAATCACATATCACCTACTAATCATGTAAAATCATAAAATTAACACTTGCATGCAAACCTTCGGCTCACTTTCATTCATGGCCGAAGGTTTGGGGTCCTCCGGAGAGCCCGAAAATTCGTGGGTCTCTTCCAGGAAGTATACCCAATCATCAACACCCACAAACTTACCTTGATTCTTCAATTTTCGAAAAACCCTAATTTGGAAAAGTGAAGGAAATTGAAATTTAAAACCATGGGTTTGTAGAGGATGACAAGAGGAGTGTTTTTATGTATAATAGTGTAAGGTTTCAATGGAGGAATTACCTTGATTAAAGCTTGAGAATCAATGGAGGTTGTGAGAGTTCTTGAGAGAAAAAGATGAAGACAGTGGGGGGGGGGGGGGGGTTGTCTCGGCCGAATGAAAAAAAGAAGGGGAGGGGGAGGGTTTTTGTCTAGCCTACACACACACACATGTAATTAAATCACATTTTAATGATACATCTTTTAATTAATTAAAAGACTTAACAATTAAATCCTAATTGAAAATATTTTGGATCCAAAAATAATTTATTGACACCTAAAATTAAAATATGAAATTCTCTTCCTCAATATATTTTTAAAACATTTTTAAAATCGTTTTTATAAAAAGATTTGAATTTTACAAGTTTTAATATTTTAAAAAGGAAAATAATTGGAAAAATCCTTTTAAAATATTTTAATGCGAAAATAAATTAAACTTTTATTTTTAAAAAGTCTTTAAATGCATAAAGATAATAAAACAAGAAATTTCATGATTTTTACTAACTCCAAGAATTTTATAAAAATGTTTAAGCGCAATTAAAATCATGTTTTATCATTTAAAAACTATACAGAATTTTAATAAAATTTCACGTCAACACATCTAGCAATTAGACACGTAACACATATTCACAATCACAAAACAAGTAATGACTCATCAATTAAGCACATAATAATATTTTAATGCCAAATAATATTATTTATAGAGTACGAAATTCCCAGATATTACAATAATCATGTTTGTAATCATGCTTATAACTTACTACTAACATAACTAAGTTTAAATCCATCAAGAACAAGCATATACCCAAAGTAAGATCTAGGGTTCATGAGGTTTATACCTTCCTTGGAGAGTGTTAAAACCCTTGCTAAGCCTTGTATAGTCCATGCCTATCCTTAACCAAGCTTGGATCATCCAAGAAATCAAGAAAACCAAGATTTGTTCTTGAAAACACTATTCACCCTCCTCTTAAATCATTTTTTTGAAAATGGAAAAAGATGAGTTTGATGCTAAGATTTTGAGGAGATCATTTTTATGAATTATAGGACTCACATAAAAAGTTTCAAGATCAAACAAGGGGTGGAAGTTGGATTTTGATTCTTAATTTTGGCTAAAAGCCGAATGGAATAAAAAATGGAGGGGGAGAGAGTTTGCCTTGATCTTTTGCTTGGTTTTGTGATAAAATGAATTATTAAGATGAGATGTAGATAATATCTCATCCAAAAGCCACTTTAATAAAGTGATGATGCTGATAAGTGGATTTTATATCCGCTTGGAACATTCTAAATCGGCTTAAATTGATTGCTTTGACCTCAAGATTGTGGTAGTTTTGATGTGTTTTGTTTAATTGTGCAGGGTTGGAATAATGTTGATTAAGATCGTTGTTTCCGTCACTTTTGGAGTTGAATTCGGGCTTAATAATGTAGAATGGAGTCTTGTTGTGGTTCACCATGAGGATTTCAAGCATAGAGGATTGAAAACGGAAGAGAACGCAAAAAGAACGGGAGCAAACGGAGCAAAAACGAAGGAGAAAAAGCTGAAAAACGAGGAGAGAAAAGTTTCACCAGTTGGAGGCTGGGCAGACTGCGCCATATCTTGAGCAGTCTGCGCCAGATGGGCAGAATAGTGCTGGGCAGTCTGCGCCGTTCTTGAGCAGACTGCTCAGGGTCGTGCTGATTTTATAGTTTTGCCCTTTTTACGATTTTGGCCATATCTTGAGTTCTAGAAGTCAGTTTTGGGCGATCTTACTGTCCACGCGAAGATAACGAGATTCTCTATCATTCTAAAGTGGTCCAGAGGTCCAATTACAACTGGAACGGTCCAGAAATACTGAAGAAAAGTCAGCTACGAATTTTCCTTGAAAACAGAATCAGTTTAGGAAACGTATTTTACAGAAATTCTATTATAATTCTGTTTTGGTATTTTCTTGTTGGGCAAGACTTCTAGAGCCTATATAAACACATACAACCCTTGTAATTGGAGATACACATTATCATAGTTTTATTAATTGTAACTTACCTTAGATCTGCAAGGGAGAAAAGGAGAGAAGGGTTCAACGCTCGTGACAAGCAACGGATCTAGATCTACTTCATCCTTTGTGTTACTTTTAATTATAGATTTGTTTTCTCAACTCTTTAGTTTTATTAATATTATTGCTTCTTTTATTCATATCTTGTTATTTATCATGTTTTCATCAAATCCCACGATGATGAACGGTTCAATTATGGGCTAATCGTTGTCGTGGGATCCTAGTGGATTTATCTATGTAGCTTAGTAGTTTGCATGCCTTAAAGATTTATGTGTGGTGAATTCTTGATATCCTCGTATGGTTAATCTTAATGCTTTTGGATGCGTAGCTAACATCTAAACTGAATTGTTAATCTCTTGTGAAGCGAGAGTGGATCTTGAGATTTAGAACTTGCCATGCTAGCATAGGTTCATAATTGTTATCAATATGATTGTGGTGTGAGATGAAAATACTTATACTGCCCTATGTGATCTAAGTGGATAACTTGTTCTTCAACCTTTATGTTTTCAAATTCTATAGAGATATAGGGTCTAAACATAATAGGTGCCTATTCATCTTCTATCTCTTTTGTGGATGTATGTGTAGATTGGTACTAGTATACCGAGAGGTAACTTTTACTCTTTTCGTGTTATCCGATCAGATATCATAACCATCGCATGTTTTAATTAAAGGCTGCAACTCTAAGTGAAGTAGATGATGAAACTAGGGTTCCATGTTTTAATTCTCATAAGTAACTCGATTTTTATTCTTATTAGTTAATTTAATTCTTAGTTTTATAATTTTGCATCTTAGTTTAATTTAGTAGTTAGTAAAAATACAATTTGTTATTTGTCTTAGCAGTGGATAAAAACCATACATTGTTGCATAGGCATATTTACTGAATAGAACCATAACTTGATCCCTGTGGGAACGAATTTGGACTTAACCTTATATATTACTTGTGACCACGTGCGCTTGCGTGATTTTGCATAACAAGTTTTTGGCGCCGCTGCCGGGGATCATCGGTGTTTTATTTTTGGTTTATGTGCTTGTCAATAGTGGTCGTTAGAGTTCACTGACTCGGATTTCTTTTTCTCATCTATTCTTGTATAGTTCGTTGGTGTTTCAGGTACTTGTCAGAGAGTGTGGGCGTTGAAGATGGATTTTCTAAATTACTATGGAGTTCAACAGGTGGCTAGTGTTTGTGACCTATGTGCGGGCGCACATGAGACGTATCAGTGCTGGAGCAACCAAGGTGGTATTCAACAGCCTCAACAATGTGAGCGGTGTTTTGGCGTTCATGATCCCTCACAATATTGTTATTACGGAGGAGTTGATCCATATGTCACTTATGAAGAACAACCATATTTTCAATACCATCCTCAACAGTACCAGCAAGATGTTCTAGATATGTCATATTACTATGGAAGTGAAGAGTTTCAACATCAGCAACCTACTCCTACTTTTCAGTCAGATGAGGTTAATGTTAGGGATGAGGTTATGATGTTTGTAAAGAGTAGTGAGGAGTCTCTTAAATCTTTGGAGATTCTAGTTGCTCAAGCTGTGAGAGCCTTGGAACAAGAAAAACAACAATTCTTACAAGAGGCAATTCCAGAAAATAACGATGACTTGGAGCAAGGTACTGCATGCTTAATTGAAGAAGACAAATTCCAAGAGGAGGAGAGTGTTCATAAGCCATGTGAGGAATTTGATCAAGCTAGTGAGATGGATGATTTGGAAAGGGCACAATTTGAGACAGACATTGATGAGCTACGCAAATTTCAAGAATTGTTATGTGCGAATCAAGAAGACACTGTTGGGCTACGCAAATTTCAAGAATTGGTATATGCGTACCAAGAGGCTGATGAACATGAGAAAGATGCAGGTCTTCTACTTGTCTCAGAGTATAAAGATGGAGGTAGCGCATTAGAGCCAATGGAGGAAGTTCTCTTTGAGGAACCAAAGGCTTCAGCAACTTACATTTACCCTCCTCCATTATATTCAAGCGAAGGCCGTGTGTTGTTCTACAAATTGACAGATTTTGGGTCAACAGATGAAGGCATTGGAATAGGACATAGTTATTATACGAATATGCCAAGCAAGGAGAAGGAGCAAAAAGTGTGCCGTCGTGATGACGATGAAGTGTCACAAAGAGAGGACCAGGCCAACTATTATCATCCTTAATGGAGGCTTGGAAGTAACGTCAAGCTATTGACGTTAAAGAAGCGCTTCTTGGGAGGCAACCCAAGGTATGTTTTCTACTATCCCTTGTATTTACTTCCATTCAATGAGGACATTGAATATTTTAAGTTTGGGGGTTGTTTGAGGGATTAGTTGTTGTTGTTGTATTATGTGTTCATATAGGATTTCATGTTTTGCATATTAGTATTAGTAAATTATGCATTTATGTTCGTGTTATCTATGTTTGTTTCATATAGGACATTCTGTTTTTTTTGTTAGTATTTCATGTGAGTTCATAATAGTTGCATTTGCACCCATGCTTGATAGGATTTTGTGTTGTTGACGCTTTTGATTGAGAAGTGATATGCTTTGTTCTTGTGCACACACATACACTAGTAAGTTGAAGCTAGTAGACTTATTGAATGTTGTAAGTGATTAGAAGGACATGAATATGTGCAAGTTGATTTAGTTTGCATGCTTTGAATACAAGTTGGTGCGTTAGAGAGATGTTTGCTTGGGATTGAGTATGTTTTTCCACCAAGTGAGTTTTTGAGCCTTATTGCATATTTGTTGCAATTTATTCGTTTGCTTGAGTGTCCACGGATTGTTTGCATTACTAGCAGTTGTTTGAGTTCTTTCTTGAAACGCATGACATTATTTGACGATTAAAATGATAAAGGCATTTAGGAATAACCGCATATTTTCCCATATTACCACACCATATTTACATGATCAATTAGTTAACCCGTTGAGCTTAATCCTATTTTTTCGGTGACATACTACATTACTTACCTAGACCTTTTTCTTGTATTGGCCTTACATTAATTTGAACCTACATTGTCAAAGGCTAGTAGAGTGCTTAAGGGAGTAATAAGGTGTGTAAGGAGGGGTTTATTGTTGGTCTTACTTTTGGGGAAAAATATTGAATATTGGGTTTGGTTGTTTACTTGATAGTCGACATATGTAATAAATTATGGGATCATTGTTATTGTTTATATTATTGTTTGTGTTCTATTTAGCTCTCGAAAAAAAAATGAAAAAAAAAATGAAAAAAAAATAAAATATTATGAGAGCATGTTTGTGTTTGTTGTGATCCTATTTTTAGTCGACTAGTCGAGCGTTTATTGGAAGAAGAATAGTAAAATTATGTGGGGGGAAATATGGTGTTGTGTATGATTTATTAAGGTACTTACTAGCTTTTGACACTTCACCTGTTTTGGCTTATTTGACATACCTTGTCCCTAGCCCCGTTACAACCCAATTAAAGACCTTTTGATTATCGTCATTGATGTATGTTGTGTTAAGAGTTAGATTGATACCAAATGTCAAGCATGTTTATGATTTTGTTGGAATTGAGTGATACACTTACCCTTGTTCTTGAGTGAATATTCTTTTGTGAGTGGATTGTGAGTGTTTGCTTGTTCTTGCGTATGAGATCCCGAGTGTTGTCTCAAAGATGTACTCTTGTAGGCTTAGCATGTTTACTAACTTATTCTTACACTTGACATGGGCTTGTGAGAACTTATGCATGTTCATTGAGTAGACTATGTGAATACTTGCTCTTTCGACACCAAGACATTGCGTATTTACTTTGATTCTTAAGTTAATATGGCATGAGAGGATTTGAAGGTATGGTAGATTAGATTAATTGCATTTGCATATTAGTTGCATTCATACATTGCATTGCATTAAGTTAAATGGATTTTGTGGGTACATTCGCTATAGGCCCTCACGAGACCTTACTCGTCCACTAGGGCTGCCTAGGGGTTTAAAGGGCTTGTTGCATATGCCAAATGCAACCGTGATCACCTACGGAAGTGGTACTAATTAGTTAGTTAGTTGTAATTGTATATGCTTGAGGACAAGCATCAGTTTAAGTTTGGGGGTGTGATAAGTGGATTTTATATCCGCTTGGAACATTCTAAATCGGCTTAAATTGATTGCTTTGACCTCAAGATTGTGGTAGTTTTGATGTGTTTTGTTTAATTGTGCAGGGTTGGAATAATGTTGATTAAGATCGTTGTTTCCGTCACTTTTGGAGTTGAATTCGGGCTTAATAATGTAGAATGGAGTCTTGTTGTGGTTCACCATGAGGATTTCAAGCATAGAGGATTGAAAACGGAAGAGAACGCAAAAAGAACGGGAGCAAACGGAGCAAAAACGAAGGAGAAAAAGCTGAAAAACGAGGAGAGAAAAGTTTCACCAGTTGGAGGCTGGGCAGACTGCGCCATATCTTGAGCAGTCTGCGCCAGATGGGCAGAATAGTGCTGGGCAGTCTGCGCCGTTCTTGAGCAGACTGCTCAGGGTCGTGCTGATTTTACAGTTTTGCCCTTTTTACGATTTTGGCCATATCTTGAGTTCTAGAAGTCAGTTTTGGGCGATCTTACTGTCCACGCGAAGATAACGAGATTCTCTATCATTCTAAAGTGGTCCAGAGGTCCAATTACAACTGGAACGGTCCAGAAATACTGAAGAAAAGTCAGCTACGAATTTTCCTTGAAAACAGAATCAGTTTAGGAAACGTATTTTATAGAAATTCTATTATAATTCTGTTTTGGTATTTTCTTGTTGGGCAAGACTTCTAGAGCCTATATAAACACATACAACCCTTGTAATTGGAGATACACATTATCATAGTTTTATTAATTGTAACTTACCTTAGATCTGCAAGGGAGAAAAGGAGAGAAGGGTTCAACGCTCGTGACAAGCAACGGATCTAGATCTACTTCATCCTTTGTGTTACTTTTAATTATAGATTTGTTTTCTCAACTCTTTAGTTTTATTAATATTATTGCTTCTTTTATTCATATCTTGTTATTTATCATGTTTTCATCAAATCCCACGATGATGAACGGTTCTATTATGGGCTAATCGTTGTCGTGGGATCCTAGTGGATTTATCTATGTAGCTTAGTAGTTTGCATGCCTTAAAGATTTATGTGTGGTGAATTCTTGATATCCTCGTATGGTTAATCTTAATGCTTTTGGATGCGTAGCTAACATCTAAACTGAATTGTTAATCTCTTGTGAAGCGAGAGTGGATCTTGAGATTTAGAACTTGCCATGCTAGCATAGGTTCATAATTGTTATCAATATGATTGTGGTGTGAGATGAAAATACTTATACTGCCCTATGTGATCTAAGTGGATAACTTGTTCTTCAACCTTTATGTTTTCAAATTCTATAGAGATATAGGGTCTAAACATAATAGGTGCCTATTCATCTTCTATCTCTTTTGTGGATGTATGTGTAGATTGGTACTAGTATACCGAGAGGTAACTTTTACTCTTTTCGTGTTATCCGATCAGATATCATAACCATCGCATGTTTTAATTAAAGGCTGCAACTCTAAGTGAAGTAGATGATGAAACTAGGGTTCCATGTTTTAATTCTCATAAGTAACTCGATTTTTATTCTTATTAGTTAATTTAATTCTTAGTTTTATAATTTTGCATCTTAGTTTAATTTAGTAGTTAGTAAAAATACAATTTGTTATTTGTCTTAGCAGTGGATAAAAACCATACATTGTTGCATAGGCATATTTACTGAATAGAACCATAACTTGATCCCTGTGGGAACGAATTTGGACTTAACCTTATATATTACTTGTGACCACGTGCGCTTGCGTGATTTTGCATAACAGATGCATGAAATGATGTGTTTAGCAAGCCAAGTGTTGAGATTGTGGTGGTTTAAGGCTAACTAGGTAGTTGTCTTGCTAAACACTTAGTTGATCCACTTGATTCTAGTTATTCTTGTAACTATGTTGGTTACTAGATATTTTCTAGTGGCTTGTGTATGACTCTTGCTCCCTCTGCTTGTTTCTTTGTCCGTTTATTGCTTAATTCCTTGATCGTTCGAGGGAATAACTCATTCGTTTCTAGTTAGGGTTTTACCGAAAACCTTCTTAATATTTATAATAACATTCTCCATTTTTCTTAATACTTCTCGAATTTAAATTCCTTAAATCCCTTTAATAATTCCTTATGTCTGGCAGTGTCCAGGGAATTCTCGGAGAAAATGAAAGTGCTAATTTTCTGAATCCGACAGCCTTTACATACACTTATTTTCCTCCTGGATCACTAATACGAACTCGGAAATCCGTTCCGAATACCGGATATAGCATTATTATAATAATATTCTAAATTCCACCAAAATCACTATTCATCACTTATTTTTATTTAATTCCTATAATTAGGAAAATGAACCTGGTTTACTCTCGAGTGCTCCTTAACCTTTTTATGGAACCGCTGGACTTATAATAGATATTGATTTGGATGACACAAGAATAATCTTTCTTGGAATAATATAACTTATATCCGTAGGAGATAGATTATTCTTATTTATGCTATCAACCAAAAGTATTCTTCATGACATATGATCATTTAAATCTATACCCATTCACAGTCCTTGTTAATACCTTGTAGTCGGAGTCACGGTTCATTCTTTCATCAACATATAAAAAGTTTTAATTCTACCAAAAATTCGGGTTCTTACATATAATAATATAAACAATATCTTATTTTCCCCTCTTTTGTTCACATACCACAAGACAACCCTAATAATGCTAACGCCCCATCGATATCTTTATAACTATATACACATACATGTTTATATACATGTAAACATATAAGTCACATAGCACGTAAATCACCTTACATATAATGTAGTATGGCATAGTACTATAATGACACTACGACTTAACATTGGAGATGTGCCTTAGAGTTTTGGAAATCGTTTTATTATATTTTTAGAAATTTCGGCGGCATCTCCTTTGTATAGTCGTCAAACCATACCGAAATATAATCGGTCACAAGCAATCACAATACACTTCCAATGCCTACAACTCCATCAATATCGACTATTACTAACCACCAAGCAATTCTAAGTCAACCTACTATCTCCACGACGATTCATTATACAATCCAGTATTCAAATTCACATAGCAATTTAATCATGCAAACAATTAATTCATGCAACAATTAAATCAAGTAACTCACATAAGATTCAAGCAATTAACTCTCAAGAATTCACACAGCTTCACCACAATCTCTTCTCTCTTCCTCTCGGCTCTCTCTCTTTCTCTTCTCTCTCTCGGCCTCTCGGCCTCTCTCTCTCGGCTTCTCCCTCTCCCTCTCTTCTCTTCTCCCTCTCGGCCTCTCTCTCTTCCTCTCACTCTCTCTCTCGGCTTCCCTCCATCAACATCAAACACACACACAAAATCCTCACAATGACTTACACAATACTTACACACATTTTTGACTAACAATTCAATATTTCAACAACCCATCATCACTAACTTGTAAATTCACTCTAAAATCAAATTATAAACTTAACCCATCAAATTTTATATCATTTAATCATCAAAATCACAAACCCTTTTTAATTTACACTTACTAACAATCATCAATCAACAAAACATACATACCCACACCTTGTAATCTTATAAAAACTCAAACCCATCATCAAACTTAACTTAAAACTTGTAAAAACTAACATGCAATCATATATAACATGGTAATCATATAAAATAAATGAATTAACACTTGCATGCAACCCTTCGGCTCACTTTCGATCATGGCCGAAGGTTTGGGGTCCTCCAGAGAGCCCGAAAATTCGTGGGTCTCTTCCAAGGAGTATACCCAATCATCAACACCCACAAAACTTACCTTTGAAGCTTGATTTTCGAAAACCCTAATTAAATTTTTTGACAAAAACGAAATCCAAGAACATAGGGTTGTAGAGAATTGAAAGGGGAGTATTTTTATATATAGGACTTTGAGTTTGGAGAAATCACCTTGGATTGAGCTTGAGGTTCAATGGAGATAGAGAGAGTTTTGAGAGGTTTTTGGAGAGAGATGAACACAAGGGGGGAGGGGTCTGCTCACGTGAAAAAGAAGAGAAGGGGGGTGGGTTGGTTTTGTCTAGCATCCACTCACACACACATATTAAAATATATTTTAATGATACACTTTCAATTAAATAAAAGAATTGTAACAATAAATCCTAATTACAAGATACTTTGGATAAAAAATAATAATTTGTTGACACATAAATTTAAAACATACAATTCTCTTCCTCAATACTCCCTCCGTCCCATCCAATTCTTAATACTTTTTTGTCACTTTCTGGCATGCATTTTAAGGTAAATTTTAAGGATAATTCCATAACTTATTTTTGGAATTTTCTTTTTTTGTATAAAAATAGAATTGTTCTATTTTTATACAAAAAAAAAAGAAAATTTCAAAAATAAGTAATGAAACTATCCTTAAATTTCACCTTAAAATGCGTGCCAAACACCCCATTTTGAAATGTTAAGAACCGGGTGGGACGGAGGGAGTATATTATTAAAACATTTTTAAAATCGTTTTACGAAAAGATTTGGATTTTACAAGTTTTAATATTTTAAAAAGGAAAATAATTGGAAAAATCCTTGTAAAATATTTTAATTTGAAAATAAATGTAACTTTTATTTTTAAAAAGTCTCTAAATACATAAAGATAATAAAACAAGAGATTTCATGATTTTTACTAACTCCAAGAATTTTACAAAAATGTTTAAGCGAATAAAATCATATTTTAATATTAAAAAGATATGAAAAATTCATGCCAATACATATAGCAATTATGCACATAACACATATCCACAATCACATAATCATGTAATGACTCACTAATTAAAGCCTATAATCATATTTTTAACTCCAAATAATATAATTTATAGAGTACGAAATTCCCAGATATTACATTTTCCTCCTCAACAGCCTTACCCTTCATCTTCAATTTAGCATCTTTAAGAACATTCTCCTTGTCCTTATCTGACCACTCAGATTTAGGCTTCTCTGCTGTATGTTCTGGAACAACTTGACCATCAACAGTTGCTTGTCCAACAACCTTCGTTGGGATAAAAGGTCCATCTCTGATTCTGTCAAGATAATCAGGATCTATTGCTTCCAGATGATGCAACATCTTTACTTCCCATAGAGTATATTCGTTTCTCTTGAGCATAGGAATCTTAGTATTCTCATCCTTGTAACCAGACATGTTTGCAGATCTTTATGATTATTCGAAATCAACCTACTCTGATACCAATTGTTAACTCGAATAACTTGTAGAAGGGGGGTTAAATACAAGTTATATAATCGTGTCTGATTTTTGCTTGATTAGATAAACAAGAATAAACGAATGAATCAAACTGTTTGTATTAATAAGATCAAATACAAACTCTACCAAAGGTGTACAAATACCTTTAGCAGCTGCTGACAATACAAATCTCTCTCTATTTGTTTCGAAGTCTCAAATACAAACCTTATGCTCTCAACTCACAATCTGCACTTTTTACAATGATATAGAGAGTATTTATAATGCTACCTATCAACTAATAACAGAAAGATAATCTATACATGACAATGTTCTGCCGTCCAGTTGATAGTTTCCATCAATAGAAAATTCTTTCCTTCATGATATCTTCTTGCTTGTTCTTCAAACAAAGATCCTGTTTTATAGCACTTGCCAGTTTCTATAGCATCCATAATGACATCATTAGTAATACGACTGATATCAGGATTCCATCTTGCATCAGGATCTGACCATCCCATCAGTATTTGACTTGATGTATCAGGATTCAATCTCAGTTCCTGACATGTAGTACTCGATGCACTGTTCCTGACTTAATTCTACAGATTATTGTCTAATACATATATCCTATATAGAAAGTGCTAAATCCTTTATAAGATCAGGATATACAAGAAATATAAGTAAAATTCTATTCTCAACATCACAACTCATGAATTATTCCTAACAATCTCCCCCTATTTATGCTTTAAAACCTGAAGCATAAATCTGAGTTGTTGATGTCAAAACATATAACAATACAATCAGAATAGAATTTATGAATTCAAAAATCATGAAGTTAAGTACCTCCCTCTTCAAATGTAGACAAAGTATCTAGTACTTAGAAGAAAGAATTCAACTATTTGATGCTTCTTTTCCTTTACCACTTCCCTGATAAGATTCACCTCTGTCATCCTTAGTTCTTCTTTTATCTCTCTCAGTCTGTTTATCTCCTCCCCCATTCTGTTGCCTTTGAACTATTTTTATCTCCCCCTTTTTTACATCAGCAACATTAATTCCAATAGATTCAGTAACAGAACAAATAAGATTCATCAGAACTGCTTGATTTTCCATAATAATGACTTGGTTATCTTCAAGTTTTTGAAGTCTTGATTGAATTTGAACTTGAGATTTCTGAATGTCTTGTAAAACTTCAGAATTGACTTCAATGTTAGAAGTGTTTGGAATATCTTCAGATTCAAGTCTTGTAGAAGAAGTTGCCTGTGTAGAATGATATTCAAGTAATAATACTCGATTAGAATTACAAACATCTTCATCTTTCTGATCTGAAGCTGCAATATGATCATCTTGTCCTTCACCAGTATTCTGTGTACTAACATCTACAAATCCTGATGCCTCCTTAGATTGATCAGATACTGTTGATGTCTCAATTCTAGCTGATATTGGTAGTACAAACAAAGAAATACTAGGATCATTAGGAATATCTTCTAGTACTGGTGGTGTAGAAGTTTGTCTTAGCCTTTCACCTCTTTTGTTGATAATTCCTGCAAGCCTTTCTTTTTGCTTCCGAGCTTTAACTTCTGGCTTTGCATTGTACTTTGCTAAGTCATTCTTCTCATACATCTTGATAAAAGAATAAGTACCAGCATCCATACCAAGATTGTCAGACCAAGATTCAGGAAAAACCTGATCCCAGAAATCAAACGATGGCGGTTTCCTAATTTTCTCTCCCTCACTATGGAGTTGATCATCCATACCCCCATTCTCACTTTGACTATCTAAAGCCAACACTCTTTCTACCTCTCCTTTTGCCTGGTCAGGAGCCAGCCTCTCAGGTTGTGGAACAATATCCATCTTTTCAAGTGTATCACTCAAATTTGGATAAGTACACTCATGACCTACAGAAAAATAGAGTCTAGAAGAAGTTTTTATACCTGAACTCACATGGAGAGAGGGTTCCTCATTTGGCAAGGGGCTTGAGGTTTTCTCCAAGGAGTGAGCTGCTATAGTCTCTGAACCCTCACAAGCATCTTCTTTCCTTCCAGAGACTACATGCTCCAGTATACCACTTTCAGGTTCTCTACTAGACTCTGATGTATGTTACCTTCTTTAAGTGTTGTTTGCTGAGACTCACCCTCAAGGTGGATAGACTCTGACTGAACAATGTTTGTTTGATCTTCAGAAAAATAAGTCAAAGTTATTCCTCCCATATCATAGGGTTTCTCACTTGCAATTTCAGTCATCACAGAAGACCTTTCAACATCAGCTATCACAGCTCCTGAGTCATCCAACCTCTGACTAGATGGTTCTTGTGTTGCAGTGACTGTGATCTGATCTTTCCTACTATCCACTACTGGTGCAATAGTATCTTCTGTTGACTGCATTCCTCTATCTACTTCCTCCTGTTGTTCACCTTGAGCTGAAGCATCTTCAATAATGACATCCTTGTCAAAGAAATATGCATGAAGTGATTGAAGTGCAACATGCTTTGAGAGTCCAAATTTCTTGACTAATTGTCTTCTGACAGATACATAGAAATACTTCTTCATTAAGTCAAGTCTTTGATGTAGAAGTCCATATTCTTCTGGAAAAGAAAGTTTTGGTACTCTTTCAATTAGAAAATCTAGAACAGGCTTTGACAACTTCACTTTGAGAGAAATAAGTCCCATAGCCAGTCTGTATGATAATGTAGTTTCCCATAAAGAATCAATATCCAGATCTCTATAGTCATTTGCTGACTTGATTGTAGCTTCATTTGTAGAGACCTGCATGATATTAGTTGGACTAGACTCTGTGTGTGTAGGTGACAAATGAATCTTTCTCCTTGTTCTCCTAGTATAGTAAGCAAAAGATTTATCCTGAGAAGACTCAAGTGGTGTAGACACAGAAGTGATCTTGGGATGAGATCTTTTTTCAATAGACAAAGTATTTTGAGAGACAGTATCCAGTAACTGTTTTCCCTTTTTAAGTATTACAGCCTTTTGAGAGACTGCAGCCTGGCTGTGACTAGGTGCTTCATCTCTTTGTCCTAGCTTAGAAAGTTGAATTGCAGCCTTCAATTCTTCTCTCTCAGCAAGAGATATATTATCATCATCTTCACTAGAA
Source organism: Kitagawia praeruptora (assembly GCA_037693485.1). Classification (NCBI taxonomy): domain Eukaryota; kingdom Viridiplantae; phylum Streptophyta; class Magnoliopsida; order Apiales; family Apiaceae; genus Kitagawia; species Kitagawia praeruptora. Next base: position 21,704,195 of record CM075351.1, on the reverse strand, counting down.
CTACTACTACTTGACACAACAAATCTTCTCTTCCTTACAGCTGATGTCTTTTGAGAAACACCAGAGGTTAGTTTCTTTGAAAGAACAGGCTGTGGATTAAACCTTTGTTCTTTAATTGTTTCAGAGACTATAATGTTTTGGGCTACTTGGGTAGACACAGGTGGGTTCTCCTCCAAATGAGATTCCTGAGCCATTTCACCATAAAAGAAAAAAGAATTGTAGAGAGTAGGAAGATGAGTTTTAAGAATTACTTGAACATGATGTGGATAATGAATTGCAGGTATTTCATCTAGATTCTTTTCATTGTCCTTCTTTGTAATGTCAGAGAAAATTCTCTTTTGCTGTACATAAGAAGAAACACAATGTTCTCTACCAAATCTAGCTTCAACATCAGGAATAAAATGGTTAATAAACATTTGCATAAATCTATGATAGTAAACCATTTTCCTGTTTTGATCTCTTGACCCAAGTTTAATGCTCATCTGATTTAAGATAATGTGACCAATGTTAATTACTCTGTCATAAAGCAAACTGTAAGCAATATGTGAAGTAACAGAAGTAATTTGCTGAAAAGAACTACATTTGCCAGTAAAACATTTAGCAATTTGATCAAAGAAGAAAGACTATTCCTTTCTAAGAAAAGATCTATTTAACTGGATCATGTTATCTAAAGGTCCAGAATAACCTAACTCAGATAACATAGTTCTTACATTATCATCAGATGGTTCACTTGCATAATTATCAGTAACAGGTAAGTGAAGTACTGAATTAACAACAGTTTCAGTAATGTCATAAGTATCTTGTCCTAAATGTAGAACAATCTTACCTGATTGACTCTGAGTAGAATCAATTACCTCAGCATTCTCCCAAGCTTGTGAAACATCAGCTTGATTTATTTCTGGAGATGCTGTCAATGCATAACTCAGTGGTCCTGTCGCCATGAAGTCCATTACCGGATGAAAATCAGCTAATACTCCTTTCTTGCTGGTGATTGCTGCAACATGATTATTCATCATAAAATCAAAGTCACCAAACTTGAAAGCTACTGATTTAGGTAGACCTCTTTGAGCTGCCATTTTTGATCTGAAAAGAACTTTAGAAATCTTGAAATTAATTAGAGATTTTGAGCACTTAATGAATGTTTTTGCCTTTGGAAATACGAATTAGAAGTTAGCAATAAACAATTAGAGTCTGAAAATAAAGATATATTAAAAAATTCTTCAGACCCACTAACCCATGTTGACACGTAGGTTGATAGGTGTTAGTCCCTGAAAAATGTAGTTTACCCACGATTTTTGGAAAATAAAATCCAAAATTGATTTCAATTAAATAAATCAGGGTAAAATCAAAATAAAATCAATACTGATCAGCTTCATTTTCTGATGTGATTTTTTTTCATCAAGATAATCACAACTCTGAATGTGATTAAAAATAATAAAAATAATCATCAATCCTGATGAAATCACTTTCATTTTCCTGATCACTATCATCCTGATTCCAAAGATTAAATGGAGTTCCACGTGGCAATTTTAGAATTTAACTTGAAAAGAACATCAATAATCTAAAAAAAAAACTTGTTAGATTGTCAAAAATATCTTGGAAATATGAAAGAACCAGTCATACGCATAGATGTATACGCCGATACATTGAATATTAAAATGACTGTTCAGCTTCTTACTCTTTCCTTTATAAACGCTTGATGTCTTTTGTCTTCCTTAACTCTAAAAACACACAAAACTCTCTGTAATCACAGAGCTTCCACAAAACAAAATGATCTTCAACCCAATCTTCCGATTTCTCACAGATGATGAACACCAAAGATTCAATATTCATTTCTTTGAAGAGATGACTTTTCTCATCGTTTTAGACATGGTTGGAGTAGAACCACATAATGTCCAGAACCTTCTCATAGAACATCCATCTGTTAGATACAATCACCCTCTAACCTCCTGAAAACTTGAGGATGAAGAATTTGGCCGAGAGTCTGAGGTTGATCTTGATGGAGATGCTGTACATTCAAGTCAGCTACTCTCATTCAAGTCGCCCAGACAAGGAATCCAAGAGCAGATGAGGCTGTTCAAATCCCCTGATGGATTTCTTGAGATGCTCCTTGTCCTGTATCTCAGAATCCATTTCATTAGACAAGTATAGGATTATCAGTAGAAGTTAGACAAAAAGATGTTGTATTTCATTTCCATGTATGTAATGCTTTCAATTAATGAAAATACAATTTCTTATTATCTGCTTGTCTGTGATTGTTTATTGACTAATGTGAAAAACAATATAAACTATCAGTATGAATGAATTAAAACTTGCTTGCCTAGACTTAACAAAACTCAGAATTAGATCACTACATAAAATGAACTTCATGATTTGAAACAATAGCAAACACAAATTTCACAATCCTGATACTAACGATAAAATCCTGATGACGTCAGCATACTGATAGTAATCCTGATTCTGATGTTTATTAACAAGTCTATCATACTGAAATTTATCAAGGTACCATGTTACAGCTTAAGCATTTAACAATCAAATATAGATTCTGATAAGAATATCAAGTCTATAAGATGAAAACAACATACCTTGCTACTTTTGCAGATGTTAAAGATCTAGAAATTTAACATTCCTAATTCACTTACTAACCTACTAAATGTAGTCTCATCAAATGGTTTAATTAGAACATCTGCAAGCTGTTTGTCAGTAATAACAAAATGAAGTTCCACAGTACCATTTTCAATATGTTCTCTAATAAAATGACACCTGACATCAATGTGCTTAGTCCTTGAATGTTGAACTGGATTTTCTGCAATTTTAATAGCACTAGTATTATCACAAAACATAGGAATATTACTAAGTGTCATACCATAATCCATCAACTGATTTCTTATCCAAAGGAGCTGTGCACAACAACTGCTTGCTGCTATGTACTCAGCTTCTGCAGTTGAGGTTGAGACAGATTGTTGCTTCTTGCTTGCCCAAGAAATCAATCTGTTTCCCACAAATTGACATGTACCTGTAGTGGTTTTCCTGTCTATTTTACACCCTGCATAATCAGAGTCTGAATAGCCAATTAGGGAGAAATCAGATTCTCTAGGATACCACAAACCAAGGTTTGGAGTTCCTTTGAGATATCTAAAGATTCTCTTCACAGCAATTAAATGAGATTCCTTAGGATCACTTTGGAATCTAGCACATAAACAAGTAGAAAACATTATATCTTGTCTATTTGCAGTTAAATATAACAATGAACCTATCATGCCTCTATAACTAGTTTTATCCATACTCTTTCCCTAAGGATCAGAGTCTAGTTTAGTGGCTGTTGCCATGGGTGTTTTTGCAACTGCACAGTCTTGAAAGTCAAACCTTCTTAAAAGATCTTTGATATACTTTGACTGATTAATGAAAATACCAGTCTCAGTCTGTTTGACCTACAAGCCTAAGAAATAATTTAATTCACCCATAATGCTCATCTGATACTTAGACTGCATAAGCTTGCTAAACTTAGCACACAACTTTTCATTAGTAGATCCAAATATGATATCATCAACATAAACTTGAACTAAAAGCAATTCACCTTTTATCTTTCTAAAGAATAGAGTTTTGTCAATTGTACCTGATATGGGCTAAAAGTAAGCCCTAAAGACACATTCAATGTGGCATTAATTAGACCTAGAATGGTCCAAACGTGGGGCCCACCAGATGGGCCCAAACCCTAATTATAATATTAATTTCATAATTAATATAAAGGGTAGTAAAATAGCTCAGCAAATAAGAGTCAAACGAGAATATGATTCTTGCCTGACTTAGCCTCCAAGATACATACTTCAACGTGGAAACTAATTCATACATGGAAGGAGACTATAACCTTCTTCTAGTCGGTGACTTGCCCACCAAGTCACCTAACCCTACTACGATTTTAGGGCTTCTCAGCCTATATAAAGGGTCTGACCCCTCATTCTCAGAACTACGTTTTGGCTTGATTCTCAATACGAGATACGTAGGCACTCTGTGAGGACCTATCTCGAACACGGAAACAACCATTAAAGCAAGAAGCTCCCAAACCCTAGTATTAATTACAAATTCGTGACCTAGATTTTAATCCATAACATTTGGCGCCATCTGTGGGAAGAAAACATCAACCATGGTTAACACACGAAGAACACCAGCAACTACAGAGCCAATCACAACCGAGGCTCTACCTCTTAGCTCTGCTCCGCCTGTCACTGAACAAGTACCTCCAACATCTGGGACTATCGTTCCGTATCAAGTTTCTCAACCCCTAGGGACGACTTCCCATGTTAAGAGTACGCTGCCTCCGATCGTCCACACAAATCCGGGGACTAATCCCCTCCAGGTGGGGGTTTCTTCCTTGATTATAGATCCCAACAACCCTCCGCAAGGGGTTCAGATCCACACTACGGATCTCCCCTTAAGCACCAATCTGATGTATGGGCTGCCTAACTACCCTCCTACCCAAGGAGCTGGATCAAGTGGTCATGCCCTGTATATCCGAGATCGAGATTATCGCAATTTTTCTGGTCCTTATACGGATGAGTCATCTTCTGACGATGATTACGAACGTGATGAAGCTCCAAGGAGGCGACGTGCAAGTAAAGAGCCTCGAGGAAGAACTCGAACTACTCACGATGGACTCCCTTCGACAACTGCTGAGAGGATTAAGGCTTATGAGGCCGAGATCTTAAAATTGAAGGAAGATATGGCAAGGGAACAAGCGAGGTTGAACAAGAATGGACCTCCTCCAACTTCAGGAGGGATCCCTTTTGTTGATTTAGAAAGACCTCCGAGGAGGGAAAGAAGGGTTGATACCCAATCTAATAAAACGGCAAGGGTAGAAACTCCTAGGAGTAACCCCAAAGATTTGATGCCACTAGGAGATCCGGATGACCCCACACCCCCATTTACTGAGGAGGTAATGAATGCTCGTATCTCCAAGAAGTTCAAGATGCCAACTATTAAGGCTTATGACGGAACAGGTGATCCCGCAAATCACGTCAGGACGTTTTCAAACGCACTATTGTTGCAACCTGCAAGTGATGCCTTGAAGTGTAGGGCGTTCCCTCAAACCCTGTCGGGCATGGCTCAAAGATGGTACAACCGCTTACCTGCAAACTCGATTGGCTCTTTTAAGGAGTTAAGCGCTGCCTTTGTGAGTCAATTTATCAGCGGAAGAATTCATGAGAAAAGTTCTACATCTCTCATGTATGTGGTACAAGGGAAGAATGAGAATCTAAGAGATTATCTTAAGAGGTTCACCAAGGAGACTCTGAATATCACTGATCTAGAGAACAAGGTGGCCATGGTAGCCCTGGAGCACGGCACCACTGATCTGTACTTTAAAAGGTCATTGGCAAAGCACCCACCTGAGAATATGGCTGAACTCCAACGAAGGGCTGATAAATATATCAAGGCCGAGGACAGTACCAAGAAGGATGTAGTGATACACAATGGCAAGAGTAATAATGATACGAAGAAGCGAAAGCAAGAGCAGGAGTACGACGCTAGGGACAAGTATCCCCGGACTAGCAAGGACTCCGACTCACCACCGAAGAAGAATTTTGGACCGAGATTTTCTGATTATGCAAGGTTGAATGCTCCAAGGAGTCAAATCTTGTTAGAAATCGAGAAGGATAAGGACTTTCGATGGCCGAAGCCACTCATGGGTGCTCCCGCAAAAAGAGACAAAGATCGATACTGCAGGTTCCACCGAGATGTGGGGCATGATACAGATGATTGTAGGCAGTTAAAAGATGAGATTGAGTTCTTGATTCGGAAAGGAAAACTGAATAATTTCACAAAGGGTGGAGATCGTGGAACCCAAAGAGGAGACTACAACAGGAGAGACAATGATAGAAGGGATAATGATCGTGATCATAACATACAGCCCCGAGGGCCAATTATTAACATGATCTGGGGAGGCCCGACAGCGGCTGGTACGACTCGAAACTCTCGAAAGGCATACGCCAGGGAGGTAATGCACATTGTGGGAGAGGCCCCGAAGCGTGCTAGAACTGAAATCGTAATTGGTTTTGATGATTCTGATCTTGAAGGGGTGAAATTCCCCCATGATGACCCGTTAGTTATAACCCCTGTGATTGGGAACTCGGAAGTAAAGCGAGTCTTGATAGACAGTGGAGCTTCTGTTGACATTCTGTTTCATGATGCTTTTGTGAAGATGGGATATACCGATTCTCAGCAGACCCCGACTAACATGCCCATCTACGGATTCAATGGAGTTGAGTCCAAGGTGGAGGGTACTATCCAGTTACCCATGACAATCGGGCAGGAACCTAAGGAAGCTACTCAAATGTTGAATTTTCTGGTAATTAAGGCGGCCTCAACTTATAACGCAATCCTGGGAAGGACTGGACTTCATGCGTTCAAGGCTGTTGCCTCAACATATCACATGAAGATTAAGTTTCCAACCCGAAATGGGGTCGGAAAACAAAAAGGCGACCAGAAGATGGCAAGAAGTTGTTATGTATCCGCCCTAAGAGCTTATGGAGCAGGGGGGCAGGTACTCCCGATTGAAGACATGGATGTCCGTGGTGATGATGAACACCGAGGGAAGCCAGCAGAGGATTTAATCCCCGTCCCTCTGGAGCTGGGCGACCCAGAGAAGGTTACATATATAGGAGCATCTCTGAAGGAACCCCTGAAGGGCGAGTTGACAGCATTCTTGCAAAAGAATAGCGATGTGTTTGCTTGGACAGCAGCGGATATGCCAGGAATTGACCCCCAACTTATAACTCATAGGTTGAACGTCGATCCTGAACGGAAGAAGATAAAGCAGAAGAAGAGAAATTTTGCTCCTGAAAGGCAAGAGGCCATTAAGCAAGAAGTTGACAAGCTTTTGGAAGCTGGATTTATTGAGGAGATTCAGTTCCCTGAATGGTTGGCTAACCCCTTCATGGTCAAGAAAGCGAATGGAAAGTGGAGAATGTGTATCGACTTCACAGATTTAAATGATGCATGCCCAAAGGATTGTTTCCCTCTACCAAGGATTGATACCCTAATAGATGCCATAGCTGGACACGAGATGTTAAGTTTCATGGATGGTTTCAGTGGTTACAATCAAATTAAGATGCACAAGGATGACATCCCAAAGGTATCTTTTATTACTGATTTTGGTGTTTTCTGTTATCTTGTTATGGCTTTTGGTCTCAAGAATGCAGGAGCTACTTATCAAAGATTGGTGAATAAGATATTCGCTCATCTGATTGGAAAAACCATGGAGGTCTATGTCGATGACATGTTAGTCAAGAGCCTACTCAAGGCTGACCATATTAAGCACCTCAGAGAGGCATTCGAAGTGCTGAGGCACCACAAGATGATGTTGAATCCAGCCAAGTGTGCTTTTGGTGTTGGATCAGGAAAAATTTTGGGATTGATGGTCTCGAAGAGAGGCATAGAGGCCAACCCTGATAAGATCAAAGCAATCTTGGACATGGAATCACCACGCTCTATACGAGATGTACAGAAGCTAACTGGCCGAGTTGCGGCTCTAGGGAGATTCATCTCCAAGTCCGGTGACAAGTGTCTGCCTTTCTTCCAAGCATTGAAGAAGGTGAAAAATTTTGAGTGGACCACAGAGAGCCAAGAAGCCTTTGAGCAGCTGAAGAAATACATGGCTGAAGCTCCGTTGTTGGCTAAACCTAGTCCTGGGGAGACTCTTTATCTGTACCTGGCGGTATCTGAACAAGCATTGGGCGCTGTTCTTGTTCGAGAAGAGAAGAAGGTTCAGAAACCCATATACTATGTGAGCAAGGTGTTGCATGGGGCGGAGTTGAATTACTCTCCCATTGAGAAGTTTGCCTTGGCATTAATTACTGCCTCGAGGAAATTGCGACCGTATTTCCAGGCCAATAAGATTGAAGTCTTGACCGACCAGCAATTGAGAAGCATCTTGCACAGCCCGAAAGCAAGTGGAAGATTTATCAAATGGGAAATTGAGCTCGGAGAATTTGACATAACATACAAGCCTCAGACAACCATCAAGGCTCAGGCATTGGCTGACTTCGTGGTTGAATGTACCATTAACAACCAAAAAGTCGGGGGGCAAGAGATAATACCCAACCAAGGAAGTGAGAATAAAGATGAAGAACTTGTACCTTGTTAACTCGAATAACTTGTAGAAGGGGGGGGTTGAATACAAGTTATATAATCCTGTCTGATTTTTGCTTGATTATAAAAACAAGAATAAACGAATGAATCAAACTCTTGTTTGTATTAATAAGATCAAATACAAACTCTACCAAAGGTGTACAATACCTTTAGCAGCTGCTGACAATACAAATATCTCTCTGTTTGTTTCGAACTTCTCGAATACAAACCTTATACAGAGCTACGCACACGAACTCACAATTTCGTCTCACGCCTCACACTCTTTACAATGATATTGAGAGAGTATTTATAATGCTACCTATCAACTAATAACAGAAAGATATAATCTATACATGACAATGTTCTGCCTTCTAGTCGATAGTTTCCTTCAATAGAAAACTCTTTCCTTCATAATATCTTCTTGCTTGTTCTTCAAACAACGATCCTGTTTTATAGCACTTGCCAGTTCCTGTAGCATCCATAATGACATCATCAGTAACACGACTGATATCAAGATCTGCACACTGCATCAGTATCTGATCAACCATCAGTATTAGACACGTCATCAGGATTTGCTCTCTGTTCCTGACATGTAGCCTCCGATACACTGCTCATTCCTGATTAAACTATACAGATAACTGTTTTACACATAAAACCTATATACAGTGCTAAATCCTTTATAAGATCAGGATTACAAGAAGTATAATGTGTAAATTCTATTCTTAACATCACAACTTATGAATTATTCCTAACAATCTCCCCCTATTTATGCTTTACAATCTGAAGCATAAATCTAAGTTGTGGATGTCAAAACATATAACAATACAACCAGAATAGAATTTATGAATGTAGAATTATGAAGTTAAGTACCTCCTTCACAGATGTAGACGTTTATCTAGTACTTAGAAGAAAGAATTTTAACTATTAATGCTGCTCTTCCTTTACCACTTCCTAGCTGAGATTCACCACTGTCACTCCTGGTTCTTCTTTTTACTACCCTTTGTCTGATCTTTATCTCCCCCAGCTTTAGATTTATCTTTATCTCCTTCAGTCTGGTAGTGTTGTTGTTGTCTTTGAATTGTCTTTATCTCCCCCTTTTTGACATCAGCAACATTAATTCCAAGAGATTCAGAAACAGAACAAATGAGATTCATAAGAACTGCTTGATTTTCCATAATTGTGACTTGGTTATCTTCAAGTGATTGAAGTCTTGTTTGAATAGCAATTTGAGAATTCTGAATATCTTTCAAAACATCAGAATGAACTTCAATGTTGGAAGTGCTTCTAGTATCTTCAGTATCAGAATCAGAAAGAACTTTATCTTCAAGTCTTGTAGAAGAAGTTGCTTGAGTTGTATGATATTCAAGTAATAAAACCTGATTAGAAGTATCAACGTCTTCATCTTTCTGTTCTGGAACTGAAACATGATCATCATCTCCTTCACCAGTATTCTGTGTACTAACATCTTTAAATCCTGACTCCTCCTTAGAGTGATCAGAGACTGTTGATGTCTCAATTCTAGCTGATATTGGAAGTACATACAAAGGAACACTAGGATCATTAGGATCTTCATCTGGTACATATGTATCAAGAGATTGCTTTATCCTGGCACCTCGTCTGTTAATGATTTCTGCAAGCCTCTCCTTTTGCTTCTGAGCTTTAACTTCTAGCTTTGCATTGTGATGTGCTAGGTCATTCTTCTGATACATTTTGATGAATGAATAAGTACCAGCATCCATACCCAAATTTTCAGACCAAGATTCAGGAAAAACCTGATCCCAGAAATCAAATGATGGTTTCCTAATTTTCTCTCCCTCACTATGGAGTTGATCATCCATACCCTCATTCTCACTTTGACTTTCTAAAGTCAACACTCTTTCTACCTCACCTTTTGCCTGGTCAGGAGCCAGCCGCTCAAATTGTGGATCTAAGTCCATCTTTTCAACTGTATCACTCAAATTTAGATAAGTGCTCTCATGACCTACAGAAAAATAGAGTTTAGAAGGAGTTTTTATACCTGAACTCACATGGAGAGAGGGTTCCTCATATGGCATGTGGCTTGAGGTTTTCTCCAAGGAGTGAGCTGCTATAGTCTCTGAACCCATACAATCATCTTCTTTCCTTTCAGAAACTACAGGCTCCAGTATACCACTTTCAGGTTGTTTACTAGACTCTGATGTCTTCAGTAATACTTCATTAGACACCATAGTTAGTATATCACCGTCTTTAAGTGTTGTTTGCTGAGACACACCCTCAAGGTGGATAGACTCTGACTGAACAAAATTTGTTTGATCTTCAGAAAAATCAACCAAAGTCATTCCTCCCATATCATAGGGTATCTCACTTGCATTCTCAGTCATCACAGAAGACCTTTCAACATCAGCTATCACAGCTCCTGAGTCATCCTTCCTCTGACTAGATGGTTCTTGTGTTACAGTGACTGTGATCTGATCTTTCCTACTATTCACCACTGGTGCAATAGTATCTTCTGTTGACTGCTTTCCTCTATCTACTTCCTCCAGTTGTTCACCTTGAGCTGAAGCATCTTCAATAATTACATCCTTGTCAAATAAATATGCATGAAGTGATTGAAGTGCAACATGCTTCGAGAGTCCAAATTTCTTGACTAATTGTCTTCTGACAGATACATAGAAATACATCTTCATTAAGTCAAGTCTTTGATGTAGAAGTCCATATTCATCTGGAAATAAAAGTTTTGGTACTTTTTCAACCAAAAAGTCTAGAACAGGCCTTGACAACTTCACTTTGAGAGAAATTAGTCCCATAGCCAGTCTGTATGATAATGTAGTTTCCCATGAAGAATCAATATCCAGATCTCTCTTGTCAAATACTGACATAGATGTAGCTTGATTTGTAGAAACCTGCATGATATTAGTTGGACTAGACTCTGTGTGTGTAGGTGACAATTGAATCTTTCTCCTTGTTCTCCTGATATAGTGAGCAAAAGATTTATCCTGAGAAGACTCAAGAGGTGTAGACACAGAAGTGATCTTGGGATGAGATCTTTGTTCAATAGACACAGTCTTTTGAGAGACAGTATCCAGTAACTGTTTTCCCTTTTTAAGAACTACAGCCTTTTGAGAGACTGCAGCCTGGCTGTGACTAGGTTTTTCATCTCTTTGTGCTAACAAAGAAAGTTGAATTGCAGCCTTCAATTCTGCTCTCGCTGCAAGAGTTAAATCATCATCATCTTCACTAGAATTACTACTACTACTTGACACAACAAATCTTCTCTTCCTTACAACTGATGTCTTTTGAGAAACACCAGAGGTTGGTTTCTTTGAAACAATAGGCTGTGGATCAAAATTTGGTTCTTGAATTGTTTCAGAGACTATGATGTTTTGGGCTACTTGGGTAGACACAGGTGGGTTCTCCTCCAATTGAGATTCCTGAGCCATTTCACCACAAAAGAAAGAAGAATTGTAGATAGTAGGAAGATGAGTGTTAAGAATTACCTGAAAATGATGTGGATAATGAATTGCAGGTATTTCATCTAGATTCTTTTCATTGTCCTTCTTTGTAATATCAGAGAAAATTCTCTTTTGCTGTTCATAAGAAGAAACACAATGTTCCCTACCAAATCTAGCTTCAACATCAGGAATAAAATGGTTAATAAACAATTGCATAAATCTATGATAATAAACCATTTTCCTGTTTTGATCTCTTGACCCAAGTTTAATACTCATCTGACTTAAGATAATATGACCAATGTTAATTACTCTGTCATAAAGCAAACTATAAGCAATATGTGATGTAACAGAAGTAATTTGTTGAAAAGAACTACATTTGCCAGTAAAACATTTAGCAATTTGATCAAAGTAGAAAGACCATTCCTTTCTAAGAAAAGTTCTATTCAACTGGCTCATGTTATCTAGAGGTCCACTATAACCTAATTCAGACAACATAGTTCTTATATTATCATCAGATGGTACATTCTCATAACTATCAGTAACAGGTAAGCAAAGTATTGAACTAACAACAGATTCAGTAATGTCAAATAGATCTTGTCCTAAATGTAGAACAATCTTACCTGATTGACTCTGAGTAGAATCAATTACCTCAGCATTCTCCCAAGCTTGTGAAACAGCTATTTGATTAATCTGTGGAGATGCTGTCAATGCATAACTTAATGGTCCATACACCAGAAAGTCCATGATTGGATGAAAATCAGATGACACTCCTTCCTTGTTGGTAATAGCTGCAACATGATTGTTTGTCATAAAATCAAAGTCACCAAACTTGAAGGCTACTGATTTAGGTAATCTTCTCTGAGCTGCCATTTTTGATCTGAAAAGAAACTTGAAAAATTCTTGAAATGGATTAGTGATTTTGAAAACTCAAGAGTGATTTTTTGCTTTAGAGAATGTAAGATTAGAGAAAGCAATTGCACGATTAGAGTTTTAAAACAAATATATTTCACAAATCTTTCAGACCACTATCCCACGTTGACACGTAGATTGACAGGTGTCAGTCCCTGAAAAATGCGGTTACCCACGATTTTTGGAAAATAAAATCCAAAATTGATTTTCATGAAATAAATCAGGGTATAAGCAATACTGATCAGCTTCCTTTTCATGATGACCTCTTATCAAAATAATCACAAAATGCAATGTGATTTAAAAATATGATTTTCAAATCCTGATGGTCACACATGAAATCCTGACCAATATAATCAGCGACTTAATATGGAGTTTCCACGTGGCATTTTTCTTTTTATCTGAAAAAGAAAATAAACAATTAATCTGAACAGAAAATCAATTGGTTAGATATTTTCAATATTTCTTGAAACAAGAAATACAGTCTCATGCAATAATTAGCATTTGACTTCATTAAGACTTCCAAGTGACTGCTCAACTTCTCACGTCTTCCTTTAAAAGAACCAAACGCCTTATGCCATTCTCCATAACCTTTCAATTTCTTTTCTTCTCAACAATGCTTCTCAACCCAAAAATCCCTTCAAACCCATTTTCCAGATTTTTGATCGATGAATATCCTGTTCTTGATCGTCTCTTTGAACAAACGACTCTTCTCATCGAACTAATCATGAATGGATTGGTTTTTGATAATATCCAGAGGTTTCTCCTAGAACATCCATCTGTTGGATACAATCTTCCCCTAACCTCCTCAAAACTTGAGGATGAAGAATTTGGCCGAGAGTCTGAGGTTGATCTTGATGAGGATGCTATTCATTTAAGTTAGCTGCTCTCATTCAAGTCGCCCAGACAAGGAATCCAAGAGCAAACGAGGCTTTCATCCCCTGATGGATTTCTTGAGATGCTCCTTGTCCTGTACCTCAGAGTTCATATCAATAGACAAGTATAGAATAGAAATTTAGACAAAAAGATGTTGTATTTCATTTCCATGTAATGATTTTTATTAATGAAAATACAATTTCTTGTTATCTGCTTGTCTTTTGATTTCTGAATGATGTATAAATTATCAGTATGCAAATATCAAAACTTGCTAGCATAGACTTAACACATCACAGAATCAGATTACTACACAAAGTAAACGTCAGGATCTGAAACAATTTTCATAATCCTGATACTGACACAATACTGATGACGTCAGCATCCTGATAACAAATCTAATCCTGATGATTATTAACAAGTCTATCATACTGAAATTTATCAAGGCAATGTGTTATAGCTAAAACATTTAACAATCAAATATAGATCCTGACAAGAATATCAAGTCTATAAGCTAAGAACAACATACCTTGCTACTTTTGCAGATGTTAAAGATCTAAAAATTTAACATTCCTAACTCACTTACTAGTCTACTGAATGTAGTCTCATCAAGTGGTTTAGTTAGAATATCTGCAAGCTGTTTGTCAGTAGGAACAAAATGAAGTTCCACAGTACCATTCTCAATATGTTCTCTAATAAAATGATACCTGACATCAATGTGCTTAGTCCTTGAATGTTGAACTGGATTTTCTGCAATTTTAATAGCACTAGTATTATCACAAAACATAGGAATATTACTAAGTGTCATACCATAATCCATCAACTGATTTCTTATCCAAAGGAGCTGTGCACAACAACTGCCTGCTGCTATGTACTCAGCTTCTGCAGTTGAGGTTGAAACAGATTGTTGCTTCTTGCTTGCCCAAGAAATCAATCTATTTCCCAAGAATTGACATGTACCTGTAGTGCTTTTCCTGTCTATTTTACACCCTGCATAATCAGAGTCTGAATAGCCAATTAGAAAGAAATCAGATTCTCTAGGATACCACAAACCAAGATTTGGAGTTCCTTTGAGATATCTAAAAATTCTCTTTACAGCAATTAAATGAGATTCCTTAGGATCACCTTGGAATCTAGCACATAAACAGGTAGAAAACATTATATCTGGCCTACTTGCAGTTAGATATAACAAAGAGCCTATCATGCCTCTATAACTAGTATTATCCACACTCTTCCCCTTAGGATCAGAGTCTAGTTTAGTGGCTGTTGCCATGGGTGTTTTTGCAACTGCACAGTCTTGAAAGTCAAACCTTCTTAAAAGATCTTTGATATACTTTGACTGATTAATGAAAATACCAGTCTCAGTCTGTTTGACCTGCAAGCCTAAGAAATAATTTAGTTCACCCATCATGCTCATCTGATACTTAGACTGCATAAGCTTGCTAAACTTAGCACATAACTTCTCATTAGTAGAACCAAAAATAATATCATCAACATAAACTTGAACTAAAAGCAATTCACCTTTTATCTTTCTAAAGAATAGAGTTTTGTCAATTGTACCTCTTGTGAAGCCATTTTCAAGAAGAAATTTAGACAAAGTCTCATACCATGCTCTTGGTGCCTGCTTTAGTCCATAGAGTGCCTTGTCAAGTTTGTAGACATGATCTGGAAACTTTGGATCAACAAATCCAGGTGGCTGTTCTACATATACTTCTTCATCAAGTTTGCCATTTAGAAAAGCACTCTTAACATCCATCTGGTATACCTTGAATTTTGAATGAGCTGCAAATGCAAGAAACATTCTGATTGCTTCCAATCTTGCTACAGGTGCAAAGGTCTCATCATAATCAATGCCTTCTTCCTGAGAATATCCCTTGGCCACCAGTCTTGCTTTGTTTCTTACAATCATACCAGATTCATCTAGCTTGTTTCTGAAAACCCATCTTGCACCAACAATAGATCTACCTTTAGGTCTTGGTACCAGTTTCCAAACTTTGTTTCTCTCAAACTCATTTAACTCCTCCTGCATTGCAATTACCCAATCAGGATCCTGTAAGGCTTCTTCAACCTTCTTAGGTTCATTCTTTGAGAGAAAGCAACTATACAAGCATTCATTTTGAATTGATCTTCTAGTTCGAACACCACTATTTGGATCACCAATTATCAAATCTTCAGTATGATCCTTTGTCCATTTTCTAACAGGTGGTAGATTAACTCTGCTAGTCTCTCCCCCTAAGTTAGTGGTATCTTTTGTAGAAGAATTCTCTCTACCTTCAAAAACTCTCCTTTGATCAATAGAATCAGTAGATTCCATATTGCTGCTAGTTACTGATCTTTCCTCAGTAGATTCTGAAAGGTCAGTTCCTGATGGAGTAGACTCTGAAACGTCAATTCCTGATGGAATAGACTCTGAAAGACTAGTCTGCTCCTGATGATCACTATGTTCTCTCTGATTGATTTGCTCCCCCTCAACAGTAGCATTCCTTTGAGAAGCAATAAAAATTCCTTCTGGAGAACCTTCATCATCACTTGAGAGTATCTCAGAAATCTTCAGATTTTCAAATTCCAATTTGTCATGGCTTTCATCAGTTTGCAAAATTCCAAATTTCTTATCATCAAATGCAACATGAATTGATTCCATAACAATGTGAGTTCTGAGATTATAAACTTTGAAGGCCTTAGATGCTGAATATCCTAGAAAAATTGCTTCATCCGATTTGGCTTCAAATTTTCCAAGTTGTTCTGGATGAACTTTTAGGACATAGCATTTACATCCAAAGATGTGAAAATATTTCACACTTGGTTTATTTCCTTTGATCATCTCATAGGGAGTCTTTCCATGACTATTTACCAAGGTACAGTTCTGAGTGAAACATGCAGTGTTAATAGCTTCTGCCCAAAAGTAGGTTGGAAGTTTTGCATCTGCAAGCATGGTTCTTGCTGCCTCTATGAGAGTCCTGTTCTTTCTTTCCACTACACCATTTTGTTGAGGTGTACCAGGTGCAGAAAACTGTTGAGTAATTCCATTGTCTGCACAAAACCCCTCCATTGTAGAATTCTTGAATTCTGTACCATTGTCACTCCTAAGTACTTTGACTTTGTACTCAGAGTTATTATGAATATTCTTGATGAGTTCAATGATTTGCTGAGGAGCTTCATCCTTCTTGTGTAGAAAGAACACCCATGTAAACCTTGTGAAATCATCCACCATAACTAGAGCATATCTTTTCTTGCTGATAGACATAATGTTTACTGGACCAAACAGATCAAGATGTAGCATGTGAAATGGTTCAGTAATTGAATTTTCAGTCTTGCTCTTGAAAGTGGTTCTTCTTTGCTTTCCAAACTGACATGCATCACAAAGTCCATCTTGCACAAAATTCGCCTGAGGTAGGCCTCTCACCAAATTGTATTTAACAAGTTGATTAAGCTTCTTGAAATTAAGATGTGAGAGCTTCTTGTGCCAATTCCAGCTTTCATCATTTGTTGCTTTGCTGTAGAGACATCTAACAATTCCTTTAGATGTATCACTTAAGCTGGCTTCATATATGTTACCATGCCTTTGACCAGTTAGAACAATGTCTCCATTCTGCATATTCAAGACTTTGCATCCTTCTCTGTCAAAGATTGATTTGTAACCTTTATCACCCAGTTGACTTATGCTTAAAAGAGTATGTTTCAAGCCTTCAACCAGTGCTACATTTTCTATGATGACATTCCCCAAAATAATTGAGCCATATCCCAGAGTTTCTCCTTTGTTGCCATCTCCAAAAGATATTACTGGGCCAGCTTTTCTCTCAAACTTTGTAAGCAGGGACTTCTTTCCAGTCATGTGTCCAGAGCATCCACTGTCCAAGATAATTGAATGCTTCTTTCCTGTGCCCTGCAAACAAAAAGTAACTAGTTAGAATTTTTTAGGACCCAACTTTGATTGGATCCTTTCTTACTAGATTTAGAGACAACAGATTTTGAAGATTTTGCCTTTATTTTACCTGTTGCAGAGTCAACTTTAGACTCTGATCTCACAAACTGTTTGTGACTAGGAGTTTCAGATTTCAAAGAATAATAGTCATAATACAGTTCATGATATTCTCTACACATGTAAATGGAATGAAGTAAACTACCACAATGATAACAAGCTTTTTGTGGTTGGTATTGAATTTTCTGAGTCTTGGGGAATCTGGACTCAGTTTTCCAAGAAGGTTTTTGATTGCAGTCTAGGGCCAAATGATTATGATTTCCACACTTATAGCATTTTTTCCTAGGTGCATCAGGTACATTCTTGTAATTATTCTCTTTGTTAATACCTTCTTTTCCATTCCTATTTCTCTTGATCTTGCTAGACTCTGAAAGACCATCTAATCTCTGTTTCAACTGAGACTTAGACAGAAACCCTATGTTTACATTCTTAGGTTTCTCTAACACTTTCTCATCTGAATAACTATTGTTAATTCTCTTGTGTACAACAGGGGTACCTTTTGAATCAACAAATTTAACATGATTAGGTTCAGAAACAATTTTCTTACCTTCAGATTTAGATGTGTTAGCTTCTACCTTACTATCATTATTGACAATAGCTACTTTTTCTTCTTGTCTAGCCTTATCAAAACCTAAACCATTAACCTTACCACGAATTCCACTCTCAAAGATTTCTATTGTCTTCTTACTGGAATTGTTAATGGTCTTAATCACATCTCTCTCTTCTTCTAGTTCTTTTCTGACATAGTCATAAGCCTCAAGAATTACACTATAATCATGCTTAGCTTTATCAGAACTCAACTTGTATTCTTCCATTTGAATTAATTCAGATTCAAGAAAATTATTTCTATCAACTAATTTATCATTCTTAACCTTAAGTTCATCTCTTTCACAAGTAAGAATTCTAAAATTAGTCATAAGATTCTTAAACTCAGCATGGATAGATCTAATTTCATCAGAATTTAAGCTATCAAATGAATCAAGAGAGTGAAGTGATACCTTATCAGAGGATGGAGAAGTTTTCTTTGGAGATCCAGGTTTGTCTGAACTATTGGCCATCAATGCAATGTTTTCATAATTCAATTCATCTTCAGAGTCACTGGAATCAGCCCAATCCTTCTGTGTGACCATAAGTGCATTACCCTTTCCTGAATTCCTAGGCTTCTTACACTCACTAGCAAAGTGTCCAAGCTCGCTGCAGTTAAAGCACTTGATCTTGGCCTTATCAAGCTTGACAATTGTACTTTTGCTCTTGTCACTCTTCTTCTCCTCCTTCTTTTGAAAAGGTCCTTTGCTAAATCTTCTCCTGTTGAATCTGCCTTTCTTGAAGGCTTTAGCAAACATAGCAAAGAGTTCTTGCATCTCTGATTCAGAATCATTGTTGTCAGAGTCCATATCAGTAGTCTCTGACTCAGAACTTTCTTTGCTTTTCTTCTTCCTCGAATTCTTTACAGCAATCTCTTCATGCTGTTCTTCAGGAAGCTTCTTTACTTCAGATTGAGCAGTAAGTGCAATAGTCTTCATCTTTCCTTCACTCCTGCTCTTCTTCTGCTGCTTGTCAAGTTCATAGGCTCTCAATTTTCCATAGACTGCCTCTAATGAAATCTCATCCAGATCATTAGCTTCCTCAATCGCAGATATCTTCTCATTGTAGAAATCAGGCAAAGCTTTCATGAACTTTGTATTCATATCCTCCAAGTCATAATATTTACCATGCATGGCCATCTCATTGATGAGTTTTGTAAACCTATCAAAGGTATCAGTAAGTGACTCACCAGACTTGGATTCAAAGTACTCATACTGTTGTATAAGTAATGTCCTCATATTCTTCCTGACAGGCTTAGTTCCTTCACAGTGAACCTTAAGATTGTCCCATATATCCTTAGCAGTTTTACAAGAGAGAACATAATTAGTGAGAACAGAATCAAGACTGTTGAATAATATGTTTCTCACTTTAGCATCTTTAAGAACACTCTCCTTGTCCTTATCTGACCATTCAGATTTTGGCTTCTCTGCTGTATGTTCTGGAACAACCTTACCATCAACAGTTGCTTGTCCAACGACCTTTGTTGGAACAAAAGGTCCATCTCTGATTCTGTCAAGATAATCAGGATCTGTTGCTTCCAGATGATGCAACATCTTTACTTCCCATAGAGTATATTCGTTTCTCTTGAGCATAGGAATCTTAGTATTCCCATCCTTGTAACCAGACATGATTGCAGATCTTTATGATTATTCGAAATCAACCTGCTCTGATACCAATTGTTAACTCGAATAACTTGTAGAAGGGGGGGTTGAATACAAGTTATATAATCCTGTCTGATTTTTGCTTGATTATAAAAACAAGAATAAACGAATGAATCAAACTCTTGTTTGTATTAATAAGATCAAATACAAACTCTACCAAAGGTGTACAATACCTTTAGCAGCTGCTGACAATACAAATATCTCTCTGTTTGTTTCGAACTTCTCGAATACAAACCTTATACAGAGCTACGCACACGAACTCACAATTTCGTCTCACGCCTCACACTCTTTACAATGATATTGAGAGAGTATTTATAATGCTACCTATCAACTAATAACAGAAAGATGTAATCTATACATGACAATGTTCTGCCTTCTAGTCGATAGTTTCCTTCAATAGAAAACTCTTTCCTTCATAATATCTTCTTGCTTGTTCTTCAAACAACGATCCTATTTTATAGCACTTGCCAGTTCCTGTAGCATCCATAATGACATCATCAGTAACACGACTGATATCAAGATCTGCACACTGCATCAGTATCTGATCAACCATCAGTATTAGACACGTCATCAGGATTTGCTCTCTGTTCCTGACATGTAGCCTCCGATACACTGTTCATTCCTGATTAAACTATACAGATAACTGTTTTACACATAAAACCTATATACAGTGCTAAATCCTTTATAAGATCAGGATTACAAGAAGTATAATGTGTAAATTCTATTCTTAACATCACAACTTATGAATTATTCCTAACATACCTGATCTGAAGGAGTACTGGGTGCTCTATTTTGATGGAGCATCAAAAACAAAATCCAGTGGTGCAGGTTTAGTTTTGCAAAGCCCCGATGGGTTCACAGTTGAATATGCTTTGAAGTTAGACTTTCCGACAACCAACAATGAAGCTGAGTATGAAACCTTGATAGCCGGTTTAGGCTTGGCCAGAATCATGAGAGTCAAAAATCTCAAAGTTTGTGGAGATTCAAGATTGGTAGTCTCGCAAGTGAATGGAGAGTTTGAGGCCAAGGATGAGACTATGGCAAAATACCTCAGAGTCGTGAAGGCTGTTATGACTCAGTTTGAGGAGTGCTATGTGGAGCACATTCCTAGGGAAGAGAACGTCAAGGCCGATGCCCTCTCTAAGTTCGCTTCTTCTGAGATAGAGAATTATGCAGGAAGTGTTTACTTCCAGGTCTTGAAGGCCCCGACCGTCAACTCTAAGTTGGTAGCACCGATCGATGTTGGAAGCTGTTGGATAGATCCTATTAAAGCTCATCTAGAAATCGGATGGCTCCCTGACAATACCTTGGAGGCACGAAAATTGTCAGTGAGAGCATTGAGATATGCCTTGATTGAAGGCATCTTATACAAGAGATCGTTTGTCGTTCCCTACTTGAAGTGCTTAAGGCCCCAAGAGGCAAAAGAAGCATTGGAGGAAGTTCATGAAGGGATATGTGGGCAGCACCTGGGGGGCAGGGCCTTGGCTCACAAAATAACTCGTCTGGGATTCTATTGGCCAGAGATGCTGGCCGATGCGCAGAACTATGTCAAGAGGTGCGATAGATGCCAAAAGCACGCTCCGATTGTAAGGCAGCCGCCTGAGATGTTAACGTCAGTCAGTTCTCCCGTCCCGTTTACAATGTGGGGGATGGACATCCTTGGTCCTTTCCCTATGGCTTCGGCACAGAGGAAGTTTTTGATAGTCGCCATTGACTACTTCACCAAGTGGATTGAGGCTAAGCCTTTAGCAAAGATAACCACCAAGCAAGTTTCCCAGTTCTTTTGGGAGAACATAATCTGTAGATATGGCATCCCGCGAATCCTTGTGACAGATAATGGGACACAGTTCAACAATGAGGAGTTTAAAAAGTACTATGAGGAGAATGTTATTGAGCTTCGTTTTACTTCAGTAGCACACCCGCAAACAAATGGACAGGCTGAGGTCGCCAATCGGATCATCCTTGATGGACTAAAGAAAAGGGTCGAACGCTCGAGGAACACTTGGGTGGATGAGTTGCTGCCTATACTCTGGGCTTATCGCACTACTTGTAAGGTGACTACCGGAGCAACCCCGTTTCTGCTAGCTTATGGAGTTGAGGTAGTTGTGCCACTGGAGATCATGCATGCATCACCTCGAATTGAGGCATTTGAACCTGAGACTAATGAAGAAGGCATGAGGCTCGCCCTAGATCTAATTGATGAAGTCAGGGACGAGGCAAACGCCAGAAATGCGGAGCATCAAAAGAAAGCATCCTTCTATTACAACCAAAGGGTTAAGGAGAGGTTCTTTCAGCAAGGTGACTTGGTTCTTAGGAAGATCGAGGCTTCTGGAGTTGGCCAGAAGGGAAAACTAGCCCCAAACTGGGAAGGGCCGTATCGAGTTAGGAAGACATTGGGACGAGGATCATATAAGTTGGAGACCTTGGACGGGGTTGAGGTGCCCCGTACTTGGCATGCCTTGAACCTCAAGATTTATTATATTTAAGCTGCCTCTGCAACGATGTAGCTTTTTATTTATCTAGTAGGAGAAGTAGAAATAAGGTCGACGAAACCATTTTTGAGTTCTTAAACTCTGAGTAGGAAGTAGAGTATTATGAAGGGCCAGACCCATTTCAAGTTTAATGCAATTTGATTTTCTCCTCCCTTGATTATTATTCCTTATGTCTGTTATGTATCAAAGCATATTTAAATTGCTAGCTAAAGTAAGCCAAAATACAAAAGACGGGACAACTAAATGAAAGGAAAAATCAAAGGATGCTTAAAATAAATAAACAAAGCCCGAAGGCTATAAGTTACGGTTCATAAGTCAAGAAAGCAAAATAACGAAAGATAAGCCACGCAGGGCCAACATAAGATAAACTCAAGGAGCCTTAGTTGTAGTCTTGGCAACTTTGACAGCCTTCGCAGTGCTCTTAACTGGAGACTCTCTATCAGTGCTGGTGGCAGTAGTAGACTCTTCGGCATCAGCCTGGAGGGGGGAATGCTCAGGATCCAAAATCCTATCAGTAGCATCACCCCCCTCCTCTTCTTCCTCACCATCCTCCTCGTCCTCTTCCATAGGAGAAATCCTCTGGGACTCTAACAGCTTTGCCAACTCTAAAGGAGCCTCGGGACAAGGGAAATCCCCAATCTGGAACAAACCGGGGTGCCTCTCAAAAACAGCATCTAAGGCCCCTTTCTAGCCACTAAAGTAGTTGGCCGGATAAGCAAGGTCGTCATGCTTAGTCATAAGCTTCTGGAAGTCCTCGGAGTCCATGTAATCATCTATGATATCCTCATTTCCTTGGCGAAGCTCAGCAATACTGCCATAGGCTTTCTCCAGCTCCTCTTCCTTGGCCTTCAACTTCTCTTCCAGGCCTGCAACTTGGACCTTTGCCTGATCAAGATCTTTCTTATGAGTCCCGGCCTGAGTTCGCCAACACTTGGCATGATGCATGGTTGCCTGGAAGTAGGTATTATTCTGAAAATACAATTTAAGTGTTAGGGAACGAAGGATGAAACATTCAAACTAAAAAAGTAAAGTACTTACGGTAGCAATAGCTTGAGTCCCCAGCGACTCGACTGCCTCCAAATCACGAGATACCACGAGGTCACGATAGTCAGCAGGGGTGATCGAGTGGTAGGACCAATCCTTCGAGTGCTTGGTAGCCCCGACCACTGAATCTTGTTTTTTGATGCCCCAAGCTGGCCGGAAAACGGATGATTTGGCAGAAGAGGCAGCCCCACCTTCTACATCAACAGCATCGTGAGGCCTTAGAAAGGCAGGTTCTGGGGGCTGTCCTCTGGGATCCTTCGCAGCTCGTTTTCTCTTCATACGAGAAGTCTCCCCAGCCAAATGCTCTTGAAGCTCATTTATGGCCTTAGCAGCTGAAAAATCAAAGGCAAAGTCAATGACAATAAAATTTAGCATGCAAATGAATAAGAAGTTAAGTAAAAGAATGATGAGGTTTACCCTTATCAGTGACAGATGAAAGACCCACGGACTTGAGGGAAAATTCCTCAAGAAGGGAGAAGAAGTGAGTCTCCCCTTTATCTGCAGTAAGGGTATCGAAAGCAGCTTTTTCGGCGTCATCCAGTTTGATATCATCTGGATTTCCATCGATTACCTTCCCAAAAGAGCTACGGAAGAGGGTGCCCCAATCACCCCCCTCCCATATAAGGTACATAAACTCTTCTTTCCATTTAGGGTTATTATCAGGGATTGAAGAGGGATCGTAAATATTAGGGATCGTAGCACGAAGGCTGACATATACCCAGCCAGGATAAGTGATTGCACTATTCTTAAATTGAAAGATCTTCCTAAAGAGGGGGACAGTTAGTGGGAAATTGTTTTTTAAACAGAGAACCATGAAGCAAAGAATGGCTCTCCAAGCATTTGGAACTAATTGGCAGGGATTTATTTGAACATCCACAAGCAAAGTAGGAATAAAGTTATGAAAAGGGAAACGAAGCCCAGCCATGATAGCATCCTTATAGATGCAAAGGGCATGGGGTTTCCAATGACAAGAACGATCCCCTGGTTCAGCTGGGACTAATTTTAAAGGGGATTGAATGTTGAAGAGTTTATTAAACTTTCTAACTTTTTCAACATCAAAGAAATGTGAATGATGGTTATAAGAATCTAAGGCAGGTACGGAGGGATATTCATCCCCCATTTGATTAATCATGTCAATAAGGGAAGTGTATTTCGAACGAATAGGAGGGAAAGAGGTACCTCGTGAGGAAGAACTCATCTTGCTCAACCTTCTGGCCTCTCTGTCATCTGCCATGGATATTCTTGAGATGAAAGCTTCGAGGATGATCTTCAAGTTAAACCCAGAAACCACCGTGAGAAGAAGGATTCTCACCGGAAAACTCTTGCTGAAAACTACTTGAAGCTGGAGAGCTCTAGAGAGAAGTTATAGAGAAATGTTTTAGTGAAGTGAGAAATGAAGTTTACTTCTCACTCTTTTATACACGGCACAACCGATCATTTAGCCGGTTTTGATGCTACGCTACAGGTTATAACCGGTTAAGGCCCATTGGCCCAATTATAAGCCCAGGATCTAGAAGCTTACAGAATGTGAAAGAAAATTCTAGAAGAATAAAAAAAAAAGTAAATAAATTGAAAAACCATATACGAACTCGAATCAGTTCGTATATTGAGTTCGAAAAGCCCACGAGGAGGCCTGTTATCGATCCTTACACGAACTCGAATCAGTTCGTATATTGAGTTCGAAAAGACCACGAGGAGGCCCATTTTTGCTCTCTATACGAGATCAATTCAGTTCGAAGATCGAATTCGTAAAACTCACGAACAGCCAAGTTATGATAGCCTACACGACCTCAAACCACCTCGCAGTGAGAGGTCGTGGGATGTGCGACAAGGCCATGAAAGGGGCTATAGACGAGCTCGATCCACATCGTAAAATGAGATCGTAAAGCCCACGACGTGCCTCATTTGGCATCCTTACACGACGTCGATCCACGTCGCAGGATGAGGTCGTGGGCTACGCGAGGAGGCTCGTGGAAGAACTTTACACGAACTGGCTTCACCTCACAATACGAGATCATGAGTCAAGCGACCAGGTGATTTAATAGGCCCTCTACGACCTCGATCCACCTCGAGGAGTGAGGTCGTAGAGTCCACGACGTGCCTTGTCTGGTGACCTTACACGATCTCCATTCACCTCGTGAATTTAGGTCGAAAGCAGAACGACCTGCCCTATCTGGTGTCCTTACACGACCTCGAACCAGTTCGTGATATGAGGTCGTATACCTCACGACCTGCCTCTTTTTCAGCCCTTGGACGAGCTCGATTCACGTCTTGAGATGAGGTCGGAAGGATCACGACCTGGGCACTTCGTGGCGACCTCAATCCAGGTCGAAAAATCGCAGAAAATTTTCTGAAAATCATTAAAAAATGATTACATTTCAGAAATAAAAATTTCAAAAATTTCAGAAACTTGGAAAAATAATTTTACGCTCGAAGCGCAATTTAATATTTTCAAACTAGTGCCGTTTCTAGCACCGTTTAATACCTATTAGCACAGATTAGTGCCGTTAGTGCCATTTTTATGCCATTTAACATCGTTTAACACTGTTTAAACGTTGTTTAAGGCTGAGTAGCGCTGTGAAGTGCCGTTTAACACTGATTAGTGTCGTTCAACATCGTCGTAAATGCGTCGGTCGCTCCACGCTTTACGTTAAGATGATATTGTTGAAAATACTCGCTTAAGAGTAATAAACCCTGACCCAAGTCTCGAATAAGGCCGTTATAACTTCAAGGAAAACCTGATCAGTTTTCCTAGAAGTTTGGGGGCAAATGATATGGGCTAAAAGTAAGCCCTAAAGACACATTCAATGTGGCATTAATTAGACCTAGAATGGTCCAAACGTGGGGCCCACCAGATGGGCCCAAACCCTAATTATAATATTAATTTCGTAATTAATATAAAGGGTAGTAAAACAGCTCAGCAAATAAGAGTCACACGAGAATATGATTCTTGCCTGACTTAGCCTCCAAGATACATACTTCAACAAGGAAACTGATTCATACATGGAAGGAGACTAGAACCTTCTTCTAGTCGGTGACTTGCCCACCAAGTCACCTAACCCTACTACGATTTTAGGGCTTCTCAGCCTATATAAAGGGTCTGACCCCTCATTCTCAGAACTACGTTTTGGCTTGATTCTCAATACGAGATACGTAGGCACTCTGTGAGGACCGATCAGTCTCGAACACGGAAACAACCATTAAAGCAAGAAGCTCCCGAACCCTAGTATTAATTACAAATTCGTGACCTAGATTTTAATCCATAACAGTACCTCTTGTGAAGCCATTTTCAAGAAGAAATTTAGACAAAGTCTCATACCATGCTCTTGGTGCCTGCTTTAGTCCATAGAGTGCCTTGTCAAGTTTGTAGACATGATTTGGAAATTTTGGATCAACAAATCCAGGTGGTTGCTCCACATACACTTATTCATCAAGATTGCCATTTAGAAAAGCACTCTTTACATCCATCTGGTATACCTTAAATTTTGAATAAGCTGCAAATGCAAGAAACATTCTGATTGCTTCCAATCTTGCTACAGGTGCAAAGGTCTCATCATAATCAATGCCTTCTTCCTGAGAGTAACCCTTGACCACCAGTCTTGCTTTGTTTCTTACAATCATACCAGATTCATCTAGCTTGTTTCTGAAAACCCATTTTGCACCAACAATTGATCTGTCTTTGGGTCTTGGTACCAGTTTCCAGACTTTGTTTCTCTCAAACTCATTTAACTCCTCATGCATTGAAATTACCCAATCAGGATCTTGTAAGGCTTCTTCAACCTTCTTAGGTTCATTCTTTGAGAGAAAGCAACTGTACAAGCATTCATTTTGAATTGATCTTCTAGTTCGAACACCACTATTTGGATCACCAATAATCAAATCTTCAGTATGATCCTTTGTCCATTTTCTAACAGGTGGTAGATTGCCTCTGCTAGACTCTCCCCCTAAGTTAGTGGTTTCTCTTGTAGAAGAACTCTCTCTACCTTCAAAAACTCCACCTTGATCAGTAGAATCAGTAAATTCCACTCTGCTGCTAGTTATTGATCTTTCATCAGTAGACTCTGACGGATCAGTTCCTGATGGAGTAGACTCTAAATAGGTAGTCTGCTCCTGATGATCACTGTGTCCTCCTTGATTTATTTGCTCCCCCTCAACAGTAGCATTCCTTTGAGAAGCAATAGAAATTCCTTTTGGAGAACCTTCATCATTACTGGAGAGTATCTCAGAATTCTTCAGATTTTCAAAAAAGGCTCGGGATTTGACCCGGGTTGTCACAATAAACCTTGAAGGCCTTTGATGCTGAATATCCTAGAAAGATTGCTTCATCCGATTTTGCTTCAAATTTTCCAAGTTGTTCTTGATGAACTTTTAGGACATAGCATTTGCATCCAAAGATGTGAAAATATTTCACACTTGGTTTCTTTCCTTTGATCATCTCATAGGGAGTTTTTCCATGACTATTTACCAAGGTACAATTTTGAGTGAAACTTGCAGTGTTAATAGCTTCTGCCCAAAAATGGGTTGGAAGTTTTGCATCTGCAAGCATGGTTCTTGTTGCCTCTATGAGAGTCATGTTCTTTCTTTCCACTACACCATTTTGTTGAGGTGTACTAGGTGCAGAAAACTGTTGAGTAATTCCATTGTCTGCACAATACTCCTCCATTGTAGAATTCTTGAATTCTGTACCATTGTCACTCCTAACTACTTTGACTTTGTACTCAGAGTTATTCTGAATATTCTTGACAAGTTCAATGATTTGCTGAGGAGCTTCATCCTTCTTGTGTAGAAAGAACACCCATGTGAACCTTGTAAAATCGTCCACTATTACTAGAGCATATCTTTTCTTGCTGATAGAGATAATGTTTACTGGACCAAACAGATCAAGATGTAGCATGTGAAATGGTTCAGTAATTGAATTTCCAGTCTTGCTCTTGAAAGTGGTTCTTCTTTGCTTTCCAAGCTAACAAGCATCACAAAGTCCATCTTGCACATAATTTGCCTGAGGTAGGCCTCTCACCAGATTGTGCTTAACAAGTTGATTAAGCTTCTTGAAGTTGAGATGTGAGAGCTTCTTGTGCCAATTCCAGCTTTCATCACTTGTTGCTTTGCTGTAGAGACATCTAACAATTCCTTTAGATGTATCACTTAAGCTGGCTTCATATATGTTACCATGTCTTTGACCAGTTAGAACAATGTCTCCTTTCTGCATATTCAAGATTTTGCATCCTTCTCTGTCAAAGATTGATTGGTAACCTTTATCACCCAGTTGACTTATGCTTAACAGAGTATGTTTCAAGCCTTCAACTAGTGCTACATATTCTATGATTACATTCCCCAAAACAATTGAGCCATATCCCAGAGTTTCTCCTTTGTTGCCATCTCCAAAAGATATTACTGGGCCAGCTTTTCTCTCAAACTTTGTAAGCAGGGACTTCTTTCCAGTCATATGTCCAGAGCATCCACTGTCCAAAATAATTGAATGCTTCTTTCCTGTGCCCTGCAAACAAAAAGTAACTAGTTAGAATTTTTTAGGACCCAACTTTGATTGGATCCTCTCTTACTAGATTTTGAAACAACAGGCTTTGAAGATTTTGCTTTTACTTTACCTGTTGCAGAGTCAACCTTAGACTCTAATTTCACAAACTGTTTGTGACAAGGAGTTTCAGATTTCAAAGAATAATAGTCATAATACAGTTCATGATATTCTCTACACATGTAAATGGAATGAAGTAAACTACCACAATGATAACATGCTTTTTGTGGTTGATATTGAATTTTCTGAGTCTTGGGGAATCTGGACTCAGTTTTCCAAGAAGGTTTTTGATTGCAGTCTAGGGCCAAATGATTATGATTTCCACACTTATAGCATTTTTTCCTAGGTGCATCAGGTACATTCTTGTAATTATTCTCTTTGTTAATACCTTCTTTTCCATTCCTATTTCTTTTGATCTTGCTAGACTCTGAAAGACCATCTAATCTCTGTTTCAACTGAGACTTAGACAGAAACCCTATGTTTACATTCTTAGGTTTCTCTAACACTTTCTCATCTGAATTACTATTATTAATTCTTTTGTGTACAACAGGGGGTACCTTTTGAATCAACAAATTTAACACTATTAGGTTCAGAAACAATTTTCTTACCTTCAGATTTAGATGTGCTAGTTTCTACTTTACTATCATCATTGACAATAGCTACTTTTTCTTCTTGTCTAGCCTTATCAAAACCAAAACCATTAACTTTACCACGAATTCCATTTTCGATGATTTCTTGTGTCTTTTTACCAGAAATGTTAATGGTCTTAATCACATCTTTCTCTTCCTCTAGTTCTTTTCTGACGTAGTCATAAGCCTCAAGAATAACACTATAATCATGCTTAGCTTTATCAGAACTTAACTTGTATTCTTCCATTTGAATTAACTCAGATTCAAGGAAATTATTTCTATCAACTAATTTATCATTCTTAACCATAAGTTCATCTCTTTCACTGGTAAGAATTCTAAAATTAGTCATAAGATTCTTAAATTCAGCATGGACAGATCTAATTTCATCAGAATTTAAGCTATCAAATGAATCAAGAGAGTGAAGTGATACCTTAACAGAAGATGAAGAAGTTTTCTTTGGAGATCCAGGTTTATCTGAAACATTCGCCATCAATGCAATGTTATCATAATCCAATTCTTCTTCAGAATCACTGGAATCAGCCCAATCCTTCTGTGTGACCATAAGTGCATTGCCCTTTCCTGAATTCCTAGGCTTCTTACACTCACTAGCAAAGTGTCCAAGCTCGCTGCAGTTAAAGCACTTAATCTTGGCCTTATCAAGCTTTACAATTGTACTTTTGCCTTTGTCACTCTTCTTCTCCTCATTCTTTTGAAAAGGTCCTTTGCTAAATATTTTCCTATTGAATCTTCCTTTCTTGAAAGCTTTTGCAAACATAGCAAAGAGTTCATGCATCTCTGATTCAGAATCACTATTGTCAGGATCTATATCAGTAGTCTCTGACTCAGAACTTTCTTTGCTTTTCTTCTTCCTTGAGTTCTTTACAGCAGGCTCTTCATGTTGTTCTTCTGGAAGCTTCTTTGATTCAGATTGAGCAGTAAGTGCAACAGTCTTCATCTTTCCTTCACTCCTGCTCTTCTTCTGCTGCTTGTCAAGTTCATAAGCCCTCAGTTTTCCATACACTGCCTCTAATGATATCTCATCCAGATCATTAGCTTCCTCAATTGCAGATATTTTTTCATTGTAGAAATCAGGCAAGGCTTTCATGAACTTAGTATTCATATCCTCCAAGTCATAATATTTACCATGCATGGCCATCTCATTGATGAGTTTTGTAAACCTATCAAAGGTATCAGTAAGTGACTCACCAAACTTGGATTCAAAGTACTCATACTGTTGTATAAGTAGTGTCCTCATGTTCTTCCTGACAGGCTTAGTTCCTTCACAATGAACCTTAAGATTGTCCCATATATCCTTAGCAGTTTTACAAGAGAGAACATAGTTAGTGAGAATAGAATCAAGACTGTTAAATAATATGTTTCTCACTTTAGCATCTTTAAGAACATTCTCCTTGTCCTTATCTGACCACTCAGATTTAGGCTTCTCTGCTGTATGTTCTAGAACAACTTCACCATCAACAGTTGCTTATCCAACGACCTTCATTGGGGTCCATCTCTGATTCTGTCAAGATAATCAGGATCTGTTGCTTCCAGATGATGCAATATCTTTACTTCCCATAGAGTATATTCGTTTCTCTTGAGCATAGGAATCTTAGTATTCCCATCCTTGTAACCAGACATGATTGCAGATCTTTATGATTATTCGAAATCAACCCGCTCTGATACCAATTGTTAACTCGAATAACTTGTAGAAGGGGGGGTTGAATACAAGTTATATAATCGTGTCTGATTTTTGCTTGATTAGATAAACAAGAATAAACGAATGAATCAAACTGTTTGTATTAATAAGATCAAATACAAACTCTACCAAAGGTGTAAAAATACCTTTAGCAGCTGCTGACAATACAAATCTCTCTCTGTTTGTTTCGAACTCTCGAATACAAACCTTATGCTCTCAACTCACAATTCGCACTTTTTACAATGATATAGAGAGAGTATTTATAATGCTACCTATCAACTAATAACAGAAAGATATGCTATACATGACAATGTTCTGTCGTCCAGTTGATAGTTTCCATCAATAGAAAATTCTTTCCTTCATGATATCTTCTTGCTTGTTCTTCAAACAAAGATCCTGTTTTATAGCACTTGCCAGTTTCTGTAGCATCCATAATGACATCATCAGTAATACGACTGATATCAGGATTCCATCTTGCATCAGGATCTGACCATCCCATCAGTACTTGATCAGTATTTGACTTGACGTATCAGAATTCAATCTCAGTTCCTGACATGTAGTACTCGATGCACTGTTCTTGACTTAATTTTACAGATTACTATCTAATACATATATCCTATATACAAAGTGCTAAATCCTTTATAAGATCAGGATATACAAGAAATATAAGTAAAATTCTATTCTCAACATCACAACTCATGAATTATTCCTAACATTTCAGTTCTCAGATCAGTAAGTGCCTTCTGAGAATCAGCAAATCTGCCATCCAGAGTTTTAACTTATACCACAGTAGCTTTTAGGCATGAAAGAATATCTGGATTAGAAATCTCTTCAGCAGTTTGCTGAACAAACTTAGCTGCTCTCCCTCTTAGAAAGATACTGTTAGGTCGAATACACAATATATAATCAAGTACTGTATGAGTAAATAACAAGAACACACGTTTTTGTACTTAAAACTGTTTGGAATTAATAATTCCTCTTTCAGTGATGCAAAATATCACAGAGAGCTGCTTAGGTTACAATGAATGATATTCGTTCACGATAGATACCCTTCTAGGGTTAACCTAACTGTATTTATAAGATATACAGCTACGTACAATCGTTAATTGATTCTCCTATAATTAAGCTATACAATTGATATCAATTACGATTGCTACACGTCTTCTAAGTCAACTCAATCTCTTTGACAGCTATCCAATCTTCAAAGATATTGCTTCCATATTTATCTTAAGTTAAACTTCAATCTCTGTTGACTTGTAGACGCTTCCAGTAGACAGACTTTAGCAAACTCTGTTGCTCTCCTAGCCAGCAGTGTTTGCGCTTCCTTCTGTCAGCCAGCAGTGTTTACACTTCCTTCTATCAGCGTTTGCGCTTCCATCTGTCAGCGTATACAAACTCTGCTACAACTGCTTTCAATAACAAGTTAAACTCTTTTTCCCTGTAACACTTAAACACTGACATTAAATCACATCAATTATATCTAACAATCTCCCCCAACTTGTTCATTAGAAAAATGTACAAGTTCACAGTAATTGATGATGTCAAAACAATCAAATAAAAACACAGTGTTTAATATATAACCAGAGTTTAATCTTGACTTAACAAAATATACAGAAAATTCAAATTACTTACAAATTCTGTCTACCTAACCTCCTCAAGATCTGGAGTTGTTCTGAGATAATCTATCAACAGTCTTCTCTCAGCATTTTCAAGTTCTGTCTGCATAGCTTCCTTGATCTCTTTTAACTCTGGATCACTCTCATCAGTTTGATAGATAGCAGCTCTTGGATCATAGATTTTATTTCTCCTCATTTCATTACCCAGTCTTATGAACTTGACTTCCTCTGATTGAGAATTAAAATTAAGAACTGTAATACCCAGATCAGTCTTTAACTTTGCAGTTCCCTTCTTCATTTCAACAAGATTTCCATTCCAATCTCTGTATTTAGGAACATACTCTTCAGAAGTCTTCGATCCAGTAAAGACTTTAGCTCTCAGCATATATTCTCTTATAGAATTTGCAATAAGTTCTGTTCGTCGATTTCTGACTCTGAATATATGCAGAACATACTGAAGTTCTTTAAATAACTTGAGCTTGATTGCTTCTTCATTCACTCTATACACAGTTCCATCTGCCATGAAGTACAACAGAAAGTGAATATCTAAGCTCTTTTGGTGAACTAGCTGAACTGATTCCAACTTGTCCAGATTTTCTTGAATAATACCAGAACCAAGAGAGACAAGTGCAGAGGGATCTCTTGGAATGTTACTAAATCTCAAATCTCTTCTTGAACCTAAGCCAGAAGTATTCCTGCCTGGTGGCTTTCCTGAACAAGCAATGTTATGTTGATAACCACCAATCCCTTCAGTTTATGCTTGAATTGGAATCTTTGGTCTTGAAAATCCAGGTAAAGGTTTGCTTTGAATCTGTACAACTTGTGTGGCAACAGAGGTTGTAACTATCTTTTTACCTTTGCTTTCTTCACCCAACACCCCTTTCAGTTTTAACTTAGCATCAAGAGAAGATTTTCTTACCAACTTTCCTTTTTCTTCTTCTTCTTCTTCCTCTTCTTGAATACCAGATAAATTTTCTTTAATTTCAATTCCTTTCCTTGCAGGCCTTGAAGCTTTGACAACTTTCTTTCCTTTCTTGGACTTCAATGCTTTCAAATGTTCTTTTTGCAACAGCTTCTCTTCAGCATGTATATCTTCAAGTGTAGCCTCAGCATTTTCCTCACGAAAAATCTTAGCAGCCAACTCTTCATCTGTTTGTGGATTGTCAGTGAATGATAAATCCTTTTGCCTTGAAGTAGAAGTACTCTGAAGATTTGTATCTGCTACCAAATTTGACTTTGACCTTGTAGACCTTCCCTGTCCATGTCTTGGATTTGCAGTTCTTAACCCCTTATCAGAATTTGCACCTTCTTCATCCAGATGATCCCTCTTTAACAGAGTTTGAGGTTGCTTGCACTTAGTTTTAGCAATTCTCTCCCCCTTTTTGACATCATCACCATCTGGAATCAGAATAGAGGTGATTAACTCAATAGAGTTGGCAATAGAATCTACCTTTTCAGTCAGCAAAAGCTGATTCTGTTCAACTTTGCTCATTCTGTCATTAAGAGTCTCCTGAGCTTTGGAAAATTGTTGAAAAAGTTTAGAATTAGCTCTTTGAGATTTCTCCTCATGAGTAGCAACCTCTATTCGAAGATCAACAATTACCTTCTGATTGTCATCAAACCTGTGATTCAAAGACTTGATCTGAATCACTATTCCTTGTAGACAAGTGAAAATATCAGGATTTAAAATCTTTGAAGAATTTGCCTTGAGAAAGGTAGCTGCTCTGCCAGGAGGAAAAATACAATCTGATTTGTACCAATCTGCAGTCTGCTTGGTCAAATAATTATCATCAATTTCATGAACAGAAGGTCCAGCAAAGTCTGGTTTCTCTCCTATTTTCTGTCCATAAGTTTGAAATTGTTCATTTTCAGCTCCTGTACTCCTGTCTTCAAAAGAATCACTCATTGACACATCAGTTTGAAGCAATGTCTTCATTTTGAGCATCAACTATTTCGTGAGCAACTTGTTTTCCTTTATCACCTTGTGCATGCTCTGAAGAAACAACCTTTGCTGGTTGATTAATCTCCTCACCATGATCAGAAACATGATGTGCATCAGAGTATAATTCTGTGTGTGATGCAACCTCAATGTCTTCTAATACAACAGTAGGCCCATCTGCAATACCAGTATCAACAGAGTTGGTGACTACCACGGGTGTTGGAGTAGATGCTTCAACATCAAAAGAAAATGGAATGAGAGTTTCATCAAACTATTCCATTTCAGGTAATGCATCTCTATCATCTGTATCAATCTGAACCTCAGCAATTTCTGGTTCATCAATTTTGAAACCTATTTCTTCTACAGTAGGTTCTATGATAACCTCTGTCTCAACAGTGGGAATTTCCTTAGAAATATTCTCTGGAGCTTCAACAACTTGCTCATCATCAGAGTCTGTAAGAATCAGTCTCCTCCTTTTTGCTTGAGGCACTTCAATTACCTCTTCTTCTGCACTGGAGCTATCCTCAACTGATGGTAATGAAGGCCTATTTGCCCTTTTAATGACTCTTCTGGTATAAACAGCTCTAGGAGATGTCTGTTTAGCCTTGGAATGCTTTGTGTTAAGGGCAGTATGCTTTTGCCTTTTTGGTTTAGATGTTGGTTGAGGTTGTGTAGTAGTGACAGGCTCAGAGTTTGTTGATTCAATGATTGGTTCGGGTTGTGTTTGATGTGATGTAGTAGGTACAGTGTTTGTGGGTGTTGGCTCAGGTGATGGTATAGGATTAGAGTATATGGTTTCAGTGTGGTCAGTGGCTAAAGGTTCAGGCATTTGGTGTGTTTCTGGTTGTTGTGGCTGTTGTGGTTCTTGGGGTGGTGATTGAGAATCTTGAGGTTGATTTAGAAAGTTTTGCAGAGCAAGTAGCAAAACAAGTTCAGGTAGATCTTTACCAACATCTTTATTAGTCATATCAGAGAATATTCTCTTATTGACTCGAAAAGGTTGAATCACATCAGCTGCATCAATTTCTAAACCAGGTACACAGGCATTGAACAAAAGTTGACAAAATCTAGCAAAATAGACTGTAGTAGACTCTGACAATTTACCGCCTAAATTCATTAACACATATCGACCAAAATCAAAATTACTGTCATAGAGTAGAGAATACCCAATTTGCAGACTATCCATAGGAATGGCATCCCAGTTGGTAACTTTCTTCTGGAATGTCCTGGTGATACAGTCAAAGAAAAAATTCCATTCCTTTCTAAGATTTGGCCGTTTGACACTGCCTAGCTTTGCTAGAGAATCCATGTAACCAATTTCTGTTAACATGTCCCGCAGATTTTGCTCAGAAACAATAGCATATGAGGTATGTGTGTCGAAGTCCATTGTCTCTCGAACAGTTTGTGGAGTTATCACAAATTCTTGTTCATCATGAGTGAAGATTATAGACGGTGTCCCACTCTCTCCTCCATCTATATACCTTGAGTTTTGCCAGAAAGTGGCAATTTGAGATGCAGATAGAACAGCAGGTTCAATCAATGCTTGCCCAATCTCAGAGTCACGAAGAAAATTTTGTATAAGATGAAACGCTTCGGGAGCACGGTCATTCTCAAGTAAAGCTGCAAAATTGTTAGGCACAAAACGAAGACCAAAAGCAGTAAAAGGTTTAGTCGCCATTAGATCAAGAAATGAGCAAGAAATGACAATGAGAATGATATGTAGGAAAGGTGTTTGTGAAAATGTCGAAACGAAAAACACAAAGGAGTTCTGTGGTTGAATAAAGTGAATATGAGTGGATGTGAAGTGATAGTAACAAAAAGTGATTTGAGTAGTAATTAAAAATTAAAACTCAATCGTTTTACATTGAAAACACGCAACCGTTCCTAGAGTAATGTGAAAGTGGGACACAATAATGGGTGAGTGGGACAGGTGTCATTCATGCAGCGAATCAATTAATCATGCGCAGTAAAAGCAATTATTACCGCTGTCTTTCCTATTATCAAGACACTTTACCACATTTACACTCTTTAACAGTTGTCAAACACTCTATTTACTCCAAAATTTTCAAATTATCTTAATGAAAATTTACCTTAGAGTACGGAACACAATCCAACAGTATTTGTCAATTTTCTAACTTTATCACCGAAACCCTTTCAAAAATTGCACAGTTGTGAATATATGTGTGTGTGTAGCAGAGGTTACCAAATCAACTTTTATAGCATCTAATATTTCATAAAATCCATAAAATAAATCAATAAACACCGAATGCACAAACTCTCATATTAAACACTGAGTATGTGATGAATGCTAAACTCTGTAGTTCCTTAAATATAGAAATCTGAATAACCCTATTCCCATTGATGTTCATGATTATCCAAGTAAGCACACAGTCATTATAGACAAAAAGATCAAGAGATAGGTATCAAAGCATCATTCAGTGAGTAACATGTCAGGGATTTGATAAACTCACAAACTCTCAAAGCACACAAGTGTTTAGGTGAAGTGTTTTCACTCAAATTCAATCAGTAAAAGCAGATACTTCCATAGGCTTGAATGTCCACCAAATCTACACTACTTTGAGTACATATATGCACAAATCAAAAGGACTTTATTCAGGGTTGTAATTTAGTAAGAACAAACAAGTGAGAAGAGATATATTTAATGAATAAATGGCGAACTGAACAAATTAAAAGACCAAAGTGTTCATTCACACTGTTAGTACAAATTTGTACAAGATGATCAGCATATATACATTTTTTTTTATATATGTATATATACTGAGAAAACTTTCCTTTTGTTGAGAAACTCTCACCTGCTTGCATTCGATTTTCCAAAAGAATATAACTGCTCTTAATACATCAGAGTTTAAAAAATGAGCAGTTAATGAGGCTCAAAGGGGTTTACTAAGGGTGAAATTTATGAACAGTGTTTGGAGAAAGATGGTAAATCCTAGTGCCTTTATCATTTTCATGCACACACATATCATGTAGTCTCAAAATGGTTTAACAAAAGTTCTAGAGCAACATACTCACTGATGAACATCACACATCAATAAAATCTGATTGATATAAAATGTATCAATCACTTATTTGGCTCAAATTCTCACAGGGTGCAGACATGAATTGTTTCTCACCGAACTAAACAATGACACAACTCAAGTTTTAAAATTTTCACAAGTGCAAACTAGGAATCATCAAGAACTATGTACGTGTCTTGGGAACAGAGTGTCACTTATCAGAGTTTAGAGTTCATCAATATCAGAAATTATTCATGAGAGGCAATGCACATAGTATTCATAGACTCAGAGTTTAGGACCAAATAAACTAAGAGATGCTCTAA
Organism: Kitagawia praeruptora; assembly: GCA_037693485.1. NCBI lineage: Eukaryota > Viridiplantae > Streptophyta > Magnoliopsida > Apiales > Apiaceae > Kitagawia > Kitagawia praeruptora. Next base: position 21,666,347 of record CM075351.1, on the reverse strand, counting down.
ATATGAAACAGTATCATGTTGTGTTAACTTACTGCACAGTTTCTGATTAGATCACGGTGACTCAGAAAGAGTCTTGATTTAATCACTGAGAATCATGCTTCATACATATTTCTTCATTGGTGTTTTCATTCAGACAAAAATCAATTCAGAATTCACAGAGTTTATCAAACATATTAACAGTGTATGACAGACAGACATGCTAACAGAGTTGAATCAACAAAGTTCACATAGCACTTAACAATTCACAGAAAAAATGAGTAACACATTTTATGAGAAAATTTTGAGTCTAACCAACATTTTTAGTCAAAACCAGAGACCATTCCTAGTTCATTGACCAGTCTTGTAAATGTTGCTTCACTCAAGGGTTTGGTGAAGACATCTGCAAGTTGTTGATCTGTAGACACAAAGTGAAGCTCAATGTTGCCTTCCTCTACATGTTCTCTGATAAAATGATACCTTATGCTGATGTGCTTGGTCATTGAGTGTTGTACTGGATTACCTGTCATTGCAATAGCACTTTGGTTATCACAAAAAATAGGTATTTTGCTATACCTCAATCCATAATCCAGCAATTGATTCTTCATCCATAGAATCTGTGCACAACAGCTACCAGCAGCAATATACTCTGCTTCAGCTGTAGATGTGGATATTGATTTCTGTTTCTTGCTATACCAAGAAACAAGTCTGTCACCAAGAAATTGACAACTTCCACTGGTGCTTTTTCTGTCAAACTTACAGCCTGCAAAGTCTGCATCAGAATAACCAAGTAGTTTGAAATTTGATTCTCTTGGGTACCACAGCCCTAAAGTTATAGTGCCCTTGAGATACTTCAAAATCCTCTTCACAGCTGTTAAATGTGGTTCTCTTGGATCTGCCTGAAACCTTGCACACAGACATGTTGCATACATGATATCAGGTCTACTTGCTGTTAGATAGAGAAGAGAGCCAATCATTCCTCTGTAGCTTGTCATATCTACTGATGACCCTGTATCTTTGTCCAATTTAGTTGCAGTTGCCATGGGAGTTGTTGCAGATGAACAGTCAAGCATGCCAAATTTCTTGAGAAGATTTCTGGTATATTTTGCTTGATTGATAAAGATTCCATCATCTGTTTGCTTCACTTGTAAGCCTAGAAAATAACTTAGCTCTCCCATCATACTCATTTGATATCTGGACTGCATGAGCTTGGCAAACTTCTTACAGAGTTTATCATTAGTAGATCCAAAAATAATGTCATCAACATATATCTGAACTAAAAGCAAGTCACTTCCAGATTTGAAATGAAACAGAGTTTTATCAATTGTACCTCTGTTGAACCCACTTTCTAAAAGAAATTGAGCCAGAGTTTCATACCATGCTCTTGGTGCCTGCTTAAGTCCATAGAGTGCCTTGTCTAGCCTGTAGACATGGTCTGGATATTTTGGATCTACAAAACCAGGTGGTTGTTCAACAAACACTTCTTCTTCAAGTTTTCCATTCATAAAAGCACTTTTCACATCCATTTGAAACACCTTGAATTTCTTGTGAGAAGCATAAGAAAGAAACATCCTTATTGCCTCCAATCTGGCAACTGGAGCAAAAGTTTCATCATAATCTATCCCTTCTTGCTGTGAATAGCCTTTTGCCACAAGTATGGCTTTGTTTCTTGTAACAACCCCTTCACTATCAGTTTTGTTTCTGAAAACCCACTTAGTACCAACAATAGACCTGTTCTTTGGTCTTGGAACTAGTGTCCATACTTCATTTCTCTCAAATTCATTTAACTCTTCTTGCATTGCTGTTATCCAGTCAGCATCTTTAAGAGCTTCTTCAACTTTCTTTGGCTCAGTTTGTGACAGGAATGCATGAAACAGACATTCATTTGTTGTTGCACTTCTTGTCCTTACTCTTGCATCTGGATCACCAATGATCAAATTAGGTGTGTGAGATTTGGTCCATTTCCTAGCTGAAGGCAATTGACTTCTCTCAGAGTTTGATTCTCCCCCTCGATCCATGTTCTCCTGATTTCCTTGATATCTTTCTTCATTCTCTGAGGCTCCCCCTGAATATGACTACTCAGTGTTGAACTGTCAGAATTTGGACTTCCAGAGTTTGAGTCACCAGAGTTTGATTCAGAATTTTCAGCTGAGTCATTATCAGAATTTGAGTTATCACTTTGATGAGTTTCTTCATGCTCCCCCTCAACTGGTTCTTCTCTTGTTTCTGGCTGAAAGGTCTCTTCAGTATTTACCAGTAGAGGTTCAGAGTTTGTCTGATCAGAGTTTGTCAGATCAGACTCATCAGAGTTTAATTCATCAGAGATTAAATCTTCATTTTCGAAGTACAGTTGATCATGTTCATTTACATCTTTAAGTCCAGTTATCTTCTTGTCATCAAAAGACACATGAATAGATTCCATGATCACTCTGGTTCTCAGATTATAAACTCTGAATGCCTTAGTTGACAGTGGATAGCCAACAAAAATTCCTTCATCTGCCTTCAGATCAAATTTGGTCAACTGTTCAGGATGAGTTTTCAGCACAAAGCATTTGCACCCAAAAATATGAAAATATTTCAGGTTTGGCTTCTTTTCTCTCACCATTTCATATGGTGTTTTTCCATGCTTATTTATCAGAGTGGCATTCTGAGTAAAACAAGCAGTTTGAACAGCTTCTGCCCAGAAATAGGTTGATAATTTTGCTTCATCAAGCATAGTTCTGGCAGCTTCTATCAAAGTTCTATTCTTCCTTTCAACTACACCATTCTGTTGTGGAGTGCCAGGTGCAGAAAACTCTTGTTTAATTCCTTTGTTCTTGCAAAATTCTTCAATTGTTGAATTCCTGAATTCAGTTCCATTGTCACTTCTGATAATCTTCACTTGATTCTTTGACCCTTTGTCCAACTGCATTATATGTTCTGTCAGAGTTAATGCAGTTTCATCTTTCTTTGCTAGAAAATACACCCAAGTGTATCTGGTGTATTCATCAACAATGACTAGAGCATATTTCTTCTTTCCAAGAGACATGACATTCACTGGTCCAAAAAGATCAACATGTAAAAGATGATAAGGATCAACAATTGAAGACTCAGACTTGCTTTTGAAAGAGGCTTTTCTCTGTTTAGCCTTTTGACAAGAATCACACAGGCCTTCTGCATTCAACAAAGACTTTGGTAGTCCTCTCACAAGATCATTCTTTATTAGCTCATTGATGTTGTTCAGATTTAAATGAGAGAGTTTCTTATGCCACTTCCAACTCTCTTCACTGGACATCCTTGTTGACAGACACACTGCTTTGCCATCAGTGTTTGTTGACAATTTTATTTCATAGATGTTATTGTGTCTGTTTCCAACTAGAGCAACTTTCCCTGTAGATTTACTGATGACTTGACAGTATTCAGGCTGAAAATCTACATGATATCCTTTGTCAGAGATTTGACTCACAGATAACAGATCATGCTTGAGTCCTGGAACTAGAGCTACATTTGTGATGATGACACTTCCAAGATTAATATTGCCAAATCCCAGAGTATGTCCTACGTTGCCATCTCCATAGGAAACCTTTGGGCCAGCCTTCTCCACATACTCTGATAGCAGGGCTTTATTTCCAATCATGTGTCCTGAACATCCACTGTCCACGACTAGGGTACTTACCCTGGTGCCCTGCAATCACAAACAATCACTGATTGTTAGTTTTAAGGATCCAGACTTGCTTGGATCCTTTTGCTTTATTGAATCTGTTAGTTTTTGCAGCGGATTTGTCATTATCAGAGTTTAAACTAACATTTTCTGTCTTAGTACCTGCAGAATTAACTTTAACCCATTTCAGATTAGGTTTCAGTTCATAGTAATTATGATAAATAGCATGATAATTCTTGCAAGTATAAATTGAGTGCCAAGTACTTCCACAATGTTTGCACATAGTTTGTGGTCTAGGTTTGACATTATTCTTTTTCACTCCAGATTTGGAGGGTAAAGAATTAATGTCTTTGTTCTTCCTGCAAAAACTAGCAAGATGATTAGTGCTACCACAGTTATGACAAGTTTTTCTAGGTGCTAATGTAGCAAGCATTGGCCTATTTCCTGATGTAATGCCTACCTTTCCATTTTTGTTTTTCTTAGGAATTTTCTGTTTATTGACAGATTTTATTTCTTTAAGATTTTGCTTAAGTTGTTTATCTGTCATTGAACCAATGTTAACCTGTTTGGCACAGGTTTTTACTGGCTCAGATTCAACAGCTCCATGTTCAGTTTTAACAGTACCATGAACAAATGTTCCAAATTTCTTAGAAGAAAGTGGTGGTCTGATCTTGATTGTATTCTATAACCTAAGTACATCATCCTCAGAATAACCTAGACCTATTGTGTCTGATTGAAAAACCTCTTGAGTGTCTTTTCCAGAGTGTGTCCAAGTTTTAATAATATGTTTTGCATCATCCAATTCAGATTCTAGTTGTTTATACTTACCTAGCAACTCCTGTTCTATAAAAACAGCATCATCTTTTTCTTTCTGAATTTTATTCATATTTTCAAGTTGTTCTTCAACAAGTTTATTTCTTTCTTTGAGTTGAGAACACTCATTCTTGATTCTCTCATTCTCTAGAGTCTGATCCCAATAACTGATATGTAATGCTTTAAGATAAATTCTCAATTCAGTTATATTATCAGTATTATAAGCATAGGTAGTTGGAGGTACCTTAAGTTCAGAGTCTTCATTCTGAGTAGAGGCCATGAGTGCATAGTTCACCTCCTCATCTGAATCTGAGGTGTCTGCCCAGTCTCTGCCTTTGGTGTAGAATGCCTTTTCAGTTTTACCCTTCTTGCACTCAGGAGCATAGTGACCCATCTCCTTACACTTGTAGCATTGAATCTAAGACTTATCTTTCTTCCTAGATTTGAAGTCCTTTCCCTCAGATTTGCTGAAATTTTTCTTGTCAGACTTTGAGTAATTCTTGGTGAATCTCTTTCCCTTCTTGAAGTTCTTGAATCCCATCTTCTTGAAGGTCTTTACCATCAATGCAGCCATTTGCATCATCTCTTCATCATCTTCAGAATCAGATGATTCATCTGTTTTTGAGTCAACATCAGTGTTTGATGACTCACTTTCTGAATGAATGACCAAGGCTTTTCCTTTTGCCTTCTTCTTTGATGCCTCTCTCTTTGAAGATTTTTCTTCAACTTTCAGAGCAACAGACTTTGACTTCCTGCTTGATCTCCTATTTCTCTGCTCTATTTTCAATTCATGAGTCTTGAGCAGTCCATAGATTTCATCAATCTCAGTATCAGCAAGATCATAGTTGTCTCTTATAGTGGTTGCTTTCACATCCCACTTTTCGGGAAGAGAGAGAAGAAACTTGAGATTCGAGTCTTCTAGATCATATTCTTTGTTAACCAATGATAGATCATTGAGCAGTTTACAGAATCTGTCAAATGTTTCTGTCATGGTTTCTTCAGACTTTGCCTCAAAATGCTCATACTCCTGTGTGAGTAAGTTCCTTCTATTCTTCTTGATTGCAGCTGTTCCTTGACACCTAACCTCAAGTGCATCCCAAATCTCTTTTGCAGTTGTGCAGTTAATCACTTTGTTAGACATAACATTATCTAAAGCACTGTGAAGTAAATGCCTTACTTTTGCATCCTTAGCAATAGATGAAAGATCCTCAGCAGTTAGATCTTTCTTTTCCTTAGGAATCACCTTTGATTCCTCACCAGCAACAGCAGCAGTTAATTTTGTAGGTTTATGAGGACCTTCATAAATTCTATCAAGATATTCTGGATCTGTAGCTTCCAGAAACATGGTCATCTTCACCTTCCAAATTGCATACTCTGATGGCTTGAGTACAGGAACCCTAATCGTTTCATACCTACTAACAGTAGTAGGAGTTTTCTCAGAACCTGATGGAGGAGGAATCTCTGCCATTGATTACAATTGTGTTTGGATCTTAAACTATAATAAAGTAACAGATTGTCTCTGATACCACTTGTTAGGTCGAATACACAATATATAATCAAGTACTGTATGAGTAAATAACAAGAACACACGTTTTTGTACTTAAAACTGTTTGGAATTAATAATTCCTCTCTCACTGATGTAAAATATCACAGAGAGCTGCTTAGGTTACAATGAATGATATTCGTTCACGATAGATACCCTTCTAGGGTTAACCTAACTGTATTTATAAGATATACAGCTACGTACAATCGTTAATTGATTCTCCTATAATTAAACTATACAATTGATATCAATTACGATTGCTACACGTCTTCTAAGTCAACTCAATCTCTTTGACAGCTATCCAATCTTCAAAGATATTGCTTCCATATTTATCTTAAATTAAACTTCAATCTCTGTTGACTTGTAGACGCTTCCAGTAGACAGACTTTAGCAAACTCTATTGCTCTCCTAGCCAGCAGTGTTTGCGCTTCCTTCTGTCAGCCAGCAGTGTTTACACTTCCTTCTGTCAGCGTTTGCGCTTCCATCTGTCAGCGTATACAAACTCTGCTACAACTGCTTTCAATAACAAGTTAAACTCTTTTTCCCTGTAACACTTAAACACTGACATTAAATCACATCAATTATATCTAACAGATACAATCCTCCTTGTACCAATTTGCAGAAAATGTAGCAAGGTACATTGCTTCAACTTCATGTGCATTCGAAGGCTGAGAGAATGGTGCATGCTTGGCATCAGTTTGCACAGGGACACTCTAAGAAGAATCATATTCTGCACTCCCTTCACCTTCAACTTCAACACTTGCATCTGAAACTGAATCAGAAATATGTACTTCAATATTCCCTGCCACATTTTCTACAGTGCAAGCTACAGTGTGCATAGGTTCTGCAACAGTCTCCATATTCTCAGCAGAATTAGCAATATGAACAGTCTCCACATTCTCTACAGTATTAACAACCGTAGCAAGAGACTCTGCAATATGAACTTCAGTATTTGCAACAGTAGTCTCTTCTATATTCTCTGCAACTTTATCAGAAATAGATTCTGCAGGTTGTTCGTGAATATCAACATCTAAAGGATCAGAGATTACATCCTTGGGTATCTGTTCAACCTCTTCACCTTTTTCCATAGTGTGGTGAGCATCAGATAATATCTCAGTATGAGTAGCCACTGTTTCATCAAGTACTACAGTAGCTTGATCTGCAGCACCAGTTTCTCCAGAATGAACAGCCACAGATGAAGTAGGAACATCAAAATGATCAGAGAATGGCATGACAGTTTCAGCAAAATCATCCAAAGAAGGAAAACCATCTCTGTTGTCTTCATCCATTTGCATATGTACTGGTGATTGCACAGCTACTTCTTCAGTGTTTATCTTAACAGCAGGTATTTCTGTAGGAAGTACCCCTGGAGCTTCAATATTCATGTCTTCATCAGAGTCAGCAATGATCAACTTTCTTCTCTTATAGGTTTGCACCTCAACTGCTACCTCTTCTTCAGCAGATGTTGACTCTTCATCTGTCTCAACAAGAGAGGGTGATGGAGACCTATTTGCCCTCTCCTTTTTCTCTTTTCTGGCCCTCTTAGCTCTAGCAGAGCTATGCCTGGAATTATGAGCAGGATGCTTTGTTCTACCTCCATGTTTTTGTTTAGATGGCTGGTGGTCAGATTGAGGTTTGATGGAAAATTGAGGTTGTGGTTGAAATGGTTGAGGTTCAGAGTTTGTGGGTAGTGGTTCAGTGTTTGGGGTAGTATCTGGTTGAGTGGATAAAGGTTGAGTTTGTGGTTCTTTTGAAGTGGGTGTTGTGATCGGATTTTGATCAGTGTGTGGAGGTGGTTGTGATTCTTGTGGTTGTTGTAAGAAGTTCTGAAGAGCAAGAGGCAAAACCAAAGCAGGTACTTGCTCTTTGGTAGCATCCTTATTAGTCAAATCAGAGTATATCCTTTTGTTGACCTTAAAGGGCTGAATCACATCATCCTCAGCAATTGATAAGTTGGGCACACATGCAGTAAATAATAATTGACAGAATCTAGCAAAATAGACAGTTGTAGACTCTGACAATCTATCACCTATATTCATTAAAACAAGTCTGCCAAAATCGAAATTACTTCTATAGAGAAGAGAATACCCGATTTGTAGACTGTCAGTTGGAATTGCATCCCAATTGGTAACTTTCTTGCCAAAGGCCCTAGTTATACAGTCGAAGAAGAAACTCCATTCCTTTCTCAACTGTGGCCTTTTTACTGACCCAAGCTTGGCCAAAGATCCAGATTATCCAATCTGCTACAACATCTCTCGCAGATTCGTTTCTGAAACAACACTGTACGAGGAGTGAGTGTCAAATCCCATGGTTTCTCTGACTGTATCTGGAGTGATAACATAGTCTATTTCCTCATAAGTGAAAATAATAGATGGAGTCCCATTCTCTCCTCCATTATCATAAATAGAGTTTTGCCAGAAAGAAGCAATCTGTGATGCAGAAAGCATTTGAGGTTCAACCAAGGCTTGACCAATCTCTGAATCCCTCAAGAAGTTCTGAATCAGATGAAAAGCGTTTGGAACGTTTTCATTGTTCAGTGGGGCTGCATAGTTGTTAGAAACAAACAAAGTCCAAGAACAGTAAACAGTTTGGTGGCCATTAGATCAATCAGAGAAGAAAATACGAAAGAAAATAATATGAGTGAAAGGTGTTTGCTAAAATGCTCAAGTGAAAAATACGAAGTAACTGTGTGTTTGAGTAAAAAGTAATTGGGAGTGTGTGTGAAAGTGAATAAGCGAATATGAATCGTATTGTGAAATGATTAGAGATGTAAAAAAAATAAACCCAATCGTTTTACCATTAAAATACTCAACCACTTACCATGTGCTAGTGGGACACGTTCATAGAGATTTGTGTGAGTGGGACACGTGACACATAATTAGCAAATCAGATGTGCATGCTCAGTAATTACAGCCATAATTACTGCTACTTACTCTCTCTTGTTACTGACACAATTAAACACTTTTACACTCATTAACAGCTGTCAAAACTCTTTTTACTCCAAATTTTAAATCATCTGAAAGAAAATATACCTTAGTGTATTAGACAAAATCCATCAGCGTTTGTCAATTTTCCATCCTATTACTAAAACCCTTTCAAAAACTGCACAGATGTGAATATTTGTGTGTGGATAGCAGAGTTTACTTATCCAATTTTTAGAGCATCTAATATTTTATAAAATCCATAAAATAAATCAGTAAACACTGGATGCACAAACTCTCATCATAAACACTGAATGTTTGATGAATACTAAACTCTGTAGAAACTTATATATAAAAACTCTGAAATAATCTATACCCCCTTATGTACAAGATTATCCAAGTAAGCACACAGTCTAGATAGACAAAAAGATCATGAAATGAATATCAATGTCGCATTCAGTGAGTAACATGCTATGGATATAAAAGCTCACATAACTCTCAAATCACACAAGTGTTTAGGTGAAGTGTATACACTCAAGTTCAATCAGTAAAATCATGTGCTACCATAAGCTTGATTGTCCACCAAATCTCTACTACTTTGAATACATGTATGCACAAATCAAAAGGACTTTGCTAAGGCTTGAAACGAGGCTTATATGAAGGAGATAAAAAAAATAAGAACTAGCAGGTGACAAATTTGACAAACTGATAGAGCAATTTATACTTAATAATCTATATATACACACCCCTCTTTTTTTATATATATATTCCAATCAAATGAACACACTGTAACAAGAAATCCCCACACTGTTCAGTCACCAATCACCAAGTGAATCAGATTGCTCTACCAATAACTTAAGAGTTTAGTAAGAGAGAGAAAAAATGGCTAAATAGCTCAAAAGGATTCACTAAGGATTTATTTTATGGGCAGTGTTTGGATAAATGTGGTTAATCCTAGTGCCTTTTTCATTTTTATGCACACACATATCATGCAGTCTTAAAATGGTTTAAAACAAGTTCTAGAGCAACATACTCACTGATGAACATCACACAACAATAAAAATCGATTGATATAAAATGTATCAATCACTGATTTGGCTCAAGATCTCACAGGGTGAAAGCATGCTTCAATACTCACCAAAATTAACAAAGACACATCTCAAGTTTATAATTTTCGCAAGTACAAACAAGGAATCATCAATTTCTTTGGGGGCTGACCAAAACAGAGTGTTACTAATAGAGTTTAGAAGTCATTAACATCAGAAGTTATTCATGAGAGGCAATGCACACAATATTTACAGACTCAGAGTTTAGGATTAATAAACTAAGAGATGCTATAAATATGAAACAGTATCATGCTTGTGTTAATTTTCTGCACAGTCTAAGATTAGATCTCAGATAACTTAGAAGGATTTATGATTAATAACTGAGAATCATGCTACATACAGATTTCTTCATCGGTGTTCATCTCAGATAATAACAATATCAGAATTTATCAGTGTTTATCCAGCATGTTAACAGTGTTTGACTTACTGAACATGCTTACAGAGTTTAACATTTTACGAACAGAGTTTACATAGCAGAGTTTAAAAACAGAGTTCACATAGCATTTAACACATCACAGAAACATAAGTAATGCATTTCACAAGTAGAATTTTGAGTCTAACCAGTATCTCTAGTCAAAACCAGAAACCATTCCAAGTTCATTTACCAGCCTTGTAAATATGGCTTCACTCAATGGCTTGGTGAAGATATCTGCTAGCTGTTGATCTGTAGACACAAAATGAAGCTCAATGTTTCCTTCCTCTACATGTTCTCTGATAAAGTGATACCTTATGCTGATGTGCTTGGTCATTGAATGTTGTACTGGATTACCTGTCATAGCAATAGCACTTTGATTATCACAGTAAATAGGAATCTTATTGTACCTCAATCCATAATCTAGCAATTGATTCTTCATCCATAGAATCTGTGCACAACAGCTACTAGTTACAATATACTCTGCCTCAGCTGTAGATGTAGAAACTGATTTCTGTTTTTTGTTGTACCAAGAAACTAGTCTTTCACCCAAAAATTGACAACTTCCACTGGTGCTTTTTCTGTCTACCTTACAACCTGTAAAGTCTGCATCAGAGTAACCAAGTAGCTTGAAATCTGATTCTCTGGGATACTATAGCCCTAAATTAATGGTGCCCTTGAGATATTTAAAGATTCTTTTCACAGCTGTGAGATGTGGTTCTCTGGGGTCTGCTTGAAACCTTGCACACAGACAGGTTGAATACATGATATCTGGTCTACTTGCTGTTAGATAAAGAAGAGACCATATCATGCCTCTGTAGTTTGTCATATCTACTGATGCTCCTGTATCTTTGTCCAACTTAGTTGCTGTTGCCATGGGAGTTGATGTAGATGAGCAGTCAAGCATACCAAATTTCTTGAGAAGATTTTTGGTATATTTTGCTTGATTTATAAAGATCCCATCATCTGTTTGCTTCACCTGTAGGCCTAGAAAATAACTAAGCTCTCCCATCATACTCATTTGATACCTGAACTGCATTAACTTGGCAAACTCTGTTGAATCCACTTTCTAGAAAATTGAGCCAAAGTTTCATACCATGCTCTTGGTGCCTGCTTAAGTCCATAGAGTGCTTTATCAAGCCTATAGACATAGTCTGGATATTTGGGGTCCACAAATCCTGGTGGTTGTTCAACAAACACTTCTTCTTCAAGTTTCCCATTCAGAAAGGCACTTTTCACATCCATTTGAAATACCTTGAATTTCTTATGAGAAACATATGCTAGAAACATCCTTATTGCCTCCAATCTTGCAACTGGAGCAAAAGTCTCATCATAATCTATTCCTTCCTGCTGTGAATAGCCTTTTGCCACAAGTCTGGCCTTGTTTCTTGTAACAACCCCCTCAATTTCAGTTTTATTTCTGAAAACCCATTTAGTACCAACAACAAACCTATTCTTTGGTCTTGGTACAAGGGTCCAAACTTCATTTCTCTCAAATTCATTCAACTCCTCCTGCATTGCTGTTATCCAGTCAGCATCTTGAAGAGCTTCTTCTACCTTCTTTGGTTCAGTCTGTGACAAAAATGCATGAAACAGACATTCATTTGTTGTTGCACTTCTTGTCCTTACTCTTGCATCTGGATCACCAATAATCAAATCAGGTGTGTGAGATTTTGTCCATTTCCTAGCTGAAGGCAAATGACTTCTCTCAGTATTTGATCCCCCCCTCGATCCATGTTCTCCTGATTTTCTTATTTCCTTTCTTCATTCTCTGAGGCTCCCCCTGAATGTGACTACACAGAGTTTGAACTGTCAGATTTTGAACTTTCAGAGTTTGAGTCATCAGAGTTTGATCCAGATTTTGAACTTTCAGAGTTTGAGTCATCACTTTGAAGTGATTCTTCATGCTCCCCCTCAACTGGTTCTCTCCTTGTTTGTGGCTGAGAAGTTTCTTCAGTATTTACCAGTAGAGGTTCAGAGTTTAGCTCAATAGAGTTTGTCAGTCCAGTCTCATCAGAGTTTACTTCATCAGAGAATAATTCTTCATTTTCAAAGTGCAGTAGATCATGATCATCTACATCTTCAAGTCCAGTAATTTTCTTGTCATCAAATGACACATGAATAGACTTCATGATCACTTTGGTTCTCAGATTATAAACTCTGAATGCCTTAGTTGATAGTTGTAATGCCCCGACTCTCCAACACTGAAAATATACTTTTTATAACAAAATAGACCTGGATACAGGGGAATTTTAGAAATTTTCGGCATGAAATATTCGTAAATCAGACTATCCACCTGTATTTCAACCCAAACCAAATTCCAATTCTCAATCATAAATAAATCTTAATACACCAACGATTCCTCACCGGGGATCGATTCCAGGTTATGGTATGAAACAAGAATCTAAATTATACAAATTATTATAACTTCTATTTCTGATCCGAATACAAAATTACTATACCATCTAATTTGTAGCGCAAACCCAATCTGTGCTTACCCGCTCTAGCTATGAAATCTATCCTGTATAGAATGCCTCAACGCTCTCATTCGCAGGGATAAATGTAGTAGATCATCTTTAATCCTAACTGCAAAGGATTAGCTAAAACAAAACAAGAGTGAGCCAAAGAACGCTCAGCAAGTTAATAATATAGTGAAACAACTGTATTACGATAATTCATTGATGAACAATATCAATGAATATTCTATCTCAAGAGATCATTCAATTTCAATTATAAGGTAAAACTTTTCCATTTACTACAAACCATCACTGCCTCAGATAAAACTTTGAGAATAAGAATATCAAGAAATCCCCCAATCACGAAGGTCTACACGTAGCATTCTCCAAGTTGGTAACTCCGGTCATCTATTTAACGTAGGCGGAGCCGAATCAACTACCTCGTCCAAAGTCGTACCTTCGAATGAATCGAATTCTGGCTTGCGTGATATGTCGAAATACTAACTAATGTCGCAACCATCGCCCTAATAACCTAAGATGAATCTTATCCTAAATTGTTCTGTCTAACGTCCAACTTAAATACGTATACTTATTCATCCTAACTTGTTTCAGTGACCATAACCTGTCGCTCTGATACCAACCTGTAACGCCCCGACTCTCCAACACTGAAAATATACTTTTTATAACAAAATAGACCTGGATACAGGGGAATTTTAGAAATTTTCGGCATGAAATATTCGTAAATCGGAGTATCCACCTGTATTTCAACCCAAACCAAATTCCAATTCTCAATCACAAATAAATCTTAATACACCAACGATTCATCACCGAGGATCGATTCCAGGTTATGGTATGAAACAAGAATCTAAATTATACAAATTATTTTAACTTCTATTTCTGATCCGAATACAAAATTACTATATCATCTAATTTGTAGCGCAAACCCAATCTATGCTTACCCGCTCTAGCTCTGAAATCTATCCTGTATAGAATGCCTCAACACTCTCATTCGCAGGGATAAATGTAGTAGATCATCTTTAATCCTAACTGCAAAGGGTTAGGTAAAACAAAACAATATCGATGAATATTCTATCTCAAGAGATCATTCAATTTCAATTATAAGGTAAAACTTTTCCATTTACTACAAACCATCACTGCCTCAGATAAAACTTTGAGAATAAGAATATCAAGAAATCCCCCCAATCATTCTTACTCCACTTTCAACGTACAATGTTACTCGCGAAGGGAATAACTGGGAAAGTTCTATCCATCCTTAATCTCATGGTTCTACTGAGTTCCCTATTTTGAACCAATAACCATTTCCTTGAAACATATATATTATCAAATCTTTCCTTTCTTAAAACCATTTCATCTTTGAAACATACTTTTCAGAAAACCTTTTTAAAAACATTTTAAGCTGATTGGAGTTTTTCCTTATCATCGGACAATACGGGTGATCAGCCACGTAGAGTCCCCATACCGGACACGAAGTCCCTCTGGACCTTGAAATTGGGTTCCCAATTAGGCAACACATTGGCCTTTAATGCTGGACTAGGACCACCCTAGCCTCTTACGCTAAATAAAAGTGCTGGACTAGGACCACCCTAGCCTCTTACGCTTCTCCAATCCATAAACAGGCTTATTAACAATTAAAACAATTCACTTTTCAGTCCTTTATACTCACTGATTACAGATCAACCCAGTATAAGGAATTTTAAAAACATTTTCAATTTATTAATCCATTTTCATTTACCATTATAAAGACTGAGATTCAGGGAAGCAATTGATATGAAGAATCATAAACAACACAACCATAAACTTAAGATTCAGGGAAGCAGGTGATATTAGGGTTCATATGCAACAAAGCAATGAGATTAAACTAAGCATGTTATGATACAACAAAGCAGAATCATATTTCTACAGGGAAAACATTAATAATTTAAGGAACAAATCAATTGTCAAGATTTTATAAATTCACAGCAGTTTTATAAGGAATCATGAAATAGGGAAATATCTGAAATTCAAAAGAAGATTTAAGAAATTCTCAACTACACAAAGTCTCACTCTTGTCGGCTAAGAACCCATAGGCATTAGCTGCCAGAACCGGCCTGACAATAATGAGTTTGAATAATTAAGAAGATCTCAATTCATTCTTGGTTTTAACCGTCACTGAGCAACACATGCCTCAACAACAGTATAAACCTCGAATTAATTTACATAAATTTGAAAGAAAACATACTTTGAAAAAAATATTAGCATAGACGAGAAATATTGCAATAAAATGATTTTTAAAAGAATCAACACCTGAATGATAGGTGAGGAAAAATTAATAATGACAGAATAATTTGAAAAATGATTATTTGTAAATTAATAGAAAAAGAATGTCACTGGCAATAAAATATAGAGTTTAGGCACTAACAAAATGATTTGAAAGGACATCGTATAATTAATAGAACAAGTTCACGTTATTCATAACAAATATGAAGAGTATAATTGTTTGCAAGAAGGGATTTCGAACGAACAAATAAATAATACCAAAGGTTTCACATCACTTGAACAATAAGTGAAGGATAGTATACTTGCCTCAACACATGAAGTTTCCAATTCCAATATCTCAATTCTTTTCTCACTTTACATCCGTCTCTACTTCTTATTGATTGGTTTTGAACTCGGTCATCCATTCCTCTTTCCTTATCACTAGTCAGCTTCTACATGCTCACACTCGTCTACTTCACTGAATAACTCGTTCCTCATAATTTCCACCTTTACATGCACTAGCTCTAAATCGGCCTTTTACTGGTACCTATATCAAAATAAAGTACTACTTCATTACGCTTATAACCATAATCGTCTATCTCTGTTCTACCCGAATGCGTCCGAATACGCTTTATAACTTATCACATATAGCCCATATAGATCATATTCTCGAAATAGTAACATATAATCATAAAATCATATAAGCACTTAGCAAGTAACATCAACTTACATTTATATCTCATAACTATAACACTTGCACACCAGAAATATTTATCAACATACTATAAGGATCATAAAATAATCCTATAAAATTGGACAGCACCTCTTTTACATTAACACACTATCTGTCGAAACACAACCATCCCAAACAATCATAAATCCTTTTTATCCATTGTCTGTACTAAATAAATCCCAAATTCAAAGTCATTATTCGAATGCAAGCTAATAACAATAATACAATAATACTACTAGTAATGCTTATACATACTTTTTTGATTGTACAGAAAATGGTTCGTTTAAATCATTTAGACTTGTTTTTGTATTTGACAATTGATTCTTAAGTAAACCATAAAGAGATGACAATTGAAAATAAAATCTTTGCCTGTAACCAAATAATATAGGAGTAATAGCTAATAGGTCCACACCAACATGTTTATCAGTTGTCAAAATACATAAGGTATATACTCACACCCCACACAACTCACACATAGGGATAGGAAAAAAATCCGATCCGACGGATACCCGATTCGAAATCCGATTTTTTATCCGATCCGAACCCGATATTTTGGATTTGGATATGGATATGGATTTAAATTTTAAACCCGAAAGATTTTGGATATGAATATGGATTTCATGAAACCCGATCCGAAACCCGAACCGAAACCCGAAACCCGATCAAAACCCGAGCCGAACCCGAAACCCGAAAAATACCCGACTTTTATTTATTATATTTTATATTTTATATATTATATATTATATATAAATGTATATTATAAATACATATTATACATACACTATTTTATATATATATATATATTATATATAAATGTATATTATAAATACATATTATACATACACATATCTTTGAGACATAGGATATGGAAAGATCGAGAAAATAAATTGTCATGGATGTAACGGTATTTTTTAACTTACTTACACATTTTTTTTTATTTTTTTGTTAAGCAACTTATTTACACTATTTTTAATTTTAAATATCCGAAAAAAACCCGATCCGATCCGAAACCCGACGGATTTGGATTTGGATATTGAGTTTTGGATCCGAAACTCGATACGATCCGAAACCCGAAACCCGAAAATATTTGGATTTGGATTTGGATTTTGCAAAACCCGAGCCAAACCCGAGCCGAACCCGACCCGTTCCCATCCCTGCTCACACACCCTTGCTCCTTGCTTCTTTGACTTGACACCACAAGCCTACACATACAAAATTCCCATACCACACTCTCGGTTTTCACCGAGTACTTCCCCTAGCCGAACCTACACCCCACAAAACCGAACACAGCTACAAGAATTCCACCGAGACCATGGCAAAACAGTTACAAACCCACACGATTTCAATACTCCATATGAATTAACAAAATTAAAGACAATCAATCACAAAACTATAAATTTGTATCCATAACAGATATTAACACAAACATAGGTATTAAGCTCCGTTTTTCGTAATAATTATTAATTTCACAATTAATAACAATCACTATACATGCATATTAAGCAATTTAACAATCCGTCTTAATAAAATTTCAAGCCAAGAATTGAGTTTACACTAAAATTACAGCCTGCAAATTCGTAATTCACCCATTCAGTCACAATCAACACGAATAAACAATTAAACAACATCTAGCAGCTAACTATTATAAAAAACACTCAGTTAAACTCAGGTTAGGAAGGAATTTGAAAACCCCTTTCGGTTTTCAACATACATGAAGTAAAAACACACATGGAGCACACTACCAGCCCAAGCAACCACAGCAGCGATAATCAGCTCCAAAATGAACTAACATAGGGAGATAAACGATGTACAGGAGTAACAATAACCCGAAGTCGACGTACACGGTGCAAGAACTCAGAATCACAGATAACTTTCACCCCCACTCGGTGAAACACACACACACACACGATCGATAAACACACTCACACAAATCGCAGCTTCCACACGAGTTCACTACACCCACACACGCACACCACAGTACCAAGCACACACACCACTCACACCATACAGCAATTTGTAACATACAGACACACCCACTATATACATATACACACGCACCCCTTTCTACACCCGCATCAGTCTTACCCAGTAGAACAATACCACAGCAAGGAAGAATACAATCGGCAGTTACCCACATACATCCACTCTGTCACGATTTACACACACAAGCACGGTACGAGTTGCAGGAGAGGAGAGGGGAGAGATGAGCTTAAGAGGGAGAGAGACAAGAAAGAGAGACGAAAGAGATTAGAGAGATTAAGAAAGAGATGAAGCTTCGAGAGAATTCAAGAGGAATGGGGAAGAACTAGCTGCTGTAGTTAACAAAAGACAGGGCAAATAAGAAATTTTCTCATAAATTGAAATCAAATTAAAAACTAAGTTAAATCATTAAATTTTTTTTAAAAAGAAAATCGAAATCAAATAGGAAATTCGTAGAAAAATAAATTAAAAATTTCAAAAATAAAGTTTATGATATAAAAAAAAACATACCCATATTTTTAATTTTATTTTTAGGATCAAAAATGAATTTAATATGAATTTTATAAGTTTTTGATCCGTTAAATACAATAAAACTCTTAAATTCATTTTAAAATACATAAACACCCAAAATAATTCTCCCAGTAATTTTAAAAACTAAATAATTAAACAAAGATAATATTACAAAAGATTTCATGATTTTTATCAACTCCAATGATTTTATAAAAATCTCATAAGATCAATAGTGCATATTTAAATAGATGTTTAATCGCAAAAATTCAAATAAAATACACGGACCCACATTTCACATATGCATCACCATATAAACATGTAAACATGATGTCACATATATTCTATCTAAAAAAAAAAGCACACCCTATAATCCATATTTAATATTAAATAATTAAATAATAATAATAACAAATACGATATTTTCTAGGGCGTTATATCCTTCCCCCTTAATAGGATTCTGTCCTCAGAATCGACCGTAAGCAAACATATGACGGTAGTCTCAAACATTTATCTTTCAATTTCCAAGTCATTTCATTCTAGAATTCCTTTATATCCATTCATATCTGGCTAAGCTCGTCCTATAAACCCATAAATTCTAACATAAACTTAAACCTTTGGTTTACACGTCTCATTAGTTCTATATACGTATCACTCGCACGTGACAATCCTTTAATTAAATCTTTAAAATAGAATCCACGCAATTAGGACAATGGATACCACTTCCACGCTCCTACTTATAATTCAGATTGCCCCAGATAAAACTCTGAGAAAAAGAATATCAAGAAATTCCCTAATCATTCTTACTCCCCTTTCAACGTACAATGTTACTCGAGGAGGGAATAATTAGGAAACTTCTATCTATCCTTAATCCCATTGTTTTACTAATATACCATTTACTTTAAAACATATAAATCTGATTTAGAACAGAAACTATTCCCGAGGTCACAACCCTCCAATACTATTCACAAATTAAACTTTCTATCCAAAGCTTCAATTCTTGCTAAAATTCCTAAAAAATGAACCGTCTCCATCCATTGCGTAATTTAACTTGATATTCAACCACTACTTTAACCTCAATTCTCAAACCTGCTCATCAGATTTCCATTCGACGCAAATGTAGCTTACACCACTCAAGATTTCATCATCTCCAACTTTACTACTCTCAATCATCGATATCTTTTAGAAATCATAAGGGTTTATCGCAAAAGGATCAATAAGATAAACATGCATTAACATGTATGAATATAAGATGAGTTTTGCTTGATAAGAATTTTATAAAGAATTTAATCGAGAGATCAATATGATCATTGAACTAATTTCAGGTTGCATTTGTCACTTAGGTCAACCGCCATAGCACAAGAAGGGGGCCAGCCTTCTGTACATTCATGACAAACACAATCAGTGGCGTCCCACCAGACTTCTATCACATAGATAAGATGTCCCTGAATCCCCTATATACATAGGGTTGTTCATCCCAGTCAGAATAAATAAGGTTAAGTATTCAAAGAGAAACAAATAGAGTTCAAAAGTTTCAAAAAGTTTATAGATATACAATGTTGAATAAGGAATAACAATTATTCGGGGAAATTAGAAAGAATTCAAGGGTCTCAATAATTTATATGCATCATGTTCAAGTGATCCCCTGAAAAATAGAGGTATCTTTGAAAATTAGAAATGTATTTTTAAATGAATTTAAAAGATTCGACATCAATTGAAAATATAGTTGATTATCAAAGGTGATGGGGTATTATCAAGATAAGAAGAAACAGAAAGAAAGGTTAAATCTCCTTAACCAATAAATTAAATGAAATCAACGGCTAGTAATGAATAACCACGCCATTCCTCCAACCCAAGCCAGTAATCACATTTCTCATCTTGTTTATCGTCCTTTCGCACTTTCTATGTCGTTCACGGGGTAACTAAAGTCGAAAAGGAAATTATAGAACATACACGAAGGTCTACACGTAGCATTCTCCAAGTTGGTAACTCCGGTCATCTATTTAACGTAGGCGGAGCCGAATCAACTACCTCGTCCAAAGTCGTACCTTCGAATGAATCGAATTCTGGCTTGCGTGATATGTCGAAATACTAACTAATGTCGCAACC
Organism: Kitagawia praeruptora; assembly: GCA_037693485.1. Lineage (NCBI taxonomy): Eukaryota > Viridiplantae > Streptophyta > Magnoliopsida > Apiales > Apiaceae > Kitagawia > Kitagawia praeruptora. The sequence goes on along the minus strand of CM075351.1, from coordinate 21,645,895 downwards.
ATCGCCCTAATAACCTAAGATGAATCTTATCCTAAATTGTTCTGTCTAACGTCCAACTTAAATACGTATACTTATTCATCCTAACTTGTTTCAGTGACCATAACCTGTCGCTCTGATACCAACCTGTAACGCCCCGACTCTCCAACACTGAAAATATACTTTTTATAACAAAATAGACCTGGATACAGGGGAATTTTAGAAATTTTCGGCATGAAATATTCGTAAATCGGAGTATCCACCTGTATTTCAACCCAAACCAAATTCCAATTCTCAATCACAAATAAATCTTAATACACCAACGATTCATCACCGAGGATCGATTCCAGGTTATGGTATGAAACAAGAATCTAAATTATACAAATTATTTTAACTTCTATTTCTGATCCGAATACAAAATTACTATATCATCTAATTTGTAGCGCAAACCCAATCTATGCTTACCCGCTCTAGCTCTGAAATCTATCCTGTATAGAATGCCTCAACACTCTCATTCGCAGGGATAAATGTAGTAGATCATCTTTAATCCTAACTGCAAAGGGTTAGGTAAAAAAAAACAATATCGATGAATATTCTATCTCAAGAGATCATTCAATTTCAATTATAAGGTAAAACTTTTCCATTTACTACAAACCATCACTGCCTCAGATAAAACTTTGAGAATAAGAATATCAAGAAATCCCCCCAATCATTCTTACTCCACTTTCAACGTACAATGTTACTCGCGAAGGGAATAACGGGGAAACTTCTATCCATCCTTAATCTCATGGTTCTATTGAGTTCCCGATTTTGAACCAATAACCATTTCCTTGAAACATATATATTATCAAATCTTTCCTTTCTTAAAACCATTTCATCTTTGAAACATACTTTTCAGAAAACCTTTTTAAAAACATTTTAAGCTGATTGGAGTTTTTCCTTATCATCGGACAATACGGGTGATCAGCCACGTAGAGTCCCCATACCGGACACGAAGTCCCTCTGGACCTTGAAATTGGGTTCCCAATTAGGCAACACATTGGCCTTTAATGCTGGACTAGGACCACCCTAGCCTCTTACGCTTCTCCAATCCATAAACAGGCTTATTAACAATTAAAACAATTCACTTTTCAGTCCTTTATACTCACTGATTACAGATCAGCCCAGTATAAGGAATTTTAAAAACATTTTCAATTTATTAATCCATTTTCATTTACCATTATAAAGACTGAGATTCAGGGAAGCAATTGATATGAAGAATCATAAACAACACAACCATAAACTTAAGATTCAGGGAAGCAGGTGATATAAGGGTTCATATGCAACAAAGCAATGAGATTAAACTAAGCATGTTATGATGCAACAAAGCAGAATCATATTTCTACAGGGAAAACATTAATAATTTAAGGAACAAATCAATTGTCAAGATTTTATAAATTCACAACAGTTTTATAAGGAATCATGAAATAGGGAAAAATCTGAAATTCAAAAGAAGATTTAAGAAATTCTCAACTACACAAAGTCTCACTCTTGTCGGGTAAGAACCCATAGGCTTTAGCTGCCAGAACCGGTGATATGTTAAATTATACCTAACCGCAAGCGCATGGTATCAATTGTAGTAGATACTAGCAAATACGGGTCGAATCCTCAAGGAGACAGTTTCAGTTTCAATTCAATTGCTATCAATTGTTTCTAGTCACAACGATTGTTTTGGAATTTTATTAACTACTAAAGCAAATTTAACAAAGTTTTATATCAATTCATTAAGGGATCTAGGGCAATTCAGGTTCACCATGCTTACACCAAACAAATCACAAAAGTATAGCTTTTCAATGGGATTAAGTAATTAAAGCAATGGTTAATCTTTCTCAAGCATTAACACTCTCAGAATATCTAATGATGTTTTCACACTCACCTTCAATTCCGCTAATTGTATGTAAGCCTCTAGTAGTAAAATCTCTCGATCTATTACTCCTATTGCAATCAATTAATCCATGATATTGCGCAATTACACAAATTAAGAATTATAACATATCAATCAGAATTACTCTTTACCCATCAATCTACTAATCAAATTAAGCCCAAATCATGGTGCAAACATGGCTCCCCTTAATACCCTATAATTAAACTACTCACTCATGGTGGAATAAAAACTAATAATAATAATAATAATGAAGAAAGCCATATAAAACATATACTAATAAACAAGATGAGATAAAGAGTACCTTAAACTTTGTATTAACGAAGAACAATGAAGATCCAAATTAAACCTAGTGCTTACAAAGGAAGAGATGAAGAGAGAAAAAACCAAAAATCCTAGCTTTTGTAAAAAGTAAAATACGTCTGTATATGTCTATCTATCTCTATCTCACGTTTTCTCTTCCTTTTATAATAAAACCCCTTAATAAAATCTGATATCTATCTCCTAATAAAAGTATTTTTAATATCCTAATCAATTTACAAAAAGATATCCATAATTGAATAGAATTTTCTTGTAAAATTCGTCACTTCTTTTTCTCCTCTGTTTCTGGGCTCTTCCAGTTGGATTTTGCTTACTGGACCATCTCTGAATTAAAGATAATTCCACAAGCTTCGCGTGGACAGTAAGATCGTCAAATTCTGACTTCTGGAACTCAAGATATGACCCAAACAGTGCAGGCAGCCCGTGTAGCCCAATAATACGAATTTTCTCCTATTTTATCTCCAAAATAGCTCTTTTTGCTCCAAATCCTTCCAAGTCATGAATTCTTTATTTCCTACAATAAAACAATAAAATATATTAAATAAAAATCCAAATCAATGCAAAACACAATAAATATGAGAATAAAATCATCTAAAATATATATAAAAATATACTCTATCAAACATCCCCACACTTAGCATTTGCACGTCCTATGGCAAATAAGTGAAATAAAAACTAAGTCCTAACAAACATCACTTTCGTAGATGACACGATTGCATTGAGCATATGCAACAAGCCGTTAAACCCCTAGGCAGCCCTAGTAGGACGAGTGTTGTCTCGTGAGGGTTTATAGTGAATGTACCCACAAAATTCATCTAACCATGCAAAAGATCAATGCCAACACAACACCACACACACAAGTCCTCTCATGCCACATCAACTTAAGAATCAAAGCAAACATACGATGTCTTGGTGTCGAAAGTGCAAGAATTCACGTAGTCTACTCAACCAACATGCAGAAGGTCATAAAAAATCATGTCAAGTGTAAAAATCGTTGGTAATCATGCTAAGCCCACAAAAAATACATCTTTAAGTCTAAGCCCGGGATCTCCTATGCCAAAACAAGTAATAACTCACCTTTCACTCAAAAACGAATATTCACTCAAGAACAAGGTTAAGTGTATCACTCAATTCCAACAAAATCATAAACACAACTTGACACTCTCAATCAATCTCACTCTCAACACAACATACATCACTGATGACAATCAAAAGGTCTTTATTCGGGTTGTAGCGTGGGCTAGGGACAAGGTATGTCAAGTAAAGCTAAAACAGGTTAAATGTCAAAAGCTAGTACCCAACAATATAATTCATTCCATTCCCTTTCTATTAAAACCACAAATACTTCCCCACACTTGGATTTTTCAATAACCCTGACATAATAACTTGACTAGTCGATTGAAGAAGGATCATACAAACATAAGAATGCTCTCAAATTTATTTCTTTTTTTTTCTTTTTTTCTCTTTCTATTTTTTTTTTCTTTTTTTTTCTTTTTTTTTCTGAGAGCTAAGGAATAAGCACAATGATCCATAGATATTATTATGAATTTTGACTAGCACGCATCAATCCAAAATCAATATTCCCCAACGGTATGATCATCAATAACCCCCCTTTTATGAACACCTTATTACTCCCTTAAGCACGATACTAGCCTTTGACAATTTAGGTTCAAATTCAATGTAAGGCCAATAGAATAAAAAGGATAATGGCAAGTAATGTGGTGTGTCACCGAAAGAATAGGATTAAGCTCAAAGGGTTAACTAATTGATCATGTTTAAAAGGTGTGGAAATATGGGAAATACGAGGTTAAACCTAAGTGCCTTTATCATCTCATCATCAAGTAATGTCATGCATTTCAAGAAAGATCTCAAGTAAGTGCTAGCAATGTAAACAACATGTGGACACTCAAGCAAACGAAAAATCATGCAAAAGATATGCATATAGGCTCAAAACTCACTTGGTGTGACAAAACATAATCAATCCCAAGTAACAAGACTCTCTAACGCACCTACTTGTACTCAAAGCATGAAAACCAAGTCATCTTGCACATATTCATGTCATTCTAATCACTTATAACATCCAATTAAGTCTACCAGCTTCAACTTGCTAGTGTAAGTGTGTGCACAAGAACAAAGCACGTCACTTCTCATACAAAAGCGTCAAGAAACACAAGAATTCTACGCATGCATGGGTGTATCAAGCAAAATACAACAACTAATCAAATTGCATGGCAAGAATTATTTTTGGTATTTTTAATTTTTTAATTTTTTTGGATTTTTTTTTTTAAACAAGTAATACACTATGTTGAGAACACCTCCCCACACTTAAGCGGTTCATTGTCCCCAATGAACTAATGAACAAGATACAAAACTACAACTAAAAACAAAATAAAACTACACTAAAAAGAAAGAAAAGAAAGCTCCCCTGGAATCAAGATGTCAGGTGTGAAAACCATCCCTCAGTCGCTTAGGAGCCATAATAACCAAAACTGCATTCAACAATAGCTTCACCAACAACCACCAAGAAATATCCTACCAAAAACCACCAAGCAATATCACACCAAAAATACCCAATTAACAAGAATATTACAAAACCCCCAATTTACAAGAACACAAATTCGTAATAAAAAATTAGAGAAGAAAAATCCCAACTACGAATCAAAGAGGTGAACTTGTACTAATTTTCCCCCAAACTTGAATTTTTAGAGATGTAGAGGTAGAAAATAATAAATTGGGTGTGTATGTATGGGTATATATAGACAATGGAGAGATAGGATGAATATAAAAATTTTAATGTGAAAAGGAAAAATTTTGGGTGGTAATAAGGTTTAGGGATTAAAAAGAAAAAAAATAATAATAAAAATAAAAATAAATAGTAATAATAATAATAATAATAATAATAATAATAATAATAATAATAATAATAATAATAAATAAATAAGAATTAGAATAGAAATAGGTTTAGAATTTTTGAAGAAAAGATGGGGGTTTTGGAATTGAAATAGGAAAAGAATTAGGTGTAAAGGGGGGAGTATAAATAGAATGGGGTAGAAAAGATTTTTTTTTTTTTTTTTTATAAAACAACAACAACAGCGCACAGCACAGTACTGAACAGCTGAAAAAAAAATTTCTTTCTGATGGACGCGCCACTTGCGCGAGTGTAGTGCAATTTGCCCCAATACCAGTTGCGCAACCGCAAGTTGCGTTACAGCTCCGCAGCTTGCCCCTACTCCAGTAACGCAGGCGCAGCCTGCGTTACACAGCCGAAAACTGCCCCACTTGCAGAAACGCAGGTGCAGCCTGCGTTACAGAGCTGCAACCTGCTCAAAAATTTGATTTTTTTTTTTGAGATACTAATACATGGGTTGCCTCCCACGAAGCGCTTCTTTAACGTCAATAGCTTGACGTTACTTCCTCAACTCAAGGCGGTCTCAAAAGAATTATTGAACCATCCTCAACAGAAAGACCATTCCTACGAACGTTGACATCTTGGTTGCTTGCTTTCCACAAATCTCTTCCATCAGACTTCAACTTGATTTTACTACCCAACGGCCAAATCTTCTTCTTTTTCTTCTTCACACCTCTAAGGTGCTTCTCCGACTCAACCGGCTGAACAAAACTTTCTTCTTCCTTATCATTGGTTTTCCACCTTCGCAACACGTTATCATGCCCCTCTTCAAAAATCACTAGCTCATTATTGAAAAGGACATACCTCAAATGTGGTGGAAGTTTCCCAAGCTTAATACTCGAGAGATCTTGAACTGAAGAACTGTCAATGGAATCAATGTTGTGATCATTCAACTCAAGAATCAATGAATCTACTTCAGCATGTCCTTCTCCTTCTGAAGCTTCAAGCATGAGCACTGCTTCCAATGTATCATTCAATAAAATCTGAGGAGTATAATCTTGGACAATTTCATCTACAACATCAATACTGCAACAAGTATTTTCAAGCAAAGGGGATTTAAGAGCAGAGGTTAGAGTAAAAGCAATTTTATCATCACCAACGCTCAACGTGAGAGTCCCACTTTTAACATCAATAATAACACCTGCAGAACAAAGAAATGGTCTACCTAAAATAATAGGTATCTGACTATCCTCTTCCATATCTAGAACTACAAAGTCTACAGGAATATAGAATTTTCCAACCCTAACAGGCACATCCTCTAAAATTCCAAGGGGATATTTTATCGAACGGTCTGCCATTTGCAAAGTCATCTGTGTACATTTTAATTCTCCCATATTTAGTTTTTGAAAAACCGAGAGAGGCATGACTGAGACACTAGCGCCTAAATCACATAAAGCTTTATCAATGAACAATGCACCTAAATGACATGGGATCGAAAAACTACCAGGATCTTTAAGCTTAGGTGGAGACTTATTCTGTAAAACAGCACTACACTCTTCAGTAAAAGCTACTGTCTCTACCTCACCAAAAGACCTTTTCTTAGTGAGAATATCCTTAAGAAACTTTGCATATGATGGAACTTGAGAAATTAAATCAGTGAAAGGAACTGTTACCTCAAGGTTCTTGACAAGTGACATGAACTTACCAAACTGCTGGTCCACCTTAGTTCTGTTCATCCTGCTAGGGAATGGGAGCTTTGGCACAAATGGTGGAGGAGTAACTGCAGTCTTCTCTTTGTCCTTTTTCTTATTTTCCTCAATTTCACTTTCGGTTGTATCTTCAACAACTTTCTCTACCTTGTCTTTCTTAGAATCTTCTTCTTTCTCAGTAGGAACATCATCAGTAGGCATTGGAGGAGCATCATATGTACGACCACTCCTAAGAGCAATGGCATTCACATTTTCCTTTGGCTGAGTTGATTGTGCTGGTAAAGAGCCTTGTTGCCTTGTAGATGAAGAACTGGCCATTTGAGCAATCTGAGTTTCCAGCATCTTATTATGAATCTCCATCTGGTTCATCTTTGTTTGCATTTGTAACAATATCTTCATCATATCACCTTGATTATCAGCCTGTGCAGCTTGATTGGCTTGAGGAGCATAATTCTGAGGAGGCCTTTGAAATCCAGGGGGATTCATAGGTCCTTGAGGAGGCCTATACTGCTGCTGTGGAGGAGGCTGGTACGACTGCTGATATTGCTGCTGATTAGGAACATTTGAATTCTGAGCATTACTGTTCCTATATGAGAAGTTAGGATGATCTTTCCAACCAGGATTGTAAGTGTTGGAGTATGGATTGTACTGCTGCCTCTGTTGGAAAACATTTTCTTGCTCCATCTGAAAATGTTGTGAATTTTGAGCATTGTATTGGCAATCATTACCATAGTGGCCTTGGATGCCACAGACTTCACAAACAGGATTATTCATAGGAGCCATGGATGACAATGCATTGATACTCATAGATTGAGTAGAGGGCTGAGATGTCTTCAATGAGTGGATCTCCTGGGTCAATGCAGCTAGTTGAGACGATAATAAAGAATAAGCATCCACTTCAAGTTTACCCCCTTTCTTGGTTGCTCTAGGATTACTGAAGTGATTGGCAGCCAAATTTGAAAGAAAAGCATATGCATCATCAACTCCTTTATCCAGAAATACACCACCTGCAGCGTTATCAACCATACCTTTCGTTTCAGGATCAAGACCATTGTAGAAGCGTTTAAGTAGAAACCACTTCTCAAGACCATGGTGAGGGCATGCACGTTAATAATCCTTGAATCTGTCCCAAGCATCCCGTAGAGATTCACCATAATCTTGCTTAAAACCCATCATCTTGTCGATCAAATCGTCGGTTCTATTAGGAGGGAAGAACTCAGTTAAGAAAGCCTGAGCAATCTCATCCCACTTGGTCAATTCAATATCGTTCAACCACTTTTGAGCTTTATCACGAAGAGAGAAACCGAACAACATGACTTTCAACTGATCTGGAGTGACTCCCTGATGTTTAATTGTAGAACAGAGCTGTTGAAACCGTTGCAGATGATTTGTAGGGTCTTCAGAAGCAAGCCCAGCAAATTGATTCTGTTGGATCATAGTGAGCAAAGCAGGCTTGATCTCGAAATTTGGTGCTTGAATCGCTGGCATAGCAAGGCCAGTAGGTACCCCACTCGGAGAGGGCTGTGAGTAATACTTCAAAGATTTGGGAGGAAGGTCCGCCATCTCAATCTTTGGTTAAGATATCCTTTGCTGCTTCTCTTTCCTTTGTTGATCTATGTATTTTTGACAAGTAATTCCAGAATCTGGACTTAGAAGAGTTGTATCCTCTTTCGCTTGATCTATTTTCGTTTGAGACCTGGTCTTGGGCATCAACAACTAAACAAGGAAAAGCAGTAAGATCGGTCTCAATTGGAACAAAAGTTCCAAAGAGACAAGAGAAACAATCTAAAACAATCAAACTAAAATTAGAGAAACTAGGCGTCTCCCCGGCAGCGGTGCCAAAAAACTTGATATGTTAAATTATACCTAACCGCAAGCGCACGGTATCAATTATAGTAGATACTAGCAAATACGGGTCGAATCCTCAAGGAGACAGTTTCCGTTTCAATTCAATTGCTATCAATTGTTTCTAGTCACAACGATTGTTTTGGAATTTTATTAACTACTAAAGCAAATATAACAAAGTTTTATATCAATTAATTAAGGGATCTAGGGCAATTCAGGTTCACCATGCTTACACCAAACAAATCACAAAAGTATAGCTTTTCAATGGGATTAAGTAATTAAAGCAATGGTTAATCTTTCTCAAGCATTAACACTCTCAGAATATCTAATGATGTTTTCACACTCACCTTCAATTCCGCTAATTGTATGTAAGCCTCTAGTAGTAAAATCTCTCGATCTATTACTCCTATTGCAATCAATTAATCCATGATATTGCGCAATTACACAAATTAAGAATTATAACATATCAATCAGAATTACTCTTTACCCATCAATCTACTAATCAAATTAAGCCCAAATCATGGTGCAAACATGGCTCCCCTTAATACCCTATAATTAAACTACTCACTCATGGTGGAATAAAAACTAATAATAATAATAATAATGAAGAAAGCCATATAAAACATATACTAATAAACAAGATGAGATAAAGAGTACCTTAAACTTTGTATTAACGAAGAACAATGAAGATCCAAATTAAACCTAGTGCTTACAAAGGAAGAGATGAAGAGAGAAAAAACCAAAAACCCTAGCTTTTGTAAAAAGTAAAATACGTCTGTATATGTCTATCTATCTCTATCTCACGTTTTCTCTTCCTTTTATAATAAAACCCCTTAATAAAATCTGATATCTATCTCCTAATAAAAGTATTTTTAATATCCTAATCAATTTACAAAAAGATATCCATAATTGAATAGAATTTTCTTGTAAAATTCGTCACTTCTTTTTCTCCTCTGTTTCTGGGCTCTTCCAGTTGGATTTTGCTTACTGGACCACCTCTGAATTAAAGATAATTCCACAAGCTTCGCGTGGACAGTAAGATCGTCAAATTCTGACTTCTGGAACTCAAGATATGACCCAAACAGTGCAGGCAGCCCGTGTAGCCCAATAATACGAATTTTCTCCTATTTTATCTCCAAATAGCTCTTTTTGCTCCAAATCCTTCCAAGTCATGAATTCTTTATTTCCTACAATAAAACAATAAAATCTATTAAATAAAAATCCAAATCAATGCAAAACACAATAAATATGAGAATAAAATCATCTAAAATATATATAAAAATATACTCTATCAACCGGCCTGACAATAATGAGTGTGAATAATTAAGAAGATCTCAATTCATTCTTGGTTTTAACCGTCACTGAGCAACACATGCCTCAACAACAGTATAAACCTCGAATTAATTTACATAAATTTGAAAGAAAACATACTTTGAAAAAAATATTAGCATAGACGATAAATATTGCAATAAAATGATTTTTAAAAGAATCAACACCTGAATGATAGGTGAGGAAAAATTAATAATGACAAAATAATTTGAAAAATGATTATTTGTAAATTAATAGAAAAAGAATGTCACTGGCAATAAAATATAGAGTTTAGGCACTAACAAAATGATTTGAAAGGACATCGTATAATTAATAGAACAAGTTCACGTTATTCATAACAAATATGAAGAGTATAATTGTTTGCAAGAAGGGATTTCGAACGAACAAATAAATAATACCAAAGGTTTCACATCACTTGAACAATAAGTGAAGGATAGTATACTTGCCTCAACACATGAAGTTTCCAATTCCAATATCTCAATTTTTTTCTCACTTTACATCCGTCTCTACTTCTTATTGATTGGTTTTGAACTCGTTCATCCATTCCTCTTTCCTTATCACTAGTCAGCTTCTACATGCTCACACTCGTCTACTTCACTGAATAACTCGTTCCTTAGAATTTCCACCTTTACATACACTAGCTCTAAATCGGCCTTTTACTGGTACCTATATCAAAATAAAGTACTACTTCATTACGCTTATAACCATAATCGTCTATCTCTGTTCTACCCGAATACGTCCGAATACGCTTTACAACTTATCACATATAGCCCATATAGATCATATTCTCAAAATAGTAACATATAATCATAAAATCATATGAGCACTTAGCAAGTAACATCAACTTACATTTATATCTCATAACTATAACACTTGCACACCAGAAATATTTATCAACATACTATAAGGATCATAAAATAATCCTATAAAATTGGACAGCACCTCTTTTACATTAACACACTATCTGTCGAAACACAACCATCCCAAACAATCATAAATCCTTTTTATCCATTGTCTGTACTAAATAAATCCCAAATTCAAAGTCATTATTTGAATGCAAGCTAATAACAATAATACAATAATACTACTAGTAATGCTTATACATATTTTTCTGATTGTACAGAAAATGGTTCGTTTAAATCATTTAGACTTGTTTTTTTATTTGACAATTGATTCTTAAGTAAACCGTAAAGAGATGACAATTGAAAATAAAATCTTTGCCTCTAACCAAATAATATATGAGTAATAGCTAATAGGTCCACACCAACATGTTTATCAGTTGTCAAAATACATAAGGTATATACTCACACCCCACACAACTCACACACCCTTGCTCCTTGCTTCTTTGACTTGACACCACAAGCATACACATACAAAATTCCCATACCACACTCTCGGTTTTCACCGAGTACTTCCCCTAGCTGAACCTACACCCCACAAAACCGAACACAGCTACAAGAATTCCACCGAGACCATGGCAAAACAGTTACAAACCCACACGATTTCAATACTCCATATGAATTAACAAAATTAAAGACAATCAATCACAAAACTATAAATTTGTATCCATAATATATATTAACACAAACATGTACTTTTCTCTGAGATACTGAAGACTGTCTGAGAGAGGAATATCAAACTGTCCTTGTAGCCAGGCATCTACATTACCATCTCTCTCAGTATCATCTATTATCTTTGCCTTCTGTAGCTCCACATCATCTCTGTGGCATAAGAGAATAGCTTCATAGTCAGGATTTGGTAGGTTTGCAGTGAGGAGGTTCTGAGCAATCTTTGTGAACTCAGGGATCTGATCCACAATTAAGCTTTGAAGTGCTTCAACCATCAATTATTGTGGAACAGACCCTGATCCTGAAGCACTGTCATGTTGCACAGGCTTCAGCCATTGTGACATAAAGTCAAAGCTAGAGCTAGGCAAGCTAGACTCCTCAGTTACAGATGCAACTTCTACAACCGGATGGATTGACTCTACTACTGGTGTCTCCACAGAAGTGGGATGAGTTACACCAGTAGTTGACATAGGCATAGAGTCTCTAGTGACAACTAGTGGAACCTCTGTGTTTGTGATGGTGTCATTAGGATATGCCCCAGCATGCATTCCCTCACCATCTAAATGTGGGTCCTGGGTGGTGAGCAAGGTGTCATGCACCAAGTCACTTGAATCCATTGGCTCATCAAGAGAAGAGAATTCTTGATGATCAATGCCTTGCTCCTCAATTGTTTGAGTTGCAGGCTCCAAAGAAATATGAGTGGTAGATTCTGGAAGAGAAATGTTTTGTATATTAGATTTTGGCAACTCCCTCTGAGAGATAGAGGGAGTTTCAACCGTGATGTGCTCTCCACTCAGTGTTTTGCCAGCCTTATCACTCTCATGTGCTGACTCTGTACAAATAGGTGCATTGGGGAGGATGCTTGATTCGATAGATGCACCCTGTTGATAGGATACATCTAGTGAAATGTGTGCCCCTGATTTTACAACTTCAGCCATTTGTGTGACTGAAGAGGTGGTCCTAGATTTCTTCCTCTTTGGCCTCTGTAAGGGTGAATCAGGTTCCTCACTGCCTATACCTAATTCCACAGCCAATGCTGCTTCAGATAATATGTTCAAGGGTGCAGACATTACCTCATTTCTCTTCTTTTTACTAACATCACCCTTTTGAGAGGATGATGCAGTTGGCTCACTGTGTGGTAGAGTGTTTGGTTGAGAGGGTTGGTTAGCAAGCCTTGGGTTAGCATTTTGTACTACTTGCTTAGGTTGTGCTAACTGTGACTTTGAGTCAAATGTTGGCATGTTGTGGGGGTAAGTCCTAAATAGACTCTCCATATGGGGAATTATTTTGAGTCTTACATCCACATCATTCCTAGTCTCCAAATTACCAAAAATAAGTTTGGTCATGGACCTAGGGTAGCCTATTCTACTGTTATCTACTCCAGGCAATTCAATCAATTTAGCATTTTTAAAGTTAAGTACAGATTGAATAAAGCGAGGGAAGAAAATTTCAGTACCTCTCTTGGCTGTGTTCTTGCCAAGTCTCCCATATAGCTCCTGTAGAATAATTTGACCAACATCTATCTTTCTCCCATAAGCCAAGGCATAGCCTGTTTGTTGTGCAGGTGCACTAATCTGATCTAAGCTTGACTTCCTGGCTATGAAGACTTGAAGAATGGTGGCAAACACATAACTCCACTCTTTCCGCAGATGCTTCCTGTTTAGCTTCCCAAGATTGATCACATCTGAGTAGTTAATGAGTTCAAAGAATTCTTCCAACTGTGTATTTGTGGCCAGTGTGTCATATGACTTTTGTTGTAATTCCAGTGCTTGATTCATGTCTGCTGTAGTAATAGTAATATCCTGGCCTTGAATCTTGCAATAGACTACGTAGGAGGTTATAGTATTCTCGAGGACAATGACTTCCACGGTGGCAGTTCTCCAAAACTGTTCTAGGAGGTCCAGATACAGAGTTGGGTTGGTTGATAGTGCACTCTTGATGTATGATTCTGACATCCAGCGTACAAAGCACTTAAAGTTTGCATTAGGTGCTTCCACATCGTTAGTTATTGCGATGAAATTGGTTTGAGTGGGTATGCTGAGTTGGGTGTTTGCCATTTGTATATAGAAGAAGAGAGAATGAAGGTTAAAGAAGAAATTAAGCTTTTGCAGTTAGGGTTTTCAGAGGTTTTGGGAGTTTAGATGCTTGAGAAATCGAATGAAGTGAATCGAATAGATGTAGAATTGTATAGGTATGAAGTACTAGAATTGTCGATTAGACATATGTTTTGTATCGACAAGTCAGGCATTCGAGAAGTAGAAAACAACTATTCGATAAGTCAAGAAAGGCTTAATCGATAACTCAAGCATGTTGTAACTCACAGCTGGCAGTTATCTAACTTAGAATAAATTCTAAATTAGGTAAGATATGTTTTTATGAGTAATTCTGAATTTTGAATAAAAATCCAAAATTGGTTAAAATTCAGCGAGAAATCAGTCTTTTCAAATGATTCGATAACTCAAACATGTTATTCGAGAACTCTGTCAATAGAGAACTTAAATACCTTATTCGAGAACTCACTCATGTCTCTGTTCGAGTTCTCTAAAAGACACTATTCGAGAACTCAAGAGTGTCATGAATAGGCTTGTTAGAGAAGTCGACCACTAACAATGAAATGAACCATTCGAGAAGTCTGACTTATCGAACTATTCTTTTTACTCATAGAAACTCAATTTTCACTATCTTTTGAAAATCTACCAGACATATTCTATAAAGAATATTCCAACAGATTATATAGTGATGTTCTCAAAATTTCACAGAAATTTCAAGTTGACAAAATATGATTTTCTGATATATGCAGTAGATTGGAAATATTTATAAATCATATATTTCAGTCAACACTTACTTCGAAAATATTGAGCATTTAAATAAAGTAAGTGTTTACTGCTGCAACAACTTAGTTGATATATTCACTTAGCCAGAATCTGAAGAATTCAGCATTCCAATCTCACTAACCAACCTTGTGAAGGTGGCTTCATCTAATGGCTTATTGAATATGTCAGCTAGTTGTTTATCTGTAGAGACATAATGCAACTCAATGGTTCCATTAGTTGCATGTTCTCTAACGAAATGATATCTGATGTCAATGTGCTTTGTTCTAGAATGATTGACAGGATTGGCAACTATTGAGATTATACTTGTATTGTCACACATGATTGGAATTCTTTCCAACACAAGTCCATAATCTCTAAGTTAATTTCTAATCCAAAGCACTTGAGCACAGCAACTTCCAGTAGCTATGTCTTCAGCCTCAGCTGTAGAAGTTGACACAGATTGTTGTTTCTTGCTATACCAAGAGACTAACCTTTGTCCAAAAAACTGACAGCTACCTGAGGTGCTTTTCTTATCCACTCTGCATCCAGCATAATCATCATAAGAATAACCAACCAGATTGAACCCTGTGTCCTTAGGATACCATAAACCCAAGTTTGGAGTGCCCTTCAAATATCTAAAGATCCTTTTCATAGCAATCAAATGTGATTCTTTTGGATTTGATTGAAACCTTGCACACAAACATGTAGCAAACATGATGTCTGGCCTACTTGCAGTGAGATAGAGTAGAGAACCAACCATGCCTCTGTAGACTGAGATATCTACTTTCTTGCCTTTAGCATCTTCATTTAATTTAGTGGCAGTGGCCATGGGTGTCTTTGCAGGTGAGCAGTCTTCTAAGTCAAACTTCTTCAATAAATCCTTGATGTACTTTGTTTGACTGATAAAGATACCATCCTTCCTTTGACTGACTTGCAACCCAAGAAAGAATGTCAACTCTCCCATCATACTCATCTCGTATCTGCTCTGCATGAGTTTAGAGAATTTCTCACACAGCTTCTCATTTGTAGACCCAAATATGATATCATCCACATAGATCTGAACTAGGATAATATCATCACCATGCTTCTTGTAAAACAGTGGTTTGTCCAATGTGCCTCTAGTGAATTGATTTTCAAGAAGAAATTGTGATAGAGTATCATACCATGTCCTTGGAGCCTGCTTAAGTCCATACAATGCCTTAAGCAATCTATAGACAAATTCTGGGAAGTGTGGATCCTCAAAGCCAGGTGGTTGTTGCACATAAATTTCTTCTTCCAACTCTCCATTCAGAAATGCACTCTTGACATCCATTTGATAAACTTTAAAGTTTGAATGAGCAGCAAATGCCAATAAGATTCTGATGGCTTCCAATCTAGCAACAGGGGCAAATGTCTCATCATAATCAATGCCTTCTTGTTGAGAGTATCCTTTTGCAACCAACCTTGCTTTGTTTCTTATAATTACACCATCTTCATCCATCTTATTCTTCAGAACCCATTTTGTTCCAACAATGGTTCTATTCTTTGGTGCAGGGACAAGTTCTCATACTTTGTTTCTTTCAAATTGATTCAGTTCCTCTTGCATGGCAATAATCCAATCTGGATCCAATAGTGCATCATCAAGTTTCTTAGGCTCAACCTGAGATAGAAAACAACCATAGAGGCACTCATTCCGAGTTGCTCTCC
Source organism: Kitagawia praeruptora (assembly GCA_037693485.1). Taxonomy (NCBI): domain Eukaryota; kingdom Viridiplantae; phylum Streptophyta; class Magnoliopsida; order Apiales; family Apiaceae; genus Kitagawia; species Kitagawia praeruptora. The sequence continues at coordinate 21,629,879 of CM075351.1, read as the reverse complement.
TAGTCCTTACTCCTGCATTAGGATCTCCAATAATTTGCTCTGTAGTGTGTGATCTATCCCATTTCCTTGAATGCTCAGTCTGATTTCTCATTCTTGATGTTGCTTCATCATCCAAGTCCTGATCATTCTCATTTCCTCCCCCTGTGATGTTGCCACTATTCATAGGTGTGTCTTGGATGCTTGTTTCTCCACTATTGATTGGCACAAATTCTTCTCTTGTATCATCATTCACTTGAGTTTGTTGAACTTGAGTTTCAACTTCAGTTTCATTCTCTTCATCAGAATCATCTAGATTATCAAACCTTAATGGATCTTTATCTTCATCATTGGCTTCTTCTAAACCAGGTAGTTTGCTGTCATCAAATGTCACATCTGTGTTTTCCATAATTTTCTTTTGACTGATGACATAAACTTTGTATGCAATTCTTTCCATAGAGTAGCCAAGAAAAATTCCTTCAAATGCCTTTGCATCGAATTTTTCAATACAAAACATTTGCTTCCAAAAGTATGAACATACTTTAGAGTAGGCTTCTTTCCAGTCATCAAATTGTAAGGTGTCTTTCCAGTGTTTTTGTTGATGAGGGTTCTATTCTGGATATAGCATGCAGTGCTCACAGCCTCAGCCCAAAAACATGTAGGCATCTTTGCATCAAGCAACATTGTTCTAGCAGCCTCAATTAGAGTTCTATCCTTTCTCTCAACAACTAAATTTTGTTGTGGAGTCCTTGGAGTTGAGAATTGCTGAGAAATTCCATTCTCTTTGCAGAATGCTTCAAGTATGGCATTTCTGAACTCTGTTCCATTATCACTCCTCAATGCAATCACACTTGCATTGTTGGCCTTTGCTTCCTTGTCAACTTTCTTTATGTGCTCAATGATTACTTGTGGAGCCTCATCTTTTGATGCTAGAAATTCCACCCACGTATACCTTGTAAAGTAATCAACCATCACCAAGGCATACTTCTTTCTTCCTAGTGACATAATATTGACAGGCCCAAACAAATCCATATGAATGAGTTGCAGGGGCTTGGTTATTGATGTCACTGTCTTTGACTTGTGGCTTGATCTTTTCATCTTTCCTTTTTGACAAGCCTCACACACTCCTTCTTGACAGAATTCAAGTGTGGTCATGCCTCTCACTAACTCTCTTTTGATTAGAGAATTAATGGATTTGAAGTTCAAGTGTGATAACCTCTTGTGCCACAGCCAACAATCTTCATTTGATGCTTTTGAGTAGAAGCAACAAATTTTGTCCTTGTTTGCAGAGTCCATATTGGCTACAAACAGGCTTCCTTTCCTCACTCTAGATAGAGCAAGATCACCAGTCTTCTTGTGGGTGATCAAACATTCATCTTTGTCAAAATCCACTTTGAATCCTCTATCAGTAAACTGACCAACACTTAGCAGATTATGCTTGAGTCCCTTGACCAGTGCTACATCTTCAATGATGACATTTCCAACTTTCAACTTGCCATATCCCAATGTGTTACCCATGCTGTCATCTCCAAAAGAAACCATTGGGCCAGCCTTCTCCTCATACTGTGAAAGCAGGGCCATATATCACCAGTCATATGACTGGAGCATCCATTGTCCACAATCCACATGACCTTCTTTTCACTTTTTTTGCCCTTCAAACACAAAGGTATTACTTCTCCTTTGGTACCCAAACAAGTTTGGGTCCATGTGACTTAGAAACAGTTTTATCATAAACAACATGCTTATCAACTTTCTTGGTGTTAGTCTTCTTGTCACTGTTAGAAGTCTTAGAGCCTGAGGTCTCAGACCTAGGTGACAAAGGTACCTTCCTAGCTTTAGGAGGACTTGAAGACTTTGACCTTGTGTAGTGTGTGTGAGAATTGTTACTGATACAACCATCAATGAATTGCCTTCTCAAATTGAAACAACTAGTCATAACATTCATATTGCATGGCATACAGTCAAATTTATCACAAAATGGTACATCTCTATGTCTTAGAGGCATAGGACAATCATAGAAAGGTTTAGGTACACTACCAACAGGTTTCTTGCATGCATGAGTTAAATGATTGGTACTAAAGCAGTTTTGACAAGTTTTCCTAGGGGCATTAGGCATATAAGCATAGTTGTTAATTTTATTGATCCCTAGCTTGCCATTTCTGTTCTGTTTCTTCTTAGTCACTTTCTTTTCAGATTCATGATTTCCAGCTGAAACGAATTTCACAAACTTTTCAATCTTAGGTCTATTACCTACTGGCTCCTTGGCTTTGGCTTTGACACTCTTACTCTTGGAGGATGCCTGTTGTTCACTGGACTGTGCCTCATCCTTATCATTCAACATTTGCTTGATGAGTAAGGCTTCCTCATCAATTTCAAGTGTTGGATGTTTAAAAATAGGAGTCTCAGTCTTTTTCAAGATGTGAGGGACTTCCTCTTGAACAGCAGTGTCATCTTCAATGAGAGCATTAGCCTTTTCTCTGGTTAAGAGTGCCATAGTCAAGTCCAATAGCAGCCTTGGGTTTTGCTTGAATTTTCTCAAAGTAGGATTGCACTAGACCAGATGATTTCTTAAACGTTTTCAGTTTGAATTCATTTTCAGCTAATTCATCCCTAAGAGCCTTTTCCACTTGACTAGCACATAAAACCTTATTCTGCAAATATTCAACTTCTTTCTTAAGGTTTTCTACTTGCATAGTAGTTAGCTCAAGTTCCTCATTTCTTTTGATTAATATTTCATTTTTAGCAGACAGTTTAGCAATTTCCTCATTAGCAGCAGTCATACTAGTATGAATATTAAACATCTCAATAGATAGTTGTTCAATCATGCACTTGTACTCAGAAACAGACATGTCTATGGTAGTGAGAGATGGTACCTGAGAGTCTGATGAAGATGTGTCATCCTTGGAATTGGCCATCAAGGCATAGTTGCAGAATCCTTGCTCTTCTTCATCACTGTCAGTATCATCCCAACACTTCCCTTCAGCTATGTAGGCCTTACCTTGTGTTTGCTTTTTCAGAAGGGCCTCATACTTAGCTTCAAGCTCTAGAAACTCTTTATCCTTCTTTTCAGGCTTCTTGCATTCACTGGCAAAATGCCCTAGGTCATTGCATCTATAACACCTTACAGATGACTGTTTGCACTAATTCACGCAAGCGTACGTGGTCACAAGTAATATAGATATAAGTCAAGTTCGTTCCCACAGAGATCTGGTTTTTAATTCAGTATTGTACCTATGCAACAATGTATTGTTTTAATTCACTGCTAAGACAAATAACAAATTGGGTTTTAATTAACTAAATCTAACTAAGAATTAAATTAACAAATTAAGAATTAACTAACTAACTAACGAGAATTGGAATTGAATTACTACTGCAAGAGAAACCATGGAATCCTAACTTCATTAAATACTTTGCTTAGATCTGACGCCTTTAATCACTATATGCAATGGTTATGATATCTGATCGGACAACACGAAACAAGTACACGCTACCTGTCAGCATACGCATACCAAACTAAACATACATCCACAAAAGAGATAGAAGATGAATAGACACCAATTATGCTTAGACCCTATATGTCTATAGAATTTGAAAACATAACGGTTGAAGAGCAAGTTATCCATAAAGATCACACAGGGCAGTATAAGTATTTTCATCTCACACCACGAATCATATTGATAAACAATTATGAACCTATGCTAGCATGGCAAGTTCTAAATCTCAAGATCCACTTTCACTTCACAAGAGATTAACAAATTAGATGTTCATGACGCATCTATCAATTAAGCATAACCATACGAGGATATCAGATATACATCACACACAGATCTTTAAAGCATCAAGATACTAAAGCTCCATAAATAAATCCGTTAGAATCCCATGACAACGATTAGTTCATAATTGAACCTCTCGTCATCATGGGATCTGATAAAACCATGATAAAAACAAAGTATGAAAAGATACAAATAAACCTAAGTAATTGATATGTAATGGTTCTACTCCTAATAATGATGATCTAATTTTACAAGGGTTGGATGTGTTTATATAGGCTCTAGACATCTTGCCCAACAAGAAAATACCAAATCAGAATTATAATAGAAGTACGTTTCCTAAACTGATTCTGTTTTAAAGGAAAATTCGCAGCTGTCTTTTCTTCAGTAATTCTGGAACGTTCCAGCTACAATTGGGCCTCTTGACCACTTTAGAATGATAGAGAATCTCGTTATCTTCGCGTGGACTGCTTACGGGCCTCAAACGGACTTCTAGAACTCAAGATATGGCCAAAACAAAATCAGAAATTCTAGCTGATTTTTCACCCGCGCACCACCAGCATCCCGCAGCGCCTGATGCGCCATATGGGCGCCTGAAGCGCCGGCCCAATCTGCCCAAACTCGGCTGGGAGCCCCCGGTTTGGTCCCGTTCTGCGAAAACTGATTTTTCTTTGATTTTTTTGCCTTTTCTTCCCGTTCCTTTTGCATGAGCTTTCGTCTTTCATTCTTAATGACTTGTATACTTTTTAGGAGTTGATATTAGCCACCATTCTTCATTCCATATCATCAATCAACTCCACAAAACGCTCCAAAAATGACGGAAACTACACCTTTAATCGATATTTCTTCAACCCTGCACAATTACACAAAACACATCAAAACTACCACGAACTTGAGGCCAAAGCAATCAATTTAAGCCGACTTGGAATGTTTCAAGTGGATATAAGATCCACTTATCACACCCCCAAACTTAAACCGATGCTTGTCCTCAAGCATAAACAATTACAACTAACTAACTAACTAGTACCACTTCCGTAGGTGATCACGGTTGCATTTGGCATATGCAACAAGCCCTTTAAACCCTTAGGCAGCCCTAGTGGACGAGTAAGGTCTCGTGAGGGCCTATAGCGAATGTACCCACAAAATCCATTTAACCTAATGCAATGCAATGCATGAATGCAACTAATATGCAAATGCAATTAATCTAATACTAAAATCCTACCATACCTTCAAATCCTCTCATGCCATATCAACTTAAGAATCAAAGTAAATAAGCAATGTCTTGGTGTCGAAAGTGCAAGTATTCACATAGTCTACTCAATGAACATGCATAAGTTCTCAAAAGCCCATGTCAAGTGTAAGAATAAGTTAGTAATCATGCTAAGCCTACAAGAGTACATCTTTGAGACAAAACTCGGGATCTCATACGCAAAAACAAGTAAACACTCACAATCCACTCACAAAAGAATATTCACTCAAGAACAGGGGTAAGTGTATCACTCAATTCCAACAAAATCATAAGCATGCTTGACATTTGATATCAATCTAACTCTTAACACAACATACATCAATGACGATAATCAAAAAGGTCTTTAATTGGGTTGTAACGGGGCTGGGGACAAGGTATGTCAAATAAGCCAAAACAGGTGAAGTGTCAAAAGCTAGTAGGAACTATAATAAATCATACACAACACCCTATTTCCCCCCACATAATTTATTCTATTTTTCTTCCAACAAAATCGACGAGTCGACTAAAGTAGGATCACAACAAACACAAACATGCTCTCATAATACTTTTTTTTCTTTTTTTTCTCTTTCTCTTTTTTTTCCTTTTTTTTTTCGAGAGCTAAATAAACACAAACAATAATATAAACAATAACAATGATCCCACAAATTTATTACACATGCCGACTATCAAGTAAACAACCAAACCCAATATTCAAATTCAATATTTCCCCCAAAATTATGATCAACAATAAACCCCTCCTTGCATACCTTATTACTCCCTTAAACGCTCTACTAGCCTTTGACAATGTGGGTTCAAATTAATGTAAGGCCAATACAAGAAAAAGGTCTAGGCAAGTAATGTGGTATATCACCGAAAAAAAATAGGATTAAGCTCAACGGGTTAACTAATTGATCATGTAAACATGGTATGGTAATATGGGAAAATATGCGGTTATTCCTAAATGCCTTTATCATTTTAATCGTCAAATAATGTCATGCGTTTCAAGAAAGACCTCAAACAACTGCTAGCAATGCAAACAATCCGTGGACACTCAAGCAAACGAATAAATTGCAAATAATATGCAATAAGGCTCAAAAACTCACTTGGTGGAAAAACATACTCAATCCCAAGCAAAAATCTCTCTAACGCACCGACTTGTATTCAAAGCATGCAAACTAAATCATCTTGCACATATTCATGTCCTTCTAAACACTTACAACATTCAATAAGTCTACTAGCTTCAACTTACTAGTGTATGTGTGTGCACAAGAACAAAGCATATCACTTCTCAATCAAAAGCGTCAACAACACAAAATTCCTATCAAGCATGGGTGCAAATGAAAACTACTATGAACTCACATGGTATACAAAAATAAAAAACAGAATGTCCTAGATGAAACAAACGTAGATAACACGAACATTGATGCATAATTTACTACTACTAATTGATAAGTGGATTTTATATCCACTTATTATGCACTAATTGAGCCTAGATTGGTGATTTATCCTTAAGTATGTGGTGTCTTTTAATTCGTTTTTGTTCTTTCGGTATTTGTTATGTAGAACTCGAAATTTCAGGTATCCTGGCGATAAAAGGTTAAAAGACGGTGGATTTCTGGCTCAGATGGACTGGCTACGAGGAAAAGGAATTATCATAAAGATGTTCTGAGTGATATATTCTTAAAGCTGAAACCCCGGTTGGAATTGTTGTATTTTTCTCCAAGCAAAAGGACTCCAATTTCGGACCCTCCATAGACCGTAACTTACACCTGGACGAGCAATGAAGAAATAGAATTATCACAAAAATATGGAAAGTGATATATTCTTAAAGTAGGAATCCCGGTTGGAATTGATATATTTTTCGTTAAGCAAAAGGAGTCCGGTTTCCGACCCTCAAAAGACTGCAGCTTAGGATTTAAGGATTTATTTATATTAATAAATATTTTATTTAATCAGAAAATTATATTTATAAATATCTAATAATATTAGATATTCATTTTTATAATTTCTGGATTAAAATAATTATTTATTAATTAAAGATTATAAGCTGTGCGGGTTAAAAGCATTTCTACGGAGTCCATCCATATAAGACGAAATAGGCCCCGTTTATTGAATATGCTAGCAGGTCATCAGTTCATGTGCGTAGAATGTTTTGTTTTTGAATAAACAAATAAAAGAAGCATGTCCAGAGTATAAAATGAATGAATCATTTCAAGAGAGGTGGAAGCTGTCGGCCAGTTTTGACTCTCCCACTCGCGCGTGGGAGACACGCGCCAGAAAGATCATCCAGTGAAGGCGCGCGTGGTGCTCAAATCAGGGGCCCTGCGAGTGGTTTTCAGCTCCGGATTAAGTCAGAAAAATGTGCAGAATTAATTCTTCAACCAGGGCTGCTGCATGATTTTGTTGAACAATTTTCTTCCAAAAAAACTGCAGAAAATTGTCAAAGGATGGCTAGACTTTAAGAAAAAAATGATGTAAGCAATGATGCTTATAGATCAAATTTTAGCCTATAAATAGATTGATTTAGAATGTTAGAAAGAGAGAGCTCCGGACACTTAAAAAAACACACAGCTTGTTCTTCATTTTTGCTCTCTCCATTCTAAATTTCTGTTCTATTTTCTTGAAATACAGTTCCAATTGTAATTTTTATTTTTATGATATACATTTTAAAATTCAGTTTTAATTCTAGTTTTATTTTTATAATTTGAATTTCGTAATTTTATTTTTTATTTCAAAAATTTTATTTTCAGTTTTATTTAAATTTAAATTTCAGTTTTATTTTATATATTTTAAATTTTAGTAATTTTATTTTTATTTCAGTTTTATTTTTATTTTTAAACACTTTAATTTTTAGTAATATTATTTTTATTTTAGTTTTATTTTTTTTATATAATTCAATTTTTAGTAATATTATTTTTATATTTATATACTTAAATTTTCTTAAATTTCGTATATGTTATATATCGATTGAAGATGCTTTAGTGTATTTTCTTAATTTTTAGATGCTTTAGTGTAGAAGCAAGTAATTTCTGCAGTGCTTCCTGAGTTCATATTGGCTACGTACAGATTGCCTTTTCTAACTCCTGTCAGTTGTGGCTTTTCATGTCTCTTGTGTGAAATTAGACAATTCTTCTTGTTGAAATAAACTTCATATCCTTTGTCACAGAATTGACTAACACTGAGCAAATTGTGCTCAAGTCCTTTCACAAAAGAAACTTCATCAATGATAACATTTCCAGCTTCAAGTCTGCCATATCCATCAGTTCTACCTTTGCTGTTATCTCCAAAGGTAACTACTGGGCCGGCCTTCTCCACCACATTTGTCAACAGGGTTCTATCACCAGTCATATGCCTTGAACATCCACTGTCCAAGATCCAGGTTACTCGCTCAACCTGCTCAACACCCTGCAATGACAAACGGATTAAACCTTCTTCGGAACCCAAATTTGATTGGGTCCAGAATACTTAAAGAATTGACCTTTGTCAGGCAAAACAACATTTTTAACCTTGACACCATCAGTCAACAAACATTTTACCCTATAAATAGATTTGACAATCTTTTGTTTAATTTTGGGTATCCATGTTTGTTTAGCAGCAATAACATTTTTTTCATTGACTGGACATTTGACCTTGTAGACAGCCTTAGTAAAACTTTGTTTAGGCTTAAATACAAATGTCTCTCTCCTAACATGAGGAGGACTAGCAGTCTTTGATCTAACATTATTATTCATGTTCATATGTTGTCGAGGAGTAGTCTTATTATCACATGCATGATTACCATTAAAGTAAGCAGACATAACATTAAAAGCACAAGACATACAATTGACAACACCACATGCTTTATGAGAAGTATCAATAACAGGCATGGTATTCATGTTAGACATGTTATCATTCTGCTCCAACTTGTTATCACCTAACTCAATTTTAGATGAACTGGGAACAAACTTCACTGGTTTCATAGAAACAACCTTATTAGATTTAACATTTTTGGTTGTAGGTGCCTTAACAGATTTTTCATTATCAATGACTATACCATTAGCACTGTCCTCATTTCTCATTTCTTCTTGAATCACAATAGAATACATGTTTGGTGGTTCAGAAACAGATTCTTTAAACATGGGTTTTTCAACATTCTTGAGTACGTGTGGTATACCTCTTTCTTTAGCAGGAATAGGATTAGAAGAATGATTGCTCAAAGAACCAACAGCTTCTTTGTAACCAAACCCTATTCCTACAGTTTGTTCTCTAGCTTGTTTGTTGAAGTGCTCTTTGGAAACTTTAACAGAATTATAACAAGCTCTAATCTGTGTTTCAAGTTCTCTAATCCTGATGTCTTGTTCAGCAATCCTATCAACTTGTTTTACCATGTATTCTCCTAATGACTTATCTCTGCGGTTAAGTCGAGCTATTTCTTCTATATTCTTATCTTGATTAGTATGCACCTTTTTTAATTCTAACACTTCATTTTCAAGTTTAGTGTTTACAAGACTTATTCTCTCGTATCCTTTTTGTGCATTAGACAAGCAATTACGTAAGCTACGAATTAACTCTTCATCAGTAAGAATTACCGGTGTGGTGTAATAAGTTGATGACTCAACATTTGCCACCAGCGCAAAGTTTCCATATTCTTCATCTTCGCTGTCTGTGTCATCCCAGCTTTTACCGGCAGCTACATAAGCTCTTCCAGTTTTCTTCTTTTCAGAAGCATAGTCCTTTTTCTGTGCTTGCTTGGGTTTTTGACACTCAGTAGCAAAGTGTCCCAACTCATTACAGTTGAAGCAACGGATCTTGCTTCTGTCAACTGTACCAGTTTTGTAACCTCCCCTGTTACTAGAGGATGAAGAACCTCCTCTCTGAAATCTGCTATTAGACTTAAACCTGAACTTTGGATTTCGCCTGAATCTGAAATTACTGAATTGCCTCACCATCATTGCCATGGATTCATCTTCCAATTGATCTAGCTCTTCCAGTGAATAGAATTCTCCACCATCCTGAGTGACTGGTGTCTGTCCATGTTCCACTTCAATTTGTTCCTTGTTGGAGCCGTTAGGTTGAACAACTTTAGCTTCCACTTCCTTAGGAACCTCAACTACTAGAGCTGTAGAAGAACTTGCCACTCTGCCTTTGCCAGAAATCTCTTTCTGCTGTTCTTGTTCCAACTCATAGGTCTTCAGAACACCAAACAGCCTGTCAAGAGCAATCTTATTTAAATCTCTGGATTCTCTGATGGCAGTTATTCTATGCTCCAGGTGAGTAGGCATAGTCAGTAAAAACTTCATGTTGATCTCCTTCTGGGTATATTGCTTGCCATGAACTTGCAAGTTGTTGATTATTTTGTTATACCTTTCGAACACTTCCTGAATGCCTTCGTTAGGGCCAGCTCTAAAGTGTTCATATTCAGAGGTCAAAATTTGAAGTCTATTTTCCTTGACTTCATCAGTCCCTTCATTAATAGTCTCAATAGTTTCCCAGATGTGCTTAGCAGTTTTACAATTCATTACATGACTATACATTACAGCATCTAGGGAATCTAATAGAATGAGTCTCAAATTTTTATCCAGTCCAGCTTCCTCTTTATCTTCAGCAGTAAAGTTCTTAGGGTCCTTTGGATAGAATTTTGCAGGTGTTGTCACTACTCCATTTGTAAGAATTTCATCATCATGTTGCATAGGAGTTTTTGGTCCATTTTTCAAAACCCACAAATAATTTGGATTTGTAACATCAAGAAACAATTCCATTTTATTTTTCCACATGTCATAGTTATCTTTATTAAAGATAGGAATTTTAACAATGCCTTTGGAAGACATGATGAATTTTTAAGTGAGTTAAAAATTCGAGATAAATTTTTGATTGAATAAAAATAGGATCTTGATTTGTGTATCAATCAATAGGCTCTGATGCCAATTGTTAGGTCCGATAAGATTGTAGAAGGGGGGGTTGAATACAATCTATACCAAATTATCGAAATTTGTCCTTTAAATAAATTTTGGTTTAGACAAATTTGTGCGGAATAAATTGAAACAAATTTCAAGTTGAATATAACAATATATTAACTTGATGGGTGTTACAAAATCAGTCCAGATGATTATCAAGTAATTAATAACTAATTAGAAAATTCGACATGAACTTTTCTAATTTAGTTAATAAAAATCAAGATAAGAACTAGGAAACTTAATTCGCTAGTAGTACAAGAATCACAAATAAACAAGTTCCACCGGATAAAATATTACAAAGGCTTAGAACTTGAATTTACAGAAATTAATTAGAGCTTGTGTTCTTGAGCTTTTTGAGAGAGAAGAAGGCTGTTGGGTTTGTTTTTTCTTGTCCGTGTAATGTTGTAGTATGTTTCTTTGTTGAGCCGCCTTGCTCTTTTATGTCTTCTGCCTCTTTTTAACACTTCATCAGACTATCAACAGACTGTCAAATGGCTTGCAGACTATCCAGGGAACATATAAACTACCGGTATGACTATCAGTCCTCTTGCAGACTACCGGTGTGACTATCTGACCTCTTGCAGACTACCGGTGTGACTATCTGGCTTGGCAGACTACCCAACTCTTTCTCCAGACTATCAGAATGACTATCCTGATAGTCTTTAATACATGATTTTTCTGGCAGACTATCATGCAGACTTTCTGGTAGACTATTTCCTTAGCAGACTATCAACCAGTGCAGACTATGCTTTGCAGACTATCTCACAGACTATCAGAGATAGACTTTTAACAATAAAACCATAGTCTAAAAACATTTCTGATAGTCTTTAGCAATTTATATTAATTCTAAATTAATTAATTCAATAATTAACTTAATAAATAAATTAATTCTTGAAGAATTAATTTGTTAATTAAGTTAACTAAATACTTTAAATTAATTAATATAGAATTAATATAATTCTTTTTCTTGGCCTTTAGACTATCTTCTTAATTCAGACTATTGACTAGACTATCAAATTAAGAATATGAAACCTGGCCATTTTCTTCATTTCTTTGGGCACGTGGCCCATTTCTGTTGGCTATTTAACAAATCAGACCACCTTCCAAAATTCAAAACTAACGTGGCCTATTTGGTTTTATATAGAACGGGCTCTGTGGAAATGCTTTTTAACCCGCACAGCTTATAATCTTTAATTAATAAATAATTATTTTAATCCAGAAATTATAAAAATAAATATCTAATATTATTAGATATTTATAAATATAATTTTCCAAATAAATAAAATATTTATTAATATAAATAAATCCTTAAGCTCTAAGCTGCGGTTACCTGAGCGTCTGGAACCGAACTCCTTTTGCTTAACAAAAAATATATCAATTCCAACCGGAGTTCCAGCTTTAAGAATATTTCACTTTGCATTTCTTTGTGATAAATCTTTTTCCTCACAGCCAGTCCACTTGATAGTAAAATCCTTGTGGTTAATTAATTTAGCACTTCTGTTGCTTGCACAATGATTTTCTCACATACCAGTCTTGATAGCTTGAACCACTGAAGTTAATGATGAACAATCACTATTTAATGTTGACACTCGATGTACTGTCTGGTTCATGAGTGACTAACCGCAATGACTGTTCTTCATATATTGACTTTAAAAACTGGTTCATTTTCTTTTCTCCTCTCTCTCTTTAATCTTCTGTACTGTCTCTGTCACTTTAAATGAATCCATTTCTTAACGAATACTCCACTGAGGCTTGATCAGATGTCTGAGCTTCTTTCAATGTAGTAATTCTTCAAGTCTGTAGATTGACCTTGATCTTTTTCTTCTGACAGATAATATAATCTGAGATTCCTTGTGACAGTCTATATACTATTAACTATTACAATCTTGTTTAAGTTGAGTTGTATCCTCGAAATACAAATAGGCTACATCATATGCCTTTCAATATATATATATATATATATATATATATATATATATATATAAATTGAAGCATATAAAAAGAGATTTATACCTTAATTGCAATTGAGAGAGACTGATTGAGTGAACCCTCAAATTAACCCTAACCCTAATCAGCAAGTGAGGCAGTCACTGAGCAGAGCGAGATTGAGTGAGCGAGAGCAAGCTTCAACCCCCAATTTCTCCAATCTTAACAAATTTTGACCTAATTGAGCGAGAGAGAGAGAGAGAGGTGAGTGAGAGAGGCAAATAATTGAGAGTGAGATACCGTTCCCAATTTCTCCCGACTTAAATCAATTTTGAGTTTTGACCAAATTTCAATTTGCCCGCTTTCATTTCTTTTGCCGCCCAGCCAATTTTCATTTCTTTTTCAATTTTTCATTACGTTTGTTTTTCATTTTTTAAATTATAAAAATTATTAATTTTCTTATCAAAATTTGTATGACAATAAAGTTTATTATTTTAATTACTGAATAATAATTAAAACTTATTACACCCTGTTACTTTCTCCAATAATTTTATTAATTAAGTTAATCAAATTTTGATAATTTTTTAATATTACTTTATTTTAAGATATTTTAAATGAAAATTATTGAAAAATATATTAATATTATAAAAATATAAATAATTCAATTATTTGATAGAATATCATTTTTATAATAATAAATTGAATGACTTGATTAAAAATATTGAATTTTAAAATTTAATAATTATTAAATCGTTAATTATATATAAAATTCAAAAATATGTTAATTATACTCTAAGGTAACACAGCCCATGGTGTTACTAAGTTTAACACCTTCCATGGTTAAGGTAACATACCTTTAAGGATATGGTAACACCAAAACTAGAGCGTTGTCGTAGGTCCAAAATTTCATATCTAAGGTAACACCCGAGAAGGTAACACCCCCCCTAAGTGTTATGGAAAGCCATCTATGGCGTAGTGTTTCCCTGTAGATTTACTGATGATTTCACAATATTCAGGCTGAAAATCTACATGATATCCTCTGTCACAGATTTGACTCACAGATAGCAGATCATGCTTGAGTCCTGGAACCAGAGCTACATTTGTGATGATGACACTTCCAAGATTGATATTGCCATATCCCAGAGTATGTCCTATGTTGCCATCACCATAGGAAACTTTTGGGCCAGCTTTCTCTACATACTCTGATAGCAGGGATTTATTTCCAGTCATGTGTCCTGAACATCCACTGTCCACGACTAGGGTACTCTCCCTGATGCCCTGCAATCACAAACATTTACTGAAGATTAGTTTTAAGGATCCAGACTTGCTTGGATCCTTTGGCTTTCTTAAATTTGTTAGCTTTTGCAGCGGAATTCACATTATCAGAGTTTAAGCTAACACTTTCAGAGTTTACACTTGCATAATTAACCTTAACCCATTTCGAATTGGGCTTGGGTTCATAGTAATTATGATAAATAGCATGATAATCTCTGCAAGTATAAATAGAATGCCAAGTACTTCCACAATGTTTGCATAAAGTCTGTGGTCTAGTTCTAACATTAACTTTCTTTACTTCAGACTTGGGAGGTAAAGAATTAATGTTTTTGTTCTTCCTGCAAAAACTAGCAAGATGGTTAGTGCTACCACGGTTATGACATGTCTTTCTTGGAGCAGAAGTAGCAAGCATTGGATAATTACCCTGAGAAATGCCTACTTTACCATTCCTATTCTTTAGAGACACTTTCTGTTTCTTAACAGATTTTAACTCCTTAAGCTTATGCTTGAGTTGTTTATCTGTCATTAAACCAATATTAACCTGTTTAACACTAGTTTTTACTGGTTCTCTCTTAATAGTTCCTTTTTCAGCTTCAGACTTAGATTCATTTACTCCATGAACAAATTTTGTAGTAGGAAGATGAGCTCTCACTTTGACTTGATTTTGAAACCTAAGTTCATCTCCCTCACAGTAACCTAAACCAACTGTGTCAGACTGAAAAACCTCATTAGTATCTTTTCCAGAATTAGTCCATGTTTTAATTATGTGATTTGCCTTCTCCAACTCAGATTCTAGTTGCTTATATCTTCCTAGAAACTCCTGTTCGAGATAAACAACATCATCTCTTTCTTTCTGAACTTGTTGCATGTTTTCAAGTTTCTCTTCAACAATTTTATTTCTTTGTTTAAGTTCAGAATTCTCAGACTTAATTCTCTCATTCTCTAAAGTCTGATCCCTATAACTAATATGCAATGTCTTGAGATAAATTCTCAATTCAAATATATTATCAGTATTATAAGCATAGGTAGTTAAGGGTACCTTATTTTCAGACTCTTCTGCTTCATTCTCAATAGAAGCCATGAGAGCATAGTTGACTTCCTCATCTGAGTCTGAAGTGTCTGCCCAATCTCTGCCTTTTGTGATGAGTACCTTTTCAGTTTTACCCTTCTTGCA
Organism: Kitagawia praeruptora; assembly: GCA_037693485.1. Taxonomy (NCBI): domain Eukaryota; kingdom Viridiplantae; phylum Streptophyta; class Magnoliopsida; order Apiales; family Apiaceae; genus Kitagawia; species Kitagawia praeruptora. The sequence goes on along the minus strand of CM075351.1, from coordinate 21,614,597 downwards.
CTCAGAAGCATAGTGACCCATCCCCTTGCACTTGTAGCATTGAATCTCAGACTTATCTTTCTTCCCAGATTTAGTCTCCTTTCTCTCAGACTTTCTGAACTCTTTCTATCTGAAGTTGAATCTCTAGAGAACCTATTTCCCTTCTTAAAGTTCTTGAAACCCATCTTCTTAAAAGTCTTCACTGTTAGGAATATGTTGTACTTGATGATAACTTCACAATCAATCAAATTGTATAAGTCATGTTTTGTAACTATCAACGGATGAGACATTATAACTCTATCCGTTGACAGGTAGCTCATCAACGGATGAGGTTTTGTAGCATACTACAGTACCTCTATGTTATCAGTTGATAGTATTTTTATTCAGAGTCATGTTGACCATCATTGGATAGGCAGAATAGGGTAGCCAATTGTGAATAAGCTATACTATGTAATTCTGTCTAAGTAAAAGTGTATCAACGGATGAAGACATGACTCTATCAATGGATACAACTCAAATCCACTCTATCAACGGATACAGCACAAATCTCAATATCAACGGATACAGTTCAATATATCATCAATGGATGTTAGTGTACAATGCCAACGGATAATCATTGACACTTACTTCTATGCTAGCTGGGAATCAGCAGTTGATAAGGACAGGTTTGACTGACAGATCACATGGGTTGATAGTAGGTATAAAAAGCAGTATGGCAGCCATACTTTGGAAACGCAGAAGAAAGAAGCATTCCATTTACACAGTATATACAAGAAAGGTGCAGGGGACATATCTGTTCACAAGGACAACCTTTCGGCTACATGTGGATTTGGAGTGGAGTAGCAAGTCAACTTGAATTAGATTAATATTATCTTATTCCTGTAGTACTTGTAAACTTGGGATATATAACCAAGTGTAGCAACTCTTTAGATACTAAGAAAACAGACATATTTGCTTAGGGTTTCTTGAATATCCTTAGAAGCAAAGAGTTGTAAAACAGAAGCTGTGTACATTTGTATCACAGAGTTTTCTTCAAATAAAAGTCTCAGGTGGTACATTTAACCACCTGATTTTTTATGTATTTGTGAATTATTTTCTCATCCAGCAATTATCTCCTTATAGATTTGTGTGGTTTTTATCAGAAATTTATAAATACCAAGAATTGTATTCAACACCCCCCCTTCCACAATTATACAAGTGTGTAATCTGGGAATAACAATTGGTATCAGAGCGAGCTTCTAACATATTTGAAGTTTAAAGATCAACACACTTCCAACATATCTAAGAAGGATTATGGAGTAAAGATACCAGTTCTTGATAGAGAAAATTACTTTCACTGGAAAGTAAAAATGCGGCTACATCTCATGTCTATTGATGAAGGTTTTGTAGATTGCATTGAGAAGGGTCCTCATGTTCCAATGAAGACTGCGTCAAGAGTTGGCCTTGCTACAGATGCACCAGACACTTACATTCCCAAACCTGTTTCTGAGTGGAGTACTGAAGACATCGCAGAAGTCCACAAAGATAAAAAGACCATGAATATTCTGTTTAATGGCTTAGAAACAGACATGGTTGACAATGTTATCAACTGTACTACCTCCAAGGAAGTATGGGACATTGTTCAAACCCTTTGTGAAGGTACGGAACAGGTAAGAGAGAACAAGATGCAACTATTAATCCAATAGTATGAGCACTTCCATTTCAAGAATGGAGAGACACTGAATGACACATTTAGTAGATTTCAAAAGCTACTGAATGGCTTGAAACTGTATGGAAGAATCTACCAAGTGAAAGATTCTAATCTCAAATTTCTGAGATCACTGCCCAAAGAGTGGAAGCCAATGAATATTTCTCTAAAAAACACTCAAGAGTATAAGACATTTACTCTTGAAAGGCTCTATAGAACCTTGAAGACATATGAAGTAGAAATGGAACAGGATGAAGAGATTGAAAAGGCCCAAAAGAAAAGTGGGTCAGTTGCCCTTGTTGCCAACTTGGAGCAGAAGGAGGAGAAGAGAACTGAAGTTGCTAAATCTACACCAAACAGGGAGGTTTGTGAAGGTAGAGCAGAATCAAGCAAAAGCAAAGAAAAAGTGTCTGAAGAAATGAGTGTCCTTCAGCAGGATGAATTGGATGAGATAGATGAGCATTTAGCCTTTCTATCTAGGAGATTCTCTAAGCTGAAATTCAGAAGAAACTCTGGGGTGGCCAAGCCATTTAACAAGGATTTTTCTACAAGCAACTATGTGGATAAATCCAAAATTAAATGCTACAATTGTGGAATTGCTGGTCACATGATAAGTGAATAAAGGAAGCCTAGATCTGAGAACAAGGGAAAACCAACTGAAACTGTTGACTACAAGAAAAAATATTTTGATCTTCTCAGGCAGAAAGGAAAGGCATTCATGACCCAAGAGTATGACTGGGCTGCTGATGGAAGTCATTCTGATGATGATGCTGAGTTTGTCAACCTTGCATTGATGGCTGATTCTGAGCAGGAAGCAAGTTCAGCTAGCAATCAGGGAAACAGAAGGAATCTATGGTACCTAGACAGTGGATGCTCTAGGCACATGACAGGAGATTCAACCCTACTCACAGAGTTCAAGGAGGTAGCTGGCCCTAGAATTACCTTTGGAGATGACATCAAAGGATACACTAAGGGATATGGCTTGATTTCAAAGGACAATGTCATCATTGAAGAAGTGGCCTTAGTTGAAGGTTTGAAGCACAATTTGATTAGTGTCAGTCAAATCTGTGACAAAGACTATGAAGTAAGGTTCACAAAAGAAGCCTGTGTTGTTTCTGCCAAGGAAGACAACAATGTGGTATTGACAGGCTTTAGAAAAGGAAATGTTTACATAGCTGACTTCAATTCAGTATGCTCAGAATCCATCACTTGTCTCTTCAACAAAGCAAGCAAGGATGAGAGTTGGCTATGGCATAAAAAGCTTTCACATTTGAATTTTAAAGTTTTGAATGATTTGGTAAGAAAGGATCTTGCTAGAGGAATCCCTCAATTGGAGTTCATCAAGGATGGATTGTGTTATGCCTGCCAATTAGGGAAACAAAATAAATCATCCTTCAAGAGCAAGATAGAGTCATCCATTGTTAAGCCACTTCAATTCCTGCATATGGACTTATTTGGTCCAGTAAATGTCATGTCCATTTCAAAGAAGAAATACTGTCTGGTGATTGTAGATGATTTTTCTAAGTTTACATGGACCTTCTTTCTGCACTCCAAAAGATTGTGCAAGTGAAATCATCATCAATCATCTCAGACTAGTAAATAATGGTTTTGAAGTCAAAGTACAAAGAATCAGGAGTGACAATGGCACTGAATTCAAAAATTCCACAATGAAGATTTTCTGTGAAGAGAATGGAATTGTCCATGAGTTTTCTGTTGCTAGAACACCTCAACAAAATGGGGTTGTTGAAAGGAAGAACAGAACTCTCATTGAAACAGCTTGAACAATTCTAAGTGAATCAAGATTGCCAACATATTTCTGGGCTGAAGCTGTCAGCACTGCATGTTTCACTCAGAATATTTCCTTGGTCAATCAAGCTAGAGGAATGACTCCTTATCAGTTATTTACCAACAAGAAACCAACTTTAGCTTTTCTTCATGTCTTTGGATGTAAGTGTTTTGTGCTAAGGAATCATGGAGATAACTTGGGCAAATTTGAAGCAAAGGTAGATGAAGCTATCTTTGTTGGGTATGCAGCAGGGAAAGCTTATAGAGTCTACAATCTAAGAACCAACATTGTTATGGAATCTGTACATGTTGTGTTTGATGATCAAAAGATTCTAGGTCTAAATGATGAAGGCTTCCATGAAAAGTTGGAATTTGAAAATGAGGTAGAAGGAAGAATGTACATTGATGATGATAAGGAAAATGAAGATCATGACCATGAAAATTCATCTAGAGTTGTTGGTCCAACTAGAAGTGATGCTAACACTGGGAATGAAGCATCCGTTGATAGTCATATTGGAGCATACTGATAGTCTGTTTTCTCATGCATCCGTCGACAGGCAAAATGGAGCATCCGTTGATAGACAAAATGATGCATCCGTTGACAGTCAACTTCATAATTCCGCATGGATAACAAACTCAGGGGGAGTTTCTCAAAGTCAACACTCAATGACCAATCAACAAGATCATGCTCATTTAGATGAAGCAACCTCATCTAGATCAAACCTTCCACCTTCAAGGAAATGGACCAGAGATCATCCTTTTGAGTTAATCATTGGTGACTCAAACGCAAGAGTCCAAACTAGGAGGGCCACACAAGAAGAATGTCTATACAGTAGTTTCCTGTCTCAAAAGGAACCTAAGAAAGTGGAAGATGCCCTTCTAGATCCAGATTGGGTCTTAGCAATGCAAGAAGAGCTAAACCAATTTGAGAGAAATAAAGTATGGAAGCTTGTGCCCAAACCTGATGATAGAGGTGTCATAGGTACCAAAAGGGTTCTCAAGAATAAGACTGATGAAAATGGCATAATTGTGAGGAATAAAGCTAGATTAGTGGCAAAGGGCTATTCTGAAGAAGAAGGGATAGATTTTGATAAAACTTTTGCTCCAGTGGCAAGACTTGAGGCAATTAGAATATTCCTAGCCTATGCAGCACGTGCCAATTTCAAAGTCTATCAGATGGATGTCAAAAGTGCCTTTCTAAATGGGGAACTGGAAGAAGAGGTTTATGTCCATCAACCTCCTGGCTTTGAAGATCCAGAATTTCCAGAATATGTATATCTTCTCTTGAAACCACTTTATGGTTTGAAGCAAGCACCAAGAGCCTGGTATGACACTTTATCTCAATTTCTTTTGGAGAATCACTTCACTAGAGGTACAGTAGATAAAACCTTATTTCATAGAAATGTCAATGGTTCTTCAATACTTGTTCAAATCTATGTAGATGATATTATTTTTGGGTCTACAGATGAGAAGCTTTGTAAAAGGTTTGCCAAACTTATGCAAAGTAGGTATGAAATAAGCATGATTGGTGAATTAACTTACTTTCTTGGCTTACAAGTGAAGCAAGTTAATGAGGGCATTTTCATAAGTCAAACAAAATATATTTATGATCTTTTAAAGAAATTTGACTTAATGGATTGTGCCTCTGCAAAAACACCTATGGCCACTGCAACTAAGCTTGAGTTGAATACTAAGGAAAAGTCTGTGGACATCTCAAGCTATAGAGGCATGGTAGGCTCACTTCTATATCTGACAGCTAGTAGACCTGATATAATGTTTTCCACCTGTCTTTGTGCTAGATTTCAAGCTGACCCTAGAGAGTCTCACTTGATTACTATTAAGAGAATTTTCAGGTATCTCAAGGGAACACCAAACCTTGGCATTTGGTACCCAAGAGATTCTGGCTTTGATCTAATTGGCTATTCAGATGCAGATTATGCAGGTTGCAGAATTGATAGGAAAAGTACTACAGGTTCCTGTCAATTTCTAGGGAACAGGCTTGTGTCATGGTTCAGTAAGAAACAGAACTCAGTCTCCACTTCTACAGCTGAAGTTGAGTACATTGCTGCTGGAAGTTGTTGTGCACAGATTCTTTGGATGAAAAATCAACTTATTGATTATGGTCTAAAAGTTGAGAAGATTCCAATTTTCTGTGACAACACAAGTGCTATTGCCATCACAGAGAATCCAGTGCAACATTCGAGAACCAAGCATATTGACATCAAATACCACTTCATTAGAGAGCATGTGATGAATGGTACAGTAGAAATGCACTTCGTGCCAAGTGAAATGCAGCTTGCAGATATCTTCACCAAGCCTCTTGATGAATCATCATTCACAAGATTGGTAGGTGAACTAGGTATGCTTAATTTTTCATAATTCCTAGTGATATCTAATCACACTGAATTGCAGCTAGAGATGTGTTTTGATTTACTTGAGAATTAAAAACTCTCAGAAAAATTTTCTGCAGAAATTTTGTCTAAGGCAAAATTTGCTTATCAACGGATATCCTTTTATCCGTTGGTAGTATAAACACATTACTAGATTTTTGTATGTCAACGGATAACAGGTTGTCCACGTCATCGATGGATAAACTGGTTCTCAACCGTCCATTCCTTATCCGTTGATATACATTTCTTTTTAATTATAGCCATTTGTTAACGTGTATATTTAGTCATGGTTGTACTTCTTTTCTTTTCATTTATTATCTGACAGTTACTTTTGCCCAATGGAGTAATTACTTTTAATTATTTCATTTTTAATTCCTGAAAAATATAAAAGGCTGTCTTGTGCTCTCACATCTCACTTTTATTCATTTTCAAGAATCTCATAAGTTAACTGCATCTTCTTCACTAAAACTCTCTGCAACAAAAGTTCAAACACTTCAATGGCGCCTATTGTTAAGATGATGTCTTCCACTTGGTTTACCTATGATAAGAACAATTTTGCGGCCTTTGTTGATACAGTGAATGCTCCAGAAGCCTATCACACCATGATGAATTTCATGAAGAAATGCAAACTGTCATATGCTATGATTGCCACTACTCCACTAATCCACGAGGTAATTGAAGAGATGTGGGCATCTACTGAGTACATTGGCACAGACGGTACACTTTCTTTTTCTTTAAAGGGTAAAAACTATGTAGTTAACTCTGATGTGATAACCGCTTGTTTAAAACTGCCTGAGAATAACTGTCTGGAAGTACCCAGTAATGCTAAAATTGTTGCCATGCTTAATTCTATAAATTATACCCTTAGTACTGAGAACTTAGGGAAAATTGTTAGGAAAGGAATGGTTAAAGAATGGAGTTATTTTTGTGATGCCTTCATTAAAACTTTTTCTGGCAAAATTAGTAACTTTGATGTTGTTACCAATTCCATGCTAGTTATGCTGTGTATGCTTTTGACTGATAAATTCTATAATTTTGGCACACAAGTCATGTATGAGATAGCAGCAAAATTAGGTAAAAAGGAAACTAGGAGCAAGAATATCTATTTTGCTAGATTTTTGATGCTCTTAGCACTGCATGTATCTGAGAAAGAGCTATCCATTGCTAACCCGGATAGCAAGTTCAATTGTTTTGTTCAGGAGAAAAGAGTCTTAAGTGATTTGATTCGAATGAACTTAAATGCAGAAGTACAATTGGTATATCTACCAATTGTTCAGGTAACTATTTCTAACCCTGAAACTCCTATCTTTAACCCCCAAATTTCTTTGCCTTCTAGTGTCACAATGGAGTCTGTAGCTGTGACCAAACAGGCTCCTACCAAAGTGACCAAATCCAAAGTTCCAAAACCACAATCTAAAAGACAAACCTCAGGTGTCTCTCAAAAGGCACCTGTTGCAAAAACTACCAAAACTCTTGAGGGGAGTGTGAAGGTGGTAGTGAGTGGTGAGGGACAGGGTGAACATCAAAGAAGCCCTAAGGATAAGGAAGGTGAGGCAGGTGCAACCAACATTTCAGTCTCTCAAAAGACTGTTAATAAACCTTCAAGCCAAATTCTAGTTACATCCTCTCAACAGGGTGTGACTACTGATTTAAGTTCCACTCCATGAACATTGCACAAAAGGGCAAGAGACACAGATAGCTCTCACTCAAAAACCTATGGTAGAAGAGTAAAATCCAAAACCATTGAGGGAATCACAGGGTGCACACACAGTACAACAAACTGTACCTTCTCAAATTCAGTTTGATGTGACTTCAATAAATGTGGAGTCACAGGCTCACAGCCCCTTGATCTTAACCTTCAAATCGATACACATTTCAATCCACCATTACCAACTCAATATTTGGATGTGGATATGATATCTACATCAATTCCTGATTCTCCATCTTTAAAATTCTTGGAGAAGCCCCACTCAACAATTGGTGGTCATCATCTTTTAGATGATTTGTTGGGCCATCAATCATCCATTCCTGAATTCACAACAATATCTGTGGCCTCTTCCTTAAAATCAATCACCACAGATTCAGTGTTGGTTTTCACTTCAACGGATACTCTTTTTCCTTCATCAACGGATATCCTTCATACGTTGACAAGTGTTTCTCCATCAACGGATGTGTCTACAACTACTCATCCGTTGACAGCAATAACTACTACATTAACGGATATATTTTATCCATTGACAACTCTCTCTACCACTTCAAAATGTGACATTCCCATGTCAACTGTGGAGGAGTTTGTAGTAGTTGAAACACTTTTAGGAATGAGGGAAGGGAGTGAGAGGCTGCCTTGTGAGCAGGCAAAAGGAGAGGCAAATAATGAGAGGCTAACCATTTCTTCAGGTCAGGCAAAAGGAGAGCAAGAGAGTTCCACCTTAGTAGGTGAAGGTGAGGGTGTGAGAGGTGTGAGCCAGGGGGAGCCCCTGATGCAATAAAAGAGAGAAGAGTGGAGAGAAGGGACTACAGGAGAAATAAGGCAGGAAGATCCAGCCATTGCAAGTGAGTTAATGGAGGTTAATGAAGCTTCTAAAGAGATGGAATTTTGACAAGAATATCAGTCAATCATTGACTCCATCTCTTTGGATCCTGAAACCTTTACTCATCCTGTTTCTGCCTATCAAGTCATGGCACAACAGTGCAATGTGGAGGCAGAGGAGGCAATGCACCTAGTGCACACCTCACAATCTCTACAAAGAGCAAAGGAAGCTTTGACAACTCTACCTTCAGATGCTGACAGTGAAGAGTTTGGCAATGATGACAGTGATAGCACACCAAGTGATGAAGAAGTCAATGTGGAGGATACTTCTGAATGGGTATTTTCTACTACCACTGTGATTGGTGACTTCAATGTGGAGATTATGAAGCAATATCAATCTGCTATGGCTGAGCACCAGAATGCAGATCCACAGAGAAAGGCTGTCCTTTAACAAATACTGGCCTCCCTCAAACTTCACAAGATGCATATGGTTATTCAAAGAACACAACAGGAGGAGGTCCAAACTGCAATAAGGGAAATGAAAGTAGAACTAGATGCCAGGATTGAGGCACTAGCCCCTACTACCACTCAGAAGGTGCTGACTAGCAAATTATTGAAGGAAGATAGTCTGGCCAAATCTGTTAAGCATCTTTCCTCCAGAGTGGATAGTATGGAATCTCAAATGCAGACAATCATTTCCAACCAAGCCAAACAGACTGAGCTACTGGAAAGGCTACTTGCAGCCTCACCCCCAGCCCTTGATGCTAACAAAAAGGGGGAGAAAAAGGTAGAAGAGGTTGCAGCTACAGCTACTTCTAGTCCAATTCCAGCTTCCAGTAGCAAGGTAGCACAAATTGAGGGGGAGCAACAACAGCCAACTATAGTTGTCAATCCAACAGAATTTTCTATAGAGGCTTCCCCTGTGAAGGAGAAACAAGTGGTGTTGCCTGAGATTCAGAGTCTATCAGAAATCTCATATGGTGAAAGGCAAGCCAGAATAGAGGCCTTAGAAAAGATCAACAAGGAGGTAAATGAAAGAATTCTGAGGACAGAGAGAATGATCAATGAATCAATTGTATCAACTCTGTTCTCTACTCAGTCCTCAGCTCCAATAATATCAACTACAATTCTGAAGGTGATCACTCCAGAGATTGTGGCTCCTACATTCTATGATGCTGAACCATCTTATGTCAAAGAATTTGAACCATACATAAGAACCAGAGCCTACTCTCCACCAAAGGCAAATGGGAAGAACAAGTTACAATTGGACTTTCCATTTCCCAAGGATGATGATGAGAAGCTAATGGGAAATACAATCAAAGAGTTCAAGGAAAAGACAAATAAGAGTGTAAGAGATTGGATGACTGTGATAATAAAGAATGGAAAAGTGTTAAATATATCCAACAGCCATCCTAGATTTGTTGAAGCAAAAAGAGAGGAGACCTCCAAACTTCTAAGGGAAGCTCATCCAAGTGAAGAAAATCAATATGAAAACTCAGAGGAGAAGCAAGCCAGGCTGGCTCAGGAGTTAATGGATGAGGTAGAGGATGAAATGAGGGAACCTGAGGAAGTCCCCAAATCCAAAACTAAAAAAAGAGTGAAATCAAAGGCAAGGAGGCCTGTCTCTCCAGAAATTGTAAGAAGTAAGACTGTTGGCTCATCACAATCTATCTCTACACAAGTATTCAACCCAGCTATGAATTTCCATGGTGACCCTATAATCCCTAAAGAGGAACCAATGAATCTTGACTCCATTGAGGTTCCTTCATTCTTGTTGAAGCCTCAACAGAAGCATAAACAGAAGAAAAGGATACCAAGGAAGCAACCTTCAAAGGAACCAATTCAAGTTGCTAGGGTACCTGCTATTGTAAAACATTCAGTCTTGGAAAACAAGGATGATTTTATCTATCAGGCAGATATTGAAGAATACTCTGGCATGAATCTGTATCTGGATGAATTGTCAGAAGTAAGAGGAATTGACAAATACAAACATTTGCCTGAGAGATTGGTCTTTGTATACAAGGGAGGAAAGGAAAGGACATGGCCACTATAGAGGGTTCTTGGAGAAAATTATCTGACCTTAACCAAAGTGTTCTCTGCAATCAAGAGATACACAGGGTTCTCCAGGATAGCAAAAGGGGATATACTGGACAGAATAGAACAGATAAGGAGAGAATGGAACTCACCATCAAGACTACCAAGGAAGATGAAGATCCCATACAATGGACATAAAATCGATCTTCAACCCTTCTGGATGATGGAGTTCAGGGATGAAGATGGTAACAGGAGATTCTTCAGGTTAGAAGACCAACTATCAAAGGCTAGTTTTCAATACCTGAGATGGTTACAACAAAAGCTAAATCCAAAAGTTGTTGAAGAAGATGCCTTCTATAGGCAACTCCAAATGCAGATTGAGTCCAACTCTGCCAAAGAAGGAAAATCAAGGGTGATGCCAACCAGAGAGAAGAAACAGTATTAATCTGCTCAGTCTAGAGGAGCACTTCTCTGTAAAGTTCTCAAACTTTCTGTTTTTAATTTTTGTAGCTTAATACAATTTTTGCATTGTTTTATATATATCCTTAGGAATGTTTTGTTATCATCAAGGTCCTAAATTTATGCTTTATTGCCATCAAGTATAAATTGGGGGAGATTGTTAGGAATATGTTGTACTTGATGATAACTTCACAATCAATCAAATTGTATAAGTCATGTTTTGTAACTGTCAACGGATGAGACATTATAACTCTATCCGTTGACAGGTAGCTCATCAATGAATGAGGTTTTGTAGCATACTGCAGTACCTCTATGTTATCAGTTGATAGTGTTTTTATTCAGAGTCATGTTGACCATTATTGGATAGGCAGAATAGGGTAGCCAATTGTAAATAAGCTATGCTATGTAATTCTGTCTAAGTGAAAGTATATCAACGGATGAAGACAGGACTCTATCAACGGATACAACTCAAATCCACTCTATCAACGGATACAGCACAAATCTCAATATCAACGGATACAGTTCAATATATCATCAACGGATGTTAGTGTACAATGCCAACGGATAATCATTGACACTTACTTCTATGCTAGCTGGGAATCAGCAGTTGATAAGGACAGGTTTGACTGACAGATCACATGGGTTGATAGTAGGTATAAAAAGCAGTATGGCAGCCATACTTTGGAAACACAGAAGAAAGAAGCATTTCATTTACACAGTACATACAAGAAAGGTGCAGGGGACATATCTGTTCACAAGGACAACCTTTCGGCTACATGTGGATTTGGAGTGGAGTAGCAAGTCAACTTGAATTAGATTAATATTATCTTATTCCTGTAGTACTTGTAAACTTGGGATATATAACCAAGTGTAGCAACTCTTTAAATACTAAGAAAACGGACATATTTGCTTAGGGTTTCTTGAATATCCTTAGAAGCAAAGAGTTGTAAAACAGAAGCTGTGTACATTTGTATCACAGAGTTTTCTTCAAATAAAAGTCTCAGGTGGTACATTTAACCACATGATTTTTTATGTGTTTGTGAATCATTTCTCATCCAGCAATTATCTCCTTATAGATTTCTGTGGTTTATATCAGAAATTTGTAAATATCAAGAATTGTATTCAACCCCCCCTCCCTTCTACAATTATACAAGTGTGTAATCTGGGAATAACATTCACCATCAGGACAGCCATTTTTCTCATTTCCTCTTCATCCTTAGAATCAGATGATTCATCAGTGTTTGAGTCAACATCAGAATCTGATGACTCACTTTCAGAATATATAGCTAAAGCTTTTCCCTTAGCTTTCTTCCTTGATGCTTCCTTCTTCAAGGGTTTCTCTTCCACCTTAAGAGCAACAGACTTTGCCTTCTTGCTTGATCTTCTATTTCTCTGTTCCATTTCCAGTTCATGAGTTTTGAGCAACCCATAGATCTCATCAATTTCAGTATCAGCAAGATCATAATTATCTCTAATAGTGGTTGTTTTCACATCCCACTTTTCAGGTAGAGCAAGAAGAAATTTGAGATTCGAGTCTTCTAGATCATACTCTTTATTTACCAATGATAAATCATTAATCAGTTTACAAAACCTGTCAAATGTTTCTGTCATGGTTTCTTCAGACTTTGCCTCAAAATGCTCATACTCATGTAAGAGTATATTCCTTCTATTCTTCTTGATAGCAGCAGTTCCTTGACATCTAACTTCAAGGGCATCCCAAATTTCTTTGGCAGTAGTGCAGTTAATCACCTTATTAGACATGACATTGTCTAATGCACTATGAAGTAGGTGCCTTACCTTTGCATCCTTAGCAATAGATGAAAGATCTTCAGGAGTCAGATCTTTCTTTTCCTTTGGGACTGTCTTAGTTTCTTGACCAGCAGTAGCAGCAGATAGCTTGGTAGGTTTATGAGGACCTTCATAAATTCTGTCAAGATATTCTGGATCTGTAGCTTCCAGAAACATAGTCATCTTTACCTTCCAGATAGCATAATCTGCTGGTCTCAGAATAGGAACCCTAATAGTCTCATAACGACTCACAGTAGTTGGAGCCTTCTCAGAACCTAAACCTATTGGAGGAGGAATCTCTGCCATTGATTATATGTTGTGTGTGTGGATCTTAAACTGTATTAAGTAACAGATTGACTCTGATACCACTTGTTAGGTCGAATACACAAATATAATCAAGATTTGTATGAGAGATTAACAAGAACACACATTTTTAACAATTAAAAACTGTTTGAAATTAATAATTCCTCTCTCAGTGATGTAAACTATCACAGAGAGCTGCTTAGGTTACAATGAATGATAATTCGTTGTTCGATACCCTTCTAGGGTTAACCTAACTGTATTTATAAAACATACAGCTACTATACAATCGTAAATTGATTCTCCTATAATTTAGCTATACAATTGATATCAATCACGATTAGGGGTGTACATGGGTCGGCCAAACCGACCAACCCGAACCAAACCGGCCTTATTTTCGGCCGACCCAACCCGAAAAATTATAAACCGTTATGTAATTGGGTTAAATCAACTCCAACCCGATTTTAATGGGTTGGGTATGGGTTTAGATTATTTTGGGCCAACCCAACCCAACCCGAGAGGTATTTTAGTAATTAATCGCATGATTACATTTTGTTCATGTTCTAGTTCATTTAGTATTATTTAGACCCACATTTCCTAGATATTATAACTTACCGGAAATGAGCTAAATGAATTATACGATATATGATAACTTGAGCATTGAAAGAAAATCAAAGTAAAATTGTAAGTTAAACCAGCAGAGCAGATGTTATAATCTGATGAAACAAACATAAGGCATACATGTACAAAAGTATTTGCAGTTGTACTGGCATATGATATTTGCAGTTGTACTGGTTGGTTGAGATGAAGGCAACAAACATAAGGAAAATTATATGCATTTGGTTCAGAGACTTCAGATCAGAATCATCATACTATGTATTTGTTCTTTTTTTGGATTGATTATTCTTTTGCATATCTAGCGTGTTTATTTAATTTTTATATATAAATAACTCATTCAAACCGACCCAAACCGAACCAAACCGACCTATAACAAATAGGGTTGGGTTGTAAATTTAATTTTTATGGGTCGGGTTAAAAAATTTCAAACCGATTTAAAATGGGTTGGGTTGTTTTAATGCTCCAACCCGGTCAACCCGACCCGTGTACACCCCTAATCACGATTGCTACACGTCTTCTAAGTCAACACAATCTCTTTGACAGCTATCCAATCTTCAAAGATATTTCTTCCATAATTGTCTTCAATTATTCTTCAATCACTGTTGACAAGTAGAAGCTTCCGCCAGACAGAGTTTATCAAACTCTGTTGCGCTTCCATCCGTCAACGTTTAACAAACTCTGACCTGCTTCCAGCTAAACTCTTATTTATCACTGTTACACTTAAACACTGATTAATACATACATCAATTATATCTAACATCATACATGTTTCTTGTAAATATACAGGTCTGAAAAGGATTGCAGTTTCAAGAGATGTCTTCTTCATGCAGCATAATTGTCAATTTCCACTTTCTCAATAAATTTGTTTGTTTCGAACTTTAGTTTACTTTGGGTGATGCAATGCCCTGGTTTCATTTACAACATTTTTTAAAAAATCTAAACTTATTGCTTTGGTTATGTTCAATAATAAATGTTCTTGCTTTAGACATGATCATTATTAGTGTCGCAAATTATTATTAAATAAGTTATGTTTTCCAGTAATACATATGCTCAAAATGCAGAGTAAATCTTATATTGCAACTGAAGAATTACGTGGGATATTGTGTATCACACCACAATGTCATATGCTTTTCAATTGTGAGGCAACATGTCTACTTAAGTACTTCTTTAAGCACATCTACGTTTATATCATATAACATTGTTATGTTTAAACTCATTGGTCCATTTGAGAAAAGTATTCAATATTGACATTACAAAATATTTATGTTGTCCAACAACATTGCAAACGGACTAACATTTGCTATGTTGTTCTTGGTTCTCAAAGTAATTGCAAATGTTGAGTTTCATAAACAACATCTTCCCTTTGGTTGATTGTGCATCTATGAATTTGAGTACATAAATACATAAGTAATGACTTTGAGTACGTAAGTACATAAGTAATGTAAAACCACATAACTACACCTTAATTATACCAATGCAATTATGTAAAATAGGTAAATCAATACCAACAATCATGAGTTGCTAAGTTTATAGGTACTTATAGCAAATGTTGGAACAACCACATCAAATATTTAGTTGAAACAATTGTGTAGTCGAACTGACATGTTGATTATGCTTTCAAATCAAGTACAAATTATGCTACAAGACATTAATGGAAACATTAGATAGAGGAAAAAAATCAGCAAAAAAGATGATAATTTTTACAGAATTAAGCCATTACTAAGTAAACAATCCTTATTTAGTGTTGTTATGTCTTGACACACTTTTCTACTATATCAATCCTACATCCTTAAATTCTGCTCTCTCTTCCCTAATCCTATCCAACTAAATTTTATTGTTATAGTACAACTTCGATAAATGAATATTAAAAAAAACAAATTACTTAATTAAATGAATAATTATTATTCATTCCCGACATAATAGAAACAGTCTATTTTTAACCTCAATAAATGAATACTCTTAATCATAAATTGAACAACCAAGGTTCGATTCTCCCCTAGCGCATGTATCAGAACAGATACTAAAATAATACAATCATTGTGGCAAAAAAATCTTTTACAATTATAAAAAATACATAGATTATTCAATTTTTTTACTTTTTTATGGGCTAAGCCTTTACTTATTAATGGACCCTTATTTATTGTTGTTAAAAAAGAAACGCGTATTTATTGGTGCCTAAATCCCTAAATACTGTTGTTATCTAGTATAGACTGGACCTATAGCGTCGCCACCTATAGCAACGGTTATTGACCTATAGCGTCGCCACCTTACCTATTGCGTCGGTTGTTTGCATTAACCGACGCTTATTGACATCTGCAGGAACTTATAGCGTCGGTTGTTTACATTAACCGACGCTATAGGTGTAACCTATAGCGTCGCCACCAAAAACACCGCCGCTAATTTGTGTATTTGCGTCGGTCAGAGAAAGAACCGACGCTATAGCTATACCCTCTAGCGTCGCTTTATGGAATGCCGACGCTATAAGTACACTGTAGTTTTGACTTAAAGCGTCGCCTTTAAAAATGCCGACGCTATAGGTACTCTTTAGGTGTGACTTAGAGCGTCGCCCCTATAAACGGCGACGCTATAGGTATGTACCTATTTTTTTTTTTTAAATGATGTAACAAATTTATTAATATTATTCATTTTCTTATATTTTTAAAGAAAATTTTATTTATATAATTTATCTATTATAAAATATTATATTTTTTTGACAAATTTCTTAATATTTGGCAAAAATTATTATATTTTATATTAGATAAATTATATAATTAAATAGAATTTTCTTTAAAAATATAAGAAAATGAATAATATTATACAATTAAGTTTTGTAAAATAATATTTTTAATATTTTTATCACACATAATGAAAAATTATTAAATTGACAAAATGAATTAAAATCTTAATTAATTATTTACTTGTAGAATATAAAAAATAAATAATGTAATTTTTTTAATTAAATAATACAGTAGTTTTGTCAAGAAAAAAAATAATACAGTGATAACTGATCGAACCCAGAAGTCCAAACCCGGTCTTTGGTTTTCGTTACTCTTCCCCCTTTTAATTTCGCCCCTTTCTGTTTAGAGCCCTAATTTCCATCTCCCTCCCAATTGGACGCTGCTACGAATTGCAATTCTACGAACCCAGAACCTAGAACCCAGAACCCAGAACATCTCAACTTCTACGAATTGCACATCTCCATCTCCAAATCTCCATCTCCCTCTCTCAATCTCCATCTCCCTCTCCCAATCCAAATCCACATCCAAATCTCCATCTCTCTCCAAATCTATAGCTACAAGTACGAATTGGACATCTCCGGTCTTAACTTCTACGAGTACGAAGAAGACAAGTACTCTCCTCCATCTCTGCTGGTATTGTGCTTGAATTGCTGAAGACGAGTACGAATTGTTCTTAACTTTCTAGGATTTGTGTGCTTCTCCCTGCTGGTATTCTCTCTCTCTCTCTCTCTCTCTCTTGCTCCCTCCCTCCCTCCCTCTCTTGCTCTCGATATATTTAATGTGTAATTGGTACGCTGTTTTATATATATATTAAATGTGTAATTGGTACTCTGTTTTATACATCTCTAGTCAATCACCTGTAGTATTGGTATGCTTAGTATATGTGCTTTAAATACCTACAGTTAGGTGGAAATTACCCCTTTACTCCAAAATTGCGATTTTATTAGGAAGTTATTCACTTGGACCTACAATTAGCTGTGATGAAGATTTTAAATTTCGAATTGGTTAAAGTGCATACAGGTTCTTATGTTGTTAGTATCATTTCATTGTAGTTGGATTTCAAGTTCTGTTACTGTTGTAGTTTAGACATCAAGTGAAATTTAAAATTGGAATTAGAGTGAAATGACCTTTGGAAGTAAATATTGGCCGTTTATGCCGTTAAATTGAATATGGTTATGAACCTTGACGTGATTTTATATATGCTTTTTGGCTGGATGAATTAAGATTGCCTATATTACAGGTAAACCTTTACACATATTAGAGATAAGTAAAAAAGAGAAGAGGACTGCTCGTTTATCTGGTGTTCTGTTTTATTATGCTAAAAAACAATCTGTTAGACTCGTTGATACCTTATTACAACTTGAATTTCGTATGTGTCTATTGCCACATGAAAAGATATAAGAGAGGATGAGAGGGAGCAGACAAAGTTAAGAATGTTGAGAACCTTGACAATAGTTGTCGACTTGTCGTGATAGCGATTTGCGTGTTGGTTTAGCAGTTTTAAGAATTTAATTTCTTTAGATTATATCTTAAAATTGAGGCTGTGATAAATTCCTATGTGACATACAAGAATATCCTCAATTGCAGCTTTCGATAATTGAAATTATATGTTAGACTTCTAATCTTTCTTCATGAGCTTTTAGTAATGATTTTTGACTGGAATAATGGAATTGTTGTCAAGTTGGAACTTTATAAACAGTAGTGCGTATCATACAGTATAATTTGGTGCATCTTCAACGAGTCAATGTTTTGATGTGTTAGTAGTTTATCATCAGCAATGTTTGTGTCCATTACTATTTTCTAACAGTCAACTATTCTTCTGCTTGCATATGTAAATTTATATCTACAAAGTGGTTGCTTCTTTCTCTTTTGTACTTGTGAACTCAATCTGAATGTGGTCTTTCAGCAAATTGTACCATTGGTGATTAATTCTTTCTCTGACCAAGATAGTATAGTTCGTTATTATGCGTGTGAAGCTCTATATAATATTGTCTGCGCTTTTATATCGTTAAATTATGGCAGAATGATAATTATCGTTAAATATTACATATTTTATATTCTCTAATAACATAATAACTAATGACTTCCCTTCTTCAATATGTTCTATAGATATATAACATGGACCGCCTTACATGGATGTATAAAATATCACGGACATCCCATGAGTATATTAGCCATGTTAATGACTTTATTAAATTTGCCGAGCAAAATCTAAAGAGGACCGAACATGGAAAAGAAAGGATGACATGTCCATGTCGCGATTGTTATAATTTAGAAAAGTATTCCGATGTCGATACAGTGCGTGGACATTTATTTCGACGTGGTTTCATGGATAATTATACCAAGTGGATCTGGCATGGTGAGGGAATACGCTCTCGAAAGGCAGAATCATTTAGTGGGAATTATGAAAGCTGTGGAGATGGTAATCCTACCTATAAAGAAGAGGAAGAGGACGAGGAAAATGATAGACTTGATGAGATGATCCAAGATGTTGAAGAAATTTTGATGCACCAACAGAAAATTCTTGAGAACTTGGTCGACGATTCTAAAAAACTTCTATATCCTGGTTGCAACGATCAGTTTACTAGGTTATCAACAACCTTGAAGTTGTGTAATATCAAAGTAAAGAGCGGGTGGAGTGACAAAAGTTTCACAGAATTGTTGAAACTTGTATCAGACATACTTCCTTTGAATAATGAGCTTCCAACTTCCACCTACGAGGCGAAGAAGATATTGTGTCCCATGGGTATGAATGTAAAGAAGATACATGCTTGTCCATATGATTGTGTGTTGTTTCGCAATGAGTATGAACATCTACACACATGTCCAAAATGCGGAACCTCTAGGTATAAGCGGGTGGGAAATAACTCTTCAAGTGGTGTTAAGAAAAGCCCTCCTGCCAAGGTGTTACGGTATTTACCCATAATGGACAGATTCAAACGCCTCTTTGCAAATAAAAATGATGCAAAGCTTATGAGGTGGCATGTGGAAGGGAGAAAATCAGATGGGATGCTCAGACACCCTGCTGACTCTCCACAATGGAGAACCATTGATAGAAAGTTCCCGGATTTTGGTGGAGAATTAAGAAACCTGCGGCTTGGACTTTGCGCGGATGGCATGAATCCGTATCGCACTCTTAGGTTAGTGTCTATAACGTCTTTATCTTTGTTTAGGTTATAGACGTGTAGTATGCAAGTGTCCTTTAGTTAGTGTCTATCAGTTGCATTATTTTCGGAGTTAGAATAAGACAGGTTGTTAGAGTTCATGTAGGAGATGATTTAGGATCGAGTCAATCGCGTCCTTACTTCTTGGTATTCAGTTCTTGTATTTCTCTATTTATGTATCAGTTCTTTGATAATAAAACATATGCTTTCTGGCAAAGCTATGTGCTTTATTCTCAGCTTTATATCATAAGGTTAATATTCATATGTCATATTGAACCTATTGGTGGGGACTGGAAGAATATTACTATTATGATGGTGACAATGATAATGATGCTTAATAACAATGATTATTGTAAGTAACTCATTATTAAAAGATAAAATGTATACATCAGAGTTCTAATTTCTTAGCTCATTTTAGAATCAAATTGAAGTCCCTATAAGAGCATTTTTCATGTCTGCTGTATACATCAGGGCCTTGTTGGAAACCTGGTCCATTTTTTGCCTTAAAATGTAATTATTTTAATCAATGTACTGATCCGTTTTTATATTGTAGGAACCTTTTGCCATGGATGAAGAAAATGGTAACTCTGAGCCAGGTCCTAGTGCTGAATCGTCCAGGAAAAGGAGTAGAGGTCCAACCTTGTGCAAGAAATTTAAAAAAAGGATTGCAAAACAGGATTTGGAGTGTAGCATTTCTTTTAACGAGTTTGGTCGCCCAACTGGACATATGCTTAAAGATTTCAGGAATTATTTGGGATCGGTGGTTCGATTCCAAGTTGATATTAATATTGAAAGTTGGGATCGAGTTAACCAAGGGTTAAAAGAAGCAATCTGGGATGATGTTAAGGTATGCAATGCAATGAACTTTTACTTGATATAGCAGTAAAAATATATCACAATATGCATAAAAATTAGTCCTTAGCCACACTTGAAGAGTGGTTTTAAGTTAGTTCCGTTTATAACCTTTTACCATTAGATATAGCCGAAACAAAATTAGAACTGTTTATTCTCAGTCATACATCACATGTTACGCGCGAGTTAGCTCAAAATCGACTAAACTACAAAAACCAGACACTATACTATACCTTTGCATTGAGATGCCATTTGTGTAGCTTGTAAAATGAACTAAAAACTCTGCAGCTTATATGTATGTAATTCTTTTGTAAGCAATTGAAGTGATTTAGCTGCCAGTGCTACTATTTATAGAGACTGTTGGTATTTGGCTCGACTTATCGGTAACTTGTAAGCTAAAAATTAAGCTCAAATTCTACCAATGTTCTACGTGTAATTCTACTATTTATAGAGACTGTTGGTATTTGCTAGTACTACCAATGTTCTACGTGTAATTCTAGAAATTTGTGCCATTGGTAAACATATATATGAACACTCATGATAGCTTTTGTTGGACCAACAAGAGGTTTTATCTGCAAATGCAAATCAGATTGTCAAAATAAATAGGAAAGTGGTGACTTTTGTCGCAGTTTAGATTTAGTAGGCAAACCTTTTGCAAATATAATTATATTCAGAACATGTAGCCCTTTAAGTAGTTTTTTTTTTAGAGATAAGGTTTGGAATAATAGTAAAAGACTATTTGTTCTTTTATAGTATAGTAAATCATTTTATATACACTAAATTCTTTGATTTATTCCAAATTATTCCAAGGACTTTCTCATCACTTCCATAACTTTTTAGTTCAAATATGGACGATTATATAGTCACGTACTGAAGTACTATCTGAGGGATCTTTAGTCCCTTTGCAAAAATTCCTATTCCAAGCATTAATATTGGAACCAAATGTAGCGACTGCGTTATAAGTTTTTACAAGTAGTAATATCAATCATTCAAAAAAGTTTTCACCGTTTAAATTTCCAGATTTCCCTGAAAGCAACAAGTACACAAAATATCTTTGTCAATGATTTCACAGTTAATTATAAATTGATGAATTAAAAATATTATTACACACTTGATCAAAGGATACTGAGTACAAATCTAATCTTTTTGCTATCTTAAACTAATTATGTGTTTAGCCTAAAATATTATTTCGTAAATTAACTCCTTACCCATCTCATCATTGAGGTAGATAATTAAAAACTTGTTTAAGTTGAAGTATTTAAAAGAGAGAGTGTGGTAACTAATATAGTAGATATTATTGGAAATGCATTCAAATGTTACTACTATAAACAAAAAATATAACTGCTTTAGAGTAGTTGCAACAAAATTTAAGCCACGTTCTATATTCTACCAATGTTCTACGTGTAATTCTACTATTTATAGAGACTGTTGGTATTTGCTAGTACTACCAATGTTCTACGTGTAATTCTAGAAATTGAATTATGCATAGTTTGTTGTGTGCTATTAAAAGATTGGTGATTGAATTATTTTTCAGAATCGTTGGAAACTTCCTGATTCACAAAAAAAACACGTGTTAGAAAAGGCAGGAAATCAGTGGAGGGATTTTAAGGGTAAGTTGACAAAGAACTTTCTTCGCAAAGGAAAGGATCCTACTGAACGTTATCCTTACCTCAGCCAGGAGCAGTGGGAAATATTCGTAAAGAGACGTGAAACTGATGAGTTTCAGGTACATATAAAAAACTCTTCTTCATGGCATCAATATATAGTACACTGACAAGATACTCTCGTACAACAAATTTTTACTAGCCTGCTCTACATTTGTAAATCATGATCAGGATTACTTTCTCACTTTATTATTGATAAAAGTAGCTCTAAGGATATAATACCCACAAGAATCAACTTGAGTAGAGTTTAACTGTAATCCAATTTCTAAAAAGGAGATACTGAATTTTTATGCATAATTAATAAATTAATAATTAATTATGTTTCCTTCTTGTCAACAGGCAATAAGTCTCAAAGCGCAAGAAAGTCAGAAACATAATGACCAAGTACATTTTCTAGGGCCTAGTGGATATGAAGGAAAGAAAGCCATCTGGACTGTTGATGACCCCCTCACTGCATTGGAATCTTGTGAATCGGTTGATCCATCACTTTTATCGTGTGATCGTACCGGACGTAGTTTTGATTATATTAGAGCACGAGCAAAAAAAAAGGAGGGCGGAGGTTATTATTTCCCAAATGAACAGACTAAAAAAGTGATTGTGAAAATGGTAAAATCCATGATTTTTCATCTTTTAAATTCCATTGTTTTTAACATATTATTGGTCTTGTTTTTTGATATTTGTTTCTTTGCATACATTAATCTGCACTAAATTTTTGTTTCACTGAATTTTTACTTGGCCAGATGTTGCTTGTTCATCCTTGTTTTTTACATGTTTTCTGATATTTGTGCATTTTGTAAGGCTGTTTATATTTGGCTTTTTTTATCGCTATCTAATTAATGAACATTCTGAACAGGGAGAGTTGCAATCGCAAGTTGTAGATGGTGTGTGGACTCCAGAAGGTCAGGATGACATATTGTCGCGTGCACTGGGTCGTAAGGAGCATGGAGGGCGTGTTAGAGGGGTTGGGGGGGAGTTAAAGTTAAAGAAGCATTTGCATCAGGTAGCAAACATAGTGGGATGATATCGGCTGATCAGTTGGCTACAATCACGCAAGAAATTACCAAAAAAGTTCAGAAAGAGTGCGAGGACAGGATGAACCAAATGATGAATTTGAAACTAGAAGGCATCTTCAGTCACTTGAAGCAGATAGGTGTGTCATTTCCAGATGGTAATTTTGTGAAAGATAATGCTACCCCGCAAACTGTTCGGAGCAGTTGCCAGTCTGTGGATCGACAAGATCCTTTGTCGAATCTCAAGGTACTGTTATACAAGTATATGTTTTACATGCATTCAGTTAATTTTGTTTGCATCAAGTATCTGTCTCTCTGTTACTGCCTTACTGGAAACAATTTGTCTTACTGTTTCAACCTGCGAAAACTGTTATGGTCTTACTTTATTCACTTGTTGCTTCTTATTGATTAGGAATTAGGATTATAATCTGGGTAGCTGTGACTTCTCCCTTAGTGTTCTTGGTTTTTGGCAAAGAACATAACCTTACTCTTTTCTTTGTTGATCCATATTATGCTTAGATATATGTATAAACAGTACATATATAAATAGCTGCAACTGAGTTCTTGAGTAGCTATATGTTTTTTGATTGAAACGACAGACATTTGGATAACAGAACTACACTTGCTTTTTGATGGCCTATATTCTATGCATTACTTTCATTGCTTCTTACACTCATTGCGTATTTGGTAGGGAGTCCTTTTAAGGGACACCTCATCTTGCATTTTTTTCTTTTTTTTATGGATGAAAATTCGATTGATCATAACTATTGTGTTGTCCACTGTCTGATCTATTGAAATTTAAATTAATTCATTGGATGTACTTAGGTGAACTTAAATACAAAATGTGCATTGGTGGCCAGGAAAAAGTGAGTGTTTATTGACAGAGCTATTAGATTTCAACATTGGAATGAAAAAGTGAGGAATGAATCACTTTACTTCTCTGTGATTGACAAGGCATATAAAGACATTTATATACACGTACACACGTGCACATATGTAGATGTCATGGTGTTGAAATAAATCCAAATTCTCTTGAAATAATTGAGCATGTCATTTAGACCAATTGTTTTATTTTAAAGGTACTGTTATACAAGTATCTGTTTTACATGCATTCAGTTAATTTTGTTCAAATGAATTCTAACTTAATGCAGGGTCCTACCCCATTTCATCTTTGGGTGGTAGATCAGGATAAAGGAAGAGTTGTCGTGGCAAGGGGGACTGTTTTCCCGGCAAATAATCAGAGTGATAATATGGTTCATAATAATCCGATTCTTTCTCATAATATAAGAGTATCAATTGATGATGTTGGACCTGAATATCAGCTTACTCGACTTCCGGTGCCATGTGACGAACTTGAAATGGTAGGAAGTGCAGCTGGTAGTTTTTTCCAATGGCCAAAGGAGCTTGTGACATTGGGACAGGTATATTTAAGTGTCAGTTGAAGTGAAGTTGTTTTTTCATATATTTGCAATATATCATGTGGCTAGTCGTGTTTGATCAGGATCCCCCCTTGGAGAGCACTCCAGAAAAGGGTACTAAGATGCCTCAAATAGTTGAGAGCAAAAATTCGGCGGCTCCCGTCAATAAAACACCACCATTGGCAAGGGATGGTGATGATAAACATTTATCTGAGCATTGCCGATCTTTACGTTTCTTGGTTAATAAGAGGACCTCTGCTAAAAAAGATGTGTTATTCAAGTTAGCAGAAAGTGGACAGCAAACCATATATGTATCCCCTGTTGATATTGATGAATTTTTAACAATGAGTTGTTTAAACATGCCTGTTGTGGAAATTTTTATCAAGTAAGACAAGTCTTTTTTGCTCAATTAACTTTAAAATCATTTAAGTACATATACACGTGTTTATTGTGACAAGTTACTTTTGTAGGTATCTTGGGACACTATGCAGTGAGTTGAAAGAAGAAATATTTACATTCATGTTGCCATCTAGATTGGCAATACCGAATAAGGGTGACTATGTACGTAGCCAGGAAGCATGTGATTACATCACAACAACTTTGGTTGCCAATAAAGAGAGGCATTTCATTCTAGCACCTTACGTCCAAGAGTAAGAATGAATTAAAATTAAATTGTACATACTATATACATGTGCATATTTTAATGTATGTGTGTGTGTATTATCGTAGCAACCACTGGATATTGCTGCTTTTCAGTCTCAAAGAAAGTGTTATTTATATATTTGATTCGTTGAAAAGAGAAAGGAATATACGCTTGAAGACACCTGTGCAGAAGTAAGTTAAATAATACTTTACATTTAACGTAGTCCACCTTTGTATTGAGATCTGATTGTGCGTATACTTATTTCACTGTACAATGCATTTAAATTATACACAATAGAAGGTGGACTGAGGAATAATAGAAAAGAATTTCTTATTTTTCACAACGAGGTTCAGGTATAACCTACTTGAACTATACATTTAAATTCGTCCATTGATTTATTGTTTGTACTTAATAAAAATTGTTGGCTTCTTCGTAGTGTCCTCAACAACATGGAGGAACGGAGTGTGGTTTTTTTGTCATGAAGTACATGCATGACATAATCATGCATTCTCAAAAAAAAACAGACATGAATTGGAAAGTGGTAAGAGAAAACTAGTTAGCATCGTTTTACACATATCGGACTAAAATTTTTCTAAAAATATGAAATCTTCTATATTTTGAAGGTTCTTGGTTCATCAAGACGTTATACCAAAAAGGAAATCACTGACATACGAGAGCTCTGGGCAAAATATTTTATCAGAGAATGTCTTTAATCTGGTACTAATAATGTCCCTGCTTAAATATCCAATTTGTATCTTATCATTTTTTTTATAATATTTTCACCAGTAAAACTTTATTTCTTCGAAGGCTCTCTTTTTGGAATTATTAATTTCATATGATTTTGGAAGTCTATATAATCTTCTGGGAAATTTTGTTGAACGCCAGTTCAAATTAATTCTGAAAAGGTCATTGCACAAGTGCATATTGTAGGCATATGTTGTGTTGTACAGTTCATGATATGCATTAAAAAGAAAGCCCAACTATTTATATATCTTCCCCCTCTTGACCTCTTCTGTGTGTTTCTCATGCCATGTCTTTCAAGTCTTCTGGCACAATGCGTGGTGTATGGTTAATTGTGTCCTAAACGCTGTTAATAATCTATATATATGCTGTGGATCGATGTTAATAATCTATGTATGGTTAATAATCTATATATATGCTGTGGATCGATGTGCTTTGTACTTTCATTCGCACACATCTTAAGTTTCTCTGATACTTCTGGTTCATTTTCTGGGGAACATTTCTTTAAGAAATAACTGCCAGAAGCAAGGATGCCAAAATGTGAACTTGGCCGCACATTGAAGCTCCTTTTTTGTAAACTTATTCCTATGCTAGTGACTTTTGTAAGCTTTATGGGCTAGTGTCTTTCTCAAGCAGCCTGTTAACAGTTTACTTCTGTGCCTGCGGAAACGCTTTGTACTTTCAATAATAATACCTCCTTTGATTACTTGTGACTTGCTTTGTAGATACTATATATATAAATACTTGCCTAAATGCATGTGTGTATTGCACATCATATACACAAATGAAATACCATATTGCTGTTAATTAATAAATGTGTTCTGTTCTTCCGAATCATACAAATGTCCTGATCGAGCAATTGAAAGAAGCCTACCACACCAGCTGAAATTAATCTAGCTGATGTTTACAATGCATAACCCATTTACACCAGCTGAAATTAATCCAGCTGAAATTGAAAGATTTAGCTCTTGTAATTAAGTTGATTGATGTTCTTTATAAAAGCTAGAATTCTAATTGTTTCGATCTTTTGTTTGCCTCTGATTATTTGTTTCATGATTAAGCTAATTTCCATGGCTCTTTCATTTTAATGCTTGATTTGGCTGTCAAGTTGCTATCTAGCAATATTGGGTTTGTTGAATTGAGTTTCTGCTATGCAGAAGCTTCTATTTATTTTTTCTCTAATACTCTATTTTATTGTTTTCAATATTGATCGTTCATATGTGTGTGTTCGATCTCTATCTGCTTCTCACCTAAGTCATACATTGATATTCCAGGTGTTGAGCTTCTCTCAGACTCGTTCCCATACAAGGAGACTGAAAACGGATGCCTATGGGAAGATAGTTTGATAGACTCGTTCCCATACAAGGAGACTCGTTCATATGTGTTTGTTAGGGTCTGTTAAATTGGGATTTCAACCCTTAGCAACACAGAATTCTGTAGTAGTGATAGAAAAATGTTTTTGAACATTAATGTACTTTTTTTTGTAATAATACTAGCTTAAATTCTTTAATTTAAATTTATTTTAATCAAAATTTGTGTTATAAGTTTTATTTTCTATGGTAGTTCATGTTTGTTGATATTGTGGATGGTATGTAAAAAATGAATCAGGTTAAAAATTGTATATCAATTAATAAAATAGGTAAAAAAGAATATTAAAAAAATAGGTCCCCCCCCCAAACTTTAGCGTCGGTTGTCAACATTGGCGACGCTATAGATCATCTTCGAAAATAAACATAAAAAAAAAATTATTTTTTCATAGACTTTAGGCGTCGGTTAAAATGGCAGGCGACGCTATAGACGACAACTGGAGCGTCGGTTGTTACTTCTGGCGACGCTATAGAGTCAACCAAAAGCGTCGGCTGTTTGAAGAACCGACGCTATTAACTGCACAAATAGCGTCAGTTTTTATACCTTTTGCGATGGGTTTTTAACCGACGCTATAGAGTTGTTTGCGTCGCCCTTTTGACCGTCGCTATAGGTGTATACCTATAGCGACGCCTGCATATACTACGCCATTTGACCGACGCTATAGGTCAATTTGACCGACGCTATAGGTCCATTCTGTACTAGTTATGTTAACATGGTTGATTTCTCGAATACGTTATGACAAATTAGGTATGCATATTCTTCACGATTACACCAATTCGTTCGATTGTCTCTCCAAGAAGGCTGTATATCTCAACATTGTGGAGTATCGCTCGCTAGATGCTCCACAGTGCAAGATCTACACGACGATAGTAGCTATATGGTGTACAGACGATCTGCTCAATCGCATTAACCGCTCGCAACTGAACCTCATTTTGCGGATAATAGTGAAATGTGGGTTGGTTGCATATGTAAATTTTAATAATCGCTTATTTGCGGTTTTATATGTTCAAAAATCGTAAAATCCGAACCGTAACCGTAAATCGCAATATACATATAATAATTTATATTTCTATATAATACATAATAAATAATAAAAGTTAATAAGTTTGACACATATATATATGTAATCATATTTCTTGTCAAATATTATAAAATTGACAATGTTGTTCCACTTGGCATCGTACTAAAATTCTATTGGATAAATTGTATTAATATATGTGCTCGTTGTACCCCGTTTTCATGTTTAAGCGGACAAAATTTTGCTTAAATATCTTGTTATGTTTGTATTTGAGTATCACTTGTTCTTAACTCATTAACTCATGAATCTTTAGTGGTATCTCAAAATTGATAATTTGGACCTAATACGTGTAATAATTTATAATAATATAAATTTATAATTATTATTTTATTTGATATTTGTAATAGGTGATTCAATCGCAAACCGAACCGCATCAACCGCACTTTCGTAGTTGGAATTGATGTGGTTAATCGCAACCGCAAATGCGATTGTGGTTGAAATTTTTATAAAATCGCTATATGCAGTTTGGTTCGACTTTTAGTCCAAAAACGATCTAATCCGAACCCCGTACACCGTATAACGAAGAAATTTTTGATTTGATATTTATTATGTGTTCGTTAATGTTTAATGATTTTTGTAGATGTCGTATAACTTATTATTAATGGATCATTTTCCCTTAAAAAAATATATCTCATTATAGATAAAATACCTAAAATGATAGTTGCTCAAATTTTAGCTCTAAGTTCTATTTTGTCCGTCAAGAATGAATTCTTTCGATCAATTTGGCTTATTGTAAAATGTCTTGAGTTTTTCTTGGGATTATATTAATTGTGAATCGGAATCCAACAATAGATATTGGTTCTCCTTAAGCTTGTTTGATAACTGAAAAAATACCTCACCTCAAGTTTTAGCTGAAAATCCAACCCTACCTGTGAAGAGAGAATTTTTCAAAAAATATTGGTTAGTCTTAAGTAAATTACATGAAATTAACTCTTATTTTGGGAATCTTTCCGATTAAGTGAAGTGGATCGTGGAATGGAGCATGATCTTATAAATGTCATTTTATTGGCTAAAGAAGCGTTTTTCTTTGTTTTGGGAACCACATATTTTTAGTATTTTTCTCAAATGTAGTACTGTATGAATCAATGTTGTTTAGGTATTGTTTTCTCAAAAATATAGTTTGAAGATTAATTTTTGGGTTATTGACCTTTTGGCCCTTCAAGTTTGCACACTTATACCCATAAAGCCCTAACGTTTAAACTCGTTCCTTTTTGCCACCCGAACTTCACAAATGTACCTTTTAGCCACTATACCGGGTCAGAGTATATATCGGATTATATCGGCAGGGGCATAACAGTCATTTCACCAAATTTAAAATTTACATTAATTTAAAATTTATATTAATTTATCATTAATCTAAAATTTACACCCCATCTGCTCCCCCCACTCCGTTTCATTCAACACCCACTCCGTTTCATTCAACACCACCACCACTTCCTTCACCTCCGTTCACATCATCCCCTCCGTCCTCACACCTCCCTTCCACCGCCTGCAACACAGCCCCCCCTTTTGAATCTCCCCACCACCCTTTTATTCCGCTCCCAACCCATCTCTTTCTTCTTCTCCCTTCACTAACAACTCCACCTCCACCGCTGTTCGCCCCTCTCCTCCAACCCCCACAACACACACCCATCTTCTTCAAACCCATTACAACGCCGACCATCTCCTTTCTCATCTCCTGCTCCCTTCACAAACAACTAACCTCTCCTTCTATAACAACCACAAATCCCCCACAACACCCATTTCCTTTTCCCCCTTCACCTTCATCCACGTGTAACCTCCAACAACACTTCCTCTTTCTTCTTCTTCACCTCACCTCGCAACCAATACCCACGCCTCCACCCACCTCGTATACCCGCAGCCGAACACACACCGAAGCCCAGACACACGCACGCATCAACACAAATGACACACACACACCCCCTCTTTACAGGCACGTACATACAACTCATCTCTTAACAGAACTTAACCGAACTTGCATCAATTAGTCGAACCAAACCCCGATTTCTGCATACCAGATTCGAGCACGCACAGCAGTACCGTATAACACCCCAACAAAAACCCCCCAATCACTCCTAAACATCAACTCAAATCAACCCCAACATCCCCAAAACTCATTTCTGCTGCACTGGATGCGAACTACACACACATAGCAGCTTGCCTGGCCCAAATAACATCTCAGTAGTGGCAATGGTTCGAAAACGAAATCATACAAAATAAAAGAATAGAAGAATTGCAGGGGTACTTCATATGGAATCCCACAATCTGCATCACCCAAACACTGTTGGACATAAACGCACACACCACATCAATTAACACACACACAACTCGTATATACACGCACACACTCAGAACACACGCCACACGCACATTTTCCATACACGCAGTGAATAGAGGAGGAGAGAGAGATGGTTAACTTGCAACGAGGATCAACAAGAGCTTCCGAATCGAAGCTTACACAGCCAGAGAGATTTCGAGCGAGAAATAATAGAGAAATCGAGGGAAAGAAAATGGGAGAAAAGGGAAACAAGGGAGTGGATGGGGGAAACGATGACTTTCAATGGAGACAAAGAAAGAAAAAGGCTGTGGTTTAGTGGTGGTGGTGGTGGCGGTGTAAGGCGGTGGTGATCGAAGAGAAGAAAAGGGCGGTGATGTGTGCGTAATAAGGCTTAATGACCTTTTGGCCCTTCAAGTTTGCACACTTATACCCATAAAACCCTAACGTTTAAACTCGTTCCTTTTTGCCACCCGAACTTCACAAATGTACCTTTTAGCCACTATACCGGGTCAAACTATGTATCGGCTTAAAACGTTACATAATAGCAGGGGTATAATAGACATTTCACTAATAATTTAATTTAGCAATTAAAATTAGTAATTAATTATAACAACAAAATTCTTATTTCTTTTTACAAGATTATAACAACATAATTGTTTTTAAAAAAGAAAAATAGTGGTCAAGAAGTGGAGATGAAGATGAGTTTCTCTCGTTCCTCGTCACTAGCTTCCATAATCACCAGCAATAATCCGAAACAAAACTCCACCCAACCCAAGTTTCACAATAATCCGATTCTCCCATTCACAATCCTCCTCACCAAGATCCAATTTTGATTTCACACAATCCATAACCAGACGCGCATATTAGCAGCATTTGGCACCATTAGAATACCACATTTGTAGCACAAAACACGGCCAACAGTCTGCTGAACCGTAAACATACCTGCTTCTTGAGCCATTTCTGGAAAAGCAAAACAAAAGTATATCACTGTCCAACGAAAGACAATTCAAGTGCAGGTCACTTTGTACGAACAACAATTCGATCTCCTTTTTAAGCGGATGACACCTGTTGCCAGCAATAAATTCCACAACACCACCATCAACCTCAATCAAGCTACAACCAGGCACCTTTTTCACTTCTTTATTACCTTCCTTATTCTTTCTACTGTGATCCCATTGGTTAGCAGATGCATAAATATTCGAAAGAAGAACATGAACTCCACAATCCCAGCATGATTAGGCCTCATCCCACACTCCACGAAACAACATTTCTCTCTGGCATTTCATCAAACAATATCTTAGCACTCCCAACATCTCTCCGCTTTTTACATACCCATTAAGCACCGCAGTCAAAGTCACAACATCACGATTCAAGCTTACATCAAACAACATTCGAGCACACCGCATCAGATCACAACTAACATAGAAATGAATCAACCCATTTTGTACAAAATCATAACATTCCCAGCAACACAATTACATAAACCAACAATACGTACTAAATAAACAAATTTCCGCCGAACAATTAAACCTATTGGAGATGCGTCACAGAGGTTTATGATGCGAAACAGTAAATTAATGCAGGGAAATTCAAGCTAGAACAAGAGGGATTAAAAGGGGCGGGGGGGTGAGGGGAGAAAGCAGGGAAAAGAGAAAAAGGAAGGAAACATTAAGGAGATAGGCTTACGGGGTGAGGGAGAGAAAAGGCGAGGGTTCCCAGGTGGTGGTGGCGGTGTAAGGCAGTGGTGATGGAGAGAAGAAAAGGGCGGTGGTGTGTGCTTAAAGGAGAAGAAAAAGAAAAGCGAGAAAAGAAATAAGGGAGAGAAAGGTAACAGGGTCGTAAACAGGGGCGGGTGATAATATCGGATTATGAATTGTCTATTATACCCCTCTGATTTGTACCGTTTTTAAGCCGATACAGAATCTGATCCAGTATAGTGGCTAAAAGGTACATTTGTGTAGTTCGGGTGGCAAAAAGGAATGAGTTTAAACGTTAGGGTTTTATGGGTATAAGTGTGTAAACTTGAAGGGCCAAAAGGTCATTAAGCCACGTAATAAAGGAGAATAAAAAGAAAAGATACAAAGGAAATAAGGGAGAGAGAGGTAGCAGGGGTGGGTATAATATCGGAGAATAAAATGTCTGTTCTGTCCCTCTGTTTTGTACCGTTTTTAACCCGATATATCGTTTGACCCGGTATAGTGGCTAAAAGGTACATTTGTGAAGTTCGGGTGGCAAAAAGGAACGAGTTTAAACGTTAGGGCTTTATGGGTATAAGTGTGTAAACTTGAAGGGCCAAAAGGTCAATAACCCTTAATTTTTTGTAAAATATAATATGTTGAATAATCTAATTTTCTTCGTAATATTCATAATCATAGTGGTAAGAAAATATTATAGGATCTCCTTTAAAACATTTTATTGTCTCTATATTATACAAACATTTGCCAAATCTGAAAGTATTCTTTAAAGGGCTTTTTTGAAAAGTACCTAAGAATTTTAAAGTTTTTGCAAAAATACTATTGCTTTAAAGTTTTTTTTGCAAAAATACGGACTATTTTAAAAAAATTTGCAAAAATACGGATCAAATAAAATCAACCAGATGTAACTTTTTTTATAATTTAGTAAATTTGAAAGCAACCTAATTCAATTAATTGCAACCCAAATCAACTAAAATCAACCAAACACAACTTCATCCAAAATAACCAAAATTTAAAACAAAACCCCTCAAATCTCTCAAAATCTACAACCGTTGCCTATTCCGAAAAGACTGTGGCAGTTCGTATATATCTATGAACTTTATATTGGGATTGCATGTGGTGGATGGGAAGGGTCGATTTTTGTAGTGATTGATCCATTTTCAAAGTATGTAGTGTTCATTCCGACGCCAAAAAAATGTACATCGGAGATAGCAGCTGGTCTTTCAGCATGTTGTGAAACACTTTGGGTTTCCCGAGGATATTATTAGTGATCGAGATAGCAGGTTCACGAGTCGGTTTTGGACGGCATTGTTTGTGTTTATGGGCAGTGAACTAAAGTATTCGACTGATCATCCACAAATAGATGGTCAAATGAAGCGTATGAATCAGTTGTTGGAGGAGTATCTCGGGCACTATGTTTCAGCAAGTCAGAAAAATTGGCTTGATTTGATGGATGTAGCTCAGTTTTGTTACAACTTGCAACAGTCATCGGCGACTGGCAAGGGCCTCTTCGAGGTTATTTTTGGAGTTCAACCACGAACCCCAAACAAAGTTGAAATACAGAGATCAGGTGGTGATTGTCCAACATCATATAGATTTGCTATTGGGAGACAGGAAATGGTTGATGAGGTCCAATCGAGTTAGGAGAAGGATGTGTGGCGGATGAAGAAATATGTTGATTGAAGGCAGCGTCCCTTGAGTTTGAGGTGGGCGACTTGGTGTTGTTGAATCTAACACCAAAAATCTAGAAGAAGATTAAGTCTATAAAGATTCACATAGGGCTAGTTCAGAAGTATGATGGTCCGTTTGAGATTGTGAAGAAGGTGGGCGTTGTGGCGTACCGTCTTAACTTACCGGATCGGTTGAAGTTGCACCTGATGACATCCATGTTAGTTTCTTGTAGCTGTTCCAACCAGACTTGTTGCTTGACGGGAGGAAGCAAAAGAAAAGGGCACCTCCGGTGATAAGAACACAGTTTGAGAAGAAGGTGAAAAAGGTCCTTATGGGTAAAGGTATGAGCAAAAAG
Organism: Kitagawia praeruptora; assembly: GCA_037693485.1. NCBI lineage: Eukaryota > Viridiplantae > Streptophyta > Magnoliopsida > Apiales > Apiaceae > Kitagawia > Kitagawia praeruptora. The sequence continues at coordinate 21,580,353 of CM075351.1, read as the reverse complement.
AATAGGAGGATAGATTATCTTGTGCAGTGGAAAGGCGAAGAAGAGGCTGATGTAACTTGGAAAAAAGGAGTTAACTTGTGGCAGTTTGAAGATCATATTCGGGAGTATTGGGATCGCCCCTCAATGAGGACATCGAGTTCTTCTGGTAGGGGTGGTTTGTTAAAACCCTTGACATGGTAGGTGAACAAGGGCGTCCAATAGTGCTGGCTTGGGCGTCTAACAAGAAGGTTGTCTTAACTTGAGACGTGGGTTTGATTATGCTGGAGCGAAAGACCAAGACGCTGAGCCATCAAGATGCTGAGTCGCTAGGGCGTTGGCTTGTCGCTGGCTTAAACGAGAAACCAAGTCTAAGTGGGAAACAGTGAGGTGGGCCGTTGGAAGCTAAATCCTAGTATGAGTAGAAGTTGGCTTGGCGCTGGGCGCTGGCATCCTACTCCTCGTAGGGGTCGGGCGCTGGTGTCCTACTCCTCATAGGAGTAGGCTCTGGGCGTGCGGGCTGGCATCACTAACTAACGCCCGCAGGTAGAATTCTATTTGGTTATTGAAGGATTTCTAACAAGACTGGGACATGGACTTAATGTGTTTGGCTATAAATATAGATGGTAGGCACTTTGTAATTCGGTAACATAGCTAGTGGCAAATATTATAGTGATACGAGCAGATCACCTAGAACGAAGAGTTGAAATCATTGTAACCGTGCCGCGAGACTTAAGATCTTTTGGTTGTTGATAAATGGATTTCATATCCACTTGGATCGCTTCAATTCGGCTTAAATTGATTGACTTGGTCTCAAGTTTGTTGTAGTATGATGTGTTTTGTTTAAGTGTGCAGGGTTGTAGAAATGTCGATTATGGTTGAAGAAAAGTTTTGCCCTTTTTACTATTTTGGCCATATCTTGAGTTCTACAAGTCCGTTTTGGACGATCTTACAGTCCACGCGAAGCTAACGAGATTATCTTTCATTATAAAGTGGTCCAGATGTCAAAACACAACTGGAATGGCACAGAAATAATGAAGAAAAGTCAGTTACGAATTTTCCTTCAAAACAGAATCAGTTTAGGAAACGTATTCTATTTTAGTTCTGATTTGGTAGTTTCCTTGTTGGGCAAGACTTCTAGAGCCTATTTAAACACATCCTACCATTGTAATTTATATCACCATTACATATCAATTACTTAGGTTTATTTGTATTTTTTCATACTTTGTATTTATCATGGTGACGAGCGGTTCAATTATGAACTAATCGTTGTCATGAGATTCTAACGGATTTATCTTTGGAGCTTTAGAATCTTGATGCTTTAAAGATCTGTGTGTGGTGTATAATTGATATGCTTGTATGGTTGTGCTTCATGTGTTTAGATGCGTCGCGAACATCTAATTTGTTAATCTCTTGTGAAGTGAAAGTGGATCTTGAGATTTAGAACTTGTCATGCTAGCATAGGTTCATAATTGTTTATCAATATGATTCGTGGTGTGAGATGAAAATACTTATACTGTCATGTGTGATCTTTATGGATAACTTGCTCTTCAACCGTTATGTTTTTCAAATTCTATAGACATATAGGGTCTAAGCATAATTGGTGTCTATTCATCTTCTATCTCTTTTGTGGATGTATGGGTAGTTTTGTATACGTATGCTGACAGGTAGCGTGTACTTGTTTCGTGTTGTTCGATCAGATATTATAACCATTGCATATAGAGATTAAAGGCGTCAGATCTAAGCGAAGTATTTAATGAAGTTAGGATCCCATGTTTTCCCTTGCATAAGTAATCCAATTTAAATTCTCATTAGTTAATTAGTTAATTAATTCTTAGTTTGTTAATTTGCTTTTTAGTTAATTTTAGTTAATTAAAATCCAAATTTGTTAATTATCTTAGCAGTGAATAATAATCATACATTGTTGCATAGGTACATCTACTGAATTAAAATCATAACCAGATCTCTGTGGGAACGAACTTGACTTATTCATATATTACTTGTGACCACGTACGCTTGCGTGATTTTTTGTTAAAAGTTGTAGTTGAGGCAATATAAGATAGGAATTATTCCCAAACGTTTGTGTATATTGTTTACATTCAATAATCTGTATATAAGTATATTCTGTCCATAGTATATCTAACTTTTGCGCAGAGCGACTGTGACGCCCCCGACCCCGGTTCAATTTCCTCTGGAAAGAACCGGCTCGAGGGTCCATCAAACTACATCACAACCTGCTTAACCTGCTAATTTTTTTTTTCTTTGTAAATTTTGGCATGAAGTATTCGTAATTAGGACAATTCACCTGTTTTTCAATTCAACAATTCAACTCTATAACAAAAGTCTACCTCACCAAAAAAATGGTGTCACACACATGACACAACGCATCTCGACTACTATCTACCATGTACTGTAATTTGTACAACTGCAAGTCAACTTTGTCCTGACTTACCTCGCATCAACAAACGAGCAAAGCCCACAACCAGTGCTTCAATCTTAAGTCAACCTACGACTTCAATACGTGAAGTACGATTACTAAATCAAACACCAACTCTGCTAGTCCACCACTTCTTTCTACTTTTCCACGAATCCTTCTGAAATCTTCGGTATCTCCTATGATAATTTATAAAAATAGAAGAATGAGCTATAAAGCTCAGCAAGTATATTTTGTAGTGATCCACTGAAGTTTTATAAAATAATTCCGTTTTGGAAACCATCATCACTACACAATTTATAATAAAATATACACCCACACCGAAACCAGAGTTCTGCCAAAGTATTCATCTCAATACATTTTATAATAAAATATAAACTCACAACAAAATCAGAGTTCTGCCAAAGTATTCATCTTTTAAAACTGAGTAATAATTCCGTAAACAGTTTTATTTCACAATTATCCGAAACTCAACACAATTTCACAATGACTGAATCTTAAAGCATTTTCACAATATTGCATATAAGCAATCATCATTTCACAAATCACAATTTATAATAAAAATATAAACTTCACAAATTTCGTTAGGAAAACTGGGCATTCTACACACGACAAGTTCATCAAGTTCTACTAGTGGGGTCCCCGACCTTTACTTCCTATTTCAGGAAGTTCACAAAGTTTCCATTTCTGGAGGTTCTACCAAATCTCCATTTCTGGAGGTGACTCACTATCAATGCCAGTCTGCTAAGTTTTCCTCAAATCGCATTTCAACATATACTAGTTAAAACAATTTAACGAGTATTCATAATATTATAAAAAATCACACTTTAAACACCTCAATTTAAAAGATATATTTCTTTTAAAATCTACAAATTCACATTTCTACTGAAAAATATATATTTCTTCTAAAATTCACAAATTCACATTTATACGCGCATAAAATAGAATACGCATAGGGTTTAAAACACAGTAAATACGTTAACATAAATATAACGCATTATTTTCAATTTATCACGGCAAGATATACTTACAACCACCGCTATCCAAGCAGTCCAACCGTTCCTCAATCCACTTTTCCAATAACTTGGACAAGCATCAACAACTCTTCAATCGTATATCCTCAATTTATTCTACTCGTACTTTACAAAACAAACTGATCTTAACCAATCAAATTCTACAACTCGATTTGTTTCTAAAAATGTCCACTAAAATCACTGACGTCTACTTAAGTCACAATTCACTTAATAAGCTTCTATTGCTTATTAATCAGTAATCCAACTACTATATAGCTTACTCCTCAAAATCCGAATTTATAAAGCTTCACACTTAATATTTTGCTTACAAGTCTCGTAAATTTTACACCTTTATTAGGTTTGAGTTCTTTTTTACGGAAAATCGGGCATGACCTTTTCGTAAATAGACGATACCCGGTGTCATAGCACCTCAACAACAATCCAAACAATCACTAATAAATTCCAATTTCCACAAATCTTACAAATCTACTTTTACAATCCAAGTACAATTTATAACTAAAAATCGTCTACTTTAAAAATCTTAACTCCAAAAATATTACTCCAATAATCCACAAATTCATGAATCCTTTTATTTTCTAAATATTACAGGAAGGGTTGAGACATGTTAAGAATATAATGGATTCGAGAATAAGTATTATGGATGACGATGTATAGATTTATGTGAAGTTGATATTATGACATGGATCGAGGTTTGTGTCAGGATTTTTAGAGGTATAAAAACGGAAGAAAATTTAAAATATATTATTAAATTAAGTTCAATTATGGTTATCGTTTGTGAAGATGAAAGATTTGAATTTGACGCAACCGGGCCCAATTGGGATTTTCCGGGACCGGGAGCATCACAGCGACGATTGGACGGAACGGAATGCTGAATGGTTTCGGGCAAAACTAGGCATCACATGGCGAATTTTGGAAAAGGGAAATAGCCGTGTGACAATTGGTGTTATAATCATTCTTATCACATCATTAATTAACTAATTAACTAGAAATGGAGTGGAAGGTGGTCCACTTTAAATGAAAGTGAAAGAATTAGATAAAATGTTGCTAAATTTGTAATTTGTTGGTTGTAAAATATAACTAGCATTAGAATGCAAGTGCTATTTTTAATAATGGTAGTAGATTTAATAATCAACCTAAGACTTTTTTTTATTTAAGACTTTCTTTTTTAACCAAGAATGATGGGAAACCAACTCAGAACATCAGGCAAGAAATCACTTTTCAGTAAAGAAGATACCATGATGCGGGATGAGGATCAGAAAACCAATTAAGAGGGAAAATATTACGAGAACTTGACTCGCAATCAATGAACTGTCACATTAACAAAACATGCATGGAAAGAAAGAGGAAGAGATGCTTAAAGGAATCGTCGTTTATTTTACATCTCGAAAATATATATTGAATTTTTCCTGGAGTAACGTTGAGCAATCCTGTAAGAGATGCTTTCCGGGAAAGTGATTACCTTTTGTAATGAATCCTATTAACCTTAGCAGAAAGGTAGTTTACTTGCTGCCGTGCTTGCGCTAAGGTCCTAAGGAGGGCAGGGCCTATGGATGGTATCTAAAGATAATTATACGAACTTACTTTTCCTGAATTCTAATCTACATGTCCTATATAAGAATCAAGTCTGCTTCGATAACTCTACATGACTTAAACTTGTTTTAAACCTGAAAAATTCATGTTCTTGCTCATGAACAGACATTTGGTATGTTGTTTATGAGGTAATGTGATGCCTGATTATAGTATTATACTCTGTTTCAGAGTCCGTATATAATGATCAGGTTATACGATTTCTTTTTAACAATTTCCCGGTATAAACTGATTCTTTTTTCATATTGTGGGCAGTCAGGTTCCTGGTACATGGCTGTGGATGCTTGGAGTATCTGCTGTCCCAACTATTGTTCAGTTTGTACTCATGATATTTCTAATGTACGTGGCCACTGAAACTTGTATTATTAATTTCCCTGTATTGAGTGATTGTCACAGAGTTTCAAAAGTGCGCCATGTCTTGTTTGAAAATGAGCTCAACAATAGTAGTAGCTTAAATCTTGGCAGAGTAGTTCTCCCAAAGTGGTCGATGTATCCTAATAAGTTCCAATCAGGTTAGCACTCTACTCTCTCTTATAGTTGCACTAATGATTGCTACTGGTACAGTACTAGGTATCTACCTAATTGACCTGTACGGGTGTCAGAAGTTGGCACTGAGTATTTTATCTGGTGTAATCGTGTCCCTCGTACTCATCTCAGTGGCTTTTAATATGGGATGATCATCCGGTTCTGCTGAAGAATACTAGGGGTGGATTGCAGTTTTCGGGTTAGCCAGCCCTACATTGCATTTTTTTGCACCTGAAATGGGACCTGTGCCATGGAATGTGAACTCGGAAATATATTCCCAATCTTATCGAGGAATTTGTGGAAGACTGTCAGCTACTGTAAACGCTTTTGTCCATTGCTGATGCTGTTTGAACCGGTTCAACTTTTCTGATACTTGCTGCTATCGCGGTGGTTGCCTTTTTGTTTGTAATGGTTTACATCCCAGAAACGAAGGGATTAAGCTTCGAGGAAGTGGAGAATATCTGGAAAGAAAGGGCTCGAAGCAGCAACTCTAACAAAGAGCCCCTTCTCGAACAAGGGAGATAGTGTAAATTGTATCACCAGCTTTCATGGTTCTATGTTTTCTTGCTGCAAGTTTTATTGTAGCATGAAGCATTTTACAAACGGTTGTAGCTGAATTCTGGGCATATTACTGTTATGCCATATTTTTGGCATGTCTAATAATCTCCCAAATTTCTATTAATATTAATTATTAATTCAGATTAATAATTATTGCTTAATTACTAAGTTTTATCCTCTCTCTGAAATGAGGAAAGAATCAATCTTAATCAATAAATAACGGAAAATATCTCCAAACGATATTCTTCAAATCAGGAAGATATCACAACGATAAGATTAAATCATATAAAATCAGTAATTACCCGCATTAACGTAACTTATCCCTTAAGTCTCTCGGGATAAGCCCAATTAATTCACAGAACTGCGTGGGGCTTGATCCTATATAAACAAACATATACGTACGCAGGCATCTTGGGACGATATGGAATCCGATACACGAGACAAATCGAGACACCTGCCAAGTCCAGCCCCCTATTTTTTATAAACCCTAATCCCCTAAAACAGCCACATAAACATTCAATTCGCTCTAATATTTCAGCAAACTTCCGATTTTGTGTTGTTACGAAATTCCTCCAACAACATTTGGCGCTAGAAGGAGGGGCCTATTTTATTATCCGTGAAGGACGAATAATTACATCTTATTACGGGGTTTTGGGATTTTATTAACACAAATCGGGGGCTTCAACGGTTTAAAAAAAAAATTAATACACAGTGATTTTGGAGAATAAAAGGCTGTGCAACGATGGCGTAAGGCGGCAGGCGACAGGCGACAGGCGGCAAACCTTGGAAGGCACAAGGAAAAAGACAAAACAAGCACAAGATTAAAAAATATAGAAGGAAAAAAAGAATTAAGAAAAAGATTGGTACAAGCAAAAAGAGAAGCAGAAGAAGCGGGCCAAGCAATAACAAAAGAGAGGACCCGCGACCCGTGTGATTTCATGACTACAACAGCAAAACCACATCAGCAAGAGCAATCCGATATCCATAACCAGCCGGAAACACAAAAAAGCTAAGTTTTCTATCTTTTAAATTTATTTTCTGTGATTAATTAATTATTATGCCATGCATGTATAATTATCATGTTTTTAAATATTTTTCAAGAAAAATATTTATTATTTTAAATTCGTGTGAGCTACCTATTTTTATGCTTGTAAAATTATTGTGATTTAGAAAAATATCGTACGAGATATTTATGTTGATGAATTGCGTAATTGAAGATATTTATGGTTTGATGAATTGTGAATTTATTTACAATCCCGTACGAACTGCGTTATTCTCAAGAAAGAAAGAAAAATACATATACGAGACGCATAATTTTGTAAAAGATTTTCTACAAAAAGGAGCATTATTTTCGAAGAAAATAAATATCGCGACACTCTTAAAAGAGCATATTTATTATTGCATATGGATTTGTAAAATATTTTTCATATATCGTCGCGATAGTACATATATGTTTCAAACTTGCGAACTAAAGTGCCAAGTAGGGTAGCCTGGACAAGCTATAAATCTCGCAATGCAACATGTTTAGTAAAGTGCAGCACCCTCTGGATTATTGAAGGCCCATAAGATATCGCTATATCGAATGGGTGGAGGCATCCCTATGCAAACTATCTTTATTGAAGGCCCATGACCAGATCTTGAGCTCAAGGTCGCATGGATGGGAAGGCATCCCTATGCAAAATATCTTTCAGACATGCACAGCCAGCGCGCGTGCAAAGTTCACCAGAATTACATCTACATCTCTTAGTGAAGACCTCGCCAGACACATCCTTATGTGGTTGCATCAGACACTTGAAAAGCGTGTATGCCAATTCGGGATATATACAAACGCCAAGGTCCTAACTAGACAATAAGGATCGCAAAGGATTTCAAAAATATTATTTATGCTCGCACATTTGAAAACCTTGGCAAATATATATCTTATAGTGGTCATCGCATGCTATCACACTTGCATCTGCATACGCCTAACGAGCACAATGGTGCTCTAAGTGTTTTTCTAATCATCTATTTTCAGTTTTTTCAGCGACTCAAGAAATTTGGAAGCTTGAAGAATGTTCAGTTCTCCACTGCAGCAAGCTACACTGAAGAACTGGGGGCTAGTTGTTATGCCATATTTTTGGCATGTCTAATAATCTCCCAAATTTCTATTAATATTAATTATTAATTCAGATTAATAATTATTGCTTAATTACTAAGTTTTATCCTCTCTCTGAAATGAGGAAAGAATCAATCTTAATCAATAAATAACGGAAAATATCTCCAAACGATATTCTTCAAATCAGGAAGATATCACAACGATAAGATTAAATCATATAAAATCAGTAATTACCCGCATTAACGTAACTTATCCCTTAAGTCTCTCGGGATAAGCCCAATTAATTCACAGAACTGCGTGGGGCTTGATCCTATATAAACAAACATATAGGTACACAGGCATCTTGGGACGATATGGAATCCGATACACGAGACAAATCGAGACACCTGCCAAGTCCAGCCCCCTATTTTTTATAAACCCTAATCCCCTAAAACAGCCACATAAACATTCAATTCGCTCTACTATTTCAGCAAACTTCCGATTTCGTGTTGTTACGAAATTCCTCCAACAACAATTACTTTTATGTAAGTTGGTGTTTATAATAAATTAATGTTGTGTAGATGTACGAAAAAATCTTTCCGAAAAAATTGGCTTAATGACCTTTTGGCCCTTCAAGTTTGCGCAAATATACCCATAAAGCCCTAAGGTTTAAAGTCGTTCCTTTTTGCCCCTCAAACTTCAGAAATATACCTTTTAGCCATTTTACCGTCGTCTTTTTGAAATAAAACCGTCGCCTTTTAAAGGCCAAAGACGACGGTTTGTGGCTAAAAGGTACATTTTTTAAGTTGGAGGGGCGAAAAGGAACGACTTTAAACCTTAGGGTTTTATGGATATAACTGCGCAAACTTGAAGGGCCAAAAGGTAATTAAGCCGAAAAAATATGGTTCATCAAAAAGGACTTGGAAGGAGTTAGCAACAGAATAGTAGAATGTGATGAACCATACCTTTTCACTAATAATCTTTTTTAACTCTATTCAACATGCAAACAGAGCTTGATTTGAGAACTTTTGCTGATAAGAGGGTACAGGTTTGAACAGATTCATTAGCATCGGCAAGTGAAAATTGATAAATTAAAAAGTACTCTATTAGGATTTGACACTTCATCTGATTAAATATTTTATAAACCTCTAAAAAGATTTGATGGATATAGTTGCATTATAAAATACTAGGATAAGTTGTTTCAGAAGATATCCAGATCATAACTTACGTTCTCTAGAAGCTATGCCAATGGATTAATTGCTCTAGTTAGAGCATCTCCGATCCTTGAAAACCTTTAGCTAAAAGTGTGTATTATATATCATATTTAAATATTTTAAAGAATATGTAAAATAATTACATCTCTAATGGTACATTCATGTTATCTAAAATTATTGACAATCACTTCATATTGGCTATATTTGTCGAATTGCTAGAGACATGTAAGAAAACTCCACATCATCTATTATCATATTTTAAAAAATATATTCTATAATTAACAACTAAAATATTTATAACATACTATTTTTAAAATATAGTTAATCATTATATCCAACTCCATTGAAATATAATTCCTTACAGATTCAGCAAATTTTACATAATCGATATTTTATATAATTTTAAGAGCATCTCCAATGGAAAAGACCCTTTAGCTAAAATCACAAATATATTACCATAAATAAATTTTATAGAAATTATGTAAAAAAAACATCACTCCAATGGAACATTACTGTTAGCAAAAAAATTAGATAATCACTTTTCGTTGGCTATATTTAGCCAACCTCTAGAGACCTATAAGGAAAATTTTACATGATCTATTACCTTAAAAAAATAGATTCTATTAATAACAACCTGAAATAATAATAACATACTATATTTACAATATATACAACATTATAGCCAATATGTCATTGGAACACAACTTCTTACAGATTCGACAAATTTTATATAATCGATATTTTATCTGATTTAGCCAACCATTTTTAACTAATATCATTGGAGATGCCCTAACCAACTACTTTAACCAGCATCATTGGAGATGCTTACTATTGTTTGCACAAATTAAATACACTCCCGTAACTCATTGAATAAGATTTGAGTAGCAAGATCTAGCTGTTACATTACTCACATTTTTATGGCCCTGTTTGGCAATTAGCTGATAGCTGTTAGCGGATAGCGGATTGAATTAGCTGTTTTGACTAGCGGATTGAATTAGCTGTTTTGACTAGCGGATTGAAATTAGCTGTTTTGAATAAAAGTGTTTAGTAAATAGTTTTTTGAATAACTTTTTGTGACACATAGCAAACCTCTAATTGAAAAAGCTCCTAAAATGAGCTTTTTCAAAATTAGCTTTTTGATCCCAAACCTCTAACTCAAACCTCTAACAATCAAACACTCACATTAGAGGTTTCATTTGGTCAAACCTCTAATCTACCCCCAAACCTCTAATTTTATCCCAAACCTCTAACTTCCAAACACCCCCTATGTCTTTTACCCACTAATTATTGTGGTTGTTTGCTAAAATTGTTACTCCCTCCGTCCCAAAATACATGTTTCTTTTGAAAAATGAATTTGTCCTATTTTACATTCCTTTTCTTCTTTCAATATAAATTAAGGGTAATTTTCCAAAGCTGTCCCTATATTTATTGTATCTAAAATTTGACTTTTTTCAAACTTAACATTATTCTCATTTTTCAATGTATTAATTAAGGGTATTAGTTAGAAAAATTTATCCAACTAACTTTTCTCTTAATATGTGTGTTTTTTAGAAAAGGAACATGTAAATTGGGACGGAGGGAGTACCATATATAGAAAACCTTATGAAGTAGTACTAAATCGAGGCCAACTTTATTATTATTGTGAACCATAAGCATAATTGTAAAAATCGATAAGTGATATAAATTGGTTGAGGTGTCGATTTAAGATTAATCGGATAATCGGAGATTAATCGGAAGAATTAATTGGAGTATTAATCGGATATAATAATATATAATATATTAGTCTATTTTACATTTAAACATATCATTTTAAATAAATTTACAGGATTAATCGAATTTCAAAAATCAAATCAATTGATTATTTTATATGAAAAAATTAATCGGCTGAATCAGGATTTTTTTTTCTAAGTATGAATCAGGAATTTTTACAACCATGAACATAAACTACAATAAGACAGAGATGATATATTATAGTCCTAATCTATATATCTATATCTATTATTATATATATAAAGGAGAACCCGCAGGAGCTCTAGAATCGCTCGAATCTTATTTATCTATTTTTCTAGAATTTTTCAATTTTAAATAATTAAAATTAAACTTCCTTTTTTAGGTCCTATTTTTTAGAAAAGAAATCGAAACATGATTCTAATTGAATAAAAGTTTTTTTATAATTAAAATATTAAAACTTCCTTTTTTATCTCTAACACTTTATTTGACAACTCTATATAAATAAATCTATGACCAGCAGGATCTTTTAGCATTGCATGTTTCGTTTTTTGTTTAAAATTTATATATATAATAGATTCTCATATTTTCGTAACTTTTGCTCATATGGTTCTAATGTTTCTTAGATGAAGGGGGCTTAATGATTTTTTTTGCTGTTTTTCAGAATTTTGTTAAAACTATTAACAAGCCAGAAACAAGAAGCCAAGAAGCCAAGTTAGTATTATCAACTTATTGTCCGCATATTCATTTTAATGTATGTTAATTTCTTTATTAAAATTTGTTTGTGTCGATCTACCGATATAATTATCTTTTTGATCTCTTTCTTTTTAAGTCGCACCCGTTTTCGCACCCTTTTTTCGTACTTCTATTCGAAGTTTGTTTATTATCATGTTTACTAATATATTAATATATTATTTGTATTTTTTATGAAGAGTATCTTACTTTTGTTTTTTGGTTGCCAACAAGGGTCATGTTTTTCACTTTCGTTATTTCTATTTGTTGGTAGCTTGGTATAATAATTTTTTGCCATCGCTCAAATTCTATTTATCTATTTTTCTAGAGCTCCTATATTTTAAATAATTAAAATCAAAATTTCCTTATTTAGGCCCTATTTTTTAGAATTTTTAAAAAAGGAATTAAAACTTCCTTTTTTAACATTAACATAAAAATCATTGAATTAGAAAAGGTTTTCGAAATTGTATTGAAGAATAATTCAAGTTACATCTTCGAAATAGAAATTGTTTTCGAAATTGTAGGGAAGAATAACTTATATATTCGAAATATGAAATAAATTTTATATTCAGAGCTCCTCTATGTTCTTATATATACATTCTTACATACATTTGAATATTATTCTTATTTTGTTAAATTCTTAATGTATATGACTATGTGTGTGCGCCAGTGATTTTTTGTGATTTTCAGGTACTTTTTTTGTTGGTTTTAAGATTTGAATTTACTGATTTAATATTTGGTTTTTCCGTTTTATTTTTAAAATTTTGATTTGTTATGATTTTAGTTATAATTATGGATTATTAGTAACCATTGATTGTTCTTTACTTTAGCTTTTGGTATTTGTTTGTTAGTAATCTCGGTATAAAAACACATGATCGTATGGACAAGAATTATGAGATCTTTCTCTGTTTGAAAAAGTAGAGAAATTTGGCACAAAAGGTTTGAACTTTTACGATTCTCTTATTTATTGTTAATTTTAAGTTTGTCGTTATTATCTTCTCATCGTTCTTGATCATAATATTTCAATGTCTTTTTTAAATTAATTCAGTCAAATCTGCTTTTTATCTGTATGTATTTATTACAACGGGTGTCGGCCTAAGAAAACGTGACATAAAATCGATGTAAAAAATAAGTATATAGTTTATTTTATTGTGTGTATATATATATATATATACATATATATATATATATTGTGTTCACTAATTTATTTTTATATATTTTCTTTTTGATTTCTTTCTTAAATAATCTACAACTTGATTTTTTTTAAAAAAATTACAAGGTTGCCGTAAAACACGACTAATATGCATTTATTACAACGGGTGTCGACCCAAAAAACGTGATACAAAATCGACGTAAAAAAATAAGTATATAGTATATTTAGTTGTCTATATATATTGAAATTTGTTCAATATTGTGTTCATTAATTTATTTATAGAATTTTCTTTTCGATTTCTTTCTTAAATTTATATTTTGATTTTTTTTAAAAAAAAATATTACAAGGCCGCCGCGAAGCGCGACTTAGTCGACTAGTATCTATATAAAGGAAAAACTCGTTTGGATGACGTGGCAGGCCTAGGTTTCCTCCAACCCATCTTCTCTCATTTTACAGCTTTCTCCCATTTTGGCCTATTTCTTTTTAATTAAAACCATTTTGAATGCTAACTAAGTAAGCCGTTTTGAGAGTCTCTCGTGAAATCCTCTCTTCTCTCTCTTCCCCCATCCTGCCTCCCCGCCGACCCACTTCACTCCCCCATTTTCATCCCCCTTTTCCCCTCTCATTCTCCCATCTTCACCCCCTTTTCCTCTCTCATTCTCCCATCTCCACTCCCTCTTCATCCTCTCCCCCTCATCCAGATCTGTCCAACCATATCTCCCCGGCCCACCCTCCGCCGCCCCGCCCCTCCCCTCCCCTCCGCTCCGCTCCGCTCCGCTGTCTCCGCCAACCAGATCTGTCCGATTTGCTTGCTTTTTAATTCAATAAAATCGAGTGTTTCACTTTTTGCGTGTTTTGTTTTCGTCTCGCTTTATGCGTGTTTTCTCGCTTTATGCGTGTGTCTCGCTTTATGCGAGTTTGTGTGTTATCAATGAGAATGATGTTGATGGATTTTTGGGAGATCTGGATTACCACATCAGTTATACTTTCGGCATGTCTATAGCTGGATACCGGCATGTAGATAGCTGGGGTATGCTTGGAACTTTCGGCATGTCTATAGCTGGATCCCGGCATGTAGATAGCTGGGGTATTCTTGGAACGGTTGTGACCGCATGTGCTCACCTTTCACAAATTATAGTTGTTCATTATTCGAGGACTATTGTTCCTCATTGCTTAGTTTTTGCAACTGAGTCGACTGAACACCGCAACAGCCACGGAACTATTGTGAAGGTCAATTGTGAAGCTACCATTCTCGGGACCGATGTTGGCTGGACTACTCGAGAAGACTTTGTATTCATTTTCAGTTTCAAGAATCCATGGATTCAGTGTGTTAAGCAGTCTGGAAACAATGCGGCTATTTCTGTAGCTCGTTTTATTGTTTATCAACCTGATTGCATTGTCAGTTGGGGATTTGTCCCGGCTAGACTTGTTTTAATTTAATGGTATGAACTTGCATTTTGTCAAAAAAAAAACCATTTTGACCTATTTTTTTTATTTAAAAGAAAAACTTCTCAGCTCCTACATTGAGTCGATCTACGCCTTCTTGTCTCCCCAAAAGTTAATTTTATATGGAAATTCAGAAACCTTTGCTAAATAAGTGCTTTAGTAACCGAAAACTCATCGACTACTATTCAATTATTAGGTATATATATATATTTGCAAGTGATGACAATGTTACATATTCGCAGGTTACTGGAAAAGGTGCGTTTTATTTTACATTTTATTCTTTGTTTTCGGTTCTTGAGTAAGAAAGATGTTGCCAAACGAGACACGATAAGTGTTCATTCCACGAATAAAACTGAGAAAATAATAATGTAGCATCCATTAAAAGAAATGCAAGAAGACAAATCCAACACTGCAATGAAACATGGGTGGACCTGATTGAAGGCCTCAATGTGGATCCAAGAACCACAATTATTAAAAAATGAGACCCCTGTGCTGTGAACCAATTATTAACTACGTATACCAAACAAATTTTCTTCATCCACACAACCACCATGTTACTCCCTTCCCACTCCACATCACATTCACAATCATCATCCTTCTCATTCCAGCTGTCACCTTTCATTACATACACCTATAATTCCTCATCCGTAACATGCGATTGTTGTCAACCATCTTTTCGTTATTATTATAATCAATCACTATATCTTCGTACTTGGAGTATTTTTCACCAGTAAATAAAAATTTAAAACTTTTATTTAAAAGAATAATATAATTTCCAATATTTTCAAAATTTAGTTCCGAATTATATGTACTAAATATTTAGTACCGAATAGATGCGACAATCGCATGTTCTGTGACCAAAATCCTGCATATTCACGCATCTACAACATATATGTACAAATATATACATTACCCACAATCCCACATGCACCACTTGGGTATCCTTTAAAAGGTAACACTTGCTTTCTCTCTGTCAAAACACACACCTAAACAAAAAAAACCCACAATGGGGAGCTTGGGTTTAGCATCTGATTCTTACCCAGATTTTAGTTCATCTCCAAGTGTTAATTTTGATTCTACAAGTTACGAATACCCACAACCAGACTTGTCATTGAACAATGATGAATGTTTGGGTAAAAACAGGGTTTTAAAGAAGAAGAAGACAGTACTTCTTGAAAGAAATGATGAGGATGAACTGGGAAGAACTAAAAGCTTGAGTGATGAAGATCTTGAGGAGTTAAAAGGGTGTCTGGATTTGGGTTTTGGTTTTAGTTATGATGAAATCCCTGAGCTTTGTAATACTTTACCAGCTCTTGAGCTTTGTTATTCCTTGAGTCAGAAGTTTCTTGATGATCAACAGCAGCATCATAAGTCCCCTGATAACTCTTTGTATTCGGTGTCATTGTCGGACTCTCCTTCTCCTTCCCCGCCTTCTGGACCTATTGCCAATTGGAAGATCTCTAGTCCTGGTGAGTTTTGCATATGTTCTTTCTCGTCAATTACTAGTTTTAGTTATGCATGTTTGTAAATCTCGGGGTAAGTGCGAATCAGACTCAAGCCTGAGATGACCAAGGATGAGTCCTTACCACTGGGCTATCCATCACGCTCGTGTTTATTTTTACTATTTTAGCTAAAAACTAAACATAAGATTATTTGTATAGTTTACGGTTGTGATTGTTGATTTCGAATTTATTTTGTAGAACTTTAACGCTGCTATGATTTGTAGCAGGTAATAATGACCTAGTATAAACATATATTACAGGAATTTAAACAATTTGCATTCTTATTTTGTTACTCCAGGTGATCATCCAGAAGATGTTAAAGCAAGGCTTAAATTTTGGGCTCAAGCGGTAGCATGTACTGTTAAACTATGCAACTAACCTATGCAACAAGAGATCAAGAATTTTAAGTTGGAGTTGGAAGTACGTAGAACGGATGAAAACCGATGAATGTCTTGGGATGGATCTCCTACATCTCCTAAGAAGGCTAGGAGTCCATGCATTGCAAAAGGGACAAAAGTTCAAATGATTCTTTCTTCACCTGGAGATAGACATGCCATTTGATCTGTCAATGATGGGTTATTAGAAGTGTAGAAGAACGCGAGGAGGAGGAGGAGATCGGAGGAATGTAACTGCAGTTACCTGACATTAACCAATACCAAATTCTAGTCTGAATAAAATGTGCTCCAATGTACCGTGTAATCTTACAATAATTGATATAAATAAGAACTCAATCTTGTTACCAAGTTCTGCATTTTTCTAGTTTTAATTGGTTCAAACTTTTTTCTCAAATGATTGGAGTAGTTGAGACGAAAACTCGACAGAATTAAAATGTTTAGACACAGTTACGTGCAGTTGGATTGTCCCATCCATCATCTCAGATAGCGACGATCAGATGATTAGTTACGTTAGTAGCAGGGATTGTTAAAGTGTAGTACTTAGGTACATGATGCATAGGAAAATGAAATGTATTTACCAGTTCCGTGTGAGCAAGGGGAAATCAAAGAGCTTGATATGAATTATGGTACATGATACCCGAAAACTCGTCGGTGGCAATTCATTTTAGTCAAGACTGTTAGGGGTCAGAATAACTTGGACATGATATACAAATTGAAAACTCAAAAATAAAGGGAAGTAACAAGCTGTTGCTGGCTTGCCTTTCATCTCAGTGTAGTAAAATCGCAAATTCGCAATTACTTTGGATTTCCTAAATCAGAATAGCACTGGAAAAAGCATATGAATTTTTTTTAAGGGTCACTTGTGAATCGGAAATTCAATGCAGCATGGCCTTTAATCTCTGTACCAACTTCAAACCATTAATTTTAAGTTCGTTTCTTTTCACTCCTTCCATCACTTCCTTCAAACATGACTCTATATGTTCCCTTGTAGCAATTTCAATCTCGTGAACTTCTACCCGAACCTCCATTTGCCACAATAAACTTGGTGTTCGTAGTTTGATCTGTCCATTGAGGCATTGCTATTATCGAGCTATCCCATTGTTGCTTAGGTGAATCTTCTGAGCCGTCGGAAATTGACACGATTCCCACGGCTCCATTCTCAATAATAAGGGACTTGCTTATGGTCCTAGTTCCCACTTGCCACTAGAGTAACCATAAGGCCTTTGGAAGCTAGGCGTTTGGCGAATTGTAACATGGGATTTATGTGGCCTTGCACTGGGAATGAACTGACATAACTAGACATAAGTGCACACTGGAAATATCTAAGCTAAGGTTGAAGGGGTTCTGTATTTTTTTTTCAAAACATTCCTTAATCATTAAAATACAAACAGCTATTGAAATTATTACAATTAATATATTTGATCCTCTATACCACCGTAAGTATGCATCTAATAATATAATGACCAGTGACCACCACGGCACTGAAGCAGTATCCCCTGCCTTTCACTTTCACTTCTTCGAGAAAGTGTTCATACAAAGACATATTTTACATAGCTATGTCTAAAGAATTTTTTGATGTAGGTAGTACACTTTACTACTACCTATCAGAGGGAATGAACTATGAAGGATAAGGAAGTATGTGCCTCATTATCCTGATCAAGTCCATCCACTTTCATATCTACTCTTCTGTCATAAACAGATTGAGTTGTACAACCATACACTTCTTTAACCAGTTAGGAATTGATCTCTTAGACGAATCCCTATAGTTGTTACACAACAAAGTATGCAAAATATTTTTATTCAGGTTCAAATGCAGCAATTCATAATTCACCAGGACTATGTTAATACATAAACTACCTTAATGAACCTTTACCTAATTGGAAATAGCAACTTCACAGTTTTCTGTTTCGGAATCCTTTCCTTCTGCATCATTTGAAAAATCTGGAGCTTTCGGAATAAGTCCAAGCAGCTTGAACATCTGTTGATCAGCATCAAAGTCGTTATTTGGTGTTGTTAACAGCTTATCGCCTGTGAAAATTGAATTTGCGCCAGCAAGAAAGCACAAAGCCTGTTCAGGGATACTAAATCGAACTCTGCCAGCAGACAGCCTGACCATTGCTTTTGGCATTGTAATACGAGCCGAGGCAATCATCCGAATCATCTCCCACACTTCAACCGGCTGTAGATTAGGAAATAAATATAAACAATTAGCAGAACAAAATTTGAACAATTAAAGGGAGGAGGGAGGCCTAATCTTTTAAGACCATTTGTAAGGACAATTTATAACTGGCGTGGGTGTAAGTCTGAGAGGCGCTGGCAAAGATGCCAAAATGCTACATAAGGTAAATCAAATGTTTCTACTCGACATCTTGATCACCAACTAATACCAGCCCATATCAAAAGTACCGAAGAGTAATCATGCATCAAGACTATATCATTAACCAGTAGAATGAGTAAGAAGGTTGGTCATTTCCTGATAATCAAGACTCAAGAGCAACATATGAAGAGCAATCATGCATCAAGACTATATCATTAACCAATAGAATGAGTAAAAAGGTTGGTCATTTCCTGATCTTCAAGAGCAACACACCGGTAAAAACAGAATACAAGATGTTGCCTTATACCAATCACTATGTGCTTGTTTGGTTTACCATGGGAAGTCATTTCCTGCGGAAGTTATATCCACTATGGAAATTGTAATTACTAGGAGGTAGGAAAATGTGTTGGCTTGCATGTGGGTATTAACTTCCCACGGAAAGAAAGTGCAAGTTACCAAGGAGGGGTTGGGTAAGTAACTTCCCATATTATGTAGGCATTCAAACTTACTTGGAATTTCCACTTCCCTTTTGAATGTTAACCAAATAACTTAAAATATGTACTTCCTAGGTAACTGATTCCTAGGTATTTGAATGTGCAACCAAACAAGCTCTATGTTCGATAAAGAAGTTATTGGCTTAAACAAATCACAACATACTGGCATGTTTATGTTCGATTGAATTGCTGTTATCAAGAAGCCTTATATATACAAATGCTAAATATGCAAATTTCTGACAAGTGAGAAGGCATAGAGTGAAAAACAAAAGAATGGAGAAGATATATTTCTAGCTAGCAGATAAATGCATCTTAACAGAAAAGGCGTTCACCTTTTGTTCTTCTAAAGGCGTGCCTTTCATTGCAAGCAGCGCATTAATGGGGACACTCTCTGGGTGAGTAGGTAGCGTTGCCAGAGTGTGCAGTAAACCAACTCGGTCATCTTCTGCTTCTCCAAGTCCAATAATACCTCCTATAACAAAAATTAACAAAGTAGCTTATTATCCCTCACGGTCACATTAAAATTAAGGTAAAATTTTCACTTGTGCCAAATATACTATATTTGTTCAAATAATCAGAAAATATTCGGAGCAATGCTAAAGATCCAAAAAGTCAAAATAATGTACCAGGACACAACAAGGCAAGAAAATGGGTAGGGATATCAATGAGACACGTACTTTTGTGTGCCCAATATGCGCCCCCTGTCACCGCAGCCTGCAGAAAACGTTTTCCTATCCCCATACTTAACCCCGCGGAGATATTAGGATTCTCCATGTCCAATTCCCACCACTCTGCTCCGTTTGATATATCTATTTGCTATTGTAATATAATAGGGTTTAGGGTTCAGGTCGTATGTCCTAAACGTCTAATACCACTTACCTTGGGTTCCTATATTATTATGTCTTTACACTATAAGGTGTGATATCTATATGCACCAATCTTAAGATCAAAATTATGTAACAAAGATGAAGCTAATTCAATCACTTAACTTCTTAGCACATTGCTTCCTGACTCTGCAAGTGATGGTTAATTTTTGATGAGATGGTTAAGTGTCATATAGGATATACATGGCAAAAAGATGAATTAATCAGCTTACATGGTATTATTGAGCAATATATTGAAGAGAAGAAGAGCAAACAGCGAGTAATTATACTAATTCTAGTACAAAAGACACAAAGTCGAATAACTTTGAATCTAGTTGACCCAGAAAAAAATAATAGAGATCACCACGACACTAATTTGCAGATAGATTTTGTTAGACATTAATGATATTACCTGAACAAACATTAATTCCAGCTTCCCGAACATGCTTCAGAGTCTCTAGGCGTTCATCATATGATCTTGTGGTTATTATATTGGGGTAATACTCCCTCGAGGTATCAAGATTGTGGTTGTAAGCTGTAAGCCCTGCCTCTTTGAGCTCTTCAGCTTGCTGCTTTTCAATCATTCCTAAGGTGCAGCAAACCTCCATCCCCATACCCCTGTAGATAACAAATCTATGGGTTAAGGACATGCTAAACTACATTGTGAAATTCACAAATCTTCCGTGCAACAGCAAGAGAAAAACTAATTATAGTTTAAACTTTACAGTATCTGTCACTGTCAATCAAACAAGTAATAGATTGTCTATGAATGATTTGGCAAGGAAGTTACCATGTGGATTTAAAGTGAACTAAACGGTTATGGAGATAAACTACAAAACACATATTCTGTAGCTTTTAATACTGATAGAGCAGGCATACATACTAAAACGACTAGGGATGTAATTCGAGTCGAGTCGAGTTCGAGCTTTTTTTTTTTCGAGTTCGAGCTTTTTTTTCACGAGTCGAGTCGAGCCTAAAATTTATCGAGCCTGAAATATGTATTCGAACTCGACTCGTTTACTATACGAGTCGAGTTCGAGCTGTTATCGAGCTTTCGAGCTTATCGAGCTTTTAACCGAGCTTTCGAGCTTATCGAGTTTTTAAACGAGTTTCCGAGTTTTTATCGAGTTTTCGAGTTTTCGAGCTTATCGAGTTTTATCGAATTTTTCGAGTTTTTCGAGTTTTTACCGAGTTTTCGAGTTTATCGGGTTCTTATCGAGTTTATCGAGTTCTTGTCGAGTTTTCGAGTTTCGACTTAAGCTCCATGAAAACTATTTGTTATATTATTTCCCCAATTTTAAATGATAATAAACTTTCGAAATTTTATATTTTATGATTTCGATAATCAACTTTTCCAATCAATTAAGTAAACTTTTAGTTTATTATATTCTTGTATTTACGGATAAATTATATCTTTAGTACAGATTATGCATATAAATATCTAAGTATTTAACTAGTAAACGATGATAATAAGAATAATAAAATGTGAAACATTTTTTGACTGTGAGCTCATGTGTTATATTTTTTTCAAAATAGGCAAATAAGCACCCTACATCGAGAGTCATTAGTAACTTTATAAAATTTATTTATAATTGAATAGAAATATGGCATACAACAAGTCTATGATGTTACTATTTAATATTTTGTTGCTTACTATCTTGTTGTTATGGTTTATAATTGTATGAAGACAAAATATATGGAAGTAAAATTCAGAAATCGAACTTGATTGCTATTTCATCAATTTAATATCTGCTAATTTAGATCGCCATTCTCATATTACAACAAATTTAATTCAAAATTTCACTAATTATACTAATAATATAATATTGCACATAACATATGAAAAAAAATAAAGTTAAGTTTAAAAGTAATTTTCATAAATAGTTGAGTGATGACAGATAAAATAATAAACACATTACTATTTTTAAGAAAAAATAAAAAAAATTAATCGAGTTCGAGTTCGAGCCGAGTCGAGTTCGAGTTGATCGAGTCGAGCTCGAGTCGAGCTCCAAAAAACTCGGCTCGACTCGAGTTTTTAATCGAGCCTGAAAACGTGTTCGAACTCGAGCTCGATAATGAGTTCGAGCCGAGTCGAGCCCATTTTTTCGAGTCGAGCTCGAGTCGAGTTCGAGCCGGCTCGGTTTAAATTACATCCCTAAAAACGACATCTACCAACATCACCGCCCACTTTGCCTACACTTTTAACAATCTAGTACCATCCCAGTTACATGTTCTAGGCAAATTGTTACTTCACACCTAGCGGGACTGGAGCACCAAATCTTATGTATTCTGAATAAACACGAGACCAAGAAGCAATAAAAACCTTTCAGATTATACTAGTACACAATAATAACTCCAGTATTTATTATAGAAGAACTCTCTTATCCGCAAAAGAAAACAGCCTATGACTCTGCACATCAGAGTTCATCAATTCATAAATTACTGCTTATACATTCAAGCTGTGCTTATGTCAAAGAGTGATAATAACCTCTTTATAACTGTCAGCTACATATATCTAGGAGGGGCATAAGTCAAAGGCACAGCACCAGTTCTCCTCTCAAACATCTGATCACTCTGCTACCCCAGGAAACCAACCTCAAATAGTTTAATGTATAACCAAAAAAATATCACAATAATGTGATGAAAGCCAATTAACTAACCTTATAGGAGTTTATCAGTTCTCATCAACAACCAGCTCTGATAGTATATACACTTGAGATGAATTATGCGATTGTTATAAATATCTTGATTACTAGATAGCTGATACAGGTCTGATCAGCTTGGTAGTCAAGGTCTTGATCAGCTAAGTTTCTCTTTTCAGTTGAAATATAAAAGTACAATTAAGCAATAGTGTAGCTGTATACTACGATAAATGATGCTAAAACCTCAAGATCCCTCCAACGAAATGCATCCTGATAAAAGCGAGTATATGTTATTTGACTACTTTAGTTGATTACCTTATTTCTTTTACATATTCAAGGATTTGCTTGAAGTTGGTCTTCCTTCCTACGGTGTCTCTCCATGCAGCACCCATGCAAAAACGAGTACTGCCAGCTTCTTTTGCCTGTAATTGTATGAGAAGATCCAAATTTAACAAAAAAAATCCGTAGTAAAGTAATAAAGATCAAATATTAGTAATGCTTTTTCATCCAAAATAGTTTCATGAGAGTAAAGGTGGACCTATATGATCATTGCTAAATACTCTTAGAGTAGCAAACAGAGGGTGTCCAGGCAGGAAATAAAGTCAAAATGTAATATTGAGCAGCGAGGAATCGAGGAAATACTTAGTTGCTTAACTCATTTTTCTTACGAATATACAACCCCCTAACCTAAGATAAACTACTTTTCATAAAAAAAAAAAAAGAAAACTTTTCGAAAACAAAACATTCATCAAAGAAGTGCCTAATATGATGTAAACATATGTTAGAAGTGGCATCAGTGTAATAAGTATTCCTTTGAGTGAAAGAAAAGTTCAGGACTTAGTGGCAATTGTATGATCTAAACATGGAATCATATTCTCATTTCAAGTTTATATTGAGTGAAACAGTAGTATATACAAATAAATTTCCAAAATAGAGGTTCAAATGTGATGATTAGTTAATGCCTTCTGATATTAAGGGGACACGTTAAATACATATGTAATTTAAATTTGTTAAAGTAAACGCGACAAAATTATAGGCAATCCAATTTGTTGTCAAACATGAGCAATTCAAAATCGAGGATAAAACCTTTACCCCTAACTGAATTTAAAGCTCAAAATGCAATAGAGACCTAAAATCCAAGATACAAGCATAACCTCCCTAAGAAATTGTATTGCACAACATAAACTTACTGAATCATATATCCGGTTTATAAAAGTCAATATTATAGTTTGACTTTTACTAATAGTTAGTTACAGTCTCTGTTCTGACAAACTGGCTGACAAACTTTTCTCTCTTGGTTTTCATCAAACAAAAGCTGATCCTTCTTTGTTTGTTTACAAAACCAGTACTTCTTTGTCTTGGCTTTGGTTTATGTGGATGACATTCTCTTGACTGGTACAGATAAAGTTTTTATTTCACATGTGAAAAATATCCTTCATCAAACTTTTACCATCAAAGATTTGGGATTGATTAAATATTATCTTGGTTTAGAGGTCACAAGAACTAGTGATGGTATCTATATACATCAACACAAGTTTATTCATGACATGTTGGTGGAAGCAGGCCTTGAAAATAGTAAACCTTTGTCTCTCCCCGTGGATACTATTGTTAAGTTGTCTTTACATGATGGATCTCCCATTGATGACCCTTCTGTGTATAGAAAGTTTGTTGGTAAATTGCTTTATCTGACAGCAACTAGACCTGATATAGCATATATTGTTCATCATTTGAGTCAGTTTATTCAAGCACCTAAAGCTCCTCATCTTCTTGTTGTACAAA
This sequence comes from Kitagawia praeruptora, assembly GCA_037693485.1. Classification (NCBI taxonomy): domain Eukaryota; kingdom Viridiplantae; phylum Streptophyta; class Magnoliopsida; order Apiales; family Apiaceae; genus Kitagawia; species Kitagawia praeruptora. Next base: position 21,555,900 of record CM075351.1, on the reverse strand, counting down.
GAGTTTTAAGGTATCTTAAAGGTACTCCTTATCAAGGTCTATTCTTCTCAGCTTCATCAACCTTGAAACTCACAGCTTTCTGTGATAGTGATTGGGGTTCCTGTTTTGATACTGGTAGAAGCATTACTGGTTTTTGTCTTCTTCTTGGAAATTCACTGGTTAACTGGCAATCAAAGAAACAATCTGTAGTTTCTAGGTCTACTGCTGAATCTGAATTAAGAGCTATGGCTGATGTTTCTTGTGACTTAGCATGGATGCATTTATTACTTTTTGAGCTGATGATTCCACAATCTTTTCCTATTACCATTTACAGTGACAGTCAAGCTGCACTTGATATTGCTGCTGATCCTGTTTTTCATCCTAAAACTAAACATTTTGCCATTGATTGTCATTTTGTCAGGCAACAAGTTCAGATGAAGCTTCTTCAACCAATTTATGTTCCAAGATCTCAACAACTGGCTGATATTCTTACTAAAGGATTGAGCAGGCATTCTCATTGGAATATTTTGTCCAGATTGAATGTTCTTTTTCCCCATTCCAATCTGAGGGGGGAATATTGAATCATATACGGAGTATCAGTTTTATAAAAGTCAATATTGTAGTTTGACTTTTACTAATAGTTAGTTACAGTCTCTGTTCTGAGTTTGTTACGAATTGACTGGTGTATAAATACTGTAACAGACTAGTTCATTTACTACTTTTCATTTCCTGTTATTGTTGAACTCTCTTTATGTAGTCTCTCTTAATCTCTCTGTAATTGTCTCTCGGCGAGATTTATCAACACGATTGTTCTTCAATGTTTACTCAGTCTGTTGATTGATTTACATATAGAGATATGTTTTGTTTCAACTTTATAAAACTCACTTTTCATAGAGAATCCATCGACACCAAAATGAAATGTACATACATAGTCTAATCTCTAATGTGAAGCCACGCAATCAAACATAGCATGTCAATTCTTATAAATACTATAACAAATAATTGGTAATGCATAGACAATTCAAAAACAGGGAGCTATCGAAAAATGAACAACCGCACCGCACCTTGTGTGCTGCATCGAGAACAGCATCCTTATTCATAAGCTTCTGCGCCTTGACACCGGTATCATACCTCGAAGACTGAGGACAATAAGCACAATCCTCACTACATCCCCCAGTCTTAACCGATAAAAGAGTACATTGCTGTACTTCCCTAAAACTATGAGCATGTCGATGCACTTGAGCCTACAATAAATCAAAAACAACAAATCACTAACAACTAAACTTGCGAGCAATTAAGAAGGTAAGTGAATATCAAATTGTAAAACATACGCCGTGAAATAGAAGATCGAGAATAGGAGAGTCGTAAATGGCCTTGATTTGGTCTCTGCTCCAATTGTTCCTAGCTCCTTGGCGTATAGTTCTGTCCGCTTCTATTGCCGCGGCTGAGGGTAACAATGAAGAATAGCTTCTTGTGGTTGTTGATGATGATAATGTGGATATCGACAACAAGCTTAGGCTGCTGCTGCTAGCTCCTCGGCTTCGGCAAAGTAATCTCATCATTATCATCCTACAGTATACGTATGTGGACGATTAATTGATTACTATTGAGAAACAAAGGAGACTACAACACTTTGCGCACCTACCTACTTGATCAATCCTTCATTGCTATATCCGCCCAACACTCCCTAGCTCTCTCTTTTTACCTCTTTTTACATTTATATCCTCATTTTCTAATTTCCTTTCTTTTTTTCTTTTTTCAAAAAATTGGTCATTTGTCATTGATTAATTACTCATGGACCCTCACTCATCCCAAGAATGGTTAAAAACATTTATTCATTTGTAAGTTTATAAGCATTTTATTGTCAAAAAAAAAATTTACTAATCCAAATAGTTTAGAATTATTGATCCAATTACCTGTAACTGAATATATGGATTTTTTTTCAGGATTGACTTACTCGTACATAAATTGTATCGTACTATAATTTTTGGGATAAGTGATTTCTTTCATTCAAAAAGTTTATCATCTAACCCAAAATACAAAATACACGCATGTTGCCTTCGGACACTTAAACAATAAAGCTTTAAAGATTAAAAGAAAAACATCTAGGACTGCACTCCTGCAATAATAAAACGACAAAATTAGGCCAGTATAAAATTAGCAATAGTATTAAAGTTCTATTAAATAAAAACTAAACCAAGAAAATTAATAACATAAAATAAAAAAATTTAAAATAAACCTAACCAAAGGGAATCCCTTTGGTTATATATAAATTAAGACAAAACAAAATAAATTAATCACAAATATTGAAATTGTTACATATGAATTCAAGCCAACAAAATAAATTATGAACTACTAATAACATAACTGAAGAATAAAAATAAATTATGGGATACACAAGCCAACAAAATGACACATTATTACCTCTTAAAGGCCCAAAATCTAAGCATTAATCATGGCCAGCCAAAAATAGTACAAAAACTGAATATATGGATATATGTGATATTTTAAAATGAGTAGTTTTTATTTTAAAATGAATAAGTATTATATAAGTGATAAGTGTAAAAATATTTATAAGTTATATAGGTGTTTGGATAAATTTACTTATAAGTTGATGAATTATTTTAAAATTTAAATTAAAAAAATATAATTTAATACAATAATATCAATATCAGTACTTGTATTATAAATTTAAAATACATTTAAAAATACGAATATAAAAATATAAATTATTAAGTAAGTAAACAAATTAAATAAATAAAAAATAAGTTAGGATGAAAGTACGTTATTATTAATATTTAACTAATAAACATATAAGTTATATGCTTATCTCTTATCATTCCAGGATTGTGAATTTGATTCTCGCTTATCTCCGAAATTTGTTATAACAAATACTCATTTATAAGGCATACAAGCCTAAATAGTTATAAAAAAAAAAGGAATGAAAAGAAAAGAAAAGTAGATTGAGCATGGAAACATCCTGCGGACTTACAAGTCATAAAGAAATAGAGGTCGTTTGGCAATAGGGGTTTAAAGCTAAAAATAGTTTTAAGTCATTTTTGCTTTGTTTGGGTATCACGGTTTTAAGTCGGCTTTAAACTAAAAAACTATTGCAAGTTGTTATAGAGAGAATATTGTATAACAATATTTATGGAGGTTGCTGGATTTATGAAGCAAAATACGGATATTCTGCTAAGAACACGAAGAACACGGAGAAGATTTGTAACTGTTTGTGGCTGATCTTGTCTATTGATATTCAGTGGTGAACTGTTTCTCAATCTTTTACAAGATGCCTACGTACCCTATTTATAGGGATCAAGCCATACGTAGTTCTCTTATAGAAGAAGTTATCTAGACGGGCTAGGGTTTCTATGGGCTCGGCTTGGCCCAAATCCACTAGGCGTCTCCTTGGGCTGACATATTTTACCCATTTATTCTACTCATGCGACCTCGTTGGGCTTAGCTATGAGCCTTCATAAGAGTATTCTAGGCCACGTTGGACCTCTAGGCCTCACTGACCTCTAGGCCTCGCTGGACCTCTAGGCCTCCTCTAGGCCTCACTGACCTCTAGGCCTCGCTGGACCTCTAGACCTCACTGACCTCTAGGCCTCGCTGGACCTCTAGGCCTCCTCTATGGCTCACTGACCTCTAGGCCTCGCTGGATCTCTAGGCCTCACTGACCTCTAGGCCTCGCTGGACCTCTAGGCCTCACTGGCGAGGCTAATGGAGAAGCTACGTGGCCTCGCATGTGACCTCGCTGGGCTAGTCATGCGAGGTGGTCCACGCTGTATGGAGATAACCGCACTCACGCGACCTCGCTGGGCCTTACCGTAAGTCTTCATAATAAATATACTCTAGGCCTCGCTAGACCTTGTAGACTGCGACCCCATGCTTTAGGTCGCTGGCGAACTCATCCTGTAGTTAAATAATATCTTGAACTGACTCTTGATGATGTTGAGCCTTCATATGGAGAAACATAGTAAGATAGCAATGATGTTCGTATTGTAGATGTGACCCCGGGCTACGACCCCGAGGTCGGGCTAGCATAAGACGCCTAGTGGCCTAGCGTGAGACCCCTTGGAGGCCTAGCGTGAGATCCCTTGGAGGCCTAGCGTGAGATCCCTTGGAGGCCTAGCGTGAAACCCCTTGGATGATAGTGTCTTCAAGAGATTTATGAGATAGAGGTGAGGCGATCCCTAACCGGGCCTCATGCCTTGTTGATCCTTCTTCAATATTTGGGCCCATTAAGAAATATTTGAGCCCATTAGGAGAGGTGCCCCCTAGTATAGTCCATTGAGCCTATTTAGGATCTATGCCGAGATTCGGGCATAACAACTACCCCCCGATTCCATATTGCCATTATGAATGCGATGTGGAATCAAGTAAAGTTGTGTCTCTCAGTTGATGCGAATCCAAGTATATGTAAGTAATGGTGACCTCGAAGGGTCCTTCCAAGCGCAATATGGTCCTGCAAGGACCTTGAGAGGTGACCCCATAGGGCCTTGCGGTCATAATTGTAAAATATGTCTTCTATTTAGTTGATATATGAGCTCATGCTTCCACTTGTGTCTTCAAGTTCTTCTTAGAATATGATGAGAAGACTCTCTTTATGTTGAGGACTCCTCATAAGTTGAGAGGACTCCCTATAGCCTTATATGTGGAGAGGTCTTCTCTTTCTGATATAATGAGAGGGCTTCTCGTAGCCTCCTATGTTGCGAGGCCTCCTTGCAGCCCCATATGTTGTGAGGCCTCCTCCTCGCATCCTCTTTCTCGCAGTCTCATATGTTGAGAGGCCTCCTGTTCGCAGCCTCATATGTTGAGAGGCCTCCTCTTCGCATATGAACACAAAGTACTCCTCCTTCGCCTCGCATAATCCACGTTGCTGGCTCTAGCCCCGCTCGCATATGCTAGCTGGTGGGCCTTGCATCTTTGAAAACTGGTAATTTTGAATTTTCCCAAGTGCTTTGGGGTAGCTGATTGAGTCTCCATATGCTCTCATTTGCTTATAACTTGACTTTAACACATGCATAGAGATAGATCCATATTGTATAGACTTACAGATTGACCCATCATCGCCAATAGGGTCAAGTGGCCTCGCATCGCAAGATACCGGGATTGCGGCCTCACTACGCTGGGTGCGACCTCGCAACGCTAGGTGCGGCCTCGCAACGCTAGGTGCGGCCTCGCAACGCTAGGTGCTGGCCTTGTCTTGCAAGTTTTAAAATGTCCCACTAGAAGAGGTATTTATGTATTTACACTACCCCCCGAGTCCTTGTTCTCATTGTAGATGTGATGAGAAATCAAAGTGTTTCAACAATCTTCTTGTATTATTTGGAGTTGACACCATTTATAATAAAGAGAATTTGATGTGATCCCGCTATAAGCATACCTAACTATCCCAGAGCACTTGTACTTTTCACTGTTGTCCCAAGGCACTTGACCTCATCAACACTATCCGGGGGCACTTGGCCTCATCACGCTATCCCGAAACACTTGGCCTCATCACGCTATCCCGGGGCACTTGGCCTCATCATCGCTATCCCGGGGCTGTTGGCCTCATCATTGCTATCACGGGGCCGTTGGCCTCATCATTGCTATCCCGGGGCACTTGGCCTCGTCATTCTATCCCGGGGCCCTTGGCATCGTCATTGCTATCCCGGGACACTTGGCCTCGTCATGCTACCCCGGGGCCCTTGGCATCATCATTGCTATCCCGGGACACTTGGTTTCTTCAATGTCATAACAAGCTTCCCTATGTTGAACAAGAATGTAGATATCGAGGTCTTAAGCTCATTTTGATTTTCAAATATTTTGGCTTCTTTCCCTTCAACTTTAGTGCAAGCTTAGAGGCCAATGATGAGAGCCTCGTACTCAGCCTCGTTATTTGTTACTTGCTCTTCCCAGTGTCTTGAGATAGTCGAAGACCTCCTCATTGTCGGCAAGGGTCGGGGGCGTCCCCCCTCTCCTCAAGGATCGGGGGCGTCCCCCCTCTCCTCGACGTAGAGGTATTTCACCAAGAAGAAATTATGTAGAGGCATCTCACGTAGAGGCATCCCACGAAGGAGCATCTCACTAGGAGGCATCTCACTTGGAAGCATCTCACTATCTTGATATCCACACCATGTAGGGGCCTCATTATCTACATCATATAGGGGCCTCACGATCTAGGTGAGGCCTCGTGGCGCTAGTTGTGGCCTCGTCGCGCTAGGTGAGGCCTCGCTCCTAGGGGTCGCATTTGGGTGTCATATGCTACCCCGGGGTCTCCCCGTTCTTGTGCCCTCCATTCCTCTTCTTGTTCGAATTAGTCATCTTTCTCCCAATATTATGACTTGCCCCTCCTTCTAGCGCCAAATGTTATAGGGAGAATATTGTATAACAATATTTATGGAGGTTGCTGGATTTATGGAGCAAAATACGGATATTCTGCTAAGAACACGGAGAACACGGAGAAGATTTGTAATTGTTTGTGGCTGATCTTGTCTATTGATATTCATTGGTGAACTGTTTCTCAATCTTTTACAAGATGCCTACGTACCCTATTTATAGGGATCAAGCCATACGTAGTTCTCTTAGAGAAGAAGTTATCTAGACGGGCTAGGGTTTCTATGGGCTCGGCTTGGCCCAAATCCACTAGGCGTCTCCTTGGGCTGACATATTTTACCCATTTACTCTACTCATGCGACCTCGCTGGGCTTAGCTATGAGCCTTCATAAGAGTATTCTAGGCCACGTTGGACCTCTAGGCCTCACTGACCTCTAGGCCTCGCTGGACCTCTAGGCCTCCTCTAGGCCTCACTGGCGAGGATAATGGAGAAGCTACGTGGCCTCACATGCGACCTCGCTGGGCTAGTCATGCGAGGTGGTCCACGCTGTATGGAGATAACCGCACTCACGCGACCTCGCTGGGCCTTACCGTAAGTCTTCATAATAAATATACTCTAGGCCTCGCTGGACCTTGTAGACTGCGACCCCGTGCTTTAGGTCGCTGGCGAACTCATCCTGTAGTTAAATAATATCTTGAACTGACTCTTGATGATGTTGAGCCTTCATATGGAGAAACATAGTAAGATAGCAATGATGTTCATATTGTAGATGTGACCTCGGGCTACGACCCCGAGGTCGGACTAACATAAGACGCCTAGAGGGCTAGCGTGAGACCCCTTGGAGGCCTAGCGTGAGATCCCTTGGAGGCCTAGCGTGAGTTCCCTTGGAGGCCTAGCGTGAGACCCCTTGGGTGATAGTGTCTTCAAGAGATTTATGAGATAGAGGTGAGGCGATCCCTAACCGGGCCTCATGCCTTGTTGATCCTTCTTCAATATTTGGGCCCATTAAGAAATGTTTGAGCCCATTAGGAGAGGTGCCCCCTAGTATAGTCCATTGAACCTATTTAGGATCTATGCCGAGATTCGGGCATAACAACTTTCAGGAATAACACAAGTCATAAGTTCCATTTAGGTATTTTTGACTTATGACTTATTGAGATTTTTTTCCCTCGATTTTTGTAAAGTTTAAATATGATGAATTTAAAAATGTTTCAAGTCAAATTTCAGTTTTAAGTTAAAATTATTAAACCCCCTTTTAACTTTAAGTAAAATTACCCAAACACATTCATTTAACTTAAAGTAAACCACTTTACTTTCTCCTTTAAGTTAAAAACACCTCCATTAAGTTAAAAATAACTTATTTTAAGCAATCCCAAACGGCCTCATAAATTAGCTTAAAAAGGAGTGGCCAAACAGGCCTCATGTATGGTCCCAAATGCCGCTTAGCCCTCCTTAGTAGTAACGTGATCCTATTTATGCATGACTTATGCATTACTTCTATGTGTATAGTAGTGTTGTAAAAAGCGATAATCGAACTTAATCGATGGAGGTATCGTTCAAAAATTAATTCAATAATTGGGGATTAATTGGATCATTAATCGGAACTAATTTAATATTATTTTGGGTATTTACCAAAAATATTAGATTTAAAGTTTCTATTTGCAAATATACCATCTCCTTCAATTCATTGCAATTTTACTAACCTAAGTTTCAAAATTGCAAAAATACCAACCCTAATCCTAACCCTCCCCCTCCCCCCTTTCCCCTTTCTGCCGACATTCCTTCGCCTGTGTACCTTTTTTTTTTAAGGTGGGATGATATTTTGTTTGCAACTTAATGCAACCACATTCAACCACATCGACTTCACTTCAACATTTTTTTTAAGGTGGGGTGATATTTTGGTTGCAACTGAATGTAACCACATTCAACCAAATGCAACTACATTCAACTTTTTTTTTTAAAGGTGGGGTGATTTTGGTGGATTTGGGTTACAAGGCCCCGCCAGGGGCAATATTCAACCAAATGCAACCACATTCAACTTTTTTTTAAGGTGGGGTGATTTTGGTGGATTTGGGTTGCAAGGCCCCGTCAGGGGCAATATTCAACCAAATGCAACCACATTCAACTTTTTTAATAAAAAAATGGTGGGGTGATTTTGGTGGATTTGGGTTGCAAGGCCCCGCAGGGGCATATTCAACTTAGTGCAACTGAAAAACGAAAATTACATTCAGTTGAATGTAGTTGCAAATTTAGTTGCATTCAGTTACTGGTTTCAAGTTCCATTTTTCAGTTGTCATTTTCGACCTCTTTTTCGAACTATATATATATAAGCCCCTTTCTTACATTAAATATTGTTTCTCTCCTTATACTTTCCTGCTTCCGCCTGTTTGGTATCAGAGCCATCTGCATTTTTATATTGCTGATAAAGGTACTTATCTATTATCTCTTTATTTCATTAAATGAGTTTCAGTAGCAAAATCCCTGTTATGGAAGGTTGGAGATTTAAGGTTACTTAAGTATGTAAAAAAAAAAAAAAGGCAAAAATCGAAATATTTTAGTGTTTTCTTAAATATATCATCTTTTATCCCGATTGATTTAATGGGAGGTTTTATGATGATTTTATAAAAAAGAAATTTTTGCTAAAATATTTCATATCTTTGATTTCGTGGATTTTATCCGTCTATCCCTCTGGTTGATAGTTAAACGAGTTAGTCGTTTGCAAAGATAACCAAAAATATTGTATTTTTATGTCAATTTTACTTTTTTGTAATCAATAAACATACTTAAAACCCCTTTAAAGATCCAACCAACCACAACAGTCTTAGCTCCATTACTCCATGAATATGAATGATTTAGAAGATAATGATCATCAAAATGATTTGATGAAAAATTCTGAATTAGTTGAATATCCAAAGAATTTGGATAGATTAAATAGATGGGTTATACCTGCTGTTCCCCAAAGCCAAATTTATAATATTGGTGTATTTGATTTTAAATCTCGTTATGCCATCAAAACGATGGAACAGACTATTAGAGTCTCAGACACTAATCAAACAATTAGATTATTAAATAAGAAAGATTTACTTCCTTTTAAAGGATATAACTTTATCCATATTGGATTAGTTCAAATAGCTTTTAAGCCCTTAACTCTTTTAGGCTTAAATTCCAGTATAATGGCCTACGTTAGAGATGGCCGATGTAGAGATTTCAAACAATCTCTAACTGCTTTAATAGAAACCAGTTTATGTCATGGACCAGTCTACTTCGATGTAGCTCCTAATTTGACACTATCTTTTTCTGATAGTCATCTGTTAGATGCTATGCAATTAACCTTGCATACTAATGGCTATAACTTTAAACCAGGAAGTGAAGTTATAGCAATATGTTATCGAATTTATTATAAGGTATTGAACACCTTAAATCCTAAAGCTAAACAATTTTCTTGTCAAGGAACTACCACAGTAGTTCAGACTAATTTGTTAACCTCAAATGTAGCAACGAATAGGTTGATTAAGTGGAAAGAGATAAACTTCCCAGAAACCTGGTCTCTTCCTGAAGAATTAGAGCCAGAGCCTCCGGTTAATAAAGAAATTGATCAGATTATCCAAACCACAGAAGGGGATGTAGAAATTAGATTTACTCCTCAAAGATCTATTAGATTACCAAGGACCATGTCTGCTAGGTATTCTTCTGCTAGTGATTATATCACAGCCCCTAGTGTTCTAGATCAATCTAGAGCATCCACTTCTCAATTACGAGAAGAAATAGAATCTGTAAACTCAATAAGAATTAGTCAAAATCAAATTCCAGAAGGAATTTATGAAAAGAGTAGAGAATCTCCTACTCCATCAGACATGAGCTTCCATTTAAATGATTGATTTATCCCCAGGTAGTAAAATGAGAGAAATCCTTAATAAGGAATTTCAACAAGAAAAACATGCCCAATTTAGGCAATGGTATTTTAAGAAATACTCTTCGAAAGACCTAGATAGGTTCAAAGATGAATTTTATGATTATATAGCTGAAACAGAAGACTATACACCTTTTGTGAGTTGGTTTATAAAAACCTATATTGATAACACTAAAAAAGAAATCTTAGTGTTACAAAGGCCTTGGAAAACTCCAAAGGGAGAAACTGTTAATTCTCCATTCCCTCCAGAACAAACAATTTGCTTAAATAATAATACAGAAGCTACAGCTTATACAAGTATTCAAAAGCTTGAAAATTCTCAAGCTACTGTAAAAGATTTAAATGCAATTATTAAGTCACAAAACTATACTAACACCTTTCTTGTCTGTTTAGGTGACCAATGTATAACTTTAGAAAAAGAGATAATATCTCTTAAACAATTTATAGAAAACGAATTAAATTCTATTAAAAAATTAATAGAAAAACAAAATCCAGGATCATCATCTAATAAAGACGATATTCCTATGATTCAACCTCCAATTCATATTAGGGGATTTAGAACAGAAACTAGTGGTGAAGAATTTCTGCAAATTCTTCAGAAAAAGTTTGAAAATTTGAACTTAAACTTAGCAGTCTTGTCTAAAGACGATTCTTCCCAGCAATCTGAAAATTCAGAACCTGTCGAAGAAATAGAAGAGATTAATGAGTTAGCAACTATGTTTGCTAAACAAAAAATTAGTAATGCAGAACTTAATCCTCTTTATTCTCCAAAACCTTTGGAAAAATTTTACTATCAAAGACCTTCTCCTCAGGATCTTCTATTTGAAGAACCAGAATATATTCAAACTTCATATTCAGGAAAAGCTATCTATGAATGGAATATTGATGGCTTAAATGAAAAACAAATATTCGATGTTATACACCGAATAATGATGTACTCTACTGTTTGTAAACAAAATGGTAGCACTGATAGTGCGATAGCATCTTTTATATCCACAGGATTTGTTGGACAAATCAGGGGATGGTGGGATCACTATTTTACCCTAGAACAGAGATTAGAAATTATTAATCATAAGAAAATTCTTAGTGTAGAAAATGGTGTCGTCACTACTGGAGAAGAAGATGCTGTTTACACTTTATGTTTAGCTATCCTACAACATTTTGTAGGAAGTAATATTCCTGTCGCAGAGAAGCTATGTATGCTTCTTCAAAATCTTAGATGTCCTTCCTTGACTCATTTTAGATGGTATAAAGATACCTTTTTATCTAGAGTATATCAATTAGGAGAACCAAATTCGGTTCATTGGAAGTCTAAATTTATAGACGGTTTACCCCATCTTTTTGCAGAAAGGGTTAGACAATCCTTAAGAAATAAGAATGATGGAGTAAATATTAATTATATTTCTCTAACCTATGGAGAAATTGTTAGCCATTGTGTTAATGAAGGATTAGCCTTATGTAATGACATAAAGTTAAGAAATCAGTTAAAGCAACAAAAGCTGTCAGAAAAACACCAATTAGGTGAATTCTGCGATCAATTTGCCTTTGATGTAGGAAAAATTCCTAAATATCAAGAAAAGAAGAAGCAAAAGATTGCTTATAAAAAGAATAAAACTTATAAGAATAATTCTTATAAATCAAAATATCCTTTTAGCAAAAATTCTTATAAAAAGAATTATAAGAGAAAGTTTTATAATAAAACAGAGAAAAAGTCTTTTGTCCCTAATAAAGGAAAAAGAAAAGCCAAAAGAATTGATATAACTTGTCATAAATGTGGCAAAGTTGGTCATTATGCCAACCAATGTTGGACTAAAAAAGCTCTTAATGAGATAGAAGATGAGCAATTACGCTCACAATTAGAAAAGGTTTTGCTTCATAGTTCTGAAGATGAAAGAGAATCTTCTAATGATGAAGATTTAGCCTTAATTTATGAGAGCTCAAGTGATTCTGATTCCCAAGATTCTGATAACAATGATTGTCAGTGTAATGAGCTAAATTATTATAAATCCATAGTAGACATGAATGGGTTAAATGTATTAACGGCTGATCAAGATAGAGCCTTAAAAATTATAGATTTAATTTCCGATTTCGAGCTTAAGAAGCAAATGTTCGAAGCCCTTATTAAAAACAATAAGGAGAAAGAAGCTCCCATAGTCATAGACGCACCTTACCAATTAAGTGAGGTATTAGAAAGATTTCAAAAATCTACTATTAAAGAAACTCCTGTTTCTTTAAATGATTTAAGAAAAGAAGTTAATTTATTAAAATCTGAAATTAATCAGATAAAACAGAATAATACTCTATTAACTCAAAGGATTACTTTATTAGAAAGTAAGCCTGTAATACATAGTGAATCAAAAGATATTCCCTCTTCTAGTAATACTAAAGAGACCGAATATTTAGCCCTTTTAGAGCAAGTAACATCTCAAAGATGGTACATCAAAGTTACCTTAGTGGTAAGTCGAGAATTTATTCTCAAAGATGAGATAGCCCTTGTTGATAGTGGTGCTGACTTGAATTGTATTCAAGAAGGATTAATTCCTACCAAATATTTTGAGAAAACTACTCAATCTATATCCCATGCTGCTGGAGAAAAACTCCAAGTTAGCTATAAGCTTCCAAATACTTACATTTGTAATGAAGATATATGTCTTCCTACCTCTTTTATTCTAATAAAGAATATGAATCATAGAATAATTTTAGGAAACCCTTTCCTTCACAATATTATGCCCCTCAACAATGTTGATCAAAGTGGGATTTCTACCATAATAGAAGGAAAGAAAATAAAATTTGAATTTGTTACAGAACCTCAAACTCGTATAGTTAATGAGGTTAATGATCGCTTTCTTAGTAAAGAAAACCAATTATGTTTTCTTAAAGAAGAAATAAAAGTTTTGAGCATAAATGAACAGCTCAAGAAACCTGATATTAAAAATCAGATGAAAATTATAGAAAATCAATTTATGGATGAAGTTTGTAATGACCTTCCTAATGCTTTTTGGAATAGAAAGAAACATGTTATTTCTCTTCCTTATATAGATGGTTTTAATGAAAACCAAATCCCTACAAAAGCTAGACCAGCTCAAATGAATAAAGAATATTTAGAATTATGTAAAAAAGAGATTAATTCTCTTTTAGAAAAAGGCTTAATTAGAAAGTCTAAATCTCCTTGGAGTTGTACAGCATTTTATGTTAATAATGCTGCTGAAAAAGAAAGAGGTGTGCCAAGATTAGTTATTAATTATAAACCTCTTAATAAAGTTTTAAAATGGATTAGATATCCTATTCCTAACAAAAAAGATTTGTTAGACAGATTAAACGATGCTTTAATCTTTTCTAAATTTGATATGAAATCAGGATATTGGCAAATCCAGATTAAAGAATCTGATAGATATAAAACAGCTTTCACAGTTCCTTTTGGACATTATGAATGGAATGTTTTACCATTTGGTCAGAAGAATGCTCCTTCTGAGTTTCAGAATATTATGAATGATATATTCAACCCTTATTCTGAAATTATAATAGTTTATATTGATGATGTTTTAGTATTTTCTAAAAATTTAGATCAACATATTAAACACTTAAAAATATTTAAGAGTTTAATAAAGAATAATGGTTTAGTAATATCTGCCCCAAAAATGAAATTATTTCAAACTCAAGTTAGATTTTTGGGACATATGATAAATCAAGGAAAAATTATTCCTATAGACAGAAGTATAGAGTTTGCTTCTAAATTTCCTAATGAAATAACTGATAAAAAACAGTTGCAAAGATTTTTAGGAAGTCTGAATTATATTTCAGACTATTATCAAGACCTAGCCAAAGATACAGCAATATTGTATTCTAGACTTAAGAAGAAACCTGAACCCTGGACTGAGAACCATTCTCAGGCTGTTCAAAAAATTAAATCTTAGGTAAAATGCTTACCTTGCTTATCTTTAGCAAATCCTAAGTATTTTAAAATTGTTGAAACAGATGCCTCCGATATAGGATATGGTGGTATTTTAAAACAGGTTATCCCTGAAACTTCTAAAGAAATTCTTGTAAGATTTACCTCAGGAAAATGGAATCCAACTCAGTCAAAATACTCGACTGTAAAGAAAGAAATGCTTTCTATAATTAAATGTGTTTCAAAATTTCAAGGTGATTTATTAAATCAAAATTTTTTATTAAGAATTGATTGTAGTTCAGTAAAATCAATTATTGAAAAAGATGTTAAAAATCTTGTAGCAAAACAAATTTTTGCAGGATGGAAAGCCCAGCTTTCAGCCTTTGAATTCGATATCCAATATATCAAAGGAGAAAATAATTCTCTTGCTGATTATTTAACCCGTGAATTTTTACAGGGAGATTAATGACAACCCCTTCAAGGGGAAGAGGTCGCGGCGGATATGGCCGTGGTCGAGGTTATGGGAGTAACAATATGTTGCCCCGTGTAGAATCAACTGTTCCTCTAATAGGAGATTGGACAGTTTTTCATAATCGAGGGAGAAATCTGCAGCAATTACCTGCACCTCCAAAAAAGGAAGATATACCTTCCTCTTCTAATAGTAAGAAAACATCTTATAAAGATGCAGCAGTCAATGATGATCCACAGGAAAAAGAATATTTCGAAAATCCTATTACAGAAACTATTTTGTTTCTTGAAGAAGAAGATGTTCAAATGCACCAAGATGGTTGGTCATTAAGAACTAGGTACCTTGAATCCAGAGGATACCCAGGGCTTCAAAATCAAGCCAGACAGAATTTAGAAATTTTGTTAACAATTACCGAATCGGTAACTATTACCCATACTTTTCAAAATAGCAATCCTGAAAGTTTTATAAACTTCAGCAAATGCCATATCAATAAGATATTGCTACCTAGAGAATGGGGATTAAGTCCTAATACGGAGAAAGCTATCAGAATAGCTAAAGATAAATACATCTATTTCAATTACTGGGATTATATCCAAGCTTTTACTAAAGCTTTTTATTATCAAAATCCAAAGAACAAGCATTCTTGGTTCTTTTCGATAAATCCCGAAGTGTGTAAAAAACACATTCCAAATTGGTTCTATGAATGGTGGTCAAAATTTGGACCCTCTCTTGAAATTTTACCAAGAGAAATTCATGATTTATATGCTCCCTGGAGTGACAGTAGTCCTTTGGTATCCAAATATACCAAATTAATTTATGGACAATGTCCTTTATTATTCTTTACCAAATTTCAAATCCCTTGGATTTCGAGGTGGACAGTTTCTATTGCAGAGGATAAAGAATTGAAAATCCCAATTCTCCAGAGGAATTTCTTTTTTAAATGGTGGACCAATATGTCTAAAGAAGATATTAGAAGTATAATTACCAATATTCAGGTTGATATTGCAACTGAAAAAGGAAAGGCTTCTACAGCTCCGAGTGCTCAGCCCTCTTTGGCTAATTTAAGGGATTATTTTCATCATAAATATCCCACCGAATCAGAACAACAAATTATGGCTCGAGTTCTAGCGTTCATGAAAGAACAATTTTTTAGTTCCTTTCCTTCCCAACCTTCAAAAGAAGAGGATCAGTCTATGAAGACTTCTTCATCGCATGGATCAATGGATTCTAATACTTATAATTGTCTAGCAGGAGAATCTCAAGCTGAAGATTCTGTTCAAGAGAAAGAATCTGTTCAAGAAGAACCATCCCTAGAAGATTACTGGGATGCTCTAGTCCAATCCGCAGTTCAGCAGGAACAGCAGTCAGATAATTCTGGCAAAGGGAAAAAATCTCATAATTAATTATGTTCACTCTAGGACCAGCTTTTAAAAAGCTAAAGAAGAGAAATCGGCAAATTCAGCTCATTCAGGATCAAATTGATGCCTATTTTCTACACCAAGAACAGCTTTCTTGGAAAGAAAGAAGAAATAGGACTTCTCAACAAATTCAAGAAATAGGATTAAGTTCTGCATTACTAATTTTTTGTTTAGCAAACATAGTTGCTAACTCATTAATCTCTTCTATTTCTTCGACAGGTTCTGAATTTTCAGATTGCTGGGAAGAATCGTCTTTAGACAAGACTGCTAAGTTTAAGTTCAAATTTTCAAACTTTTTCTGAAGAATTTGCAGAAATTCTTCACCACTAGTTTCTGTTCTAAATCCCCTAATATGAATTGGAGGTTGAATCATAGGAATATCGTCTTTATTAGATGATGATCCTGGATTTTGTTTTTCTATTAATTTTTTAATAGAATTTAATTCGTTTTCTATAAATTGTTTAAGAGATATTATCTCTTTTTCTAAAGTTATACATTGGTCACCTAAACAGACAAGAAAGGTGTTAGTATAGTTTTGTGACTATATATATATATATATATATATATATATATATATATATATATATATATAGTTCGAAAAAGAGGTCGAAAATGACAACTGAAAAATGGAACTTGAAATCAGAAATTTAGTTGCATGTGGTTGCATTCAGTTGAATGTGGTTGCATTCAGTTGAATATGCCCCTGCGGGGCCATGCAACCCAAAATCATCCCATCTTAAAAAAAAAGTTGAATGTGGTTGCATTCTGTTGAATATGCCCCTACGGAGCCATGCAATCCAAAATCATCACACCTTTAAAAAAAAAGAGTTGAATGTGGTTGCATTCAGTTGCTGATTTGAAGTCCCATTTTTCAGTTGTCGTTTTCGACCTCTTTTTTGAACTCATATATATATATATATATATATATATGGGTTTTGGTCCCTGACAATCATTTGTCAGGGACCGGTTATTTAACAATCGGTTCCTAAACCGTTGGATCGTTGATCCAACGGCCCCCTGGATTACAAAATTTTTTTACTGTCCGCTATAATTTTCCGCGGATAGGCAGATTGCCTGTCCGCGGAAATTTTCAACGACCTCGGAATAACACCGAATTTTGGAATGATGTTAAGGAGGAGAAATTGAATCTCAAGGTATTTTTTATTTTTGGAATCAGACTCAAAACCAAGATAGATCTGAGAAATAAATTCTAAGATTTTGGCTTTGATTCGATTTTTATTGAAAGCTAGAAAAACAAAGAGGGAGGAATAAAAGATTGGGGGAGGATCGGAGGATGGATGGGGGAAGAGGAGATGAAGAAATGGGGTGGAGTCACCGGCGGTCGACTCTCATGCGGCTGAGAAAAAGAGAGACGCGGAGAAGGAAAATAGACGTAGGTAATATATTTTCAACCACAACACTAAAAGCAGAAACTTGAATTTAACAGGTCAAAGCACATCAAATTGGAAAAAACATTCATTATCGGCAAATTCATCATACTAACTAATTAATTTCTTTTTTCAGATTAAACATGTTACTTTTTCTATTTTGCACTAACTAATTAATTTCCCTTTTTAAGATATTTATATTGTATCTAACTAAAATTTCTCCAAAATATCTTTTTCCCAATGATATCACCAGTGGTTCTATTTAATAAAATAAAATAATAATATTATAATACTAATAATTATTAATTATCCTTTTCAGCTAAAACGTATCATCTTTTCCATATTCAATAATTAAAATTCCTTTTTTCTAGAAATATCACGAGCAACATTAATTTCTCAATATTTATTGACACTACGAGCAATTTAATTTAGTAAAATAACATAAATTAAATTATAATTACAATAAACTAATCAATTACCTTTTTCACCTAAAACATGTCACCTTTTTAATTTTCACATTAACTTTTCTATTTTCTCAAACTAAAATCTGTCTTTTTTCAATATCATCTTTTTCATATTTCATAATTAAAATTCCTTTTTTCTAGACATATTTCATAATTAAAATTCTTTGTTTCTAGAAATATCACGGGCAACATTAATTTCTCACTATCTAAAGATACAACGAGCAATTTAATTTAGTAAAATAACATAAATTAAATTATAATTACTATAAACTAATCAAATACCTTTTTCACCTAAAACATGTCACCATTTTAATTTTCACATTACCTTTTCTATTTTCTCAAACTAAAATCTGTCTTTTTTCAATATCATCTTTTCCATATTTCATAATTAAATTTTCTTTTTTCTAGAAATATCACGGTTAACATTAATTTCTCACTATCTAAAGACACTACGAGCAATTTAATTTAGTAAAATAACATAAATTAAATTATAATTACTATAAACTAATCAATTACTTTTTTCACCTAAAACATGCACCATTTTAATTTTCACAATACCTTTTCTATTTTCTCTAACTAAAATCTGTTTTTTTCCAATTATATCACGGACGGTTCTGTTTAATAAAATAAAATAGCAATATTATAATATTAATCAATTTTTATATTTTATATAAAATATAAATATATTTTATATTTATCTAATATATTTTTATTTTTCAATCACTAATCAATTTTTTTTCACATAGAATACAATATATTTTATATTTTATCCAACTTTATTTAAGTAAAATAAAATAATAATATTATAATAACTAATCGATTTCATTTTTTTAGCTAAACACATACCATTGTTTTCTATATTTTCAAAGTAAAATCCATTCTTCTCTATAAATATCACGAACAACATACATATAATTATTATCAGATCATATTATTTAAAATTTTAAGCCTAAAAATTCATATCTTAAATTTTTTAATTCAAATTAAAAAAAATCATTATATTAAAGAACATCCGTGCATCGCACGGGTTTTAAGCTAGTACCATTAAATAATGGTAAGTAAGTAAAATAAACAGATACCGTATTGACCGACCGATCGATCAACTAACCAAAATTTTAATATTTTTGCTATTATTTAATGGCATAGACATGTAATTGGATGAATATTTGAAACTTAATTTGATTGTAATTTTGAGTTAAAATTATATTTATATTATTATATAATAATTGAAGCATTAAAGTTGGTCGGTCAGTCGGTCGAGCGGTACGGTACCTATTAATTTTACTTAATTACCCTTATCCATAATTTTGGTCTCTTAATTTTGGTCACTGTACCACCAAAATAATTCAATTTTCGAAGCTTATATTTTTAAAAATATACGATCAAATTTATATTATATTAAAAAGAAAATAAAATCTAAAAAACATATAATTAAAAAAGCTTGTATTATAATTGTATTTTAAAAAGAAAATTTTAATATGAAAAAAAAAGAAGGATACAATTGAATTTTATTTATTTATATTAAAAAAAAAATTTACTATTTGGGCTCTATCTCGAGATACATAAATCAGATTTGGATAATTTTACAGCCCACGCGAAACTCATAAAATTATTTTCAATTTATTGATATTTTAACAATTATTATCGAAATGAAAATACTCAGAATCTCAAGAGAAAATTAATCACGAATTTTTACATTAATCATATTCAGTGCAGAACACCTACATTGACAATTTTATTCAATGTAGAAATCTAATTATATATAATTTAAATTAATGACATAAACCTTTTTGTATTTTAATATAAATACATTTTTTTGTTTACATATTAAAATATAAAAAAATTTGTATGATAGATCCAATGTTTTTCAGCTATTTATTTTAAGATATAACGATTCTTATTTATTTATCGCACTGAAGACCAGATGACCGATTATCAAAGTTTTAAACAAAATCACTTTTACACTTCTGTACTATTATATAAAAGCCGAAACATTAAAAGTTTGGTTGGTCGTACGGTACCTGTTGATTTTACTTATTTACCCTTACTTAATTACAAATAAAATCCATCTTATTAAATAATTAATTTACTTTTTTAGACTAGACATATTATCTTTTATATATTTCACGAATTAATTTCCTTTTTCAGGTAAAACACAATATCTTTTATATTGTATCTAAATAAAATTTCTTTTTTTTATAAATACTATGAGCAATTTTGTTTAATAAAATAACAAAATTATATTATAGATACCATTAACTAATCAATTACCTTTTTCAGCCAAAACATGTAATCTTTTCTCTATTCTATAACTAAAATATCTCTTTTTCCAATTATATCACGGGTGGTTCTACTTAATAAAATAAATAATAATATTATTATACTAATAAATACCGATTACCTTTTTCAGCTAAAACGTATCATCTTTTTCATATTTCATAAATAATTTTTTTTTTCTAGAAATATCACGGGCAACATTAATTTTTCACTATCTAAAGACACTACGAGCAATTTAATTTAGTAAAATAACATAAATTAAATTATAATTACTATAAACTAATCAATTACCTTTTTCACCTAAAACATGTCATCTCTAACTAAAATCCGTCTTTTTTCAATTATATCACGGGATGTTCTATTCAATAAAATAAAATATATTATAATATTAATAATTAACCGATTAAGTTAAGTTTTTCAGCTAAAATGTATCATCTTTTCTAAATTTTCTAACTAAAAACCCTATTTTTCTAAAAATATCACGAGCAACGTTAATTTTTCTTTTTCAAAAAACTTACGAGCAATTTTATTTAGTAAAATAAAATAATTGAAGTATAATTACTATAAACTAATCAATTATCCTTTTCACCTAAAACGTGTTTTCTTTTTAATTTTTTCTAACTAAGACCTCTTTTTTTCCAATTAAATCATGACATTCTATTTGAAAAAATTAAATAATAATTTTACAATACTTAAAATTAACCGATTATCTTTTTCAACTAAAATTTATCATCTTTTCAATATTTTCTAGCTAAAATTCCTATTTTACTAGAAATATCAAGGATAACATTTATATAATTATTATCAAATCATCTCCTTTAAAATTTAAGCCTAAAAAATTCATATTTTGAAAAAGTAATTCAAATTAAAAAAAAATCATATAATTTTAAAAGAAATCCGTACATCGTACGGGTTTTAAAGCCTTTTTCAACTAAAATTTATCATCTTTTCAATATTTACTAGCTAAAATTCCTCTTTTACTAAAAATATCAAGGATAACATTTATATAATTATTATCAAATCATCTCCTTCAAAATTTAAGCCTAAAAAAATCATATTTTAAAAAAAGTAATTCAAATTAAAAAAAATCATATAATTTTAAAAGAAATCCGTACATCGTACGGGTTTTAAGCTAGTCTATACTATTATATAAATTCCGAAACATTGAAAGTTTTGGTACCTGTTTTTGGTACCTGTTTTTTGGTATTTCGTGAATTTACTTATTTACCCTTTGTTAAAAAGAAAATAAATATATTATATTTATACTTTTAAAACACCTATAATAAATAATAACATAATACAACTTATTTACCCTTTGTTAAAAAGAAAATAAATATATTATATTTATACTTTTAAAACACCTATAATAAATAATAACATAATACAATTAATGGTAATTAGTCGCTTGCCTTTTTTCACATTTACTTTTAATTGAAGATATTACCGTTTATAAACACCTAAAAACATCAATGTATCTTCCAATCATAAATATTGAATTAAAACACGTTACATTTTTAATTTAAAACTAATCTTCATTAATACTTTCTTTTGAACTAAAACACGTTACCTTTTTAATTTAAAACTAATTTTACAATCATTAATATATACCCGAAAATATCACACCATATTTTTCAATTGTTAATAAAATATATTAAAAATCTGCATGTGTTGTTTATAATAAGGAAATATTAGTATAATCCGTAAACATGAGTATATTAAAATTATATTACATTAAAATTAATTAATAATTATATAATTGTCGAAACATTAAAAATTTTGGTACCTATTTTTTGATATATGTTTTTCGGTATTTCGTGAATTTACTTATTTACTCTTCATTATAAAGAAAAATATATATGATATTTATACAATTAAAACACCAAAATAAATAAAACATAATACAATTAAAGGTAATTAGTCGATTGTCTTTTTCACATTTACTTTTAGTTGAAGATATTACCTTTTATAAACACCTAAAAACCTCAATTATATCATATTTTCTAATCAATTCATATCTAGCAATAATTAAACAAAAATAAATAATAACATAATACAATTAAAGGTAATTAGTCGATTGCCTTTTTCACATTTATTTTTAGTTGAAGATATTAACTTTTATAAACACCTAAAAACCTCAATCATATCATATTTTCCAATCAATTCATATCTAGCAATAATTAATATATACTCAAAAATATCACATCATATCATATAATCAATAACAAAATATAATAGAAATTCGTATTACACCTAAAAACCTCAATCATATCATATTTTCCAATCAATTCATATCTAGCAATAATTAATACATACTCAAAAATATCACATCATATCATATAATCAGTAACAAAATATAATAGAAATACCATTAAATTTTTAGTAAAAAAATCAGAATCATTAGATCTAATTATTAAATATATTATATGATTAAATTAATTTACTAAAATTTCAAGTTTCAAATTTTATCAACGACATATTTATTTTAAAATTTTATAATATAAGTTTTAAACCATGCATACCATTAACTAATTTTATATTAAATTATTAAAATTAAAATAAAATATTTTAAATAATGATTATATAAAAATATTATTATGACATAAAATAAAATTTATTACATATCAACAAAAATCCGTGCATCGCACGGGTTATAAGCTAGTATTATTAAAATTGTATTTGGTTGATTTGAACAAAAAACTGTATTTGGTTGTTAGGAAAACTGTCTTCAAATAATAGAATAGATGTACGTACATTTCATATATAAATCGAATAGAATATTCAACAATAAAAAATTGTCAATTTTTTCTCTTTTTTATTTCTACGTAATTTAAATTGAAAAATAATTGTTAAACCATGATCACTAAATTAAAGATTATTTTGTTGATTTCATTTGAGTTATAAAATCATTCAAATCAAATTTTAAAAATTCAAGATAAAGCATTAATATTAAATTGAACGTGTAAAATCTTATACATGTATCAATTTTTTAAAACAACTTGATATATAAATAAATAACATATAAATATTAAAAAAATCAATATAATTATAAATATTAAAAAAATAATTATATTCTTAACAAACTTAAGTTACAAATCAAAAAATCATGGTTACGTAGTTTTCCTGGTACTCATTACGTGTGGACCTGCACTATCATACCACATCCTATTCTTTAGTTCTGAGCAAATAGAATTGGGCCAGGCCCAAGAAATTTCTTTTAGTTTTGGTGCTTTACATTTTATACTTTATACTGATATTTTAGAGATAAATATTAACCACTAAAATGGAATATTTTATGCATATATCAAATATTCTTTTAACACAAAAGGTTTCTAAAAATCAGGTATATTCTTGCTAAAGAACATGCAGTAATTTATCTATATTAAAATTAAATTACTAAACCTTTTTTCTAAAGTATTAAATTACTAAACTTAAAAACATTGAAGTTCTTCATGCATAGACTACAGTTAAACCTCTTTAAAGTAATATTGTTGGGATCGGGAAAAAATTTTACTTTACCGAATTTATTACTTTATCGATATAATAATATTTTATTACTTTTTTGATAAAGTAATATTTTATTATTTTACCGAATTTTTATATTTATGTATTAAAATACTTTATGTTTAAAAATAAGAATCAATCACATGCAATGTATTTGATCTAAAACTACTTTTGTTACGATTAATTATATATAAAAACTAGATTCATGCATATAAAAAATTGCACCAGATGAATGTAACATGTGTTGTGTACATCGTATAGAAACTCAATCATCTAAAATTTATTGTAATTCTAAAATATAAATTCATGAACATACAACATAATATTAAATGATAATATTAACATGATAGAATTTCATCAGCACTTTGAACAATTACTTGTTACAACTCGAGCAAAATATACTAGGAATTATTTATGTTTTACATAAAGTTAAGGATGACGTTAATTTTGGCTTCGGTGGAAAGAATAAACAAGCTACTATAAATTCATATTTTAAAAAGAATTAAATTTTGTAACTCATATACATTATATATATATACATAATTATGAAATTATTACTTTACATATTACTTGGGCCCTTAATGACTTTCTAATTTTTTATTATTTTATGCTTTTAGCGAGAATATTACTTTACAACATTAGCCCAAGTTGAGACCGACGAAATTTATTATTTAAGACGAAATTTATTATTTAAGCGAGGTTATTACTTTATCAAATATTACTTAATCGAGGTTTAACTGTATTCAAGTAAGCTAACTTAAAAAGTGCTACAGTACATTTCTTTTTGCCAAGTTGGTGCAATCTCCGATTCATATTTCGTCGACCACAGTTAAATTTTGGTGTGACTAATCGACATATCATTCCATTCAGGGATTTTTGTCTGCGTAACAAACCACAAAGTTGTCTATTTTATGGCCAAAAAAAAGAGTTATTTCTACACAACTAGGAAAATTGAATTAAAATAATTACATGTAAAAACAGATTGCAACTTTGACCAATTTCTGTTATTCCCTTGGTCAATTTTGTCATTCCCGTGATAGTTACATGGACTTTTGTCCACAACTTGATTCTTGTATCATTAATCTAGCTCATTTACATTTTAAGATATTATATATTTATATGCAATTGAGTAATGCTAGTTAATTCAATCAAAACTTACATGAAATGACGTGGTTAATACATGGTATATTTTAATTGTGAATGTGTGTATGTATATATGCGAGATCTCGTATTTTTATTAGAAAAATTACTAGTTAAACGAGAACACATAAGCATTTAAGAGATTTTTTTGGACAATTTTTTGGATTCTGTAATATTTTTATTTGTGATTTGCTAAGCAAGAAATTAGTTCCCTAATTAAATCTCTAATTCGGCTTGTGGCATTTACTTTTATGTATCAAAATAGAAAAATGTTAGAGTTTTTAAAATCATTTTTAAATACTGAATTATCATCACATATATTATTAATTATCTTTTCGTAAATAAAATAGTTTACTCATGCATTAACATAAATTTCATAAATAAAATTATAACATCTAAATCCACAATTGAATGCATATGGTACCCAACAATCCACCACAAGTTAATCCAAAAATACAAGCAAATTGATACACATTAGTCAATGGTCATTAACTTGTCTATATATATAAAGCACCTAAATACTATTATTTCAATTTATGTGGGATGTTACAAACACCCCCTCTTACTGGGTCGACGTCCTCGTCGAGCCCATACTCAGTTACAGAACCCCGATTGTACCTCTGCACTTTCAACTGGGCAGAACTCTGATACCGTTTATAACATTCACGCCCACAATCAAATACATACCGGACCCAACCCAGTATATGTCAGTCCAAAAATGCTAGCAAACTGGTACACACTAGTCATTGACTTGTCTATATAAATTATAAAGGACCTGAATACTCTTATTTTAATCGATGTGAGTGTTACATATGTGACAATCCGGGTAAAATCCCGATGTTTTTCTCAAAAATCGGCTACCCAAAAATGGGATTTCAAGTAAGGGGGAGTCTTAGAATACTCTGTTATAGAAATCGGCCGATTTTTGAAAAATCGCCGATAAATCGGTCAAAATCGGTTAAAATTTTGGAACCGATTCGACCGATTTTGCAAAAATCACCGATAAATCGCCGATTTTTTAACCGAATCACCCGATAAATCGTAAATCGGTATCTCAACCGAATAGTTCCGAATTCCGAAATCTAAAACACTGTTAGAATATAATATAAGATCCAGTTGGGGCCTTGGGTCTTCCTCTAACAACTTAAGCTTTTAGATGAGTTGGCTACTTAACATGGTATCAGAGCTTAGGCACGCAGAGATCCCAAGTTCGACTCTCTGCCCGAGATATCGAGTGAGAGGAAGTGTTAACATATAATATAAGATCCATATAAGACCTCTCTCTAATATCTTACAATTTTAGATAAGTTGGTTACTTAACATATATTATATTATATGTCTATTTTTTTGAAATTTATATTATATGTCTATTCTAACACACTAGCTAATTTTCAAATTAACCGGTCTAGCTACACGCTTATCCCAAAATTAAAACTTGCAAAAATTATGAAAAATTAATTCGGAACTCAGCATCTTTTGTAGTTTACCGAAAAGTTACTCAAAAATTTTAAAAGAATGGTAATAAAATAAGATTCGGCTACACAAAAATGTAAACCCTAATTTTCAGTTGGAGCCATCTGATCACTAGATAGCATCCGATGTCCTGCGCTGTAATTATGAAAAAATAGCAAAACCTGCCAAAAATAGGTACGTATATATATGTTTGGGTTATCTGAAGATTGATTGATTCATATTAATTTATATATCTTTTAACAATTTTTATATACAAGACACAATTTTATAGTCCATGAAACTACTAGTTTCGCAACAACAGAAGCTGAATGTAGATGAAACTAAGTACTCCGATAGCATTTCAATAATTCCTCAAGGAACATGCACGATGAATTGATAGAGCTGCAAATCTTTGAATATTTTGTTCAGATTTAGTGTAGTGCGGCTATGGAACATTACTTAACCATCAAGCTCAAAAGGCGAAAGTTTAATTATTTTATCATTATAATTAATTAATAGAAGCTCGAATGTGCTTGTAATACTAAGGGGTGTATTAGATTTTTACAAATTGAAAAAAATTATAAATTTTAAAAGATTGTCGTTGATTTTGTATTTTACTTGAATTCTAGCACAGTTGATATAATATCTCGTAGAATTTTACTCATTTAAACGGAGTTTTTCATAAAATCTTCAAAATTTCATGAATTTTAATCGAATTTAATTCAAAATATATAAAATATATTAAAAATTTATTAAAATCCACCATTTTATCAATTACAAAAAAATCCATGAACTTTTGAATACCATTAGATTTTAATATATTTTTCAAAATCCATATTGAATACCACCAAAATTTTATGGATTTCAAAAGATATAAAAATACATTAACAAATCCATCAAAATCCACCATTTTATTAAATAGAAAAAATTCATAAATTTTTAAATTTTAATACAATCAAATCTTATTGTATTTTTTGAAATCTAAATTGAATATCAACCAATTTAAATGGACTTTTAAAATCTAAAATGAATGATCCACGATTTTAAAAGGTTTTTTTGAAATCCATAATGAATACACTGGATTTTAAGAATCCAAAAACATTCTTTCAAATTCGGATTGAATATATTCCCTAATGTTTCATTGTCGATTTCTAGCACACAATTTGCAAAATAATTTCTATTTCCAAAAAAAAAAAAAAAAAAACCTTGATCTTGAACGGCGACGAGGAAAACAGTGTGATGCGATTATAAAATAAGATGTGCCACTTTCCTAAATAATTAAGTGATTATATGATTAGCTGCTTGATCGGTTACTAAATTCTTACGAACTACTCTTAGCTTTGCTAATTTAGTTGTTAGCGACACATACATGTAATAAAGTATGGGTTTTGATTAGAGCCGGCAATTTCGTATACGATACGAAATCACGACACGAAAACGATACAAAAATTACGGGTTTGGATTGATCTTTGCGGTACACGAACACAAAAGTACACGAACACGAAATTACACGGATGAATTTAGTGTCGGTTTTGGATTTATCCTTGGGTACACGACACGAAACGAAAATACACGAAATAAATAAATATATAAATAATTTTATTAAAATTATATGAATACATATTTGTTGTGGAATAAAAATTAGGTTATCGAATTGCGGCTAGGGTTTATTTGTATTTAATGCAAAGGGGGATTAGTGAGCTTCGAGCTTTAATGGCTGTTTCCGTGTTCGAGACTAATCGGTCCTCACATAGTGCCTCTACGTATCTCATATTGAGAATCAAGTCAAGACGTAGTTCTGAGAATGAGAGGTCAGACACTTATATAGGCTGAGAAGCCTTAGAATTATGGTAGGAGTCAGAGACTTTGTGGGCAAGCCACTGCCTTGAGAAAGGTTCTAGACCCCTTGCTTGTAGGAATCAGTTTCCATGTTGAAGTATGTATCTTGGAGTCTAAGTCAGGAAAGAGTAATATCCTTGTTTGACTCTTATTTGCTGAGCTGTTTATTACCCCTAATATTAATTATTAAATTAATATTATAACTAGGGTTTGGGCCCATCTGGTGGGCCCCACGTTTTGACCATATTGGGTCTAATTAATGCCACATTAAATGTGTCTTTAGGGCTTACTTTTAGCCCATATCAATATTTTAAAATATTATATATATAATTTTTACATAAGATAAATACAAAATAGTTTCAAATTTTAGTTTCACAAGACTTAGCACACGTCATTTTTTATGACATACTGACTTATGACACGATTAGTAAAAAATAAAATTTAAATATTTTTATTTCTACTCAAAAATTACACGAAAACGACACGAAACGTACACAAAATGAAGGTACACGAACACGAAACGAAATGAATCTTTAACGGATTGGTTTTGGATTTGGCATTACGTATATGAAACAGAAAAGTACACTATACGAAAGTATACAAAACGAACGAATTGTCAGATCTAGTTTTGATACTTGAGGAGACATGTTATTCCCAGATTACACACTTGTATAATTGTAGAAGGGGGGTTGAATACAATTCTTGATATTTATAATTTCTGATAAGAATCACAGAAATCTATAAGGAGATAATTGTTGAATAAGAAATGATTCACAAACACATAAAAAATCAGGTGGTTAAATGTACCACCTGAGACTTTTATTCGAAGAAAATTCTGTGATACAGAAGTACACAGCTGCTGTTTTACAACTCTTTGCTTCTAAGGATATTCAAGAAATCCTAAGCAAATATGTCTGTTTTCTTAGTTTCTAAAGAGTTGCTACACTTGGTTATATATCCCAAGTTTACAAGTACTACAGGAATAAGATAATATTAATCTAATTCAAGTTGACTTGCTACTCCACTCCAAATACACATGAGGCCGAAAGGTTGTCCTTGT
This sequence comes from Kitagawia praeruptora, assembly GCA_037693485.1. Lineage (NCBI taxonomy): Eukaryota > Viridiplantae > Streptophyta > Magnoliopsida > Apiales > Apiaceae > Kitagawia > Kitagawia praeruptora. The sequence continues at coordinate 21,526,792 of CM075351.1, read as the reverse complement.
GAACAGACATGTCCCCTGCACCTTTCTTGTATTCACTATGTAAATGGAATGCTTCTTTCTTCTGCGTTTCCAAAGTATGGCTGCCATACTGCTTTTTATACCTACTATCAACCCATGTGATCTGTCAATCAAACCTGTCCTTATCAACTGCTAATTCCCATCTAGCATAGAAGAAAGTGTTAATGATTATCCGTTGATGTTGTACACTGTCATCCGTTGATGGTAGTCTGAGCTGTATCCGTTGATATTGTAGATTTGAGTTGTATCCGTTGATAGAGTCCTGTTCTCATCTGTTGATACACTTTCACTTAGACAGAATTACATAGCATAGCTTATTTACAATTGGCTACCCTATTCTGCCTATCCGTTGATGGTCAACATGACTCTGAATAAAAACACTATCAACTGATAAATAGAGATACTGTAGTATGCTACAAAACCTCATCCGTTGATGAGCTACTTGTCAACGAATAGAGTTATAATGCCTTATTCGTTGACAGTTACAAAACATGACTTATACAATTTGTGCATAAAATGTGAAGTTATCATCAAGTACAACATATTCCTAATAATCTCCCCGAATTTATGCTTGATGAACATAAAGCCATAAATTTAGGACCTTGATGATAACAAAACATTTACCTAGAGATATTTACTGATAGATGCATAATTGTATTAAGCTTCAAAATTTAAGCACAGAAAGTTTGAGAAATTTACATAGAAAGGTTGCTCCTCTAGCTTGAGCAGATCATTAACGTTTTCTTTCTCTTGTTGGAACTACTCTTGATTTTCCTTCCTTAGCAGAATTTGATTCAATATGGATTTGGAGTTGCCTGTAGAAGGCTTCTTCTTCAGCAATCTTTGAATTCAGCTTTGATTGCAACCACCTAAGGTACTGGGTGCTAGCCTTAGATAGTTGGTCCTCCAACCTGAAGAATCTCCTGTTTCCACCTTCATCCCTGAATTCCATCATCCAATAAGGTTGAATGTGGATTTTCTGTCCATTGTATGGGATCTTTAATTTCTTGGGCAAACTTGATGGAGAATTCCATTCTGCTCTTATCTGTTCAATCCTCTTGATTATCTCATGTCTGGCTACATTGGAGAACCCTGTATGTCTCTTAATGGCAGAGAATAGTTTGGTTAAGATTTGATAACTTTCTCCAAGTACCTTCTGTAAAGGCCATGTCCTCTCTTTTCCTCCTTTGTAGACAAACACTAATCTCTCAGGCAGTTGTTTGTATTTGTCAATTCCTCTCACTTCTGACACTTCATCCATATATAGATTGATGCCAGAATATTCTTCTATTACTGCCTGATAGATGTAGTCTTCCTTGTTCTCAGCAGGTGATTGTTTAACAATAGAGGGCACCTTAGATATTTGGATAGGCAACTTTGGAGTTTGCTTTCTTGGGACCCTTTTCTTCTGTGTTGATTCAAACGGAAATTTAGGAACCTCAATTTTGTCAAACTCCACTGGTTCCTCCTTTGGCTCTATTTGTTGTTCATGGAAGTTTACAGATGGGTTTATTACCGCTTGAGGCATTTGAACTGGTAATTGTGTGCCACTTGTTTCTCTGGATCCTTTCTGTGGAGAAATAGGTTTGTTGGGTCTTTGCTTTTTCTGTCTTTTCTGTACCCTGACCTTAGTGCCACCTTTTCTCTTAACTGGCTTAGGAAGTTCCTCGGACTCCTTTTCTTCACTTTGTAACTCATCCTCTAACTCTTGAGCTAGCCTAGCTAGCCTCTCTTTTGAGTTTTCATTTGGAAATTCAGTATTTGGATGAGCTTCTCTTAGCAGCCTTGAAGTCTCTTCCCTCTTGGCTTCAACAAATCTAGGATGTCTGTTGGAGATGTTCAGAATTTTTCCATTCCTTGTGATTACAGCCATCCATTCTCTTACTCTTTTATTAGTCTTTTCCTTGAACTCCATGATAGCTTCTCCCATTATCTTCTTTTCATCATCCTTGGGAAATAGATAGTCCAGTTGTAACTTGTTCTTCCCATTTGCTTTTGGTGGAGAGTAAACTCTGGTTTTTATGATGGGTTCAAATTCTTTGACATAAGAAGGTTCAGCATCATAATATGTAGGAGCCACAATTGCTGGAGTGAGCACCTTCAGAATTGTAGTAGATATTGTTGGAGCTGAGGTTTGGCTAGAGAACAGAGTTGATGCAATAGATTCATTGATCAACCTTTCTAACCTCATTATCCTTTCATTTTGTTCCTCTCTTACCTTTTGTAGAGCTTCAATCTTGGCTAGCTTTTCCTCTTCCGTCATGTTTGAGAGATCAAACTCTTCAGATAGAGCTATTGGTAGGGGTTTGGATTTGCTGGGGGAAGCTTTGACAATAAAGTCCTGTGGATTGACCACTATGGTAGGTTGCTGCTCCCCCTCACTTGCTGCTTCTCTCCTTTCAGAAATTGTGATTTGTCTTGTAGTTGCCACAGCCTCTTCCACTTTCTCCCCCCTTTTTGTTAGCATCAAGGGTTTGAATATAAGTAGGGGTTGCAACCAACTTTTCTAAAAGTTGAGTTTGCAGTTTCTGATGTTGAAGAAATTGCTCCATCTGGGATTCCATCTTTTCCACTCTAGTGGTGAATTGTTGCACAGACTTAGCCAAGTTGTCTTCTTTGATGAATCTTTGTTGCAACACCCTCTGAGTGGCTGTAGGAGCCAACTGCTCTAACTTGGAATCCACAGAAATCTTCGCATCTTTGATATCTTGCTTGACCTCCTCTAAGTTTGATCTTTGAATCACCATTTGCATCTTTTGTAACTTGAGAGAGTCAATTGCTTGTTGAAGAACAACCTATCTTTGTGGATCTGCACTTTGGTGCTCAGCTATGGCAGATTTATATTGCCTTATGATCTCCAAATCAATGTCAAGATAGGTGTAGCTAGTAGCAAATTTCCAATCATGAATACTGCTAGCACCTTCATCCTCAGTGCCCTGGCTGGCTTCACTGTCAAATTCTTCAATGTCTTCATCTTCAGCAATGGATGGCAGAGCTTCTAAAGATTCCTTAGCACTTTGTAGTGACTGTGAGGTGTGCACTAGGTGCATTGCCTCCTCTGCTTCCACATTGCTTTGGCGGGCCAGAACTTGATAGGCAGGTGGAGGAATAAAGGTTTCAGCATCCAAATAAATGGAGTCAATCATTGACTGATATTCTTTTTGATATTCAATGTCCTTGGTTGCATCATCAACCTCCATTGGCTCACTTGTAATGGCTTCTCCTTCCAACCTTATGCCTCCTGTAGTCCCTTCTCTCCTCCCATCTCTCTTTTCTTGCATCAAGGGCTCCCCTTGGCTCACACCTCTCACACCCTCACCTTCACCTACTAAGGTGGAACTCTCAATCTCTCCTTTTGCCTGACCGGAAGAAATGGTCAGCCCCTCATTATTTTGCTCTCCTTTTGCCTGCTCTGAAGGCAGCCTCTCACTCCCTTCCCCCATTCCTAGAAGTGCTTCAACTACCACTAGCTATACTCCACTTGACACTGGAGTGTCAGATAATGCAGTTGTATTATGTGGAGAATGAGCTATCAACGGATCAGAAATATCCGTTGAAGAGGTAGTTACAGTTGTCAACGGATGGCTTGATGTAGGCACATCTGTTGATGGAGAAACACTTGACAACGGATGAAGGATATCCGTTGAAGAAGGAAAAGGTTTATCTGTTGAAGAGAAAACCAACACTGAATCTGTGGAGATTGATTTTAAGTTTGAGGCCACAGTGTGTGTTGAGAATTCTGGAAAAATAGATTGATGATCCAACAAATCATCTAAAAGATGATGACCACCAATTAGAGAGTGGGGCTTCTCCATGAATCTTAAAGATGGAGAATCAGGAATTGATGTGGAAATCATGTCCACATCCAGAGAAAGAGTTGGTGATGATGGATTGTCAAGTGTTTCGATTTGAATGTTAAGATCAAGGGGCTGTGACTCCACATTTATTGGAGCCACATCAACCTGAGTTTGAGAAGGCACAGTTTCCTGTACTGTGTGTGTACTCTGTGTTTCCCCTATGGTTTTAGATTTTACTCTTCTTTCATAGGTTCTTGAGTTTGTGTGTCTGACCCTTTTGTGCAGTGTTTTGATTCAGTAGTCATACCCTGTTGAGAGGATGTAACTAGAATTTGGCTTGTAGGTTCATTAACAGTCTTTTGAGAGACTGAAATGTTGGTTGCACCTGCCTCACCTTCCTTATCCTTAGGGCTTCCTTGATGTTCACCCTGTCCCTCACCACTCACTACCACCTTCACACTCCCCTCAAGAGTTTTGGTAGGTTTTACAACAGGTGTCTTTTGAGAGACACTTGAGGTTTGTTTTTTAGATTGTGGTTTTGAAACTTTGGATTTGGTCACTTTGGTAGGAGCCTGTTTGGTCACAACTACAGACTCCATTGTGACACTAGAAGGCAAAGAAATTTGGGGGTTAGAGATAGGAGTTTCAGGGTTAGATACAGTTACCTGAACAATTGGTAGATATACCAATTGTACATCTGCATTTAAGTTCATTCGAATCAAATCACTTAAGACTCTTTTCTCCTAAACAAAACAATTGAACTTGCTATCCGGGTTAGCAATGGATAGCTTATTCTCAGATACATGCAGTGCTAAGAGCATAAAAAATCTAGCAAAATAGATATTCTTGCCCCTAGTTTCCTTCTTACCTAATTTTGCTGCTATCTCATGCATGACTAGTGTGCCAAAATTATAGAATTTATCAGTCAAAAGCATACACATCATAACTAGCATGGAATTGGTAACAGCATCAAAGTTACTAATTTTGCCTGAAAAAGATTTAATGAAGGCATCACAAAAATAACTCCATTCTTTAACCATACCTTTCCTAACAATTTTCCCTAAGTTCTCAGTACTAAGGGCATAATTTATGGAATTAAGCATGGCAACAATTTCAGCATTACTGGGTACTTCCAGACAGTTATTCTCAGGCAATTTTAAACAAGCAGTTATCACATCAGAATTAACTACATGGTTTTTACCCTTTAAAGAAAAAGCAAGTGTACCGTCTGTGCCAATATACTCAGCAGATGCCCACACCTCTTCAATTACCTCGTGGATTAGAGGAGTGGTGGCAATCATAGCATATGACAGTTTGCATTTCTTCACGAAATTCATCAAGGTGTGATAAGCTTCTGGAGCATTCACTGTATCAACAAAGGTCGCGAAATTGTTCTTCCCATAGGTAAACCAAGTGGAAGACATCATCTTAACAATAGGCGCCATTGAAGTGTTTGAACTTTTGTTGCGGAGAGTTTTAGTGAAGAAGATGCAATTAACTTATGAGATTCTTGAAAATGAATAAAAGTAAGATGTGAGAGCACAAGACAGCCTTTTATATTTTTCAAGAGTTAAAAATGAAATAATTAAAAGTAATTACTCCATTGGACAAAAGTAACTGTCAGATAATAAATGAAAAGAAAAGAAGTTCAGCCATGACTAAATATACACGTTCACCAACGGCTATAATTAAAAAGAGATGTATATCAACGGATATAGAATGGATGATTGAGAAACAGTTTATCCATCGATGACGTGGACAACCTGTTATCCGTTGATATACGAAAATCTAGTAATGTGTTCATACTACCAACGGCTAAAAGGATATCCGTTGATAAGCAAATTTTGCCTTAGACAAAATTTCTGCAGAAAATTTTGCTGAGAGTTCTTAATTCTCAAGTAAATCAAAACACATTTCTAGCTACAATTTCGTATGATTAGATATCACTAGGCATTATGAAAAATTAAGCATACCTAGTTCACCTACCAATCTTGTGAATGAAGATTCATCAAGAGGCTTGGTGAAGATATCTGCAAGCTGCATTTCACTTGGCACAAAGTGCATTTCTACTGTACCATTCATCACATGTTCTCTAATGAAGTGGTATTTGATGTCAATATGCTTGGTTCTCGAATGTTGTACTGGATTCTCTGTGATGGCAATAGCACTTGTGTTGTCACAGAAAATTGGAATCTTCTCAACTTTTAGACCATAGTCAATAAGTTGATTTTTCATCCAAAAGAATCTGTGCACAGCAACTTCCAGCAGCAATGTACTCAGCTTCAGCTGTAGAAGTGGAGACTAAGTTTTGTTTCTTACTGAACCATGACACAAGCCTGTTTCCTAGAAATTGACAGGAACCTGTAGTACTTTTCCTATCAATTCTACAACCTGCATAATCTGCATCTGAATAGCTAATTAGATCAAAGTCAGAATCTCTTGGGTACCAAATGCCAAGGTTTGGTGTTCCCTTGAGATACCTGAAAATTCTCTTAATAGCAATCAAGTGATGTTAACTCGAATAACTTGTAGAAGGGGGGGTTGAATACAAGTTATATAATCGTGTCTGATTTTTGCTTGATTATATGAACAAGAATAAACGAATGAATCAAACTCTTGTTTGTATTAATAAGATCAAATACAAACTCTACCAAAGGTGTACAATACCTTTAGCAGCTGCTGACAATACAAATCTCTCTCTGTTTGTTTCGAACTCTCGAATACAAACCTTATACAGAGCTACGCACATTCACTTGTTCGACTCACAACTTCGTCGCTCTTTACAATGATATTGAGAGAGTATTTATAATGCTACCTATCAACTAATAACAGAAAGTTATAATCTATACATGACAATGTTCTGCCTTCTAGTCGATAGTTTCCTTCAATAGAAAAACTTTTTCCTTCATAATATCTTCTTGCTTGTTCTTCAAACAACGATCCTGTTTTATAGCACTTACCAGTTTCTGTAGCATCCATAATGACATCATCAGTAACACGACTGATATCAGGATCTGTACACTGCATCAGTATCTGATCAACCATCAGTATTGGACCGCCATCAGGATTTGCTCTCTGTTCCTGACATGTAGTCTCCGATACACTGTTCATTCCTGACTAAACTATACAGACAACTGTCTTACATATAAATCCTATATACAGTGCTAAATCCTTTATAAGATCAGGATTACAAGAAGTATAATGTGTAAATTCTATTCTTAACATCACAACTTATGAATTATTCCTAACAATCTCCCCTGCTTGATTTTCCATAATTGTGACTTGGTTATCTTCAAGTGATTGAAGTCTTGTTTGAATATCAATTTGAGAATTCTGAATATCTTTCAAAACATCAGAATGAACTTCAATATTGGAAGTGCTTCTAGTATCTCTAGTATCAGAATCAGAAAGAACTATATCTTCAAGTCTTGTAGAAGAAGTTGTTTGAGTTGTATGAAATTCAAGTAATAAAACCTGATTAGAAGTATCAACATCTTCATCTTTCTGTTCTGAAACTGAAACATGATAATCATCTCCTTCACCAGTATTCTGTGTACTAACATCTTCAAATCCTGACTCCTCCTTAGAGTGATCAAAGACTGTTGATGTCTCAATTCTAGCTGATATTGGAAGTACATACAAAGGAACACTAGGATCATTAGGATCTTCATCTGGTACATATGTATCAAGAGATTGCTTTATCCTGGCACCTCTTCTGTTAATGATTCCTGCAAGCCTCTCCTTTTGCTTCTGAGCTTTAACTTCTGGCTTTGCATTGTGATGTGCTAGGTCATTCTTCTGATACATTTTGATGAATGAATAAGTACCAGCATCCATACCCAAATTTTCAGACCAAGATTCAGGAAAAACCTGATCCCAGAAATCAAATGATGGTTTCCTAATTTTCTCTCCCTCACTATGGAGTTGATCATCCATACCCTCATTCTCACTTTGACTTACTAAAGTCAACACTCTTTCTACCTCACCTTTTGCCTGGTCAGGAGCCAGCCGCTCAAATTGTGGATCTAAGTCCATCTTTTCAAGTGTATCACTCAAATTTAGATAAGTGCTCTCATGACCTACAGAAAAATAGGGTTTAGAAGGAGTTTTTATACCTGAACTCACATGGAGAGAGGGTTCCTCATTTGGCATGTGGCTTGAGGTTTTCTCCAAGGAGTGAGCTGCTATAGTCTCTGAACCCTTACAATCATCTTCTTTCCTTTCAGAAACTACAGGCTCCAGTATACCACTTTCAGGTTCTTTACTAGACTCTGATGTCTTCAGTAATACTTCATTAGACACCATAGTTAGTACATCACCATCTTTAAGTGTTGTTTGCTGAGACACACCCTCAAGGTGGATAGACTCTGACTGAACAAAATTTGTTTGATCTTCATAAAAATCAACCAAAGTCATTCCTCCCATATCATAGGGTATCTCACTTGCATTTTCAATCATCACAGAAGTCCTTTCAACATCAGCTATCACAGCTCCTGAGTCATCCTTCCTCTGACTAGATGGTTCTTGTGTTACAGTGACTGTGATCTGATCTTTCCTACTATTCACCACTGGTGCAATAGTATCTTCTGTTGACTGCATTCCTCTATCTACTTCCTCCAGTTGTTCACCTTGAGCTGAAGCATCTTCAATAATGACATTCTTGTCAAATAAATATGCATGAAGTGATTGAAGTGCACCATGCTTTGAGAGTCCAAATTTCTTGACTAATTGTCTTCTGACAGACACATAGAAATACATCTTCATTAAGTCAAGTCTTTGATGTAGAAGTCCATATTCTTCAGGAAATGAAAGTCTTGGTACTCTTTCAACCAGAAAATCTAGAACAGGCCTTGACAACTTCACTTTGAGAGAAATTAGTCCCATTGCCAGTCTGTATGATAATGTAGTTTCCCATGAAGAATCAATATCCAGATCTCTCTTGTCAAATACTGACATAGATGTAGCTTGATTTGTAGAAACCTGCATGATATTAGTTGGACTAGACTCTGTGTGTGTAGGTGACAATTGAATCTTTCTCCTTGTTCTCCTGATATAGTGAGCAAAAGATTTATCCTGAGAAGACTCAAGAGGTGTAGACACAGAAGTGATCTTGGGATGAGATCTTGGTTCAATAGACACAGTCTTTTGAGAGTCAGTATCTAGTAACTGTTTTCCCTTTTTAAGAACTACAGCCTTTTGAGAGATTGCAGCCTTGCTGTGACTAGGTTTTTCATCTCTTTGTGCTAACAAAGAAAGTTGAATTGCAGCCTTCAATTCTGCTCTCTCAGCAAGAGTTAAATCATCATCATCTTCACTAGAGTTACTACTACTACTTGACACAACAAATCTTCTCTTCCTTACAACTGATGTCTTTTGAGAAACACCAGAGGTTGGTTTCTTTGAAACAATAGGTTGTGGATCAAAATTTGGTTCTTGAATTGTTTCAGAGACTATAATGTTTTGGGCTACTTGGGTAGACACAGGTGGGTTCTCCTCCAATTGAGATTCCTGAGCCATTTCACCACAAAAGAAAGAAGAATTGTAGAAAGTAGGAAGATGAGTTTTAAGAATTACCTGAACATGATATGGATAATGAATTGCAGGTATTTCATCTAGATTCTTTTCATTGTCCTTCTTTGTAATATCAGAGAAAATTCTCTTTTGCTGTTCATAAGAAGAAACATAATGTTCTCTACCAAATCTAGTTTCAACATCAGGAATAAAATGGTTAATAAACATTTGCATAAATCTATGATAATAAACCATTTTCCTGTTTTGATCTCTTAACCCAAGTTTAATACTCATCTGACTTAAGATAATATGACCAATGTTGATTACTCTGTCATAAAGCAAACTATAAGCAATATGTGATGTAATAGAAGTAATTTGCTGAAAAGAACTACATTTCCCAGTAAAACATTTAGCAATTTGATCAAAGTAAAAAGACCATTCCTTTCTAAGAAAAGACCTATTCAACTGGCTCATGTTATCTAGAGGTCCACTATAACCTAATTCAGACAACATAGTTCTTATATTATCATCAGATGGTACACTTACATAACTATCAGTAACAGGTAAGCAAAGTACTGAATTAACAACAGATTCAGTAATGTCAAATGAATCTTGTCCTAAATGTAGAACAATCTTACCTGATTGACTCTGAGTAGAATCAATTACCTCAGCATTCTTCCAAGCTTGTGAAACAGCTACTTGATTAATCTGTGGAGATGCTGTCAATGCATAACTTAATGGTCCATTCGCCAGAAAGTCCATGATTGGATGAAAATCAGATGACACTCCTTCCTTGTTGGTGATAGCTGCAACATGATTGTTTGTCATAAAATCAAAGTCACCAAACTTGAAGGCTACTGATTTAGGTAATCTTCTCTGAGCTGCCATTTTTGATCTGAAAAGAAACTTGAAAAATTCTTGAAATGGATTAGTGATTTTGAAAACTCAAGAGTGATTTTTGCTTTAGAGAATGTAAAATTAGAGAAAGCAATTACACGATTAGAGTTTCAAAACAAATATATTTCACAAATCTTTCAGACCACTATCCCACGTTGACACGTAGATTGACAGGTGTCAGTCCCTGAAAAATGCGGTTACCCACGATTTTTGGAAAATAAAATCCAAAATTGATTTTTCATGAAATAAATCAGGGTATAAATAATCAATACTGATCAGCTTCCTTTTCCTGATGACCTCTCATCAAAATAATCACAAAATGCAATGTGATTTAAAAATATAATTTTCAAATCCTGATGGTCACACATGAAATCCTGATCAATATCATCAGAGACTTAATATGGAGTTTTCCACGTGGCATTTTTCTTCTATCTGAAAAAGAAAATAAACAATTAATCTGAACAGAAAATCAATTGGTTAGATATTTTCAATATTTCTTGAAAACAAGAAATACAGTCACATGCAATAATTAGCATTTGACTTCATTAAAACTTCCAAGTGACTGCTCAGCTTCTCACGTCTTTCTTTAAAAGAACCAGACGCCTTATGCCATTCTCCATAATTTCTTTTCTTTTCAACAATGCTTCTCAAACCAAAATTCCCTTCAAACCCATTTTTCAGATTTTTCTCAATCGACGAACATCCTGTTCTTGATCATCTCTTTGAACAAATGACTCTTCTCATCGAACTAATCATGAATGGATTGGTTTTCGAAAATATCCAGAGGTTTCTCCTAGAACATCCATATGTTGGATACAATCTTCCCCTAACCTCCTCAAAACTTGAGGATGAAGAATTTGGCCGAGAGTCTGAGGTTGATCTTGATGGAGATGCTATTCATTTAAGTTAGCTGCTCTCATTCAAGTCGCCCAGACAAGGAATCCAAGAGCAAACGATGCTTTCATCCCGTGATGGATTTCTTGAGATGCTCCTTGTCCTGTACCTCAGAGTTCATATCAATAGACAAGTATAGAATTATCAATAGAAATTTAGACAAAAAGATGTTGTATTTCATTTCCATGTAATGATTTCTATTAATGAAAATACAGTTTCTTGTTATCTGCTTGTCTTTTGATTTTTGAATGATGTATAAATTATCAGTATGCAAATATCAAAACTTGCTAGCATAGACTTAACACATCACAGAATTAGATTACTACACAAAGTAAACGTCTGGATTTGAAACAATTTTCATAATCCTGATACTGACACAATACTGATGACGTCAGCATCCTGATAACAAATCTAATCCTGATGATTATTAACAAGTCTATCATACTGAAATTTATCAAGGCAAAGTGTTATAGCTAAAGCATTTAACAATCAAATATAGATCCTGACAGGAATATCAAGTCTATAAGCTAAGAACAACATACCTTGCTACTTTTGCAGATGTTAAAGATCTAAAAATTTAACATTCCTAACTCACTTACTAGTCTACTGAATGTAGTCTCATCAAGTGGTTTAGTTAGAATATCTGCAAGCTGTTTGTCAGTAGGAACAAAATGAAGTTCCACAGTACCATTCTCAATATGTTCTCTAATAAAATGATACCTGACATCAATGTGCTTAGTCCTTGAATGTTGAACTGGATTTTCTGCAATTTTAATAGCACTAGTATTATCACAAAACATAGGAATATTACTAAGTGTCATACCATAATCCAGCAACTGATTTCTTATCCAAAGGAGCTGTGCACAACAACTGCCTGCTGCTATGTACTCAGCTTCTGCAGTTGAGGTTGAAACAGATTGTTGCTTCTTGCTTGCCCAAGAAATCAATCTATTTCCCAAGAATTGACATGTACCTGTAGTGCTTTTCCTGTCTATCTTACACCCTGCATAATCAGAGTCTGAATAGCCAATTAGAAAGAAATCAGATTCTCTAGGATACCACAAACCAAGATTTGGAGTTCCTTTGAGATATCTAAAAATTCTCTTCACAGCAATTAAATGAGATTCCTTAGGATCACTTTGGAATCTAGCACATAAACAGGTAGAAAACATTATATCTGGCCTACTTGCAGTTAGATATAACAATGAGCCTATCATGCCTCTATAACTAGTATTATCCACACTCTTTCCTTTAGGATCAGAGTCTAGTTTAGTGGCTGTTGCCATGGGTGTTTTTGCAACTGCACAGTCTTGAAAGTCAAACCTTCTTAAAAGATCTTTGATATACTTTGACTGATTAATGAAAATACCAGTCTCAGTCTGTTTGACCTGCAAGCCTAAGAAATAATTTAATTCACCCATCATGCTCATCTGATACTTAGACTGCATAAGCTTGCTAAATTTAGCACACAACTTTTCATTAGTAGAACCAAAAATAATATCATCAACATAAACTTGAACTAAAAGCAATTCACCTTTTATCTTTCTAAAGAATAGAGTTTTGTCAATTGTACCTCTTGTGAAGCCATTTTCAAGAAGAAATTTAGACAAAGTCTCATACCATGCTCTTGGTGCCTGCTTTAGTCCATAGAGTGCCTTGTCAAGTTTGTAGACATGATTTGGAAACTTTGGATCAACAAATCCAGGTGGCTGTTCTACATACACTTCTTCATCAAGTTTGCCATTTAGAAAAGCACTCTTTACATCCATCTGGTATACCTTGAATTTTGAATGAGCTGCAAATGCAAGAAACATTCTGATTGCTTCCAATCTTGCTACAGGTGCAAAGGTCTCATCATAATCAATGCCTTCTTCCTGAGAATAACCCTTGGCCACCAGTCTTGCTTTGTTTCTTACAATCATACCAGATTCATCTAGCTTGTTTCTGAAAACCCATCTTGCACCAACAATAGATCTATCTTTAGGTCTTGGTACCAGTTTCCAGACTTTGTTTCTCTCAAATTCATTTAACTCCTCCTGCATTGCAATTACCCAATCAGGATCCTGTAAGGCTTCTTCAACCTTCTTAGGTTCATTCTTTGAGAGAAAGCAATTATACAAGCATTCATTTTGAATTGATCTTCTAGTTCGAACACCACTATTTGGATCACCAATTATCAAATCTTCAGTATGATCCTTTGTCCATTTTCTAACAGGTGGTAGATTAACTCTGCTAGTCTCTCCCCCTAAGTTAGTGGTATCCCTTGTAGAAGAATTCTCTCTACCTTCAAAAACTCTCCTTTGATCAATAGAATCAGTAGATTCCATATTGCTGCTAGTTACTGATCTTTCCTCAGTAGACTCTGAAAGGTCAGTTCCTGATGGAGTAGACTCTGAAACGTCAATTCCTGATGGAATAGACTCTGAAAGACTAATCTGCTCCTGATGATCACTGTGTTCTCTTTGATTTATTTGCTCCCCCTCAACAGTAGCATTCCTTTGAGAAGCAATAGAAATTCCTTCTGGAGAACCTTCATCATCACTTGAGAGTATCTCAGAATTCTTCAGATTTTCAAATTCCAATTCGTCATGGCTTTCATCAGTTTGCAAAATTCCAAATTTCTTATCATCAAATGCAACATGAATTGATTCCATAACAACGTGAGTTCTGAGATTATAAACTTTGAAGGCCTTAGATGCTGAATATCCTAGAAAAATTGCTTCATCCGATTTGGCTTCAAATTTTCCAAGTTGTTCTGGATGAACTTTTAGGACATAGCATTTGCACCCAAAGATGTGAAAATATTTCACACTTGGTTTCTTTCCTTTGATCATCTCATAGGGAGTTTTTCCATGACTATTTACCAAGGTACAATTTTGAGTGAAACATGCAGTGTTAATAGCTTCTGCCCAAAAGTAGGTTGGAAGTTTTGCATCTGCAAGCATGGTTCTTGCTGCCTCTATGAGAGTCATGTTCTTTCTTTCCACTACACCATTCTGCTGAGGTGTACCAGGTGCAGAAAACTGTTGAGTGATTCCACTGTCTGCACAAAACCCCTCCATTGTAGAATTCTTGAATTCTGTACCATTGTCACTTCTAAGTACCTTGACTTTATACTCAGAGTTATTATGAATATTCTTGATGAGTTCAATGATATGCTGAGGAGCTTCATCCTTCTTGTGTAGAAAGAACACCCATGTGAACCTTGTGAAATCATCCACCATAACTAGAGCATATCTTTTCTTGCTGATAGACATAATGTTTACTGGACCAAACAGATCAAGATGTAGCATGTGAAATGGTTCAGTAATCGAATTTTCAGTCTTGCTCTTGAAAGTGGTTCTTCTTTGCTTTCCAAACTGACATGCATCACAAAGTCCATCTTGCACAAAATTTGCCTGTGGTAGGCCTCTCACCAAATTGTGTTTAACAAGTTGATTAAGCTTCTTGAAATTAAGATGTGAGAGCTTCTTGTGCCAATTCCAGCTTTCATCACTTGTTGCTTTGCTGTAGATACATCTAACAATTCCTTTAGATGTATCACTTAAGCTGGCTTCATATATGTTACCATGTCTTTGACCAGTTAGAACAATGTCTCCATTCTGCATATTCAAGATTTTGCATCCTTCTCTGTCAAAGATTGATTTGTAACCTTTATCACCCAGTTGACTTATGCTTAAAAGAGTATGTTTCAAGCCTTCAACCAGTGCTACATTTCCTATGATGACATTCCCCAAAACAATTGAGCCATATCCCAGAGTTTCTCCTTTGTTGCCATCTCCAAAAGATATTACTGGGCCAGCTTTCCTCTCAAACTTTGTAAGCAGGGACTTCTTTCCATTCATATGTCCAGAGCATCCACTGTCCAAGATAATTGAATGCTTCTTTCCTGTGCCCTGCAAACAAAAAGTAACTAGTTAGAATTTTTTTAGGACCCAACTTTGATTGGATCCTTTCTTACTAGATTTAGAGACAACAGACTTTGAAGATTTTGCTTTTATTTTACCTGTTGCAGAGTCAACTTTAGACTCTGATCTCACAAACTGTTTGTGACTAGGAGTTTCAGATTTCAAAGAATAATAGTCATAATACAGTTCATGATATTCTCTACACATGTAAATGGAATGAAGTAAACTACCACAATGATAACAAGCTTTTTGTGGTTGGTATTGAATTTTCTGAGTCTTGGGGAATCTGGACTCTGTTTTCCAAGAAGGTTTTTGATTGCAGTCTAGGGCCAAATGATTATGATTTCCACACTTATAGCATTTTTTCCTAGGTGCATCAGGTTCATTCTTGTAATTATTCTCTTTGTTAATACCTTCTTTTCCATTCCTATTTCTCTTGATCTTGCTAGACTCTGAAAGACCATCTAATCTCTGTTTCAACTGAGACTTAGACAGAAACCCTATGTTTACATTCTTAGGTTTCTCTAACACTTTCTCATCTGAATTACTATTGTTAATCCTTTTGTGTACAACAGGGGTACCTTTTGAATCAACAAATTTAACATGATTAGGTTCAGAAACAATTTTCTTACCTTCAGATTTAGATGTGTTAGCTTCTACCTTACTATCATCATTGACAATAGCTACTTTTTCTTCTTGTCTAGCCTTATCAAAACCTAAACCATTAACCTTACCACGAATTCCACTCTCAAAGATTTCTATTGTCTTCTTACTGGAATTGTTAATGGTCTTAATCACATCTCTCTCTTCTTCTAGTTCTTTTCTGACATAGTCATAAGCCTCAAGAATAACACTATAATCATGCTTAGCTTTATCAGAACTTAACTTGTATTCTTCCATTTGAATTAATTCAGATTCAAGAAAATTATTTCTATCAACTAATTTATCATTCTTAACCTTAAGTTCATCTCTTTCACAAGTAAGAATTCTAAAATTAGTCATAAGATTCTTAAACTCAGCATGGATAGATCTAATTTCATCAGAATTTAAGCTATCAAATGAATCAAGAGAGTGAAGTGATACCTTAACAGAGGATGGAGAAGTTTTCTTTGGAGATCCAGGTTTGTCTGAACTATTGGCCATCAATGCAATGTTGTCATAATCCAATTCATCTTCACAGTCACTGGAATCAGCCCAATCCTTCTGTGTGACCATAAGTGCATTACCCTTTCCTGAATTCCTAGGCTTCTTACACTCACTAGCAAAATGTCCAAGCTCGCTGCAGTTAAAGCACTTGATCTTGGCCTTATCAAGCTTGACAATTGTACTTTTGCTTTTGTCACTCTTCTTCTCCTCCTTCTTTTGAAAAGGTCCTTTGCTAAATCTTCTCCTGTTGAATCTTCCTTTCTTGAAAGCTTTAGCAAACATAGCAAAGAGTTCTTGCATATCAGATTCAGAATCATTGTTGTCAGAGTCCATATCAGTAGTCTCTGACTCAGAACTTTCTTTGCTTTTCTTCTTCCTTGAATTCTTTACAGCAATCTATTCATGCTGTTCTTCAGGAAGCTTCTTAACTTCAGATTGAGCAGTAAGTGCAATAGTCTTCATCTTTCCTTCACTCCTGCTCTTCTTCTGCTGCTTGTCAAGTTCATAAGCTCTCAATTTTCCATATACTGCCTCTAATGAAATCTCATCCAGATCATTAGCTTCCTCAATCGCAGATATCTTCTCATTGTAGAAATCAGGCAAAGCTTTCATGAACTTTGTATTCATATCCTCCAAGTCATAATATTTACCATGCATGGCCATCTCATTGATGAGTTTTGTAAACCTATCAAAGGTATCAGTAAGTGACTCACCAGACTTGGATTCAAAGTACTCATACTGTTGTATAAGTAATGTCCTCATATTCTTCCTGACAGGCTTAGTTCCTTCACAGTGAACCTTAAGATTGTCCCATATATCCTTAGCAGTTTTACAAGAGAGAACATAGTTATTGAGAACAGAATCAAGACTGTTGAATAATATGTTTCTCACTTTAGCATCTTTGAGAACATTCTCCTTGTCCTTATCTGACCATTCAGATTTTGGCTTCTCTGCTGTATGTTCTGGAACAACCACACCATCAACTGTTGCTTGTCCAACGACCTTTGTTGGAACAAAAGGTCCATCTCTGATTCTGTCAAGATAATCAGGATCTGTTGCTTCCAGATGATGCAACATCTTTACTTCCCATAGAGTATATTCGTTTCTCTTGAGCATAGGAATTTTAGTATTCCCATCCTTGTAACCAGACATGATTGCAGATCTTTATGATTACTCGAAATCAACCCTCTCTGATACCAATTGTTAACTCGAATAACTTGTAGAAGGGGGGGTTGAATACAAGTTATATAATCGTGTCTGATTTTTGCTTGATTATATGAACAAGAATAAACGAATGAATCAAACTCTTGTTTGTATTAATAAGATCAAATACAAACTCTACCAAAGGTGTACAATACCTTTAGCAGCTGCTGACAATACAAATCTCTCTCTGTTTGTTTCGAACTCTCGAATACAAACCTTATACAGAGCTACGCACATTCACTTGTTCGACTCACAACTTCGTCGCTCTTTACAATGATATTGAGAGAGTATTTATAATGCTACCTATCAACTAATAACAGAAAGATATAATCTATACATGACAATGTTCTGCCTTCTAGTCGATAGTTTCCTTCAATAGAAAAACTCTTTCCTTCATAATATCTTCTTGCTTGTTCTTCAAACAACGATCCTGTTTTATAGCACTTACCAGTTTCTGTAGCATCCATAATGACATCATCAGTAACACGACTGATATCAGGATCTGTACACTGCATCAGTATCTGATCAACCATCAGTATTGGACCGCCATCAGGATTTGCTCTCTGTTCCTGACATGTAGTCTCCGATACACTGTTCATTCCTGACTAAACTATACAGACAACTGTCTTACACATAAATCCTATATACAGTGCTAAATCCTTTATAAGATCAGGATTACAAGAAGTATAATGTGTAAATTCTATTCTTAACATCACAACTTATGAATTATTCCTAACAAGTGAGACTCTCTAGGGTCAGCTTGAAATCTAGCACAAATACAAGTGGAAAACATTATATCAGGTCTACTAGCTGTTAGATATAGAAGTGAGCCTACCATGCCTCTATAGCTTGAGATGTCCACAGACTTTTCCTTAGTATTCAACTCAAGCTTAGTTGCAGTGGCCATAGGTGTTTTTGCAGAGGCACAATCCATTAAGTCAAATTTCTTTAAAAGATCATAAATATATTTTGTTTGACTTATGAAAATGCCCTCATTAACTTGCTTCACTTGTAAACCAAGAAAGTAAGTTAATTCACCCATCATGCTCATTTCATACCTACTTTGCATAAGTTTGGCAAACCTTTTACAAAGCTTCTCATCTGTAGACCCAAAAATAATATCATCTACATAGATTTGAACAAGTATTGAAGAACCATTGACATTTCTATGAAATAAGGTTTTATCTACTGTACCTCTAGTGAAGTGATTCTCCAAAAGAAATTGAGATAAAGTGTCATACCAGGCTCTTGGTGCTTGCTTCAAACCATAAAGTGCTTTCATGAGAAGATATACATATTCTAGAAATTCTAGATCTTCAAAGCCAGGAGGTTGATGGACATATACCTCTTCTTCCAGTTCCCCATTTAGAAAGGCACTTTTGACATCCATCTGATAGACTTTGAAATTGGCATGTGCTGTATAGGCTAGGAAGATTCTAATTGCCTCAAGTCTTGCCACTGGAGCAAAAGTTTCATCAAAATCTATCCCTTCTTCTTGAGAATAGCCCTTTGCCACTAATCTAGCTTTATTCCTCACAATTATGCCATTTTCATCAGTCTTATTCTTGAGAACCCATTTCGTACCTATGACACTTCTATCATCAGGTTTGGGCACAAGCTTCCATACTTTATTTCTCTCAAATTGGTTTAGCTCTTCTTGCATTGCTAAGACTCAATCTGGATCTAGAAGGGCATCTTCCACTTTCTTAGGTTCCTCTTGAGATAGGAAACTGCTGTATAGGCATTCAGCTTGAGTGGCCCTCCTAGCTAGTTTGAACTCTTGAACTTGAATCACCAATGATTAACTCAAATGGGTGATCTCTAGTCCATTTTCTTGAAGGTGGAAGATTAAATCTGGATGAGGTGCTTCATCTAAGTGATCATGATCTTGTTGATTGGTCATTGAGTTTTGACTTTGAGAAACTCCCCCTGAGTTTGTTATCCTTGCGGAATTATGAAGTTGACTGTCAACGGATGCATCATTCTGTCTATCAACGAATGCTCCATTTTGCCTGTCGACGGATGCGTGAGAATGCCTGTCAACGGATGCATCTGATGCTCCAATATGACTGTCAACGGATGCTTCATTTCCAGTGTTAGCATCACTTCTAGTTGGACCAACAACTCTAGGTGAATTTTCATGGTCATGATCTTCATATTCCTCATCATCATCAATGTACATTCTTCCTTCTACCTCATTTTCAAATTTCAACTTTTCATGGAAGCCTTCATCATTTAGACCTAGAATCTTTTGATCATCAAACACAACATGTACAGATTCCATAACAATGTTGGTTCTTAGATTGTAGACTCTATAGGCTTTCCCTGCTGCATACCCAATAAAGATAGCTTCATCTGCCTTTGCTTCAAATTTGTCCAAGTGATCTTCATGATTCCTTAGTACAAAACACTTACATCCAAAGACATGAAGGAAAGCTAAAGTTGGTTTCTTGTTGGTAAATAACTGATAAGGAGTCATTCCTCTAGCTTGATTGACCAAGGAAATATTCTGAGTGAAACAGGCAGTGTTGACAGCTTCAGCCCAGAAATATGTTGGCAATCTTTATTCACTTAGCATTGTTCTAGCTGCTTCAATGAGAGTTCTATTTTTCCTTTCAACAACCCCATTTTGTTGAGGTGTTCTAGCAGCAGAAAACTCATGGACAATTCCATTCTCTTCACAGAAAATGTTCATTGTGGAATTTTTGAATTCAGTGCCATTGTCACTCCTGATTCTTTGTACTTTGACTTCAGAACCATTGTTTACTAGTCTGAGATGATTGATGATGATTTCACTTGCACAATCTTTGGAGTGCAGAAAGAAGGTCCATGTAAACTTAGAAAAATCATCTACAATCACCAGACAGTATTTCTTCTTTGAAATGGACATGACATTTACTGGACCAAATAAGTCCATATGCAGCAATTGAAGTGGCTTAACAATGGATGACTCTGTCTTGCTCTTGAAGGATGATTTCTTTTGTTTCCCTAATTGACAGGCATCACACAATCCATCCTTGATGAACTCCAATTGAGGGATTCCTCTAGCCAGATCCTTGCTTACCAAATCATTCATAACTTTAAAATTCAAATGTGACAGCTTTTTATGCCATAGCTAACTCTCATCCTTGCTTGCTTTGCTGAAGAGACATGTGATGGATTCTGAGCATACTGAATTGAAGTCATCTATGTAAACATTTCCTTTTCTAAAGCCTGTCAATACCACATTGTTGTCTTCCTTGGCAGAAACAACACAGGCTTCTTTTGTGAACCTTACTTCATAGTCTTTGTCACAGATTTGACTGACACTAAGCAAATTGTGCTTCAAACCTTCAACTAAGGCCACTTCTTCAATGATGATATTGTCCTTTGAAATCAAGCCATATCCCTTAGTATATCCTTTGCTGTCATCTCCAAAGGTAATTCTAGGGCCAGCTGCCTCCTTGAACTCTGTGAGCAGGGTTGAATCTCCTGTCATGTGCCTAGAGCATCCACTGTCTAGGTACCATAGATTCCTTCTATTTCCCTGCACACATTCCAAAATACAAATCAAGTTGATTTTGGTACCCAAGTTTCCTTGAGTCCTTTCTTGTTAGCCTTTGGTTTTGCACTCTTAGCAATCTTCATTTTAGGTGTAGGTGCTTGAGTGATAGGTTTTGACAGATGCTCATTTGCATAAATATTTGGTGCATGCATTTGTGGAAGTTTAGCATACATGTTATTCATGCTTGGAATGTTCCATGACATTTGTGGCAAATTTACAGATTGAAAATAAGGATTAGACACATATGGCATATTTATATATGGATTTGTAAAATGAGCATTCTGATATAAACTAGGCATAACAGGCATTGCAGGCATACTTGGCATAGATTGAGGTACATGAACAGGAGTCCTTTTAACAGACTTGCAATTAGAAGATAGGTGATTGACACTATTACAATTACCACAAGTTTTCCTACGAGCAAACTTGTCAGGAGAGTAATTGTTTTTCTTGTTGATGCCTATCTTACCATTCCTGTTCTTTTTCTTTTTACCCTCAATTTCAACCTTTTCATTATCTGATTTACCAACATCCTTTTTGTGTAAATCACCTGCCTTAGCCTTCTCACTTGATTTGGCTTGGCTACTTTCACCAGAAACAAAGTTCTTGGCGACTGGACCATACTGATTATTTAGTTTCTTGAGTTCCTTCTTACTGACAGACTTTTTGTTAGTCAACGGATACCTCTCATCCGTTGATGGTTCATCTGTCAACGGATGATCACTATCCGTTGATTCACAAATAGTCTCTAGATCCTCAAGACAAGGTTCTAGCTTCTTCTTGTTTTTATTCCAGGTCTCCTTCACAAATGATTCCATTCCCTGGATTTCTACTATGTTTTGTGAGATTTTCCTACAACTTTGAAATTTATCAATTATCCCTTGTTCCTTTTCCAGCTGCTCTCTTAAAATTAGTTCTCTTTTTAACACAGCTTCAAGTTCACTTTTAGAATCATTGCAATCAACTCTCATTTTTTCAAATTCTAGAAATTGAGTTTCTAGAGCAGCATTTCTATCACTTAAAAACAGATTAGTCTCTTTAATCCTATTGTTCTCTTTAGTAAGTGATTTAAGAGTAACACTCAAGTGATATAGTTCAGTAGACATTTCATCTATAACACTATTGCATTCCTCTTTGGTGAGCTTAGAGAGATTAGTAGAAAATACCTGATTGCTAGCTGAACTTGCTTCCTGCTCTGAATCAGCCATCAATGCAAGGTTGACAAACTCAGCATCATCATCAGAATGATTTCCATCAGCAGCCCAGTCATACTCTTGGGTCATGAATGTCTTTCCTTTCTGTTTGAGAAGATCATAATATTTCTTCTTGTAGTCAACTGGCACTACTACAAATATAGGCAAAGGAACCGCTAATAAGAGACCACCTTATTCAAATAATTGATTACTTAAGAAAAGAAACCACACTTTTTTTTAAAAAAAGGTCTCTTATAATGTAAGTAAAGAGACCTCTTATTTAAATAAGTGGTTATTTAACCCAAGAAGCGCTTATTTAACGTCAATAGCTTGACGTTACTTCCAAGTCTCCATTAAGGATGATAATAGTTGGCCTGGTCATCTCTTCGCGAGACTTCATCGTCATCACGACGACACACTTTCTGCCCCATCTCCTCGCTTGGCCTATTCGTGTAACAACTCTTTCCTATTCCAATGCCTTCATCTGTTGACCCAAAATCTGTCAATTTGTAGAACAACACACACTCACGGGCTTCGCTTGAATATAATGGAGGAGGATAAATGTAAGTTGCTGAAGCCCTTTGTTCCTCAAAGAGAACTTCCTCCATTGGCTCTAATGCGCTACCTCCATCTTTAAACTACGAGACAAGTAGAAGACCTGCATCTTTCCCATGTTCTTCAACCTCTTGGTACGCACATACCAATTCTTGAAATTTGTGTAGCTCAGCAGTGTCTGTCCCAAATAGTGCCCTCTCCAAATCATCCACCATCCTAGCATGATCAAATTCCTCACATGGCTTGGGAACGCTAACCTCACCTTGGAATTTGTCTTCCTCAATTAAGCATGCAGTACCTTGCTCCAAGTCACCGTTATTCTCTGGAATTGCCTCTAATATGAACTGTTGTTTCTCTTGTTCCAAGGCACTCAAAACTTGAGCAATTATTGTCCCCATAGATTTGGTAGACTCCTCATAACTCTTTGCAAGCATCCTAATCTCCTCCATAGCATCAACCTCATCTGACTGAAAAGTAGGAGTAGGTTGCTGATGTTGAAACTCTTCACTACCAAAGAAATATGACATATTTGGAACATCTTGCCGGTACTGTTGAGGATGGTATTGAAAATATGGTTGCTCCTCATAAGTGACATATGGATCAACTCCTTCGTAGTAACAATATTGCGAGGGATCATGAACGCCCAAACACCGCTCACATTGCTGAGGCTGTTGAATACCACCTTGGTTGCTCCAGCACTGATACGTCTCATGTGCGCCCGCACATAGCTCACAAACACTAGCCACCTGCTGAACTCCATAGTAAGTTGGAAAATCTATCTTCAACGTCAATGCTCTCTGACAAGTACCTGAAACACCAACGAACTAAACAAGATAGGTAAGAAAAAATCCGAGTCAGTGAACTCTAACGACCACTATTGACAAGCACATAAACCAAAAATAAAACACCGATGATCCCCGGTAGCGGCGCAAAAAACTAGTTTGCACTAAATCACGCAAGCGTACGTGGTCACAAGTAATATAGATATAAGTCGAGTTCGTTCCCACAGAGATCTGGTTATGGTTTTAATTCAGTAGATGCACCTATGCAACAATGTATGATTATTATTCACTGCTAAGACAATTAACAAATTTGGGTTTAATAAACTAAATTAACTAAGAAGCAAATTAACAAACTAAGAATTAAGTAACTAACAAAGATTGGAATCAAATTACTTCTGCAAGAGAAAACATGGAATCCTAACTTCATTAAATACTTTGCTTAGATCTGACGCCTTTAATCACTATATGCAATGGTTATGATATCTGATCGGACAACACGAAACAAGTATACGCTACTTCTCAGCATACGAATACCAAACTAAACATACATCCACAAAAGAGATAGAAGATGAATAAGACACCAATTATGCTTAGACCCTATATCTCTACAGAATTTGAAAACATAACGGTTGAAGAACAAGTTATCCATAAAGATCACATAGGGCAATATAAGTATTCTCATCTCATACTACGAATCATGTTGATAAACAATCATGAACCTATGCTAGCATGGCAAGTTCTAAATCTCAAGATCCACTTTCACTTCACAAGAGATTAACAGATTAGATGTTAGCTACGCATCTAACAATTAAGCATAACCATACGAGGATATCAGATATACATCACACACAGATCTTTAAAGCATCAAGATACTAAAGCTCCATAAATAAATCCGTTAGAATCCCATGACAACGATTAGTTCATAATCGAACCTCTCATCATCATGGGATCTGATGAAACCATGATAAAAACAAAGTATAAAAAAATACAAATAAATCTAAGTAATTGATATGTAATGGTTCTACTCGTAATGATACAAATTACAAAGGTTGGATGTGTTTATATAGGCTCTATAATTCTTGCCCAGCAAGAAAATACCCAAAATAGAGTTAAAATAGAATTTCTGCAAAATACATTTCCTAAACTGATTCTGTTTTTAAGGAAAATTCGTAGCTGACTTTTCTTCAGTATTTCTGGACCGTTCCAGTAGTAATTGGACATCTGGACCACTTTAGAATGATAGAGAATCCCGTTAGCTTCGCGTGGACTGCTTACGGGCCTCAAACGGAGTTGTAAAACTCAAGATATGGCCAAAATAGTAAAAACTGTAATTTTTCAGCACCGCGCGCGTGCAACCTGCGCCCATCAGTCTGTTTGTCGCACAGCCTGTGCCCACCACGCGCAACCTGCTCGTGCAACACCTGTCCCATATTATAGAAAATCTCCCAAGCTTCGCGTGGGCAGTAAGATCGCTGAAAACGGACTTCTAGAACTCCAGATATGTCCAAAACAGTGTAGACTGCGCAACCGTCTCAGAAATCCGAATTTTAATCAATTTATTCTCCAAAAATGATAGAAGCATCAACCTTAATCAACATTCTCATAAATCTGCACAACTAAACAAAACACATCAAAACCACCACAAACTTGAGTCCAAGACAATCAATTTAAGCCGATATGGAACGCTCCAAGTGGATATAAACTCCACTTATCACTACTCCACCGTCTCTTAATCAAATCATATACCCGTGCTTCTCTTGTCCTATACTTCAATTTCTATACAGTTTTGTCTCCGATTTAATTCACAAATCTCAAATCCATTCAAGCCCTAGTTTCTACGATTTGGGGATTTTTCAGGTCAAAGGATTTTGATGCTTGATTAGTTCAAGATTGGTGTACAAACTTTCAGGTTACGTTTGATGTTTTGTTTGGAAACACACATCTTCAGTAAGATTTATACGTTTGATGGGAATATATTGCTATTTCCATACAGTTGCATTTAGCAATTCAAGTGTATTAATTTTCACTCTATCTTTTGATGATGTTGAGGAGGGTGGCATTAGGGCTGCTTCTTCGTGCTCTTCCCACGAAATTTATGTCTCTGCATTATTGGATTTTATTTACGTTTTCTTGGATCTTATATCTGTGATTTTTAATTCTCATTTCATGTTCGGGCGATTTGATGATATCATTTATTTATAATTAGTTGAATCTTGTTTGTGTATATTTAATTTGTGATTTATAGAGGTTTATCGATTTTTAAAGATAAAATGGTTTGTAGTGGATCATGACTATGTGTTGATACAAGATTTGTAAATTCATTTTATGTGATTGAGCATATTATTTTATGTAGGTGGCTATTAGTGAGCAATCTGTAAGCCCTGGTGGAGGTGCGTGGCTCGGTGGACAGCTTTTCTCATCGATGGTTGTCCGCAAGCTAGCCTGCTCATCATTTCGTAGATGAGCTCGAGATCGAATGCGATGAGAAATACACCTATGTGGTGATCAAGCATGCTGCTTTGTTCACTTCAACTAATTTCAAATGTGAATTAGTTATGAATTCTATTGAGTTTTTAGCTGTGAATTAGCTAGTTAATTATGTAATTATATAGTGTTTTGAAATGTGGATTGAACGATTAATAATGAATGTGATTAGTTTATTCTGTGGCTCAAATGATAAATTAAGAATTTGATGAGTTTTTAAGTCTGGATTAGCTAATTGAATATATATGAGTTCTATTTATGTTATCTAGTGTACTTGTATGATTGCCACTGTAATTTTACCTATCTTCCTGGCAGAAAAAAGCCCATGACTGCATTTTCTACCGATCGTCCTGTTCTGGCTGTTGCTGTAGAAACTGTTATTACAATATGGGTTCCTGAGAAGAATGTTCTAGTGGCTGTAATTGGAGAAAGATTTGAGGTAATTGCTGTGAGGGCATCTTTCTTGTGTTTTTCCTTGTCCCTTCCTAGAGCACTTGATAGATAACAAGAGAAAAGGAACAAATCTATGTCGTCTAGGTTCTTGGAAACAATTTATATTGTAAAATCGTATTTAACTGTTTAAGCATTCATGCATACTATATAATTTATAGAATAATTAACAAATTAATACATCCCTAAAAGGCCTTCATGAAATTGAGTTTGACGGTATCAAAACAATCTATGCTACATTGTCATGTGGTTAGCATGTGTTTTGTGTTTATATTGTGTCATTTCCACAAAGTTGAAACCATGCTAAGTAACATGCTCTTGCCATAATTCTCCAGCTAAAGCTAAAAAACGTATCAGTTTAACATAATTCTAATGTTATTGCCATGTACTGCAGAAACCTTTAAAACCTTTTACTTACTTATAATTGGCCAATGTCAATATAAGTTGTATTGATATTTAAATTATGTCTCAGATTGTGGTAAACATGTTTAGGAGATATAAAACAAATTTAAAGATAAAAAGCAGAATAATGTATAAGTTGACCTTTATTATGAGTGGATCATCTTGTCAGTAACTAGACCTATAACTTCTTGGGTGCTTCTCTTTAACAGGGCGAGTTGGGTATGACGAATCTGTATATGGTAAGCTGGCAGAGCTCAAGGCAATGTAAACTTCAACTTGACCAGCCTCAGTACTACCATCTTCTTTGTTCTTTCCAGGGATGGAAGATAACTTGTCTAGTGCGATCAAACTTGATAACTTGACAAAACGAAAGTTTGTCATGGAATCTAAAACTTTGCTTTTTGGCAAATCAGATCAGATTAGTGCGGCTTCTATGTGCAGTTACAACTTTTTTTTATTAAATCCTCTTCAAGTGGTTGACTGTAGGGAATACTAAAATCTATATGATATATATTGTAGATGACTATGCTAAGTAGAGAATTTTTTGTAGATTTTGGTGTCCAGGTATAGTTAACAGAACATGTATTGATTCCATATCCACTTGTTTTGTAGATTCAGGATCTTAAAACTGAAGCAGTAGTTATTGTTAAACCATTTTCGTTCAAATTGGGTCTTCTGGCATCACCATTCGCTGTCATCCAAGGTATATCTTTACTCAAACTATATACTTCTGCATATTAGTAACATAATATGCTATACTCTGAAGGTACCTACTGAATTAATTTCAGTTAAATTAAAGCAGCAAGCATGTTTCTTCATTATTAACATCTTCTTTTCCAGATTTTGGGACTTGAAGTCTGTGCTGATACCATTGTAGGGGATGAAATGTTCAGAGGTATTTCTGGAGGACAAAAGAAGAGACTAACAACAGGTAAAAGGCAAATGTTTATCAGGATTATTCTATATTGATTCTGGGACTTGAAATATGTCTTTCGAATATAACACAGTATGTTATTCTTAAAGGGCAAATTACTAGTATGGCTTGTTTGGTTTAGGAAACTTGAGTACACACAGGAGGTTCTCTTCCTTTTGTAATTGTATATTCTATAATACGTATCAATGTATCATGCTTTAAATTCAGTTCAACATTTAGTTGTACTACAAGGCCTAATCTGTTGTATTACTTATTTTTGATGAATTTGGTAATTATTGTTTTTATGCAGGAAGTCAAGATTGTTGACATGATTTTCTCAGGTTTTACAATGTTTTTGTGTTTTGTAACCTTGAGAATACTTTACAAATAAACACTTTTCAGCTTTCAGCTTCATAGATTTTCAATGCAAGTTTTGCAGTTCATCCCAGATGGTTGCTGCAGTTTTGAGTTGCCAAGTTGCAATTTTGTAGATGTACACATTTTGTTTTTGTAGTTGTATATCTGTGCACATTTATAATATTAGTGTATTCATTAGTTAGTTATTTTTTCATAATATTCTGTAAATATTATTTCATAATATTCTTTAAATATTAGAATATTAATATAATAATTAATAATAATAATCTCAATGATAATTAATAATATAAAAATAATTATTAATTTGAGAAATATAATCCTATTCAGAGCAAAGAGACCACCTTTTAGAGACAATCAATTTTTTTAGAGAAATCAAATAGACCACTTATTGGCCTATGTGCATGGTTTCTTTACTAGAACCAGAGAGGCCATCTAATCTAAATAAGTGGTTTCTTTTCCTTCCATCTAAGAGACCACTTTTCTGAAATAGTTGGTCTGGTATTTCTATTTAAGAAACCCCCTCAAAGAAGAGGTCTCTTATCCTAAGAGACCACTGACCTAGAAACCTCCTCTTGAGGTGGTCTCTTAGATGGTTTTCAGGTGGTCTCTATAGGATTTTTTGTAGTAGTGAGCTTCAGTTGACTTTGCCTTGTTCTCAGATCTGGGCTTCCTACATTCACTTATCATGTGACCAGCAATTCCACAATTGTAGCATTTAATTTTGGATTTATCCACAAAGTTTCTTGAGGAATAATCCTTGTTAAATGGTTTATCCACCCCAGAATTTCTTCTGAATTTCAGCTTAGAGAATCTCCTCGATAGAAAGGCTAAATGCTCATCTATCTCATCCAATTCATCCTGCTGAAGGACACTCATTTCTTCAGACACTTTTTCCTTGCTTTTGCTTGATTCTGCTCTACCTTCACAAACCTCCCTGTTTGGTGTAGATTTAGCAGCTTCAGTCCTCTTCTCCTCCTTCTGCTCCAAGTTGGCAACAAGTGCAACTAACCCACTTTTCTTTTGGGCCTTCTCAATCTCTTCATCCTGCTCCATTTCTAGCTCATATGTCTTTAAAGTTCCATAGAGCCTTTCAAGAGTAAATGTCTTGTACTCTTGAGTGTTTCTTAGAGAAACAGTCATTGGCTTCCACTCTTTGGGCAGTGATCTCAGAAATTTGGGATTAGAATCTTTCACTTGGTAGATTCTTCCATACAGTTTCAAGCCATTCAGTAGCTTTTGAAATCTACTAAATGTGTCATTCAATGTCTCTCCATTCTTAAAATGGAAGTGCTCATACTGTTGGATCAGTAGTTGCATCTTGTTCTCCCTTACCTGTTCTGTACCTTTACAAAGGGTTTGAACAATGTCCCATACTTCCTTGGAGGTAGTACAGTTAATAACATTGTCAACCATGTCTGTTTCTAAGCCATTAAACAAAATATTCATGGTCTTTTTATCTTTGTGGACTTCTGCGATGTCTTCAGGACTCCACTCAGAAACAGGTTTGGGAATGTAAATGTCTGGTGCATCTTCAGCAAGGCCAACTCTTGATGCAGTTTTCATTGGAACATGAGGACCCTTCTCTATGCAATCTACAAACCCTGAATCAATAGACATGAGATGTAGACGTATTTTTACTTTTCAGTGAAAGTAATTTTCTATATCAAGAACTGGTATCTTTACTCCATAATCCTTCTTAGACATGTTGGAAGTGTGTTGATCTTTAGACTTCAAATATGTTAGAAGCTCGCTCTGATACCAATTGTTATTCCCAGATTACACACTTGTATAATTGTAGAAGGGGGGGTTGAATACAATTCTTGATATTTATAATTTCTGATAAGAATCACAGAAATCTATAAGGAGATAATTGCTGAATAAGAAATTATTCACAAACAAATAAAAAATCAGGTGGTTAAATGTACCACCTGAGACTTTTATTCGAAGAAAACTCTGTGATACAGAAGTACACAGCTGCTGTTTTACAACTCTTTGCTTCTAAGGATATTCAAGAAACCCTAAGCAAATATTTCTGTTTTCTTAGTTTCTAAAGAGTTGCTACACTTGGTTATATATCCCAAGTTTACAAGTACTACATGAATAAGATAATATTAATCTAATTCAAGTTGACTTGCTACTCCACTCCAAATACACATGAGGCCGAAAGGTTGTCCTTGTGAACAGACATGTCCCCTGCACCTTTCTTGTATTCACTATGTAAATGGAATGCTTCTTTCTTCTGCGTTTCCAAAGTATGAATGCCATACTGCTTTTTATACCTACTATCAACCCATGTGATCTGTCAGTCAAACCTGTCCTTATCAACTGCTAATTCCCAGCTAGCATAGAAGAAAGTGTTAATGATTATCCGTTGATGTTGTACACTGTCATCCGTTGATGGTAGTCTGAGCTGTATCCGTTGATATTGTAGATTTGAGTTGTATCCGTTGATAGAGTCCTGTTCTCATCTGTTGATACACTTTCACTTAGACAGAATTACATAGCATAGCTTATTTACAATTGGCTACCCTATTCTGCTTATCTGTTGATGGTCAACATGACTCTGAATAAAAACACTATCAACTGATAAATAGAGATATTGTAGTATGCTACAAAACCTCATCCGTTGATGAGCTACCTGTCAACGAATAGAGTTATAATGCCTCATTCGTTGACAGTTACAAAACATGACTTATACAATTTGTGCATAAAATGTGAAGTTATCATCAAGTACAACATATTCCTAACACTACAAGAAAAACGGGCTTTTCCTACCGATCATTTCCCACCGCCATCATTTCCCACCGATCAATTCCTACCGCTTATCAAGTCAAAGGGTCATTTCCTACCGCAAGGGGTTCGGTAGGAAATGAGTCTACATTTCCTACCAACGTTGGTAGGAAATGACTGTTGGTAGGAAATGAGTGGACCCCAAGTGACGTGGCAGTGTCATTTCCTACCGCTCATTTCCTACCGAAAACGGTGGACATTTCCTACCGTAAATGAGCGGTAGGAAATGAGCTGTGACGAAAATTATAATATTATCTATATTTTTACTTTTGTTTTTGGTTGGTTGAGGAAAAAAGTTGTAGAAGAAGAAGAAGAAGAAGAAGTTGTAAGTATACGTTTGCAAGTTTTTAACTTGACTTGTTAATATTCAATGTTTATATATTTGAAATGTTGGATAATAGAAATATTATTTATGCTTAAAATGCTTGTGTAGAAATGTTAAATATATACAAATTTATGCTTGAATGATTTGTGTAGAAATGTTATATACAAATACATTTTAGGAATGTTTATGTGGAAATGTTAAATATTTATGGTAAATAGATTGTGTTAAAGAGAGAGTTTAAAGAAATGTAATGAAATGTGTGTTTATAACATTGTAGATGTCGATTGGAAGTAATCGTGAATGGATTAGACGTCGATTACAAAATGATCGTATTACATTAACAACGGAATACAAGAATGGTGTTGCCGAGTTTATAGATGTTGCAACTAAGTTTGGGTTGATTGGAGGTAAGACCAAATGTCCTTGTGTTAAATGTAAAACTTCAAAGTGGCAAACTATAGATGATGTTACATTTCATTTGTATGCCGATGGATTTTTACCACATTATATCGTATGGACTTCTCACGAAGATATTGATTAGTTTATATTGTAATAGATATTGTATTATAAAATTTTAATTGCATTGCTTTAAATCTTAAATAAATGTTATTTTCTGTTTTTGGTTGGAAAATTTATTCAAATGTCTTTCCTAGCAAAATATTTGTTTCTAGCAAAATTTATTGAAAAAACAATATGTTAAAACCCACTATTTTCTACTACAAGAAACCCAGTAATTCCTACCGCACACAACCATTTCCTACTGGCCATCTCTACCTCTCCCTATAAATACATTAGGATGTACTATTTAGAGTTAAGGTTTTTAGAAAGAGGGGCTGCTAGAGAGAAAAGAAGAGAAAGAAGAGTGGCTAGGGTTAAGGTTTTTACATATTCTCTTTCTTCAAATCCCAAATCACCCACCTTATACATGGATCCATGGTATTGGATCTCGAATTTTTTTTGTAGTTATCATTGTTATCGTTGTGTTTTATTGCATGGAAATCCTACAATGGTATCCTAACTACGTGCATCAAGAGATGATTTGGGTATATCTCTGGTGTATTTGGATGATATTGACTGTTTAAGAAGAAGAAGAAGGTGAAGAAAATGAAGAATAAGAAGAAGAAGAAGGTGAAGAAAATGAATAATAATAATAATAATAATAATAATAATAATTGTTATGTAATAGATATTGTATTACAAAACATTTAATTGCAATGTAATAGATATTGTATTACAAAACATTTAATTGCAATGTTTCTAGCAAAATATTTGTTTCTAGCAAAAATTTTTAATCTAGATATGGATAAACTAAGTGAAAAAATAATATGTTAAAACCCAGTATTTCCTACTGCAAATAGACATTTCCTACCGACCTTACCATTCGAATCCCAGTAATTCCTACTGCCTTCATCGAAACGCGGTAGGAAATGGCCAGTGGCGGTAGGAAATGACCTGGGAAATGCATTTTTACATGGCTTCTGTTTTAATTTCTACCGCCTACCTTACATTTCCTTTTCTAACCGGTAGGAAATGGCCTAAATTGAAAAATGAGCATGTTGGGAATCGAACCCCCATCTCCAACCACATTTGTATAACTTCAAACCACTATGCCAAGATGTTTCTTGTGTATTATATTCACTCTTAAATTATATAACCATAACACATTATTTTTCACTTTTTCATTAAAAAGTCTTTACAAATGAACTTTAAAAATCACAATTTTTTGAAAATGTCACTAATTCATAGAGATCTTGAAATCCTCAGAGTTAGATCATGATTTTTTTCAAAAAAAAATGAATTAGTACAAATTATTTTTGAAATTGGGGTTTTACCTTATAAAATCACGCCAAATGAATTTTAAAAATAACAATTTTTTTCACAAATGACTAATTTGTAGTGATATTTATTCTAGGTGCTATATTTTTCTAAAAAATTATGGTGTGATATTTTCAGGTATATATTAATGATTGTAAGATTTGTTTTAAATAAAAAAGGTAACATGTTTTAATTCGAAAGAAAATATTAATGATCGAAAGATATGATACGATGTTTTTTAGGTATTTATAAAAGGTAATATGTTGAACTAAAAGTAAATATGAAAAAGACAATCGATTAATTACCATTAATTTTATTATATTAATGTGAAAAAGTCAATCGACAAATGTTAGTTACAGAGGCATGCATGTATACATCTAATAACAAGCCTAATTGTTTGTAATGCTTTGCATTACTTACATGACCTCTTAACTGAGGGAACCTCTAGTTGTAGAGTTTCTGTTTGTATTGTACTCATAGTAGGCATCAAGTCCTAGTTGTGTAACTGTACTTATAAAGTCAAGAATAATGCTTGAAAGAAGTTCCAAGGTTCATGCCTCAAGCAAGAAGATAAAGACTGTCAAATAATCACAGTTGGGATTTGAAGAAATGAAGAATTTGCCCAAGTACAAATTCGAGAAGTATATTTGTCTATTCGAGAAGTCCAGCATTCGAGAAGTCAGGGATTCGATATCTCAAGACACTATTCGATATCTCTGAATACACTGTTCGATATCTCATTCGATATCTCAGAGATTCGATATGTCTACTACTCTATTCGAGAACTCAAGAAGTCAACAAGTCAAAGTGGTATTCGAGTTCTCAAAGAGTCAACAAGTCAAAGTTCCATTCGATATCTCAAGGACTCAGAAAGCTATTCGATATCTCAAGGATTCGACAAGTCAAGTGTTCTATTCGACAACTCAAGGAATCCTGAAGAAAAGAGCTATTCGAGAAGTGATTCGATATGTCAATATAACAGTGTTCGAGAACTCAGAGTCATCGATCAAGTCAATTCTAGTTCTCGAATCACATACTTAGTCACTTCTCGAATACATTCTTGGAGACAAAATACTGAAGGAATTGTACAAGTCAGAAACCTGCAACAAACCAATGCACTTTATGGACCACAATCTATAACGTGCTCTGGAAAGCCTACAAGGAAGCTTGGAGAGATATAGAAGAGACAAAGGGCTAAAGAAGTGGATCTGAACAGGCTTTGCAAAGTCAATTCTGTAACCGTTTGGACACTTACTCAAATAGGATAGACAGACTAGAAAGTAATTTGTTTAGCTACCTCATTTGTAGTAAGTAGGTTGTATCCATGTTCTATAAGGATACAGCCTCACTTCCTTAGTCATTAACTTTTGTGAGTCAAGTTTTTCATACGCTGTAAGCTGTATCTCTCTGAGAAAAATGAAGCTGAGAATACTATCATTTGTATTCACAGATTGTAGCAACCTTTATCTAATAATACATTAGATTAAAGTGATATTGTGTCTTGTGTTGTTCTTTATCCGCACCTTCACTTCTGCACACACTTATTTGTTACATAAACTCTAGCCAAAGAAAAGTTCAAGAATCCATTCACCCCCCCCCCTCTGTATTCTTTTATCGTATTCAATACTCAACAACTAATTACCATTAATTTTATTATGTGAATCGACTAATAATCATTAATTATAACATGTTTTAATTCGAAATGAAATATTAATGATGGAAAAATATGATATGATTGATGTTTTTAGGTGTTTATAAAACGTAATATCTCGACTAATTACCATTAATCATATTATTTTATTATTTATTTTAAGTGTATTTATTTTTCTTTATAATGAAGGGTAAATAAATAAATTCACGAAGTACAAAAAAGGGTAATTTAGTAAATTCACGAAGTACCAAAAAACAGGTACCGAAACTTTTAATGTTTCGGAATTTATATAATAGTATGGATTTGCAAAAAATTGTGAGTTTTAAAGTTCATTTGTAAAGACTTTTTAATGAAAAAATGAAAAATAATGTATTGTGGTTAAATAATTTAAGAGTGAATATAAAACACAAGAAACACCTTGGCATAATGGTTTGAAGTCATAAAAATGTTGTTGGAGATGGGGGTTCGATTCCCGGATCCGTTTTTTTTTTTTTGCAAATGGGCGCCCAATTTTCATGAAAAAATTAAAAAAATGGGCCGCACCGCACGACAGCAGGAAATGGAAAGAAAAAGTGTGATAGGGCATAATGGAAAAGTAAAAAAGACTAATAATCAGATCACTTTACACTTTACCTTTTCCTTATATCACTTCTCTCCTTACACTACACGGAGCCACGGATCATCTCATTGTCTCTCAGTTATCTCTTAATTGGTATTGTTTCTCTTTATCTCTTAATTGGTATCTATTTTTTATCTCTTAATTGGTATTTGCTTTTGTTATTCATCGATTGTGTTGCTTGCATAGTGTTTGTATGTGTGTATTTGTTATATGTTGCTTGCATAGTGTATTTGCTTAATTGTGTTGATTGGTATTTGTATTCATCGATTCTGGAGTGGTGATCTTCTTTTTTTTATATCGTTTCAATTATGTGAATAAATACCTGTAGAATGTATGAAATTGTAAAATTCGGAATTTGAAACATGACACATTGCAATTAGGGTTCATGGAACTGAATTGAAAGATAAATTGGGTGAAATTAGGGTTCATGCTGCTTTGTATTGTTGTACACTTTTAGTATGACTTGAACTAGTTTGTATATTGTAACTTATTTTATATGAAAGGGTTCACATATATTTGAAGATATTATTGTTTCTTTCCTTTTTTAAAATATAAGTTTGTTTTTCCAAAGGTCTATACATTTGGAAGGTAGCTGGATAGTTCAGATGTTGTAACTTGGTCCTGTAAAATAAGAGGACTTGTATAGTCCCTTGTTGATTAAATGACTGTTTTTGTATGTCTGTAGAGTTAATTCTTGAACACATAAACTGAAATATGCCTGCACCAGTTGCAATACGTGAATTTTGGTCCTAGGTTTATTCTTCTCCATTAAATATTCATCTGTACTTGTCATCTAACTTTTTATTCGTCCTCACATTTATTGTCAAACCATTAGAAATATGTTTTCCAGGTTACTCTTAAAGACTAGTAGCTTTCTCATTTGTACCGGAAACATTATGTCTATTGATCAGTGCTTAGGTACCATATGGAATAATTATTTTTGTGTTGAATTATTTAGTGGAGAAATGTACTATTTACATATATATTCTCACATATTCGTAGAAATGTAGGTCCTCTTAGTCGCGATGACTCTGTTTAGGTATAGCTGTTCTTTTGTGACAATCTTCTATGACATATAAGCAGTTTGATCCATCTTCTCAAAATTTAATCTTCGAAAAAACCAGTACATGTTATGATAAATAGCTCCTTGAACATTGACTAATGTGATGCGTCTTTCTTATCTAGACGTTACTGCTAACTTTGTTTATGCAATTGCCTACTTACACTGCATGAATAATCTGTAGGAGGTTTCAATATTCGTTTCGTGAATGAGTAGTTTATTAATTGACTTAGCACTGGTTTCTGTTATTTTCGGACTTCGATGCCTTTTTAAGTAGTCCATCTTATCTAGCTGATTCATAAACTGGTTACAAGTACCAATAAATGACTGGTTTCAATGTAGACAGTTTTATAGAAACATCCCTGAGTCAAAGGTTAGTGCATCTATTGGTCACGATTAACACCTACTAGTCCTTATATGTGAACCCTTTCCTTATATGTCAAAGGTTAGTCCTTATTGTCTCAGATTTCATTTTCATATATAAAAACCTTACGATTAATTATGATATACATACAAATTTAGCTACATGTAAGTAATTTATGCACATTGTACATTACCAAGAATTAGGCACACACATAAATATAGCTTCATGTGAAGTATTACCAATGTATATTAACTCTTATTTAGAGGCGGATTAAGGATTTTTTTAAAATGAGTACCGAGTAATTAAATTTTAGAAAGACATTAGTCCAATATGGTATAATAATTCGATTTACTATTATTTACTATTTATTTTCTATATTAATCAGGAAACTTGATTAATTCGATTGTATAATAATTTCTTATTTATATTGTCCCTCACCTAATTTTCAAACTTCACGGCTATGATCAAATATGGTAGCTACTAATAAGGAAATACGAAGATTTAACCCTAATAAATTATATATAGCAATTTGAGACAAAGATAATTAAATACTAGTTGTGGTTTTAATTTAACTTAGAGACACTATATATGAGTATATTAATGTTGTACAGATCATGACCAGAGCAGGATTCAGATTTTTAGGCTTCTAGCTATTTGCACTTTTAATTTAAGCACATCATCCATGTCTTTAGAGCATGTTGTATATAATAACATATAACATGGTGTGATTTGTTTCAGATTCGGTATGCGTCGATTTTGAGTGATAAAGGGGTTGATCAGACCCAACTTGATGAGAGTTTGGAGCCCTTCGATTGGTGGCTGCAGGCCACAGCACCAGGGCTGAGCAAGCCAAAAAAGGGTAAGCTAATTGGTTATCCCCGTGTTCCGGCTCGAAAACTCTTGGCAGACTTGGCAAACAACCACCAGGAACGTATTGCGAAAAATCCAAGCTCATCGCTCGAAGCTACTGCTGGGCATAAGATGCCGAATGACACTTTTATGAAGGTGGTATCTGGGGTGCTGGATTACTTGAAAATCAATCCAGAATTTTACTAGAAAGAGCTCAATGACGAGCAAATTGAGAGCCTAACTGAGGTGGCCGGCTTTGAGACTTGGTGATCCAGCTGCTAGATGTCGGTTCTCGCAATTAATTTCCCAGGAAGTTGTGCTTGTTGTGAAAGAAATTGTTACTGACATGTTCGAAAAATATAAAACGATAGTTTCATTTTATAAACATTTTTCCAGTTTTAGCATTCAATTATTCATGGACTGTCATGCAACTCTATTAACTCTTTTTACTTCAACTGTAG
Source organism: Kitagawia praeruptora (assembly GCA_037693485.1). Classification (NCBI taxonomy): domain Eukaryota; kingdom Viridiplantae; phylum Streptophyta; class Magnoliopsida; order Apiales; family Apiaceae; genus Kitagawia; species Kitagawia praeruptora. Next base: position 21,488,783 of record CM075351.1, on the reverse strand, counting down.
GCTGTTGCTGAGGAGGGAGGTAGCGAGGCTACTTTAGATGAATCCGACTACACGGATGAAAGTGATCAAGACAACGATGCTAACTGCAATGGCGGTGAACAGACAACGATGCTGACTGCAATGGCAAGTGGCAGTGAAGTAATTGTCGAAGAAGACATTGGTGAAGATGGAGGCCAGGATGCTCAGGCCTCTGAAATGGATTAACCGTATGGTTTGGTTGATTATGGTTTGCGTTTGTTTTGCTTAATTATGGTTTGTGTGTGCTTAATTATGGTTGGATTTTTGCATTGTGATGATCTTCGGATCTTTTTGGTTTGTGTCATATTTGAATTATTGGTGTGATAAGGTGGAAATGTTTATTGGTGTGATAAGGTGGAAATGTTTTTTTGTGTGATAAGGTGGATGTTTAAGTATGTAATGATGAATGGTTTGATTTTGCGAATGAATTGGTTTGTGGATGTTTAAGTATATTTGAATTATTCGTTGGTGTTTTGGTTCATATGTATGTTTTGTATGATTGGTACTATTTGCGGAACAGGGTAAACCAAAAAATAGCATTTATAAAAAAATTCAGTAATTTACAAACATTTCTTACCACCTTCAAAAAAAGATGGTAGAAAATGAGTGATAGGAATTGCTATTTTACAATGCTTCTGAAACAATTCCTACCGATGGGTGCAAAAGGAGCCGGTAGGAAATAACTGTTCATTTTCTACAATTTCCACATGTGTAGATGACGTGGCTGATGACGTATGTGGGGCCTGCCCACGTGTCATATGACATGGCATCTGACGTGTTGCCACGTCAACGTCCAAGTTGGCATGTGGGTCCTTGTCATGTGGCATGCCACGTCATTATGTGGACCCCACGTTGACCAGGTTAGTATTATTTCCTACCAAAATTATTTCCTACTTAAGCATTTCCTACCGGCCCCCTCCGATAGGAAATGCCACATTTCCTACCGATTTTCGGTCTTTTCCTACCGATTTGACGGTAGAAAAAGCCCATTTTTCTTGTAGTGTAACAAGACCGTCACCGTGTTTTGAGAATATCATAAACTTGGACAAATATAGTACTGTAAGATTTAGAATCAAGAGAAGTACTCCCTCCGTCCCTCCCAATTCTTTACAATTGGGTTGGGCACGGAGATTAAGAAATGAAAAAAAAATAAGTGGGAAGAGAAAGAAAGTGAGTGGAAAGTGGGTAAAATTGTAGGACCTATCAATATTTAAGTAATAGATTAGAAAGATGGAGGAAAGTAGTGGAAAATGGTGGGCCCTTTTTATTTGTTTAAAGGTTAAAACTTTACTATTTTTGGAAAGTTTGGAAATGTAAAGAATTGGAAGGGACATCCCAAAATGGAAAATGTAAAGAATTGGGAGGGACAGAGGGAGTATTGTTTAATGAACTTCCGTACAGGGCGAATTAATTAATTTAATTAGTACTACTTGTTGAACCATCATAACTACTTTTTATTAAAATGGACAACTCACGTAACCCTAGTTTGCTTTTGAAAACCTAGGAGTAATAAACAGTAGTGACGAACCGTTTCTTCATTTGGATATGTCACATTTCAAATTTCAATTGATAAATACAGTACGAAAAACTGAAACCTAGTTTTAACCGATATGTACAAAAAAAAAAAATCTAAAAACTTATTAAATAATGTGGTGCAGAGTTCCATATATTAATTAGGAGTGTGATCAGTTAACTTGTAACACATGTAATTTTAGGAACAATATCGGTAAACCGTAAACATGACATTTTTCAATAAAAAATTCCATAATTTTTAAATCTCCATTTTAAAAACCACCCGCTTTTCTGTACAAATTTTTTGGGTCCAAGTGTGTAGCCTGCGATGACCTAATTATCCACTTACCTTGCATAAATATCTACCGGTCTCTCAAAAGTTAAAAATCATGCAAAGGCTCCACAGCCATTCCTAGAGTACCTGTCCTTTCAGGGTGTTTTCATATAAAATACATCTATGTACATGGGCATGACAATCGACAAGTGCTTCCCTGCTGCTTGATTGTACATGGGCACCAAAACCATTGGCCGAAACTACTTGTGCTAAATTTTGTACCCAAATTGCAGCTGGAGGATCACGCTACTGCATGTTGCTATACAATACTGTATAAAGCAATTTCACGCCTTGCCACAAGTACCAACCGCATGCATTACTTAAATGACATTCGTTTCTTTTATTGAGTTTTCGATCGGTACATGAAATTAAAGTTTAAACCTTTCCTACTTGCTTCACAACGAATAAGTAAATAGTCCTAGGCTATGTTCCCTTTATCACTTTAAAAAAAAAATTTGTCATCGAATATACTCTGTTTCCGATTATCTCGGACAAAATTCAAACATATCGGAAACATTCCTAGATCAAGAGATTTTTGAAAAGTACCAAATACCAATATATAATGAATTTAAATTCAAATTTATCATATGTATAATTAGTTCTTTAATCATGTAGAACTCGCAAAACATGAGTGACCTAGGACCTGTTTGGTCAGACTTATTTTAAGTTCTTATGAACTTATTTTTGTGTAAAAATTTCATATTTTGATAATTTTTTTATATAAGTATTTAATATATGTTTAAGATTCTATAAGTTGCAAAAAAAAAATTAGAAATCTCTAACTTTATATTAAAATAATTTAACTTATTTAAAAAAATTCCTCCCCCTAGTCTGGAGTCTGGTGTAATTTGACCAAATGGGAAAAAGTTTGAAAACGAATGTACTGCACGTAAGCTATTACGTCGCATGAGGAGGTAAAATACAAACCCCTTATTTAAAAGACAAAATAACCAGTACAAAAAAATACTAAGCATTACACTGTATAGGTTCCCGGTCACCTGCAAACGTTTGCCAAATTAGTATTTGGCAACATACGGTTTTATAACCGTTGGATCAACAATCCAACGGTTCTGATTTTAAAAAAAAATTGTATCGTACCGCAGAAACTTTCTGCGGTATGACGATCGTACCGCAGAAAGTTTCTGCGGTACGGGTAAATTATGAAAATGCCCCCTGTATTCACATCAAAAGACTACTGTACACACATACCCACTTCGATGGTTTTTGAACTAAACCAAAGAAAAAAGAAAAAGAAATAAATAAATAAAAGCACTAAAGTCTCGTACACACTACTATAATACCAAAATGCCTCCTGTTTCAGATAAAAAATCTACTACTATTTAACACTACTATTTAAAAATATTTTAAATGATATTAAAAAGTATTTTAATTGATTGAAAGGAATTAAAAAAAGAAAGAAAGAAAATTAAAATAAATATTAGATGGTTTATTAAAAAATTGGAAGTGGAGAAGCCCAAGCCCACTTCGATGCTTTTCAAAATGCAACAGTGAAAAAAAATGGCTGGTACCGCATAAAGTTTATGCGGTACGAGAAGGAGAGCCATTTTGGTAATTTGCCCGTACCGCAGAAAGTTTATGCGGTACGGTACGAATTTTTTTTAAATCAGGACCGTTTAATAGTTGATCCAACGATTATAAAACCGTATGTTGCCAAACAGTACTTTGGCAACCGTTTGCAGTAGACCGCGCCCCACTGTATAACCCCTAAACCGCCACTGTTATATTACAGAAATGTACATAAATAATTGATGAAAATAAGTTAGCAGGGATGGCATGGTTGGTGGTTTCGAGTTGTGTAACTGTGGGTGCTTTATATTTATATACTGTTGCCTGATCTGATCGATCGATCTATGAAGTACAGAAGCAGTATTCACATGTGTTAAATGAACTTTAATTTAGTGAAATATTTATCTTTTCAAATAACAAATATGTAGAAAGTTGAAAAATTATGTAACCTCTTACGATCATAAATTTTATTTTCATTTTCGTTAATTGAATTGAAATTTAATAACCGGAATGGTACCTAAGAGTATTTAAACTTTTCTATGGATTAAAATATTACAAAGAGAAAAACACATGCAGGAGATCAGTGAATTAAGATACTGGATGGCTCTGGACCAGGTGAAAAACTCAACTCCTCGCCGCTGTTTTGCAAAGAATTCTATTGTAGATTTGCATGTTCTTACACGTCGTGTCGTTGTCTCTATTCATTTCACGGTTTTCACCTCTCTCCCCCTCTCTCTCTCTCTCAGTAACTTTGTGTTCTTTCTTATCTTGTCAAAATCTCGTCAAGTTAATTTTGTGTGCCATGCACTTGGCTCTTTCTTATTTTTTACTGGAGTTGCGAATATTACTTTAACGTTTAGGACAAACTAGTACAGGTAATCACATTTTCTTGACAATTGAAGTTATGTTTATATTTATATTTATGTGTATAAGCTACAGAATTAAGTAATGCCACGTAGAGGTGACATTTAGAGGGTTCATTTCATGTAAAATATTGAACTAAAAACATTTCTAAATTAAATATAACATTAAGGTAGTATAAAATAATGAAATGAAAGTATAAAATAATAAATTCTACCAAAGTCTAATATTTTACACAGATATAAATCTGTTAAAATCAATCACTAATACTCCTCTGTCCCATTCATTTGTTTATACTTTTTTATCATTTTCTGACACGCATTTTAAGATGGATTTTAAAGATAATTCCATAACTTATTTTTTAAATTTTCTTTTTTTTGTATAAAAATAGAAAATTATTTAATAAGATATGGAACTATCCTCAAAATTTATCTTAAAATGTGTGTCAATACCCTATTTTAAAACGATAACAAATGGGGGACGGAGGGAATGAACATGTATGATGATGATGATCATGAAAAGCTAGAATGTGTAAAAGTGAAAAGGTGTTAATTGATGTAAACCTTTGATCAATGTCTTCATCAACCTTTCTCCATTTCAATTGACAGCTGCCTCCTGCACTTTCTAAAAAATTAAATACTGTTTTAACTTCTTTTTTTTTTTTTTGTTACAAAGATAAAATGTTTCATTAAATTGAACAAACACACAGCCGAGACAAACCTCCTATTGGTGGTACAATCAGGTTGAAAAACAAAGGCAAGCTAAAACACTTAGCTGATTTGTTTCCTGATCGTTTGAAAACACTACAGATCTGAAAAAATCTGTTAACTGAAAATGAAAACAAAGACAACCCAATAAATTCGAATTGTACCAACATCCCTGAATACAGTAATATTATAATTGACCTTAACACATAAAAACCATTGGTAGCCCATTGTTCAGGTGGAGCACCCCAGCTATCTACTTGCCGGGAACCAGCTATAGACTTGCCATAAGTAAAAACTCCCCAAGGATGAACACAATCATGTTGTGGAAGGTGAGCTCTTACAATAATCAACACTGCCCCAGCTTCGATGCAAACTTTCCAAATCTTTCGAGATATCAATTGAGACATTTTCGGAGTACGGAAATAACATAACCAAATACACCAAAACATATTAACATATACAAAACACTCCAAAGGAGAGACCACTCCAAAGGGAGAGACATACTACAATTCAAAAAGTCAAAGATCTCGGATTGACACCAAATTTTGATATGATGTTAAGCATGAGATTTTGAGTTTAAGAAATGTATTTATTTGATATTTCGAGTTCTAAATCGCAACAGATCTAAAAAAGAACTCGAATGGGTTTTTTCAAAATTTTTGGAAAAATTTCGATTTGTGGAAGAAATGAAAGAGATTTGAGAAGGTGGAGAAATTCTTGGTTGGAGAACTTGGAATAATCGATTTGGCAGGTGGCTAATAATGTTAAAACTAGCTACCTAAGAGAAATTGAGCTATGAGTTAATAAATCTGCTACCAATAACCTTTTTCAAAAAAAAAATTCTACTACTAATAACTGCTTGAAAAAATAATACGTAGATGAAGCCATTATTTCTTTTGTTAATTGTAGCTAAAAGCCTGAAACTAAACTCCCTCTGTCCCGGCATAAATTATACATTGGCGACGGTGTCACGTGCATTTTAATTATAGTTCCATAATTTATTTTTCAAAATTTCCTTTTTTGTATAAAAACAAATATGTTAAATTTTTATAAAAAAAAATTTAAAAAATAAGTTATGGAACTATACTTTACCGGAACCTTACAATGCGTGCCAAGCAGTGAAAAAAACCGTATAAAATCTGGTGGGACGGAAGGAATATTAACGTAAAATCAATTGAGTACGGTCTAATATACGTCTATTTAAATAAAAAATTTATAAACTCCATAAATAGACTCACTTATAAATAATATCTATATATTATAAATTAGTGGATAGCCCTTACCTAAGGTTTAGTATCCATATTTAGGTTTGAACAAGATTTTGTATTGATTTTAACCCACTGGATAATCCATTTTTAGGTTTGATATCCATATTACATATGGAAAAGATCCAAATTCATTATTTGTCCCATTTTTAATTAAATATAGTTTGTATACAAATTTAAATACTATTGATATATTATTTTAATATTTATGCTAAGATTATTAATGAAAATTTGAATAAATTTTTTAATTTTGGTAAACTTATTAATACATTAATACATTAATACAGTTTATCATATAGAAAATCTAAATAATTTTATCTTTGATTGCATTTGTTATAATATAAAAATAAATATTTTATTAATATAATTTCTTTCAATATTAATTTATTTGAGTATAAAGTTATTTTCTTTAATTAATCGCTATTATTATATATCATAATTATTATCAAATTTAAATTTAAACTATCGTATGCGTAGCACGGGCTAACATCTAGTTAGCTTATAGTCCGTGCAAAACACGAATTATTTTTAATTTTTTAAAATTTATTTATACTATAATATTATGTTATAAATATTTAATATGTTATTTGAGGAATTTGAACCTTACATCTTTATATATGATAATTTTTAGTATTATATATAAATTAATATGTTGTTGTACGTAAAACTTTTAATATTGTTGTATGTAACGTTTGCTTTATACCCCTTTCGCTTTCGTATAATATAGATAATACCCCTTTAACTTTGGTATAGTATAGATAATACCCCTTTCGCTTTCATATACTCCGTAATATAGATAATATAGATGTGATTATAGACATAACCGTATATTTGAGCTAATTAGATGATTAAAATCTTGATTAATCATATCTTGTATGAATGGAAGTGTATAAACATCTAACTAAAACCTTATTAATCTGTTTTACAATCTCAAAACAAATTAGAGAAGTTAAACATTTTTATTTAATTTATAAATTTTTCACATTTGTTATCACATAACAGAATCGTGTTAATATCTTCTAATAATTTAAATTATTTCTAACAAAATATTAGAAAAATATATTCAGTATTGCATACACAAAACACAAACAGAAGATTTACGACCTAACTACTTTTAATGATGTCTAATCCTAAACAGACAACAGAAAATAAAATAAAATGAAATTTTTTTTTTCTTCGTAGGAATATAATTAATGTGCACAACTTCTACTTGCATAATAGTTTTAGGCTTGTTCTGGTCAGTGGTCACTATATATAATAGCTCACCTACACGCTTCAAATTATCAAGGCCCCTCTCGAGCCCTTCCAAATACAGAGAGTCAGAAAGATATGGAGTATAGTGGTCATGATTTGTTAGAGGAACTACTGTCTCTAAGAACTGACCCTTGGGATTTTGCAACCAATTTTCCTACAGAAATGAATGACTTCTACGATAACAATGCTTGTAGTAATTTCGATCATTTTCTAGAAAATCCTTTTCTTGATACGACACAACTTTCTTGTTTCGAAGATTTTTCAAATTTCCCATTTGATCAACAAAGCCTCAACGTCTCCACATTCAATGAATTTTATGTCCCATTCAGAAATGAATTCGCTACATCAGTTCCCCAACTCACATATGATTCGTTAGTAAACAAGATTGATACACCGCAATATGTTCCTCTACAAGAAGAGTACTCATTGATGTCAAGTGTTGAGACACAAGTTGCTGCTAATTCTTTCAAAGTGGAGCTAACTCATTCCCCCGAGTTGCCTCTTTTCAACAGTGGAGTTTGCTCCGAGAAAAAGGCTAGAGTCAAGAAATTGAACGGAGAGCAATCGAAAAATCTAATGGCTGAAAGAAGGCGAAGAAAACGTCTCAATGACCGGCTTTCCATGCTTAGATCTGTTGTTCCTAAGATCACCAAGGTACATTCTATAATTTTCATTGTAAAACTCTCATTTTTTGGTCAGTGTTGTAGAATATTTGTGATAACATTTGTTGTTTTATTTCATTGAATTCTATAATAGATGGACAGGACATCAATACTTGGAGATGCTATAGATTACATGAATGAACTTGTGCAGAGGATCAAGGATTTGCAAGAAGAAATAAATGATGCAGGTCCAAAACAACATGAACTAACCTCGGCATCAATCCTAAAAGATGTGAAGCCTAGTGAAGTTCAAGTAAGAAATTCACCAAAGGTACTAATATTTTTCGAACTAGACAAAATTAATTCTCTGAATTACTCCGTTAAGAAATTTAGTAACATTTGTGTCTTTGGTGAGAGCAGTTTGATGTGGAAAGGAGAAATGTGGATACCCGAATAGAAATATGTTGTGCTGCGAAGCCAGGTTTATTATTATCTACTGTGACAACATTAGAAGCATTAGGCCTTGATATTCAACATTGTGTCATTAGCTGCTTCAATGACTTTGGAATGCAAGCTTCTTGTTCAGAGGTATTAATTAGTTTCAGCAATGCTTTTGTTTTTTTGGTCTGTGAGGCAAACACATACATATGTCTTCACTGTTCTCGAACTCTCGAACTCTTAATCTTTTGTTACCGAATAAGATTTTTTTTGTCGTAAAACTAAAATCATAATGAGACGATTTTTTTGTTGTTAAATTTATATATGTTGTTTATTTTGTAGGAGATGGAACACAGAGGAGATATAAGTGCTGAAGATATGAAGCAAGCATTATTTAGAAATGCAGGGTATGGAGGAAGGTGTTTGTAGAGGGGTTTGGTCATGTCTTTAATTGAAAGTGAAGGCTTGTGGATCTTCCTGCATCCACATGAAATGATTTTGGTCTCGAAAATTGTGTCTATTTGGAATAGTACAAGCAACAGGCTGCCTATATTCATCAGAATTCTGTTATTCAGATTATTATTATTATTATTAGCTTAAATACATATTACTCGCATTATTAAAACAAGAAGAAAATGTGTGTGGTTTGTTTTATCAAAGTCCCATTTTTTGGATTTTAATTGGTTCATCACTTGACTGTGCTGGTGAGATATCAGTTCATTTATTCATTTGTTTGTTTTTATGAATTATGAATAAAAAAAGGTTTTGAGACAATGGTGATAGAATTGGTCTTCTAGTTTAGAGTAGAAGGGGTGTCTTTCAGTAATAGTAGTATATTTTTTAATTTCAAAATTACAGGAAATTTTATTTAGATCGACTTAAAAAGATTCACTAAAATGTAGAGGTATTTAATAAGTTCTTAAACATTTTCAAAATACGATGATTTTCATCAGATTTTAATTTTTTTTGCAAATTATTTAATTTGATTTTTCAAGAACAATTAAAAATTTGGGATATTTAATATGAATTATAAAAAAATGGATGATATGCAAAAATTAATTGATTTTAAAAGGTTTATGAACTAGAATTTTATTGAATTTTTTAAGTGTAAATTTTCTTAAATATTTGTTGATAACATAATTAGCTATATAACATGGTTGAATATTAGATAGCTATATAACTTAGTTAAATAGTGTAGTCTGTAAATTATAATGAGTGGGCTTGCTTCATGATTAATAAATCTTGTGTTTGAATCGACAATTTAATGGTTGTGAATGGATTTTATTTATATTAAATAAATCAAATATTTTATTATTATTATTATTATTTTTATATCATTCTCATTCTCGTTGCGGATTTTAATTCTCATTAACTATCCAAATGTGCCCTAGTAATCATGTCTTAGAGCATTAGCATTGGTCCCTATCTGTAACAGGCCGACTTTTCGGACTATTAATTCTAAATCGAAAACTAAAATAAAACAAATTTTATTAAACCAAAAGTCAATTACAAAGGTACTTATTACAAAAGCGCAGCTAACATCTATCGAAAAGTCAATCTAGCCCAATTCTAAGATCCTCGAACTCCAATGCTATCGAACCCGATCGTACACCAAACTGAAATATTAAAAGAATGAGCTACAAACCCCAGCAAGCAACTAACGTATGACGACTCAAAATAATATTTTTATATTTTTCAAAAACACGATTTTCACATGTAGCACATAACATCTATCACACAGTTTCACACAACATACTCGATAACAATTACGACAAAAATTCACACAATACATTCTATAACAAATATCAAATCGATGTACACCAGATTATCAATAACTCACATAGTCTAAATTCTGAATCGAACAAACAAATCTTAACATCAAATTCTTATTTTAATTCCAACAGTTCTAACTACGGCCACACTATGCCAGTGACACTGCTTCTATAATTCGATGATTCGATGGGGGCCAGTTTACGTCCCTCGTTAAGTCTTACTCAACAAGGTATCTATGTGTTCCGGAACGCGCGTAAACTAGTTCTATGATTCTATATGTCACACTATCCAGTGACCGGATTCTATGATTCGATACGCAACTAAAACTGGGGAATCAAAACAATGTTCTTATCTTATCAATCACATATCAATATCATATTTTCGATAACTAAAACAAATATCTAACATGTAATCAAATAATACAAAACATGTTTCAAATTAATACGGAGCAACGAATAGTTACTTACCTCAATTACTCAAATCAAGAATTCACATAATCACAAAAGAACACATGTAGCAACCCCTCAGAAGCAAAACATCTAAAATCTTGAAAGACTCAATGATTACAATTCTGATCAGATTTGTATTTAGCCTTTTTGACCATCTAAACGATGTTTTCTAGAAAAACTCAAAGAACGAAAGTTGTAGAGCACGAAAAGACCTTTCCGAAAAGTCTAGAATCAACGAATTCCGACTTACGATGAATTTTCTACGAATTTTACAAGATTGCTGAATTGTGTTTATAAAACCCTACGAATTTTGTTATAAAAGATGAGGAAGAAGAATATGATGTATTTATAACATTACAAAACCCTATGTCCAAACCTACAAGTTATCTGTATTCAAATCCGATCCATATTTTAAGCCCAATTAAGCTAAACCAATTTTAAATCCTATTTATTATATAATTTTAATCCTTTTTATTCTCTTATTCTTTATTAATATTATTTTAAAAATTACGGGATATTACATACTACCCTCCTTAAAAAAAATTTGGTCCCCAAATTCACAACAGTCCTAAACTCCAATAAGTTCGTGATACATCTTCCTAAAGTATAGTCATAAGGATCGCATCCTAGAGAATGTACTAGTCTCATACCTAATACACTCCGATGGACAACCTGTCTCTGATACCAACTGTAACAGCCCGACTTTTTGGACTATTAATTCTAAATCGAAAACTAAAATAAAACAGATTTTATTAAACCAAAAGTCAATTACAAAGGTACTTATTACAAAAGCGCAGCTAACATCTATCGAAAAGTCAATCTAGCCCAATTCTAAGATCCTCGAACTCCAATGCTATCGAACCCGATCGTACACCAAACCTGAAATATTAAAAGAATGAGCTACAAAGCCCAGCAAGCAACTAACGTACACTAGTAGAAAAATGGCCTTTTACGTCGGTTAAATAGGTCTTATACGTCGGTTAAATGGCGACGTATGGGCAGGCGACGTATAAGGTCAGAGTCTTTTACGTCGGTTAAAAAGGCGACGTATATTGTATCCTTTTACGTCGGTTCTTCTAAACAACCGACGTATATTGTATCCTTTTACGTCGGTTCTTCTAAACAACCGACGTATATTGTTATCCTTTTACGTCGGTTCTTCTAAACAACCGACGTATATTGTATCCTTTTACGTCGGTTCTTCTAAACAACCGACGTATATTGTATCCTTTTACGTCGGTTCTTCTAAACAACCGACGTATATTGTTATTCTTTTACGTCGGTTCTTCTAAACAACCGACGTATATTGTTATTCTTTTACGTTGGTTCTTCTAAATAACCGACGTATATGATCCAAAAAAAAAAAATTGTAGCAGCTGGCTATTATAAAACCTTTTAAATTGAAGCATCGTTACGATATTTGTAGCAGCATTCTAGTAATTATAAACCTTTTATTTCTTTCCAGTATGATCTATAGTTCTTTATAGAAAGAAAAGCAAGAAATATATACAACCATCAGTACAACCGAACAATTCTATACAACAAACAGTCCAGCAAATATATACAACCAACAGTCCCTACTAATTCTATGCAACCCAGATTTTTTTTTAAAAACCATCAATACATATACAATCAATTCAACCAAACAATTCTCAAAATCAGAAACAGCTAACATAATTCCCGGCCTTTTTGCGCCTGCGAAATGACAAATATTAAATACAAACTTAATATCAATCCTCCTGCAAGTTCTTTTGTACAGTGCATCCTGTAATTCTTGACTCGTGTAATTGCCACTCAGAAACATCCCCTCTTTCAGTATCTTCATGATTAAGGATGCCATTACTTGACAAAAATGGCATTGCAGCCTCTATGGCTTTCTCCCAGTACTTACATGATAAATATCCATGTTTGCACATTTACTCTATCCACAATTTCTTGGACTCCGAAGTGTATACAGGTCCATTTTGGATTTCACCTCTGGGTCGAGTTGGTCAATCAACTGATATAAATAAGAGTAAACCTGGTAAACAAACAGTTAATTCAAGGAATCCTTGCATTTTTCTGACTTCATCATGCTTACAATTTGTTCAACCCTTGCATTGCAATGTTAATTTAAGGAATGAAGTTGACATCAGTAAACAGATCACATAAATTATCAATATCACACAAATTATCAAAATCACAAATTCAAACTAATAAACTTTTCATTTTTAAACTATGGTGATGAGCTAATAAAATTTAACAGGTATATATTAGAATTGCATTATTTAAACAAAATGACAACAAAGTGGAACAACTTCACTTTATGAGCAAAATCAATACAGCAATATAGGATTGAAATTTCTAGTTAATAAGTGGATGAAACAAAGTAGTAATAGGAAAAAAAAAATGGAGAAGAGTCATCTGAATTAATTAAGAAAGCTCCTTAAAAGTTCCACTCGATTCACTTGTTACTGGCATTGATACAATTCTTCTTAGTCTTGTTACTTCCACGATATGCTGCTTAAATGAAACACCATACTGTAGATAGCAGTGACATGCAGAGCCAAACATGAAACAACCTACCGCCTACGCCTAAGCTATGTTTGCAATTCTAGATCACATCAGTGGTTAAATATTAATACTACAATGACTACCTAATTCCAGCAGCATAACAAATTAATCTCAGCATTATTCAAAATTTATCTCTCTGATTTTGACCACTAAAGGTGATTCAAACAAACTTTATGCAAAGACAAATAAAACTGCTTGCAACTACTCCTTCAATCCAAACTTTCCACATTCATGTAGCTCAAAACCTATAAATTGGATAGATAAATGTTTCTTATTATTATCTGAAACATAAGTATTTTTTTATTAGTACAACTAATATCTCCAACAACGATAAAAATTTATAGAAGTCATCCTACAGAATTTCAAAGAGACTCTTCTTATTTTGAAAGCAAAGAATATGTGTTGCACCTCTTTAAAGATACCATCCTCTGTTTTATCCCAGAAAACACATTCCAAACCAACACATTATCTCTCTCACGCAATTCATCAAACACCTGCAATGCATAATCCAACAACTCAACTTTAACATACATATCAATCAAACTAATAACACACAAAAAAATTGGATGGTAAAGATGTTGATTTTACCTCTGTATAAACAACTAATTACTCACATCACATCACACCACGAACTCGACCCACGCAGCACACAGTTTGCAGTACATAATCAATTTACTCACCCAATTACTCACCATCGACACAATTACTCACCCACACACACATAATCAATTTACACACACACCATCGATTATCTCACACACACACATAATCGCGCACATATATATATATACATATATATATAGATGAGAGGAGGCAGGGAGGAGAAGAAAGGGAGAGAGGGAGAGAGAGAGAGAGAGAGAGAGTTCGAACAGAGAAGAAAGGAGAAAGAGATTCGAGCGAGAGAGAGATTGTGCAAGAGAGATTGAGAGAGATTGTGGAGAAATGAGAGAGAAGGGAGAGATGTCGAGAGAGAGAGAGAGGAGAAGAAGAGGTCGATCGAGAGAGAGATTTTGGTAGATCGAGAGATAAAATTAAAACAAAAAAGATAGTTAAAATACATGTTTAAGAGATTTAATTCAATCCAACGGCTCAGATCTTGTTAATTCAATCAAGCGGTTCAAAGTAATCTGAAAGAAGCACAATCCTTGTGCTTCAATGTTACCCAATAATAATGTGACACGTGGCAACTTCTAATTTCTTTAATTTCTTTAAAGGTTTTTATACGTCGGTTATATTAAGAGCGACGTATAAAGTAGTATTATATACGTCGCCTTTTTCTTAACCGACGTATAAAGTAGCATTTTATACGTCGCCTTTCCTCAACCGACGTATAAAGTAGTATTATATACGTCGCCTTTTTCTCAACCGACGTATAAAGTAGCATTTTATACGCCGCCTTTCCTCAACCGACGTATAAAGTAGCATTTTATACGTTGCCTTTTCCTCAACCGACGTATAAAATGACCTTATACGTCGGCGTTTTGTTCAACCGACGTAAAAAAATTTAAAAATTGACCTTATACGTCGCCTTTATGCGGAACCGACGTATATAACTACTTTATACGTCGCCTTTGGCCAGAACCGACGTATTAGAGGCGACGTATAAGGTCAGTTTTGTACTAGTGGTATGACGGCTCAAAATAATATTTTCATATTTTTCAAAAACACGATTTTCACATGTAGCACATAACATCTATCACACAGTTTCACACAACATACTCGATAACAATTACGACAAAAATTCAAACAATACATTCTATAACAAATATCAAATCGATGTACACCAGATTATCAATAACTCACATAATCTAAATTATGAATCGAACAAACAAATCTTAACATCAAATTCTTATTTTAATTCCCACAGTTCTAACTACGGCCACACTATGCCAGTGACACAGCTTCTATAATTCGATGATTCGATGGGGGTCAGTTTACGTCCCTCGTTAAGTCTTACTCAACAAGGTATTTATGTGTTCCGGAACGCGCGTAAACTAGTTCTATAATTCTATATGTCACACTATCCAGTGACCGGATTCTATGATTCGATACGCAACTAAAACTGGGGAATCAAAACAATGTTCTTATCTTATCAATCACATATCAATATCATATTTTCGATAACTAAAACAAATATCTAACATGTAATCAAATAATACAAAACATGTTTCAAATTAATACGGAGCAACGAATAGTTACTTACCTCAATTACGCAAATCAAGAATTCACATAATCACAAAAGAACACATGTAGCAACCCCTCAGAAGCAAAACATCTAAAATCTTGAAAGACTCAATGATTACAATTCTGATCAGATCTGTATTTAGCCTTTTTGACCATCTAAACGATGTTTTCTAGAAAAACTCAAAAAACGAAAGTTGTAGAGCACGAAAAGACCTTTCCGAAAAGTCTAGAATCAATGAATTCCGACTTACGATGAATTTTCTACGAATTTTACAAGACTGCTGAATTGTGTTTATAAAACCCTACGAATTTTGTTATAAAAGATGAGGAAGAAGAATATGATGTATTTATAACATTACAAAACCCTATGTCCAAACCTACAAGTTATCTGTATTCAAATCCGATCCATATTTTAAGCCCAATTAAGCTAAACCAATTTTAAATCCTATTTATTATCTAATTTTAATCCTTTTTATTCTCTTATTCTTTATTAATATTATTTTAAAAATTACGGGATATTACATACTACCCTCCTTAAAAAATATTTGGTCCCCAAATTCACAACAGTCCTAAACTCCAATAAGTTCGTGATACATCTTCCTAAAGTATAGTCATAAGGATCGCATCCTAGAGAATGTACTAGTCTCATACCTAATACACTCCGATGGACAACCTGCCTCTGATACCAACTGTAACAGCCCGACTTTTCGGACTATTAATTCTAAATCGAAAACTAAAATAAAACAGATTTTATTAAACCAAAAGTCAATTACAAAGGTACTTATTACAAAAGCGCAGCTAACATCTATCGAAAAGTCAATCTAGCCCAATTCTAAGATCCTCGAACTCCAATGCTATCGAACCCGATCGTACACCAAACCTGAAATATTAAAAGAATGAACTACAAAGCCCAGCAAGCAACTAACGTATGACGGCTCAAAATAATATTTTCATATTTTTCAAAAACACGATTTTCACATGTAGCACATAACATCTATCACACAGTTTCACACAACATACTCGATAACAATTACGACAAAAATTCAAACAATACATTCTATAACAAATATCAAATCGATGTACACCAGATTATCAATAACTCACATAATCTAAATTATGAATCGAACAAACAAATCTTAACATCAAATTCTTATTTTAATTCCCACAGTTCTAACTACGGCCACACTATGCCAGTGACACGGCTTCTATAATTCGATGATTCGATGGGGGTCAGTTTACGTCCCTCGTTAAGTCTTACTCAACAAGGTATTTATGTGTTCCGGAACGCGCGTAAACTAGTTCTATGATTCTATATGTCACACTATCCAGTGACCGGATTCTATGATTCGATACGCAACTAAAACTGGGGAATCAAAACAATGTTCTTATCTTATCAATCACATATCAATATCATATTTTCGATAACTAAAACAAATATCTAACATGTAATCAAATAATACAAAACATGTTTCAAATTAATACGGAGCAACGAATAGTAACTTACCTCAATTACGCAAATCAAGAATTCACATAATCACAAAAGAACACATGTAGCAACCCCTCAGAAGCAAAACATCTAAAATCTTGAAACACTCAATGATTACAATTCTGATCAGATCTGTATTTAGCCTTTTTGACCATCTAAACGATGTTTTCTAGAAAAACTCAAAGAACGAAAGTTGTAGAGCACGAAAATACCTTTCCGAAAAGTCTAGAATCAACGAATTCCGACTTACGATGAATTTTCTACGAATTTTACAAGACTGCTGAATTGTGTTTATAAAACCCTACGAATTTTGTTATAAAAGATGAGGAAGAAGAATATGATGTATTTATAACGTTACAAAACCCTATGTCCAAACCTACAAGTTATCTGTATTCAAATTCGATCCATATTTTAGGCCCAATTAAGTTAAACCAATTTTAAATCCTATTTATTATCTAATTTTAATCCTTTTTATTCTCTTATTCTTTATTAATATTATTCTAAAAATTACGGGATATTACACTATCCCCATCCCAAAAAATTTACTAAAAATATTAAATCCCCAAACAAAAATAGTAAATCTCCAAAATTATCAAAAAAAATTTACATCCCATTCCCCATTTTCTATCCCCATATCTTTATATTCTTTTTTATATTACTTCTTTCTCTCTCTTTCACTTACAATTTTAACTACCAATATCAACTCACTGCTATAAATATTATTTTAATAAGATGGGGAAATGGATGGGGACAAATAATGTAACTGTTAGAAAATGGAAAGTTTGAGGCATATTTATAATATGTTCTTGATGTAATTTCCAGAAACTAACAAGTGGAGGTTGTTCCTTGTAATGAGGACTTAAACTTTCATGTTTGGATCTAAGACATTTTCTTAGTGGAATCCATAGATAAATTGAGTTGAAAGAAGGAGATTTGAAATCAGGTTGCAGATGGAAATCATGGCCATGATATATATATTTCATGATCATGAAGAGGCATCAAAAGAGATGGGATATTCAGAAATGTTTCATGCCCATGAGAAAGTTTTCATGTCCATGAATGTATACTTGGTTGGTCAGAAACGTTTCATGCCCATGAGGAAGTTTTCATGCCCATTATGTGCAACTGATTTTAAATTAGATATTGATTTATTTTAACAGGTTTCAGATTTATTTGTTACAATAGTACTGGAAATTTGGGTCAGTATTTGGATCAAATCCTGATGGAAATTTGGATCAGTACTTGGAGTAAAATCCTGATGGACTTGGTCAGACATCAGATACTGATGGGCTAAATCCTGATGGATATCAGTTCCTGATAAAGCACTGAATCCTGATCCTGATGGACACCAAATCCTGATGTTACTGATGACCAAATCCTGATGCTTATGTAACTGAAAAATAAATACTGATGCAGTTAATGCAATTAAATCAGAATATTTACTTTCCTTTTATGGAGTATCAGTTACGTTTTATTCTTGGTATTATATATATACAGAATAGAATAGAACGTTGTATGTGATACGATACATCCTAAGGAGAGAAAACCCTCGTAGTCTTCTTTCTCTCTGCTCTCTCAACACATACAGAAGAGATACATAATTCTCAGGCGAACTGAGGTGCTAGTCGCTGTTGATCTCTCCGCTTCTGTGACCGGTTTGATCTGTGCTGTTTTATCCTGGAAGTGATATTGCTGCAACCCAACACAGCGTAAGTGGGGCAATAATCTCTTCAAGAACAGTCAAGTCCTCTCGAAGGGTTTGGCGACTCAGCTGTTTATTCTCTTATCAGTTTTTGCTAAAAGCATCCTAAAGAGATAAGTCTTTCTTGTTTCTCTCGTTAATTACAGTCTCTGATTATATCTTGTTTATGCCTTCGTGACTTGTTTCGTTATTTGGTTAATTGCCTGTTCTTGTTTTAATATATATCACTGCCTCATTGTTGCTGTAGTTGTAATATACCCAACAATCTTGAAGAGATTATTTTGTGTTATATATTGTTAATTAACAAGATGGTTAACGAAACTGAAACTCCTGTTGTTGAGACCAGCTCTGGGTCTGGTGTTACTGTACCCACCATGGATTGGACTACGTACAGTTTCCCACAGCCTATTGATTTGTCAAGAATGCCTGATAAATTCAGTGGGGGTGTTGGTTTTTCTCGTTGGCAGAAAAAGATGAAACTGTGGCTAACGGTAAAGGGTCTATGGCCGGTGGTGCAGTATGAGAAACCAATTGTGGTTAAGGAGAAAGCTGAAACTGTTAAGGCTTACACTATGTGGGAGGAAAAGGATGGGGTGGCTAGGGCTGCAATTCTGGCAGCTTTGGCGAACACTCTATTCGATGTTTATTCATCTGACTCTTACACTGCTAAGCTCTTATGGGAGAAGCTTGACCAAACACATAATACTGACTCGCAAGGGTTGGAAAAGTATTCTGTGGCTAGGTTCCTTGACTTTAAACTGGTGGATACTAAATCCATGACTGAGCAAGTGCATGAGTTTGAGATGTTAGTTCATGCTTTGAAGGAGTCTGGCATGGACTTACCTGAAAAGTTTCAGGTTATGTCTGTGATTGAAAAGCTCCCTAAGTCTTGGGAAGAGTTTGCACTCTCCCTGAAAAGACAGAAAGGAGAGATCACTTGGACAAACCTGATGTTGGACATCTCTGTGCAGGAGCAACACAAGTCCAAGCAAGGACATGTGATGCCTACTGAACATGCTGGGAGTTCGAAGGTGAATGTAGTGACTGTAGGACAGAAAAGAAAGTCTGTCACTAAGAAGGAAAACCCTAAGTCTAAAGACAAGAACAAGGCTAAGAAACCAAAGGCAAACAAACCATGTTGGTCTTGTGGACAGGTTGGTCATTGGAGCAAGGACTGTCCTGAAAAGAAAGCTAAGAAACCTGTTGTGGGAGCACAAGCTAACACTGTGCTTGGAACCACTGGTGGGTCTATGGTTAACATGGTTGTTGGTGAGGCTGTTGCTTCTGAAACTGACAACGGGTATGTGACCTACAACCCTGTACTTCTTTCTACTTATTCGTCTCATGAATGGTTGATTGATACTGGAGCTAATGTACATATTTGTACTGATATTACTCTATTTGTATCTTATCAACAGACTCGTGGAATGACTGTGACGATGGGGAATGCGAGTGTAGCTCAAGTACTTGGAATAGGAAACGTGGACCTGAAGTTCACTTCTGGGCGTGTTCTATCCCTCACTTGAGTGCACCATGTTCCTGATATTCGTAGAAATATAATAAGTGGAAGTTGTTTAGTTAAAAATGGTTTTGAAGTTTCTTTGAAATGTAATAAAGTAGTTATTACAAATACTGGTGTATTCTTTGGCAAAGGTTACTTGTCGGATGGATTATTTTTAATAAATGTTGAGCCTGTTCTGGGCAGTTTTATTAATAATAATGTTGCTCCTTCTGTTAATTGTGTTGAATCATCTGATTTGTGGCACGCACGTCTTGGTCACTTGAATTTTGGTGCTCTAAATAATATGATGAACTTAGAGTTGATTCCAAAACATGCCATTGATAAGAAAACTAAATGTCAAATATGTGTGACTGCTAAACAAACTAGGAAACCCTTTCATAATGTTGTTAGGGATTCGAATGTGCTAGATTTAGTGCACACTGACATATGTGAATTTGGTGGTGTTTTGACCAAGGAACATAATAGATATTTCATTACCTTTATAGATGATTGTAGTAGATATTGTTATGTTTATTTGCTTAAACATAAAGATGAAGCACTAGATAAATTCATTATGTTCAAAACTGAAGCTGAAACACAAACTGGTAAAGTACTTAAACGTTTGAGATCAGATAGAGGTGGTGAGTATACGAGTAACTCGTTTAATGAATTTTGCAAGAGCAATGGTATAGTTCATGAAGTAACTCCACCATACACACCTGAGTCTAATGGGGTGGCAGAACGAAAGAACAGAACCTTTAAGGATATGATCAATAGTATGTTGATTAATTCTGGGTTGCCTAAGTACATGTGGGGAGAAGCTCTGAATACGGCTTGCCATATTCTGAATAGAGTTCCTCTGAAACATATGGACAAGACACCTTATGAATTATGGACAGAGAAAAGTACTAACTTAAAGTATCTTCGTGTGTGGGGGTGTCTTGCAAAGGTACTTGTCCCTGAACACAAGAGAAAGAAACTAGGTCCTAAAACTGTTGATTGCATCTTTCTGGGCTATATTGAAACCACTACAGCTATGAGATTTTTAGTATTAAAATCTGACATAGATGGAATAGTGGCTAACACTATAGTTGAATTTCGTGATGCAACATTCTTTGAGAATGTGTTCCCTATGAAGACTGGTATACCTCAGGGAATTCCTGATGATGATCCCACTCACACATCGAGGTCCATTCCTGATCATGTGGAGAGGATGACAAATGTGGGGGCAGATCCTGATAGTAGCTCTATTCCTGATGAAGTAGAGGAACCTAGAAGGAGTAAGCGTGCTAAGGTAGTCAAGGATTTTGGAAGTGATTTTATCACTTACAATATCGAGGATGAATAGAGCTGTAAATGAACAGAGCTGTTCGTGAACAGCTCGAGCTCGGCTCGATAAAAGCTCGGTTCGGCTCGAGCTCGAACAAAATTTTTGTTCGTTAAGCTCGGTTCGATAAGAGCTCGGTTTAATTCGGCTCGAGATCGGCTCGGTTCGAGCTCGGCTTGTTGGCTCGTTAAAGCTCGAAAAAAACAAAATTTTCATTTTTTAATTTTTTTATCTCCAACTAAATTAATTTTTTTTTTTTTGAAAATTTGGGAATATTAATAAATTAGATATATCTTGACATTCATACGATTGGATCGTCGAGAAATATTTTTTAAAAAATAGAAACAACAATTCGTGACACATCATTAGTTACTAGTACTACAGTAAAACCTCTATAAATTAATAGTGTCGGGACCAGCAAATTTTATTAATTTAGCGAGATTATTAATTAATCGAGGTTAAATTTACACTATCGCTATCGCTATTATGTTGGGACCAAAAAATTATTCTGAAAATATTAATTTATAGTGGATTATTAATTTGTCGAGTATTAATTTGTAGAGGTTTTACTCTAGTTAGAATAGTATTGATCTACTAACCAAATTAATTTTTATTTTTTGACAATTTGGGAATATCACTAAATTAAATATATATTGACATCCGTACGGTTGGATCGTTGAGAAATATTTTTAAAAAATAAAAACAACAATTCGTGAAAAAGCACTAATTACTAGTACTAGTTAGAATAGTCGTGATCTACTAAGATCTCCAACCAAATTAATTTTTTATTTTTTGAAAATTTGGGAATATTAATAAATTAGATATATCTTGACATCAGTACGGTTAGATCGTCGAGAAATAGTTTTTTAAAAAATAGAAACAACAATCCGTGACAAAGCACTAGTTACTAGTACTAGTTAGAATCGTAGTGATCTACTGAGATCTCCAACCAAATTAATTGTTCGCGAACAGCTCGAGCTCGGATCGAGCTCGGCTCGACTCGAGATTGTTCGTGAACAACTCGAGTTCGGCTCGGTTCGGTCAAAGCTCGGCTCGGTTCGTTAAGAAATCAGCTCGGTTCGTTAAGGTCAAAGCTCGGCTCGGTTCGTTAAAGTCGAAGCTCGGCTCGTTTTGGTCAAAGTTCGGCTCGACTCGGTTCGTTTACAGCCCTAAGGATGAACCTTTAACTTTTCGATAGGCCATGGATTCTTCAGAATCTAGGTACTGGAAAGGTGCTGTAAAAAGTGAAATTGACTCTATTGTTTCTAACGGAACATGGGAGTTGGTTGATCTACCTCCTGGGTGTTCTACTATAGGATGCAAATGGGTCTTCAAAAGGAAGATGAATCCTGATGGCTCAATAGATAAGTATAAGGCTAGGCTGGTAGCTAAGGGTTTTAAGCAGAAGGAAGGCATTGATTACTTTGACACATACTCTCCAGTTGCTAGAATGACAACAATCCGAATGCTTATAGCATTGGCTTCTGTACATGGTCTTATCATCCATCAAATGGATGTAAAGACAGCTTTTCTTCATGGTGAACTTGAAGAAGAGATTTATATGGATCAGCCTGAGGGATTTGTTGCTTCTGGTAATGAGAGGAAAGTATGTAAGTTAATCAAGTCTATATATGGCTTAAAACAAGCTCCAAGAGACTGGCATAAAAAGTTTGATGAAACTGTTTTAGAATCAGAATTTGTAGTTAATGAAAGTGACAAGTGTGTCTATTACATGGTTAAAGGAAATGAATGTATTATTGTGTGCCTGTATGTGGATGATATTTTGTTGTTTGGAACCAATATTGAGATTATTAACGAGACAAAAAGGTTCTTGAAAAGGCATTTTGAAATGAAGGATATGGGAGAGGCTAGTGTGATTCTTGGTATCAAGTTGACTCAGTCAACTGATGGAATAACCTTGTCACAATCTCATTATATAGAGAAATCTATACTTGAGAAGTATGGTTATTCAAATTGTAGAATCGCTAGTACTCCATATGATCCTAAAATTGCCCTTGTCAAGAATAGTTCAGGAGTTCCTATGTCTCAGTTAAGGTATTCTCAGATTATTGGGAGTTTGCAGTATCTTGCTAATGGTACTAGGCCAGATATTTCATATTCAGTGTCTAAGTTAGCAAGATATACAAGCTGTCCAAACAAGACTCATTGGGATGCTCTTGACAGAGTGATTAGATATCTGAAAGGCACCATATATCTTGGTTTGCATTACAGGAGGTTTCCTGGAGTGCTAGAGGGATATAGTGATGCAAGTTGGATAGCTAAAAAGTCTGGTTCCAATGGAGTGACTGGATACATGTTTACCCTAGCGGGTGGAGCAGTATCTTGGAAGTCTTCTAGACAGACTGTTATAACTCGGTCTACTTTTGAGGCTGAGTTGTGTGCATTAGATGCTACGGGGACTGAGGCTGAATGGTTACATGGACTCATGTCAATGTTACCTGTAGTAAGTCGTCCACTTCCTGCTTTTGCTGTTCATTGTGATAGCCGTACAACTATCGACAAGATAAACAGCAAGAAGTACAATGTGAAAACAAAGAGACATATCCAAGTTAGACTAAAGTCTATAAGGGGTCTAATGTCTGAAAGGATTATTGCCGTTGAGTTTGTTGGAACTCAAGAAAACCTAGCTGATCCTTTGACTAAAGGGCTTGAGCATGCTGTAGTCCTTAAGTCTAGGTTGGGGATGGGACTGATAGCCCATTGTAATTCATCTACAGCGGGAACCCAATACACATGAGAGGAGATCCCTCGAAAGTGTATTCAATGTGGTAATAACAAGTTGTAAGGGTGAATTGGTTGTACCTTTAACTTCATAGATTGATACTCACGTATCTGGAGTCTATCCCCTGTAAACCTATAAGGTACTGTAACTGCCAGAATAGCAAGAGTTATTTGAACTCTGAATGGGGTCAAGTCATATGACGAGATGCTAGCAGTACATCTCTAGAGATGCCCAGCTAAGCGAATGTAATTGTGTGGTCGCAATTAGAGGAAAGGGTTATTCCTTGAAACATTCGACGAACAGGATCGAGACATGACCATTAACGTCTCAAAGCCGTAGATTAGCACCATAGCCTTTGACTTGTCGTCGTCTATGGAGTGTGGTTACACTAAACGGATAAAGATTCAAGGTGAAACATTCCATCTAAATCCGGTAGCCATCGAAGTAGAGGACTTAGGAGGGTTCAAACCCGGAAGGGTACCTACTCTGAAAAACAAGTCATGATGAGGATAGATATGTATTTGAATTTCTGTATGGATTCGTGGGGGATTGTTAGAAAATGGAAAGTTTGAGGCATATTTATAATATGTTCTTGATGTAATTTCCAGAAACTAACAAGTGGAGGTTGTTCCTTGTAATGAGGACTTAAACTTTCATGTTTGGATCTAAGACATTTTCTTAGTGGAATCCATAGATAAATTGAGTTGAAAGAAGGAAATTTGAAATCAGGTTGCAGATGGAAATCATGGCCATGATATATATATTTCATGATCATGAAGAGGCATCAAAAGAGATGGGATATTCAGAAATGTTTCATGCCCATGAGAAAGTTTTCATGTCCATGAATGTATACTTGGTTGGTCAGAAACGTTTCATGCCCATGAGGAAGTTTTCATGCCCATTATGTGCAACTGATTTTAAATTAGATATTGATTTATTTTAACAGGTTTCAGATTTATTTGTTACAATAGTACTGGAAATTTGGGTCAGTATTTGGATCAAATCCTGATGGAAATTTGGATCAGTACTTGGAGTAAAATCCTGATGGACTTGGTCAGACATCAGATACTGATGGGCTAAATCCTGATGGATATCAGTTCCTGATAAAGCACTGAATCCTGATCCTGATGGACACCAAATCCTGATGTTACTGATGACCAAATCCTGATGCTTATGTAACTGAAAAATAAATACTGATGCAGTTAATGCAATTAAATCAGAATATTTACTTTCCTTTTATGGAGTATCAGTTACGTTTTATTCTTGGTATTATATATATACAGAATAGAATAGAACGTTGTATGTGATACGATACATCCTAAGGAGAGAAAACCCTCGTAGTCTTCTTTCTCTCTGCTCTCTCAACACATACAGAAGAGATACATAATTCTCAGGCGAACTGAGGTGCTAGTCGCTGTTGATCTCTCCGCTTCTGTGACCGGTTTGATCTGTGCTGTTTTATCCTGGAAGTGATATTGCTGCAACCCAACACAGCGTAAGTGGGGCAATAATCTCTTCAAGAACAGTCAAGTCCTCTCGAAGGGTTTGGCGACTCAGCTGTTTATTCTCTTATCAGTTTTTGCTAAAAGCATCCTAAAGAGATAAGTCTTTCTTGTTTCTCTCGTTAATTACAGTCTCTGATTATATCTTGTTTATGCCTTCGTGACTTGTTTCGTTATTTGGTTAATTGTCTGTTCTTGTTTTAATATATATCACTGCCTCATTGTTGCTGTAGTTGTAATATACCCAACAGTAACCTCAAATTTGGGGATTCATTTTTTGATCCCTAAAGTTTTCCACAAAATGGGGATCCTGATGGAACAGCATACTGAAGTGAAATATTATAAAAGCTTCTAAATATAGGGATGGGGCAAGGATAGTGCCCCGGATGTGAATGCTCTTAGAGTACTTCAATATTTGCTTGTGTAATTTTTATTCAATGAAACATTGTAATCCATATTTAATTGAAGATAAAGAATAAACGAGATCTATCATCTATGGCTTAATTAATTGGGACCAATAACAACTCAGAAAGTTCTAACTAGCACTTGCATTGTTGAACAAAGTTGGAAAAGTACACATATTTATTACAACTGGTTAGGAGGCCCAATAGAGTAGGCCGTTGGATTACCTTGTGTAATACAGGCTAGTCCTCCGTGGTCTGACCGCTACCAAGTTTCTGACTTAATTTCAATAGTTCTGGGCCATAATGGCCTGTAAACTACTTGTTTATTGGGCCATTTTGATGCAGATCACTTTAAAAGTGTGTTTGGATAAATTGCTTGTGGAAGATGTTAGCCCGTAAGCATAAGTTTCTTAGAGCAAATCCAACACCTTCCTTATTTCAATTTTTAAATTAAAAAATAGAGAATTTAACCAAAAATCTTCTCCAACAACTTTCTAGTGATTCCCTAAATCACTAATCACCACTAGCCATTCCCTACTTTTAGGGAATGTCTAGTCATTCCTAACTTGCTTTTTGTTAATAAAAAAATATTTTCCTCCTTTTTACACTTCTTTTACTCTCTTGATTGAAATTCAAATAAGTAGTTAGATTTAAATTTATTATTATAATAATAATAAGAAATGAATTTAAGGATGGTTGTTAGAGTTGATATACAAAATAAGGTTCCTAAATTACTAGAAAGCATTATTTTATTATTATTATTTTTTTGACGAAATTTTATTATATTTTTAGGAATCCTGTTGGACTTGCTCTTAGAATGGGAATGCGAAATTAAACTATTTTTAGGCCAACTTAGAGCAACTCCAATGGAGTTACTTATATTGGATCCCTAAAAATAATGATTACTTAAAATATAGGAAATCAAAAAATTCTTTCACTCCAATGGTGCTCCCTATTTCAGTTACTTATATTTTAAAAATAATATTTAATTAATAAGTATAATGAAGTATGGAGGATGGTTGGAATAGTATATTATATTTAATTAGTAAAAATGGAGGAAGAAGGTACCAGAAGCTGAGGTGGCAAATATAGGGGAGCAAAATTGCTTCCCCACATATAGGGATAGAGTTTCTCTTCCCTAAAAATTATTGGTAAGGGGGAGGATGGTTGGAGGTACAATTTTGAAGTCAAATCCCTAAATCAGTCTAGGTGGAGGCAATATAAGTAAGGGCTCATTAGCCTTGGAGATACTCTTAGAACTTAAAACACAACTAATTATGAGCGGATACTTAACATATAATTTGCGGAAGTCTATACGAATAAAATCTAATCAAAAATATTATCAATCTCTATTATATACTTCAGTTTTACTCAAGGTATGAATATGCTTGTTGGAACCGAATGAATATCTTTTAAATTAATTTAATAATTAAAAGTCAGTCAAAATACATAAAAGAGAAATAATAGTTCTGCCCTTGCATGCAACATTATTAAGAGCAATAAACCACTTTTTGGTGCATCGACCAGAATGTCTTCGCATTATAAATATTAAATTAAATTTGTTGATGCAATAATATTTGAAAGGGCATTTAATATATTACTCTAAATTTTTTTAATTAAAACCAATAGTCTTAAAGAACTTTTGTAAGTCAATGACTTATAATAGGATCCAATAAAGTAATGCTAATAAATCATGTTAGTGTGCAATTAATGCACTTGCATGAACATGCATAGTCTTACAGCAAAACCTAAAATATGGAGTATTTAAATAAATAAGTACTTTCTACACGGTTCTAAAAATCCCCGATTTAGTTGATTAATCCCCAATTAATCCTCTGTAAGGTAGTCAACCGATTCGATTTTTGAAATCCGATTAATCATATGAATTTATTTAAAATGATATGCTTAATTGTAAATTAGACTAATATATTAAATATTATTATAATATCCGATTAATACTCCGATTAATTCTTACGATTAATCCCCGATTACCCAATTAATCTTAAATCGATAGCTCAACCGATTTATATCGATTATCGATTTCTACAAACCATGCTTTCTGTTAACAATGATTTCATTTTCTTAAAATATTAAGTAATATAATAATAGTGGTAATTAATAAATTTAAAAATAGTGGGGTGGTTAAGAGATTCTTAGCAGTTTACAGTTCGTAACATGCTCTCTCTGATTGTGGGCGGCATCTTATGATTCTCAACCACGTGACTCGTTAATCATATTATTAATAGTAGCGTTTAGTTCCAATGCACATTATGTTAATTGTTGTAAAACGTGATTGACAATTTAGTCAAATATGGCTAGCAATTATGTCTATAAATACTTGACATTGGTTAATGAAATGAAGTGACCAAGCACTTCATATATTCTCTTTGCTTCGTCTCTCTCTCTCTCTGTTGCAATACTTATTAGTAGCCCTTATTACGGTTAGTATATTATAACACGTTATCAGCACGAAGCCCTGCCGGAACTGAGAAGAATGGCGAATCTTGCAAAATTAGACTTTGTTGCTTTGGATGTGTCCGGGGATAATTATCTGTCTTGGGTACTCGATGCGGAATTACACCTTAGTGCCAACGGGCTAAAGGATACCATAGAAACAGGAAAGACCCCAACTGTTGAACAAAATGCCAAAGCAATTATTTTCCTTAGACA
Source organism: Kitagawia praeruptora (assembly GCA_037693485.1). NCBI lineage: Eukaryota > Viridiplantae > Streptophyta > Magnoliopsida > Apiales > Apiaceae > Kitagawia > Kitagawia praeruptora. The sequence goes on along the minus strand of CM075351.1, from coordinate 21,459,971 downwards.
CCACATTCACGAAAATTTAAAATCTGAATACCTCACAATTAAAAATCCACTCACCCTTTGGACCAATCTCAAAGATAGATTTGACCACCAAAAACTTGTCCATTTGCCACATGCCCGTTATGACTGGATCAATTTAAGGTTACAAGATTTTAAATCTGTTGCGGAATATAATTCTGCATTGTTCAAAATAAGCTCCAAACTAATTCTGTGTGGTGAGAAAATTACTGATGCTGAGATGATTGAAAAGACCCTTTCGACCTTTCACCCCAACACTATGATTTTAGCACAACAATACAGGGAACGCAATTTCCAGAAATATAGTGAGCTGATTTCTCTCCTTCTTATAGCTGAGAAAAACAATGAGTTGTTGCTGAAAAATCATCAGATACGTCCCACAGGCTCTGCCCAGTTACCTGAAGTACATAACACGTCATTCCGGAAGAATGATCGTGGGAAAGGGCATAGAGGAGGACGAGGTTATGGACAAAATCGTGGACGTGGAAATTTTCGTGGTCAATTTCGAAATAAGTATAACTCTGGCCACCTGAAGTGGCAACGTGATGGTTACAACAACTCTAGTCACCAGAAGTGGCAAAATGAGGTGCCAAATAAAAGGAAGGCACCACAGGAAGGAGATACTAGAGATATATGTTTTAGATGTGGGGCTCATGGGCATTGGACTCGTACTTGTCACACACTCAGACATCTTGTAGATCTTTACGAGTCATCTCAAAAGCAGAAGGGGAAAAGGGTGGAAACAAATTTGGCTAGTTTTAATGATGAACCAATCAACAAGACCTCAAATGAACTAGACACTGGCACTAACCTTTATTATGGCTTAGATGACTAGTTTTCTTATGTATCTCTTTTGAATTCATGTTCCTTATGTATCTGCTTCAATTTCATGCTTTTATATACTTGTTTTATGTTCTTGCTTTAAGTACATGGTTTGCTTTAATAAAATTATTGTTCACTGATCTATGTACACAGCATAAAATATGGGAGATTTATGCATTGCTGATTGCGCCACCACTCACACAATTCTACAGAATCAGAAATACTTCTCACAGTTTACTAAAACCAGCTCACATGTTTGGACGATTTCGGGAACATCAAATATAATAGAGGGTTTTGGGAAAGCCAGTTTTATCCTACCAAATGAGACACAAATTCACGTACATAATGCTTTATATTCTAGTAAATCTACAAGAAATCTTTTGAGTTTTAAAGACATTCGTCTTAATGGTTTCCACGTAGAAACTACTAGTGATAATGAAAAGGAATATCTTCTTATCACTTCAACCTTTTCAGGTCAAAAGAAAATCTTAGAAAAATTACAGTCTATATCTTCTGGTTTATATGCTACCCAAATTAGAGTAATTGAGTCTCATAGTATCACCATTCCGAAAATCATAGACCCAAAATCATTCACCCTTTGGCATGAAAGACTTGGTCATCCAGGAGTATCTATGATGCATCGTATTATAGAAAATTCTGTTGGACATCCCCTTAAAGATCAAAAGGTCATACCACACAATGAACTTCCTTGTTCAGCATGTTCTTTAGGAAAACTAATTGTTCGACCATCTCCAGTAAAACTTCAAACCAAGTCTCCAAATTTCTTAGAAAGAATCCAAGGTGACATTTGTGGTCCTATTCATCCGTCATCTGGTCCATTCAGATATTTCATGGTTCTAATTGATGCTTCAACTAGATGGTCACATGTATGTCTACTCTCTACACGAAATACAGCCTTTGCCAAACTACTTGCTCAAATAATCAAATTGCGAGCCCAATTTCCTGACCATCCCATTAAATCAATTCGACTAGACAATGCTGCTGAATTCACATCTGCAAGTTTCAATGACTATTGTATGTCAGTAGGAATCTCAGTCGAACACCCTGTAGCTCACGTGCATACACAAAATGGCTTAGCAGAATCTCTAATTAAAAGGCTTCAACTTATTGCACGTCCCTTACTTCTAAGAGCAAAGTTACCTACATCTGTTTGGGGTCATGGAATACTTCATGCTGCAAATATAATTAGGATAAGACCATCTGCTTACCACAAACAATCCCCTCAACAGTTAGTTCTTGGTCAAGTTCCTAATATCTCACACTTTAAGGTGTTTGGTAGTGCTGTATATGTTCCCATTGCACCACCACAAAGATCCAAAATGGGTCCACAAAGAAGATTAGGCATATATGTTGGTTTTGACTCACCATCTATCATAAGATATCTTGAACCGTTAACCGGTGATGTGTTTACTGCTCGTTATGCTGACTGTCATTTTGAGGAGTCTGTGTTCCCTCCATTAGGGGGAGATAATGTTTTGCATAAATTAAATTCTGAACTATCATGGAATGCATCAGGATTAAATGCTATTGATCCACGTACTAAACAATGTGAATCTGAGGTTTTAAGAATCATTCATATGCAAAATATTGCTAATCAAATGCCGGATGCTTTTAATGATTCAAGACTTATTATAAAATCGCATATACCTGCTATTAATGCTCCGGCCAGGGTTGAAATCCCTATTCATAAATCAATTCCTGAAGAATGGGTTGGTGATTCAAAACCACGCCAGAAGCGTGGTAGACCAATTGGTGCAAAAGATGTTGTACCACGAAAACGGAAATTGAATGGATCTGCTCCTGAAATGGCAAATGTTCCTGAAGTAACTACATCAAATGCCTCAGAAGTGGTATCACCTCCTGAAGAGGTTCAAGCCCCTGAAGTGGCCGTGACAAAACCACCCGAAGTGGTATTACCTCTAGAAGAGGATATTGTCCCTGAAGTGGCACATGCTTCCACAGAAGTGAAGGTACCTGAAAATTATGAGATCTCAATGAGTTATGTACATAACGGGAAATTATTGGATCGTGGGAGTAGTGAGGTTGATGATGTGTATGCTTTTTCCGTGGCATGTGATATTATTATGAACTCCGATCCTGAACCACAAAGTGTGGAAGAATGTCGACAAAGAGATGATTGGCCAAAATGGAAAACTGCAATCCAGGAAGAATTGCAATCCTTGCGCAAGAGAAATGTTTTTGGACCTGCAGTCCAAACACCAGCTGGTATAATCCCCGTCGGGAATAGATGGGTGTTTGTACGAAAACGAAATGAGAGAAATGAAATTGTAAGATATAAGGCCCGACTGGTAGCCCAGGGATTCTCTCAAAGGCCTGGTTTTGATTACCAGGAAACTTACTCTCCTGTAATGGATGGAGTTACTTTTCGTTTTCTGATAAGTATGGCTTGTATGGAAAGATTGGAAACACGTCTCATGGATGTTGTGACAGCCTACCTTTATGGATCACTTGATAGTGATATTTATATGAAAATCCCTGAAGGATTAAAATTGGAGGAAACTAAGTCTCGACATTTATACTCAGTTAAATTGCAACGATCATTATATGGTTTGAAACAATCTGGTCGTATGTGGTACAATAGGCTTAGTGAATATTTATTGAATGATGGGTATATAAATAATCAAGTGTGTCCATGTGTGTTTATCAAAAGGTCACAATCTGGTTTTGTTATTATTGCAGTATATGTGGATGATTTGAATATTGTAGGTACTTCTGAAGATATTAATAATGCTGCTAACTATTTGAAAAATGAGTTTGAAATGAAAGATCTTGGAAAGACAAGATTTTGTTTAGGTATACAGGTGGAACACTTATCTTCAGGCATATTTATTCACCAGTCAACCTACACAGAAAAGGTTCTTGATCGGTTCTACATGGACAAAGCTCATCCACTAACTACACCAATGGTTGTTCGGTCACTAGAAGTTGAGAAGGATCCTTTCCGTCCTAGAAAAGAAGATGAAGATGCACTTGGACCTGAAGTTCCATATCTTAGTGCAATTGGAGCTCTTATGTATCTTGCAAATAACACACGACCTGATATTGCATTTGCTGTGAACCTGTTGGCAAGATTCAGTTCTGATCCAACTAAAAGGCATTGGGATGGGATCAAACATATATTCAGATATCTTCGTGGAACAATTGATCTTGGACTATTCTTTCCAAACAATTCAAAATCGCAGTTGATTGGATATGCGGATGCTGGGTACATGTCAGATCCTCATTTTGGACGATCTCAAACAGGTTATCTGTTCACATATTGTGGCACCGCTATTTCTTGGAAGTCTACAAAACAGACTATGGCGGCAACTTCATCTAATCACGCAGAGTTACTTGCAATTCATGAAGCAAGCAGAGAATGTATTTGGTTACGATCTGTCATTCAACATATTCGAGAATCATGCGGTTTATCAAGTATTTCAGACAGTCCTACAGTTATGTTCGAAGACAACTCAGCTTGCATTAAACAATTAAAGGAAGGCTATATCAAAGGGGATCGAACAAAACATATCCTGCCAAAATTCTTCTACACTCATGAACTACAAGAGAATGGTGACATTGATGTACAACAAATTCAGTCATGTGATAACCTGGCAGATATACTTACAAAGTCACTACCTACATCAACATTTGAAAGGTTGCGAAATAATATTGGGATGCGAAGATTGCGATCTTTGCTACAACAAGATAAATTGTGAGACATTTTTTTCAAGGGGAGACTGTACTCTTTTTCCTTCGTCAAAGTTTTTATCCCACTGGGTTTTTCTTTGAAAAGGTTTTAATGAGGCAGTCTATGATCCATACTAAATGACAATCAAAGGGGAGTGTTGTAAAACGTGATTGACAATTTAGTCAAATATGGCTAGCAATTATGTCTATAAATACTTGACATTGGTTAATGAAATGAAGTGACCAAGCACTTCATATATTCTCTTTGCTTCGTCTCTCTCTCTCTCTGTTGCAATACTTATTAGTAGCCCTTATTACGGTTAGTATATTATAACATTAATCATATTTTTCATAAATTTACGAATTATATGCATGTTATTTAATTTCAACCATGTGACACGTCACACGACAACTAATTAATGCCAATTATTAAACCCATGCAAGTTCAACTTGCAATTTCATTAGGGTCACATGAAGAAAGAAAAGCTTAATTACCAACTTCGTTTGTAGTAGTGTTTGTGAAAGAGAGGAAAATGAGGCAACAAAAAGTGCCAACAAAATTGAACAAAATTTATAGGGTAATGGCCCTTTTTGCCCATATTTGAGAAACAATGGTTCGAAATATCCATATTCGGGATGGCTGGCCCTATTTACCCACGAGATACGCATGTGGGAAAGGAGTGTTCGGACACTCCTACCACACATGCATGTCTTTTACAAAACTCAAATCTGCACGAGTGAACAGTAGCTGAGACACGCATGTTGATCATGTGTGACTAGAGACACGCATGTTCAGGTACTGTTCACCGTCTTCTCCAACCAGCCGTCGTCGTGTTTTGCCCGTATTTTTTCAACCGATTCGTTCGTCCTCTATAGACAACTAGCACTCGCATATTGTACATCAAAATGATCGTCGTTTCATCCTCTACATTCTTATGTCCTTGGATTGTAGTTTCTTTCGCCGGATTAAGAATACCCAAATCGAAGCTTTTTTCCGATTTTGTTTTTCAGATCTGCTCGTTTACGTCTCTGCTGGTCCATAAAACATCAAAACAATATGGCAAATTGAAGAGGGATCTGTGGCCACCAATTTGATGTCCTCATTGTTTGTGGAGGTGGCCGGAGTTGGGAGAACCAAAAGAGGCGATTTTTTGGCGATTGGAGCTTCAGAGCACTCCGGCCATGTTTGTGTGATAATGACGACACTGACGTCATCACGCATTCTCAGAATGCGTGACACCTCATACGCATAACAAAAATGCGTATTCCAGGATACGCTTATACATAATGCGTGAACCATGTGTATATAGGTCCATGTTTTTGAATATCAGTATTTCGGGCTTTAGAAGCTGGAGGTCGGTATTTTGGACAATTTCTCAAATTTATATCTTATAAATTAATAAATAAAAGTTATTCATAGGGAAAATATAAAATAAATGAGCGAAAATCAAATTTAGAACTGAAACGATAATAGATTAAATTATTTCCGAATTCAAATATTCAAAAGTGTAGCAATTACTCTTAGCCATAAATTGTTATTTATGTACAAAATTTTGGGAAATAGTAATATATATTTGCTTATAAATTGAAGACTCTTCCATTTGCCAAATTTTGTTGGTTCTGAGTATTCTGACGAAATAATATATAATTTTTAGGAAACAAATATTTATATCATTTTTATAAGGTAAAAGAAAAGTGTGTCAAAGATATTATGAAAAAAAAAATAGCTTGATGCGGAAGAAAATAGGATATAGATTGACCAAGTCAAAGGATGATGACTTGAAGTCTAACGTGGACACGTCACATGGTGTGTTACATTCAATGTACTCGAAGAGAACCTGTCAAATTCTTTGGCAGGGCTCTATTTGTTTACTCCAACCCTACACGGAGTTACTGTGTTACTCCCTCTGTCCCATCCATTTCTTTACAATTTCCTTTTTGGGACGTCCCACCAATTCTTTACATTACCAAAAATAGTAACTTTTAACAATAAAATACATTATTACATCCACTACTTTACTCCACTTTTTCAATACTTTATACTATTACACTCACTACTTCACTTATTTTAACAATAAAATCACTATTACACCCACTACTTCATTTATTTTAACAATATTACATCCACTATCCTTGGTCTCCGTGCCCGATCCCCATGTTAAGAACCTATCGGGACGGAGGGAGTACTTGTTATACTCTCTGTCTCTCTCTATGAAACGGTTTACTTGTAACCAGTGTTCTAAAAATCGTCGAGTTAGCCGAGTATTCATTTCGAGTACTTGTTTTTAATTCCTCGTCCGATTCGAGTTTCGATTTCCGAGTTTCGGAATCAAATCGAATTACACTTATTTGTATTTTAATTATTTGTCTACTAATTTTAATATTATTAAATAATTATTATTAATATATATATATATATATATACATAATATATATTATCGTTAAATTCTAAATTTTAACACATGTACATTAAAATATGAAAGAATGAATTTAATATATGAGAAAAAAATTTGAAAAAATATCCGATTTCATCTCCGAGTATTCTCCGAGTTTCCGAGTACTCATTTTTTCGGAATAAAACCGAGTCGAATCGAGTTCCGATTTTTATAACCTTGCTTGTAAGTAATTGTACCTATTATTACTCTTACAAAATAGTTAGGATAATTATATCGAAAATCAAATTGATATTATCAATATTTCGATTTTAATATAATAGTACAAATTATCTTTTATAAATATTTAAAATCGTAAAATATGAATATTCCGATTATTAATTTTTCTTTTTTTAATTAAATACTATATCTTTTAATGTAAAACATAATTTTACAATAATTAACTTATGTCATAAAATATTACACCATATTAGCGTTAGATTTTTATTAATTAATTAAACCGTTAGATATAATTATAATGTATATTTTATGATTACATTACTTTACTAAAGATTTTCGTAAACGATATATTCGTAAATGGTAATCTGATTTAAAAACATTTAGCTGGTAAACTTAATGACGGAATAATCACTTCGTTGTTACCAACAAACTCAACAAGAATTGAATAAGCTTATGCTTATCAGCGCTTCTTTTCCTTCAACCATGCAATGGACTTGTACCTTCCGCATTACTAACAAGTAGTAACATCTAATCAAACCAACCATTAATCAAGATTATAATCTCGATCATTTTGTCATGCCAAAACTTTTACTTTATTAAACATATTAATCAAGACTTTAATTAAGATTACAATCTCGAACACTTTGTCATTGCAACAGTACTTTTATATCTTGTCAAATAAACCACGGCCATCTAGTCGATTTAGACATTATTATTGGGGTAGGTTAAACCTAACCGAAGACTTCTATACGTACCAAGTTAGGCCGAAGGTTAACACAGTCAGTTTAGTAAAAAAAAGTAGCTTTATTGTACTGATTATTAGTTGGATCAGGTAAAAGTATAAGACTTTTATGAATGCGTGTCGTGTACTAAATTTTACTAGCATATACTCCGTACTACTGTACTACTGTTTGACTCGATTTATTAAAGTAAATTATCCGGCATAAATAAGTTTATATCTCGAAAACCATAGTCAAAGTATATATATGTACAGAATTAACTTGCACACAGTTCACAGTTTCAAACTTTTGGTCGGTTTGGTGATTTAAAATAAATTTTTACAGACTTAGTTTTGGGTAAAAATTTCATATTTTAATAAAAAAATTTTATATGAATATTTAATATATGTTTGAAATTTTATAAGTAACAAAAAAAATTACTTTTTTTTAGACAAAAGTTAAGAATCTCTAACTTTGTCTTAAAATAAATTAACTTATTCTGGAAAAAAATTCTTCCAAATCCCCTTTGTACAGATACTTTATATACTTAGGTCATGTTTGTTTCATGGGATTAAGTAAGGGATAGGACTATAATCTTTTAAAAAATTTAATCTCATGTTTGTTTTGTAAAATCATATTTGGGATTAGTTCAAGAATTATAGTCCTTTAAAATATCAATCCCATGTTTTATTGGATTGGAGGATATATAGGATTATAATCCTCTATAATATTTGGTTGGAGGAGGTATTATTTAATTTCCTCTAACAAGTCATTTTTTATAGGATTATAATCCCTTCACTATAATCCTATGACAAACAAACTAGAAATAGCAAATTTAAAGGATAATAGTCTAATCCCATATTCTATCGTCTCTCAAAACAAATATAGGATTAAAATTTAAAAGATTATAAACCAATTCTTTTTTTCTTTTTTTTTGAATTGGAATTATAAACCAATTCTTGATTTAATCCTTCTAAACAAATATAGTTTTGAAAAATTTAAAAGATTATAATCTTTAGAATAATATTAAAATTATTATATTGCATACAATATAATCTCACAAAACAAATCATTTCACTCGAAGGCTGGTTTGTGGCTAATATTCGTACATGGTTAGTCTGATTGATAAACGAGGTAATCGATACACTGACAAATGAACTCCTTACATTAATACGGAGTACTATAAACTTAATGTTACACCTTCAAGCATGGATATCCTAAAATTCTTCTAAATTTATATTTCCTAAAGTAATAATTTTTTTAATTAATAAAAAAATCGGTTCCAAGTTAGGATCAATATTAAATTTAATAATCTTTTTTAATGATATTTAATATTTTTTAAGAAAATTGTAACATTAAATATCGGTCCTAATTTTCGCATAAAATTATATTTTTGATAAAATATATATTTTTTGGCAGATATGTTGTCTAGGAACTTTAAAATCATTCATAATCATTTTTATTATCTTCAATTAGTTGATTTGAAATTCGTATTAGCTGATAAAATTTATGACTAATTTTTTAACGTAAAAGTGTAAATATACATATTTTTAGTATACATTCTCGAATTTAAAGAAATCATTTATATTATATATATATATATATATATATATATATATATTATTGTATATAAAATAAATTTTAATTATTTTAAAATTAAAGTTCGTAATAATTTCTCTAAAATAATTATTTTTCTCGATCCCAACAATATTTCTACCGTATTAGTACAATAATCTACAGACACTTAAACCACTTTAAAGTAATACCTTTGGGACCGGAAAAAAATATTACTATATCGGATTTATTACTATATCGATATTGTTATGGAACGAAAAGTAGGGTGTGTTTATTGCGTATTGAATGCTAGGGTTGAGAAGAGCTTCGAGCTTTAATGGCTGATCGAGTGTTTCGTGACTTAATCTGTCCTCACAAGATGCCTACGTATCTTGCAAATATCAAGAATCAAGCCAATAAAACGTAGTTCTGTTTATGGAGGAGCAGTTCCTTATATAGGTGGGGAAAACCTTAGAATTAGGGTAGAATTAGGATACTTGGTGGGCAAGTTACTACCTTGGCCCAATTTTAGAACCTTCCAATTGATAAGAAGATAAGTATTAGAGGTGTATGCCTTGGAGGCTACTCCTGATATGATTTAGTTTCCTTCTAAGACTCAATCTTGAAGTCTGAAACTGACTGATTTATTAATTACGAATTTATTATCATAAATAAGGGTTTGGGCCTCGTAATTGGGCTTTGACCCTGGACCAACTTAGGTTTATTTAATGTATCATTAAATATGTTTCTAGGGCTTACTTTCAGCCCATATCATTTGCCCCCCAACTTCTAGGAAAACTGATCAGGTTTTCATTGAAGTTAAAAGGTCTATGTACACTAGTGTTTCACAGGTATCGACTTGAGTGCAAAGTGTGGAGCGACGTACACATTTGCGACGATTTACCTTATTCGAGGCTCAATAACAATTTTTATGTTTTACAGAAAATTATTAATAATTTTCTTGCATTTTTGGGAATCTTCGTTGTGCTCACAGGCACTTTTCCTTATTTTTGATTAATTTTATCAAAAATATTTTGGACATACTACTTCTGGAAATAATTTTATAAATTATTTCTCATTTTTCCAGAATTTTTGGAGTTTTATTTCCAATTTTTCTCAGAAAAATACCATTTTTAATCAAAATTTCCAAAAAATTTCTACAGACCTTCGACCTGGATCGAGGTCGTTGAGAGGTGCCTAGATCGTAAGGCTGGCGACCTCACAATTCGACCAGAATCGAGGTCGTACAAGGTCACCAAGATGGCCTGGTCGCGAGTTCTTCGACCTCCTCCCACGAACTGAAACGAGGTCGTGTAAGGGCGATGTATGAGGCAGGTCGTGAGAGCTGCGATCTCACCTTACGATGTGGATCGAGTTCGTCTATGGTCCCTTTTATGGCCTTGTCGCACATCTCACGACCTCTCACTGCGAAGTGGTTTGAGGTCGTATAAGCTACCATAACTTGGATGTTCGTGAGTGTCACGAAATATCCATACGAGCTGAATCCAGGTCGTAAAAGGACCAATAATTAGCCTAGTTGCTCCACCCACGACCTCACCTTACGAGGTGATTCGAGGTTGTCCAAGGCCACCAGGAGAGGCAAGTCGTATTGTCTCTGACCTCAATCCACGAGGTGGATTGAGTTCGTGTAAGGACACCAAATGGAGCAGTTCGTTGAGCCTATGACCTCGTTCTGCGACGTGGATCGAGGTCGTGTAAGGTCGTTTAATGAGGCACGTCGTGACCCCTGCGATCTCAAATCTCGAACTACTTCGAGCTCGTGTATACTCTTTAAAATGGCCTTGTCGCTTTTACTTCGAACTCATCTCTCAACATGGATTGAGTTCGTGTAGGGTTTAATATCTAACCTTGTCGTATCATTCACGATCTCATTGTGCGACCTAGATTGAGATAACAGATATTTCCCTTTTTATTTTATTAATTTTTAGATGTCTAGAACCTTCTATATCCTTCTAGATCTTGGGCCTGTGGGCCTTGACCGTCTATTACCTGTTGTCATACCATTGTAACCGGCTAAATGACCGGTTATTCATAGTATATAAGAGTGTGGAGTGAACTCACTTTTCATTCCTCACTTCTACTCCAATACTTCACTAAAAATTTCTCTCTAGAGCTTTGAAAACTAAAGCAATATCCGGCAAAGTTTTCCGACGAGGTTCCTCTTACCACGGTGGTTTCTGGGTTTTTGCTTTGAAGATCATCTTTAAAGTACTCATCTCAAGCACATCAATGGCGGATGACAGGGAAGCTAGGAGACTCAACAAGATGAGCGCATCGTCGCGAGGTACCTCTTTCCCTCCTATCCGTTCAAAATATACTTCTTTGATCGACATGAGTAATCAAAGAGGAGATGAATATCCTTCTGTTTCTGCATTAGATTCATATAATCATCATTCGAAGTTTTTTTATGCTGAAAAAATCAAAAAATTCAACAAACTCTTCAATGTTCGTTCCCCCTTAAATTAGTCCCAGCTGAACCTGGGGATCGTTCTTGTCATTGGAAACCCCATGTCTTGTGCATATACAAAGATGCTATCATGGCTAGGCTTCGTTTCCCTTTTCATAATTTCATTCCCACCTTGTTGGCGGATGTTCAAATAAATCCTTGCCAACTTGTCCCAAATGCTTGGAGAGCCATTTTCTGCTTCATGGTTCTTTGTTTGAAAAACAACTTTCCACTATCCGTCCCTCTTTTTAGGAAGATTTTTCAATTTAAAAATAGTGCAATCACCTATCCTGGCTGGGTATACATCAGCCTTCGTGCTACGATCCCAAACATCTATGATCCCTCTTCAATTCCTGATAATAACCCTAAATGGAAAGAGGAGTTCATGTACCTTGTGTGGGAGGGGGTGACTGGGGCACCCTATTTCGTAGTTCCTTTGGGAAGGTAACTGATGGAAATCCAGACGATATCGAGCTGGATGATGCCGAAAAAGCTGCTTTCAACACCCTTATTGAAGACAAAGGGGAAACTTACTTCTTCACTCTTCTTGAGGAATATTCCCTCAAGTCTGTGGGTCTCTCTTCTGTTACAGATAAGGGTAAACCCCATCATTCTTTTACTTAGTTTTTCCTTGATTCACATGTTATATTTTATTTATCACTAACTTTGTCTTTGTCTTTTCAGCCGCTAAAGCTATAAACGATCTTCAAGAGCATCTATCTCGGGAAACTTCCCGTATGAAGAGGAAACGAGCTGCAAAAGACCCCAGGGGACAACCCACAGAACCTGCCTTTCTGAGGCCTCATGATGCTGTTGATGTGGAAGGTGGGGCTGCCTCCTCTGTCAAATCATCTATTTTTCGGCCAGCTTGGGGCATCAGAAAGCAGGATTCCGTAGTTGGGGATACCAAGCACTCGAAGAATTGGTCCTACCACTCGATCACCCCTGCTGACTATCGTGACCTCGTTGTTTCCTGTGATTTGGAGGCAGTTGAGTCACTGGGAACTCAAGCCATTGCTACTGTAAGTATTTTACTTCTCTTTTAGTTTGAATGTTTTACTTTCTGTTCCTTAACACTTAAATTGTGCTTTCAGGGTAACACCTACTTCCAGGCTGCCATGCATAATGCCAAGTCTTGGCGAACTCAGTCCGGGACTCATAAGAAGGATCTTGATCAGTCGAAGGTCCAAATTACAGGCCTGGAAGAGAAGTTGAAGACAAAGGAAGAGGAGCTGGAGAAAGCCTATGGTAGCATTGCTGAGCTTCGCCAAGGCAAGGAGGATATCATTGATGACTACATGGACTCCGAGGACTTTCAAAAGCTTATGGTTAAGCATGATGATCTTGCTTATCCAGCCAACTACTTTAGTGGCTCGAAAGGGGCTTTAGATGCTGTTTCTGAGAGGCACCCTGGGTTGTTCCAGATTGGGGATTTCCATTGCCCCGAGGCTCCTTTAGAGTTGGCCAAGCTGTTAGAGTCTCAGAGGATTTCTTCTATGGAAGAGGACGAGGAGGAAGGTGAAGAAGAAGAGGAGGGTGATGCTATTGATAGGATCTTGGACCCTGAGCACTCCCCGCTTCAGGCTGATGCCGAGGAGTCGACTATTGCCAACAGCCCTGATAAAGATTCTCCAGTTAGGAGTACTGCCAAGGTTGCCATGGCTGCTAAGGCTACTCCTAAGGCTCCTTGAGTTTATTTGTTCTAGGCCCTGCGTGGCATATGTTTTTATGATTTTATCATCTTTGTTCTGTAACTTATAACTTATAGCCTTCGGGCTTTTATTTATTCGTACGTTTCCTTTCTTACTTAATCATTTTGTCATTTGTATTTGGCCTTACCAGGCTTGCAATTTATTTATGCATTGATACATATCAGACATAAAATGGAAACAAGGGAAATATTGGAAGTTAAACTACATAATCGTATAAAAGAATTCTGAAACGGGTTCAACCCTTACATAAATACTCTACTTCCTACTCGGAGTTCAAAAGACTTTGAAGTGGTTTCGTCGACCTTATTTCCACTTTCCTACTAAATATAAGCTAAGTTGTAACACCCCCAGATCCGGGGTCAGGGATCTGGTCGTTACGGTCTCAACATCCATCCACAAAACCAACATAATTTAAATTACAACCTTGTGACCCAAACAACAATATAGAACACACCCGTTATAGTCCCAGAGATGTAATCAGAGTAACCAAATTTTATTAATCACACAATTGAGTTCTTACAACCCAAAGAATTACAATTTAACCATTACTTACTCTTTGCCATCCATTTGTATATGTCATATAATAAATACATTTGATATTCAAATGCTAACAACTAGCCTACCAATAGCTTACTCTTCTGCAATGGTAGCTAAGATCTCAGCGGTTAATCCTCTGACGGCTGACACCTGCTCGCACCAAGTGCACCTTGTGCGGCCATCTGATCTAACTGTTGTTGTGATATAAATAAATAAAGCAAGTGTGAGCAATATCCCACCACAAATATAATTGAACAGTAATAGTATATAACAGTCCAAAATATCTTTGAAACCATATGCCATGCATTTACGGAAATGATGCCAGTATAACTTAAAAGATGAAGTTACTAGGTAACTCAAAATATATATTTTGTGGACATATCTGCTATACAAAATATAAGCAAGATATTCTCAATTATCATAAAAGAGGAACTTGCAGGAAAAATATTGCAATTCCAGTTTCAACACTTTTTCACCTTGCCAACACCAACAGTGTCGCAGAAATTTCTCACTTTTGGAAGATGAACTAATACGGGAGCATTACCGCGCCAGATGCCCTGACGTTTACGATGATCAGTCGTATGTCATGCATCTCATCAGTCGTTCTCTACATGTAGAAGGTAGCTCCGACGGATTTACTTGTCTACCGCCCTCTAGAACTCCTCAGCCAACGGTTGGGCTATTGCTGGACCGGCGCCACTCGGCCACTTACGCGTCTCCTAGTTCGAATATCATCCATGACTCTGAAACGTAAAGTTTGTTCCCCTTTTCCCCAAGTATAACACTTGTTGATAGGACTCCACAAAGTAGTCGTATCTAATTGAAAAGGAAAATTCACCAATATTTCCCAAGCTGATGCTTGTTAATAGATATAAACTTGTTCCATCAATCTTACCCCTCGAGCGTTGAGGAGGTAACCGAAAGACTCATATCGATGTTTGAACGAATCAAGATGTGAGTGACAAGATAGTTTTAGCAAGTATATGACCGGGCAGTCAAATCAATAACAGCTCTCAAGTGAGGTCCCCTTATATGTTTTTGGAAGTTTGGGCGAGTATTTAAATCTTCTTATAAGATAGATTTAAATAAAAATAGAGTTTTGGGAACCTCCCCTTGATAAAATAGTCATAAAAAGACTCTTAAATATTTTACATAATATCTGAAGGTAAGAGATAATCTTTGTATGATATAAATCATTATAAAGAGTATTTAAAAGAATTCACATAAATATTCCAAGAATATTTATTAAATCAATAATAATTAAGGACTATTTTTAAATCATAATATTACTCGTAAGTAATCCTCGAATGAATATATAAAATTATTTATTAAATAAATCTCTTCTTAAATGAATATTCAAAATAATATTCATTAAATAAATAAAACTTCCAATGAATATTCAAGATGATATTCGTTAAATAGATAAACTCAAATAAATATTTAAAATAATGATCACTAAGTAAATCAAACCTTGAATGAATATTTGAAAATAATATTCATTAAATAAATAGAATTCTAAATGAATATCCAATTAATATTCATTTAGTAATCAAAACTTTAAAGAAATATTCAAAATAATATTCCTTAAGTAATTAGAACTTCAATCGAATATTTTAAAATATTATTCATTAAGTAAATAAAACCTTAAATGAATATCCAAATAATATTAATTTAATAAATACTATCCTAAATGAATATCCAAATAATATTCATTTAGTAATCAATACTCTCAAGGAATATTTGAAATAATGTTCCTTAAGTAATTAGAATTTCAAAGGAATATCTTAAAGTAATATTCATTGAATAGATAAAACATTAAATGAATATTCGAAAGTAATATTCATTTAATAAACAATATTCCAAATGAATCTTGAAATAATATTCATGAAATAATCAAACTCCAAATGAATATTCGAAATAATATTTATTTAATATTTCTCGACTGAGATAATACTCAAATAACATTTCTCGAAAGATTTCCAAGTAATTAATACTATATGGAAATATAATTAATGTTTAAAAATAACATTTCTCAAAAGGAATACTAATCTGTCGCTGGAATCCCTCCGGGTTTCCACGACTACATCTATATCTCAAAATACCGACTCCCGGTCTACATTTAAAGAATGAATATTACATGCCCTTCACTAAGGGTCTTAACCAAAAATCCGGCTTATACTGATATATCGTATCTAGTCTATAAGCCAATATCAATTCAGGGAATAAGTATTGCAATATAACTTGAAAGTAGGCATGCATGCTATGACATATATATAACATAATCAATTCATATATATATTATCATAACAACAGCCTTCAAGAAGGTTGAAAACTTGCCTGGTAATCCGGTGGGTGTAGTGTACCTCGGTTCAATCCGGTGATCTATAAATAGTCACAATATCCGAGGTTAATCACTTTAACACTTCGAAATGCTAAGTATATATTTAACTTAGGCTAAAACACGTTTTCAAATTATCTCG
This sequence comes from Kitagawia praeruptora, assembly GCA_037693485.1. Taxonomy (NCBI): domain Eukaryota; kingdom Viridiplantae; phylum Streptophyta; class Magnoliopsida; order Apiales; family Apiaceae; genus Kitagawia; species Kitagawia praeruptora. The sequence goes on along the minus strand of CM075351.1, from coordinate 21,443,342 downwards.
TTAGGCAAACCCTAACATAACTCTTATTAATACCGTTATAATCTGACACTCGTCCGTTATCAAGGCACGTCATTGCACTTATACTTAATGCTTAAGCACTAAAGCAATTAACAAACAAGGCACTATGGGGTTTCCCTAGAATCATACGAAGTTCATGTTAATCAACCAACTCTTAAGTCGTAAGTTTAGTCCAAAACACACCTCGAACCCATCCTTAATGTCGGATCTTTCGTATATCTTACTTAATCATTTATAACCTCGTTCTTTGCACCAATATGATGTCTTGATAATTCTTAACAAGTTTCATGTTTTAGTCGACTCGAGATTCTTCTTTTAATCTAGCCAAAATGGGTGGCCAGAGTAATACCCCTAGAGTTGACTTTTCTGACAATTACTATTCCATGACTCGCACGTCAACACTTTTAATAAATCACCGGAAATGTATTTAATTATGAAACCACTTCCAAAATCATCTTTGGTATTTGTAATACTTATCATAAAATTTCCAATTCGAAAACACGGGTCTAGATAGGTGAAATGTATTTTCGAAGTTCAGTCAACGGCGGATTTTCACTATTCCCACCTCTTTCACTAAAACGTTCATAACTCGGTAACCGTTAACTCAAATGACGCACCGTTTTCGCGTACATACTCTAGAGAATGTATATAAGGTGGATAGATCAAAATCTGACTTTGGTCAGAAGATCAATTTTTCCAGATTTCACTAAAACAGGGCAGGAGCTTTTTAGTGAATAGTGCTACCTCTGAAAAGGGCTTCTTCGCAATTATCTTTGATTCAAACATTTTTATAAAATCGGAAAATGATCCATTCGACATGTGATTTTCTATCACACCTTTCTTTTTACCTCTAATATTTAATTATCAAGATTCGCCACTGATTTCGTAATATTAAAGGAATCCAATTTCCGTTACGAACTTCCGTTTACGGTTTCGAACCACTTTTACGAATTTAATCATAACTCCTAAACCGTAAGTCCATTTCATACGAACTTTATATCAAAACGAAGCTTATAACATAATCTAGCTTGTCATGGCAAAATACGAAACTGGACAGTGAGTTTTATCAACTGTGATGCTCGGTTTCTTAAGGTTAACGAAATTTCGGCATTATAACGGCTATAAATCGAACGTTCTAAAATTCACAACAATCAAGCCAAGCCACACCGGGCATCCATACATCATTTATACATGATTCTCATCTCAACAAGCCCAAGAACATCATGCTTTACCATAATAATCATTATGCTACTTAAATCACTAAATCATTAACTAAGCATGCTTATAACATGAACATAATCATAACTAAGCTAGATCCATCAAGAACATGCTTAAAACTCAAAGTAAGATCTAGGGTTTCAAGTGTGTTATACCTTCCTTGGGGTGGGTATGCACTTATTAAGCCTTGATCTATCCTTGAGTGGCCTTAAGCTAGCTTAGATCATCAAAGAAATCAAGAAAAACAAAGTTAGATCTTGAAGAGTACTATTCATGCTCCTCTTGAATGATTTATTTGAAAATGGAAACAAAGGAATTTGAAGCTAAGATTTCATGGAGATTACTTTTATGAATTATAGGACTCACCATAAAAGTTACAAGATCAATTGATGGTGGGAAGTGGGATTTCTCCCTTGGAATTTCAAGAAGGCCGAATGGAAAGCTCTTGGAGAGAGTTTGTATTCTTTGCCTTGGTTGATTGAAAATAATGAATAAAGTGACTTGGTTTAGATAATATCTCATCCTTGGTTACTTTAATAAAGTGATGATGCATGGAATGATGTATTTGGCATGGACATGTGTTGATCTTTGGTGGTGTTAAGGCTAAGCATTGGTTTGATTGCTAAGTACTAGTTTAATCTCTAAGTGTGCTAGTTACTTGAGTCACCACTTGATTGCTAGATATTTTCTAGTAGCACATGCATGCATCTAGCTTCCTGTGCTTGTCTCTTTGTCCGGTTATTGCTCAATTTGATCGATCGTTCGGAGGAATGTCTATAAGGTTTTTACCGGAAACCTTCTTAATATTTCTATCATAATTTCTATCTTTCATTAACATCCTCGAATTAATATTTCTCAAATATTAAATATTAAATCCTTAATCTATTAGTGTCTAGGGAAAATCTCGGAGAAAATAAAAGTGCTGTTTTTCAGAATCTGACAGTCTTTACATACACTTATTTTCCCCTCGGATCAATAATACGAACTCAAAAATTCATTCCGGGTACTTCTATATAGTGTCGTCTTATAATATTCTTATTTCCATCAAAAACACTATTCATCACTTGTTCTCTTTTTAGTCCTGGTACTTAGAAAATATCTTTGTGCTTCCTCGAGCGTTCCTTAACTCTTTCATGGAACCTCCGTACTTGTAACCGATATCGATCTGGATGACATGATGGTATCTATCTCTCTCTAGGGATTCTTATCTTAACTTTCTAGGAGATAGATTATTCTAATCTAAGTTATCACCCAATAGCATCCTTCAGGACATACAACCTTGGAATATATATCCTTTCATTATTCATTCCTTAAAACCAGTATTACATTGTTGTTGTAACCACTGTTCACTCTTACATCAATACATAATAAAAGTTTTAATTCTACCCAAAAATCTGGGTTCTTACAGTCTTCCCTTCTTAAAAGGATTCCGTCCCGGAATCAGGTAGAAGACAATTGGGTACTTGTTGGTTATTTCGCTTTCCAATTCTCTGGTCGATCCTTACACATTCCAATCTTTCTAAAGCACATCGTACTGGTGTTACAATACACCCTTTATCCGTTCTACCAATTCTTTGATACTTTCGTACAACACATTATCCGGTATACGCTCTTGTCCGGTCTTATACTATTAACCTTATTGGTACGTGCAGTGACTTCGGTATCACTATCGCGCTACGAATTCGGAGATAACCTTACTCGTACTACATTCCTGATCGCTTTTACCTTCGCAATTTGGATATATATATATTGAAGTTGAAAAATTTATTGAGAGATCACTATGATCAATGAACATTTGTTATATTGCATAGCTAGTACAGAAGGGGGCCAGCCTTTAGTACTTGACAAGCAATTAAACAATTAATGGCATTCCAATTAGACTTCTATCACACAGACAGATCGTCACGTAGCGGTACCTCCCCTCCTTAAAGGGTTGTTCTCCTCAATTCAGAAGAATATGAATAAGTGAGAAGAAAAGAAAAGAATTTCAAAGATTTGTAGAAAATTTTTCTTGATTGCAAAATATCATACTTAGAATTTACCCTTGAACTATAGAGGGTTGTCAAAGAAGAAAATAGTCGTAATCGTAATAAATACTATTTTCTCGTAATCTCGTGTGTCAACGCATTCTCGATGTTCTGTCCATCTTTCTATGGACCATCATATCCTAATCAGTATTTCAAATATCATGTCATTCCAAAATTTAAACCATCCGAAACAAACCTGGATGATTTCTCTAACTTAGATTCAATTCCGACCATTCCACGGTCGTTATCATCTAATTCCGCAGAAAATCACCACTACATTAATGTGGTCCATGGATAAATCATCATCGTTTATCATTTACGTAGGGCTTTAACAGCTAATCCTACGGGTTTCCTAATTGTCAGATCAAAATCCTCTAGGAAGACATAATAATCACTATTCCCTTATCCCTAGGGAATACTTACTGAACTTGACGTGGATATTACATGAAGCAGATAAAATTGCAGAAAAGCTTCAAGCATCGCAGCTATGACAGGTTGGTGAGATTATTAATCGTATATCTCTAGTTGAAGACTGGAAGCTCAGCGTTTTACTTAATCACTTTCCAAATCTCGTTAATCCTTAATACAGGGATACCTTTCAGCATCACGAATCTTTAACTTTCTGTACTCTATCTTGTTTGCGCAGAAATACGCCAACATAAACTTGCTTGTCATTCATCATCATGCCATTTAGCTTATCAGTATTTGTACCATCTATGTTTCTGGTCATCTACTACCAATTCCTTGTTACTTAACCTCCCCCCTCTCTTTCCAAAAGAAAGGCGAGTCTCTTGGGGAATTTGGTCTGGCCTGTCATAGAGCCTCCTAATGTCGGTAATGTGCTACCGGCATCATCAGGAATCGAATCTTTACTTAAACTATTCTTATAGTTGATCCTGGCACAATCATCAGACGGAATGTAACTTCCTCTATCACATTATGACCATCAAGGTCCTTTACACTATCATTCTATCTCTTTAGTATGAGTATATATACGTACTCCCTTACACTTAAAGTGTCGGCCACCTCATTGGCCTTTCCTGAATACTCCCTCCGTCCCTTTTGATTCTTAACATTTCACTTTTTCAAAACTTTCTGGCACGCATTTTAAGGTGCATTTTAAGGATAGTTAAATAACTTTTTTTTAAAATTTTCTTTTTCTGTATAAAAATTTAAACATTAAATTTTTATACAGAAAAAGAAAATTTTAAAAAAAAGTTATTTAACTATCCTTAAAATGCACCTTAAAATGCGTGCCAGGAAGTTTTGAAAAAGTGAAATGTTAAGAATCAAAAGGGACGGAGGGAGTATAATATTTTCTTGAAATCATTATTTTCTGGATCTATTCCAACTCAGGGTGGAAGCATTCTTCCTTAAATTCTGCTGAATGAGAGAAAGCATATATCAATCTTTTCCAAAAGTCAATGCTTCCACCTTTCTGGTGTGAACTTTACTACAGGTACTCCCAATCATACCTAGGATATTTCTTATCTTAGTCCTTTCTTATTTCAGGATAATCTCAACTTTATTGGTTCAATCCATACTTGCTCATGGTTTCACACATGCTTCATCTGGCCTTATTGTTACTATGTCATACATTCCTTACCAAACTTCCCTTTTTCAGTTCAGAAAATTACCTCTTCCCTTATAGGGTTTCTTAGGTCATCCTCATCATTCCTCCTGTATCTTTTGGTTACAGGGTATATCAAACATCATTAATCAATTCTATAACAATTCTGTCTATGTACTTTTCGAGACTCCTTTCCATAAATCCTTATAGGTTATTGGTACCTTGGTCGATTCAACTTATATCATCTGATTTCACAATGTCTTTATTAGGGGTGATGCTATCCTTTGTGCATACCACAGGGTTCATTTTCATCTATGGATATTCAATCCCCACTTCTATTTTCGAGGAATACTTACATCCTGCAATTGGCAATCAAATCATATATCCTTAATAAGGGTCTCTTTTCAATCATTCTTATCTTAATAATCTATAGGTAGCTTAATGTTAACCTCTTCTTTTCCAAACGAATGCTTGTCTACATGGCCCTCTGAAGACAACATATGTCTATCTATCTCTCTTACAGAACTTGGTAATGGTAGCAAAGATGTTCTGGAAGATATTGGTCATTTTTAACATGAATCTCTTGGTGCCTATTGCTCTTCTTGAGGACACTAAGCTTCATATAACATTTATGCATCATACTGCACTATCTTTGACAATCTTCGTAACTCTTCATTGGTCACTACCCTCAATCCTCATACGTCCCTGGTATCTATAAAATCCATCATCATGTATCTTAATTTATTTTATATCAAAAGCCCTCGCGGTTGGCGCTTGGTTAGAAGCAACCCCGCTTTATCCTTTCGTTGCTGGTCTAGTCACTTGCTAATCCTTTGTGACTTGGCCTCAACTGGCCATATTAAAATATATGAGTTTAGGGGTCGGCTAATAGCATTACTTTTCTAGCAATTACTGGCATAGTGCCTTCTACTTTGATACCTTTGGATCTTTTCAAAACTTTACTCCATATAAGTCTCAATCGACTTCTCGGTACCGTCTCCTGTCACCTTTCCTTTACTTTTATTCTTTCAGCCATTCTTATCAATTTCACGTGTCACAAAATCTTAACACTTCTGGCATAACAACCTTTTTATTTAAGTCAATCCCGGAATTTCTCAGTCCGGTTCGTTTCTTAATTACATTTCTCTTTTTATCATCCAATCTCAACTTCATCAATTTATCTCTAGAATCAATCGTAATAATCGGGGTCTGTCTACCAACCCGTATAGCGGCTACTCAACCCAATCCACAGGGTTCGCTCCAGTTTCCACTCTTTTCAATGACGTCTTTTGATAATCAGAAAGACAAGGTTTGCCGAAATTCGTCGAATTCCTTTCCAGAATTTGGAAAAATTTAGTCAATCTATCCACCCACTGGTAACACTACCGTCGGGGTTAGTCATTCCACAAAATTGGCACTTCCAAGGCCATCCGAATCTGGTGAACCGTGTTGTTCAAATATATTCGAGATTACGCTGCCGTGCTATATAAGCACAATGCCTAATCTGGTATGAGATGCATCATAATATATCCCAATGTTCTCCTTCTTCCATTTAGGGAACGCCAACGCTGGGTCGTCACCAATTTCATCTTTTAGCTCCAGGAAGATTTCCTCCCATTTTTCTACCTATTCAACTTCTTAGTCCTTTGTTGGTGTGGTTGACCTTTCTCACCTGAAACTGCCTTTAAATTGGCGGGGCCCACCAACACTACTCACTTATTGATCGCATGTCCATATAACTTAAATTGCCCGAACTCATACTCAGAGAACTTGGCAGACACTTACCTCCTTTAGGTCTCATCTAAAATATTTTTCCGTTATCTCTTAACCACTAATCGTACTACCCGATCCATTTATTCCGCATTGGAGTAACTAATACAACCACTATAATCCAGTCAAGGAAAAGAAAGAATTTAATATTCTCCTAAACCACATATATCTAACGCCTCTGGTTCCTCATTCCACTGAGTTAAAATAATCCTATACTTAATCTCTGACAATAGTCTTGTTACGAGTTTATCACAAACTCACTGGTCTTTTCCTCTTGTATAACCTTATCCAATCGGGCCATCACTTCCGAATGTCTTTACTTTCTAAGTTGATCCATTTATAAGATGGGCATTTCCCTGAATAAAATGACCTTAACAATCTCAATTTGGTTTCATAAATTAAAACCTATGAAATCTGTCTTCTCAAGGCGAATTACCATTGACAATATTCACACTAATCCATTTATTCAAAGATATGGCACTTGCCACCTATGTCTTAACTGTTCCTAGGGACTCTGCTCCCCGTCCTATATCAATGTCTTTGATAATCATGCATCGTTCTAACTCCTTTCTCATTAATCTGAAAGTCTCCAAGGATTCTTATCTATCCTTACATAAGATCTTGAGTAATTCCTCAAATCCATCTTACTTGCTAGTACTTCATCCAGTAGTCTGGCTATGAATCCAATATGCCTCTTTAATTCTATTAACAATATCTCAGTTCTTTACGCTCATTCCTCTGAGCACTATATCTTAACTCTTATAGTCTTTCGGGCTACATCCCTCAATTCCCCAGGGGTAATTCCTCATCCTCAACAGGATTCCCTTCCTCTGCTGGAACCATTTCCGGGTCCTTAGTAGGGTACTCTATCGAATCCACAACCCAATTGTCAACATACAATAAAGCATCATCGTACTACTGCTCGTACACCTCAAGGTCTATCGCTTTACTAGTCGACACGGGAACGAACTAAATTACTCTCATGATACTTAAGAGTTCCCATAAGGGTTTTATATGTCAGTACTACATTAAGTAGTCTGACTATGAACTTGTCAAGAGTTCTTATTATCCTAATGAATTTATTATTTTAACGTCACAGCATCTCTGGGGTTTATAACGTACACTCTCTGATACCATTTCTGTAACACCCCCAGATCCGGGGTCAGGGATCGGGTCGTTACGGTCTCAACATCCATCCACAAAACCAACAGAATTTAAATTACAACCTTGTGACCCAAACAACAATATAGGACACACCCGTTATAGTCCCAGAGATGTAATCAGAGTAACCAAATTTTATTAATCACACAATTGAGTTCTTACAACCCAAAGAATTACAATTTAACCATTACTTACTCTTTGCCATCCATTTGTATATGTCATATAATAAATACATTTGATATTCAAATGCTAACAACTAGCCTACCAATAGCTTACTCTTCTGCAATGGTAGCTAAGATCTCAGCGGTTAATCCTCTGACGGCTGACACCTGCTCGCACCAAGTGCACCTTGTGTGGCCATCTGATCTAACTGTAGTTGTGATATAAATAAATAAAGCAAGTGTGAGCAATATCCCACCACAAATATAATTGAACAGTAATAGTATATAACAGTCCAAAATATCTTTGAAACCATATGCCATGCATTTACGGAAATGATGCCAGTATAACTTAAAAGATGAAGTTACTAGGTAACTCAAAATATATATTTTATGGACATATCTACTATACAAAAGATAAGCAATATATTCTCAATTATCATAAAAGAGGAACTTGCAGGAAAAATATTGCAATTCCAGTTTCAACACTTTTTCACCTTGCCAACACCAACAGTGTCGCAGAAATTTCTCACTTTTGGAAGATGAACTAATACGGGAGCATTACCGCGCCAGATGCCCTGACGTTTACGATGATCAGTCGTATGTCATGCATCTCATCAGTCGTTCTCTACATGTAGAAGGTAGCTCCGACGGATTTACTTGTCTACCACCCTCTGGAACTCCTCAGCCAACGGTTGGGCTATTGCTGGACCGGCGCCACTCGGCCACTTACGCGTCTCCTAGTTCGAATATCATCCATGACTCTGAAACGTAAAGTTTGTTCCCCTTTTCCCCAAGTATAACACTTGTTGATAGGACTCCACAAAGTAGTCGTATCTAATTGGAAAGGAAAAATCACCAATATTTCCCAAGCTGATGCTTGTTAATAGATATAAACTTGTTCCATCAATCTTACCCCTCGAGCGTTGAGGAGGTAACCGAAAGACTCATATCGATGTTTGAACGAATCAAGATGTGAGTGACAAGATAGTTTTAGCAAGTATATGACCGGGCAGTCAAATCAATAACAGCTCTCAAGTGAGGTCCCCTTATATGTTTTTGGAAGTTTGGGCGAGTATTTAAATCTTCTTATAAGATAGATTTAAATAAAAATAGAGTTTTGGGAACCTCCCCTTGATAAAATAGTCATAAAAAGACTCTGAAATATTTTACATAATATCTGAAGGTAAAAGATAATCTTTGTATGATATAAATCATTATAAAGAGTATTTAAAAGAATTCACATAAATATTCCAAGAATATTTATTAAATCAATAATAATTAAGGACTATTTTTAAATCATAATATTACTTGTAAGTAATCCTCGAATGAATATATAAAATTATTTATTAAATAAATCTCTTCTTAAATGAATATTCAAAATAATATTCATTAAATAAATAAAACTTCCAATGAATATTCAAGATGATATTCATTAAATAGATAAACTCAAATAAATATTTAAAATAATGATCACTAAGTAAATCAAACCTTGAAAGAATATTTGAAAATAATATTCATTAAATAAATAGAATTCTAAATGAATATCCAATTAATATTCATTTAGTAATCAAAACTTTAAAGAAATATTCAAAATAATATTCCTTAAGTAATTAGAACTTCAATTGAATATTTTAAAATAATATTCATTAAGTAAATAAAACCTTAAATGAATATCCAAATAATATTAATTTAATAAATACTATCCTAAATGAATATCCAAATAATATTCATTTAGTAATCAATACTCTCAAGGAATATTTGAAATAATGTTCCTTAAGTAATTAGAATTTCAAAGGAATATCTTAAAGTAATATTCATTGAATAGATAAAACCTTAAATGAATATTCGAAAGTAATATTCATTTAATAAACAATATTCCAAATGAATCTTGAAATAATATTCATGAAATAATCAAACTCCAAATGAATATTCGAAATAATATTCATTTAATATTTCTCGACTGAGATAATACTCAAATAACATTTCTCGAAAGATTTCCAAGTAATTAATACTTTATGGAAATATAATTAATGTTTAATAATAACATTTCTCAAAAGGAATACTAATCTGTCGCTGGAATCCCTCCGGGTTTCCACGACTACATCTATATCTCAAAATACCGACTCCCGGTCTACATTTAAAGAATGAATATCACATGCCCTTCACTAAGGGTCTTAACCAAAAATCCGGCTTATACTGATATATCGTATCTAGTCTATAAGCCAATATCAATTCAGGGAACAAGTATTGCAATATAACTTGAAAGTAGGCATGCATGCTATGGCATATATATAACATAATCAATTCATATATATATTATCATAACAACAGCCTTCAAGAAGGTTGAAAACTTGCCTGGTAATCCGGTGGGTGTAGTGTACCTCGGTTCAATCCGGTGATCTATAAATAGTCACAATATCCGAGGTTAATCACTTTAACACTTCGAAATGCTAAGTATATATTTAACTTAGGCTAAAACACGTTTTCAAATTATCTCGTTAGGCAAACCCCAACATAACTTTTATTAATACCGTTATAATCTGACACTCGTCCGTTATCAAGGCACGTCATTGCACTTATACTTAATGCTTAAGCACTAAAGAAATTAACAAACAAGGCACTATGGGGTTTCCCTAGACTCATACGAAGTTCATGTTAATCAACCAACTCTTAAGTCGTAAGTTTAGTCCAAAACACACCTCGAACCCATCCTTAATGTCGGATCTTTCGTATATCTTACTTAATCATTTATAACCTCGTTCTTTGTACCAATATGATGTCTTGATAATTCTTAACAAGTTTCATGTTTTAGTCGACTCGATATTCCTCTTTTAATCTAGCCAAAATGGGTGGCCAAAGTAGTACCCCTAGAGTTGACTTTTCTGAGAATTACTATTCCATGACTCGCACTTCAACACTTTTAATAAATCACCGGAAATGTATTTAATTATGAAACCACTTCAAAAATCATCTTTGGTATTTGTAATACTTATCATAAAATTTCCAATTCGAAAACACGGGTCTAGATAGGTGAAATGTATTTTCGAAGTTCAGTCAACGGCGGATTTTCACTATTCCCACCTCTTTCACTAAAACGTTCATAACTCGGTAACCGTTATCTCAAATGACGCACCGTTTTCGCGTACATACTCTAGAGAATGTATATAAGGTGGATAGATCAAAATCTGACTTTGGTCAGAAGATCAATTTTTCCAGATTTCACTAAAACAGGGCAGGAGCTTTTTAGTGAATAGTGCTACCTCTGAAAAGGGCTTCTTCGCAATTATCCTTGATTCAAACATTTTTATAAAATCGGAAAATGATCCATTCGACATGTGATTTTCTATCACACATTTATTTTTACCTCTAATATTTAATTATCAAGATTCGCCACTGATTTCATAATATTAAAGGAATCCAATTTTCGTTACGAACTTCCGTTTACGGTTTCGAACCACTTTTACGAATTTAATCATAACTCCTAAACCGTAAGTCCATTTCATACGAACTTTATATCAAAACGAAGCTTATAACATAATCTAGCTTGTCATGGCAAAATACGAAACTGGACAGTGAGTTTTATCAACTGTGATGCTCGGTTTCTTAAGGTTAACGAAATTTCGGCATTATAACGGCTATAAATCGAACGTTCTAAAATTCACAACAATCAAGCCAAGCCACACCGGGCATCCATACATCATTTATACATGATTCTCATCTCAACAAGCCCAATAACATCATGCTTTACCATAATAATCATTATGCTACTTAAATCACTAAATCATTAACTAAGCATGCTTATAACATGAACATAATCATAACTAAGCTAGATCCATCAAGAACATACTTAAAACTCAAAGTAAGATCTAGGGTTTCAAGTGTGTTATACCTTCCTTGGGGTGGGTATGCACTTATTAAGCCTTGATCTATCCTTGAGTGGCCTTAAGCTAGCTTAGATCATCAAAGAAATCAAGAAAAACAAAGTTAGATCTTGAAGAGTACTATTCATGCTCCTCTTGAATGATTTATTTGAAAATGGAAACAAAGGAATTTGAAGCTAAGATTTCATGGAGATTACTTTTATGAATTATAGGACTCACCATAAAAGTTACAAGATCAATTGATGGTGGGAAGTGGGATTTCTCCCTTGGAATTTCAAGAAGGCCGAATGGAAAGCTCTTGGAGAGAGTTTGTATTCTTTGCCTTGGTTGATTGAAAATAATGCATAAAGTGACTTGGTTTAGATAATATCTCATCCTTGGTTACTTTAATAAAGTGATGATGCATGGAATGATGTATTTGGCATGGACATGTGTTGATCTTTGGTGGTGTTAAGGCTAAGCATTGGTTTGATTGCTAAGTACTAGTTTAATCTCTAAGTGTGCTAGTTACTTGAGTCACCACTTGATTGCTAGAAATTTTCTAGTAGCACATGCATGCATCTAGCTTCCTGTGCTTGTCTCTTTGCTCGGTTATTGCTCAATTTGATCGATCGTTCGGAGGAATGTCTCAATGATTTATAGTTATGGTTTTTACCGAAAACCTTCTTAATATTTCTATCATAATTTCTATCTTTCATTAACATCCTCGAATTAATATTTCTCAAATATTAAATATTAAATCCTTAATCTATAAGTGTCTAGGGAAAATCTTGGAGAAAATAAAAGTGTTGTTTTTCAGAATCTGACCGTCTTTACATACACTTATTTTCCCCTCAGATCAATAATACGAACTCAAAAATTCATTCCGGGTACTTCTATATAGTGTCGTCTCATAATATTCTTATTTCCATCAAAAACACTATTCATCACTTGTTCTCTTTTTAGTCCTGGTACTTAGAAAATATCTTTGTGCTTCCTCGAGCGTTCCTTAACTCTTTCATGGAACCTCCGTACTTGTAACTGATATCGATCTGGATGACATGATGGTATCTATCTCTCTCTAGGGAATCTTATCTTAACTTTCTAGGAGATAGATTATTCTAATCTAAGTTATCACCCAATAGCATCCTTCAGGACATACAACCTTGGAATCTATATCCTTTCATTATTCATTCCTTAAAACCAGTATTACATTGTAGTTGTAACCACTGTTCACTCTTACATCAATACATAATAAAAGTTTTAATTCTACCCAAAAATATGGGTTCTTACATAAGTCTCACTCAGGAGAGTCAAACATAATAAACTTTGAGATTCGATGCATGCCAAGTGCGAGGCACCTCGTTTCCTTCAAAAGTCTCCAGCTTGTATGATCCACGTCCTAGTGTTCCTTTGACACGATACAGACCTTCCCAGTTTGGTGCCAGCTTTCCTTTCTGTCCAACTCCGGACGCTTCGATCTTTCTGAGTACTAAGTCTCCCTGACGGAAAAACCTTTCTTTCACCCTTAGGTTGTAATAGAAAGAGGCCTTCTTCTGATGTTCAACGTTCCTAGCACGGGCTTCATTCCTCACCTCATCGATCAAGTCAAGGGCTAGCCTCATTCCTTCCTCATTAGTGTCAGGCTCAAAGGCCTCCACCCTTGGAGATGCATGCATGATTTCCACTGGCACAACAGCTTCAGCTCCGTAAACTAACATGAATGGGGTTGTGCCAGTAGTCACTTTACATGTGGTACGGTATGCCCAGAGTATGGGTAGTAACTCATCCACCCAAGTGTTTCTGGAGCGTTCCATCCTTTTCTTGAGTCCATCCAGGATGATCCGATTAGCAACCTCAGCTTGCCCATTAGCTTGAGGATGGGCAACCGAGGTGAATCGAAGCTCGATTCCATTCTCATCACAATAATCCTTAAACTCTTTGTTGTTGAATTGTAACTCATTGTCCGTAACTAAGATCCGCGGTATTCTGTACCTACACATGACGTTCTCCCAGAAGAACTGCATAACTTGCTTGGTTGTGATCTTAGCCAAAGGCTTGGCCTCGATCCATTTTGTGAAGTAATCAATAGCTACAATCAGGAACTTTCTTTGAGCAGTGGCCATGGGAAAAGGCCCCAATATATCCATCCCCCACATAGCGAAAGGAATGGGGGAGCTGACAGAGGTCAGTATCTCGGGTGGTTGCCTAACCACTGGTGCATGTTTCTGGCACCGATCACACTTTTTCACGTATTCCTTGGCATCAACCACCATCTCAGGCCAATAAAATCCGAGTCTAACTATCTTGTGAGCTAGGGCTCTGCCCCCCAAGTGCTGCCCACAGATTCCTTCATGGACTTCTTCTAGTGCTGACTTAGCTTCTTCGGGCCTTAGGCACTTCAGATATGGAATCACAAATGATTTTTATAGAGAATTCCCTCAATCAAGGCATACCTTAGTGCCCTAATAGATAACCTTCGTGCCTCCATGGCATTAGTCGGGAGCCAACCGGTTTCGAGATGCGATTTTATGGGATCTATCCAACATTCTTTTACTCCTATAGGTGCAACCAGCTTCGAATCGATAGTAGGGGCTCTCAGAACTTGGAAGTAGACACTACCAGAATAATTCTATATCTCGGAGGAGGCAAACTTAGATAAGGCATCAGCCTTGATGTTTTCCTCCCTCGGAATGTGCTCCAGGTAACATTCATCAAATTGAGTCATCACTGCCTTCAATAACCTCAAGTACTTGGCCATGGTTTCATCTTTTGCCTCAAACTCTCCATTAACTTGGGCCACAACTAGCCTTGAATCTCCACAAACTTTTAGATTTTTGACCCTTAGCGCTCCTGCCAAACCAAGCCCAGCTACCAGAGCTTCATATTCTGCCTCATTATTGGTTGTTGGAAAGTCTAATTTCAGGGCGTACTCAATCGTGAATCCATCGGGACTTTGTAAGACAAGACCTGCACCACTTGTTTTTGTTTTGATGCTCCATCAAAATAGAGCATCCAGAATTCCTTCTCTTCAATCACGGGTTCCTTGTCTTCCTTATTGCCTTCCCGAGTAGGGATGGCAAAAAAATCCGATCCGACGGATACCCGATCCGAAACCCGAAATTTTGGATAACCCGAACCCGATTTTTTGGATTTGGATATGATTCTTAGACCCGAAAATTTTTGGATATGGATTTGGATATTACGTATACCGATCCGAAACCCGATCCGAAATCCGAAAACCGATCCAAACCCGACCCGAACCCGAAACCCGAAAAAAACCCCGAATATATATATATATATATATATATATATATATATATATATATATATATATGTGTGTGTGTGTGTGTGTGTCTATCCTAAATTTAATTTAAAGTTTATACACATCCAAGTATAATTTAATTATATATATACATATTTTTTTTATAAATATATACATTTTAATAAAAATATTATACATGTAATTCAAATTCAATTTTAATAAAACATTTTAATAATTATATATAATATGATAATTTTTAATTATTATATATAATATTTTAGATTTTGGACGTATAAATTATTATCATATTAGATATAATCAATAATAGTCTAGTGATTAATCGCCTCTTTCTTAAAATTAAATTTTACTAATATATTTAGGATGTAAATTCCTTTATTTTACATAAAATTTTCATTTGTGTTGGTATATTAGAAATTATTAATTTAACATAATCAGATTTTATTTAATATATCAATCCGTATAATATGTTATATTTAACTACTTAATCATATTTTATTTTATTTTTTACATAAATATAATTAACGTAGTTTGCATGTAGCGGTGTTTTTAAATTTACTTACACTACTTTTATTATTTTTTTGTTAAGCAACTTACTTACACTTTTTTTAATTTTGAATACCCGAAAAAAACCCGATCTGATCCGAAACCCGACGGATTTGGATTTGGATATTGAGTTTTGGATTTGGATATGGATTTGTTTTTAAAACCCGAAAATATTTGGATATGGATTTGGATTTTGCAAAACCCGAGCTGAACCCGACCCGTTGCCATCCCTATTCCCGAGGTATCTCATCCCCCCCGACTTCTTGGTTGTTAATGGTGCATTCAACCACGAAATCAGCAAGTGCCTAAGCTTTTATGGCCGTCTTCGGCTTGTACTTGATATCGAATTCTCCCAACTCAATTGCCCACTTGATAAGCCTACCACTGGCTTTAGGGCTATGTAAAATGTTCCTCAATGGCTGTCCTGTAAGAACTTCAATTTTGTGTGCCTGAAAGTAGGGCCGCAGCTTCCTTGAGGCAGTTACCAATGCTAAGGCGAACTTTTCAATGGTAGAATAGTTCAACTCTGCTCCATGTAGAACTTTGCTCACATAGTATACCGGTTTCTGAACCTTGTCTTCCTCCTTTACCAGCACCGCGCTCACAACTTGATTCGAAATAGCCAAGTAGAGATAAAGGACTTCTTCCATACTTGGCTTCGCCAACAGCGGGGGCTCAGACATATACTTCTTTACTTGATCAAAGGCCTCTTGGCTTTCTTCTGTCCACTCAAAGTTTTTCACTTTCTTTAGTGTTTTAAAGAATGGCAAACACTTATCCCCAGATTTGGAGACAAACCTTCCCAATGCCGCAATCCTTCCAGTCAATTTTTGTACGTCCCTTATTGAACGAGGTGGTTCCATATCTAGAATAGCTTTGATCTTGTCGGGGTTAGCCTCAATTCCTCGTTTTGAGACCATAAGACCCAAGAACTTCCCTGACCCGACACCAAAAGCACATTTCGCTGGGTTCAACATCATCTTGTGGTGTCTCAACACTTCAAATGCCTCACAGAGGTGCTCAATGTGATCGGCCTTATGTAGGCTTTTCACCAACATATCATCCACATAAACTTCCATAGTTTTTCCAATGAGATGAGCAAAAATCTTGTTTACTAACCTCTGATAGGTAGCTCCTGCGTTTTTCAATCCAAAGGCCATGACCAGGTAATAATACACACCAAAGTTAGTGATAAATGATACCTTAGGAATATCATCCTTATGCATCTTAATTTGGTTGTAGCCGCTAAAGCCATCCATGAAACTTAGCATCTCGTGCCCAGCCGTGGCATCTATCAACATATCGATCCTTGGCAAGGGAAAACAGTCCTTTGGGCATGCGTCGTTCAGATCAATGAAATCTATACACATCCTCCACTTTCCATTGGCTTTTTTGACTATTACGGGATTGGCCAACCATTCCGGGAACTGGATTTCCTCAATGAATCCTGCCTCTAAGAGTTTGTCAACCTCCTATTTTATAGCTTCTTGTCTCTCAAGTGCAAAATTTCGCTTCTTTTGTTTCACCGCCTTCCTGTCCGGATCTACATTAAGATTGTGTGTTATCAATTGGGGATCTATCCCTGGCATATCAGCTGTTGTCCATGCAAAGACATCACTATTGTCCTGCAAGAAGGTGATCAACTCACTTTTCAAGGGGTCTTTCAGAGATGCCCCGATGTAAGTAACCTTTTCAGGATCTCCTAACTCCAAAGGTATGGGAACCAAGTCTTCCGCCGGTTTTCCTCTTCGTTCTTCATCCTCTCGAACGTCCATATCCTCAATCGGGAGAACTTGCCTCCCAATTCCATCCGGCCTCAGTGCGGCCACATAACAGCTCCTTGCCATTTTTTGATCTCCTTTCTCTTTTCTTACACCGTTTCTGGTTGGGAACTTAATCTTTAGGTGATAGGTGGAGGCAACTGCCTTAAAAGCATGAAGTCCCGTTCTTCCTAGGATAGCATTGTAGGTAGACGCAGCTTTAATAACCATGAAATTTAACATTTGAGTGGCCTCCCGTGGCTCCTGCCCTATAGTCATGGGTAGCTGGATCGTCCCTTCAACCTTGGACTCAACTCCGTTAAATCCATATATGGGCATATTTGACGGCGTCAATTGAGACTCAGAATATCCCATCTTCAAAAAGGCATCATGGAACAGAATGTCCACTGAAGCTCCATTGTCTATCAAGACTCTCTTCACTTGAGAGTTCACTAGTACAGAATATGCCTTTAGTGTCGCACTTTAGGCGTCGGTTATCTAGAGAGCTGTGGCTTATACATACTTTAGGCGTCGGTTTCTACCTTAACCGACGCTTAAAGCCATTTTTGCTGGGTCTTTTGCGTCGGTTATTAAACAATCGACGCCTAAAACTCACCCTTTAGCATCTTTCTTTACTTAACCGACGCCTAAAACCAACCTATAGCGTCGCATAAACAACCGACGCCTAAAATCCAACCCTTTAGCGTCGGTCTTTAGTCAACTGACGCTTAAAAACCAACCCTTTAGCGTCGGAGTTTACTCAACCGACGCCTAAAATTGACAAATAAGCGTCGGTTATTACTCAACCGACGCAAAAGATCATTTATGCTGGGCCTGTAGCATCGGGCCTAGTAATGCCGACGCCTAAAGCTTTAAATAAAAATAATTTTTTTATATTTTGATCAAAAATCGACCCAGTGCTTAGAATCAAATCAGAGCCATTTCTTAAGCAAAACCTGCTTTCCTGAACGGCCGCCCCCAATTCCTCACAAACCTCTCTCGTTATCTTTCGTTGTTCTACTTAATTCCCGATCAAAACCCTCTCCCTCTCCTTCTCCTGATATCTCTCTCTCCCCCCTCTCTCTCTCTCTCTCTCTCTCTCGCTCTTTCTGTATATCTCCGTCTCTCTCTCTCCCTCCTTCACTTTTTCCCTCACTCTCTCCCTCTCTCTCTATCCCCTTTATGTCTAATACTTTTTATTTGTTTGCTACAGGCAATTTGTTACCTATGTATTGGGTACAAAAGGCACATACGTCTTTTTTGTGCCTGGGTGTCCAATTACTCTGTAATTCGATGATGGGGTTCGAAGAGGGCTTCATATTTTTCAGGTAACACAATCTTTCCTGAGTATTTTATTTAAAGATTTAATTTTTAATTTAGATGTTATATGAGTTTTTTTGTTTATAATTAAAAATGTGTGTATAGATGAATTTAAGCATTTTCCTTGGAATTCTGGAATGGTTGGATGATAAAATTAAAGCATCAGGGCCCTTACATATGCTCTGAGGTTAATCACAAAAGCAGCATTCGGAAAATCGGACTTTGATCTTTGGAAGGGAAGCCAGTACCTATGAAATTTATTTTTGCTTATATAAATTTTGAAATTGGTACTGATCTCCTTACTAGTATCTAATGTGCATATACATGATGACTCAGTCCTTTTTCTTTTTCATTAATGGTCTAATCTTTTATACATTTATGTTTACAGAATATAGGTGATCTGGTTGATGATTTTGTTCCTTTCATGGGTGAATCAATAAGTGATGGCACACTGACAACATTTCTGAAACGTAAGTCTTTATCAGTGACTAGGAATTTACTAATAAAGTCTAATTGTCAATGTAAAATTTTTGAGTGTATGGTTGCTTTGCCTATTTTATTTGGAGCAGAGCCTGGTGATAAAGTAGATGTTGATGAGCCAATCGCTCAAGTTAACACTGATAATGACGTTATTCATTTTTTTTGGTAGTTAATTTTAATGGTGATAAAGTAGATGCAGAAAAGTACTATTTAATTTTTTGGTAGTTGATAGTCACTGCAAATTATGCCATCATTTTATTTTAGTTTGATGGTTAACATGTTGTATGATACTACATTAGTTATTGGTTACTAAGCATACTGATATTAATTTTTCAGATAAAAAAGTATGACATGGTATTTTCTACAAGTTGTGTACATACATCACTATGCTGATTCCAGTTTTTTACCAGAATGCACATTCCGAACATTGCCTTCTGTTACTCCAGATTACAACATGTGTTTTTTGCTAGTTATCTTATTACTATAACATATTCACAACAAACATACTTCTGAACTCTGCATTAAAGAATCACTAAACAATTGGCAAGTGACAGATGTTTAACATTAAGTCCATAATTACAGTTTCTATTGATTCGTTTGATTCAAAATGGTAATTTTGTACTTCTGGTTAAGGCGTTTTACTCATCTAAATGCATATGCTGATACCTATTGGCTGCAATTGCCCCTGATATGATCCGACTGGATATACTTCATTTAATCAGGCGTTCAGGTGTTTGGTTTTGGTCTTATATTCTTTTGGGTCAAGTTTTTGTAAAAGAAGGGAAATATAATTAATAGCTCTCAATAGTATCAGTTTTCCTTGATGTTGTTGTTTAACGTGAAAACTAAGCTAGAACATCTTGCATATCGAAATCCGAAGAATGACAATATTCATATGTTATTCTTGATGCACTTTCATATGGTTTCACATCCAATTTTTTTTGTTAAAATACAGAATTGGGATTTAGCTTGATGAATTAATTTTTTTTTCCCAATATTTATAAACCATTCTGTTTAGCTACCTTGAACACTATGTTACAATCTTGAATTATTTGAGGTTCTCAACAAGTTTCTGTAGTCAAAAGACTCATGTACAACTTTCTGTTGAACTATACTTAACACATACGGAGTACTTTATTACCTAAACTGTTTCTGAGCATCATAAATTAATTTGCTATCCTTAATGAACTAGAGCAGAATATAGCACTTCATTTTTATTGTGAGAATTGACACAACCTATTTTAGCTACTCCCATGTGCCATTAATGCAGCTTGTGCAGCCCTTGTGGATGCTGGTATCCCCCTGTTGTTAAAGAGGTAATAGTAATTAGTCCTTGTATAATTCTAGATTTAAATGTGTACGTAAAGATCTTCAGTTATGTGAGAAGTAATGTATATATTGTTCACATGTTGAACTTGCAAAACTTAAAAAAGGATGCAAGATGTATATGTTCCTTCCCGACAAGTTTGAGTCTATCTGGGTCACTCGTTTCTTGTTTGAGTTGACTATGGCAATACTCCCTCCGTCCCATTTTACATTATCCCTTTTCTAAAAAATACACGTATTAAGGTAAAGGTTAGTTGAATAATATTTTTCAACTAATACCCTTAACTAATACATTGGAAAATGAGAATAGGGTTAAGTTTGAAAAAAAAAATCAAATTTTAGATACAATAAATATAGGGATAGTTTTGGAAAATCACCTTAAATTTGTATTGAAAAAAGAAAAGGGACATGTAAAATGGTACAAATTCATTTTTCAAAAGACACATGTATTTTGGGACGGAGGGAGTAATATTTTCAGCATATTAAATATACATTCAAATGAGAACCATCATTTTAAACAATTTGAGCTTCTTCCCCTGTCAGAAACTTTTATGATGTTGCTTTTCTAGTTCGTTTTTCTTTCCTCGTTTCAGTTTTCAGCATATCTAGTTTCAGTTTTTAGCATATCTAGGATCACAATTTTCAACTCCATGTCATCATTGGTACGACCTTCCATGCTACTTCGAGATCAACTTTGGCCAAATTTATGTGGTATTAGTTTGTAATGAGTTTGAAAAGAACTTGTTTATGCACAGGTATACGAAGGATCACCTGCTGATAAAGTTGGTGTGCGTCCCGGAGACTCGATCGTTGCTTTGAGCAAACTCAGTGTATCTTCTGCTTCTGAGGTATGTGAATTGTGTAATGTAATTGTTTCCAAACTGAGTTTTGGTCATTAAAACATTTGGTGTGTGCTCTTTTTGGATTTTGGTAGTACACCCAGGCACTAAGTGCTGTATTTGATGAATTGAATCCATATTGTCCCGGAAAGACTCCTGATATAATGGTTAGCTTTACAACATTGAACTCTTAGTTCCTTTGGTTTTTGAAGTCAGCATCATTTTGACATTTTTGTTTAAATTAGCTTTTTGTAGAAGGAAATGCTGGTCGTAAAGTAGTGAATGCTGAGATTCTTAGAGTCGATGACAAGAGGTTTTGTTGTTGGTAATTTTCTTGTCTTGCGTTTTTTTTTTCTGTTTATGTTATTCATGATATTATAGTTCTGCTTGTTCCATCTTTCAGTTAATTCTTGGATATTCAAATATACATACATTCGTACAAACTATATAGGTCTATATGTACAATCAATATACGCTTGAGTACTGTTTCTTCAGTTTAATTACAGTACATTTACATATATATATATTCTTATGCAGTTGGCTTGGAGTTGCTTCCTTCATGACCCCTCTTATTGGGTCTCAAACAGAGCGTGGATGTAGTATTGGAATAAACACCAATGTCCTCGTCGACGAGGATTATAGTATCTATCAAGGTATGTAAAATCTTGATATTCTCGTTAATTCATTTTCAATATAGGGATGCACGCTTTATATGTCTTTATATATTAGGTCTGTGGTATTAGTTCTCATTCCCAGAATTTACATTTATCTTTTTGTGCACTTTCCATTTGTTTATGTAAACATGCTTTCAGTGTGAGAAAGACTGATGCATCTTGATACTTTTTCTTTAACACGTACGGAGTACTTCTGTTTTGGGTATGAAAAATATTTATTGACTGAACATTAGTTATATGATTTTTGTATTTGATGTAATTTTCTCTTTAACAAGCACTATATATTTGAAGTTGTTAATTCTTTTTTGGCAAATCTTATATTAGACCCCTTAGTTACTCTGCAATTTTGCTTTTTAACTTGTCCTTATGGAGGATATTTGCATGCATATTGACATCCTTCTTGATTAGTTTTGTTGGGATTACTCTCAATATCTTGATATATTATGTTTTCAAACAATCATTTGACTTGTTAAATTTCATTTGTTCGCTAGATCATTGACTTTTGAGCACTGCTTCAGCTTGGATGTATTTGCGATTTGGAAACTGAGAAAGCCTCTTGAGGGAGGTCAATGTTCTTATGTCTAGTCCTCGTTATGTGGTTGTGGTGATGCTTTTATCTGCTGGGACCATAATATCAGTGGAATCTTTTATCAGTGGAATCTTGTAAATTCACTCTTTTCCAAAACATAAGTGTTGTTTCTGGCTTCAGAGGACAAGCTCTGTGTACCATTGCTGCAGTCATGGGAGGAAAAAGCTTGCCAAAATAGATATCCGAGAAACTGGTAGATAACTACACCTGTTTTTTTTCTCTCTGTTATGGAATCAACTACAATATTACTTTTTTTTGTTTGTTTTATCTAATAGACATAATACACAACAGCACTGATAATAAAACTAAAGTTGTACATATATCTTATGCAGATTGCAATATCTGGTGGAGTTATTAAATATCAGAAACTTATTAAATTAAATTTACATTCTTGTCTATGTTAAACTTGAAAATAAAGTAATTTATTAAGTTCAAATTTACAGAAGTTATCTAGATATGGAAAGGAGGCTGAAGGTGTACGTATACGAAGAAGGGGAATTGCCAATTGTACAGGATGGGCCTTGTAAAGATATATACACAACAACAGCGAGAAGTTAGTAGTTCTTACTTTCACAATCATAAAGTGGGCATAACATCTCGAATATTATTTATACTAATGTTGACAATATTTATGCAGGCACACTCCAGGGCTATGGAAACCACACCATCAATTTCTCAGATTACTAGTGGCAGCAGCGCACATATATACACATATATGAAAAGAGGTTTAGATGTGAATCACTTGTAACTAAACAAGGCTTATGGTCGCAACATCGTTGATGCACATTATCAATTTGGTTCATTCCTTCAATACATTTGCTCGTCATCTGTGTGACGAAATATTCTCCATAAAATTAGAGAAATTAGATCAGTTTGTCCACTTCGTTATCGGTATTGACTTGTAGAATGTAGAGCATTCTTGTATATTGCTTATTAATTAGATCTCATTCTTGATTATGTATCATGAATACATTGATTTTGTATATAATTTGGTGTTCTGGCATTGGCTAAAATATTTTTGAAAATGTATTGTTTCATAACAGAATTGCAATTTTTTTTTAAAAAAAAAATTGACTTTAAGTGTCGGTTGTTTAAATGACCGACACCTATAATCAGACTTTAAGCGTCGGTTATTTAAATGACCGACGCCTATAATCAACTTTAAGCATCGGTTGTTTAAATGACCGAGGCTTATAACCAAACTTTAAGTGTCGGTTGTTTAAATGACCGACGCTTATAACAAACTTTAAGCGTCGGTTGTTTAAATGACCGACGCCTAAAACAGACTTTAAGCGTCGGTTATTTAAATAACCGACGCTATTAGTACATTATATGCGTCGCTCAATTAACCGACGCCATAGGCATATACCTATAGCGTCGCCTTCATATACTACGCCAAATAACCGACGCCTAAAGCCTATTTTGACCGACGCTAAAAGCCTATTCTGTACTAGTGGTTGCCGATCACTGGAGAGATTACCAATGGGTCATCATGGGGGAATTTCACCCCTTCCAGGTCCGAATCATCGAATCCAATTGAGACCTCTATCTTTGTACGCTTTGGAGCTTCCCCAACAATGTACATCACTTCTCGTGCATACGCCTTTCTGGAATTCCTACTTGTCCCAGCCGCTGTTGGGCCACCAAAAATCATATTTATTACCGGACCTCGAGGCTGCGGGTTGCGATTGCGATCATCATCCTTCCTATCATAATCTCGCCTTGGGTTTCCCTGATTCCCATCTTTGCAAAACTTACTCAACTTTCCTCTTCGAATTAGAAATTCGATCTCATCCTTCAACTGCCTACAATCGTCAGTGTCGTGCCCCACATCTTTGTGGAATCGACACTATTGGTTCTTATTTCTTTTCTCAGGATCAGTCCTAAGTGGCTTAGGCCATCTCATGTCTCTATCTTTCTCTATGTCCATCAGGATTTGGCTCCTTGGGGCATTCAATCTTGAGTATTCAGTAAATCTTTGTCCTGGATTCCCCTTTCTAGGAGCCGAGTCTGAATCCTTGCCCGTACGCGGGTACTTGTCCTTGGCATCGTATTCCTGATCCGACTTCCTTTTCCTAGAATCATTGTTATTCCCTCCATTACCTGCTGTGGCCTCCTTCTTCATACTATCCTCGGCTTTGATATACTTATCAGCCCTTCGTTGTAACTCAGCCATGTTTTCAGGAGGATGTTTTGCCAATGACCTCTTAAAAAAGAGATCCGTGGTTCCATGTTCCAAGGCCACCATGGCTACCTTATTCTCCAATTCAGTGATATTCAGTATTTCTTTAGTGAATCGTTTGAGGTAGTCCCTCAGATTCTCGTTCTTCCCTTGCACCACATACATTAGAGACGCGGAGCTTTTCTCATGAACTCTTCCACTGATGAATTGGCTAACAAAAGCGGCACTCAATTCCTTAAAAGAACTTATAAAATTTAGGGGCAGACGACTATACCAACGTTGTGCCATACCCGACAGGGTTTAAGGAAATGCCCTACACTTCGAGGCATCACTTGCCGGTTGTAACAGAAGTGCGTTCGAGAACGTCCTTACATGATTAGCGGGATCTCCCGTTCCATCGTAAGCCTTTATGGTGCGCATCTTAAACTTCCGTGATACGTGCGCATTCATCACCTCCTCCGTAAACGGGGGTGTCGGATCATCAGGATCTCCGAGGGGCATTAGGTCTTTGGGGTTGCCTCTAGGGGTTTCGACCCTTGTGTCTCTGGGGATCTCAACCCTCCTTTCTCTCCTCGGGGTTTCTTCCAAGTCAACAAATGGAATTTCTCCTCCGGTCGTTAGTGGGAGTCGACCCTGATTTTGTCTTTGTTGCTCCCGTTCTATATCTTCTTTTAGTTTCTGGATCTTGGCCTCATGAGCCTTAATCTTTTCAGCAGCTGTTAGGGGAGGTCCATCATGGATCCTTCGGCGATGTTGCCCAACAGGTTCCTTACTCGGACGACGCCTCCTGGGGGGTATATCCTCGTCTTTCGAGGATGAATCATCAGAATATGGACCAGAATAATCTTGGTATTGTTGGCCTTGATTAGGTCCCAATCCCCTTATGTAAGGTGGGATGTACGGATCGCGTATCTGGAGAGTGTGGCCACTTGGTCCGGGCTGATACGGGGGATAATTTGGCAACCCGTACATTGGGTTCGTGCTTGCAGGAATCACAGTAGTAGAAATCTGAGCGGTGGGGGGAATAGATTGACCTCCAAGAGGGGAAACTATCATCTGTAGGGGATTCGTCCCTTGAGTAGAGGAATTCGTTACCAAGGGTAACGATCCGTGAGTTTGTGTTTCAGTTCCTGGAGGCTGAGTGACTTGCGTCTGGGAATCCGTCCCTGGGGGTAACTGTTCCCCGATCGGGGGTGCAGTAGTGTTGGTGTTGGTCTCAGAAAGTGCTGGTGTTCTCCTGGTGGTAACCATGGTTGATATTCGATTTCCCACAGACGGCGCCAAATGTTATGGAATGAAAAGTAGGGTGTGTTTATTGCGTATTGAATGCTAGGGTTGAGAAGAGCTTCGAGCTTTAATGGCTGATCGAGTGTTTCGTGACTTAATCTGTCCTACAAGATGCCTACGTATCTTGCAAATATCAAGAATCAAGCCAATAAAACATAGTTCTGTTTGTGAAGGAGCTTGTCCTTATATTGGTGAGGAAAACCTTAGAATTAGGGTAGAATTAAGATACTTGGTGGGCAAGTTACTACCTTGGCCCAATTCTAGAACCTTCCAATTGATAAGAAGATAAGTATTAGAGGTGTATGCCTTGGAGGCTACTCCTGATATGATTTAGTTTCCTTCTAAGACTCAATCTTGAAGTCTGAAACTGGTTGATTTATTAATTACGAATTTATTATCATAAATAAGGGTTTGGGCCTCGTAATTGGGCTTTGACCCTGGACCAACTTAGGTTTATTTAATGTATCATTAAATATGTTTCTAGGGCTTACTTTCAACCCATATCAGATATAATAATAAAATATTACTTTATCGATAAAGTAATATTTTATTAGGGTTTGATGTTCCTGAGGTTACCTCAGGAAAATTCTCTGAGATAACTAAAATTCTCCATATTAATGCACGAGGGTACAATTGTAATTTCATGATTTTTTTAGAAAGTTACCAATATTTACAAAAATGACATAGCTATTTACACTATAACCTTAGGTAAGTCTCCTGAGGTAATTAATCTCAGGAACAGTTTTCTCTATTTTATTATTATAAAGAGACTTGTATGTATAATTTGTTACTCCCTCTATCCCATCCAATTCTTAACACTTTTTTTGTCCTTTTCTGGCACGCATTTTAAGATGAAGTTTAAGCATAGTTCCATAACTTGTTTTTGAAATTTTATTTTTTTGTATAAAAATAGGATTGTATAATATATATCAACATAAATTTTAGTAAATATTACTTTATATTTTCCTTAAACATTTTTTTCTAAAATTATTATCTTATGCATTTAACAAAAATATTACTTTATTGACCCAAATCGTGACCGGACTTTTATCCGGTATTATTTTATCGAGGTTTAACCGTACTACATACACGCTTGTTGGCTCAGCATCTATACTCGAAGGGATTCCCAAACTAACCTTGTTCATCGTTCGTTTTCTCAAACTAGCCTAGTTTGTACAATCATTCCCAAACTAACCTATTTTACTATTCAAACTCAGAATTTTTAAACCAACTGTTGAATAAATAGTATAACCTGTAATTAAATGGGGAAAAAAAATTTAGAGATCCCAAAAATTATCCACAAAAATTCCTAAATTAATATGTGTCACCATATGATTGGTTATATTCATAATAATAATAATGGCCTCCATGTATGCACATCAATTCACCAAAAAATCCACAAATACGAGTTGTCAAGATTTAATTAGTCAATTTATGTGCATACATGGGGGACATTATTATTATTATGATTATAACCAAACATATGGTGACACATATTAATTTAGGAATTTTTGTGGATAATTTTTGGGATCTCTAGAATTTTTTTTTCCCATTTAATTACAGGTTATACTATTTATTCAACAGTTGATTTAAAAATTCTGAGTGTAAAATAGGTTAGTTTGGGAATGATTGTACAAACTAGATTAATTTGGGAAAACGAACGGTGAACAAGCTTAGTTTGGGAATCCATTCATCTATACTCCGTATTACTTACTGACTTAATTAGTTTAATCACTTTGACTTGTAACTCAAATGTAGAGTAGTAAATGAGAAGTTGAAGTGCGTGAAGATAAATGCAGTAGTAGTTGCAGTTACACAACTACACAAAGCTCAGACTTTAACTTTTACTACTGTACTACTCTATTTGTTTCCTTCACTGGCAAGCTAGAGTAGCCATGTACCATGCTACACTGACCTGTATAGGAGTAGTGTTATTGCTGCACTCCATTATTTACCTGTCCTAGCATTTAGCAGAGTTAATGTTTTTGGTTGAATGCATATGTACAAAATTAAGTACTCCGCATACTAGAAATAGTATAATTAAAATTTTGTGTTTATGATTATTAAAAGGTACTCCCTCGGTTTTTTTGGTTTCTTTACGTTTGCTTTTTGCACGGAAACCAAGATAGTGAATGTAATATTGTTAAAATAAATGAAGTAGTGGGTGTAATAGTAATTTTATTGTTAAAATAAGTGAAGTAGTGGGTGTAATAGTGTAAAGGGTTGAAAAGGTGGAGTAAAGTAGTGGATGTAATAATGTATTTTATTGTTAAAAGTTACTATTTTTAGTAATGTAAAGAAATGGAATGGACGGCCCAAAATAGAAAGTGTAAAGAAATGAAATGGACGGAGGGAATAGTACAGTAGATAGGATATTATACAGAAGAGGCAACAGCGTATAAAATGGGACATGGTGGAGCTCTGATCGAGATCATCACTGGTCTCCAAACTAGTGACACTCCTGGATGGGATTTATCATGAGGTAGTTGTGCATTTGCTCTCTTCCATTTCTTCCTGAGTTCCTGGTATGAATTTGTGCATGATAGTAGTAAAAGCTCTTCGATTTTTAAAAAATCTTTTAAAATAATGAAATTTTTAGTATGTGTGTAAACACTATTGACAGTAGATACATGTATCACACGTAATGTGCTTTAACTAATTGACACAGAGAATGAGTGTACTTGTTAATATACTAGGGGTAAGAGTAAGAGTGTGTTTGTGAATACTTAAAATAAGTTATTTTTGATTTAATAGAGGTTTTTTTAACTTAAAGAGAAAGTAATGTTGTTTACTTTAAATTGAAGGAAAGTGTTTTGGTAATTTTACTTAAAGTTAAATGGGGGTTAATAATTTTGATTTAAAGTGAAATTTGACTTAAAAAAATTTTAAATTCATGATATTTAAGCTTTACAAGAATTGTGAAAAAAAAAATCCATAAATCATAAGTCATAAGTCAAAAGTACCTAAATGGAACTTATGACTTAAAGCAGTTTTTTAACTTAAAGTCGGCTTAAAGCTGGAGGAGACAAACAGACCAAAACTAACTTAAAGCTGAAAACTCCTTTAAGGAGCATCAGCCAAACACCCTCTAAGTCATGTGAAACATGGTATGGATCACATATTAAAATATTAATATTGATAGATAATCAAGAATAAATATAATGGATATTCTCTTTGGTACCCTCGTATAATTGGCTTTTGCCAATGGTACTATTACATTATTAACTTCTACCCATGGTATTTTTGTACTTTTGGCTTTTCCATGAAGGGTCCTGGTCCCTGACAATCGTTTGTCAGGGACCGGTTATTTAACAATCGGTGTCAGGGACCGGTTATTTAACAATCGGTTCCACAACCGTTGGATCGTTGATCCAACGGTTGAGATTAAAAAAAAAAAATTACCATCCGCTATAATTTTCCGCAAATAGGCAGATTGCCTATCCGCGGAAAATTTCCGCGGACAGGCAATATGCCTATCCGATCCGCGGAAAATTATAGCGAACAGTAAATTTTTTTTGTAATCCAGGGGGGCCGTTGGATCAACGATCCAACGGTTTAGAAACTGATTGTTAGATAAGTCGTCCCTGACAAATGATTATCAGGGACCAAAACCCTTCCATGAAATACTACTCCATCAACCAAAATGTTAGTATCTAAAATTCTCAACGATACCATTGTCAGTTGAATACTGAAGGGTACCAATGGGAAAAAGGTACCATTGACAAAAGCCAAAAGTACAAGGGTGCCACTGAGAATTTCCCTAAATATAATTAATAAGTGTTACTTAAATATATATTTGTAAATAGTTGAAAAAAATTATTTACTAAACAAATGCTATTTAATTATGTAATTATAGGGAATTGAACCTGAGATGAAGACATGAAGTTAAAAAATTAAAATAAATAAATCTTAATATATAATAACGTATTTGTATGGAATGGAATCCGAATTTTGGAATAATCAAATTTGACATTTTAATAACTTAATACTATTACGTATTATTAAAACATAGATTTTCATATTAATAAAAAGCATAAATTCCTACCTATATACTCCTACATTACCTATACTAGCTTATAGCCCGTGCAAAGCACGGGTTACTTTTAATATTTTATAATTTATTTATAATATAATATTATAAATATTGATTTTAATATGTTATTGAAAGAATTCAAATCTTACATATTTGTATATAATAATTTTTAGTATTAAATATAAATTAATATGTTGTTGGCGGGAATCGAACCTTGGACCTTCTACATAAAACAACTTTTAGTATTTTAGTATTGTTAAATCTAACGGTCATGATCTATTTGAGTTGCTGATCTAACGGTGATAAGTGAGGGATAACCAAAAATGGGGATAACCAAAAATAGGGGGTAACCAACTACAAATTATACCCCTTTTACTTATCAATATATTCCTAATGATGGCTAGTAAAGGACATAATCAAATTACATTAATTACCCTTTCAAACTATATTTTGCAACTTATTTTATATTGGGCTTTTAGTCTTTTTATTGTTAAATTACACTAATTACCCTTTTAAACTATATTTTGCAACTTATTTTACATAGGGTTTTTAGTCTTTTTAGTCTTTTTACTTTTATTTCGTAACAGTTTTTTTATATTTTGTACTGATGGAACCATGGTCAGCCCATAATTATTTACATATTGTTATTGCAGGCGGTCACAAAAACCCCATTTTTCACACTTCTCTGTATTCTTAAATCTTCACACAAATCTCCACACACATTGACACACTCTTATCTCTGAAGAATTGGGCAAAAAGGTAAGACCTTTCTGAATGAAATACAAGATTCTTGATTATTAAGTTATGGATTTTGTTGGGTTTGATTTCTTCTTATGGGGTTGATTACTGATTGTGTTTATTCATCTATTCATTTGTTATTCAAAACTCCAATTGATTTATTGGAATGATAGCTTTTGCAAAGTTGGTTTGTTTTCCTTTAAATTTATTTTTTTTGTTGTTTTAGATGTCTTTGTGATCGTGTTATTATTTCAATAATCTGTTAAGGCCTAGCATTATAGTCCCATTCCATTGATTTTTCAATTATTAGATTAGTCGAAATGCCAGAATTGTTTAATTAGTATTAGTACTATTTTTCGATTCGCTAGAAGGCGTTTATCGCCCAGGGAACTGAATATCAATCAATCAGACACTCTTTTTGTTACTGAAATAATCTTCTTAAATAGGTATAAGAGGTTCCTGATGCACAAATATATTTACGAGCACTAGATTAGAATTTTTTGAGCAAGTTTTCTTCATCTTGAAGTTTATTATCATTGTTTTTTTAACTCAACTAAACTGTTGCTGATCACGTACGTCATGAAGCTCAGTATTTGTATCGTGATTGTGATTTTGATAAAATATTTTATTGTTATATATTAAGCATTATATCGTGCTTCTACTTTCTTACATCAGTACTGCAGGAGGCCTATTGTGTTTAGAGTTTCTAACTCAATTTGACTGTTAAATAATATTCTTTCCGAAGCAATATGTTCGGGTGTTTGTTTCCATGGTTTGTACCTGTTACCAAAGCCTGTTCTATTCCAGTAGAAAGTTTATCAGAAAACTCGGGCTTATGTAGAAATGCATTGTTTTACCTTTCTATGACTTCTTAATTCCGATCTTGAAGTATTTCTTACTGTCTCAAACTGAAGTTCATTATATGTATGTAACCACAATGAAATTTGGTTGCCAATTATTCATTCTAAGCACATTAACTTTGCATAGAACTTGATTTGTTACTGCAGTTGGAGAAAAGCGCAGTACTCTTTAGACCTAAATTGATTGTTGCTGGTGCAATTCTTAATTCCGATCTTGAAGTATTTCTTACTGTCTCAAACTGAAGTTCATTATATGTATGTAGCCACAATGAAATTTGGTTGCCAATTATTCATTCTAAGCACATTAACTTTGCATCCAGGCAGAGCACATGCTTCTGAATTCTCAATTTGTTTCATCATTAGTGTGATGGTCTTGGCTCTTATGGAACCATGAATCTCATCTTTACCCTATAGGTTTGTGACATACAGAAAGCTGTGCTGGCAGACAGGGTATACATTAGTGGCTTAGTTGCTGCTGGTGTTATCCCTTCTCCTTTTGAATATGCAGATGTTGTGACAACCACAACTCATAAGGCCCTGCGTGCCCCATGGGATGCAATGATTTTCTATATATAGGAAGGGGACAGACAATGGCAGGTATTCGTCAAATTCATTTCAATCTCTTTTTTTATTAAGGATATAATTTTCACTTCTATCGTTCCACTCTCCATTAGGTTGAGTGCCATATCCACAATCCATCTCCTGTTCAGTCAATCCTAATTAGTGAAATTTTAATTAAATTGCTCGATGAGGTATTTTCTAGGTACCTCTTATATTATTGTGTCTATACTACATAGACAGTTTCTATTATTTTGTATATATTGCATAGAGTTATTTCCTGGAAAAATAAGATTTTGATATTAGATTATATGTTAATAGTATTTTTGCTGATTCATTATATGAGATTTTAATTCTTATCGTGCAACGAGTGTACAAATATATGAAACTTGATCTCTCTTAGTTCGCTTATAGGCTATAAAATCTATAAGGTAAATAACAGAAAGTGTTCTATTTATGATATATTAATGATGTAGAAAGAATGGATATAGAATGGATATAACTTTTGAGCTCGGATCCTCTGTCCCCTTCTCCATGCTCCCTTCTGTGTCCCCTGCTCTTTTAGTATTAAAAGAGTGCCCGTGACGGGGCCATTTTAAGGAAAATAAAAATAAAAATATCGTTTTCATTAAAATGGGCCCCGCCAGGGGCACTCTTTTAATACTAAAAAGAGCATGGGACCTTATAGAAGGGGACAGAGGATCCTTACTCATAACTTTTGCGAACTCTTGGATGTAGAAAGTCATCCCAAGATTATTATCTCTACTATAGGTTGCCCTTTTGTGGTAATATGTACAAATCTATTATTAGTAATATCTACTTAGTTGAACTGTTTATTTGAGGTAACATATGTATTGCCGACTTGCCTTCACTCACATATATTAACAAAAGCAAGGTTTCCGTAACAGTTACTAATCTTTAAATTGGTGTTTTCATTAAGGTAAAGCTAAATAAGGAGACCGTCTTACGTGGAATACATGGTAAAATGGGCTATGATCTGATGGTGTTGATGTTGCAAGTGGCTTCTTATTTGCACCACCTAAGGTGAATGAAACCAATTTAGAAGTAGTGTACATCCAATTTTGGGTTAGTTCTTACTTAATTTTGTTTATTTTTTTTTCTCACTCTATCATATATAATATGTTTTACGAAACGACACATTATCGTCAAAACTATTTTAATTCTTATAAAGTAGTGATACAAAAAAATACTATGTACTTCTTAGAAAGTAATCCGCACAGCGGTACAGGGTAAGAATATTGTTCTTAGACTTTAATTTTAGTTTCTTTATATATTTATGTGTCTGCGTTGTGTGTCGTTAATTATTATGTAGTATATTTAACAAGGACATTTTCTAAATAGGATAATTTAGACACACGCTTATTGTGAATAGTTTAAAATGATATGTAAACCTGTACTTTTTGGAATCAATTATAATAAATTTGGGCTATTTTGTAAATATCGAGTTTTGCCAACTACCTCAGTCCTTTGTAATTTCTATACATCTATCATTTTGAACGTGTTTTTTTGTGTGACCAGTTTTTCTTTTGCATAAAAATATTTTGTATTCAAGCCCAGGTCTTTCCAAGTTATCATTTATAGACAATGAATTTACCATTGCTTATAGTCCTTATTTGAGTTAGGTGTTGAATATAAAGCTGAACTCCTATCTGGTGCTAGCTGCACTTTGGCCTACATAGTTTTATAGTTTGACATTATACAAGGCTCCTAAATTAAATCCCTACTTTTTCAGTACGGTTTTAACACTCGACTGCTACACCATGATGATGGTCATAACAGAGCTAAGCAAGATCAGCAAAGGATCGTGTGTACTACATGTATACATGACCTATAACTGTTAGTCTGTTAAAAGAAGACACAAACATAGAAGGTAGCAGGAAACTTGACAAAATATATTGACATGTTTTAGTTGTGAATTACATTAGCAGGTCTTATTTTTAAATTTCAAAGTGGAATTCAGTACATTTTGTTGTTCTGAAAGTTGTATAGAATATGTTATTTGAAGTCAGCAACCTTCCTTTTAAACAAAACGCAGAGGTACAAATACACTAATGATATGAAGAACAAGGAACTATCCAAATTACAATAGTTTCCGCTAGAACTTGATTGGCCAATTATCGTAAGTTTTCATTTATGCTAGAGCTAAATGTGAAGGTACTTCTGCTAGACTTTTTGTCAAACTGTTATATTAATAACATGCAGTCATATATGATCTAAATTTGTAGTCAGAGGAAATATGGTTTCCTTACAGAATGTCATTCATTAAGTAACTCGAAACATAAATTAGTATCAGTCTCACTCTCCCCTTTTATCCAATTGAACTTTACCTGTAGTTGGACTGTTTACATGATCTGGTAACTGTCATGTTTGTCCTTTGTCCTCATGCACTAAGCCTAAAACGTTTGAAAGTCAATGTAGCATGGACATGGTACTAACGTAAGATCAGAATCTCATTATTTATAATAAGCTTAAATTGGATTCCTTTTACAATTTCACACAAGTTGTTGCCTCCTAAACTACATCTAGAGGTTGTGTTGCCATTATTGTCCTTCATAAGTAGAAACCTTAATTAATCCTAATATATGTGAGAATGTCATCATCATACAGTAACAAAGACAATTATCAGAAATTTTCTTCGTATCTGTAGAAAACCTTGATAGTTGTGATGACAAAGGCAACATTAATAAAATGATGTTAGTAATTCTTTATGTTTTTGTACTATTGCAGGCAAGAAATTCATCAAGCGAGGAATCAACCACATCTGCTGCACCTGCAAGCACAATGAGTACATAACCTATTATCGTGTAACTGTAATTTAGATCCTAAACTTTATCGAAGAAAGATGGTACCTCAATACTGTAGTATGTCACGTTTATACTAAATCTCATGAAACCCCAAAAAGTAGAGGACAGGGCTCCTGTTTTATTCACCTTTCCCTCTATTTTGTTGCAGAGAATCTGGCCTTACTAAAAGTAGTATAGCAGAGTGTTGTGCATCTAAAATCAGTATATTCCACACAGAACTGGACTCAAACATGTAAAACAGGTTCAAAAAATAAACTGCAAAACAGATTTATCATCAAAAAAAGATAAAACAATTGTGAAATTAATAAAGAGTTAAGCAAGAAGTATAGCTAAAGTAAATCCATACCCATGTCCGAGTGTCGAGTGTCCGACACGGGTATTTGAGGCAAAATGAAGAGTCGGGGTAACATAGCTTTTTAGTAATTACCTTTGGCACCTCACCAAAGTTGTTAACTTTGTTTCTGTAAATCCGAGATCCATTGTTTTAGTGTTTGGTATTAATTTTTCGGTGTCAGTTGTGCAGTATAAATAAGTCCTTGGTGTTTGGCATTTTATTTCAGTATTTGCATGTACAGTATTGTTAGGTGTAATTACTGCATAATATATAAGATTCACAATGAATATTTTTGGTCACTGATTTCTCATGTTTCCTTTTTGTGTATGAAAGAATAATTATACGTAAATGGTTGGGTTTGTTTCAACCAAGTCAATGCCAATTCCTATAGAAAGTCAATGTACACAAGCTGATTTTGTGATATTATAAAATAGTGGAAGAGAATTGTGTGTTGTTCTCTATTAAGACCAGATACGTATAATGAAAGTTCTATCAAATTATCTAGGCCAAAATGCTACGCTTGAAGTTTAAGTGATTACTAACGTTTACACCAACGTTTAGCACATTTATTAGACATAGTCTAATACTCAAATTCTGATATCATCTTTACATATTATAGGTAGAATATGAAGTTTTCTTTTAGGTTTATAAGAGGTCTTCAAAATATTTTATAAATCATACACACACACACATTATAACATTTATATAGCTTATGTATATTGAAAAATTATGTAGTATAAACTATAACGTAATTATTTCTTACAAATTATTTATAAATTATATATACACATTAATAAATTACATTCGTACTTATAACTTATGTGGTGGTGTTTTATTTCGGATAAAATTGAACATTATAGTGATTTAATGGACGAGAAGCATTTATCAAATGAATAATTTGATCAATAAACATGTTCAATTCAAGACCAAACTCTTCCTCTTTGGAAGAAAAGTGATGACACTTGAGCTGTAAAGTACATGTATAGTTTCTTTGATTATTAACTTTCATTTTACATTGGTATTTTTTTATTTGAAATTGAACCTCTACGAAAACGAGCTAGCTACATTGGATTACGTTCATCAGTACATAAATCTGCTTGAACACAAGGAAGCATACTCCTCCAGAAAGATGTGCCTTTAAAATTTTAGTCTATCTTTGCTAATTTATGAGCTAAGGTGTTTCTATCTCTTCTCACATGTAAAATATGATAGTATGATTGTTACACACCCAACTCTTGATATCATTGATTACACTGCCAAATTCATATAAAATATGCTTAGAGAGACATTGGGAAATCATCAAGTAATTCATGAGCAAGCAACCAAAGCAAAAAACAGAAAAATGTTTAATTTTTTAATTTTTCATTTTTTATCATTTCAATAGACTATTATTATTCTCCTTTTTTGTTGAAATGATTTTTTAAAATTGTGTTTCAGGTTTAATGTTTTGGAGCCATCGAAGGTGAAGGGATTATCATTTCTGTATTTGAATAATGGAGACAATATATTATTGTTTTCAATTGGAGAACAATATTTGTAAAAATATTTATTACTTTTATCGAAGATTTTGATGGATTAAATAAATTTTGAACCATTATCAAAATAGAATTGTATGCTACTCGATCTTTTATATAAATTTTAGCATAGGGCTTGCTTTTCCTGAGGTTACCTCAGGTAAGTTTCCTGAGTTAATTAAAAAAACAATACAAAAATAAGGTTATTTTTGTAAATACAGAAGATCATGTTAAGTTATTACAAAATTGCCCCTGCGGGGCCAGTTATTTTATAAGGATTATCTCAGGTAAGTTCCTGAGGTAACCTCAGGAACATTATTCTCTTTTTTTAGCATATCACTATTTTATTAAATACTTATATACATGTATAGAATATCTTTCTAATAATTGATTATTTATATAAATGCATATAATATCTTTCTAAGAAATCAATCAAATTTGTTAAATTTTTGGTATTGACATTTTAAATTAAATAAGATGCCGTGTACGAAGTACGGGTAAAATGCTAGTTATAATATAGTATAGATACTCCTACATTAAAGTAGACTTATCCGTGGCGTATGCAAATTAGTCTCTGATAAATTAGTAGAAATGTTTTAACCAGTATTAGACTATTAGTATAGAATTTAAAAGTAAAACTTTTACTTGTTTTTGGATGTCATTGAGGATTTTCCAACCTGGTTTTGTAGACAGTATTGTTAATAATGGGAATCTATATCTATATATTACTCCGTATAAATTAACGGATAATCCATACCTTAGATATCCATATTTAGGTTTGAATTAAATTTTTTAATTCTATTTAGATCCATGCACTATCCATATTTTTGGTTTGGTATGCAGTTTTGGTTTGCATATGACTATTTGACTCATTTTTTATTCTGGAAAATTTGTATACAAATTTAAATATCATTAATGCAATATATATTATCTATGCTAAGTTTATTAATATAGATTTGAATTAATCTTTAAATTTTGGTAACTTAATTAATGCAAATGATCTCATAACATATATAATAAATATAATAAAATATTATTAATTTAAATAATCTCATAACATATATAACAAATATTATAAAATATATATTTTAAAGTAATTTTGAAATAAATTTATTTCAATATATAAAGAAATGCACTTATTGTATTAATTTTATTTTTTTTATAACTAAATTATTTAATTTTTAAATATTAAATTATTAAATTATTATAGTTATTAATTAATTTTTAAAATACCCGTGTACGTAGCACGGCTATAACCTAATTGGATTTAATTAATAGAGACATTATTCAAAAATTAATCGAATATTTGAAAACTAATCAAAATGATTAATTAAATATTCAAATTATTAATTAGTGCGATAATGAAATAGGGATCATCATTCATTTTTAGAATAATATCAGTAGGTAATACATACCTCAATTTTCAGGATTCTCGTAATAAAATTATACAGTAGATAAAAAAGATGGTGGAAATACAAGAACGAAGTCATAGAGAGGGCCAGAGGGGAGGTGCCTAGGGATGGGAATCGGGTCGGATCAATTTGGGTTTGTCAAAATCCAAATTCAAATTTGATTTTTTGGATAAAATCTTAACCCGATCCAAAACCGAAAAATATCCAAAAATTAAAACCCGAATCCAATCCAATGAATTTCGGATATCCGTCGGATCTGTTTTTTTTTCCATCCCTAGATGTGTCTCTGACACTTAATATATACTGTACTACAGTAGTACTCCCTCCGTCCCGTTGGGTTCTTTATATTGGAGGGGGACACGGAGACCAAGACAATGTTTAAAAAATGAGTAAAGTTAGATGAAAAGTGGGTAAAGTGGTGGGACCCATCAATATTTAATAATAGATTTGAGATAGTAAAGGAAAGTAGTGGGTGTAATAGTATTTTTTATAATTAAATATGAGATAGTGGGGGAAAGTAGTGAGTGTAAAAGTGGAGAAAACTTACTATTTTTGGTATGTAAAAAAATGAGTGGGACTTCCAAAAATAGAAACTGTAAAGAATCCATTGGGACGGAGGGAATAGTATTATTATACAGTTGCAACTTGCAAGTACCTAGAATCAAGCAAATGGCAGGTAAGGTTGCAGAAAAATTACTGATCCCCAACAGCAACGATATTAGTAATTGCGTACATACCAAATACAGTACTCCCTCCGTCTCACAATGTTTCTCTAGTTTGAAATGTCGGGACAGTTCATAACATGAGACAAATTACTATTTTACGTCTAATCTATAAGACCAAATATAGTCATGAGTGATCTTGTTGGATTCATATTTCTGAGTACTTTAATACATTGAAATTTTTATATTTAATATGAATACGAAATTGAAGATATTAATGATCAAAAGTGTGCGTTGGCAAACGTGTCCAACTCAAATGGGAAAAGTATTTAGAGACGGAGGGAGTACTAATGTACTACATACTCATTTGTATATTCATATCCTGGTGTGTGTATAAATAACAAAGAGAAAGTTAATAGAGCAAAGAATCTGCTAGGAAAATGATACTTCCTCCGTCCCAAAATGTGCTTTGACTTTTTTATGTATTTCAATGTGCTTAGATGGGGTACTTGTGAATTATATTTTTTAATTTTTTTTTATTTATATAAAAATATAGAATCTATATTTTTATACAAAATAAAAAAATTAAAAAATATTATCTATAAGTACTCCGTCCAAGCACATTGAAATGCGTGTAAAAAGAAGAATGTCATATAAAATGGGACAGAGGGAGTACGAGGGAAATGTTAAATCCAAAACAACATTTTTGTTTTCAGAGCAAGTTTTCTTGAAAAGACCAAATTGTCTTTGTTTTTATGAATTCAAGGGCTAAACTTGGTTTAAAATAAGGGCAATTTTGTCATTTCATAGAAATTTGTTCTGGAAATAAAAATTTTGCTCTGAATTTAACATTTCCCAATGATAAATCTAGAGCACTTTTTTTATATCCAGAACAACTTGTAACGAAAAGATAAAAATGCCTTTATGTTAAATCACGTCGATCCCTGCATTCACAAAAAAGACATTTTTATCTTTTCACAACAAACTGCTCTGGATATAAAAAAAATTGTTCTGAATTTAATATTTCCCAATCTGCTATTCTCCTTGCCTTAATACATCTTCAATTCCGGCAAAAATATTTATGAATAGTATCAACAGAGATATAGAAAGAGAAACACGATGCGATAGTAGGGTGAATGGTTTATAATTAGCTGTAAATTTCTCTTTTTTACCTGCAAAATTACTACCATCATATATTCATATTCAAGTCCTTTTCATTAATGGATCCGAATCCGTGACCAACAATCCTTTGACATAATTTATCGTATTTATTATGGATAACAAGGAGAAATACCAACTTTTTCTAATGAATATACAAAATTTGACCATTTTTACGTTGTTTAGAATAAAATTTTAATTTCTTATTTTTCACGGAAAGTATACAATATTCGACCAAGGACATTACATTAGCCCTACTTTATTTGTAAATTAGTACTACTTGATACAGTAGTAGCATTGGTCTACATGGATCATCTCACATTTGATTCCATGGTCTCACTTCTGACTCCTCTTCTATATTTAACCTTATTTTCTTATCTTCCGTGCCATTTATCCATCACATTCTCACTTGCTCTTTCATTCAGATCCCATCCCATAATTGAACCAGCCTAGTGTAGCACATATCTTAATCTTTTATCTAACATTTTATATAAATATAACAGCTCCTTCTTGATTAGCATTACTAGTAAACAAATCTGCAATCATTTCATTTTCTTGCTTTTGCATTACAAATGGGAACTGGTTGGAGAAGAGCTTTTTGCACAACAATCCCAAGAGATACCCAAGAAACAACATCATCATCACTAGACAATAACAATAACAAGAATCATTATGTTGTTCATGAGCAACTACAAGAAGATCATATGATCAGTCCTGCACCAACTCCAAGAAGCCTCTCAAAATTAGGAGCCATTTTCTCCGGTGGCCTTAGTAGTAGTAGTAGTAACCCTTCCACACCGCGCCTTCGGGTTAAAACCACCACCAGGTCCTCCTCATTCACATCCTCAACCGCTGCCACCCCGGTTAAAAAAGACGCCACCCCGAAACTACGGTGCAAAACCATGCCCAACACTCCTACTTCTAAATCTTATAAACCACCTGCTCATCTTTCTTCTAACCCTTCTTCTCCTAGATCCCCTTTCTCAATCTTCAAAAACTCCCTCCGTCTCTCTCGGGTAAGATTAATAACATCTCCTAAAATTTTTGTTATTCGATATTGTCTCGTCTTTCGAAATTCTGATTTCGCCACTGTACACACACAAATTTATGCACATTTTTTAGTGAATTAAATTTGTAAACATTTTTAATGGATTGGATGTTTTTGTGTTATTGCAGAATAATTGTGGAGTGTGTATGCAAAGTGTGAAAAGTGGACAAAAAACGGCGATTTTCACATCCGAATGCTCCCATTCATTTCACTTTCCGTGCATATCGAATCACTTGAGGAACCAAAACTCCCTGTTTTGTCCTGTATGCAACACCACCTGGAAAGACGCTCTTCCATTACTATCTACTATCAATCAACCACAGCAGCATCAACAACCACAACCAGAGAAGAATAACGTGATCATTAGAACACCAACTTTCAACGACGATGAGCCA
This sequence comes from Kitagawia praeruptora, assembly GCA_037693485.1. Lineage (NCBI taxonomy): Eukaryota > Viridiplantae > Streptophyta > Magnoliopsida > Apiales > Apiaceae > Kitagawia > Kitagawia praeruptora. The sequence goes on along the minus strand of CM075351.1, from coordinate 21,401,734 downwards.
CTTCTTTCTACCGCATCATCCATCAATTCCATCCCAGAAGTACTCGAAAACGATGATGAAATCGAAGAGTTCAAAGGCTTTTTCGTAAATCCAGTGTCCTCATCCATTTCCATCAACAATGCACAAGTTGAAACAAGATTACTCCCTGAAGTTGCCATCGTATCTACTTGTCAGACACACGAGACATACGTCGTGGTTTTAAAAATCAAAGCTCCTCCACCTCGGGTTAACGGAGTTGCGCAGGCAAGACGTGCGCCAATCGACTTAGTTTCGGTACTTGATATTGGAGGTAGCATGAATCGCACGAAACTAGACATGATGAAACGGGCCATGCATTTGGTTGTTTCGTCACTCGGCTCAGCTGATCGGCTCTCTATCATAGCTTTCTCAGCTACAGTTAAGCGGCTCATGCCGCTTAAAAGAATGACTTTTCAAGGTCAACGATCAGCTCGTCGAGTTATTGACCGATTAGATTTGCACAATGGAAGCTGCGCTGGTGATGCGTTACGCCAAGCAACTAAAATACTCGAAGATCGACGTGAGAGAAATCCTGTCGCTAGTGTTATGTTATTATCTGATGGCCAGGATGAACAACCGCAACATGATAATAACACTAATAATCGGCATGTTGCGAATCACGGTTCTTCAACCCGATTCGCTCATGTTGAAATTCCAGTTCAGTCAAGTGGCTATAGTCACGAGCCAACTGAGGACGCATTCGCTAAATGCGTTGGTGGATTGTTAAGTGTGGTCGTACAAGATCTGCGTATTCAAGTTGGCTTGGCTTCTGGCTCTGATCCAGCTGAAATTTGCGCGGTTTATCCTTCCAATCGTCCACTGGTTTTTAGCTCAGGTACTAAAACGGCCTAAAAGATTTGCGTAACAAGTTTATTTCAAATAATTATTAGCATTAGAATATTTTTTGAATTATTTTTAGTCGACAATTTACATAAATTTAATTTTTCAAACGGGTCAGGTTTGGTTCGGATCGGAGATTTATATGCAGAGGAGGAGAGGGAGTTGCTGTTAGAACTTAGGGTCCCGATTACAAGCAATGAGGGCCACCACGTGCTATCCGTTTGTTGTTCTTACAAGGACCCAGCAACACAAGAGATAATTTATGGTACAGATCAGCCTTTACTAGTGCCGAAGCCACAACCGTTTAGATCTTCACTTCCCAAAATCCAGCGGCTAAGGAATTTTTTCGTTACTACACGGGCAATTGCCGAGTCTAGGCGATTAATTGCGCTAAATGAAATGTGTAGCGCTGTGCAACTCTTGGCTTCGAGCCGAGAGTTGTTGGTGCAATCGGGTTGTCTAGGGGAGGAGTATGTTCGGAGATTGGAAACCGAGTTGTTGGAGATAAGGTGGAGGAAGGAGGCCGAGGAGGAGATGATGCAACGACGACAACGGATGGTGGAGGAGAAGGAGGAGCCGCTCACACCGTCGTCGGCTTGGAGGAGGAGTAAGGTGTCTTGTGTTAAGCCGTCTACTAAGAGAGTTAGTGATTTGCATGGTTTTGAAAATGCAAGATTTTGAGTTTTTTGTACCTTTTCTTTGACCCAATAGCTTTACAAAAATGTTGCTACTAGTACTAGTTAATGAAGGTTGGATTGTGTAGTTAATCAAGTATGGACTGTGTAACAATTCCTTTACCAAGGTCTTTGGCTTTTATTCAAATTTTACAGTTTGTAAAAGAAAATTTGACATTCATTAAACTTTATGGGATGAGCACAAATGCGAAATAATATTAAGAGTACATTTTTCCTAGTAGATTAATAAGTTTGGAACATTTGCAATTAATATTGAAAGACTGTGAAATTTGATCTCTGCCCCACAACAAAATGGATGATTTGATTTAGAGAATTTTGTACTTTGCTCTGTTTTTGAATGAGATTGATCCATGGCTCTTCTATGATTCCTTTTTTTTTTATTATTATTATATTGGGTGTGTGTTTCAGAAATCGCTAGGTGGTCCAGGGCTGATGGGGTACCGCCTAGTGCATAATCGGGTAGTCGAGGATTAATCGGACGGATTAATCGGAGCATTAATCGGATATTATAATAATATTTAATTTATTAGTCTAATTTACAATTAAAAATATCATTTTAAATAAATTAATAGGATTAATCAGATTTCAAAAATCGAATCGGTTGACTACCTTCCAGAAAATTAATCGGGGATTAATCGATTGAATCGGGGATTTTTAGAACCGTGCTCCTTTCATGCATTTTCACTAATTACGTGATAATTAGCATAGTGTTTAACCGTCAGACTCCTTCATCCGATTATATGCATATTGCAGTTTTTTTGTGACATGCTCTGTTATAGAAATCGATCGATTTCTGAAAAATTTTCGATAAATTGACAAAAAATTGATCAAAATTTTGGAATCGATTCAATCGATTTTACAAAAATTGCCAATAAATCGCCGATTTTTTAACCAAATCATCTGATAAATCGTAAATCGATACCTCAACCAAATAGTTCCGATTTCCGAAATCTGCAACATTGGTGACATGCTATTAATTCAATGTAAATTGTATATTATCCTTAAAGTTAATGATATAAAATCTCCAATGTTTTTATAAGAAAACGTCCATTGTAATGTTTCAATTTTTTATTCTGCTATGAAATGCATTTTGGAAATCTTAGAATGTGTGCAAGAAATTAAAATACCAGTCCATTTGAGCACATGGAGTATGATTTGGAAGATTTGTAGCAGATCCTAATTTTGGAAGATTGTGTTTTGTATTCCGTGTCCCACAAAAGGATGCTTCAAATTCCTGACAACTGAATTGATCAACATTATACATCCAAAATTTCATAAATATTTGTAATTTTAAAAACTTATAGTTTGTTTCTGTATTCCTTTTTGGAGTAAAAATGAAAAGCCAACTTAGCATTTATTTTACAATATTTACAAGCTGTACACATCAAAGGTGAGGTCTATTCAAACTGTGCAATTGCAGGAGTAACAAATGAACTAAATGTTGAAGTGAATGTGAGCTGGTTTGGTTGCTGTTCAATCTCACATATATGACCTAACTATCACTGTTCTAATTGACACGAAACAAAGATAAAGACAGTAAGAGCATGCATGTATCTGGTGTTAAATAAAATTTATTTAATTGCGAATGTATTTGACAATAAATTTTGAGATTTCAAATTTAGGTAATTGGGTTGTTTCGATGCAAATGGTACAATAAGATAGATTATCTGAAATAGCAAGATCATGGTTCCGACTTCAGATGCAGTAAAATACATGAGGGATAACAAATAGCTACATGATAGCTAACCATGAAACTTTGGCAAATTAGGATATCCACGCAATTAAAAACGGATTTGTGATCACTTGATCATTTGCATTTTTGTTTAAATTGCTTCTGACAAAAGTGACAAAGAAATTCAATTTCGATGGCAGATGAAAAACTTGCGCAGTTTCATACAAAAAGTCCGAGCCCGAAAATCTGGCCCGATCCCATCTGACAAATTCCGGTCAAAGCCTGGCCCGATCAAGCCCAGTCTGAGGGCCTTAAACGGTTCCTATATTTTTGGGCAAAATCCGGCCCGGCAAAAGCCCGATGTAAAGCATAATGAATGTAATATGTAATAGAGGACATATATAACTCAATTAGGATAAAAGATAAATAATATTAACTCTATACAGGGATCGTGAAAGTTGAAGAACATGCATCAACAAGGATCGAGTCGCTGAAAGAAGTTCATTAACATAATCAAGCCTCAGTGACAGAATAAGATGTACAGATGATTCAGTTGAAGGGCCAAAAGATTACAGTGGTCTTAAAGACATGATACAAAGACCATGAGTGAATGTTAGTCGTTTGTGAACCAGGCTAGTTGCACTAGGCGTCATCACTTCACAAAGGAATCGAAGTATCTAACTCAGAAAAACTGTTAAGAGGTATGATTGAGTTTAGAGTAGTGTTGATATCCTCCATTTTGGAAGCTGCATATTTAAGGATGTCAAATTAAGAAGAAAATGAATAGTATTCAAAATCACTATTCATATGAATAGTAACCAAAATCACTATTCACATGAATAGTAACCGAAATCAATATTCATATGAATATTCATATGAATATTACTATTCATATGAATAGTAATCGAAATTACTATTCATGATAGTAACGAAAATTACTATTCATCCGGGTCCCACCTTCAAATAATTTTGTTGGTTTAAAAAGTAAAATTTTCAATCAGATGGTAAGAAAACAAAAGCAGATGGACAATATTCAAAGATTGTAGCTTTTGAAATTAGAAAGATTCGGCTGAGATTGTTGAAAAGAAAAGGAGACTACAGGCAGCACCAGCTGAAGAATTATCGTCATCAGTTACATATATTAGCTGCATAGTAACTTTCTATAATCTATAAATAGGTCTGTTGTATTTCATTTTAAAATACACCTCAACACACAACTTTCTTTTCTCTCTCTTATATCTTCTCCGTGTAATCTGCTAGACAGTCCATCTAGTAGGAAAGCTGTTTGCACTAAATCACGCAAGCGTACGTGGTCACAAGTAATACAGATAGAAGTCAAGTTCGTTCCCACAGAGATCTGGTTTAGGTTTCAATTCAGTTAATGCACCTATGCAACAATGTATGGTTTTTATTCACTGCTAAGACAATTAACAAGATTGGGTTTAATAAACTAAATTAACTAAGAAGTAAATTAACAAACTAAGAATTAACTAACTAACAAGAATTGGAATCGAATTGCTTCTGCAAAAGAAAACATGGAATCCTAACTTCATTAAATACTTTGCTTAGATCTGACGCCTTTAATCACTATATGCAATGGTTATGATATCTGATCGGATAACACGAAACAAGTATACGCTACTTCTCAGTATACGAATACCAAACTAAACATACATCCACAAAAGAGATAGAAGATGAATAGACACCAATTATGCTTAGACCCTATATCTCTATAGAATTTGAAAACATAACGGTTGAAGAACAAGTTATCCACATTGATCACATAGGGCATCATAATATCTCTATTTACGCCACAAATCATGATGTTAAAACATCAACCTATCCTATGCTAGCATGGCAAGTTCTAAATCTCAAGATCCACTCTCGCTTCACAAGAGATTAACAAATTAGATGTTCATGACGCATCTATCAATTAAGCATAACCATACGAGGATATCAAATATACATCACACACAGATCTCTAAAGCATCAAGATACTAAAGCTCCATAAATAAATCCGTTAGAATCCCATGACAACGATTAGTTCATAATCGAACCGCTCGTCATAATGGGATCTGTTTGTCGCGCTGCCTGCGCCCACCACGCACAGCCTGCGCGTGGCATACCTGTCCAAGATTGTAGAAAATCTCCCAAGCTTCGCGTGGGCAGTAAGATCGCTGAAAACGGACTTCTAGAACTCCAGAAAATCCGAATTTTACACATATTGCTCCTTTCTCCTCTGTTTCTTTTGCATTAGCTAACATCTTCAATATCATGACACATGTAACTCCCTGGTAGCATAACACAAGTGTCCAATCTTCATTACAATGCTTAATTCTACTCTAATATCGCTTAGAATACCAACACTAACCAATAGCTACAACCCTGCACAACTACACAAAACACATAAAAAATACAACAAACTTGAGACCAAGTCAATCAATTTAAGCCGATATGGAACGCTCCAAGTGGATATAAAATAATTATCAAAAGCCGGCTTAGCCCGCTTTCAGGAAGTGTCGGGTAGAAGGTCCTCGTGCCTAAACTATCCTTAGGAGTGTTTGCTTTTGTAGCTGATCCATATATAGGATTGGATTGTGTAGCAAACCTCCGGGTTTTATCTATTTAAAGATATTTCCCACACAGTTGTGTTATTTCGATTTAGTATTTTTGATTTCATATCCACATCAAAAATCGAAATATTTTTAAATAACGTATTCAACCCCCCTTCTACGTTATTCCGGACCTAACAATTGGCATCAGAGCCACTCTGTTATTATACAACAGTTAAGATCCAAAAAGCTATACAATCATGACAGAAAAAACACAAACTCCAACAACTAGCATATATGAATCAATCAGAGTTCCAATACTCAGGGCATCAGAATATCCCATATGGAAGGTGAAGATGGAAATGTTTCTGGAGGCTACAGATCCAGAGTACTTAGACTGAATCCATGATGGTCCACATAAGCCTACCAAATTGTCTGTTGCAGTTGCTGGAGAGGAACAGAAAACGATTCCAAAGGAGAAGAAAGTCTACACCCCTGAAGATATCTCCTCTATTAGCAAGGATGCCAAAGTAAGGCATTTATTACATAGAGCTCTTGACAATGTTATGTCTAACAGGGTCATTGGATGCAAAACTGCTAAGGAGATTTGGGATGCTTTGGAATGTCAAGGAACCAAAGCCATCAAAAAGAACAGGAGAACAATACTCACACAGGAGTACGAGCACTTTGACTCAAATACTGATGAGTCATTAACAGATATATATGAGAGATTCCTGAAATTGCTAAATGAACTGTCATTGGTAGATAAGGAGTATAATCTTGAAGACTCCAATATGAAATTCTTGTTGGCTCTTCCTGAGAAATGGGACTTAAAGGCCACTACCATCAGAGACAATCATGATCTGGAAAACATGTCTCTTGATGAAATCTATGGAATGCTCAAAACTCATGAGCTTGAGATGGAACAAAGAAGTAAAAGGCATGGAGGCAAGTCCAAGATAATTGCTCTTAAAGTTGAGGAAAAAGCTTCTAAAGAAGTTACTGTGAAAAAGAGTCAATCCAAGGGAAAGGCTCTTATTACAAAGTCTGATACTGAGTCATCAAACTCTGATGATGACACAAACTCTGACAATATCACAGACTCTGATAATGAGGGTAGTGATGCTGAGATGATACAACTTGCCGCCCTGATGGTAAAAAACTTCAAGAAGATGGCTTACAAGAACTTCAGGAAGGGAAAGAAGTTCACACGAAGAGATTCAAATTTTGAAAAGAAGAATTTCAGAAAAGCTGATGGAAAGGAAAGCATGTCTGGAAAAGTGGACAAGTCCAAGATCACATGCTATAATTGTGGTGAGAAAGGACATTTTGCACCTGAGTGCAAGAAAGCCAAAGTTGATAAAGGTCAAGCTTACATCACAAAGAAGAAGGATTGGGCTGACACTTCAAACTCTGAAGATGAGGTGAACTATGCCTTGATGGCAAATGTTGATAGTATCTTTGAAGCTACTGAGACCAAGGTACCTCACTCTACTCTAGCTTTTGATACTACTGATATATCTGAGTTAAGACTCTTTCTTAAAAACTTGCATGTTAGCTACAGAGATCAGCTTTAAAAAAATGAAAGAATAAAATCTGAAAGTCTAGACCTTAGAAAGAGAAATGACTATCTAGAATTAGAATTAGTCCAGATGTTACAAATTCAGAAAGAGAGAGATGATGCTATTTTTGTTAAAACTGAATTATTGAAAAAGCATGCTTATCTTAAATCTGAAATTGCTAAAGAAAGAAACATTATTAAAACTTGGACTAACTCTGGGAAACTACTCAGATTATCATAGAGAATGATTGTTGGAAAGAAGGTCTAGGTTACACTGATAAAAAGAAAACTGCCAACCTAGAAGCTGAGACCTCTAAACCTGTATTTACTAAAAAGGCTGCAAAACCCAAACTTAATCATATGAGGTTTGTACCAAAATCTGACAAACCAAAACAGGATGAAGTCAAATCAGTAAATATTAGTTTAATGTCTCAGAAACAGCTTAAACACAAGCTGAAGGAATTAAACAGAGTGAACAAGGTAAAAGAACCTGGGAAAAACAGAAATGGAAAGGTAGGCATCAATAAAAGCAACAACTATATGTCCATTCCCAATGCTCCTAGGAAGAAATGTTACAACTGTGGAAATCCTAACCATCTTGCTACTTTTTGCAGGAAGAATAAAAATATAAACTCTATACCTTCTAAGTCAGGAGTTAAGAGTGGTTCAGTTAGGTTTAAGCCACAGAATCCTTATTTTCACTGTGGCAATATTTGGCATTCTATTTATACATGCAAAAAGTATCATAATTTGTATTATGATTATTATGAAATTAAACCCTCTTTGAATAAATTCAAGATTGATTCTACATGTATAAATTCTGATAAAAAGAATGTTAGCACAAACTCTGATAAGACTTCTGCTGCAAAAGCTAACAAACTTAATAAGGCCAAAGGATCCAAGCAAGTATGGGTCCTTAAAACTAATCATTAGTGGTTTTTGTGATTGCAGGGTAACAGGAAAAATATCCTTGTCTGGACAGTGGATGCTCAGGACACATGACTGGAAATAAAGCCCTGCTATCAAAATTTGTGGAGAAAGCTGGCCCAAGTGTTTCTTATGGAGATGTCAACATAGGAAGGACTCTGGGATATGGCAATATCAAACTTGGGAATGTCATCATTGAATCTGTAGCTCTAGTCTCAGGACTTAAACATAATCTGCTAAGTGTGAGTCAAATCTGTGACAGAGGTTATCATGTGGATTTCTTTGAAGAACACGGTGAAGTTGTAATCAAATCTACAGGAAAAGTTGTTCTGAAGGGATACATGCATGGTAACATTTATGAAGCCAAGCTTTCAACAAACTCTGATGGCTCTGCAATCTGTTTACTGAGTAGAGCATCAATTGAAGAAAGCTGGGATTGGCACAAGAGACTTTCTCATCTGAATTTCAACAGCATTAATGAGCTAGTAAAGAAAGATCTTGTGAGAGGATTGCCCAAATCAGTTTTTACTCCAGATGGCCTATGTGACTCATGTCAAAAGGCAAAATAAAGGAAAACTTCATTCAAAAGTAAGACCGAATCCTCAATTCTTGAGCCATATCACTTATTGCATGTTGATTTATTTGGTCCAGTAAATATAATGTCTATTGGAAAGAAAAGATATGATTTGGTTATTGTTGATGAATACACCAGATATACATGGGTGTATTTCATGCACAAAAAAGAAGAAACTGCATCAATCTTAACAGAGCATGTCAGACAACTGGACAAAGGATCTAAGCATACAGTGAAAATCATAAGGAGTGATAATGGCACTGAGTTCAAGAATGTAGCCATGGAAGAGTTTTGTAAAGAAAATGGAATAAAGCAAGAATTCTCTTCACCTGGAACTCCACAACAAAATGGAGTAGTAGAGAGAAAGAACAGGACTCTCATAGAAGTTGCAAGGACCATGCTTGATGAAGCAAAGTTGCCAACTTACTTCTGGGCTGAAGCTGTGCAAGCTGCTTATTTTACACAGAATGCTACACTCATAAACAAGCATGGTAAAACACCATATGAGATGGTGAAAAATAAGAAGCCGGACCTGAAGTACTTTCACGTGTTTGGATGTAAGTGTTTTGTTCTTAAGACTCATCCAGAATAGCTTTCCAAATTTGATTTAAAAGCTGATGAAGGAATCTTTGTTGGATACCCACTATCCACAAAAGCATTCAGAGTCTACAATCTGAGAACAAAAGTGGTCATGGAATCTATCCATGTGTCTTTTGATGATAAGAAGATAACAGGAATTGAAGATTTTGATGAACATGACCAGCTGGGATTTGAGAATGAAGAAATAAATGCTGATCTACAAAATTCTGATATTCTTTCAGACTCTATTGTTCAATCTATACCAGTAGATCAGACAACAACACAAGTTGAGGGGGAGCAAGTGAACGATGGAAATGAACCCCAATCAAGTGAAGAAACATCAAAGAATGCATCTGTTGATTCATTAAACTCTGATTCATCAAACTCTGATTCATCAAACTCTAAAAGCAACAGCTCAGGGGGAGCAAACAATGATTTTGGATCTACTAGTCACCACACTCAACATAATTATGAACTCGGGGAATCATCAAGATCAAATCTGCCAAGACAAAGGGTATGGAGTAAAGTGCATCCCTTTGAACAGATCATTGGTGAACCGGACAAGGGTGTACAGACTAGAAGAGCAACACAGAATGAATGCAATTTCGCAGGATTTTTATCTCAAATTGAACATAAAAAGGTTAATGAAGCTCTTGGTGATCCAGATTGGGTAACTGCAATGCAGGAAGGACTCAATCAGTTCGAAAGGCAGAAAGTTTGGAAGCTGGTGCCAAGACCAAAAGATAAATCTGTAATTGGCACTGGATGGGTGTTTAGAAATAAACTGGATGAAAATGGTATTGTTACGAGGAACAAGGCTCGATTGGTAGCAAAGGGTTACTCTCAAGAAGAGGGAATTGATTATGATGAAACCTATGCTCCAGTTGCAAGGCTTGAAGCAATCAGGATGTTCTTAGCATTTGCTTCACACTCCAACTTTAAGGTTTTTCAGATGGATGTGAAGAGTGCATTTTTGAATGGAGATCTAGAGGAAGAAGTCTATGTTGAACAACCCCCTGGGTTCGAAGACAAGGAATTTGAAGGTTTTGTGTACTTTCTCTTCAAAGCTCTCTATGGTCTCAAGCAAGCCCCTAGAACATACTCTCTCCAAGTTCTTACTTGAAAATGGTTTTACAAGAGGTATCATCGACAAAACTCTCTTTCATAAAAAGCATAAAAATGATATAATTCTGGTGCAAGTATATGTGGATGATATAATATTTGGTTCTACTAATGATTTGCTATGCAAGAGATTTGCTAAGCTAATGCAGAGTAGGTACGAGATGAGCATGATGGGTGAGTTGTCCTTCTTCCTAGGACTTCAAGTTGTTCAGAAGCCTGATGGTATTTTCATCTGCCAATCAAAACACATAAAGGATCTTCTGAAGAAGTATGGGATGGAAGAAGCAGCTACTGCCAAGACCCCGATGCCAACTGCAGTCAAGCTTGATGAAGACAAATCTGGTAAGTCAGTTGACATCACGAAGTATCGAGGTATGATCGGCTCTCTCTTGTACTTAACTGCTAGTAGACCAGATATTATGTTCGCAACTTGTCTATGTGCTAGATTCCAGGCTAACCCTAAAGAGTCACATCTTATAGCTATTAAAAGTATTTTCAGATACCTTATGGGAACCCCCAATCTTGGGATTTGGTACCCTAAAGGAACAGGTTTTGACCTAATTGGCTATACAGATTCTGACTTCGCATGTTGTAAGATTGATCGGAAAAGTACTTCTGGAAGGTGTCAGTTTCTAGGAAGAAGGTTGGTATCTTGGTACAGCAAGAAGCAACACTCAGTATCTACCTCGACAGCCGAAGCAGAATACATTGCGCCAGGTAGCTGTTGTGCTCATATCCTGTGGATGAGAAATCAACTTCAGGACTATGGACTCATGTTGGACAAAATTCCAATTCTATGCGACAACACGAGTGCCATTGTCATTGCCAACAATCCAGTTCAACACACCAGGAATAAGCACATTGATATCAGGTATCATTTCTTACGAGAGCATGTCATGAATGGAACTGTGGTATTATATTTTGTTCCCACATATCAACAAATTGCAGACATCTTTACTAAACCACTGGATGAATCCACTTTCTCCAGGTTAGTTGGTGAACTTGGGATGTTAAATCTGTCTAATTAATTTTGGATAATCAATAACTGCAATTGGTTATAAGTTCACATGTATTTTTAAATATCCATATGTTTAGGACATGTGAATTTATTTGCATCCAGTCTTCTTTTTTATAGTTATCTCTATATTAATTACCATGCTTATAAATGCTATATTTTATGGTAATTAATTAGTAAATAATTGTGTTAATTGTAGCATAATTAAATAAATATTTTATTGACATATATCAATTAATGATATTTTGTTAATTTTATGTCTATTTAATTGTGAGTTTATCTGATTATTGTGGATTAATTCTTGATTTATTGTGTGATTATTTTTTCCATAATAATTAGAAGTATTAAATATGTGTATGTGTATAGGCTGAAAGGTTTCGGCGATAAGATGTTTTTTTGGCCGACAGGTTTCGGTGATAAGATGTTTTTTTGGCTAATTAGGTAGTTAGGTGAGAAATTATTGAGCGGTGTTATTTTTCAAACATAACCTGTCACTATTACACCTAACTCACTAATACTTGAAACCTTATAAATGATGATTTATTTTTTTTTTTGTGTTTAACATCATCATTTTTCAGATATACAGAGCATATACACACAATTGCTGAATATTTCGAGCTTTGATCGGAAATATCTCTCAATCTAGCTGGTGGTTTTTAGATCAGATTTCATATTCTTGCTTTATACATCATCCTTTATAAAAACTAACCCTTGTTTTTTAGTTTCCTCAAAGTTTTGAAAATGGCATTGCATGGAAGCTTTTTAATTGCTAAAGTTAATCCTGTTCCATTCAGCAAATCGAAACCATTCAGGATGAGCAATTTCGGGCTTGGACACAATTTCTGAATGAACATTCATTAATTCGCTATGATTTAGTTGCACAAGTGCAGCTTAACCATGATGCATTGCGTGAACTATATTGTAGTGCAGTTAACACTTCTGGACAGGACGGGTGTGCATTCACATATCGACTATTTGGTAGGTCGATTAGCGTCACTGAACGAGATGTTAATCGAATTCTTCATTTTCCTATGGAAAATCTCGTTTCTGATCCTACACCTGAACAGATTGAAATGTTCTTCCGTTTTATAAGGTACCAAGATGGCAATTTCAATACTGGTAATCTATCTAGAACGTTTCTAACCCAGTATTGGAATTTCTTCTTTCACACTCTTAACCATGTTTTTTCCTCAGATAGAACAAATCAATATCGAATACCTAAATTTATTCAAATAATAGGGTATGCGGTCGCCAATAATTTGAGGATTAATTTTGGAAAAATAGTGCTTGGTCAAATCATTTTAAAAATGAAACGCTTGGGAACAAGAGATGTTCGGACTCAAAATGTCAAATGTCTATATCCAAGGTTTCTACAGTTAATATTAAACGATTTTTTGAATGATGAAGACAGGGTACGCTTGGAAAATGGTCAAAAGGTGGAATGTTCATCCATGAAGACGAATGTAATTAATTACATAAGCAAAAAGAAATATACGGATGTGCCTACAGTCCTAACTGAATATCTAAAGACTGTCCAACTTCCGTTGTTACCACGACCAGTGAGAGCAGGTATACGACAAGGTAATATTTCAATCCCTGCTATTCCTACCTCTGTTTTCCCTATTGTGTCACAGGAAATACAGTTTCTACAGCCCCTAGTGGCCATCTTACCCGACCAAGAGCATGAAATCCCACAGACTCTAACACAGGTCGAAGAACCCATTCTACAAATGCAAACACAAACACAACAAACTCCTACACCTCAATTGTCACTTAAACGACCAGTTATTCACATTATTGAGGGAGATAGTGCCTCAGCAGCACCACATAAGGAGTTAGTTACATCAGCCGCTCTACCTCATTCTAAACGGAGTAAACCCAATGAACTTGAGGTAACGGCAACTGTTAGTGAAACAATTCTTTCTTATCCAATGAGTGCAAATGTAAATGAGATTGAATTGACGGGAGCAACTATCTTGAGTTCCATTTCACGGAACGTAAGAGTGGTTGATGATCTTCCTAAAGATCAAATGCCTTCGTAGGCATCCGAGGTGGAATTACCTACCTCAAAAACTGCTGGTGAATCTTCTATTTTACGGAAAGATCCATCGGTAGGTGGTTCTTTTATGAACCAAGTGTCTTCACAGACATACGAGGGAAACTTGGGTTTTGTGCCATTTAATCGATTCAAGTTTAACCTCCCAGAGAGAAAATCTCTGGATCTCTTTCGAGATTTACCACTCTTTACCAGTGGTCGGCAACTCGCTTCACGCGAGGACGGAAACTCACGAACTTTCATTGCACCATCCGTGACCTCTGAAAAAGGGGCTAGGATGATTTCATTTGCAGGTACACATATCGGTGGAAGCTCTAGAGGAAAGTTGAGGGAAACACCAACAGAACATGTAAGTGTAACCCAAACCACTAAACCGAGTGAATATAGAGTGTTGAGTGAAACACCTGCAGAACGTACAAGTGAGTAACCTACTCAACCACATGCACTTATAACCAGAAAAGAATACAGCAGACTCCTTACACGGGTCCAAACAATGGAGAAAGAGTTGCAAAATATCTGTAAGTCCATTGCAGAAATTAAAAATTTGTAACTTATTCAACATGATGCATTCCAGGTTCAATTAAGCTCCATGGCATCCCAGTTTAGTCATGCAATCAACTCATTGGTAAAGCCATCTTCGTCTAATTTACCAACTCCACATCCTACTACTCTGGAGGATAACCCAACTGAGGGGGAGAAGGTGGATGACCAAGAAAAATCTACTAGGCGTAAGGGCAAGGAAAAGGTTGTTGACACGGAATTAACTTTATTTTAGGAAAGGAAAAGCTAATGGGAGTATTAGTGCTATGTGAAATAGAAAGCAAGGCAAACTTGAAGATATGTTCAGTCTAGAGGAACAATTGACTTGCGCTTGCTTAAATTTTAGAAATCTGGATAGTGTATATATATGATCCAGAATGCGCTTTAATATTATTATCTTTGTATTTTATTTGTATCAGTTGAGTTATCCTGAAAGGCAGAGTGTATTAACTTGTAACACTATAACTAATGTAACTCAATTAAACGAAAAGATACTTAACCAGAAGACAATCAAGAACAAGAAGTCACAAGGAATCAACACTAAATGAAGACAAGGTAATTGATACAATTGAACATGTTAACTATGATCAAGCCAAGAAGAAATCATTGAGAGAAGTTCAAGTCAAAGTTGTTCAGGCCTCAGTGATTTGAGAATTCGAGATTCAAGATCATAACTATCAGTATCAACAAGACCAATTGATTTCAAGTGAACAAGAAGGAAAGCAAATATTGGAAAGCCAAGTTACTAAGTGAATATGGTAATTTATTCAAGAAACAGAAACACTATCAAGACTAGTCACTTATGAACCAGACCAGTGCATCAAGTGTCAGGACATTGATAGCAAGTTTATGTCAGTAATAAAGATCCATGTTCAAGAGCTTGTAGAAGAACAAAGAAGATATGAAGATATCACAAGCTCAAGATGTGCATTGAAGTTTCAAGTTGAAGACCAGAATATTTTCTAAGTACTAAATGTTCTAGATGGCTAAGTCGAAATTCTCAAGTAGAAGTTCTACTTAGAATTTCGAGATGGCTAAGTAGAAATTCTCAAGTAGAAGTTCTACTTAGAGTGCAGCTTCAACATGACACATGGCATCTTATGATTGGCAGATTTCCAAGCTTTCAAGATAAGATAAGATTTATGTGGACATCATTGGGCCACGTACATCTTAGTCTTTGAAGACTACAGGTCATAGATTACATGTAGTATAAATAGAAGCACTTGTGTAATGTTTTAGTTAGTGAGCAATACTGAGAAAAACACAAGAGAAAGAGAGAGAGTATTCACAGAGCTTAGAATCATTCACTTCTCTCTCAACTTCTGTTATACTTTGTAATGAATGTTGTAGCAACCTTTTCAAGTTATATATAAAGAAATATATTCCTTGAATCTGTGTGTTCATTTATTGCATCGTATTTATTGCTTCTCATAATCGAAAAGTTGTATTCACCCCCCCTCTACAACACATTTGGACCTAACAATTGGTATCAGAGCCGATGTTTAACATACAAAACATAGATCCTTGTGTTTGGTAGAAGAATCGTGAGTTTTCATTTTCTAGATCTACTTTTCATTTTTTCGAAAAGTGTGCTTTAATTCATTTCCATTGAAAACTCATCCGGGAAAAATTATTTAAATACTCCAGGTGTGATTATTTGGCTTGGGTGTATTTTAATTAATTTTTGTGAATTAATCTGGGTTCATTTATATTTGGTGTTCTTGAGTGTTCATCATCTGTTCTTGTCAAAGAAGATAACCCAACAACTTTTTGATCTCCTTTTTCAAACAAACAAAGATAGTCAAAAAGGTGTTTTTGTACTTTTGATTTGATTATTATTCCTTGGCCGAAAGCAAAAGAAAGTGTACTCAGTGCTTAGCAAGTGGGTTAGTCACTTTCGGTGTGTAAAGTAATCAAAAGTCAAAAAGGTGATATTGTTTATTCAATATTAAAGTAATCTGCAGAAAATTATTCTAAGGACAAAAAGTTCTACATAGAATTTCTACTTGAGATTTTCTACATAGAATTTCGACTTGGACAATTTCTACTTGGTGAATTTCGACTTGGACAATTTCTACTTAGAGAAATTTCGACTTGAGCAAAATTTCTACTTAGCAAAATTTCGACTTGGCAGAAGTTCTACATAGATATTCTACATAGCCTAGTCTTGGGTACTTAGAATTTTTTAGTGACAAGATTTGAAATGGCTCCTAAAAATTCTTTCAAGATCCCAATGTTCAACCGAGATCACTATGAAGAATGGGTTTTCAGAATGAGACTCTACTTAGAGACTATTAACCCTGAGTATCTGGAAGTCCTTGAAAAGGGTAAATTTGTTCCAATGAAAGCTATTCCTGAGCGTACGGAAGGAGAGGAGGTTATACCTGCTCGGTCTGAACCTAAAAAGGCAGCGGACTTTACGGATGCTGACAAGGAGCAAATAGCTTATGACACTTCTGTAAGACAAACCTTGATGGAATCTCTCGATCATGAAATGTTCAACATAGTCAAGGGTTTGAATACAGCAAAGAAGATTTGGGACAAGATAGAAGTTGTCATGGAAGGATCTGCAGAGGTCAGAAGCAACAAGACACTTATACTCAAGATGGAGTATGACACCTTTAGAATACGAAAAGGAGAAAGCATAACAGATGTCTACCTACGATTCAGTCAGTTGGTATTGGATTTGAATCTGAGAGGTGTTACTCTCCCCATGGTTGAAACCAATACAAGATATTTGAGGAACCAGCCAAAGAGCATTGAACATAGGGTCTACGCAATCAGAGAAACCAGAGATTTGCATACAACTTCTCTGGAAGAATATTATGGAATTCTGAAGACCTATGAGCTGGAAACTCTTCAAGATCAAGCATGGGACAATGATTCAAAGGGAAAAGAAACTGCATCAGGATTAGTTGCTGATGAGGAAGAGTCTAAGAAGGCAATGGTTGCAGCAAAGCCTAAATCATCACCTGCACTACGTCAAGTTGATAATGATGACGAGTGTGCATCTAACAGTGATGATGACTACTTCACCCAAGAAGAGCTGGACAACATGGACGATAGTGTCGTGGCATACATGGCAAGGAAGTTCAGCAATATGAGATTCAGAAAGAGCAACCGACCACAAAGAAATTCTTCATCTTATTATCGGGCTGCTAAGGGTGGTGGTAGTTCATCAGGCTACAAAAGCAAAGGCAAGAGTACCAGCTACAAATCTCCGTTGGATTTCAAAATGAAGTTCAATTGCTATAATTGTGGTGAACCTGGACACTTTGCCTCGGACTGCAAAAAGCCTAAACAGACTTATCCAAAAGAGACATTTGAAGCCCTCAAAAGCAAGTATGAATCGCTGGTGAAAGAAAAACATGGTAAAAGAGCTTTAGTAGTAACAGAAGGAAGAGCTTGGGATGATTCAGATGAGGAAGATGTTACTCATGTAGCAAACTTTGCGCTCATGGCTGAGACATCAGAGGAACCAGAGGTACCAGTTCTAACCCTTAAAGTAGAAATGTCTATTGATGATTATAAGGAACAGAACGGGGCTCTTAGCGAAGAGATCTACATGTTGTGCAAAAGCCTAGACACTTCTCAAAAGGAACAGAAAACACTTGTTGCCAAAAGCAGAATGCTTGAGGCAAAAGTGGAAGAGTTAGAGGCTGCTTGCACTGTAGATACTTCCCTAAGAGATTTTATTAAATCTTTGGAACACAAGCTCGTCCTTAAGGAAGAAATAGAATCATGTTTAAGGAACAAACTAGCTGAGTTAGAAACTAAATGTGAAGCTTACAAACTAGCTGCTAGTAAAGTGTATGTAGATAATGACGTATTTAAGAAGATAACCGGAGTAGGTGTAGGACTTGATTATTCTGATCTTTCTAAGAAAGAAGGCAAGAGACATATCGATCCTAGCTCCAGTGACCTTAAAAAGGAAACACCTAGTATTCTTAAATCTTCTGTCAAACCCATCTACAAACATCTTGTTCCTAGAATAGAAGAAGAAGAGACTGAATTGATAGCTAGATATGAGATTGAGATGGAAGATCGTCAGAAAGCACAACCTATAACTCCTATTAAACAAGTTAAAATCAATTTTCCTAGTGATGAATCTAGACTAGGAATAGGAGCTAAGGCTGTTAAACAACAAGGGAAGAAAGGCATAAAAGAGGTTAAGGCTGAACGAATAAAGAAAGCATGTTATCACTGTAAATCTACTGAACATCTTTCTTATGCATGCACTGCTACACATGCCATGCCTACCACACACACTATGAATAATCTGCATCAGAATCATGCACAGTGTGGTCAACCTAATTGTATGCCATGCACTTTTAACGTCATGCAAACTTTTGTGAATTTAATGAATGCATCTAGCCAGTCATGCTCAAATACTGCTGCTAGTTCAAACAACAAAAAGAAGTTTGGGAGAGCCAAGACTGTCAGTCCTCCTAAAGTTAGGAGTGACAAACCTTCTCCTAGGACTGATAAATATGTCAAGTCTGAGAAAGGAAAGGAGGAAGTCGAAAGCTCTAGTTATGTTAAGAAAAGTGCATCTCCTGTTGTTAAATCTGTTGATTCTAAATCTTATCGAAAAGCCGGGCCCAATCAAAGTTGGGTTCCGAAGAAAGTCTAATCAATCTGTTATTGCAGGGCATTAAGCAAAAGAGAAATAAAGTTATATGGGTGCTAGATAGTGGAGCATCGAGGCATATGACTGGAAACAAGTCCCTGCTTACAGAGTTGGTTATGAAAGCTGGCCCTTATGTTACCTTTGGAGATGACAGCATAGGTGTGACAAAGGGATATGGCAAACTGAAAACTGGCAATGTCATCATTGAAGATATTTCCTATGTTGAGGGATTAAAGCATAATTTGTTGAGTATCAGTCAATTCTGTGACAAAGGTTACGAAATTGTCTTCAACAAGAAAGGTGTATCAATCACTCACATCAAGGAAGGTTCACTGGCTTTGAGAGGAGTTCGAAAGGCAGATCTTTTTGTTGCAGACATGGATTCAGCAAATCAGAATCAAGTTACCTGTTTCTACAGCAAAGCTTCGGATGATGAAAGCTGGTTATGGCACAAAAAGTTATCTCACTTAAACTTCAAAACGATGAATGCTCTCGCGAGGCGAGAATTGGTGAGAGATCTACCTCAAATGGAGTTCGCTCCGAAAGGACTCTGTGAAGCCTGTGAAATGGGAAAGTCGAAGCGAGCCTCGCATAAAAGCAAGGAAATTTCAAGTATCACTGAGCCTCTGCAACTTCTTCATATGGATTTGTTTGGCCCAGTGAATGTCCTATCTTTGTCTAGGAAAAGATATGCATTGGTAATCGTGGATGACTTCTCCAAGTATACATGGGTATTGTTCGCAATGACGAAAGACGAAGTACCTTTCTTAATCATTGATCACATCACTCAAATTGAGAATGTTTCAACACTTACTGTGAAGACGATTAGATCAGACAATGGCACTGAATTCAAAAACGCAGTGCTAAATGACTTCTGTGTATCTAAAGGAATACGTCGTCAATACTCAGCCCCGAGAACTCCACAGCAAAATGGAGTAGTTGAAAGGAAGAATAGAACATTGGTTGAAGCAGCAAGAACTTTGTTGTACGATTCGAAACTTCCTCTGTATTTCTGGGCAGAAGCAGTGAGTACCGTGTGTTACACTCAAAATCGATCCTTGATCATAAAAGATAAAGAAAAGACACCATGTGAGCTAATGAACGGCAGAAGACCAACAATCAAATATTTTCATGTATTCGGAGCAAAATGCTATGTACTTATAGATGATGAAAATCTAGGCAAGTTTGCAGCAAAAGCTCGTGAAGGAATCTTTGTTGGTTACTCCACAGATGTGGTAGCAGCTTATAGGGTGTTCTTAGTAAATGATCGAAAAGTGACTGAAAGCTACAACGTCAGATTCGACGATACCAAACTCTCATCAATTTCAAGAGATTCTAGTGAACCTGAGTCCCTAAAATTTCAGAATCTGGACTTAGAAGATCTTGAAGATGAACCTGAGTTGGTTGTCCCATTAAATGTTCCAAGTGTACGTGAAGAACCTGAGTCTAGTAAACAAGCTAATTCTACAAGATCAGGAGAGACTTCTTCAGTACGAACCGGCAACAACTCAGGGGGAGTAAATAGCAGCTCAAGGACTACTGTTCAAGGCTCGAATCGAGTTGACTCTAGTTCTGTAGGAGCTGGCACTAACTCAGGGGGAGTTAGTGAAAGTATTCAAAGTAGTCAGCACCACAATTCAGAAAGTCATGCTGAATCATCGAGACAATTTCCAAGAGAACGAGTATGGAATAGAGACCATCCGTTTGAATTGATTATTGGTGATCCAGATGCTGGTGTGTCTACTAGAAGAAATGCAAGAGCTGACCTGGCTAATATTTGCTTATATTCTGGGTTCTTATCCAAGCTTGAACCTAAAGAAATAGAAGAAGCTCTTGGTGATGCTGATTGGGTGATTGCAATGCAAGAGGCACTCAATCAGTTTGAAAGGCAGAAAGTTTGGAAGCTGGTACCCCGACCAAAGAACAAATCAGTAATTGGAGCTAGGTGGGTATTCAGAAATAAAATGGATGAAAACGGACTTGTAACACGAAACAAGGCTCGTTTGGTTGCAAAAGGTTATTCTCAGCGAGAAGGAATTGATTATGATGAGACCTATGCACCAGTTGCAAGACTTGAGGCAGTCAGGATGTTTTTGGCATTTGCAGCACATAAGAACTTCAAGGTTTTCCAGATGGATGTGAAAAGTGCCTTCCTGAACGGAGAGTTAGAAGAAGAAGTGTATCTGGAACAGCCGCCTGGCTTCATTGATCCAGAACTTGTAGATTTTGTGTATCTTCTCTTCAAATCTGTCTATGGCCTCAGGCAATCCCCAAGATGTTGGTATGAAACCCTATCTGTATTCTTAATTGAAAGTGGTTTTACTAGGGGAGTAATTGACAAAACATTGTTCTATAAGAATGTGAAGAATGATCTAATACTTGTTCAAGTATATGTGGACGATATTATCTTCGGGTCATCGAATGAGCGCTTGTGCGAGAAATTTGCTAAGCTAATGCAAGACAAATACGAGATGAGCATGATGGGAGAGCTGTCTTTCTTCCTTGGATTACAGATCAGTCAGAGAAAAGATGGTATCTTTATCAGTCAATCCAAGTACGTCAGAGATTTACTCAAGAAGTATAATCTAGAAGATGCATCAGCAGCCAAGACTCCCATGGCAACAGCCACAAAGCTTGATGAAGACAAATCAGGTAAATCAGTTGACATCACAAGCTATCGAGGTATGATTGGCTCACTTCTCTATTTAACTGCAAGTAGACCCGATATAATGTTCGCGACTTGTTTATGTGCAAGGTTCCAAGCGGATCCTAGAGAATCACATCTCATAGCCGTCAAAAGAATTTTTAGGTATCTCAAGGGCACACCAAATCTAGGAATTTGGTACCCAAGAGATACAGGTTTTAATCTAATTGGCTATACGGATTCAGATTATGCAGGTTGCAGGATTGATAGGAAAAGCACATCTGGTGCTTGTCAATTTCTTGGCAGAAGATTGGTGTCCTGGCAAAGTAAAAAGCAACATACAGTATCTACTTCTACTGCTGAAGCTGAGTACATTGCTGCTGGAAGCTGTGTAGCTCAAATACTGTGGATGAGGAACCAATTAAAGGATTATGGCATGGAGCACAAGAAAATTCCAATTATGTGTGACAACACAAGTGCCATTGCCATAACCAACAATCCTGTAGATCACTCAAGAACCAAGCACATCGACATCAGGTATCACTTCATAAGAGAACATGTCGAGGAGGGGACTGTGGAGCTACATTTTGTGCCCACAATGCAACAAATTGCAGATATATTCACCAAACCTCTTGATGAAGTAACATTCAATAGGTTGGTTGGTGAATTGGGAATGCTTAACACAAGTTAGTAAAGCCTTCTATCTGTAAAATCCATGGTTATGTTGGTATATGCAAGCTATTTAATCATTATGTGTTTAGACTTTAAAATGCCTAATTAATGATTATTATAGGATGCATATAGTGTGATTTTGCATGAATTCAGTGTGTTTTAAGTGTCTTTTATAGCACAAATCTGTGAATTTATGCTTGTTAGATTGCATGAACATAGGGGGAGTTAAATTCATAATATTCTAAATTTTGCATGATTTTTAGATGAATTTACCTGTGTTTTTCATGTAATTAGAGGCCTTAGAATTATCAAGGAATGTTTTAATTATGTCATATATTAAAATCCTTGAATTGATATTTATATTAATTTGACAAAATTAATTGTTGAGTTTTTCAAAGAAAAAATTGTCAAATTATTCTAAGTATCTTCAAAATTTCGAGTTAGTTACTATCTCGAAACTCATCTTGAAATTCTAGTTGAATTTCGATTTGAGCTTCCAGAGTGAAGTTTTGAAAATTCTAAGTCTGGAAGAAATTTCGAGTTAGCCTCTATCTCGAAATTTATCTCGAAATTCGACTTAAGGTTCGAATTAGAGTTACCAGTGTGCCTAATTATTATCTTCAAAATATTCGAGATACAGTCTATCTCGAACTCTATCTCGAAATTCAGATGAGAGTTCCATTTTTGGGGATATTTTGAAAAGAATTGAGAATAACTTCGAGTTAACCTCTATCTCGAAGTTCAACTCGAAGTTCGACTTAGAGTCCAACTCGAAGTTCGACTTAGAGTTCGACTTAGAGGTTTGACTTAGAGTTTGAGAGAATTCTCAATTGGTTAAAGGGAATTTTCGAGTTAACTCCTAACTCGAACTATATCTCGAATTTCGACTTAGAATTTCGAGATAGATTTCCTTGTTGGTTGTGTGCTGTTTACATGGTCATTTACAAGATAAATGGTAAAGGTTTTCGAGTTAACAGCTATCTCGAACTCTATCTCGAAGTTCGACTTAGAAAGTTCGAGATAGACTTCGAGATAGACTTCGAGATAGAATTTCGACTTGAGTGTTCCCTGTATGTACTTAATGTTTTTCACATTTTTTAACAGGGACATTTTAGTCATTTCACAGTAATGTCTATATATACATCTTTAACTCGATGTTTTTCTTTCACTTTTACCTAATTTGAGTTTTACAGCCGCACATATACATACAGGCGATTTCATAGATTCAAACCATTGTTAGTGATTTTTGTGACAAATCTCATACGGACAACGAATTGATGCTCATTTTTTTGACTGATATCTTCTGTGTGTCATCATTAATCACTGTTTTGTGTGTTTGTGTAACGATTCATTTCTCTTGAAGATATATACACACGTATATACATACACAATTTCTCAAATCTGTTCAAAAACGATTTTACACACGCACACTTCACTGTTAAAGCAGATTTAACCACTGGTTTGAGATTTGCCTTCCATTAACTGTTAATTGCATCCCGTAGTTTGATTTCTCAAAAAGGAACTTTTGTTGTTCTTGATAAATTAAAAGGGATTTAACGGTTTATTCTAAAATTAATTGTTTTAATCCCGTAGTTTAATTTTTCTGAAAAGGGACTATTGTTGTTCTTGATAAATTAAAAGGGATAAAACTGTTAATTAAAGATTAATTGTTTTTCAGAAATTAAAATTAAAATTTCACATCTTTTTTAAAGAAAAACTTTTAATTAAAATGGCTCACCAATTTTCACTTGCCAAAAACAATTTTTATAATATTTCTACGGAAATTGGTGATCAACTCCCGCGCTTTAAGTCTTGGATACGATTTCTAAATTTGTATTCCAAAGCTAGCGATGCTTTTACTGCTAAACCTACACTAGTGCATGATGCTTTACAGCAATTATGGACTAGTGCGGTTTCTTTTGGGAGCAAATCAACCCCCTTTGGTTTCAGGTTTACCTTAGCGGGTCAGGAATATGTGGTGACTGAACAAATTGTCAACAAGGTTCTTGGATTCCCTGTTAAAGATGCTTATGATCCAGAACCTACAGCTGCAGATCGCCTCAAATTCTTTGAAGAAATAGGGTGTTATCCTCCGACTGGCCGGATTACTGGAAACATCCAAAAACAATTTCTTCATGTGGAATGGAATTACTTTTTCGAGGCCATAACAAGATGTTTTCGGGCACGAGAAAGCGATTACCATCAAATTTCCATTCCCATGCAAAACCTCGGAATTGCCCTAGCAAGAGAGCTGGATATCAATTATGGACGAATAGTTCTCTCTGAGATAGTGGCTGTGATGGGATCTCCTGCAAGCAGAGACCTCAACACCACAGATGTTGTCTGCTGGTTTCCTCGGTTCTTACAGATGCTGATTAATCATTTAGTACCGAAGGATGCTCTTGCTGTTAGACGGAGTTTTGCCAGTGGTCCATCATCTGCACCGCTAGGGATGGGCACTAAGTCACTTTCAACAGTTGAAAATCAGGATAAACATCATGGAAAACCGATGTCTATTCCTGATACCTTACAAAAGTGGCTTACATATGATGAGGGGGTTACCACTTTGATGGAATTCTCGCAAGCTTCATCACATGCTCAGAATCGGTCTGCTCATGCTGAGGCATTTGAAGCGATTCCTGATGAACAAAGCGGAGACGAACAAGGTAATGAATCAGGTAATCTCTCTCGACACTCTACTCATTCCTCTTCCTATGTTTCTGATTCCCAGACCCAAGAGACTGCTAGCCCGCAGGATCTATCCCAGGGTGAGAGCTATATTTCTAATTCTATATCATCCCAGTCACCGGAATCCAAACAGCCAGCACATATAGATGTAGGAAATGATGATGAGAGTGAACCCGAAGAGCAGCAACTTATTCGCAAGAAAGCCAAAATTTCCCATGCTGCTACTTCTAAATCTCAGTCAAACCCTAGAGTGTCACACTCAACCACTCCACCTCACGAGAGTGGTTCACCCCTTGAACAATCTGCACATAGGGATTTTGATTTTGATGATGATTTTGTACCTCTTAAAGATACTGTTGCTTCAAGAGGACATGAAGCTTTAAAAACTTCAGCCGTACCTTCACCGGTACGTACTGATGCTACAAAGAGGATCGGTTCTGATGTTGTACAAGAACACTTTGTAGCCTCTCAGCCTGAGATTCCAACTCAGGAACAAACAGTATTTGATCCCGTAACTGCAAATTATATTTCTTATCAAGTTTCTGCAGGTACTGCTTCATGTTTTGGATCAATTATTGAAGACATACACGAGCGTGAGACAGGGAGTGTGTGTGAGAGGTTAGGGAGAGAGGGACCTTCATTTTTAAGGCCCGAAACCGAGCGCCAAATACCAACAGAACGAGAATTAGAGCGAGGTCACCTAAACCAAACACCGTCCCTTAATGCTGAAAATCTTGAATCTCGGTTGTCTTCTATGGAAAATCAAATGAAGCAGTTTGGGCAGTCAATGGGGCAGTTAGGGATGAATGTTGGAGATAATCAAAGGGCACTTGACGACTACGCAGCACGAATGGCACTTCAAGCTTCAGCTTTTACTGATTTGAAAAATCAAGTAAATGACATGGGCCATGCTGCTGGTCTCTTGGGAAACACCCTGAATGACAGGATGGGAGCAATGGAGCTTACAATGGATACTCTGGCTGTGGAGATAAGCAGAGTTATGTTCGCAATCAGAAGTTTTGTGCCCCAGGAATGTTTCGCGCCGCAACAACCTCCCCCCGATGCTGGTACAGGTGGTGCTAGTGGAGCAGGAGCCTATGGTTCCGGGTTTGAAGATTTTGATGCAGCTGGTGGATCTGGAGACCAGGGTGGAGTTCAGGATAACTCACCTAAGGGGGAGAGTATAAAGAAGACGAGACAGCAGGGAGTTCAAATCGAAGAAATTCAAGAACATGCTGATCTTGTAAAAGAAATGGAAGTTGAGCCGTCTATTGATGAAGAGGCTCTAAGAAGGAAAAAGGGTAAGGCAATAGCGATTGAGCCAGATGAGCCATTCGTTGATCTGAGTCATCAAGAAAAAGTACAGGAGGTACTCGACTCAGATTCCGATATGGAAGACGCACCGTTGAAACATGCTATAAAGAGATCATTGAAGGATCAAGGTGGAGGTGCTGGAATGTCTTTCGGATTGCCTGAAGAAATTACTGTCGATGAGGAAACCCTTGAAGCTCAACAGTTAGCCTTGGATCAAGCTGAGTTCTTTAAAATGAAGCAAATGCAAGGTCGTGCTGCGTTTCAGGAAAAGAAAGCGGAGCTACAAGGAAAGCAGTACGATTATGAGCTTGCAAGGCTAGCTGATCCTCAAATCGATCTGGACAATAGAAGGATAGGGAAGAAGTGGGATGACGCAAGAAAGATTTTGATGGGACCATGTACAAAAGGAGAGCATAACAAGGAAGCAGATGATCTGTTCTACCAACTAAATTTGCAGAATCCAATGGCGGCTGACTACATAAATGCTTTAAAGAGATTAATTTCTAAAGTCAGGGTTGGATACAATTCAACGCAAAAGGAGTGGCAGGTTATTTTGTCTTTCACAGAAGGAGTCCCAATGTCTTTCATGTATGTGGATGATCAATTCATGACGAGAAGATCTGCATCAGAGTTGTTCTTGCTAGCAACAAAAATTCAATACTCTCATTCTGAGAATCTAAGCATTCTGTATAGGGATCAGTTAATGCGGCTAGCAGAGGACAAGGGTCCAGAATTCTCAGCATATCCAAATGTTGTCCGGATGGTGGTTGACAGTAAGTTGAAGAGGGTGAGCCTGGAGGAAAATGAATTAATGGAACTTTCAGTGGAATCTCTTAAGGCCGTCTGTAGGCAAATGATGAGTAAGGGATTCGCTTCTGTGCTTAAAGATAAATCAGTGAAGACCATTGAAAGTGTCATACTAAAGAAGAGCAATGAGGTGTGGAAGTGTGATGTCATTGCTCCGAACCCTCTTGATAATGTGAAGATTGAACCAGAGCTGATAGAGAGGAATTGGAATATTCTTCAAGCAATGAAGAATGTTGATGAAGCTCTGAATCTTCCTACTGGAGAACTGGAACAAGGAGAGATAAGGGAGGCAGTTGGTGTTCCAGGAAGAGACAGCGTATACTGGATACATTCTTTTGCTGATAATGCAGCTGATGCCTTAGTATTCATAGATGCAGACCAGAAGCAAACACTCTTGCATATGAGTAGAGACTGGCTGAAGCAGACTCAAGATGCTGCATTTCTAGAGAAAGTGTTATATGTGTTCAAATGGGAAGATGTGGAAGTTAAGTATGTGACAGAAAAGCAGAGACTCGTGAGTTACCTATCTGATGTAGTAGTGGAAATGAAGCGATTGGAGCGAGATGCGGCTAGTGTCCACAATACTAACCGTGTCATAGGCTATCCCAAAATGATCTACTGTCAGTTTAAATCTGATAAAACTCATAGGAAACCTCGGCTTATCATGAAGAAATTTGAGGAAATTCCAGAGATCAGAACTACTCAGGAGGTGGACAAACTCAGAAGGCTTTTCAAACATCCTTACCCAGAACCCAGGAACCCTCTAGAGATGGAAGCAGTAAGTTTGTTGAATACTAGGTGGACGCAACTTCATAATCCAGTATATAAGAAACAAAAGCAGCAGGAGGAGAAACGCAGAAGGCAGAAAGAAGAAAAAGATCAAGCTGCTGAAGCTAGGAAGAGGAAACGGAATTAGGGTTAAAGGTCAGAGTGGTGTGAACTTGAAGTTGGAAAAACTTCATGTCTTTCGGTTGCTTTAACTCACTTGAGGAAAATTCATCTTAGAATGAATCCAATAAGGTGATATAAGTTTGACTAAAAGATATGAAATAATCCAGGTGATAGGAATCATTCAAATGATCTTTAATTCGAGGTTCGAATTCTGTTTCTAGTTTAAGTTCTTTGTATTGTTTTCATGTACTTGTAATTGTATATTTTTCAAGACTGTAATGTTAATTATCTTTTCTCGTCTCATTGTTTAGTTGAGTTATCCTTCATTAATTTGAATGTCATTGTTAGACAATCAAATTGGGGGAGATTGAAAGGCAGAGTGTATTAACTTGTAACACTATAACTAATGTAACTCAATTAAACGAAAAGATACTTAACCAGAAGACAATCAAGAACAAGAAGTCACAAGGAATCAACACTAAATGAAGACAAGGTAATTGATACAATTGAACATGTTAACTATGATCAAGCCAAGAAGAAATCATTGAGAGAAGTTCAAGTCAAAGTTGTTCAGGCCTCAGTGATTTGAGAATTCGAGATTCAAGATCATAACTATCAGTATCAACAAGACCAATTGATTTCAAGTGAACAAGAAGGAAAGCAAATATTGGAAAGCCAAGTTACTAAGTGAATATGGTAATTTATTCAAGAAACAGAAACACTATCAAGACTAGTCACTTATGAACCAGACCAGTGCATCAAGTGTCAGGACATTGATAGCAAGTTTATGTCAGTAATAAAGATCCATGTTCAAGAGCTTGTAGAAGAACAAAGAAGATATGAAGATATCACAAGCTCAAGATGTGCATTGAAGTTTCAAGTTGAAGACCAGAATATTTTCTAAGTACTAAATGTTCTAGATGGCTAAGTCGAAATTCTCAAGTAGAAGTTCTACTTAGAATTTCGAGATGGCTAAGTAGAAATTCTCAAGTAGAAGTTCTACTTAGAGTGCAGCTTCAACATGACACATGGCATCTTATGATTGGCAGATTTCCAAGCTTTCAAGATAAGATAAGATTTATGTGGACATCATTGGGCCACGTACATCTTAGTCTTTGAAGACTACAGGTCATAGATTACATGTAGTATAAATAGAAGCACTTGTGTAATGTTTTAGTTAGTGAGCAATACTGAGAAAAACACAAGAGAAAGAGAGAGAGTATTCACAGAGCTTAGAATCATTCACTTCTCTCTCAACTTCTGTTATACTTTGTAATGAATGTTGTAGCAACCTTTTCAAGTTATATATAAAGAAATATATTCCTTGAATCTGTGTGTTCATTTATTGCATCGTATTTATTGCTTCTCATAATCGAAAAGTTGTATTCACCCCCCCTCTACAACACATTTGGACCTAACATATCCTCTAGGTATTTGCTTGTCAAACCCTAACAATCAAATAGGGGGAGATTGTAAAGCATAATGAATGTAATATGTAATAGAGGACATATATAACTCAACTAGGATAAAAGATAAATAATATTAACTCTATACAGGGATCGTGAAAGTTGAAGAACATGCATCAACAAGGATCAAGTCGCTGAAAGAAGTTCATTAACATGATCAAGCCTCAGCGACAGAATAAGATGTACAGATGATTCAGTTGAAGGGCCAAAAGATTACAGTGGTCTTAAAGACATGATACAAAGACCATGAGTGAATGTTAGTCGTTTGTGAACCAGACCAGTTGCACTAGGCGTCATCACTTCACAAAGGAATCGAAGTATCTAACTCAGAAAAACTGTTGAGAGGTATGATTGAGTTTAGAGCAGTGTTGATATCCTCCATTTTGGAAGCTGCATATTTAAGGATGTCAAATTAAGAAGAAAATGAATAGTATTCAAAATCACTATTCATATGAATAGTAACCGATATCACTATTCACATGAATAGTAACCGAAATCAATATTCATATGAATTGTAACCGAAATTACTATTCATGATAGTAACGAAAATTACTATTCATTCGGGTCCCACCTTCAAATGATTTTGTTGGTTTGAAAAGTAAAATTTTCAATCAGATGGTAAGAAAACAAAAGCAGATGGACAATATTCAAAGATTGTAGCTTTTGAAATTAGAAAGATTCGGCTGAGATTGTTGAAAAGAAAAGGAGACTGCAGGCGGCAGCAGCTGAAGAATTATCGTCATCAGTTACGTATATTAGCTGCATAGTAACTTTCTATAATCTATAAATAGGCCTGTTGTATTTCATTTCAAAATACACCTCAACACACAACTTTCTCTTCTCTCTCTTATATCTTCTCTGTGTAAGCTGCTAGACAGTCCATCTAGTAGGAAAGCCGGCTTAGCCCGCTTTCAGGAAGTGTCGGGTAGAAGGTCATCGTGCTTAAACTATCCTTAGGAGTGTTTGATTTTGTAGCTGATCCATATATAGGATTAGATTGTGTAGCAAACCTCCGGGTTTTATCTATTTAAAGATAATTCCCACATAGTTGTGTTATTTCGATTTAGTATTTTTGATTTCATATCCACATCAAAAAATCGAAATATTTTTAAATAACGTATTCAACCCCCCTTCTACGTTATTCCGGACCTAACACCCGGTCTTCGGCCCGGCC
Source organism: Kitagawia praeruptora (assembly GCA_037693485.1). Classification (NCBI taxonomy): domain Eukaryota; kingdom Viridiplantae; phylum Streptophyta; class Magnoliopsida; order Apiales; family Apiaceae; genus Kitagawia; species Kitagawia praeruptora. Next base: position 21,371,297 of record CM075351.1, on the reverse strand, counting down.
CGATTAAAAGCCCGGTTCGACCCGAAAAAGCCTGGGTAAAATTCGATTATTCTAGTATACTTACATAAATATTTATGTATTTACACTTCCTATAAATATAAAAATAGTTTAAGTACATATATATTTACATATTCATTATTAATAATAAGATTATTTATATGCATATATTACGATACATGAACGAAAACAAGTTAAGTACACGTGTAATCAATTAATATATCATCAAATTAAAAAGTAAATCGTTAAATGTAATATTTGTATCGGCAATATAGATTGTTTAACACATGTCTGCCACTATTACGTAAAGAATATTCTTATGTAACATAAATCTCGATCCGATTTGATCTCGGAAAAAGCCCGATCCGACCCGAGTGAATGTTGACTTTGGACAGTGTGTATAGACTTAGCTGAGCTATCATGTGACATTCGGTTAGTTAGTTATAGCCAAATTTTGACTTCTAGTTTTAGTATAAATACTACTCTGTATCAAAAAAATATTTTTCAAAAAAAAATACTACTTTGTATCAAATATTTCATTTCTAAGCAATTCAATACATTTTGTTCTCACTTTCTTCTGTTAGAGCATCTCCAATGGGAGAGACCCCTTAGGTAAATTTTAAAATTAATTACCATAAATAAGAATTATAAAGAATGTGTAAAAAAATGTACACTCCAATGGGACAAAATTATTATCTATAATTATAGATAATCTCTTAATAATGATCATATTGGCTTAGTTTTAATCAGTGTTCCTGTTAGTCACAGAGGCATGCCTGTTTACATCTAATAACAAGCCTAATTGTTTGTAATGCTTTGCATTACTTACATGACCTCTTGACTGAGGGAACCTCAAGTTGTAGAGTTTTTACATGTTCTATACTTGTAGTAGGCATCAAATCCTAGTTGTGTAACTGTACTTATATAGTCAAGAATAATGCTTGAAAGAAGTTCCAAGGTTCATGCCTTAAGCAAGATGATGAAGACTGTCAAATAAATCACAGTTGGATTTGAAGAAATGAAGAATTTGCCTAAGTACCAATTCGAGAAGTACTTTTGTCTATTCGAGAAGTCTAGCATTCGAGAAGTCAGAGATTCGATATCTAAGAAGACACTGTTCGATATCTCAGAATGAACTGTTCGATATCTCAGAATGAACTACTCGATATCTCAGAATGAACTGTTCGATATCTCATTCGATATCTCAGAAGATTCGACATGTCTAAATGCTCTATTCGAGAACTCAAGAAGTCAACAAGTCAAAGTGGTATTCGAGTTCTAAAAGAGTCAACAAGTCAAAGTTTCATTCGATATCTCAAGGACTCTGAATGAACTATTCGATATCTCAGGGATTCGACAAGTCAAGTGTTCTATTCGACAACTCAAGGAACCCTGGAGAAAAGTACTATTCGAGAAGTGATTCGATATGTAAATCATACAGTATTCGAGAACTCAGAGTTATCTAATCCTAGTTCTCGAATCAATCACTTAGTCACTTCTCGAATACATTCTTGGAGACAAAATACTGAAGAAATTGTACAAGTCTGAAACCTGCAACAAGCCAATGCACTTTATGGACCACAATCTGTAACGTGCTTTGGAAAGCCTGCAAGGAAGCTTGGAGAGATATAGAAGAGACAAAGGGCTAAAGAAGTGGATCTGAACAGGCTTTGCAAAGTCAAATCTGTAACCTTTTGGACACTTACTCAAAAAGGATAGACAGACTAGAAAATAATTTCTTCAGCTACCTTATTGGTAGTAAGTAGGTTGTATCCATGTTCTATAAGGATACAGCCTCACTTTCTTAGTTGTTAACTTTTGAGAAGTCAAGTTTTTCATAAATTGTAAGTCATATCTCTTTGAGAAAAACGAAGCTGAGAATACTATCATTTGTATTCACAGATTGTAGCAACCTTTATCTAATAATATATTAGATTAAAGTGATATTGTGTCTTGTGTCATTTCTTATCCGCACCTACACATTTGCACACACAGATACTTATCTGCTACACAGATTCAAGAACCAGAAAAGTTCAAGAATCCATTCACTCCCCTCTGTATTCTTTTGTTGTATTCAATACTCAACATTTCCAGAAATCGTTAACCGGCCGAGGGCGGTCGAGGTACCGCCTAACCGGGTAGGTGGGGATTAATCGGATGGATTAATCGAAACATTAATCGGTTGTATTTAAATATAATTTTGAATATTTTATTTATTAAATATTTTTGCCAAATAATTTCTTAATTTTTTTTAATGTTTTTGCCGATTTTTTATCGCCTTTCAACCAATTTTTGCCAATTTTTGATCATCTAGGTCGCTTTTTAACCGTCTTTCAGCTGATTTTTGACCGACCATTTAGGTCGGTTTTTGACCATCTAGGTCGATTTTATCCATTTTTTGACCATTTTACACAAAAAATTGCCTAACTCCCTGTCTAGTTCCGCCTCTAGACGTTTTGGTGGTGCCTAGCACCTAGACGGCCGCCAAGACACCATTTTGGCCGATTTTTGGAACTCTGGTTTTAATTACCAAGAAGCTTTCAAGACGCGGTAATTTTGGTCCTTGGAGTCGATGTGTGCATATCGCTGAGAATGCATGAAATAACTTTGCTTTGGTCAATGGTGTATTTTCAAAGGCAACGGTTAGTTTTGTGTTATATGTTCAATGAAAGCGTGTTAATGATTTAGTCATTAATTGGATTCTTAATTCCGTGGATGATGACATAAGGGATAGTTCGAGTTATATTATTATTGATGCTAAAGTGTGAAAAGAGCTTCTCAAAAGATTTTCTGGTACTGATAAACATCAAATTTATCAAATCATGAAGGAATTGCACAATTTAAAGTAGGATAAATGCATGATGCTATTAGACTCAGTTATTGTTTGTATTTGTGGATCTCGTAACATGCAATTGAAAAGGGATAAAAATAGGAAGCTTTTGCAATTTTTGATGGAACTAGCTTTGTAGCCCGTGCAAGGCACGGGCATGCGCTAGATTGCATGAATGGTTGATTTCAGTATAGTAATCATTATAACCTTCTAAAGTAGAAGCATCCAAGTAGGATCTCTCTTAAGAAGTAGTATCCCATAGGAAGATAAACATTGTAGCATTTACAGAAGTCCGGCAGTGTGCACAATGTTGAGACATGCTCATGCTGTAAAATGAAATAAATAGTGTTACACATTCAACATGTAGCAGCAGTACTAAGGATTCAATTTGGCAAAACCCCTTCAATCCATCTACCTTGTTTATAAATTCAATGGTTATTTGGCTGAAGAATGCAAAAGATATGTTTGAATCATATTGATTTTATATGTACCACCTGATATCAATTATAATGCCCGACACTTTGATGGTGTTCTCAACATCGCTATACTACGAAATTCTTAATCATGGACAACTTACGGGTATACAATACACGCCGCAGGGAACATATAGTTATACCATATCCGCCATTTGGGGTTTTTCTAATAAACATTAAACAACAGAAATCATCGAACATATGTTTAAAAGGAAATTTTCTTATACAAGATCATGATCATTTATATAATAAAAGGTAAACTTACTGATTTGGGGATAAAAAAACCAGAGAAAAGGTTGAAGTGCGAAAAAACAGGCAGTTGCGACTATGGTTGTACATGCTAGTTTGCTGTGATTGGTACAATCATTCCAAATTATGTGAAGTAAGAAAAGGAGAAGAATAAGACAAAGAACCAGAAAACTTTTTCCTATGTCTATCCAAAGCACATCACTGCATATACTGTAAGAGTATATAGTAAGTTGTTTGGACCAACACGGAAAACATCTCCACAAATACCTGCTTTCAACATGTCCTTTTTTGTTAACAAAGTTTGTGCAGACTGATATAATTAGACACTGATATATTAATAGAGAAAATGTTTAGATGTGATAAATCATCATAGAGAGTAAATCCCACCTATCTTGATAGAAGATTGTTTTTCCAACTGCAATTATGGGTTTAATTCTCATAAACATCACAACTGCATACTTGGCCCTAATAATTGTCAAGATGCGTAACTTATTTTAAAATAACAAATATATATTTGATAAGTAGTACAAGGATGGAGGCTCTGTACAAATTCTGTAATATCCAAGACACGTCATTGTGACAAAAATTCAATTTATAGAAATACAGAACTTGGCGCAAAAATAAAATCTTGGTACCGTGAGCAATCCCATCTCCTTCTTGGCCGGACAAATTTTATAGTGTGTCAAACCTTCCACGTTGAAGTCTGACTGATCATGCAGCACAAATGGTGGTAAAGAATCACAACTAACCATATCTGCAAACAGTTTGAATATATGTGTCGTAATGCAAGAAAGTATATACATCATAAAATAATTTAACCACAAAGCTTATACGATACATGGTAAAAGGAAACCATGTCTATAGAGCTTAAAATATAGTACCTCAACTTGAGAATAGATAGAAAGGACATCATGCCTAAACCATGGATTCAGTTTTTCATATAGGAAAAATCATTGTTCTTCATATAGGAAAAATCATTGTGCGGAAATCCTAAACATATATGCATGAATCGAGACGTACAATAAAAGAGAATCACTTTATATCTATATTCCCAAGTAGTAATAAATTAAATAAATATACATGAAAAGAACCATTTCGAGCAGAAAAGGTCTCTCGACTTACCATCAACTTGCTAAATGGTATCCCCACTTTAGAAAGAATAATTTGACAAAAATTTGCCCGTCAATGGTTGACCTGGGGAAAATGAAGAACATAGTGAATAATGCTTTGATAGTGATAGGATTTAAGTCGCAAATATACAGAGTTGTAGCAATAATTTATGATAATCCTATTCGTTGTAAAATTAATTATGTAACATAATAGAGATCTGGTTGTTATTTAATATTGCTAGAATTGAGCCCTCCATGTGAGATTAATTTCTGAAATTATATTATAAGGATAACTTTGTTAAGGTAATGATATCTTATAATATGATTATGTATATTCATTAACCAGTCTAGATCTACTTTTCCCTTTCTGAGACAGTGAGATATAAATTATTGTCAACCTTATGCAGATTTTGAAGGATAAATATGAAAACCATCCAGAATTACTAAGCACAAAGATTGAGTTACAAAGAGTTAGAGATGAGCCGGAACGTTGCCAGAACTTTCATTAAATGGGTGAGAGGGATGTTCTGGTCGAGGAAATTCAAGATCTAAGAATTTAACTAAAATATTATACAGAAACTTCACATAACACTGTTATGAAAAGAATTATGTCCTACAATTACACCTTTCACGTGAGCCATGTATAGGTCCCTCATTGTGCCCCATTCCTGAGTCTACCTGAGAGAATGTTGAAAAGAAATTAAAAATAGAGCGGATGCACTGGACAAAGGCAGAGAGAAAGTGGATATCTCTTGTAGAAGAACTTAGAGTTGAGCTTGAAGCTAATCGAGTGATTTGCTGAAAAACAAAAGGAAGAATTAAACATAGAAAAATAATGCTCAGAAGAGCTAAAGGTGTCGATGCAGATGGCCATGGAGGGTCATGGCCGCATGATTGAGCAATATGCAGATCCTGAATTAGTGGGTGGCGGGGCAGATGCAGCTCTTTCGCGGGGAGGTATTCCTCAGGCCCAACTCAGAGAAACATATGCAATTGTTTGATAGGCACAGGAGAATTCGGGATGGAATAGATGATGTCAAGACAGCAGCTGCTAGAGCTGGAGTAAGGGGCACCGAATCTAAGTTCATAAACGCCCTTGCTGGCGAAAGATCTGCACTAAATGTGGAAAGAGAAAAAGAGAGACAATATCTTATGGATGAGAACAGAGGACTTCATGCTCAATTAAGGGATACTATTGAAGCTGTACAAGCTGCTGGTGAGCTACTTGTCCGGCTTAAAGAAGTAGAAGAAGTTGTTGCTACTACCCAGGTGAGTCTTTTCTCCAAGAAAAAGCTTTACTTAACTCATTTTCTCCAGTAGATCAAGAACATGTCAGCCAAAACTACAAGACACATGAAACGCTATTGTAACAAAAAATTCTCCATTAAATCAAATTATACTGTAATTCGATTCACTTAATTGCCTAAGAGCCTCCCAGACTCGCCTCTTCGTAAGCTCATAAGGAGGTCCACATAGCTCAAATATCTTTGTCAATTGTTCAGGCTACAATAATTTCATGGAAACTGTACAAATTAACTTTATTAAGTATAAAACAAAAAAGGTGAAATGTGCATGTTCATCGTCCTTATGTAACAACTAAAAATATGATATATGGCTAAATTAAGTAAAATTCTTGCTCACCAAGAAGAGTACAAAAGACTCAAAGCTAGTCCACAAAATGCTTAATAACTTGGTCTGTCAACATAAATTATTATAGATCATTCCATACCTCCCAACCAAACAGGCGTTCATCTATCAACATAATTATTATAGAATAATAGTCATTAAAATCAGCTGCAAAAGAAAGATATAACATTCCATAGTATTAGTTTTCTTTCCAAGTGTTAGTTGGCCAAATGCACGCAAGAATCTTCAGCACAGGTCCGACCATATTAGTTATTCGAGATAATTTGAGTAATTAATTTAGAGTTCATTAAAAATAAGTTTCAAATAATAATTAAGTTCACTTTCCACATTGGTCCAACCGTGGTAGTTAATAGGACTATACGAGACTGGTGATAAAATATAAAGTATATCGGGAAAGGGTGAATATCTATACTATAATAGATTGGTTCTTTGGCTTCTTATGACAGGTGATTTATGTTATTGTGACTCGCCGTTTTTACTGCTTTATAATCGCTTATTAAATACAGAGAATAGAACAAAAGAACCTCATAAACTTTCATACATATAGTTGCAAGTTCGTGTTGAACAACAGGATAATTTATGCAATAACGTCCAATCCTGTATAAAATCAAAGATCTTTCAAGTAACACACCACTTACATTATTAGTTTCTCGTCTCAGAAGTACATACACCAAATGGACAAATCTAGTCAAATCTGGAAGCAGTTTTAGCTTTTCTGTAAGGTATTTTCACCCTCTAATGACATGTATAAATTATGAGTGTTAATTTACTTGCAAGTTTTAGACATGAAATAGGGAAAAAAATTCTTGAAAGATGTAAAGTTACCCGGAGAAGTTTCAGTTTGTAGCACTTACGTGTCTACTCTCCAGCTTGACATCCGTATAATGATGCCTAAGAAGTTTGAAACCATAACCAATATGTCAGTTTAAGCATGCAATTACAGTTTTTCCAAGAATAAGTAATTAAAAAGAATGGTATCAATAAGTGCAAGAGAATGGACACTCAAAAAAGAAAAAAAGGAAGACATAAGGAGTATATACGATTCTTGAGATCATTAACCTTCTCGATTTCTCGATACTGGTTTGCCTACAAATTCTGGAGTTGTTGCTGCAATTATTACTGTTGTGTGCGGTGGATTTGATGATAAATGAAATTAACAATGCAAGTTAACATGGAGCCTACGCAGACAGAATCAATCCAGCTGGTGCAAGCTGGTGCAAGAGGAGAGGTTCCATGTTCCTATTATCGAGTTAGCTTGAATTATAGCCACACCATATGGCATCTCAACTGAGGTACTAAACCACACCCATATTTAGGAATTGTCTATCCTTGCAGGTTCATTAGTGATAAGATGCTGAAGAATACGATACCAAGTACAAAACCTAGCTCAAAAAGTAATATATGTACAATGCATCAGATTGATAGAGCTAACCATAAAATTTCATCAAACAACAAAATAATATATTAGGTTTGCAGGTACATATTGATCATATACACAGCAGACGTTCCCATTTGATTAGTTTAACATATTTCTTATAACCTTGGACTATGTACAAAATGTACTTATTTTAATATACAATCCTTTGAAGCTATCGGAGACTATGATCGTTCACTTTTAGCTCATTTTGGAAGGAATTCATGTAATATAAACTTAGAGCAAATGCACCACTAATGTAGAGATTATTAATATCATGAAACAAACATCGGGATAATGTACACAAGAACTGGCTCATACTTTCAAACCAAACATGAAATTAAAATCAGTCATATATATATTAATATACTTTTGAACACTAAAAATATAAAATAATATACCTTGTAACATCCAACTCCAACAAAAAACATCTAACCATGGTAAATTAACGGAATCCCAAAATCTAATAACCAAGCAAAAAGAAAGAATCACCTTTACCCAATCATTCATCAATACACTTTCTTTTATCTCGTAATTATATTTTGATAATTGGAATATATACATTCAAGATTTTGTTGTCTTGGCTGCTTTTGCAGTTGCATTGACGCTACTACCACATCCTATCTTGACCGTCATCCAAAAAGGCTGCAAATCAAAGACAACACTTTTAGTAGATGAAATAAGGCTGTTCATTTATTTTGAGTTCATTCAAACATTAAATCAAACACCATGGTTGATATATATGGGCAAAGTGGTGTATGCGGATGGGAGTGGAAATAACCAACATAACAACAATACAACAAAATCAAAATGGGCGTTGATTGGCGCATATGGGTGGTGTTCGAAACATCCTCTTCCTGAAATGGATGCCACGTTTGACAAGATATTTTGGAAATTGTAATGTTAGAAGAGTGATATCGGCATTTGAAAAGTGTAATCGTAGAAGCAGTGGACCAGCTGGAGAGTAACGACGGTATAACAGAGATCTAGCAGAAGTGTGACGTGGATTAAAATGTCTAACAGAACCCCTTGTTGTACTATTAAATATATAATAGATTACATGAAAATAATGCAAATGTTCATGGTCAAATTTTAATGATGGATCCTTTACCTTCTACATTTCAGATGTATATTTTTGTTAAAAAATAGTGTTAGAGCTACCAAATTGGGTACCAAACTTTGTTATCAAATAACTTGACACTAATTACTTGACATTTTTTGATATAAAATTGGTGAAAATTTATATGAATATAAAGGGATCCACAATTATTATTTACATAATAGCCAATCAATACATAACACGTGTCATTTAAAATTTAGCATTTTTCTTTGTAAAATAAGATGAAAAAACTCGACAGGAAAGTCCTGCTTTCAAACAATATGATATAATTAATGTTCTAAACGAAAATATAGGCCTTTGCTCTATACAGAACACTCTTATATAACAAACAATAAAGAACATCTTAGATCTATTAGATCCTTTGGCCCCGCCAGGGGCACCCAATACAAAAAGTTGTTATTTTTTTACCCTCTATCAAGCCAGCAAAAAAATAAAAAAATAAAAGTTTACTGTTCATGATGACGTCACTGATGACGTCATCATCATGAACAGTAACTTTTTTTTTTTGAGATGATGGATGGATAGAAGGTAAAAAAATAAGAATTTTTTGTATTGGGTGGCTCCGCCAGGGGCATTGAATCTATTAGATCTAAGATGTTCTTTATTATTTGTTATATAAGAGCATCTCCAAGGGCAAACCCTATTTTCATCCCCTAAAATATAATAAAATAATGATTACTTAAAATATAGGTAACCAAAAAGTTCTTTTACTCCAATGGTGTTACCTATATTCATTACCTATAACTTAAAAAATAATATTTAATAAATATTTTAGGTAATATAGAAAATAGATGAATGTATTGATATAGATATATCTATACTATACTATTATAAGCAAAACAGACTATATTTGGTTTGGTACTCTTTTTTTGGTCACTCTTTTTTGGTACTTTTTTTTTGTCACTCTTTTGATTTGGTTAAATCTCTATTATTAATAAAATTCAAAAAAGAAACACACACGCACACGACAAAGCCCCACGAGAGTCCTTTCTACAGCAAACAAGTCGTCAAGACGTCAAGTAATTTATATTATTACTAATTAATTAGCAAATATTAAAATTATAAACAATCAAATAAAAATATTTAAAATGTTAAATAAACTACTTTTATATAATATTTTTATATATCTATACTATATTATTATAAACGAAATAGGGTATATTTGGTTTGGTACTCTTTTTTAGTAATAATTAAAATACGTAATTAGAATAACATTTATTTTCATGAAATTTATAAAATTCAAAAAATATTTTAATAATAAAAACATATATACAACTTAAAATTTTAATAAAATATAATTAAACAGGTATACTATTATAAGCGAAATAGGGTATATTTGGTTTGGTACTCTTTTTTTGTACTTTTTTTTTGTCACTCTTTTGATTTGGTTAAATCTCTATTATTAATAAAATTAAAAAAAAAACACACACGAACACGGCAAAGCCCACGAGAGTCTTTTCTACAGCAAACAAGTCGTCAATACGTCAAGTAGTTTGTCTTTTACGGTGCACAATTTTTGTAATCAGCATTAAAATTAATTTTGTCACAAAAAAATTAAAAAATAATAATTAATTATTAGAAAAGATCGTTTCGAAATTTTGGAGTTTTGAAAGATATAATGGTCTGTTTTATATTAAAAAAAGACTATCAGTTATATCAAAAACCAATAATCATATTTTATTATCTTTTATAATTTATATTATTACTAATTAATTAGCAAATATTAAAATTATAAACAATCAAATAAAAATATTAAGATAAAAATATTTAAAATGTTGAAAAACTACTTTTATATAATATTTTTATATATCTATATTATACTATTATAAGCGAAATAGGGTATACTTGGTTTGGTACTCTTTTTTAGTAATAATTAAAATACGTAATTAGAATAACATTTATTTTCATGAAATTTATAAAATTCAAAAAATATTTTAATAATAAAAACATATATACAACTTAAAATTTTAATGAAATATAATTAAATAGAGCAATTGTGCATCGCACGGGTTATAGGCGGCTAGTATTATATTATAAGGAAATAATGATGATGTGTCATTATAGGGAGGTGCTTTTCTCTCCCCTAAATAAGGGGTTGGATTTTCTCTCCCCTAAAAATTATAGGGGATAGGGACTTCCATTGGAGCATGAATTTTAAGGCTAAGTCCCTAAAATTTGTACACGTAGGACAAATATAGGTAAGGACTCATTGCATTGGAGTTGCTCTAAGGTGTTTGTTATGGAGTCCAACCCCGAAAATATAAACCTAAGATTCATGAAATAAATTTCCTTAACAATATTTTTTTATTTTTCTGCAAAATGCGTAAAAATCAAATATTAGATCCAAATTCAAATGTCAAAAACAAAAAATTCATGGGGGTGTTTGGAAGTTAGAGGTTTGGGATAAAATTAGAGGTTTGGGGGTAGATTAGAGGTTTGACCAAATGAAACCTCTAATGTGAGTGTTTGGTTGTTAGAGGTTTGAGTTAGAGGTTTGGGATCAAAAAGCTAATTTTCAAAAAGCTCCTTTTAGTTTTCAATTAGAGGTTTGCTATGTGTCACAAAAAGTTATTCAAAAAGCTATTTACCAAACACTTTTATTCAAAATAGCTAATTTCAATCCGCTAGTCAAAACAGCTAATTCAATCCGCTAGTCAAAACAGCTAATTCAATCCGCTATCAGCTAACAGCTATCAGCTAGCCAAACAGGGCCCATATATTTGCCAGAGATTCGACTCAAATTTTATTTCTTACTCGTTATCTGATTGATGCCCGACCCGTGGCTACCCACGAGTACCAAACGCTAGGTAATATAAAAGCCGCTTGACAACACCATCCATCCTTGAAAATCAAAAACAAAACATAATCCATCTTTCAATCCCTAATTCAAAACCCCTCTTTCTCAAAACCCTAGAAATTTCGTTAATTTTCAACCCCTCAATTTTCCCCCAATTGCTCTCGACATGGCGGCTCGAGAGCAAGCTCTCTCGCTCCTCGCCGCTGCCAACAACCACGGCGATTTAACAGTGAAGCTCTCCTCGTTTAAACAAGCTAAAGATATTTTGGTCTCAATTGAACCCGCTTTTGCTGCTGACTTGTTTCCTTTTCTCGTTGAACTCTACTCTTCTCCTGAACCTCTCGTTCGTAAAGCGGTTATCGAGTACGTGTCGTTTTTCGGGTTTTGTTTCGTCCATTATTTTTATTAATTACTGATTATTCTGCAATTTTTATTTGATTTGTTAGTAATTGACTAATTGTGTGTTTTGTTGGTCCAATTGTGGCGTAGGCAATGTATATTTCGGCCTCGGTTAGTTAGTGAACTCGGTTAATTACGTTTCTTAGGCGTTTTAGGTGATTGGATTATAATTGAGTTATGAATGAGGAATTTTAGTGTAAATAGTTACTAGGATTCTACAAATTCGTACTGCACATATGCAGATGTAAGATTGTCAAGCTGCATTTTGGTGATTGTGTTAAGAAATTTTACTTTCCGAATAGGAGAATTGAACATAATGACAAGTGTGTTGCAAGAGTGCGGGACCTGATTGCTAGTTTTATTGCTCTAATAATAATTATATGGACTGTCAGGTGCTTTGAATATAGTGGTGTTAGCACATGATTTAGGTTTGCCAATAGATGGCTGTATGCCACCCCTCTGTACCATTTGGTTTCCATTGACATCACTCATGAGTCATGAATAGGGAAGGATTCAGGGTTTCTAGGTAGTGGAGGCAAAAGAAGACAACATTTTTATGCACTAGATTACTAGTGAGAAAAAAGAAAGGGGATAGTGTTTAGCAAAAAGACAAAAAAGAGTAATGCACTGATGAGAGTCGAACATTGGCCAAACAGTTTCAAATCAACAGTTTCACCTGAAGGTCGCTAATAGTTTCATCTTGGCGAATTGAATATTGAAGATTATGTAGTATTGTAAAAAATACTTCAAAAATCCGAAGAGAGGAGTCAAACGCGGGTGGCTCAAGTGATATTGCTACGACCAATCCATGGGGGCAACAACTGTACTTAGTTATATGGTAGTATTATATGTGTTAATATTTTGATGTCAATGGAGGAAGTTACCCCTATTTTCCCCAACCCTTGATCAGTCCCTTTTCTTGAGTTAATTTGGTTATGCGTCTAATTCACTCTTCATTATTTGAATTTTTTTTACAAGCTTTTTTATATATATATTTATTGTTGCCTTATGGTTTGTAGGGCTATTGAAGAGATTGGATTGAAAGCTAAGGAACATTTTTCAATACTAATGCCAACATTATTGACATCATTGAGAGATAATGACTCCACCGTGGCAACAAAATCCATCACTACTGGTGCAAATATTTTTGGCAGTGTGTTATATGAGTTATCATTGCAGGTAATTGTCCTATCTTTTGTGCAAGCAGTTTTTTAGGTCTGTTCAAAGGTATTACTATTAATAGCTTTTTCAAAGTTCGTAGCACTTTTGAGCTTTCCCTCATACGAGTCATATGACTTTGCAATAAAAGGATCTTACCTGATGCATGTTTATTTTTTTTCTTTGCTATTAAGTATCTTTATTTAGAATACATATAACGTGTGTTGCGCACTTCTTATAGAAAAATATCAAGCAACTATAAGTGAGGGAAAAAATTCCGAGATGTTCTTTATTAAAAAAGATGTTACATTATCTTTTAGAAATACCAGGGCATCTCTTGTCAACCTCCACGAGTATCTTCCTCGCACAGGGTTGCATAATTTTCACGTTACATATACATTACACCGTGTGCCTCGAGTTTTCTGAGAACGAAAATATAAACTACTAACAGAAAGAAAAGGAAAGAATTTTGCAAATAATTTTTTAATGGAGAGAAATGAAAGTTAGTAAATGAAGGAAATCAGTAATATTTTATGCTTGTTTCTTTTTTCTCTCCAAATCTTTCGAGTTTTGGGAAGAAAACTTGGAACATGATCATAGGAAACAATAGCTTTTGTTTCTCTCTCTTGCTTCCACTTCCTCTTCGAAGGCTATTCAGGAACCCAGTTTTAAAGTTTTCTTGGCTATTGTGTTTGTGCTATTAGCTTGTTTACGTACTCTGGCCTGATTCATCTATTGTTTATGGATATCAAGACTCATTTATATTTAATTATGCAGGTTCCTTTACAACCTTATCTGTTGTTTAATTTACTCCTATTTTTAGTTTAATTGATGTTCTTACTGCTACTTGTGGTATGTTTGTTAATTCTTAAAATTCCGTTGATAAAATGTGTAGTTATACCGGCATGGTATAATTGAGAGGTGGCTTGAAGAGCTCTGGTTGTGGATGATTAAATTCAGGGATGCTGTGTTTGATGTTTTGTTGGAGGTACGCTACACATTAATGAAATGAAATTTTACTTTTTTGTTGTCGAAATTTGCTATTTAACATGATTAAAATTTATCAGGGGTTATATGTTGTTAATTGTACATACTAGCAGTAACGATCCATTTGTTAATTTCTGAATTAGAGTTAATGAACTGACCTGGTGCTATGAGCCTACGACACCTATTAAAATTGTTTGGTTCATATTGTAAGTGTCTGGACAGAAAATTCTTCTGAACCACTACTGCTAAAAATTTCAGCTGGACGGTTCAAATTATGCATCATATCAGTATATCACCCACCTGCTACTTCCCCCGTATTAATATTTCAATTCATCTTTATTAAAATATACTTATATGTGTGTTTACTCTTTTTTCATTATTTTAATTTTTTTTTTGCTCATTCCAATAAAATCAAATGTATTTTTTATTTACAATGATTTATGTTAATCAGATTAAAAAATCTTTAAATGATTGTTTTTTTGAAGGTTTTGAAAATATATTATTATCTAGTATTTTAATATCATGTTACATAATTCAATAGTTGTATTAATGCTTTCTTAAAAAAATATTTTGTTAATCTTACTTGGTGATATAATATGCAAATATCATCGTTCAGAAAAGTTTAGGGAAATTAGTTAACCAACATTGCTCATCCAGCATCCGGATTTTTCATTCATTCAGATATCTTAAATATACATGTTGTTCAGATTTTGCAAATGAGGCCCAAGTGTAGCTTCATACTTTGAGTATGTAAATTATGCAAGAAGTGATTTAAAATTGGGCAGTTACATCACTTAGTTTTTGTTTATAGAATATAACCAGTTTGGAAATGCTTAATTTGTGTGCATAGAAAGTTCTAATACTTGAAAATCGTATACTTCTTGTCAATTTATATATCAATTCAGTTGCAGTGGTCGAAATAAACTTATTAGAGTATTTCCTCAATTAAATAATTTGACCGAACCATTATCTATAGAATAATGTTTCTTGGTTTCAGTTACACATGGATTATGTTGGATATTGTACGGCCTTGCGATTTACGAGCTGGTGTACCAAATATATGTAATCCTTTTAGCTCTTGGCTCTTGGATTACATAACTAACTGTAGTTTTTCTTTGGAATGTAGGCTGGTCCTATTGCAAAGAAGCTGCTGGCAATTAAATTTTTAGAAATATACATCCTATATTTTACTTCTGATACAGATGATCCTGGGAAACGTAATCTCGAAGGTATTTATCTCTGAAATTTAGGGTTTTTTCGGAAACGATTTTGTTATCAGTATTAATTGCCAGTTACAGATGTCGGAATTTTTAGTAGCAACTTTTATATACTGTTGTGAATTGTTAAAATTTAATTACTCATTAGTGCTATTTTGGCTGTAGCTGTCTTACAAAAGGGCAGACCTTTTAACGTTTCGTGGCTTTTTGGCGGTCATCCTGCTATAGACGTTGTTGCCTTAATGTCAGAATCTAAAAGATATATTGGTGTTATGATGGAATTTTTGAGATCTGCTGGTGGTGGCCCTCCAGGTTCTGTGACAATTGCCATTGTTAATTGGTGAGTTCTACATCTATTTTCTTTCTCTCCTCTAATTGTCATCATACTTGAATACATATGTTTGTGTGACGTGGTGAGAGTTTTAATTTGTTTTTTTTTAATGTTATTGCAGTAGGGAGGGGGAGCAGTTGGTCTTGTGATAGTTTAGAGAAAGTTGATGTTTAAGTAATTCTATATTCATGCTAGGTGTAAGTTTAAAGATGGTCATAGGGGTGTCTTTCCATATCAGTACTTGTGAATTTTAGTTTTAGTTTGTGATACTTATAATCGTTCAAGTGCTTTGCTAATTTTCAGTTTTCATGACTTTTGCATGCAATAGTTTTCTAAAATTGTTTCATGTTGGTGCAAGTTTGATGTACCTGCGATTGACATCATGTGATTGTATAAGTTTTACATCCTTCATGTCTGTAAGTATAACATGTAGTATCATAAGGAGGCTCTGCCTACTACCTTCAGTGGATAATTAACTGGTTTTCTTTCCAGGTTTTCTGTGCAAAAAAGAAAAAAAAAATCTTCTTATTTTCATTTAGTTATAAATAAGAATGTTAGTGGTAAGTTGGTGATTTGTCTTGGACCAGTCATAGTACACATTCAACTGCTGTTTGTGGTATTATTGCAGTATGCTGTACAACTGCATGATGCAGTGTAAATGACAAAGGGCGCTTGGTGGTACAGATATATTTGATGAAAGTTTATGGTTCCAACATCATCTGACCGGTGATAGAAGTGGTTAAGCTAAAGATACGCGGATTAACTTCTGGACATTACTGTTTATGACTTTAGAAGTGTTCACGAGAGACCAGTAATATAGAACTCATTTTGTATATGTGCATAAAAAAGCTAGCATGTAAGCGTCCATCTAAATTGTATAATCGAGTACTGGTACACAGAAATCTTAGATGAAGTTGACGGAAGTTATTCATACATGCTTACCCTCAATAATTTTTTTAATAAATTATTTGCCGTACTGAACAGCATAAGTTGATTGTCATATGGATTATTGTTCTCGATGATATTTACAGTTAAAAATCCCAGTAATAATTTAACACAGGTGCTCATGGATGGCGATGTTATATTGGTTGATAATATCGGTTTTAAGTGAAATAAACAAAACTATCAAAAAATTGGCAACACATCTATTTTCAATAAGATATAATTAACGAACAAAATTAGCATCAAGAATCTGATAAAGTACATGGTACAAAGTCCCGAGGAGAAACAACAAATATGAAAAGACGAGAAAGATGAAATTAGAGGGAGAAGATGGATGCCCTGCTTTAGGGATATAAAAGGAAAATGTAACTCAATTTACTTAACTCAAAACTTTTTTTTATATTTTTAATTTTACTACTTAAAGTATTTCAACTTTAAATCTGCATTGTTTTCTTATATTCCGTTTGTATTTGAGCCCTACGTCTGTATTGTATCCGTCTATCTGAGTTCTATATATTTAGGATATGTATTTGAAACTTATATATTTGACACCGGCAACTCCACTGTGTTAGCACAGTATCAGGCACTCGATGTTTGGCTCAGTGGTTGCTAAATTAGGAAAGTGTAAAGAGCATCTATAGTTTATTTTTTAAAGATAACAATAATCTCCCAGTAGAATGTAGTTTATTCTCCAAGATGATAATAATCTTTCTCAGACACCCTACCGAATTTAACCTGGCATGCATAATCTCATATCATATGTTCACCTAGTACTTGGGATGAGTATCTTGCATATGTGAGTTCCTTTGTCTTGGAAGGATATCTGGAGATGGATAAATTATATCCGCTAAATATGTTTCTCAAACTTAGGTTGTGATTTTGATTTCCTATGCAATCTTTTCTCCTAACAATGTACATGGTTCATCACCCTAGTTGTTGATAATGACAACTGTGACATCTTCTGTTACAACTTACAACAATGAAGACAATCTTTTGTGAATAAGTTCAGTAAATAAGGCAAGCAACTGTATTAGGTTGGGTTTATTGCTCTAAGTCTACTGTCGAATGTCTATATATTTTTGATTCATGTAAGGTGCATTGACTATTAATCAACTGAAAACTGTGGTCTGACTTAAGGAAGGATTCAAAATAGTTGATCTTACTCTAATGTCTTCATAATTATTTTTGTTCAGATTGTCTATTTGTCTTGATTTTATGTAGAAACATCTCTTAAGATCAGTATTGAATTCCTGTTTGGAATTTGGATTGTCTTTTTAGAATAATAAGAGTTGACTGTTCTTGTGTACATCTACTCATCCTAGTTAAGCTAGTCCATTGGGAGTATGATTCGGTAGAAATTCCAAGATATTAACATTTTTTTAATTTTTTACATTTTGTGTAAAATGCTTAAATGTATTTATATGCTGCATTTACCTCCTCTTCCTTTGCAACATTCTATTTTAAGTTTCCACACAGATATAAGGTATAAAGGCACTTATATTTAGTTAAACTTTAAGTTTTAATACGTAATTAAGTTTTATAATTTAAAATGGTAATTTATAATTATTCTAGAGATTTTAGGAAAAGGTATAATGTTTAAGTATGTTTTGATGTCTCTTTACTCTTTACATCTGTTTTGAGCACACCAATTTTTTTTTATTTAATGAAGTGTGACGAAGGTACAAATACATACATCCATGTGAAGACCATCAAGTATTTGTTCCAAGTTATTTCTTGTCAATGGAATAGTGTTAATTCAGCAACTAAAGTTGGTTTGTGCTGAAGGAAGTTATTTCGACATTGGATGCGATAGAGTACTGTAGTTAGCTATCCAGATATCTAAATAAAAAGTAATTGTCGAACAGTCTGTTATCATAGTTAAAAGGTGAGGAATGACTTGAACATAAAATTAATCAGCAATTAAAGTTATAGACTCAGGAAGGTTATGACTAATACTGCTTATTTTTCTCTTCAGGTAAATAATGAGTATTAGTATATAGATCCTCATATCTGAGTTCCTTGGACGGATATTGTAACATGGCATAAATTGTCATGAAAGGGACAAATGCATTTTTTCCTAGCTATGACTTTGTTTTTTTGGGTTGTGGGAATTAAAAATTAAAGTGTACGACTGTACGGTATTAGAAAGATATCCGGGAAAGAATTATCCTAAAGATTGTTATTGATCAAATCTAAGATACTCATGTAGGGTGGAAATGTGGAATAATCTATTTTGTCTGAAGCAAATGGTCTCTTGTTGCTGTAATTGAGGATTTCATGTGCAAGCCTATTATTTAAAAATTAGTTCTCTCTGTTGCTTTTGCTTTAGAATTTACTCTATGATGCTTCCACTGGGATTGCTTGGATTTCCATTTTAAAACCGTTATTATTGACTATTTGCTTTTGATTCTGCATAGGTACAACCATTAAAACTATTGCTATGTTCTATCCTGTATCAGATGAGCACATAAAAAAGCTCATATTATTGCCGACTTTTAAAAATTTGTCTTGAAACCTGGGCATTCTACTGATGATAATTGTATTATTGCATTTTATTACATTTGTCTAATTGTGTTTTTTTTGATTGGGAAGTTTTTGCCATTTTTCCTTATATAAATTCCAAATTTTTATATATTTTTTGTCATTGAGAGCTGTGATTAATATTTGTCCTGTCTGTTTGTTACTTAACTTATATGACTTGATAAACAGTCTAACAATATGTCATATTTTCCTAGTCTTGCAGCAATAGCAAGGAAAAGACCACTCCACTGTAGCTCAATCCTTTCTGCGTTGCTTGATTTTGATCCAAATTTTAATACAGCAAAAGGATCCCATGTACCTAGTATTCAGTATTCTCTGAGAACTGCTTTTTTAGGATTCCTGAGGTGTAACCATCCTGCCATTTTAGAGGTAATATATTTGCTAGCCTTTCTGCTGATAGAACAGTGGCTTCTTTTTTTCTTTTCGTAACTGGTTTCTTTTGTTTTATACTTTCCATATTGCACGTATTACTATATTCTAGTATTGAATAATTTTTAAAAGGCTAGTCTACATCTTAGGTGCTAAGAGTTCTATATTAGTAAGATGTGACCTGTCGAGGAAACAAGAAATACATAATTCACTGTACATATGTCTACATAATTCATTTCTTTTCTCTACAAGCCACATGTATTTAATGAATATGTTGTTTTTGAATAAAAAAAGAAATTAAAATTATGCTGTAAAAATGTTTTTATGCTATGCCACAGTAGCACTCACGAATAATCATGATATTCCAGCTGTCATGCCTAAACGGGCACAACCGGGTAGCAACCCCGGCTATACAAAATTTTTTTGTCAAATAAAAATAGACAGGGAGGATAGATTATAAGAGATCCTTCTTGTGTTTTTAGATATTTTCTTTAAAAAAAAGAGAGATTCCCAATTGTCAAAACTAGTAACTGATATAAATTAAAAGTACGCTGTAAAAATGTGTTTTTATGTTATGCCACAGTAGCACTCATGAATAATCAGGATATTCCAGCTGTCATGCCCAAACGGGCACAACCGGGTACCAACCCCGGCTATGCAAAACATTTTTTGTCAAATAAAAAAAGACAGGGAGGATAAATTATAAGAGATCCTTCTTTTGTTTTTAGATATTTTCTTTAAAAAAAAGAGAGAGAGATTCCCCCTTGTCAAAACTAGTAACTGATATAATACTAGCTCTGTGATTAAGTGGTCTGCGTTCTACGGTGGAAGTTTTTAATCTTTACGTGCGTTCATATTCAATATTATGCATTGTAACCTTTGGTGGATTTCGTCTTTGAACGGAAAGTCTTCTATGGTTGGTAATCCTAGCCATTTGATGTACCAACATGTAACTGATACGACATGTTACTTTTTGTGATTAGTCTAGAGAGAGGCTGCTTAAAGCACTCCGGGCAATGAATGCTGGGGATGCGGCAGATCAGGTCATGCGGCAAGTGGAGAAAATGGTAAAATACAACGAGCGTGCTACACGTGATGCTCGGTTGATGAAGGTAATTTGTCACTATGCTATGTAGTCAAATATATTTTGATTGTTCTTTCTATGTTCCTTTTGGGTTTGTTTTGATTAGAGATTAATACGTCTGCAATCTCCTTGTTTTATTTTATTTTTACAGGATGAGCAACCAACAAATCATTTGCCTTCCGGAGATATAACAAGAAAACGACATTCTACTACTGAATTTCAGGTCAACAGTTTTGATGTAGCTACCAAAAGGGCTCGTTATGATGTTAACACTTCTGCACCCTCACTAGTTCAAACAAGTGATTCTGGGCACAGTCCCTCTGTTAATGGAGGATCCCCGGGTGTTCCTTCATTGAATAGTGATTTAAACCCTGTTGAACAAATGATTGGTATGATTGGTGCTTTGATTGCAGAAGGAGATAGAGGTGCTGAATCACTGAAAATTCTTATATCTAATATCCATCCTGAAATATTGGCTGATATTGTCATAACAAATATGAAGCATTTGCCCAAAAGTCCTCCACCATTAACCAGACTAGGTAGCTTGTCAGCAACTCGACAAAATGGCTCGTCAAGTGGTGCATTTCAAGTTCCAAATATTGACACTTCAGTTCCAAAAACTCAATCGGCACACATGCCGTTCTCTTCACCAAATACAAACAACTCATCATTGTCTGAGGTATCTGCCCCAGTTAATCCCACTTCAGAATCAAAACGTGATCCACGGCGAGTAAGTTGAGCAGATGTGACATCTTGTTTTTTCAGTTTCTTATAAATACAATTATAATAATGGAGACGAGCCTGTCTGATTTAGTAATTACTTCTGATTAATTTTAAAATTATTTCATTAATCTAGGATCCTCGTCGTCTTGATCCACGGCGTGTGGCAGTTCCGATGGGTGTTCCGTCAACACCTCTTCTTGATAATAATATAAGTGTAACTACTGGCGGGTTTACAGAACTGGAGCTTGAGGCTTCTAGATCTCTTAACAAGCCAGATACACATTCCATAGTGACAAGTACTGAAAATCATTCACCACCTTTCGTACCTGAAAATGAGACTGATAATTCCAGGGCTGAGACTGATATTTTTAGGACAAAAGCATCTACTGTTTCTTTAGCTGATGACAAAGCTCCTAAAGAGGAAGCTATGGAAGTTGAAGAAGCCAAAGAAGCTGTCCATGATGTTAGGGACGATGTTTCTTCAGATAATCCACTTTCTCCTATTAATGATGTTAACCGGCACTCTATGGCATTAGAAAGGTCAGAGATGATAATTGCAGATGATCCATATTCTTTTCTTGATGAAGCTGATGAACTGTCACCATCTGTTTCGAGCACGCCTGTCTTGGAAGAAGTATATCCTGACTTGCCCTTGCTTCCATCATATGTTGAGTTGGCAGAAGGACAAAAAAGAAATATTAGGAAACTGGCAGTTGAGTCTATCATTGATTCGTACAAACATTTGAAGGAAACAGACTACAAGCAGACATGGATGTCTCTAGTTGCTCGATTGGTTGCTCAGGTGGGGCAGACTCTTCTTTTGATTGGTTTTCTCTTTGTTGAGCTTAGATATCTTTTTTCTTCCCTCTTGAGGGGAATATACGTTGTCCCATTTAAACCATGTGGTACTTATTCTTTTAATGAGCCATGAGATGTGGATGATCTTCGGGGTAGCAAATGTACATAAAATGAAGACTATAGTATACATGTTTGTGATGCAACAAACAGCACCATCATAAATTTGAAGTACTTGTTTTAACAGTGAAGCATTTCTTCTTGATCTGCTCAGGTTGATTTAATCACCGTCTTGAATGACTTTTATTTAAATCTCAGTTTCCCATCTATTATATGCCGTTGGAAACATATTTCACAAGATAATA